>JAOPSE010000227.1:0-1284897 GCA_029449295.1 Zea luxurians | reverse complement strand
GCACCATCGAGTGCCGAAACTGAAAAGGTGAAGAAGCTCAAAAGACGTTCCTAAGGGAATGCAGAGCTACAGCGAAAGTCAACGCTGATTCCGCCGAAAGTAAAAGGCGAAGAAGCTCAAAAGACGTTCCTAAGGGAATGCAGAGCTTACAGCGAAAAGTCAACGCTGATTCCGCCGAAAGTAAAAGGCGAAGAAGCTCAAAAGACGTTCCTAAGGGAATGCAGAGCTAACGTGTGATCGTTTCTAAGGAAATAATGGCTGAGGGTATGGCTTCAGACATGTGTTTGGACATTCATTCGCACATCACATGGCATCATAGCATTCGCATTCATAAACATTCATTCATGACATACGTGGTTGTTTCGGCAAAAAAGAAGAAGCGGTCTTTTATGCTTCGTTGTGTATAAAAAAGAAAGGTTTCGGCAAAAAAAGAAGACGCGGTCTTGTATGCTTCGTTGTGTACGAAAAGAAGGGAAGGTGTTTTTTCGCTTTCAGCTCAAAATATTAATTTCGTCCACATCAAAGCACCTCAATGGAAGGGTAAGGATATATTACAAGGTATGAACAAAGTTCATTAAGAACAGTTTAGCTGTATTTACAAAAGTTGTTACAAAAGTCTCTTGAGTTTTTCTAGTCTACTCCTACTAATCTTCGTCAGGCTTCCGCTTCGGCGGTATATTCTTTAAGTTCACCTTCAGCTTCGTCATCCTACATGAATCAAGGTATTGCGAGTAAAAATCAGTGTGAAGGAGAGGTAAACGCAAGGAATGATTTCTTACTGGTTCAAGATGACTTCGAGCTTCGTCCCCAGCCTTCTCTCGCCCGCCTTTTGTCCATATCATTTTTATAAATCTGTTTGAGATGCTTCGGGCGAGGTCAGGAATATCGTCTAAATTGATGGAGACAGAGTGAAATTCGGCCTGTTGACGTTTTTCCATGATCACAGCCGCCTTCAGGAACGCTGCAGCTGTGCCCCGAGAAGCTACCCAGGCACAGAAGTCACCGTGCCCGGCTATAACTTCGTCCAGCTCATCAATTTTAGCTTCAATATGTTCGAAGGCTCTTGGCAAATTTTCAGCTGCAGGGTTTGAACTTTCCACTGCTGGCTCCAACTGAGTAAAAGATCTTCTTTAATTGTTGAATACAGTTGTTACTAAATTTCAAGCATTTGTCTTGAAGGCTTGTTAATGATTTCTTCAAGTCTGAGTTGGTTTGGACTTCGGCTTCAAGTTTCGAATTAAGCTCTAGCTTCTCTTGTTCAAATTGTTTTGATTGGCAGAGAAGCTTCGAATTCAGTTCTGCTACTTTAGCTTCAGTTTCTGCCAGCAAGCCTTCGGTTGATTGGAGTTCGAAGTCTTTCTTTTCAATAATAGCTGATTGTTCTTTTATTTTGCTCTCCAATTTTCAATTATAGCTTCGTGTTTTTTATCCTCTAGATCTTGCTGCATCTTCAAAGCTTTGCTTAGTAGCATGCTCTGCACATAAACAACCTTCGTTAGGAATATTTCCATTATTAAAACAATAGAAGTCAGAGAAAAGTTGTTTACCTTGAAATTGGAATAAAATAAGCTACCGACGATATGTTTCGTCGGTAGCGGCTGATATCTGTTTCTAGCTTCGGAAAACCGATACTCTTTGATAGAGTACGATAACCTTAGCCCCAGTTTGGTCCCGGATGCAGCCCAATTTCTCATCGTCAATGCCTCCGAATAGAAGAGCTCCTGGCTTGTATCCGCAAGATTTGGCATAGTCCTTAAGCTCTTCTATTTCGGCCTTCGACAGTTCTTGTCCAATTAAATTTTGAAATAAGTAGCTTCGTCCTCCGAAGTATCTTCGGCTATTTCCTTTCCCTTTCCAGGCACTGTGGCCATAGTTTTTTTCAGCAGCAGTGGCAGCTTCTTCTGCAGCCATGTCTATAAAATTTTGTCGATGTCTTCAATTGTAGTTTCCAAGTTCACATCTTCGGCTGAAGCGGCTTCGGTAGCCGCGACCTCCGTAGTGCTGCAGTAAGAAGGCGAAGCGCCAGGATTTTTACACCAGGCGGGCAGTCACTTGCACTCACTGCGCGGTGGACCGCAAAGATCAAACAGTAACTCTGCAAGGTGGCCTGGCACGCGCTCGGAAACAGGATCGTTTCTCGGCAACGAGCTCAGGGAAGGTGTTTTTGGACCTTCGGCTTCCCGAAGCTTGAGAGGCTTTTTTCACGGATCAAGCTCGTTACGAAAAACGATCTAGCACCGCGAAAGGGGCTACTGTTGGGGCCATGCTTCGTTGCGCCGAAGGTCTTACGGGAAGAAGCAGCTTCGGCTGAAGTTGTCCCCAGGAGATGACCGAAGGTTCCTTTTCGTGAAGCTTCGGCATTACAAACCGACATAGAGATAGATGACCTTTTAATCCATAAAGGTCTGAGTCAATGATTGTAAACTTTTATGAGGGGCATAATTGTAATTCGTCACAGGCTGTGTCCTGTGTCTATAAATAGATGAACAGTACCCCCGTACTGTTCACGCGAACTCGTATTCACTCGCGCGCGTCACGCTTGGACTTTTGCCTTCTGTCGAGCTGAAGGTAAAAATGTAATTCAATATTATTAAGGTACATTCATGAATATATGATTAAATGATATTAATGATGACACGAGATTATTCATGTTATTTCTCATGTTTCATATGTTTCTCTTTCCATTGAGATATATTGTAATGCCGAAGGTACGTCCTTCATGACCTTCGTCTGAAGATCATTATCCCAAGGGAGATAATGCTCTGAAGGACGAAGGCATTAATCATTAACCTTTTTTGTGTTGCCTTGTTCTTATTCATAGCACTTGAGAACAAGTCCCCAACAAGTTAAGAGGAGCCAGTGTGTTCTCAAAGATAGATCTAAGGTCAGGTTACCATCAGCTTAGAATCCGACCTTCAGATATACCAAAGACAGCATGCATCACCAAGTATGGACTATATGTGTTCATGGTTATGTCATTCGGATTGATGAACGCACCAGCTTACTTCATGTACCTGAGGAACAATGTGTTCATGGACTACCTCGACAAGTTCGTAGTGGTGTTCATTGATGATATTCTCATATATTCCCAGAATGAGCAAGAGCATGAAGAACATTTGAGAGAAGTACTTCAGAGGCTACAAGATTGCCAGTTGTATGCCAAGCTTAGCAAGTGCAAGTTCTAGGTCAGCGAAGTTCTACTCTTGGGTCATATTATAATTGAGATGGACTAGGTGTGGATCAAAATAAGGTAGCAGCGATTCTAGACTGGAAAGCACCAAAAGATGTCCGAGGAATCAAGAGTTTCATTGGAATGGCTGGTTATTATCAGTGTTTCATTGAAATTTCTCCAAGATTGTCAGACCAATGACAGCATTGCTAGCAAAGAAGGTTGAGTTCAAGTGGACCCCAGCATGCCAAGAATCATTCGAGATGTTGAAGCAGAAGTTGGCAACAGCATCAGTATTGGTTCTGCCAGATGTTCACAAGCCATTCTCAATATATTGTGATGCTTCGTACATCGGACTGGGATGTGTGTTAATGCAGGAAGGGAAAGTAGTGGCATACTCATCCTAGTAGTTGAAAGTTCACGAGAAGAATTACCCCACTCATGATCTGAAGTTAGCAGCAGTGGTTCATGCACTGAAGACTTGGAGACATTATCTTCATGGGCAGAAGTGTGATATCTACACAGATCACAAGAGCCCCAGGTACATATTCACTCAGTCAGAGTTAACATGAGGTAGCAAAAATGGCTAGAATTGATCAAAGACTATGAGCTAGAGATTCATTATCACCCAGGCAAAGCAAATGTAGTTGTAGATGCTCTTAGCAGGAAGAGTCAAGTGAATATGTTGGCCGCTCACCTGATGCCATTCGAGCTAGCAAAGGAATTCGACAGATTGAGTCTCGGATTTCTGAATAACACTCAAGGAGTGACAATTGAGTTGGAACCCACCCTGGAGCAAGATATCAGGAGAGGCCAAAAGGATGATGAGAAGATTAACGAGATTCGGCAGCTGATCATCGATGGGAAAGGTCTAGATTTCCGTGAAGATGCCGAAGGAGTGGTATGGTTCAAGGATAGGTTGTGCGTTCCCGACATCAAATCAATCCGAGAACTGATTCTCAGGAAGCTTAGGATACAACATATTCTATACACCCTGATAGCGAGAAAATGTACTAAGACCTGAAGAAGAGATTCTGGTGGTACGGAATGAAAAGAGATATAGCAAAGTATGTGGTCAGATGCGACAGTTGTCAGAGGATCAAGGCAGAACATCAGAGACCCGTAGGTTTGTTGCAGCCGTTGCAGATTCCATAGTGGAAATGGGATGAGATTGGGATGGACTTTATAGTCGGTCTGCCCTACACTCAGCTGGTTACGACTCCATCTGGGTAGTAGTGGACCGTTTAACAAAGGCGGCCCATTTCATACAGTCAAGACCACCTATAACAGTGCGGTGTTGGCAAAATTATACATGTCTCGAATTGTGTGCTTGCATGGTATTCCAAAGAAGATAGTATCAAACAGTGGCACCCAGTTTACCTCTCACTTTTGGCAGTAGCTACATGAAGCTTTGGGTACTCACTTGAAATTTAGTTCAGCTTATCACCCATGGGCAGATGGTCAGACTGAGAGAACCAACCAGATTCTTGAGGATATGTTTGAGAGCTTGTGCTTTGCAGGACAAGTTAGGTTGGGATAAGAGGCTACCGTATGCAGAATTCTCCTACAACAACAGCTATGAAGCCAGTCTAAAGATGTCACCATTCGAAGCGCTCTATGGGAGGAATTGCAGAACTCTGTTGCATTGGGACCAACCCGGCGAAAGGCAGGTATTCGGTCCGGAGATTTTGCTTGAAGCTGAAGAGAATATCAGGATGGTCCGAGAAAATATGAAGGCAACACAGTCCAGACAGCGAAGCTATGCTGCCACTAGAAAAGGGAACTCAGTTTTGAAGTGGGAGACTATGTCTACTTGAAAGTGTCACCCATCAGAGGAACCAAAGGTTTGGAGTCAAAGGCAAGCTAGCACCTCGATATATCGGGCTATATTAGATTCAGGCATGACGTGGAGAAGTGGTTTATCAACTCAGCTTACCAAAGAATCTGTCTGCAGTGCATGATGTGTTCCACGTGTCTCAGTTAAAGAAATGCTTGCGAGTACCAGAAGAGCAGCTGCCAATGGAAGACCTTGAAGTTCAAGATCTGACGTACATTGAGAAGCCAACGCAGATTCTGGAGACAGCAGATCGGGTCACTCGAAGGAACACCATCAGGATGTGCAAAGTTAAATGGGGTCATCACTCAAAAGAAGAAGCAACCTGGGAAGAGAAGATGACCTGAGAGCCAAGTACCCTGAACTCTTTGCTAGCCAACCCTAAATCTCGATGGTGAGATTCTTTTAAGGGGGATAGGTCTGTAACACCCTGAATTTGGGGTATAAAATTTCTTTCTTATTATCATCCAAATTCAGGTGTTACTCTCTCTCTGTCTCACTCTAGTTTCTCTCTCTCTAGTTTCTCTCCCTCTCTTCCTCTTTTGATCAGGGTTAGTTTCATTAGTGAAGGATTATTTATTTTATTTTGCCCAAAACTTATGAGTCATGAATGTTGCATCATATTGAGCCTAAATATTCTCTAAATTGTTGCATATATTTGATTTGGTTTGAATTTGAAACTTGATTTGAATTTGAATTGAAAACCCTAGAGAAAATAAATAGGAAAGCAATTAGAAAATTCCTTGGAAATAGAAAAAGTCATTTCGGCCCATTTAGCCCAAGTCGACCTAGCCCCGCGCGCCCGTGCCCGCGCGCCCTCGGTGTCTGACAGGCGGGTCCCACCTATCGGCGTCAACTCCAGCATGCCCTCTCTCCCCCCTCTCTCTCTCTCTCTCGTTGCCCTGTGGGCCAGGCCTGTCGACGCCGTTTCTCTCGCCCACGCGCTCGCTTCCCTCTCTATCTCGCCGACCCCACCTGTTAGCCGTCCCTAACCTCTCGCCCACGATCCCCCGCCATGGACGCGCCCACGTCCGCGCGTTCTCCAGCCACGTCCCCGCGCCCGTGCCCCTTTTGAGCCCCGCGCCCTGCTCGCCCACCTCCTTCCCCTCGCTCACTTGCGCCCTCCGAACCCCCTCGCCCTCTCTCTCGCTCTGCGCGCGCGACCAGAGCCCCTCCACCGCCCACCGACGTCCATCGCCCGTTCTACGGTCGTCGTGGAACTCCCCGCCGCGTTTGTTGCCCCATTAAGCTCTGCCTTATCCCACCATCTGGAACACCCCTCGGTTCGCCCCTAATCTCTCTAGTCCACCCTATCCACACTCACCAGAGATCTTCCTGTGTAGCCGAAGCTCCGCCACCGTCGCCCCGTCGCGTCCCTGCGTCACTGCCGTTGCCCCACGACTCCAGCGCTTCCCCTCGAGGTGAGCAACCTGCCCGCACCCTTAATTTGTCGTTACTGCCCTGGTTAGCGCGTGATTGTTCGCTGGAGTTGCCCCACGCCGCTGCTAGCCCGCCACGCCGTGTGCAGCGCCCTCTGGTGCTCCCGCGCGGCATGATGCCCATGGCCGAGTCCGCCAGACTGCCCTGAACGCGCCCGAGCTAGTCCCCAAACCTCTGGAGCCTCGCCATGGCCAGCCCCCTCGTCTCTAGCAAGCTCTCGCCATGGGACCAAGCGGTGCCACCGCGCTGGTGTCCGACTCAGCCGTTAGATCTTGGGCGTCCGTCCGAGATCGGGTGGTTTAGATTTAACCAGAGCGGATCTAATCCCAGCCCTCCGATCTAGATCTGACCGCCCCTCTCGCTTCCCCTTCACTCGCGCCCCTACTGCTGGGTTTGGCTGGTCAGCCTGCCCTGGCCCACTGACGCCCTGTCCCCGCCCGTCAGTCGCGTACGCGCGGCCGCGCCCGCGCGATCTAGTCCTGGTCGTTGATCTCTGATCCGACGGTTGAAGTTACCATGTACCCCTTCGCGTGTGAGTTTTACTTAAGAGGCCCTCGGTTTTAGGAAATCAACCCGTCGTCCTCTGTTTTAGCGCGCAGGCCCCTGGTTTATTTTAAAGCCCCCTATGCTTTTATTTAATCATAGATTTAGCCCTAATTTCATAATTTAAACTTCCAAATTTGTTTATTTCATATCTTTTCATATGAACTCCAAATTTAGTGGTTCAAATTGCAAAATGTTCATAAAATTATTCTCTGTTCGAATAAATTATGATCAGCTATAGTCTGTATACTTTAATTTTACACATAGGATACAAGATTAATGTATATGTTAATTTATTTATTTAATGAAATAAATAAAATGAAAGCCCTAGGAGTTAAAATATATTTAATCTTATGAGATTAGTGTCATGCATTACATGAATTCATTTCTGGTTTAACTTTTAGGACTCAATGAAATGTATAGAATTAGGTTATGTAATTATGGATAACACTTAAAGAATAATCAAATTCCTAAATAAGATTAGTCCATCTTATGATTTAATCTCTTTCTTGTTTAAATTACTACTTTACCTTTTGAGATATGTTCCAAACATTTAGACAGTATCACTCCTAGTTAGGATTAGTTCATTTATAACTTGACCTCATCCTCCTTTATTTAATACTACATCTTTTGAGTTGTGTCCCAATGTTTGTACATGTTTGATGTGCTGTTCATTTGTACTTTCCAAATGTATTGAATGTATGATCGCTTTATTTAGACAATGAGTAGCTCGTGGTTCCTGAGTGTGTTGCCGAAGATCCCTCTGAGCAACAAGCTGGTGAAGGCAAGTGTCCTCAAACCTATCATATCCTACTTTACTTTATAATTCATTGTCCCGCATTACATTATTGAAGCTTAAGGATTGACTAGTCTGTATTTACCTTACCCTTGTTCACCTTTTTGGGTTAATCATGGTTAGCTTATGTTATTGCTTAAACTTAATCAATAACATGATGTGATTATTTATGATACGATGATGTTATCCCGATGAGGTTCTTGTGATTACTTTAGGGGGCTCAGGCTGTTTCCTGAGTATCTCTCCGTAAGGACCTGTTTGGGGAGTGACAACCCAGGATAACAGTGCAACCATGAGGTGGAATGGGACGCCCTTAGCTGATTAATTAGAGAAACCAGAGGAGTAGTTGGCTTCGTCGTAGGGCCGTCAATGGGGTCCGGGCACAGTACTTGCTCTGCCGAGGCTAGTTGCAGAGGTTCTTTGATTTGGTTTTTAGTCACCCTTCCTCTAGGGAGATGTACTATGTTTATCAAACCGGAGAAACCTAACAGGTGGCTATGACCTCTGGGAAATCTTTGTAAAGGCTATGTAGTGAGACCTTGCTGGGTCACCTTGGTAGTGATCAATGGGGAGGCTAGAACCCCGGGCAGAATGGGAATCACGGCTTGTGGGTAAAGTGTGCTGCCTCTGCAGAGTGTTAGAAAACTGGTATATCAGCCGTGCTCACGGTTAAGAGCAGCCTTGGGATCCTCTTTGATTAGAAGAACTTTGGTTACTTTTATGATGATGAATAACAATGATGGTTATAATTTTTGATCTCTGGTATTTCCTCTTGGAGGGAGTACTCCTGGGTAATAACTGGGTTTATTACTAAAACTTGGCTCTATTTATAGTAATAAACTTGACTAACTAAAAGCAACTGCTTAACCTTAAACTCCACATACAGCTAGTCCACTTTAGCCAAACGGGACATTTGCTGAGTACGTTGATGTGTACTCACCCTTGCTTTGCAAACCACCCCACCCCAGGTTGTCCCCACTGTACTCAGTGCTCAGGAGGTGATGCTGGCAACATGGAGGACTTTGAGGAGTTCCAGGACTACGACGAGTTCTAGTTTTTTTAGTGGACAACCCCTAGTCAGCTGTCTGTGTAGGCTTATCTTCTACGTTTCGTTTCTCCGCACTTTGATATTAATGTTAAACATAATGGATATGTATTAGACTCTGTGGATGTCTCGGACATCTTCATGTAATAAAGTACATTTCCACTATTTATTTTGAGCATTGTGTGATGATGTCCAATTATGTAATCGCTATGTACGTGAGTTCTGATCCTGGCACGTACATGGTTCGCATTCGGTTTGCCTTCCAAAACCGGGTGTGACACTTGGTGTACCAAAGCCCAAACTTAGGAGTGTAAACTAAATATCTCATGATTCTTTTCACGGCCCTAAGGTGAACTTCCTTAGGATTTGCATGGAACCTCGCACACATGCAAACAGAAAGCATAATATTCGGTCGAGATGCACATAAGTAGAGTAAAGAACCTATCATCGACCGGTTACCTTTGATCTACGGATTTACCTCTCGTGTCAACGTCGAGATGCCCATTGGTTCTCATGGTGTCTTGATGGGTTTGCCATTCTTCATTCCAAACTTCTTAAGTATGTCTTGAATGTACTTAGTTTGGCTGATGAAGGTGCCCTCTTGGAGTTGTCTGATTTGAAATCCAAGGAAATACTTCACTCCCCCATCATAGACATCTTGAATTTATGTATCATAATCCTACTAAACTCTTCACAAGAGGACTTGTTAGTAGACCAAGTATAATATCATCAACATAAATTTGGCATATAAACAAGTCTTTTGCAATTGTTTTATTGAAGAGAGTAGGATCGGCTTTACTGAGTTTGAAGCCATTAGTGATAAGGAAATCTCGCAGGCATTCAAACCATGCTCTTGGGGCTTTCTTGAGCCCATAAAGTGCCTTTGAGAGTTTATACACATGGTTAGGGTACTCACTATCTTCAAAGCTGGGAGGTTGCTCAACATAGTCCTCTTCCTTGATAGGGCCATTGAGGAAGGCACTTTTCACGTCCATTTTATAAAACTTAAAGCCATGGTAAGTAGCATAGGCAAGTAATATGCGAATTGAGTCAAACCTAGCTACGAGTGCATTGGTTTCATCAAAATCCAAACCTTCAACTTGTGAATAGCCTTTTGCAACAAGTCGAGCTTTGTTCCTTATCACCACTCCATGCACATCTTGTTTGTTGCGGAATACCCATTTGGTACCTACAACATTTTGGTCAGGACGTGGAACTAAATGCCATACCTCATTCCTCGTGAAGTTGTTGAGCTCCTCTTGCATTGCCACCACCCAATCCGGATCTCTTAGTGCATCCTCTATCATGTATGGCTCAATAGAGGACACAAAAGAGTAATGTTCACAAAAATGTGCAACTCGAGATCTAGTGGTTACCCCCTTATGAATATCGCCAAGAATGGAGTTGACGGGGTGATCTCTTTGAATTGCTTGGTGGACTCTTGGTGTGGCGATCTTTGATCCCGAATCTCTTGATCATCTTCCTTGTTTTCATTATCATCATCTCCCCTTGATCAATGTCCTCCTCTTGAGGTGGCTCATCGTCTTGATCTTCATCCTCTTCTTCTTGAGCCCCATCCTCATCTTGAGTTGGTGGAGATGCTTGCATGGAAGATGATGGTTGATCTTGTGCTTGTGGAGGCTCCTCGGATTCCTTTGGACACACATCCCTAATGAACATGTTCCTTAGCGCGACGCATAGAGCCTCTTCATCATCTAATTCATCAAGATCAACTTGCTCCACTTGGGAGCCATTAGTCTCATCAACACAATGTCACAAGAAACTTCAACTAATCCAGTGGACTTGTTGAAGACTCTATATGCCCTTGTGTTTGAGTCATAACCTAGTAAAAGCCTTCTACTGCTTTAGGACAAAATTTAGAACTTCTACCTCTCTTAATAATAATATAGCATTTGCTCCCAAAGACTCTAAAATAAGAAATATTAGGCTTTTTACCAGTAAGGAGTTCATACAATGTTTTCCTGAGAATTCGGTGAATATATAACCAGTTGATGGAGTAGCAGGCGGTGTTAATCGCCTCGGCCCAAAACTGGTCTGGTGTCTTCTACTAAGCATGGTTCCCGCCATGTCCAGTAGAGTTCTATTCTTCCTCTCCACTATACCATTTTGTTGAGGTGTGTAGGGAGAAGAGAACTCATGCTTGATGCCCTCCTCCCTAAGAAATCCTTCAATTTGTGAATACTTGAACTTCGTCCCATTGTTGCTTCTAATCTTTTTTATTCTCAATTCGAACTCATTTTGAGATCTTCTCAAGAATCTCTTTAAAGTCTCTTGCGTTTGAGATTTTTCCTGCAAAAAGAATACCCAAGTGAAGCGAGAATAGCCATCCACAATAACTAGACAGTACTTACTCCCACCGATGCTTATGTAAGCTATCGGCCGAATAGATCCATGTGGAGTAGCTCGAGCGGCCTGTCACTCGTCATGATGTTCTTGTGTGGATGATGGACTCCAACTTGCTTCCCTGCTTGACATGCGCTACAAATCCTATCTTTCTCAAAATGAACATTGGTTAGTCCTAAAATGTGTTCTCCCTTTAGAAGTTTGTGAATATTCTTTATCCCAACATGGGCGAGTTGGCGATGCCAGAGCCAGCCCATGTTAGTCTTAGCAATTAAGCAAGTGTCTAGTTCAACTTGGTTATCATTAAAATCAACTAAATATAGCTGACCATCTAACACTCTCTTAAATGCTATTGAATCATCACTTCTTCTAAAGACAATAACACCTATATCAGTAAATAGATAGTTGTAGTCCATTTTACATAATTGAGAAACAGAAAGCAAATTGTAATCTAAAGAATCTACAAGAAAAACATTAGAAATGGAATGGTTAGGGGATATAGCGATTTTACCCAAACCTTTGACCAACCTTGATTTCCATCCCCGAATGTGATAGCTCGTTAGGGATCTTCATTTTTCTCGTAGGAGGAGAACATCCTTTTCTCCCCTGTCATGTGGTTTGTGCACCCGCTATCGATTATCCAACTTGATCCACCAGATGCATAAACCTACAAAACAAGTTTAGGCCTTGTTCTTAGGTACCCAAACGGTCTTGGGTCCTTTCACATTAGAAACAAGTACCTTGGGTGCCCAAACACAAGTCTTGGGACTCTTGTGTTTGCCCCCCAACATATTTGGCAACTACTTTGCCTAATTTGTTAGTTAGCACATAAGAAGCATCAAAAGTCTTAAATGAAATATTATGCTCATTTGATGCATTAGGAATTTTCTTCTTAGGCATTTTGATATGAGTGGAATGCCTAGAGCTTGAAGCCTCATTTTTATACATGAAAGCATGATGAAAAACATTGTGAGGTTTTCTATCATGAATTTTCCTATCTTATGCTCAGGATAGTTTGCAGGATATAAAATGTAACCCTCTCTATCCTGAACCATGGGAGCCTTGCCCTTTACAAAATTAGACAATTTCTTAGGGGCATTAAGTTTGGTGTTGTTTTGGTTCCCTTGTTGGAACCAATCCCATCCTTAATGCCAGGGCGTCTCCCATTATAGAGCATGCTTCTACCAAATTTAAACTTTTCATTTTCTAGCTCATGCTCGGCAATTTTAGCATTTAATGTAGCTATGTGATCATTTTGTTGTTTAATCATGGCAAGGTGATCATCAATAGCTTCAACATTAACATCTCTACATCTAGTGCAAATAGTAACATGTTCAATAGTAGATGTAGATGCTTTGCAACCATTCAATTCATCAATCTTAGCAATTAAATTATCATTCTCAATTCTAAGACTAGAAATTGAACCATTGCACATGCTAAGTTCCTTAGACAATTTTCATATTTTTCTACTTCTAGAGCATAAGCATTTTTCAATTTAATAGATTTTTTGTTTTCCTTAACGAGCAAGTCCTCTTGGCATTCCAAGGGATCATCCTTCTTGTTAATGGTTTCTATTAATTCATTCAATTTTTTCTTTTGGTCCATGTTAAGGTTGGCAAAGAGAGAAATTAAATCATCTTCATTATCGCTAGAGCTACCCTCATCATCAGATGTAGTATATTTAGGGTGGCTCTAGTGTATACCTTCTTCTTCTTGCCGTCCTTAGCCATGAGACACTTGTGGCCGATGTTGGGGAAGAGGAGGCCTTTGTTGACGGCGATGTTGGCGGCGTCCTCGTCGGAGGAGGAGTTGGTGGAGCTCTCGTCGGAGTCCCATTCCCGCACCATGTGCGCCTCGCCACCCTTCTTCTTGTAATACCTTTTCTTTTCCATCTTCTTTTTCCCTTTCTTGTCATTGTCCCTGTCACTATCACTTTTATATGGACATTTAGCGATAAAATGACCGGACTTACCACACTGGCAGCACACCCTCTTAGAGTGGGGTTTGTAGTCCTTCCCCCTCCTTTGCTTGAGGATTTGTCGAAAGCTCTTAATGATGAGAGTCATCTCCTCGTTGTCAAGATTAGAGGCGTCGATTGGAAGCCTACTTGGTGTAGACTCCTCCTTTGTTTCTTCCATTGCTTTGAATGCAACGGGTTGCACCTCGGGTGTAGAGGCGGCGCCTTGCTCCAAGTTGACAATGTGTTTGGAGTCTTTGATCATAAGTTCAAAGCTCACAAACTTGTCAATCACCTCCTCGAGAGACATCTGTTTATATCTAGGATCCCCACGTATTAATTGTACTTTAGTAGGATTACGAAAAACGAGGGATCTTAGAATAACCTTGACCATTTCATGGTCATCCCATTTTGTGCTCCCGAGGTTGCGCACTTGATCAACCATTGCCTTGAGCCGGTTGTACATTTCTTGCGGCTCCTCTCCTTTGTTGAGAATGAATCGACCAAGTTCTCCCTCGATCGTCTCCCGCTTGGTGATCTTGGTCACCTTGTCCCCTTCGTGCGCCGTTTTGAGGACGTCCCAAATTTCTTTGGCATTCTTTAACCCTTACACCGTATTATACTCCTCTCGACATAGAGGCAAGCAGTATAGAAGTTGCTTGGGAGTTAAAGTGCCTAATTTGGGTGGCCTTGTCTGAGTCATAATCCTCATCGCCCACTTGTGGTGCCTGTGCTCCAAATTCAACAATGTCCCATATGCTTTCATGGAGTGAGGTTAGATGATGCCTCATTTTATCACTCCACATACAATAATCTTCACCATCAAATATGGTGGTTTGCCTAAGGGAACGGAAAGTAGAGGAGCGAGCTTAGAAATACGGGGATAGCGTAGGGGCATCTTACTATACTTCTTGCGCTCGTGGCGCTTAGAAGTAGTTGACGACTCGGTGCCGGAGGTGGAGGTGTTGAAGAGTCGGTCTCGTAGTAGACCACCTTCTTCATCTTCTTTTTCTTCTTGTCACCCCTCCTATGTGACTTGATGAGGAATAGGATTCCTCTTGTACTTGTTTCCTGACTCCCTTGAGAGAGTCTTCCCCGAGCCCGTGGGCTTGTCGCCGATCACGATCTCTCTCTCTTGGCGTGATCTCCAGACATCACTTCAAGATTGTTAGACTCTTATGAAGCACTAGTTCTGATACCAATTGAAATTCGCCTAGAGGAGGGTGATTAGGTGAAACATAAATTTATAACTTAACACACACTAAGGCCGGGGTTAGCGTTAGAATTAAATCCGAGGCGGAAGATTGTTTCATCTGAGCAGTCGACCGTTGTCGCGCAGGGAGCTGTTGCTCCGCTGGCTCACCGGACAGTCTGGTGCACACAGGACAGTCCGATGAATTATAGCGGAGCACGCCCAGTGAATTCCCGAGATTGGCTGGTTTGATTGTGTATGGGCCTGGTGCACCGGACACCGTCCGGTGTGCCATATTTCAGCACACTCTAAGTCCTTTGCTCCAAATTTGATTGTGTCCCCAACTGAATTTTTTTCTTGATTTATGTTGAACTTTATGCACCTGAGATAAATGATATCTAGACAAACTAGTTAGTCCACATGGTTTGTGTTGGACGTCAACCACCAAAATCGATTACGGGAAATGGTTAAGTCCATTACCCTTTTAAAAAGATTGCTAATGCATCAAATGAACATAGCATTTCATTTAAGACTTTTTGATGCATCTTTTGTGCTTACTAACAAATCAATCAAGGTAGTTGCCAAATATGTTTGGGGCAAACACAAGAGCCCAAAGACTTGTGTTTGGGTACCCAAGGTGCTTGTTTCTAATGTAAAAAGACCCAAGACCGTTTGGGTACCTAAGAACAAGGCCTAAATCTGTGTTGTAGGTTTATGCATCCGGCGGAACATGTTGGATAATCGACAACGGGTGCACAAACTATATGATAGGGGAGAAAAGGATGTTCTCCTCATATGAAAAAATGATGATCCCCAAAGAACGATCACATTCAGGGATGGAAATCAAGGTTTGGTCAAAGGTTTGGGAAAATTGCTATATCTCCTGATCATTCCATTTCAAATGTTTTTCTTGTAGATTCTTTACACTACAACTTGCTTTATGTTTCTCAATTATGCAAAATGGGCTAATTCAATATTATTTATTTCTAACCCTAACCCCAGGTGAAGTGCGTGTTCAAAGTTTATAAATTTCAGGTTTCGTCTATTCACCCCCCCCCCTAGGCGACTTTCAGAACCACTCTGGACCAATCCAACTGTAGAAATGAATCTAGACTAGGAACAACACATTAAGACAATGAGATATTTCTTTAAGATAAGAGTGCAGGGGATAAACTAAGCGAGGTGGTGAGAAATACAAGTGGAGAGGTTCCACAAGATCCACACCAAGAACCACACATGATGCCTTTCTAGCCAAAGATGAATCACAACCACAAATCCAAGCAAGAACATAAGACATGAGATTTATCCTGAGGTTCGGTCACACCACAAAGGTGTCCTACTCCCCGTTGTTTTCTTCGGCGGCATGGTGTATGTTGATGTGGTCATGGAATCACCGACGATGAGCGCCAATGTTGTGTACTTGATTTCAATCCCCTAAAGGCATTGAAAATCAAGGCAACACAAGTTAAGTATGTGAACCTTCGTCCTTGACCTAACACTTCTTCGAAGTGTTAATGTGGAGGACAAAGGTCTTCAAAGGAGATGTAAATGAAGTGACGTAGAATGAAATATTATTGCACGATGGAGTATGAAATTCATCTTCTTTGCCTTAGCATTTTTATTCCATCTTCCTTTGTAGTAAATGAGTTTACAAGCATACCTTCGTCTCCTTAACACAAGGTGGCATGAAGGCTCTTTGAAGGCTAAGCAACACGAAGCTGTGGCCCTCGAAAGGTACTTTATGCAGGGCACTGTTCATCTATTTATAGGGAAGATGAACCGCTTTTTTACAAAATTACAATCACGTCCCTTAAGGATTTACACTCATTGTTTACAAATGTCGTAGGGACATTGCTGTCTTTTCCCTTTCCTTGCATTCATTGCGCCCTCTTCGTCATTTTTCATCCAAGGCCCCTTTCACATCGAGGCTAGCTACCTCGACCTGTATCTTCGTTACTTGTGCATGTAGACAAAGCTTTCCTTCAGGTTGCTTCAGCCGAAGGCCAGCTTCGTTCAGCCTGTATTATAGACCTAAAATAGCCGAAGGCCGACTTCGTCTGGCTTTCATTATACACCTAGAACACATTTGATTATACAATACAAGTGTTTTGAGGACCTTCGGCAATGTAGGCCCCCAACAAGGCCAGGTCTTTTCCAACCCTAATCCTCCACAAGCCAGCCACAAAGGTCAAGGCAAAACCTTTTCTCAAATCTGCTCAACGTGCGGATGATACAAACTCCTTGGGGTCGTCCACAAGTTTGGAGACTCCCAAGCAACCTCAATCTGTCTAGGCACTCGAAGGTTCTAAGAACAACAAATTTTCACAAGATGTGTTCGCAAAGAGCTCAAGAGATGAGAGAGGGAAGGAGAGGAAAACCAAATCCAAAAGCCACGGATTCAAACCTCACACCAATGGGTCCCTTGATCAAGTGACGAGGGAGCGATTTGGGGTGTGAGAGAGAGGTGTCAGCTTTGTCTCAACTTAGGTTGGCTTCGAATGCTAGGGAGTGACAGTAAATGAGGAGAGAGATGGCAGGGAGTAATTATAGAGTCTCCTCAAAAGAGTAGTTGGGTTGGAACTTTCTGCATGAGACTGGTTGAACCTGCCTCAACACCAGTTGAACTGGTTTTGACTAAAGCCGGACCATGTTCAAAAGGTGTACTTTGAATGAAGTCAATTGCCAGAAACCGAGCCAGTTCAACCGGCATGACATGTAAGCCTGACAGTCAGTCAGCTAGTGAGACTGACAGACAGACGTCAGAATAGTCTTCCGACCCTGACATCGGTTGAATCGCCCTAGAATTCAAAAGCTATTTTGAAAACCAAATCTTTTGCACACTCTGTGAGTTCAACTTGAGTGAGGTTTGAGAGACAGAGAACCTTCCTGCTTAAAAGCAGTTGAACTTGTCTTCAAGCTAGTTTAACTTGACTTGAACTGAGTTGAACTTGCCTTCAGGACAGTTCAACTTGACTTGAACTGAGGAGCTCTCTAGTTAAAACCAGTTGAACTTGTCCTAGGGCCAGTACAACTTGTTTTTTCTCTCGAAACCTCTTTGGTCAAAACCAGTTGAACCGGCCCTAGAGAACCTTGAGAACAGGGGCAGCGATGTGCCAAAGCTTGCGGTCGCAAAATGTGTGAGGATTTACGATCATCCTAATGAGTAATGAGTGTTTACATGTACATATTTATAGTCCAGTGGACTCTTCAACCCTAGTATAACAAACGGGCCTTATCTCCCTATTCTTAAGCTAACTTATAGTCACTAATTTTGTGGCTGCTTATCCTTGGATATTCTCGCGTGGGGAAATGCTCTTCTACACCTATGGGTCACTCTTCTCGACCCATCCTGTGTTGCAGCCTGCCATGGACCCGACTGAAATCTAGTGATAACACATACACACTTACACATAACTATAGATGCACAAATTGATAATTAACAACGACAAAACTATAGGTCACATGAAAGTTCGGATAATTCAGGTACCAACTAATTCGGGTTTTACAAGTTCTCAGCCAAAATTCCTGAACAAAATTTAGGTTGAAAGAAACAGGTGACGCCTAAGAGGGGGTGAATTAGGACTTCAAAAACTTTCAATAAACTAGGCCACAAATAAATCCCTAGAGCAAAATCCATGCAATTAATCAAACTAGAATGTGCAAACTAGGTTTAGTCTAAGTGTTCCTATCTCTACCGTAATGGCTAAGTTTCAATCTACAATAATATAAGTATAAAGACAAGATTGAAACTTAAATGCTTAATATAAATGTGAAAGATAAAGAGCAAGGTAGAGATGCAAACTCTTATGGATGACGCTGGTATGTTTACCGAGGTATCCGGAACAACGCAAGGTCCCGACTAGTCCTCGTTGGTGCCCCTATTCAAAGGGAAGCCCACGCGAGGGCCAAGCACCACGGTCGAGTAACTCCATAGAGAGCTACAGGCCTTCTCCACGTGCAAGTGGTGCTCCGCTTCTGGCTCCTCTCAGACGCTCCCCGCCGTCTCCACTATCGAGCTTTCGGCTGAAACGCCTCAGGCCTCGTTCCCTTTGGTACACGGTGTTGGTCGTGACACAAACACGATTGTCACGGCCTCGCAAGACTCTCGCCCCACTCGATACAATTACAACGGCTCACGCAAGAGCCGAGGAGTTGTGTGGTTTTTCTAAACTAACTCAACTAACTAGGGTTCACCTAGAGCAAGCGCTATAGCGATCTAATTAACCTAAGCACTTCGCAAAGCAACTACGCTAATCACTGAGTGATTCTATTAAGCACTTAGGTGTATGAGCTCTTGGAAATGTCTACTATATGCCTTGGTATGTTGCTTGGGCTCCTGCACCTTGGAATGGCTGGTTGGGGTGTATTTATAGCCCCTAACACAAAACTAGTCGTTGGAGAAAAGTTGTGCTCTCTGCAGCACACCGGACAGTCCGGTGCGTCTAGCCGTTGGTCTAACATCGCAGACGACCGTTGGAGCATAGGCTTTTACACCGGACAGTCTAGACATCACTCCGGACAGTCTGGTTGTGATATCCTGGCCCTTAGGATGGTGATTTCCTGGCCCAAGGCTTAATAGAGTATCCATACCAACAAGGTGCATCTTCTTTTTCGGAAGCCTATCTCGAAAGAACCTCCAAGTTAAGCGTGCTTGTCTTGGAGCAATTTGGGATGGGTGACCGACCGAGAAGTTTTCTCGGGTATGCATGAGTGAGGACAAAATGCGCACAAAGGACCCGTGTTGGTCTGTGGAGACGATATATGATCCTAGAGAGCTGCCAGGAGTAAGTACCGCTGGTCCAAGGATTGGACGGGGTGTTACAAGTGGTATCAGAGCTGACCCTTGAGGTTTCATGGGTGTGTGTGGGCTAGGGGGTTCGAGTATATGGCACATGGCGCATGTAGGCCCGGAGTGGTCACATGGCATGGCATATAACGACACTAGACACACAGATGTGGCTAAGAGGGGAGGTTCCTAGATTGGGGTTAATTGATGAGGACGTCGGTCTTCTAAGGGGGGTGGATTGTGATATCCTGGCCCTGGGATGGTGATTTCCTGGCCCAAGGCTTAATAGAATTAATAGAGTATCCATACCAATAAGGTGCATCTTCTTTTTCGGAAGCCTATCTCGAAAGAGCCTCCAAGTTAAGTGTGCTTGGCTTGGAGCAATTTGAGATGGGTGACCGACCGAGAAGTTTTCTCGGGTGCGCATGAGTGAGGACAAAGTGCACACAAAAGACTCGTGTTGGTCTGTGGGGACGATATATGATCCTAGAGAGCTGCCAGGAGTAAGTACCGCCGGTCCAGGGATTGGACGGGGTGTTACACTGGTGGCTTCTCTCCACCAATGCCACGTGGAACTAGCCGTTGGGCTACTGTTTCTGGGTGCACCGGACAGTCCGGCGTGTGGCACCAGACAGTCCAGTGTGCCACCGAATAGTTCGGTGCTCTCAACCAGACAGTCCGCTAGTGGCAACACTTCCTTTGTTTTTTGGACTTCACTGGATCTTCATAATATCTTCTTTTGAGGTGTTGCTTTCCTCAATGCCTTGGTCCAAGTAACTTTATCATCCTGTGAACTGCAAACACAAACACTAGCAAACACATTAGTCCACAGGTTATGTTGATCATCAAACACCAAAACCTATTGAGACAAATGGCACGGGGTCCATTTTCCTTACATGGGTTTCGGGTATTTCGGGTTTGGGTTCGAGTTACGGGTTACAGGTTTTTGCCCGGTCCTAAGGCTAGCAGCAATCACTTCTTGTCCTTCTTTAGAACATCTCCATCAACCGGTTTTGCTGGCTAATACTAGCTCATTAACAAACCTAGCTGAGAATCTGATATGTTAGCTCAGCTCACTAAATAACTGAAATGAGTCGAGCTCATCCGAGTTGACCACGAGTCAAACAAGTTGACGAGCCATGGTTATTTTGTCCAATACTAATTCATATATATTTATTTCATTTTTCTTTGCAAGTTTTATTTTTTTCTATTTATTTCTCCTTTATCTTTCCCTTTAAGCATTTTTATTTTCTGATTTTAATTTTGTTTTATCTAAACTTTTCTTTATTATTTACTCTATTTATTTTTTATTACCTTATTTATTTATTTATTTTTCTTTTTATATGATATTCTATATATGTGACTTTCATATAGTAAAAATAGGATATTTTATAATTATTTTTATATTCATATAGTACTCATGAGATGTTTATGTGATGTTCTTCTTAGTTTTCCTCTATTGCATGTTTTTTTTCCATTACGCTTTATTATATCTTTTATTATGTTTATTTGTTTATGTTTTTATCTCTTTCTATGTGTCATCATGGTATGACACTAAGGAACCCTAAGTACCAAGAAAGAAAAGTTTATTAATTACGGAAGGAGCACATGTTAGAGGGGCGTTGATATATAAGTGCACCCTAGTTACCAGCACGCAGACAATTTATAGAGGTTGGGGTCACAAGATGTATAATACCCTACATCTTCTTTGAGTGTGCTAGTTTAATGAATATAAAGGTGAACAAGATTACAAGCTTGTATATTAATTGAGCATCACTAAAAGGATCAAGATACCTCTAGGTGAATTGAGCTTTTCTAAAAAAATCACGATTTAAAACTTATAATCAAGTCCAACTTCACACTTTGTGTCTAATAATGTGGTAAAGAGTTTGGTACCCTAAGTTCCAATTCTATGCTAGCATGTCACTTGTAGCAATACTGAAAGGGAAATAGGGTTTAACCTTTTCCTATAAATAATTTTGGTGGTTGAATGCCAACCACAAATAATTGGACTAACTAGTTTGCTCTAGATTATATATTCCACAGGTGCATAAAGGTTCAACACAAACCAATAAAAGATCAAAGTTATGGTTCAAAAGCAAAGGAGCAAAGGAACCGAGTGTGCCCTGGTCTGGCGCACCAGACTGTCCGGTGTGCCACCGGACAGTGTCTGATGCATCAGGACCGTACAGAGTCCAACCAGCCACTCTCGGGTTTCAGCAGGTGCACTCCGCTAAAAATCACCGGATAGTCCGGTGTGCCAGCAGAGCAACGGCTACTTCGCACAACGGTCGACTGCAAAAGTACCTGACGCGAGGAACAGTGCGCGGCAGAGTCAGAGCGCAGTGTCAGAGGCGCACCGGACAGTGAACAGTACCTCGTGTATTAAGTCTTAGATTGAAAGGGAAATGGAGTATTCGGCAAAGACATCGCTTCCACTCTACTCCATCGGTATTATTTACCCTTTGCCGGTATTCTTCCATCTCTCCAATTGGTATAATCATTCACTTATATTTCTTTTATCAATGGGGGAGAAAGATAAAAGGGCTCACAAAGTCTCCATTTTTGGTGATTAATGCCAAAGGGGGAGAGAGTGTTAGCCTAAAGCAAAGGACCGCACCACCACCTTTCGATCGAAAATTTTTTAATTGCTATATTTAAAATTAGTATGTTGATTTTCAATTGGTATATTTTTAAAATTAGCATCTAAATATATTTCCAATTGATATCTATTAAAACCCTCTTGAAAACTAAGAGGATAATTTCATTCAGGGGGAGTTTTGTTTAAGTCAAAGGAAAAGCATTTGAAACAGGGGGAGAAATTTCAAATCTTAAAAATGCCTCTTACAATCTTATTCATATACCTTTGACTATTTGCAAAATACTTTGAAAAAGAATTTCCAAAAAGATTTGCAAAAACAAAACAAGTGGTGCAAATGTGGTCCAAAATGTTAAAAGAAAGAAAGCAATCCATGTATATCTAGTGAAAGTATAAATTGGTTTATTTCCAAGCAACCTACGCACTTATATAATGCAAACTAGTTCAATTCTGCACTTATATATTTGCTTTGATTTGTGTTGGCATCAATCACCAAAAAGGGGAGATTGAAAAGGAAATAGGGTTTAACCTTTTCCTATAAATAATTTTGGTGGTTGAATGCCCAATAGAAATAATTGGACTAACTAGTTTGCTCTAGATTATATATTCCACAGGTGCATAAAGGTTCAACACAAACCAATAAAGATAAAAGTTAGGGTTCAAAAGCAAAGGAGCAAAGGAACCGAGTGTGCCCTGGTCTGGCACACTAGACTGTCCGATGTGCCACCGGATAGTGTCCAGTGCACCAGGACCGTACAGAGTCCAATGAGCCACTCTCGGGTTTCAGCATGCGCACTTCGCTAAAGAACACCGGACTGTCCGGTGTGCCAATAGAGCAACGGCTACTTCGCACAACGGTCGACTGTAAAAGTACCTGACGCGAGGAACAGTGTGTGGCAGAGTCAGAGCGCAGTGTCAGAGGCGCACTAGATAGTGAACAGTATCTGTCCGGTGCAGCACCGGACTGTCCGGTGTCACATGAGGACAAAGCCTCCAACGGTCGACCAGCTCCTAACCCTAACGATTAGGTGATGTGGCGGTGCACCGGACAGTATCCGGTGGCGCACCGGACTGTCCGGTGCGCCCATCGCCAGCAGCCTTTCCCAACGGCTACAAGATGGTTGGTGGCTATAAATACCACCCCAACCGGCCACTTCAAGGTGTGGGAGCCCAAGCAACATTCCAAGTCATATAGTTGACATATTCAAGCCCTCCCAACCACCTCCATTCATTGATCTATCTCATACACAAGATTTAGGCCACCATAAGCAATACAAGTGCCACAAAGAGAGATCAAGCAAAAGAGAGCTACTCGTGTGAGTTTAGAAATAGTGCCTTGTGAGATTCATTGAGAGAAAGTGTGTGCAACATCTTGTGATCATTTGAGCGTGGAGTTTTGACTCCCATTCATTGTAAAGCTAGCAAGAGCCCCTTATCTTTGTGGTTGGCCTTGTGGAGACTTCGGTCTTTTGTTGACAAAGAAGAAGAAGCGCTCGCCGGTCTTGGTGATCGGTGGAGAGAGGGAAAGGATTGAAAAAGACCCGTCCTTAGTGGACTCCTCAACGGGGATTAGGTTCTTGGTGAACCGAACCTCGGTAAAACAAATCACCCGTGTCTCTTATGTTTATTGCTTGTGATTTGTTTATTTTCTTCTTCTCTAAGTTCTCTTGCACTATTCCTTGCTAATATTATTTTGTGTTGCTTCAAGTTAAATTCTCATTTAGAAGCAACGCCTTGCAAGAAGGAACTTGTGTTATTACTCTTCTTATCTAAGCCCTCTTGTTTAATTCTCCATAAACTTATTAGTTGTATTGATTTGTCAATTCCGCATTCTTTGAAAGCAACACTCTTTGCAAGCAAAGGACTTAGTTTTACACTCTGATAATTGTGCATCTTGTTCTAACCGCTAATCAAGGGATCAAGTCTGGGTGTAAAGTTAAAATTTTCAGGTTTTGCCTATTCGCCCCCCTCTAGGTGACTTTCAATTGGTATTAGAGCTAGGCACTTCATATTGAGTCTAACCACTCGAAGTGATGGCTCGAAGAAGATCCCAAAAGAACAAAAAAACAACTCCAAAGGAAAAAAGGAGGTAACTCTTGAGATATTACTTTCCGATTGTTCTAATTATGCTTCATGGTCTACTATTGTAGTAAAAGCTTTTAGAACCATAGACTCACGATTAGAATAAATTTTAGACAAGAGTATTATACCCTCTAATTATAATAAGGTAAATGCTTCTGAGGAAGATCAAAGATCTATATGCTTAAACTATCTTGCTTATGACATCTTAAGTAATTCTCTTAGCAAAGAAGATTACCATGCCTTCATAATGAATTATAATGAACATATTCCTGATGCGCATAGTATTTGGACTAGAATTAAAAGTAAATTTAATGAGTCCAAACATACTAGTTCATATGATGCTTCTACTTCCTTTAGTCCTTGTAAAACTAACCCTTTGAAGGAAGAAGAAGAAAATGAACGTTGGAGACCAAACGAATCCACCATTCAAAAAGGTTTATCTTCCCATTTTGATTCCCACATATGTTGTGTGGCTAATGAAAATGACAGTGGAAGCACAAATAAGGATGAGGAGGATGAAAGAAGCTTTATACAACTCTACACTCATCTAAGCCAAGAAGATAAGGCGGTCATGCTCAAACTTCTAAAAAGAGCGAGAGAGAAAAGGAAGCTCTTCACATGCTAGAAGTATTCTCACCATAAAGATGCAATGCTTTGAAGAGTTGACTAAAGAACATGAGGAGCTAAAGTGATCTCATGTTGATTGGGTCCAAAGGTATGAGTCTATTTCAATTGAGCAAGATAACTCCTTATTTTGTGTCGCTCAATTAGTAAATAGGAATGCCTTGCTTAAGGACCAAGTAGAAAGGCTAAAAATTGAAACATTACATTCTAAATGTTTTTTGCAACAGCATCTAATCTTCCCTTAGAACTACTTCTGCAGCTTCGTTTAGTAGCTGATCAACAACTTTATCCATGATGGCTTCGGCCATTTTCCTAATTTCGTCATCCCCCTTCGTGTGGGGGCCCGTATATGGCTCAGCAGGTTCTGAGGGAGGAGAAGATATGGCTATATTACTATTACAAACCGTAAACAAGTTCGAAATCAAAAAATTACAACAGAGCCAAAAACCACTAGTTAGTACCTATTTGCCCTTCGAGCTCCGCACTTTTCTCAGCGGCCTCTGCTACTTTTCTAGCGTCATGGATGCCTTTTTCGCTTCTTCGTATAATTTCTTGGGCCATTTCCTGGCCAACATTGTCCCAGATGTCGGTGAAAAATTTTCCACCGACCAGCCTTGCTTCGGCCGAGGGGTCTTTTATATCTTCGGAGGATAAGGCGGCTTTGGATTGTGCCAAAAATTTCACATGCTCACAGCCTTTCCTCTCCAAAATGGTAGCAATCTCCCTGGCACCCGAAAAGGCACATATGTCTCCGCGGCTATTCAAAATTTCTTCAAAGGCCTCAGCTTCGTGACTGATCCATTTGATTGGGCCCTCAGGGTCACCCTTTATGAAGTTCTCTTCACTTGAAAAAGCACCAACGCTGGCGAAGCTGGTTTTTACTTTTTTAACACATTCTATAGATTTCTCATAGCATCTTTTCTTAGATGCACGAAGCTCTTCAACGCTTTTTTCCAAATGGTTTGCCCATTGTTCACTGATTTCTCGTTTTGTTTCTTCAAGTGTGTGTTCCTCTTTAGTTCTGGCTAGTTGTTTTCAGAGATCTTCAATTTCACGCCTCTAAGCCTTAGTTTGAACTTTAAAAGTAGCTTCGTCTTCTTTTATTCTATCTATCAATGAATGCAATATTTTATCTTTTTCGAGACCTTCGTTCCTTAGTTCAATTACTTCGGAACGAAGGTTGCTCAGGGCCATAACACACCCTTCGTCTTCGGCATCTTTTTGGGCCCTGAGGGCATTGCTAAGTATAAGGCCCTGCAAAGAAAAATGTGTGTGCGTCAATAAATTTAAGCAAACGAAAAATTTTGGTTTCAAGAAAAAATATGAAAACCTCATTCTCTGCACCTTTAAGCTATTATATGCCAGGCTGTCGGCTAGCTCGTTTTTCGACAGCACCGAGAGCCCGTCTTCTAGTGTTGGGAATCCGAAGCTCTTGCTCATCTCCTGACAGACAGAAATCTCCTTGCTGTCAGGGAGACAATACAAAAGTCTTCTTCTCCACTGCCGTTGAATATCAACGCCCCCTTTGGATATTTCAATTTTTGGGCGTAAAACTAGGCCTCTTGCTGTTCTTTTTCAGTCAATTTTTTCCCCGAAGCATGACGTAGAATATAATCCAAGGCTTCGGAAGATGCTTCGGGGGCGGCAGTACCAGTTTCTTCAGCCGAAATTTGTTCTGCTGTTTCTGTTTCTTTAACTTCCAAGGATTTCACCTTGGTGGGCTCTGAAGGCCCAGCTTCAGTATCAGACTGATGTTTTGAAGTTTCGGTATCAAATGCTTCAATATGCACTTTGGTGGATTCAACAATTTTCTTCAGAGTTGTGCTTGAAGACTTAATTGTCTCCAAAACATCCAGCACATTAACCATCCTTTTTCTTTTTGGGGTCACTGCCGGACCCTTTTGGCTTTTTGCTGCCTCAATTTTTGCTGAAGGACTTAGAACTTCTGATGTCTTTGTTTCTTCAGCCCTCGGTCCTTCTATTTTTTCCGTCGTCGGCACTTCGGCCAGCCCTTCAATATTTGGCAGGGGAGTTGGTTCTTTAGCTTCGGTGGCCGAAGAGGTCTCACCGACAAACTCAGGCACTGTGGCCGGTTCAATATAACGTGGCCGGTGTGTGAGAACCTTTACCCTTTTCCTCTTCGCGCCGGCTCGCTAGGAGCGGCTGAAGCAGCTTCCTTCGCAGAAGATGTATTCTTTCTTTTTTGACCCCGCGTTGGATAACGGTAGTCGGGGTAGACAAACCCAATTGCATCAAATACTCGGTTGAGTCTCTTCTTCTTTCGGCCTCCGAAGGCCGCTGATAGTGCAGTGTCTTCGGCCTTCGAGTATAATCCAAGCAATTCATCACTTATGGCCTCAATACTTTTTAGCCAGTCATCATCTGGCTTGGCGAATTTATCTCCATATTGGAATGTGTATTTTAGCCTAACTAATCCACCTTCGTCAGTTTCTCTAATAGTCTCCTTCGGCATTTCCCACTTTTCTACAAGTGGCCATATTCTGAAGGCAATGTGTTTCTTGGACCAAATCCCTTGTCCCAATAAAAGAGCAAACCACGCCGAAGGCTCTCTGGCATTCTTCGGCTGCTTCATTCATTTCCACCTTCGGCCTCCGAAGGCCGAAGCGTTGCCAGATAGGGCGCATAATGATACCTTTAATATCTTTCCATGCTTTCAAGTCATTCTTCACATAAAACCATTCCATCATCCAGTCGCCGGGCCACCTCTTTCGAAAGGTTGGCACGGGACAGCTTGACCTAGACCGGGCGCCGAAGCTGTAGCAGCCAAAATTGTTGTGATACCGCTCTTTACCCCAGGGTTTTGTCTCATACAATAGCTCATGTATGTTGCAGAAACTTTTTGCATTTGGTTCTAAACCTTGGCTCCTCACGACCCAGACGAAGATGCCCATTCTTATGATTGCTTCAGGAGTAAGTTGATGAAGGTAGATTTCAAATATCTTCAGTACTTCCACGACAAAACTGCTCAAGGGAAACCGCAGTCCAGCCTTTAAGAAGCTTCGGAAGATTACAACTTCATTCTCTTCGGGAGTAGGCACAGTCTTCTCCCCGTCATCTGCCCTCATAGTAGACATGTCTCGAAAGTATCTTCCCCTCATGTTATCAAGATGACTCTGTTTAATGCTCGATTTTCCGAAGACTGTGTGACTTGGTCGCCACGGTCGATCTTCGGAGTCTTCACCCCCACTTTCTACATCATAGCTGTCACTGTCACCAGTGTCTTCAGATAAACCCTCCAAATCTCCCTAGTGATCTTCTCTGTATTGGTCTTTGTGTTGGGGGCCTTCGTCCTCCGAAGGTCCTCAAAAACATGATTTGACAATGTTTTCCAAGTGGATTATGTGAACAGGTATCTTCGGACTCAGAATTATGAACATAAAGCACGGTCAGGACGAAGCCTAAACCAGACGAAGGACGAGCTGATTACCAATTACGAAGGATGGTGCACAGCCGAAGCTGTGCGCAGGGAAGCTTCGTCGCGATGGTAGAAAGGGGAACCGACTTAAAGATGAAAGACTACGTGGGCCTTGACAGATTTCCATAAGCCATTAACAAATGTAATGGACATGGATGTAATTTTACGTGGGCTGCGTCCCGCGTCTATAAATAGATGAACAGTACCCCCGTCTGTTCACGCTGACTGGGCATTGGCTTTTGCGTCACGCTTGTACTTTTTACCTTCTCTCAGGACCGAAGGTACATTTGTAATTTGAAATCATTTCTATTTCTCCATGTTAATAAAATAGAAATGATTCTATGTTGATGTTTATATTTTACGCTTTATAAGAATCCTTCGGCATTACTTATTATACTTACGAAGGTATGTCCCTTATGACCTTCGTCCTAAAATCATTATTTCCCGAAGGGGCATAATGTTTCGAAGGACGAAGGACCTTAGTGTTTAACACTTTTTATGTTGCCTTGTTCTTAACTCTTAGCATTTGAGAACAAGTCCCCAACATTGGCGCCCACCTCCGGTGAACTCACTTCCACTTCGAGCTTTTTTGAACACCTTCGGAAGCTATAGACCTTCGCTATGGCGCCGAAGAAACCTTCAGCGACTGGGGCTTCAGCACTGCAACCGCTGGACCACAACCAGGAGACCGTCTCTCTTCGGGAAGCCCGAAGCCAGAAGAGAAAGGCTGTAAGCCCGACGCTTCAGGAGGAAGAGCTAGACCAAGAAATCAGGGATATGGAGATCCTACATCAACAAGTGCAAAGGAAGAAGGAGAAGATGGGCCCGGCTAGCTGAGTTGCAACGGCAGATAGACGAAGCCTCTGAGGAAGTCCGCCACCTCACCCATGATGAGCAAAACAGAAGGCCTCAGCAGAAAGACCTTCGTCAGGAGGGCTTCGTCAACGAAGATGACTGGTATGACAATTTCCATCAGGGAAATTTTGTTTTCGATGATGCTTCTCCTTTGTCCGCTGAGCTGCAGGCTACACCTTGGCCTCCATCCTATAAGCCACCTCAGCTTCCCATGTTCGACGGCCATTCAGACCCGAAGCAGTTCCTGATGAGCTACGAAGCAACAGTGTCTTCGTATGGGGGCAATGCTGCAGTCATGGCGAAGTCTTTCGTTATGGCCGTCAGGAGTGTTGCTCAGACCTGGTATTCCTCCCTTCGGCCAGGAACGATCACTTCATGGCAAAAGCTGAAGGATATGTTACTGACCAGCTTTCAAGGATTTCAGACGAAGCCGGTCACAGCTCAAGCCTTGTTCCAGTGCATTCAGGATCATGAAGAATACCTTCAGGCTTATGTCCGAAGGTTCTTACGTTTGAGGGCGCAGGCACCAACGGTGCCCAATGAAAT
This sequence comes from Zea luxurians, assembly GCA_029449295.1. NCBI lineage: Eukaryota > Viridiplantae > Streptophyta > Magnoliopsida > Poales > Poaceae > Zea > Zea luxurians. Next base: position 1,255,629 of record JAOPSE010000227.1, on the reverse strand, counting down.
TGTTATTGAAGCCATGATCAAGGGGCTTCGTCCTGGGCCTGCAGCTCAATACTTGCTAGAAAGCCGCCTCAGACTCTGGAGAAACTGCTCCAAAAGATGGATGAGTACATTCGTGCTGACAATGACTTTCGCCAAAGAAGGGAGGAGGCCTTCAGATTTTCTGAAATGACCAGGGGCTTCGGAGGAAGATACTACCCGAGGCATGTCCGGTCCATCCACAGCTCCACTCAGAATGATGATAAGGGGAGTCAGCAGAGCAGACCGCAGTGCTCCTCACAGGCTTCGGGGCAACAACAAGCTTTCTTCCAGCCACAGCTCCGAGAGGCAGAGGCGCCAGGGGCTTCGGGAAGATTCGGAGATCAACCAAGGAAATTGTTTTGCTTGTTCTGTGGAGAAGGCAAGGGCCATACCACCAGGACGTGCCATATTACAATCCAGAAGCAAAAGGAGATAGCCGAAGCTACATCTCAACAAGTTCAGCCGAAGCAGGTCATGCATACTGCTTCGTATCATCCGCCTTACATCCCACAGTACATAGACAACCACCCTGCAGCTTCTGTAGCTTCGGCAAGTCAACCTCAAGCTTCCTGGCAACAGCCCCCCCCCCTCCATTGCAACAGGGTCAACAGCCAGAAGGGAGTCAATATGCTCCACATCAAAGGGACTTCAGAGAACAATCCGAAGCTCGCACAGTTAACAGCACTGTGCCAGAGTCGAAGCACATTTATTGACACATATCCTACCTTTAATAGCAGTCTTTTCCATTCAGTTCTATTCTCTGTAGCAAAAAACATTGATCGTTTCCATGTAATAATTTCGCTGTTTCCCACGAGGAAAATCTATTTTCTCCACAGGATTAAGTTGACGAAGTTTTTGTGTTAACAAGGAGGACCTTCGAAATATTAAAAATCCTTCGGATTAACAGAAAGTCGTTCTAAGGAACGCAGAGTAAGTTCATGAAGTCACAAAAAGCCGTTCCAAAGGGAGCGCAGTGTAAGTTTTCTGCTCAAAAGTCGTTCCTAAAGGAATGCAGAGCTTACAGCGAAAAGTCAACGCTGATACCGTCTAAGTAAAAGACGAAGAAGCTCCTAAGGGAGGCTTACAGCGAAAAGTCAACGCTGATACCGTCTAAGTAAAAGACGAAGAAGCTCCTAAGGGAGGCTTACAGCGAAAAGTCAACGCTGATACCGTCTAAGTAAAAGACGAAGAAGCTCCAAAGACGTTCCTAAGGGAATGCAGAGCTTACGAATAAATTTTGTGTGTATCTGCGGAACAAAGGTCATTTGCATGACATAACATCATCACATCATCTTGCATAGCATAAGCATCATACATCATATTGCATTTTGCAAGAGAAGGGTACACAGTATCGACCTTCGGAAGAATGCTTTGAGAAAGCAATATCGAAATTGTATAAATTCGGAATACAGCTTTGGAGAATATTTTTACGAAGCATGGACAAGCTTCGTCAGAGCAATATCGAAATTGTATAGCTTCGGAGAATGCTTTCACGAAGCATGGATGTGACTTATCAGAACAGTTTTAACGGAGAATATTTTCTTCACGAAGCATGAAAAGAAGGGAAGGTATCAGAACAGTTTTAACGGAGAATATTTTCTTCACGAAGCATGAAGAAGGGAAGGTGTTTTTTCGCCGAAGGCTCAAAAATGGTATGTATGTAGAGTTTCATGCATCGTAAAGAATTGAATAATGAAAAGAAACTTGTATATTACATTCAAATGTACAAAATGTTACATAGATCACACTTTAAATGTTTTTTCTAAATAGCATCTAGTCTTCTCTTAATACTGCTTCGGCGGCTTCATTTAGAAGCTGATCAACAACTTTGTCCATGATAGCTTCGGCCATTTGTTTAATTTCATCATCACCTTTTGTGTGCGGGTCGGCAGTTCTTCATTACTATTACAAACCGTGAGCAAAGTTTGAAATAAAAATTACAACACAACAAGAGCGACTAATTGGTACCTAATTGCCTTTCGGGCCCTGTACTCCTTTCGGCAGCTTCTGCCACTTTCCTAGCATCATGAATGCCTTTTTCGCTCCTTTGGATGATTTCTTGCGCCATTCCTCGGCCGCCGTCGTTCCAGATATCAGTAAAAAATTTGCCACCAACCACGCTTGCTTCGGCCGAGGGGTCCTTGATGTCTTCGGAAGATAAGGCAGCTTCGGACTGAGCTAAAAATTTTACATGCCCGCAACCTTTCTTCTCTAAGACAGAAGCAATTCCTCTGGCGCCCGAAAAAGCGCAGATATCGCCACGACTGCTCAGAATCTCCTCGAAGGCCTCTGCTTCGTGACTGATCCATTCCAGTGGACCTTCGGGATTGCCTCGAGAGAAATTCTCTTCGCTGGAGAAGGCGCCCACGCTGGCGAAACTGGTTTTAATTTTATTCACGCATTCTACAGATTTAACATAACAGTTCCTCTGAGAAGCACGAAGCTCTTTAACACTTAACTCCAATTTATTGACCATATGATCACTGAGTTCTCGCTTTGTTTCCTCCAGCGCACGTTCCTCTTTAGCCCTAGCCAGCTGTTTCTGAAGATCTTTAATTTCACGCTTTTGGGCTTCGGCCTGGGCTTTTGAAGCAGCTTCGTCCTTCTTTACTTTATCTATCAGTGTAAGCAGAATTTTATCCTTTTCCAGAGCTTCGTTCCTCAGTTTGATAACTTCGGAGCGTAAATTGTTGAACGCAATCTCATAGCTTTCATCTTCGGCGCTTTTTTGAGCTCTTAATGCGTTGCTTAGAATTAAGCCCTGTACGAAAAAGAATCCGTATAAGAATATAGGAATGAATTACGAATTAAAAAAAGTTTTTTCAAACGCTTAATTCCCAAACCTTTAGGCTATTGTATGCAAGACTGTCTGCGAGATCCTCTTTCGTCATGGCGCTTAGTCCAGCTTCGAGCTTCGAGAAGCCTATACTCCTGGCCATCTCTCGGCAGACAGTTAGTTCTTTATTATCAGGTAGGCAGTATAGGAAATCATCTTCGTTTGTCCCATTAAATATCACTGCCCCCTTCGGATATTTTAGCTCTTTCGCATAATGGTTGGCTTCATAAGTTTCTTCTGCAGATAGTTTTTTCCCCGAAGCGTGTCGTATAATGTAATCGTATATGCTGGCAGGAGCTTCGGGGATGGCAGTGTCAATTTCTTCAACTAAAACTGGTTCTGATATTTTTATTGCTTCGGCTTCCAAAGGTTGCTCCTTGTAGGGCTCTGAAGGCCCAGCTTCAGCTTGTTGCGTCAAAGCTTCAGTAGAAGCTTCAGCAACTTCAACACTCTTTTTTGGAGTTGTGCTTGAAGACTTAATTGTCTCCAAGACATCCAGTACGTTTACCATTCTTTTCCTTTTTGGGGTCACCGATGGCCCCTTTTGGTTTTTTATTGCTTCGACATTTACCGAAGGACTTAAGATTTCAGACATTTTTGGCTCGTCTACCTTCGGTTTCCCTGATTTTTCCGATGAAGGCGCTTCAATCTTTTCTTCCATCTTCGGCACTGAAGCTGGTTCGACAGCTTCAGAGGCCAATGGGACTTCACCAATGAATTCTGGCACTGTGGCCGGCTCAATAAAGCGTGTCCGATGGGTGAGCACCTTCATCTTTTTTCTTTGAGGCGCTGGCTCACTTGGGGCACTCGTGGTAGCTTCTGTCGCAGGAGAAGTATTTTTCCTTTTGCGACCCAACACCGGATAGTGATAATCAGGGTACATAAACCCGACCGCGTCAAACACACGGTTGAGCCTTTTCTTCTTTCGGCCTCCGAAGGCTGCTGATAGCGCAGTATTTTCGGCCTTCGAATATGCCCCGAGTAGTTCATCACTTAATGTTTCAATGCTTTTCAGCCAGTCATCATCAGGTTCAACAAATTTATCTGCATATTTGAATGTGTATTTCAGTCTAACTAGTCCGCCTTCGTCGGACTCTTTAATGGTTTCCTTCGGCATTTCCCACTTTTCTGTAAGTGGCCATACCCTGAAGGCAATGTGCTCTTGGACCAAGTCCCTTGTTCCAATGAAGGAGCACACAACGCCGAAGGCTCTTTGGCACTCCTCGGCTGCTTCGTTCATTTCAACCTTCGGCCTTCGAAGTCCGAAGCGTTGCCAGATGGGGCACATAATAATACTCTTAACATTTTCTTGCGCTGATAAGTTATTCTTCACATAAAACCACTCTGTCATCCAGGCTCCGGGCCATCTCTTCCGAAAGGTCGGCACAGGGCAGCTCGACCCGGAGCGGGCACCGAAGCTATAGCACCCAAAATTGTTGTGATATTGTTCTTTTCCCCAGGGCTTCGTTTCATATAACAATTCGTGAATATTGCAGAAGCTTTTAGCGTTTGGTTCTAAACCTTGGCTTCTCGCAGCCCAGACAAAAATCCCCATTCTTATGATAGCTTCGGGAGTAAGTTGATGAAGGTAGACTTGGAATGTTTTCAGTACCTCAACAACAAAGTTGCTCAGGGGGAACCGAAGCCCAGCCTTGAGAAAGCTTCGGAAGATTACAACTTCATCTTCTTCGGGAGTGGGAGAAGTCTTTTCTCCAGCGTCAGCTCTCACAATAGATACATCTCGAAAATACCTCCCCCTCATATTATCAATATGATTCTGCTTGATAGTGGTTTTCCCGAAAACCGTGTGACTTGGCCGCCATGGACGATCTTCGGCCTCTTCCCCACCACTCTCTACATCATAGCTGTCGCTGTCACCAGTATCTTCGGACAAACCTTCGAGAATCTCCTTGGTGATTTTCTCTGTATTGGTCTCTGCCATCGCTATCAGGAACCCCAGATTCTTCTCCTCCTCGAGACTCAGCTTCGTCTCAGCAGGGATCTTCTTGCCTTCAGACATCTTCGGAAACGCTAAAAAATTGTTCCCGAGGCCGAAGCTCCAAAATCAAAAAGACCAGCAAATCTTAGTGCACAAGAGCTACAAATTTTAGTGGGCCGAAGCAGAAGGCAAGTGTGCGTACCAAATGAGTTTGCGGTGCGATCTTATTTATACGCCCAGGGCGTTAAAAATTGAAAGGCCCCGCCTGTCAGTGAATGTTGCTATTCTAGCAAAGGGAAGGTGTTTTTTCGGACCTTCGGCTCAAGGCCTTCGTCCATATCGCAATCTGAATTTATTATTAACAAATTAATATTGCGAGGGGCTACTGTTGGGGGCCTTCGTCCTCCGAAGGTCCTCAAAAACATGATTTGACAATGTTTTCCAAGTGGATTATGTGAACAGGTATCTTCGGACTCAGAATTATGAACATAAAGCACGGTCAGGACGAAGCCTAAACCAGACGAAGGACGAGCTGATTACCAATTACGAAGGATGGTGCACAGCCGAAGCTGTGCGCAGGGAAGCTTCGTCGCGATGGTAGAAAGGGGAACCGACTTAAAGATGAAAAGACTACGTGGGCCTTGACAGATTTCCATAAGCCATTAACAAATGTAATGGACATGGATGTAATTTTACGTGGGCTGCGTCCCGCGTCTATAAATAGATGAACAGTACCCCCGTACTGTTCACGCTGACTGGGCATTGGCTTTTGCGTCACGCTTGTACTTTTTACCTTCTCTCAGGACCGAAGGTACATTTGTAATTTGAAATCATTTCTATTTCTCCATGTTAATAAAATAGAAATGATTCTATGTTGATGTTTATATTTTACGCTTTATAAGAATCCTTCGGCATTACTTATTATACTTACGAAGGTATGTCCCTTATGACCTTCGTCCTAAAATCATTATTTCCCGAAGGGGCATAATGTTTCGAAGGACGAAGGACCTTAGTGTTTAACACTTTTTATGTTGCCTTGTTCTTAACTCTTAGCATTTGAGAACAAGTCCCCAACATTTTGCTATTGATTGAAGAAACCCGAGATGCATCTCCTCAGAAAGGCTCAGCTTCAATTCAGCAACAGCTTTCTTATCTTCAGACATCGTCGTAAACGCTGAGAAAGTGCTCTCAAATCCGAAGCTTAAAAATTTAAAAAGCCAAGCAAGCGTTGTTGCGCACAGGCAAAAAGTCGAGTGAGCAAGAGCAGATGGCAAGAAAGCGTGCCAAATAAACTCGTGGTAAGCTCTTATTTATACACCTAGTGCGTTGAAAATTGGAGGGTCCCGCTTGTCAATGTCTGTTGCTATTCTAGCAAAGGGAAGGTGTTTTTTCGGACCTTCGGCTTAAGGCCTTCGTCCATGTCGCAATATTAATTTATCATTCTAGCAAATTAATATTGCGAGGGGCTACTGTTGGGGGCCTTCGGCTTCCGAAGGTCCTCAAAAACATGATTTAACAATGTTTTCCAAGTGGAATATGTGAACAGGTATCTTCGGAATCGGGTCATGAGTATACAAGAGTATGGTCAGTACGAAGCCTGAGCGAGACAGAAAGCGATTATGATGAAGGATAAGATGATCACGAAGCTGTGCGCAGAAAAGCTTCGGCATGATAGCAGAGAAGGGGAACCGACTTAAAGATGAAAAGGCAAATTAGACCCCGAAGAATTACTATAGAGTTATTGATAAATGTAAAGGGCACAAATGTAATTCTACACGGGCTGCGTCCCTTGCCTATAAATAGATGAACAGTACTCTCGTACTGTTCAGGCTAACTTGGCATTCGCTCTTTGCATCACGCCTGTACCTTTACTTTCCGTCAAACCGAAGGTACATTTATAATTTGTTATTCTGGATATGATAATGCTAATAAAAATAAGTTGGTGATATTATATATATTATTCTTCATATTTCGCATATGAATTCTTCCTTATTATTTACCGTGCTTACGAAGGTTTTTCCTTCATAACCTTCGTCCGGAATTCATTATATCCGAAGGGTCATAATGCCTTGAAGGACGAAGGACTTTAGTATTTAACACATTTTATGTTGCCTTGTTCTTAACTCTTAGCATTTGAGAACAAGTCCCCAACAGACGACGAAGGACTCGCTGCCTCAGCCTTCAATAAATCGACACTCTTCCCCAACGATCGCCACACTTGCCTCATGGCAAAGGAGAAGGTAAGCGTTCGAGAAACTCCTAAGTATACTACTTCAAGTGATGATGAAGTAGATTATACTGATTTATTTAAGGGCTTAGATAGAGCAAAAATAGATAAAATTAATGAGTTAATTGATGCTTTGAATGAAAAAGATAGATTGTTAGAGAAGCAAGAAGATATTTTGTATGAAGAGCATGACAAGTTTGTTAGTGTGCAAAAATCTCTTGCTTTAGAGGTTAAAAGGAATGAAATGCTATCTTCTGAATTATCTGCTTGTCATGAAACTGTGTCTAGCTTAAAGAATGTTAATGATGATTTAAATGCTAAGCTAGAAGTAGCTAATAAAACTAGATCTTGTGTAGAACATGTTGCCATTTGTAATAGGTGTAAGGATTTTGATGTTGATGCTTGTGTTGAACACCTTACATCAATTACTAAATTAAATAATGAGGTGGCAAGTCTTAATGCTCAACTTAAGACTTGCAAGATAGATTTTGATAAGTTAAAATTTGCTAAGGATGCCTACACCGTTGGAAGACATCCCTCAATTAAGGATGGACTTGGCTTTCGAAAGGAAGCCAAGAACTTAACAAGCCAAAGGGCTCCCATTCCCAACAAGGAGAAAGGGAAGGCCCCTATGGCTAGTAGTAATCAAAAGAATCATGCTTTCATGTATAATGATAGAAAATTTTCTAGAAATTCTCATTATAATAGGAGTTATAATGCTTTTGCTTCACATGCTATGATTGCTTCAAGTTCTAATTTTAATGGTAGGCCTAGGAGAAATTTTGTGTCTCATGCTCCTAAGAAAATGTGTAATAAACCTACCACTGTTTTTCATGCTAGCAACACTACGTATGTACTTTCATGTAAAAATGGAAAAGTGGTTTCTAGAAAGTTGGGGTCCAAATGCAAGGGAGACATGACTTGTATTTGGGTCCCAAAGGCTATTGTAACTAACCTTGTAGAACCCAACAATAGTTGGGTACCTAAAACCCAAGCCTAATTTGCCTTGCAGGTTTATGCATCCGGGGGCTCAAGCTGGATTATCAACAGCGGATGCACAAACCACATGACGAGGGAGAAGAAGATGTTCACCTCCTATGTCAAGAACAAAGATTCCCAAGATTCGATCATCTTTGGAGATGGGAACCAAGGCAAGGTTAAAGGACTAGGAAAGATAGCCATTTCATCCGAGCATTCCATATCCAATGTGTTCTTAGTTGAATCGCTCGGATACAACTTAATGTCTGTTAGTCAACTATGTAATATGGGTTATAATTGTCTATTTACCAATGTAGATGTGTCTGTCTTTAGAAGGAGTGATGGTTCATTAGCTTTTAAGGGTGTACTAGACAGTAAACTCTACTTAGTTGATTTTTCGAAAGAGGAGGCCGATCTAGATGCATGCTTAATTGCTAAGACTAGCATGGGCTGGCTGTGGCATCGCCGTCTAGCACATGTTGGGATGAAGAACCTTCATAAACTTCTAAAGGGAGAACATGTGTTAGGTCTAACCAATGTATTTTTCGAAAAAGATAGACCTTGTGCAGCTTGTCAAGTAGGTAAATAGGTGGGAAGCACTCATCACAACAAGAATGTGATGACCACGTCAAGACCTCTGGAGCTACTTCATATAGACCTCTTCGGACCCGTCGCCTACCTCAGCATCGAGGGAAGTAAGTATGGTCTTGTTATTGTTGATGATTTTTCCTGCTTCACTTGGGTATTCTTTTTGCAGGATAAATCAAAAACCCAAGGAACCCTAAAGCGCTTTCTAAGGAGAGCTCAAAACAAATTTGAGATCAAGGTGAAAAAGATAAGAAGCGACAACGGGTCTGAGTTCAAGAACTTACAAGTGGAGGAGTACCTTGAGGAGGAAGGAATCAAGCACAAGTTCTCCGCTCCCTACACACCACAGCAAAACGGTGTGGTAGAGAGGAAGAACAGGACGCTTATCGACATGGCGGAGGACGATGCTTGGAGAATTCAAGACGCCGAGCGGTTTTGGTCGGAAGCTGTGAACACAGCTTGCCATGCCATAAACCGGGTCTACCTTCATCGCCTCCTCAAGAAGACCTCGTATGAACTTCTAACCGGTAACAAACCCAACGTTTCATACTTTCGTGTATTTGGGAGTAAATGTTACATTCTAGTAAAGAAAGGTAGAAATTCCAAATTTGCTCCCAAAGCTGTCAAAGGGTTTTTGCTAGGTTATGACTCAAATACAAAGGCGTATAGAGTCTTCAACAAATCATCGGGTTTGGTTGAAGTCTCTAGCGATGTTGTATTTGATGAAACTAATGGCTCTCCAAGAGAGCAAGTTGATCTTGATGATGTAGATGAAGATGACGTTCCAACGGCCGCAATTCACACCATGGCGATTGGAGATGTGCGACCACAGGAACAACAAGATCAAGATCAACCCTCTTCCTCAACGATGGTGCATCCCCCAACTCAAGATGATGAACAGGTTCCTCAAGAGGAGGCGTGTGATCAAGGGGGAGCACAAGAAGACCCAGCTATGGAGGAAGAAGCACCACGGGCCCCTCCAACTCAAGTCCGAGCGACGATTCAAAGGAATCATCCTGTCGACCAGATTCTGGGTGATATAAGCAAGGGAGTAACTACTCGCTCAAGACTAGCTAACTTTTGTGAGCATTACTCGTTTGTCTCTTCTATTGAGCCTTTCAGGGTAGAAGAGGCCTTGCAAGATCCGGACTGGGTGTTGGCCATGCAGGAAGAGCTCAACAACTTCAAGAGGAATGAAGTTTGGAGCCTGGTGCCACGTCCCAAGCAAAACGTTGTGGGAACCAAGTGGGTGTTACGCAATAAGCATGACGAGCACGGGGTGGTGACACGAAACAAGGCTCGACTTGTGGCAAAAGGTTATGCCCAAGTCGCAGGTTTGGATTTCGAGGAGACTTTTGCTCCTGTGGCTAGGCTAGAGTCTATTCGCATTCTATTAGCCTATGTCGCTCACCACTCTTTCAGGTTGTTCCAAATAGATGTGAAGAGCGCTTTCCTCAACGGGCCAATCAAGGAGGAGGTGTATGTGGAGCAACCCCCTAGCTTTGAGGATGAACGGTACCCCGACCATGTGTGTAAGCTCTCTAAGGTGCTCTATGGACTTAAGCAAGCCCCAAGAGCATGGTATGAATGCCTTAGGGATTTCCTAATTGCTAATGCTTTCAAGGTTGGGAAAGCCGATCCAACTCTTTTCACTAAGACTTGTGATGGTGACCTATTTGTGTGCCAAATTTATATCGATGACATAATATTTGGTTCTACTAACCAAAAGTCTTGTGAGGAGTTTAGCAGGGTGATGACATAGAAATTTGAGATGTCGATGATGGGCGAGTTGAACTACTTCTTTGGGTTCCAAGTGAAGCAACTCAAGGAAGGCACCTTCATCTCCCAAACGAAGTACACGCAAGACCTGCTCAAGCGGTTCGGGATGAAGGACGCCAAGCCCGCGAAGACACCAATGGGAACCGACAGACATGTCGACCTCAACAAAGGAGGTAAGTCCGTTGATCAAAAGGCATACCGGTCTATGATAGGTTCCTTGCTGTATTTATGTGCTAGTAGACCGGATATTATTCTTAGCGTTTGCATGTGTGCTAGATATCAATCCGACCCAAGGGAATGTCACCTTGTGGCCGTTAAGCAGATTCTTAGATATTTAGTTGCTACGCCTTGCTTCAGGATCTGGTATCCAAAGGGGTCTACCTTTGACTTGATTGGATATTCAGACTCTGATTATGCCGGGTGCAAGGTTGATAGGAAGAGTACATCAGGGACGTGTCAATTCCTAGGAAGGTCCCTGGTGTTATGGAGCTCAAAGAAACAAACTTCCATTGCCCTATCCACCGCTGAGGCCGAGTATGTTGCCGCAGGACAGTATTGCGCGCAACTACTTTGGATGAGGCAAACCCTCTGGGACTTTGGCTACAATCTGAGCAAAGTCCCACTCCTATGTGACAATGAGAGTGCAATCCGCATGACGAATAATCCTGTTGAACACAGCCGCACTAAGCACATAGACATCCGGCATCACTTCCTAAGAGACCACCAGCAAAAGGGGGATATCGAGGTGTACCATATTAACACCGAGAACCAGCTAGTCGATATCTTCACCAAGCCTTTAGATGAAAAAAGGTTTTGCAGGTTGCGTAGTGAGCTAAATGTCTTAGATTCGCGTAACTTGGATTGATCTATAGCATACATGTGTTTTATGCCTTTGATCAGGTTAATTTATGCATTTCAATCTATTTTTGTTCGTTTGTGGTGCTCAAGTTATACACATGATCCCCGGACCTCACAAGTCCATTTGCAAGTGATTAACTTATTTAGGGGGAGGCATGTTATAACTTGACCCTTTGAGACTAACCTTTGTGGTTGAGTTTCCTTGATTTAGTCTCAAAAGTGAATTGAAAGGGAAAGGTGAACTTGGACCATGCAAAGACTTCCACTGCACTCCGGTAATAACTCCAAGTTCATATCTATGCTCTTATTGCCTTTTTGCTCTTAATTGACGATTTTGGTGAGGCAATGGGGTTAAAGGGCCAAGAATGATCTTGTTTTGGTGCTTAATGCCAAAGGGGGAGAAATTAAGGACAAAGCAAATGGATCAGCTACCACTTGTGGAATTTTGAAATGAGTAGAGTTAGAACTTTTTGATTTGTCCAAAACACTCATATTGCAAAATTTAGTCTATTATGGGGAGAATTTATGACTATGGAAAAAAGGGGGAGTTTTTGGCTCTTAATCATTTTTTACTCTTGGATTATCTCTCTTTGTGCCCAAACAAGTGAGTTTGTTGTAGAGATAGGAAAATGAATTTGATTTTCAAAAACAAACCAAGTGGTGGCAAAGTATGATCCAAATATGCCAAATTAGAGTCAAAAACAATTTGGTTCTCTTTTACATTGATATTGCACTTCTTTTGGTTGCTTTTGGATGTGTTGGCATAAATCACCAAAAAGAGGGAGATTGAAAGGGAAATGTGCCCTTGGGCCATTTCTAAAGTGTTTTGGTGATTAAGTGCCCAACACATATTCTCTAAGTGTTAATTTGTGCCAAAGATTGAAAAAGTGCAAATCATGTAACAAGGTACGTCTCTAGACTTAGTACATTGATTTGGGTACTAATGTATTGTGTCTAAGTGCTAGAAACAGGAGAAAATGGATTGGATAAGAGCTGGCTGTGTACAGCCAACTGCTGCTCGGTCTGGGTGCACCGGACTGTCCGGTGGTGCACCGGACAGTGTCCGGTGCAATAGGACCAGTCTCGTTGAATAGGCCGCTCTTGGGACTCGACGGCGACGTACGACTACAATTCACCAGACTGTCCGGTGGTGCACCGGACTGTCCGGTGAGTCATCCGCGGCGAAGTCGTCGCTCTCGGGAAAAGTTCAACGGCGTACGGCTAAAATTCACCGGACTGCGGCGGGGCACCGGACTGTCCGGTGAGCCAACGGTCGACTGGGCAACGGTCGGCCGCGCAATCCGCGGGCGACACGTGGCCCGCTCCAACGGTCGGCAAGGGGCACTGGACTGTCCGGTGTGCACCAGACAGTGTTGTCACACTCGGTTTTGAAGGCAAACCGAATGCGAACTATGTACGTGCCAGGATCGGAACTCACGTACACAGCGATTACATAAATGAACATCATCGCACAGTGCTCGAATAATAACATAAAAGTGTATAAACTTATTACATCACAGAGTCAGAGACATCCACATAGTCATCAACTTAACTGATAAATCAAAGTGCTAAGCGAAACGCAGTAAAGATAAGGCCTTCACAGGCAGCTGACTGGGGGTTGCCGCCAACCCACACCTAGAATTCGTCGTAGTCTTGGAACTCCTGGAAGTCTCCTTCCACGACTTCATCTTCTCCTGAGCAGTGGTTGCAATGTGGACAACCTGGTGTTTTGTGGTAAAGCAAGGATGAGTACACATCAACGTACTCAGCAAATGCCCCGTTTGGCTGAAGTGGACTAGCCTTTATGTGGGGTTAGGCTCAGCAGTTGCTTTTAGTTGGTCAGGTATTTATTATTTGTAGGAGCCAAGTTTTATTATATAACCATCCCCTGAGTCATTTCCTCATCGAGGAAACATCGTGATTCTCACCGAACCAAAAACATTAATAGAACCATTGTATCTCGAATCATCTGTATCTCTAATCAAAGAGGATCCCAAGGCTGCTCTTAACCGTGAGCACGGTTGATATATCAGTTTCACTACCCTCTGCAGAGGTCGCACACTTTACCCATGAACCGTGATTCCCTTTCTGCCCGGGGAGAGCTAATCCCCATTGATCACTACCTAGGTGGTCCGGCAGGGTATCACTACGTAGCTTTTACAAAGATTCCCTAGAGATCATAGCCGCCCGTTAGGTTTCTCCAATTTGATAAACACAGTACCTCTCCCCGCAGGAGAGTGACTAACAAAAGCAAAACGAAAGAACCTCGGCACTCAGCCTCGGCAGAGCAAGCACTGTGCCTGGACCCCATTGACGGCACGACGGCGAAGCGACTACACCTCTAGTTCCTCTAATTAATTAGCTAAGGGCGTCCCATTTCGCCCTCATGGTTGCACTGTTATCCCGGGTGGTCTCTCAACGAACAGGTCCTTACGGAGAAGTACTCGGGAAACAACCCGAGTCCCCTAAAATGCCACAAGTATATTACCATCGTATCCAAAATAAAAACATCGTATCATCATTGCATCTCATCATATTCAATGATTAAATTAAAGCGCTAGCATGAATCTAACCATAGTAATCTGAAAGGTAAACAAGGATAAGGTAAATAGAAAGCTAGTAAATCCTTAGGCTGTTCATAGTATGTGGGACAGTGTATTATAAAGTAAACGGGACATAATGGGACTGAGGACACTTGCCTTCACCAAGATGCTGCTGCTCAGGGTCTTCTCCTGCAATTCCCTCAGACTCTACGAACGGCCCGATATCTACGCGAGTGCAAACATACAACTAACATTCTTGAAACGGAAGAAAACAATACACCATTCAATAATATAGATCAAATAAATAAGCACTCGACATAGAATTCGCATCTACGACTACGCAAGAACAGAACTGAAACGACTGACGCTACGGTCGAGGGATATCACGTTTACACTAAGCGAATGTGAATTATAATATTTAATTCGACGTAGTCATATTAACGGACAATAATCACATGCCGAGTAAAATTACTACTTAGTCCCGATTAGTGTGTTGTTCGAATAACTGTTGCTTAAATATATATTTAATTAGCGCGAGCTATTCTAGGTGAGGCGAATTATTAACGTGCGAAGAACGCACGACGACACGTGCGAACAGCACGCGCAACGCGCGCGAACAGCACGCGACGATTTATTGCGCGACGCGCGGGCGATGGCGAACGACACGAACGCACACGGGGTTAGACGAGGGGTAGACGGGGGGTAGACGAGAGTCGTTTAGGGGTAGACGGATGTCGTCGGGACCCTGACGACGCGCTGCGCGTACGCGAAACAACGCGCACAACAGCGCGCGCGACACACGAGGATCACTTAACAATTATCATGTTTATTTTAAGTATATTAATTCAACGGCACTTCGATCAGGATAATCACATAACCAGGTATTTATAAATGCGCAAATACACTAGCAATTAATTTTATTCAAATTATTAATCTAATAAATAACAAATAATTAACTAGTTGATTTAAACTTACGTCGTGACAAAATAATGTTACTAATATGAACTTGACACGGCGAACGAACACCCTAGATTGCGCTTAAACGCGAAGAAAACTATATTCCTAAGTTCAACTTAGTTAACATAAATTAATTGGGTGGGATATTTTAGATGAAATAAATTATCAATTAATCGATGATTACTACGATGATTAATTGACTAACGCGAACGGGCGATTATAGCGTGGTGATTAATTAATTAATGCGCGCAGATTGCCGCAGCGCGCGACACGCGCGAAACAGCGCGAGAACTCTGCAAACAGCGACGACGACGCGCGCGATACCCGTGATCACGTGCGAAGTTGCGCGCGTGAGACTGACGAGTACGCGACGCGCTAGGTAACTAAAGCAAGGCACGGCGAAGGTAGACGAACGGCCGGGGCGAGCTGGGCAGCGGCGAGCGCGCAGCAACGCAGCTGCGACGCGCAGGGGCGAGGTTCGATGGCGAACGGCTGCTACGGCGCTAAACGTCAACGCGGCTGGGCGTGCTGAGCGCGCAACAACTCGGCCACGGCGCGCAGGGACTAGGCTCGCCGGCGACGGGACGCTGCTGCTACATCGACGCGGCTGCGCGAAGGAGCAGGGCAAGGGCGCGCGGGGCCTGCACGCCGGGGGCACCGGCTTGCTGCGTGCTGCGATTCGCGACGGCAGGGAAATAGCCGCGCGCAGGGCCTGCTGGACGCGCGGACCGAGCGATGCGCAGGGGCCGACCGGCGAGACGACGGCTCGGCTGGGGTGCTCGACCGACGGAACGACGGGATGGAGAAGAACGGGGCATCCGGGTCGGCTCAGCCGAGCTCTAGCCATGGCGAACTTAGCAGTACGTCGAGAGAAGAGCGGGGGAGAGAGGAAGGAGGCGAGCTCACCTCGGCGGCGCGGCTCTCCGGCGACGGGACGCGGCACTCCGGCGACGGGGACGCAGAGAGCGGGGGCGAGGCGAGGCTTCGGCGGCGGATCGTGGCGAAATCGCAGCAACGCGGGCGAGAAAACTGGGCGTCGTGCGATTGAAACTGCGTGTCGGGTGCTTGGAAGAGACGTGCAGCGGCTGCGGGCAGAAAAATCGGAGTCCTGGCGCGGGGGCCCCCTGAGCAGCGGCGGCGGGCGCGGAACCGCTGCGCGGACGTGCGCTGGGCGTGGGCGCGCATGCAGGCGGCGGGCGGCGGCCTCCACGCGGTCGTGCGCGCAGGGCAGGCGCGCGCTCCCTGGCGCGCTGGACTGGCCGCGCGGCTAGCTGGGCTGGCAGCTGGCTAACGCAGCGCGCGGGGGGGCTGGGCTGGCGAGGGGATGGCGCGCTGGGCCGCCGCGGGGGCTGGGGTGGGCAGCGGCGTGCGCGGGCCCGCGAGGGGGGGTTCTGGCGCGGGGGGGAAAAGGCCGGGAGCTGGGCCGCCGCGGTGGGCCGAGCGGGGGGGGGGAAGGGGAGAGAGGGAAGGAGGCGGCTGGGCCGGCCGAGCTGGGCCAGGGAGGGAGTTGGGCTGAATTCTGTTTTTTCCTTTTCTTTCTCTTTTTCTTTCTCTTTTCTATTTATTTCAGTTGGACACTATGCGTAAATAAATAATTAGATGAAAGATTAAGCAACTCATTCATCAAACAAAAAGAACAAATGCTTTCTAACATGATGCAACAGCCATTGTTCTCTTTTCTACTAGATTATAATTACCTTTACAATTAAAATAACCACTGTTCTTCTATAGAAAAAGAGAAGGAGGAGGTTGGGGAAGATGTGAAGAGAGGAGTAACACCTGAATTTGTGAGTATGAGCAAAGAAATTTTTATACCCCAAATTCAGGGTGTTACAAACCTATCCCCCTTAAAAGAATCTCGCCCCGAGATTCAAGGTTAGTCAGCAAAGAGTTCAGGGTATCTGGCTTTCAGATCATCTTCTCGCTCCCAGGTTGCTTCTTCCTCAGAGTGGTGGCCCCATCTGACTTTGCACATTCTGATGGTGTTCCTTCGGGTGACTCTGTCTGCAAACTCTAGAATCTGTGTTGGCTTCTCTATGTAGGTCAGATCCTCTTGAACTTCCAAGTCCTCCACTGGCAACTGTTCTTCTGGTACTCGCAGACACTTCTTCAATTGCGACACGTGGAACACATCGTGCACTGCCGACAAACTTTCTGGTAGGTTGAGCTGGTAGGCCACTTCTCCACGCTTTGCTTGAATCTGATATGGTCCAACGTACCGGGGTGCTAACTTGCCCTTGACCCCGAACCTTCTGACTCCTCTGATAGGCGACACCTTCAGATAGACGTAATCTCCCACATCAAAACTCAGTTCTCTTCTCCTTCTGTCAGCATAGCTTCGCTGCCTTGATTGTGCTATCTTCAGATTCTCCCGAACCATTTTGATATTCTCTTCGGCTTCAAGTAAAATGTCGGGGCCAAACACCTGTCTCTCTCCAGGCTGGTCCCAATGCAGCGGAGTCCTACAACTCCGTCCATAGAGCGCCTGAAACGGTGACATCTTCAAGCTGGCCTGGTAACTATTGTTGTAGGAGAATTCTGCATAAGGTAACCTTTTGTCCCATCCTGACTTGTCTTGCAACGCACAGGCTCTCAACATATCTTCTAAGATCTGATTGGTTCTTTTAGTCTGACTGTCTGTCTGCGGGTGATAAGCCGAGCTGAAGTTCAAATGTGTGCCCAAAGCTTCTTGTAGCTGCTGCCAAAAATGAGAGGTGAACTGTGTTCCTCGATCTAACACTATCTTCTTCGGCACACCATGTAGGCAGACTATCCCGGACATGTATAATTCAGTTAATGTTGCTCCGGTGTACGTTGTCTTCACAGGTATGAAATGGGCCACCTTTGTTAAGCGGTCCACAACCACCCAGATGGAATCATAGCCGGCCCGGGTACGAGGCAGGCCTACTATAAAATCCATCCCGATTTTGTCCCACTTCCACTGAGGAATCTGTAATGGCTGCAACAGTCCGGCGGGCCTTTGATGCTCTGCTTTGGTTCTTTGACAGCTATCACAGATAGCGACATATTCTGCGATTTCTCTTTTCATGCCATACCACCAAAACCTTTTTTTAAATCCTGATACATCTTCTCACTTCCAGGGTGTATGGAGTAGGCTGTCTCATGAGCTTCCTTGAGGATCAGCTCCCGAATAGGTTTGATGTCGGGAACACACAATCGGTCCTTGAACCATATTACTCCCTGTTCATCCTTTCGAAAGTCTTTGCCTCTTCCTTCTAAGATTAGCTGCCGGATCTTGTTGATGTTTTCATCATCCTTCTGCCCTTCTTTGATCTCTCGCTCTAGGGTGGGCTCTAATTCCACTGTTACTCCTTGTGTACTGTTCAGAAAACCAAGACTCAGTCTGTCGAACTCCTTGGCTAACTCATATGACATTGGGTACGTAGCCATCATATTGACTTGACTCTTCCTGCTCAGAGCATCTGCAACAACATTGGCTTTGCCTGGATGATAATGTATCTCCAACTCATAGTCCTTGATCAATTCTAACCATCTTCGCTGTCTCATGTTTAACTCTGACTGGGTGAATATGTATTTCAGACTTTTATGATCTGTGTAGATGTCGCACTTCTGCCCATACAGGTAATGTCTCCATGTCTTTAAAGCATGAAACCACTGCTGCCAACTCCAGGTCGTGTGTGGGATAATTTTTCTCATGGATCTTCAGCTATCGAGATGAGTATGCTACAACTCTTCCTTCTTGCATTAGCACACATCCCAATCCGGTGTAGGAAGCATCGCAGTACACCGAGAATGGCTTGTGAACGTCAGGCAGAACCAACACAGGTGTTGTAGTCAATCTATTCTTCAGTTCTTCAAATGCCTCTTGGCACTTTTGGGTCCACTTAAACTCAACTTTCTTCGCTAGCAACGCTGTCATTGGTCTAGCAATCTTTGAAAAGCCTTCGATGAAACGCCTATAGTACCCGGCCATTTCAATGAAGCTCTTGATTCCACGAACATCCTTCGGTGCTTTCCAGTTCAGGATATCTGTTACTTTCTTTGGATCCACAGCCAACCCATATTGGTTTATGATATGACCCAAAAACAAGACTTCATGAATCCAGAACTCGCATTTACTCAGCTTGGCATACAACTGGTGCTCTCGTAGCCTTTGCAATACCATCTTCAAATGCTCCACATGTTCTCCCTCACTTTGAGAATATATGAGAATATCATCGATGAACACTACCACAAACTTGTCTAGGTAGTCCATGAATACATTGTTCATTAGATACATAAAGAAGGCTGGCGCATTTGTCAAACCAAAGGACATAACTGTATACTCATATAACCCATACTTGGTGATGAATGCTGTCTTCGGTATGTCCAAGGGTCAGATTCTGAGTTGATGGTAGCCTGACCTCAGATCTATCTTCGAGAATACGCTGGCACCTCTGAGCTGGTCAAACAGGTCTTCTATTCTTGGCAAGGGGTACTTGTTCTTAACGGTGACTTCATTCAGGGCTCTGTAATCTATGCACATCCGTTTGGTACCATCTTTCTTCTCTACAACAATACTGGAGCGGCCCAAGGCGAGGTACTTGGTCTGATGTAACCCTTCTCTAACAGCTCATCTATCTGCTTCTTGAGTTCCACCAATTCTGGTCCAGACACTCGATAGGCTCTTTTGGAAATGGGGGCGGTGCCAGGGATAAGCTCTATGGCAAATTCGACTTTTCTCTCGGGTGGCATGCCCGTTAGCTCCTCGAGAAACACATCTGGAAAGTCCAACACAACCTTGATAGCCTCGAGCGGGTTGGCCTCCTTGCTATCAACCGAAATCTGGTGACAATCACCTTTCGCTATTTTAGGCATCCTTAGCTCAGCCACTACCTCCTCTCCAGACGGGGACTTCAATGCTACGGTCCTCTTGTCACAGCTAACATTCGCTTCATACTTCATTAACCAATTCATCCCTAGGATGACATCTACCCCAGGGGTGTCTATTACTATTAGATCGCTGGGGAACCCTATCCCCCTTATTTCCACCCTTATATTTGAGCATATTTTATCTGCTTGCACTCTACCACCGACCGAATTAATCCTCATGGGCGGCATCATTGCCTCTACTGAGATGTTATGCATTTCTACCCATGTTGCAGTGACAAATGAATGTGTTGCGCCAGTATCAAATAGCACTTTTGCAGGATAAGATTCGACTGAGAACATACCTACTGCCACATCTGGTGCCTCCTGGATCGCTTCGGCCTCCAAGTGGTTCACCTTTCCACGGTTGTACGCTTGGCCACAATTACTTGCTGCCTGTTGAGGTACACCTTGCCTTGCCGGGGCATTGGGGTTTGCTTGCTGTTGCGCCATCTTCTTTGGGCAATGCATCGCCCAGTGGCCTTGTTCTCCACAGTGGAAGCATCCTCTGCCTCCTCCTTGTGCTGGGGCTGCTTGATTGTTCTGATTCGCTGCTGGGGCAGGAAGGCGAGGTGCCTGGTGGTTCTGCCTCTGATACTGGTTACCTCCCTGCTGGCTGTTCTGACGATACTGTTGCTGCTGTGGATACTGCCTCTGAGACTGCTACTGATACGGGCGCTGACCCTGATGCTGATATCCCTGTGGGTGACCAGGCTTGCCTTGCTGAGATGAAATTCCTGAGAAGCGGGGACGACTGTTGCTCCCGGACTGTGGCCCACTCATCTTACGCTTCCGATCTTCCATTTCCTTGCGCTTCCTCTCGGTCATGATTGCCCTATCGATCAGGTGCTGGAAGGTGGGGAAGGTGTGGTTCATCAACTGGTAATGCAGGGGATCCACCAAACCCCTCATGAACCTGTATTGCCTTTTAGCATCAGTGTTGACGTCTTCAGGTGCATAACGAGATAGCTGCAGAAACTTGTCCCTGTATTCACTAACGGACAGGGGTCCCTGCTTCAGAGCTAGAAACTCCTCCCTCTTCACGATCATTAGTCCCTCTGGAACATGGTACCTGTGGAAACTCTCGCTGAATTCCTCCCAAGTGATGGCTTCGGGGTCAGCATGGGTGGCGAGGTAGGACTCCCACCAAGACTGGGCTGCTCCCCTTAACTGGCGGGGACCATACAGAACCTTCTCCCTGTCGTCACATTGGGCGGTGCGCAGTTCCCTTTCCACTGCACGCAGCCAGTCTTCTGCATCCATGGGGTCGGCAGAGTGCGCGAAGGTAGGAGGGTGCCCTCTCATGAACTCACCACGGTCGTTTGTCCCGTGGCATCTGGGCATCTGCACTTGCAACTGGGGTTGAGGTTGTTGTTGAGCCTGCTGCATAGCTGCCAGAGTCTGCCCAATAGCCTGCATTGCCTGAGTTTGCATCAAGAACATCTGCTCCACTGTCATCGGGGGTGGCGGGGGAGGCTGCCTCCGATGTTCCTCCTGCTGGGCACGCTGCTCTTGCTGAACACGCCTGTTACATCGGCGCCTGTTGTCAGACATCTGTGGAAGACATTCGCACATTAGCATTGACCTTACAATCCTTCAGCATAAGAAGAGGGAAAACAGAATTCTTCATGACACTGAGTGAACAAAGAACTTCACCGATCTTCATTATGATCCAATACAGCTTATCAGATAAAAAGGAAAGTAGAAGTAAATGGTTTCCCAACTAAATAACTGACTTCATTAACATCACTAGCTAAGCCAAACTGCAGGAGAAACCCACATGTTGGCTACAGTCATTACAAAGATTCAAATCCAGCACAGGTTCATCATAACAAGCATGTAAGAAAGTGATAAGCAAACTAAACTAAATGGAAGCAACTGATAAGCAAGCTAAACTAACTATCTAAGACTGAGACATCTGACTTAAGAATTATTACAAACTCCGACGCTAACGATCTAAGGATCCAGATCTATCCTGGTCCTACAGGCAGGGGAACCATAAGTGTGGTGACCACGTGGCGGCGAGCGGTAAGGGTGTTGGGTCCCAACAGGAGCGGGAGAACCACCCTCCTGGTGGCAACGCTCTGCCAGCTCAGCACGCAACTCAGAAATCTCCGTTCGAGCCCTGCTCAGCTCGTCCAGAGAGTGATCCAGCTCAGTGTTAAGCACAGCGACTAGGTTGACTGTGCTGCTCAACCTAGGGTTATCCTCACCAACAGGTGAGACAACCACACTCTCTGTGCTGCCAGTAGGACGGCGGGGGTAGTACCTAAGGTTAAGACCGTCGGCCACCCCACCGAACAAGGAACAGTATTGGGAGAGTGCACGCCGTGCTGCATCCTGCATAGCCGCCTCTGCAGTGTCCCTCTCGGAGATGGAATAATGCTCCGAAACGGCCTCCGCACCCCGGAGATCATCCTCCGGACGGCGAACTAGGCAGGTAGCCTCCCAGCGGTCCGGGTATCTCCCGCGACTGTGCTGGTAGACTACACAATGGTACTCGATCGACCAGGTGTGCCAGTCGAAAGCCCGGCGCAGCAAGGTGTCGAGTGCGTCGTGGAAGTGACAACCGCGAGCGGCGTCATGGGTGATGGGTCGGGCGACCCATCCTTCCGCCTCCTGTGGCTCAGAGGACTCCGTGCTGTGGTCTGAGTTGTCGTCGTTGGGGTCTCCTCCAGGACCTCCTCCAGCAGCTCCTCCAACAGCCGGGGTGTCCTGCGGTGGTGCAGGGGGCGCCTCCAGTTGAGGAACAGGGGAGCGGCGCCTCACGGACTCCACCTCCTGCTCAGGTGGGGAGGAAGAGCCCTGCTGCTCTCCCTGCTGACGCTGGCGCTCCTGCTCCTCACGCAGGCGGTGGTGCAGTCGCTCCAGGTGACTCGACTGACCGGACACGGTGCGGCGCAGAGGACGCTCCGCAAGGCGAGACGGCAGGAAAGGGATCACCGACTTACGAGCAGTGTGTCTAAGACGAGCCATCTACAAAAGACACCGTAAGCATAAGAGTAAGAACAGAACTAATATGACAAGTGAGTAAACCATAGACAGAACAAAATAAAATTTTAGCAAGGTATAATATAATATATATATATATATATATGTATATATATATGTAGTAGAATATAGGGTTGGTCGAGGTGACCGACTTTTGAAGTGAACCAGAGGTCAAGGTGAGAATGAGGGTCAATAGTCCTTAGTACGACCAGTGCTACTCTAGGTCAGCGGTCCTACAGTCAACCTGGCTTTGATACCACTTATGTCACACCCGATTTTGAAGGCAAACCGAATGCGAACTATGTACGTGCCAGGATCGGAACTCACGTACACAGTGATTACATAAATGAACATCATCGCACAGTGCTCGAATAATAACATAAAAGTGTATAAACTTATTACATCACAGAGTCAGAGACATCCACATAGTCATCAACTTAACTGATAAATCAAAGTGCTAAGCGAAACGCAGTAAAGATAAGGCCTTCACAGGCAGCTGACTGGGGGTTGCCGCCAACCCACACCTAGAATTCGTCGTAGTCTTGGAACTCCTGGAAGTCTCCTTCCACGACTTCATCTTCTCCTGAGCAGTGGTTGCAATGTGGACAACCTGGTGTTTTGTGGTAAAGCAAGGATGAGTACACATCAACGTACTCAGCAAATGCCCCGTTTGGCTGAAGTGGACTAGCCTTTATGTGGGGTTAGGCTCAGCAGTTGCTTTTAGTTGGTCAGGTATTTATTATTTGTAGGAGCCAAGTTTTATTATATAACCATCCCCTGAGTCATTTCCTCGTCGAGGAAACATCGTGATTCTCACCGAACCAAAAACATTAATAGAACCATTGTATCTCGAATCATCTGTATCTCTAATCAAAGAGGATCCCAAGGCTGCTCTTAACCGTGAGCACGGCTGATATATCAGTTTCACTACCCTCTGCAGAGGTCGCACACTTTACCCATGAGCCGTGATTCCCTTTCTGCCCGGGGAGAGCTAATCCCCATTGATCACTACCTAGGTGGTCCGGCAGGGTATCACTACGTAGCTTTTACAAAGATTCCCTAGAGATCATAGCCGCCCGTTAGGTTTCTCCAATTTGATAAACACAGTACCTCTCCCCGCAGGAGAGTGACTAACAAAAGCAAAACGAAAGAACCTCGGCACTCAGCCTCGGCAGAGCAAGCACTGTGCCTGGACCCCATTGACGGCACGACGGCGAAGCGACTACACCTCTAGTTCCTCTAATTAATTAGCTAAGGGTGTCCCATTTCGCCCTCATGGTTGCACTGTTATCCCGGGTGGTCTCTCAACGAACAGGTCCTTACGGAGAGGTACTCGGGAAACAGCCCGAGTCCCCTAAAATGCCACAAGTATATTACCATCGTATCCAAAATAAAAACATCGTATCATCATTGCATCTCATCATGTTCATTGATTAAATTAAAGCGCTAGCATGAATCTAACCATAGTAATCCGAAAGGTAAACAAGGATAAGGTAAATAGAAAGCTAGTAAATCCTTAGGCTGTTCATAGTATGCGGGACAGTGTATTATAAAGTAAACGGGACATAATGGGACTGAGGACACTTGCCTTCACCAAGCTGCTGCTGCTCAGGGTCTTCTCCTGCAATTCCCTCAGACTCCACGAACGGCCCGATATCTACGCGAGTGCAAACATACAACTAACATTCTTGAAACGGAAGAAAACAATACACCATTCAATAATATAGATCAAATAAATAAGCACTCGACATAGAATTCGCATCTACGACTACGCGAGAACGGAACTGAAACGACTGACGCTACGGTCGAGGGATATCACGTTTACACTAAGCGAATGTGAATTATAATATTTAATTCGACGTAGTCATATTAACGGACAATAATCACATGCCGAGTAAAATTACTACTTAGTCCCGATTAGTGTGTTGTTCGAATAACCGTTGCTTAAATACATATTTAATTAGCGCGAGCTATTCTAGGTGAGGCGAATTATTAACGTGCGAAGAACGCACGACGACACGTGCGAACAGCACGCGACGATTTATTGCGCGACGCGCGGGCGATGGCGAACGACACGAACGCACACGGGGTTAGATGAGGGGTAGACGGGGGGCAGACGGGGGGTAGACGAGAGTCGTTTAGGGGTAGACGGATGTCGTCGGGACCCTGACGACGCGCTGCGCGTACGCGAAACAACGCGCACAACAGCGCGCGCGACACACGAGGATCACTTAACAATTATCATGTTTATTTTAAGTATATTAATTCAACGACACTTCGATCAGGATAATCACATAACCAGGTATTTATAAATGCGCAAATACACTAGCAATTAATTTTATTCAAATTATTAATCTAATAAATAACAAATAATTAACTAGTTGATTTAAACTTATGTGGTGACAAAATAATGTTACTAATATGAACTTGGCACGGCGAACGAACACCCTAGATTGCGCTTAAACGCGAAGAAAACTATATTCCTAAGTTAACCTTAGTTAACATAAATTAATTGGGTGGGATATTTTAGATGAAATAAATTATCAATTAATCGATGATTACTACGATGATTAATTGACTAACACGAACGGACGATTATAGCGTGGTGATTAATTAATTAATGCGCGCAGATTGCGCGTGCGACACGCGCGAAACAGCGCGAGGACTCTGCAAACAGCGACGACGACGCGCGCGATACCCGTGATCACGTGCGAAGTTGCGCGTGTGAGACTGATGAGTACGCGACGCGCTAGGTAACTAAAGCAAGGCACGGCGAAGGTAGACGAATGGCCGGGGCGAGCTGGGCAGCGGCGAGCGTGCAGCAACGCAGCTGCGACGCGCAGGGGCGAGGTTCGACGGCGAACGGCTGCTACGGCGCTAAACGTCAACGCGGCTGGGCGTGCTGAGCGCGCAACAACTCGGCCACGGCGCGCAGGGACTAGGCTCGCCGGCGACGGGACGCTGCTGCTACATCGACGCGGCTGCGCGAAGGAGCAGGGCGAGGGCACGCGGGGCCTGCACGCCGGGGCACCGGCTTGCTGCGTGCTGCGATTCGCGACGGCAGGGAAACAGCCGCGCGCAGGGCCTGCGGGACGCGCGGACCGAGCGATGCGCAGGGGCCGACCGGCGAGACGACGGCTGGGCTGGGGTGCTCGACCGACGGAACGACGGGACGGAGAAGAACGGGGCGTCCGGGTCGGCTCAGCCGAGCTCTAGCCATGGCGAACTTAGCAGTACGTCGAGAGAAGAGCGGGGGAGAGAGGAAGGAGGCGAGCTCACCTCGGCGGCGCGGCTCTCCGGCGACGGGACGCGGCACTCCGGCGACGGGGATGCAGAGAGCGGGGGCGAGGCGAGGCTCCGGCGGCGGATCGTGGCGAAATCGCAGCAACGTGGGCGAGAAAACTAGGCGTCGTGCGATTGAAACTGCGCGTCGGGTGCTTGGAAGAGACGTGCAGCGGCTGCGAGCAGAAAAATTGGAGTCCTGGCGCGTGGGCCCCCTGAGCAGCGGCGGCGGGCGCGGAACCGCTGCGCGGACGTGCGCTGGGCGTGGGCGCGCATGCAGGCGGCGGCGGCGGCCTCCACGCGGTCGTACGCGCAGGGCAGGCGCGCGCTCCCTGGCGCGCTGGGCTGGCCGCGCGGCTAGCTGGGCTGGCAGCTGGCTAACGCGCGCGCGGGGGGGCTGGGCTGGCGAGGGGATGGCGCGCTGGGCCGCCGCGGGGGCTGGGGTGGGCCGTGGCGCGCGCGGGCCCGCGAGGGGGGGTTCTGGCGCGGGGGGGGGAAGGCCGGGAGCTGGGCCGCCACGGTGGGCCGAGCGGGGGGGGGAAGGGGAGAGAGGGAAGGAGGCGGCTGGGCCAGGGAGGGAGTTGGGCTGAATTTTGTTTTTCCTTTTCTTTCTCTTTTTCTTTCTCTTTTCTATTTATTTCAGTTGGACACTATGCGTAAATAAATAATTAGATGAAAGATTAAGCAACTCATTCATCAAACAAAAAGAACAAATGCTTTCTAACATGATGCAACAGCCATTGTTCTCTTTTCTACTAGATTATAATTACCTTTACAATTAAAATAACCACTGTTCTTCTATAGAAAAAGAGAAGGAGGAGGTTGGGGAAGATGTGAAGAGAGGAGTAACACCTGAATTTGTGAGTATGAGCAAAGAAATTTTTATACCCCAAATTCAGGGTGTTACAAGTGTCCGGTGCGCCAACTGCCACGTCGCTACAACGGTCGACTGTGCCAAAATAGGAAGGAGATCCGCACCAGACTATCTACAGTGACTGTCTGGTGGCGCACCGGATTGTCCGGTGCGCCACCCGACAGAAGGCAATCTTAGCCTTCCTTGTTGGTCTCTAACGGCTCCTAGCTGTCTTGGGGCTATAAAAGGGACCCCTAGGCACATGGAGGAGTCACCCAAGCATACTCTGAGCATTCTAAGTCTTCCACACTCCGTCTCCGCGCACTTGATCGACTGTGTTAGTGATTTGAGCTCCGTTCTAGTTGTGAACTCGTTGTGCTTCATTTTGAGCTCAAGTCTTGGCTTGTGTGCGTGTGTGTTGCTACGGATTTGTGTGTGTTGCTTCCCACCCTTACTCTTGTGCTTTCACTGTGATCTTTGTTGTAAGGGCGAGAGACTCCAACTTGTGGAGATTCCTCGCAAACGGGAAAAAGAGATAAGCAAAGAAAAGCCGTGGTATTCAAGTTGATCATTGGATCACTTGAAAGGGGTTGAGTGCAACCCTCGTCCATTGGGACGCCACAACATGGAAGTAGGCAAGTATTACTTGGCCTAACCACGGGATAAAACAATGTGTCTCTTGTGATTGTTTTTCTGTGATTACTTGTGTGTTCGCAAGAGCTCGCTACTTAGCCATACTAACACTTAACCAAGTTTTATGGCTATTAGTTGTTGAATTTTACAGGATCACCTATTCACCCCCCCCCCCCCCTCTAGGTGCTCTCACTAATGCTTTTGTCTATTTGACCTAAGTAGTCTCACATATAGAGAATAAGTTTCTCTATGGAAATGCGTAATCTAACAAGAAAAGAAAAATCAATCCAATGATTTATGATATATTTCCTCTTGCTTAAATTGGATATGATTCTTCTACATTCATCGCTCTCCATGTTATGAATTAGATTTGTTCCCATAATCTTAAGAAATTGGCTATGCTTGTTTTATGAGTTAAAACTAAGCATAACATAATAATCTAGTTCATGATATGAAGTTTCCATGCTTTAGTAATCTACTTTTCATTCCTTCTCAAAAGGATTGCAAAAAGGGAAACTAGTGCTTGTGTTACTAATGACATATCTCTTGAGTATATTTATGAAAATCTACAAGAGAGTAAGCGCATACTCAATTTATTAAAAGACACAAGCCTCAAGGGTTGCTCTTCACCTAAAAGAAGAAAGGTAAAAGCAAAGGTATGGGAACTCATCTTCTTAATCAATAATGGTTCTCATTCAATTGGTATTTATTCTAAATTATCTTAATCTACCAGTGTGAAGATTAGATTCATTAGTTAACTTAAGATGGCTAAAAGTGCATATAAACTTGCTTTCATATGTGCACTAGTCTATTAGAATCTAACTCATACCTTTGCTATGTATTTTCTCATATTGATATGCTTCTAAGTTATGTTAATAAATTCAATATGAAGAAGTAAATTTCCTATGATTGGTTAGAAATGTTAAAAAGTGCATATGTAACACCCTAAAACCCTATTTTGGGATCTAGAAAAAAATCATCTCAGGAACTAAATAAAAATGTTAACTAAGAAAAGATGGGAGAAAAGAATCATCGTAAGACTAGAGGTACTTTTTGAATAAACTATATATAAAATACTTGTAAAGAAAAATATCCAACCAAGGTAATTCTTTATATTGGACCTTACTATTCACAAAAGAAATATATATAATGAATATTTTTGTTCTTCTAAAATTAAACTTTTAAATTTGATCACACATTCAAAATTATTTGTGTATTGCATATGTGAACCAATACTTAGATAAATAAATTGGCAAATTTTATAGTGGTGTTTTTGTTTGTGCATTAAAAACCTAAATTTAAAATCCCAATTGTAGATTTAAACTCAATTTTGAAATTGGATAGCAAATAAAAAAATAATAAGAAAGGAAAGAAATGGGGAATAAAAGAAAAGGGGAGGGAAGTTCACATGATGGGCCGGCCAGCTAGCCCACCCATGCCAGCCCATCTCCCACGCAGCACCCTCCGTGTACTCCATCCGTCTCACAGCAATTTGGTCGGGTGCGTGCGCAGACGATTCACGGTGAGCCCTACCAGTCATAGCCATCTCCTTGCTTGGATTCGTCTCAACTGGATTCTGTCGTTCTCGCGTGAACAGCGCAACAGAATCCGAGCTTCGTGGTAGGATCAAGTCTTCTGAGTCCGACTCCAAGCTGTATATAACCATACCCTCATCCAGCCGCACCCATAGGAATTGGGTGTTCCGGTCTCTGCGCGCGCACTTCACCAGATTGGGAGCCGCCGGTGCCGCTGCTGGGGTTCTCCGTCTGCTCAGGCAGGCGGGTCACGTCGGTCTCCCAGGGAGCTTCACCAGGGCGCGGTGTTGTGGGGTCAGAGATCAATCGCGACGTCCCTAGCTCCCCACCGGTGTCGGGGATTGAACATGTGCTGCTGCGGGCGAATCCGTTGGCCGCTATCAGGAATCTTCAACCGCTTCAACGAATTGGTGGTGGTCGGTGGTCGGGAAGCTTCTCTGGCTCACCCCTCACATATGTGTGGCCTTATTGGACAGAGATAGCCTTCCGAGCTCGACCAATTGCTCATCGGTGCAATGGCTCCACCGTGAGCGGGACCACTGCTGCAGACCCGTTTCACTCCCTTGCCATCACCGGTAATATGCATGTCCTTGTGTTCGCCATGTCCCTTATTACATATCGCACACCGTGGATTAGGATTTAGGGCTTGTTGGTGTAGCTTCGTCGACCTTCGGCCATCTCTCCACCATGGAGGATTGTTGCGCTGCCGTGTGGTGTATTGGGTCGGTGTGATGATTTTTGGGCCGTCGGATCGGTAATATGCGATCAGGATCGACTCAAGCATAGCGACTAGGCCAAAACCAAGGGGGCTCGTACGATCAGAATCTGTGGGTCACGATTAGATCTCAGGCCATGACATCTAGCCCGTCGATCTAACCACCTGCGGCTCCGATTCGATACTGGTTAGATCTGCTCGTGGCCGTCCGAATCTAATCTGACGGCCTAGGCAGCCTCGTACCCCTTCGCGGATGCATCTTGCTAAAGAGTCCCTGGACTATTTAAGAATGAACCCGCCGTCCGCGTGTGTTGAAAACAAATACAAATAGGTCCCCAGAATTTGCATGTACACCCCTAGCTTCTTCAGAAATTAGGTATGAGCTCGGTTTAGTATAAACCAATGGCAGAAAATAATTTTTAATATAAAAAAACCAGAAACTTGTTTAATTCATATTAAATCCGATTTAACTCCAAATTGATCCATTCCAGTTGCTATAGATTCATATTAATATTATTTATTATCTAGTAACCATGTTTTGTTATGAAACATAGGTAGGAATTATGCACTTAATTTCTTCTAATCCAACACTTAAAACTTCGGAAATCCATAACTTCTTCGTTTTAATTCTGATTTGACCTATTCCAGTTGCGTTAGCTTCGTATAAATATTTACTACACAGTAACGATATTAATTTTACCATGTCGCATACTTTTATATTTATTTATCCTATGTCTACTAGATTAGCTCTTCTAAATCAAATCTAACATGTCCATAATTATAACTCGATTAAAATATCTCTAGTCGAGTTATAATTAAAACTAATGTTGAATTAATTATTTATAGAATAATCTCTCATATGATTTACACCAACCAATTTATAATATAGTTTAATATTTTAATCACATAGATATTCTATAAATCATAACTCCTTAACCGTAACTCCGAATTTAGTGATTCTTGTTCCCATGATCTCGTAGCAACAAGTAGATTATTATTATGTAGTTTGTTATTATGTTTGGTGTAATGTTAATTTTGCCTATACCATGTTTTGCTATGACTAGCAGCGAGGTTACGAGTCACCTAAAGATCATCCTAGTACCTGGAATCTCAAGTCCCAGGCAAGTTGTGCCCTTGATCACTTCTTTTTACCCAGTCATGTTCTGATTAATCATAATGATCTGCATTGGTTAATTTTGATGTGACCCAATAGGTTACCCTAGTTTGACTATCTTTATACCTTGTTTACCACTGAATTCTTGGATAGTACCTATTATTGCTTTATGTGGTTTTGGGTATAGAGATACATTTTGTTCATGATTATACTTTGTTATCAGTTTGTTAATTAATGTTCATGATAAGATCAATATGTTAATTGGAACATGGAGAACCACCCGGGAAAACAATGCTACTACAAGGGTGGAATGGGACGCCATTGGCTGACTAACTAGGAAAGCTAGTGGAGGACTACCTTACCCGAAAGGGGCAAGGGCAGTAGGGAGGTGGTCAGTGTAGGGAGGTCCTTGGGTTGATTTTGCTGCGATGGCGGTCAGACGAGGGATTTCTGCATTGGAGCTTCCTATAAACTGTAACGGGTTTTCTTAAGCTAGTGGAACTTTGTAAAAGCCTCGTAGTGTTACCTTGCCTCGCCTCCTCGATAGAGGTGTATGGGATTGGCCGTCTCTTGGCAGATGGGCAACATGACTTGTGGGTAAAGATGTGCAACCTCTGCAGAGTGTAAAACTGGTATACTAGTCGTGCTCACGGTCATGAGCAGCTCGGACACTCACATGATTAATTTATGGAACTTAAATTCAATCTGTCATATGCATTGCATCGCAGGTGTTGTTATTACTTTTGTTCTACTACTTAATTGGGTTGGTATTTAATTATACTTAGTAACTGCTAATAAATTTTTGACCAACTTTAAAAGCAATGCTCAGCTTCAACCATCCTCATTGGTAAGCCTTACACTTCACGTGAGCTCCCACCTTTGGCGAGTTCATGCACATTATTCCCCACAACTTGTTGTTGAGCTATGAACGTATGTGAGCTCACTCTTGCTGTCTCACACCCCCCATAGGTCAAGAACAGGTACCGCAGAATGAGGCACATGGAGGAGGCTGCGATGTGTTCATGAGAGGTCTAGGTCGTCGTCTCCCAGTCAACTTTGGGTTCCTGGACCGTTGTCTCCTTGTAATGTATTTATTTATTTATTTTGTACAAAACTCCGATTATATAGTAAAGATGTGACATTCGATCCTGTGCCATGATTCATCATATGTGTGAGACTTGGTCGCAACACACCTGGTGGTTATGTTCGTGCCCAGGTCTTGGTGCCCCGAATCTCGAGTGTGACAGAAGTGGTATCAGATGAATGTTGACTGTAGGACGAAACCTAGATAGAACTAGACAACTATTATCTACTTATCTTTGCTACCTTGATTCTTTCTAAACTTTTCTTAATCTTTTCTCATCTATTTCCACTTTACTCTGATTATTCTTACCTTTTTCTTCTAAAGACAAATGTGGATTTCACACTTTGAAATCATGTGCCTAAAGTGACTTTAGGAATAGGAGACCTACTCTTAGGAACAAAATCAAAACTATTTTTTATAAGTATTTATATGCCTAAATATTTGTTCTTATGATACTTGTCTGATTTGGATCTTTGATTGAGTGTGATGAGTTGTGGAGTAATGTCCACAACTACATATGTATATACATATATAAATGCTTATAAAAATAACTAGACAAACTAGATTATCCCTCATTAAAGTATCTAGCATAACAATATCCATCTCATCTTAAAAGATTCTATCAAGCCTAATGGATCCATCTTATCTTAAAAGACTCTTATCTTAATAGATCCATCATATCTTAAAGTACTCTTTATCTCAAAAGATTCACCTTATCTTGGAAGATTCATCCTATCCTAACCACTTTATTCATCTCATCCAAATGTAACAACCATGAGCAAATCCAAAATTTATTTAGAATCCTATCTAGTCTAAAATAGTCATATCAATTTATTCTAGATCTGATCCAATCTAATAGGTTAATCTAACCTAACGAAGTCTAACCTTAAGTTGAGTTAACCCAAGGTCAATCACTTAACCAGTTAATAAGTGGTAAAATAAATGAGACTCCTACAAAATATGTTTTAACTTAGTTCGCTCTGCACTAAATTAAAAACGACATACCAACTTGGCCTCATGCAACTACCTTAATCACCTAATGGTTGCATAACCCCTCTGTTTTAACCTAACAGAGATTCTGACCTACCTACCCCATGCAACCACAATTGTTATCCCAAGAACCTAACCTAGATAGAGGAGTGCATAAACTAGCTAAATCAAACCAATAGAGTCATGATGAATTGCATAATCCGTCTATCCCCACCTAATGTCAAACAAAATTTTGACCTACATCATGTAGTCTATCTCATCCATATCTATCTTAACCATATTCCCCAACCGATGATACACACTAACCATGAATCATTGAGACCAAGACTGGAGAAGAAAAGATCAACCTCGTCAAGGAAGGAGAGAAGTCAAACTCAATCTTCAGATGCTTTACCACTCAACACAGAATTCTTTCCCACTATAAACTTTCTCACCCTAGGCTATTCTTGCCCTAACCTATCTTTTACACTACACAATAAAGTGGATATACATACCCATGCTCTCATAACCACTGTCAAAATAACATGAAACTTCTTAATTCTTAAACTAATTAGAAGTTAAAGGCTAAACTATAAATAAAGTTTTTTTACATCCCTTTTCTTACAAATCTCGAGGACGAGATTTCTGTTAAGGGGGGTAGGATTTGTAACACCCTAAAACCCTATTTTTGGGATCTAGAAAAAATCATCTCAGGAACTAAATAAAAATGTTAACTAAGAAAAGATGGGAGAAAGAATCATCATAAGACTAGAGGTACTTTTTGAATAAACTATATATAAAATACTTGTAAAGAAAAATATCCAACCAAGGTAATTCTTTATATTGGACCTTACTTTTCACAAAAGAAATATATATAATGAATATTTTTGTTCTTCTAAAATTAAACTTTTTAACTTTGATCACACATTCAAAATTATTTGTGCATTGCATATGTGAACCAATACTTAGATAAATAAATTGGCAAATTTTATAGTGGTGTTTTTGTTTGTGCATTAAAAACCTAAATTTAAAATCTCAACTGCAGATTTGAACTCAATTTTGAAATTGGATAGCAAATAAAAAATAATAAGAAAGGAAAGAAATGGGGAATAAAAGAAAAGGGGAGGGAAGTTCACGTGATGGGCCAGCCAGCTAGCCCATCCGTGCCAGCCCATCTTCCACGCAGCACCCTCCACGTACTCCATCCGTCTCACAGCAATTTGGCCGGGTGCATGCGCAGACGCTTCACGGTGGGCCCTACCTGTCATAGCCATCTCCTTGCTTGGACTCGTCTCAATTGGATTTCGTCGTTCTAGCGTGGATAGCGTAACAGAATCCGAGCTTCGCGGCGGGATCAAGTCTTCTGAGTCCGACTCCAAGTTGTATATAACCATAGCCTCATCCAGCCGCACCCATAGGCATTGGGTGTTCCGGTCTCTGCGCGCGCACTTCACCAGATTGGGAGCCACCGGTGCCGCTACTGGGGTTCTTCGTCTGCTCAGGCGCGCGGGTCACATCGGTCTCCCAGGGAGCTTCACCAGGGCACGGTGTTGCAGGGTCGGAGATCAATCGCGATGTCCCTAGCTCCCCGCCGGTGTCGGGGATTGAACATGTGCCGCTACGGGCGAATCCGTTGGCCGCTATCAGGAATCTTCAACCGCTTCAATGAATTGGTGGTGGTCGGTGGTCGGGAAGCTTCTCTGGCTCACCCCTCACATGTGTGTGGCCTTATTGGACAGAGATAGCCTTCCGAGCTCGACCAATTGCTCATCGGTGCAATGGCTCCACCGCGAGCGGGACCACTGCTGCAGACCCATTTCACTCCCGTGCCATCACTGGTAATATGCATGTCCTTGTGTTCGCCATGTCCCTTGTTACATATCGCACACCGTGGATTAGGATTTAGGGCTTGTTGGTGTAGCTTCGCCGACCTCCGGCCATCTCTCCGCCATGGAGGATTGTTGCGCCGCAGTGTGGTGTATTGGGTCGGTGTGATGATTTTTGGGCCGTCGGATCGGCAATATGCGATCAGGATCGACTCAAGCATAGCGACTCAGCCAAAACCAAGGGGGCTCGTCCGATCAGAATCTGTGGGTCACGATTAGATCCCAGGACATGACATCTAGCCCGTCGATCTAACCACCTACGGCTCCGATTTGATACTTGTTAGATCTGCTCGTGGCCATCCGAATCTAATCTGACGGCCCAGGCAGCCCCGTACCCCTTCGCGGATGCATCTTGCTAAAGAGTCCCTGGAGTATTTAAGAATGAACCCGCCGTCCGTGTGTGTTGAAGACAAATACAAATAGGTCCCCAGAATTTGCATGTACACCCCTAGCTTCTTCAGAAATTAGGTATGAGCTCGTTTTAGTATAAATCAATGGCAGAAAATAATTTTTAATATAAAAAACTAGAAACTTATTTAATTCATATTAAATCTGTTTTAACTCCAAATTGATCCATTCCAGTTGCTATAGATTCATATTAATATAGTTTATTATCTGGTAACCATGTTTTGTTATGAAACATAGGTAGGAATTATGCACTTAATTCCTTCTAATCCAACACTTAAAACTTCAGAAATCCATAACTTCTTCGTTTTAATTCCGATTTGACCTATTCCAGTTGTGTTAGCTTCGTATAAATATTTACTACGCAGTAACGATATTAATTATACCATGTCGCATACTTTTATATTTATTTATCCTATGTCTACAAGATTAGCTCTTCTAAATCAAATCTAACATGTCCATAATTATAACTCGATTAAAATATCTCTAGTCGAGTTATAATTAAAACTAATGTTGAGTTAATTATTTATAGAATAATCTCTCATATGATTTACACCAACCAATTTATAATATAGTTTAATATTTTAATCACATAGATCTTCTATAAATCATAACTCCTTAACCGTAACTCCGAATTTAGGGATTCTCGTTCCCACGATCTCGTAGCGACGCGTAGAATATTATTATGCAGTTTGTTATTATGTTTGGTGTAATGTTAATTTTGCCTATACCATGTTTTTCTACGACTAGCAGTGAGGTTACGAGTCACCTGAAGATCATCCTGGTACCTGAAATCTCAAGTCCCAGGCAAGTTGTGCCCTTGATCACTTCTTTTTACCCAGTCATGTTCTGATTAATCATAATGATTTGCATAGGTTAATTTTGATGTGACCCAATAGGTTACCCTAGTTTGACTATCTTTATACCTTGTTTACCACTGAATTCTTGGGTAGTACCTACTATTGCTTTATGTGGTTTTGGGTATAGAGATACATTTTATTCATGATTATACTTTGTTATCAGTTTATTAATTACTGTTCATGATAAGATCATTATGTTAATTGGAACATGGAGAACCACCCGAGAAAACAGTGCTACCACAAGGGTGGAATAGGACGCCCTTGGCTAACTAACTAGGAAAGCTAGTGGAGGACTACCTTACCCGAAAGGAGCAATGGCAGTAGGGGGTGGTCAGTGTAGGGAGGTCCTCGGGTTGATTTTGCTGCGATGGCGCTCAGACGAGGGATTCCTGCATTGGAGCTTCCTATAAATTGTAGCGGGTTTTCTGAAGCTAGTGGAACTTTGTAAAGGCCTCATAGTGTTACCCTGCCTCGCCTCCTCGGTAGAGGTGTATGGGATTGGTCGTCTCTTGGCATATGGGCAACATGACTTGTGGGTAAAGATGTGCAACCTCTATAGAGTGTAAAATTGGTATACTAGCCGTGCTCACGGTCATGAGCAGCTCAGACACTCACATGATTAATTTATGGAACTTAAATTCAATCTGTCATATGCATTGCATCACAGGTGTTGTTATTACTTTTGTTCTACTACTTAATTGGGTTGGTATTTACTTATACTTAGTAACTGCTAATAAAATGTTGACCAACTTTAAAAGCAATGCTCAGCTTCAACCATCCTCTTTGGTAAGCCTTACACTTCACGTGAGCTCCCACCTTTGGCGAGTTCATGCACATTATTCCCCACAACTTGTTGAGCTATGAACGTATGTGAGCTCACTCTTGCTGTCTCACACCCCCTACAGGTCAAGAACAGGTATCGCAGGATGAGGCATATGGAGGCTGCGATGTGTTCGTGAGAGGTCTAGGCCGTCGTCTCCTAGTCAACTTTGAGTTACTGGACCATTCTCTCCTTATAATGTATTTATTTATTTATTTTGTACAAAACTCTGATTATATAGTAAAGATGTGACATTCGATCCTGTGCCATGATTCATCATATGTGTGAGACTTGGTCACAGCACACCTGGTGATTATGTTCGTGCCCGGGTCTTGGTGCCCCGAAACCCGGGTGTGACAGCATATTTCTCCTTTCTAATTATGTGCACTAATATTAAGGATTTTACTTTGTGTCTGTGTGACTTGTGGATGATGAATTGTTTGTATCTCTTATCTAAAGAAATCATCATTCATCATATAATCCTTTGTGCTGCTAATATCTTTCTTGAGTATTTTCAATAAGTTTGAAAAGAAAAAGAGACAACTTCAAAGGGAGGACACTCAAAAGGAAGACATCAAGAACAACAACACCTACTTGGTCAGTAAGATCTTCAAATGGTCAATGGTGTAGTTGTAAGTATTCTAAACCTTTTGATTGTTGAGAATACCAGGCATAAGTTGATTATTGGAAATATTACATGCCTTGATCAAGATGTTCAATGTATTCTCCTATGTTTCTTTAAAGGAAAAGTGCATCTAACCAAGTCATTCAAATTCTTGATGCATATCTTTAGGGGGATCTCCATTTCTATATCTTGATCATATTGAGACTAACATTTTCCCTTAGTAATCTCATAAAGTCTCAAGTATGAGAATAAATTTCTCATGAAGTATGTTGCTTCAAATCAATCCAATTTGGTAAAGTAATATCACTTTTATTAAGGATTGTAGCTTTCATTGTTAAAGTAACATATTTATTGGATTCTCCTATTTTAAGCTTATTTGATATTCTAATGTTGTTCTTTTGATCGCAACTGTCATTCATTGAATAACTTCAATTGACTCTTATGTTGCTTAGTGCCTCATATACTATCAATCAATATCTCTCTTGAAATGCACTAAGTTCAAAGGAGAATTCAGGATAAATTTATGCAATTTGTGATCTACTTGATATATGACAAAATGACTTAGAAAAGGATCACTAGTTGTAGAACTCTCTCTTGTGCAAAATATTTCCATACACTGTCCTGAATATAGGTCTTAAGTAACCAAGACTAAGAACAAAGCACAATGAAGAGAGCATCTCTATGTGAAGGTACATAAGGGTAAACTACTTCCTCTCATTTACACATGTATCTAAATCTTCATATACATTCTTTGCATATCTTGTATAAAAGGAAGAGAAAGCATGTCTATGCATTATCCCTGCTTCATACCTAGTTTAACCTCTTAAAAATTTCATTCCTGCATTAATGTGTTTTTGTTAAAACTGGGTGAAGTGATTTTATTGTCAAAGAGCTTAAAGCTTAACCTTGTAACGAGGATAAGCTACCTTTGTTCCAAAGGTGGAGGTTCCTTAAGCCTCTTTGAAATCCTTAAGGGTCAATGCTTAAAATGTTTATAACATGCTTTCATAAGTGCATAATCTGTCATGAGCATCACACTTATATTATGACACATTGCACTTCACATTGTCTATGATATAGATATGTTCTCATTAACCTCATTATGTGCATTTGGCATTTAAGGCCAAAATATGTATTCCTATTAAGGCACATATTTAGGGGGAGCAATCTATATTATATAGAACTATGATAAAGCCAAATTGACATATCTTGTAATCATATCTCTTTCATTTGGTACATTTGCATATTTCTTATTTTTCTTGTGCCACGGCTAAGACTAATATGTTTCCATGAGTATCTCATGTATTAAGTCTTAGATTGAAAGGAAAATGGAGCATTCGGCAAAGACATCGCTTCCACTCTACTCCATCGGTATTATTTACCCTTTGCCGGTATTCCACCATCTCTCCAATTGGTATAATCATTCACTTATATTTCTTTTATCAATGGGGGAGAAAAGATAAAAGGGCTCACAAAGTCTTCGTTTTTGGTGATTAATGCCAAAGGGGGAGAGAGTGTTAGCCTAAAGCAAAAGGACCGCACCACCACCTTTCGATCAAAAATTTTTTAATTGCTATATTTCAAATTAGTATGTTGATTTTCAATTGGTATATTTTTAAAATTAGCATATAAATATATTTCCAATTGATATCTATTAAACCCTCTTGAAAACTAAGAGGATAATTTCATTCAGGGGGAGTTTTGTTTAAGTCAAAGGAAAAGCATTTGAAACAGGGGGGAGAAATTTCAAATCTTAAAAATGCCTCTTATAATCTTATTCATATACCTTTGACTATTTGCAAAATACTTCGAAAAAGAATTTCCAAAAATATTTGCAAAAACAAAACAAGTGGTGCAAATGTGGTCCAAAATGTTAAAAGAAAGAAAGCAATCCATGCATATCTAGTGAAAGTATAAATTGGTTTATTTCCAAGCAACCTATGCATTTACATAATGCAAACTAGTTCAATTCTGCACTTATATATTTGCTTTGGTTTGTGTTGGCATCAATCACCAAAAAGGGGGAGATTGAAAGGGAAATAGGGTTTAACCTTTTCCTACAAATAATTTTGGTGGTCGAATGCCCAACACAAATAATTAGACTAACTAGTTTGCTCTAGATTATATATTCCACAGGTGCATAAAGGTTCAACACAAACCAATAAAGATCAAAGTTAGGGTTCAAAAGCAAAGGCGCAAAGGAACCGAGTGTGCCCTGGTCTGGCGCACCGGACAGTGTCCAGTGCATCAGGACCGTACAGAGTCCAACGAGCCACTCTCGGGTTTCAGCATGTGCACTCCGATAAAAATCACCGGACTGTCCGGTGTGCCAGCAGAGCAACGGCTACTTCGCACAACGGTCGACTGCAAAAGTACCTGACGCGAGGAACAGTGCGCGGCAGAGTCAGAGCGTAGTGTCAGAGGCGCACTGGACAGTGAACAGTTTCTGTCTGGTGCGACAACAGACTGTCCGGTGCCACATGAGGACAAAGCCTCCAACGGTCGACCAGCTCCTAACCCTAACGGTTGGGTGACGTGGCGGTGCACCAGACAGTGTCCGGTGGTGCACCGGACTGTCCGGTGCGCCCATCGCCCGCAGCCTTCCTCAACGGCTACAAGATAGTTGGTGGCTATAAATACCACCCCAACCGGCCACTTCAAGGTGTGGAAGCCCAAGCAACATTCCAAGTCATATAGTTGACATATTCAAGCCCTCACAACCACCTCCATTCATTGATCTATCTCATACACAAGATTTAGGCCACCACAAGCAATACAAGTGCCACAAAAGAGAGATCAAGCAAAAGAGAGCTACTCGTGTGAGTTTAGCAATAGTGCCTTGTGAGATTCATTGAGAGAAAGTGTGTGCTACATCTTGTGATCATTTGAGCGTGGAGTTTTGACTCCCATTCATTGTAAAGCTAGCAAGAGCCCCTTATCTTTGTGGTTGGCCTTGCAGAGACTTCGGTCTTTTGTTGACAAAGAAGAAGAAGCACTCATCGGTCTTGGTGATCAATGGAGAGAGGGAAACGGTTGAAAAAGACCCGTCCTTAGTGGACTCCTCAACGGGGATTAGGTTCTTGGTGAATCGAACCTCGGTAAAACAAATCACTCATGTCTCTTGTGTTTATTGCTTGTGATTTGTTTATTTTCTTCCTCTTTAAGTTCTCTTGCACTATTCCTTGCTAATATTATTTTGTGTTGCTTCAAGTTAAATTCTCATTTAGAAGCAACGCCTTGCAAGAAGGAACTTGTGTTATTACTCTTCTTATCTAAGCCCTCTTGTTTAATTCTCCATAAACTTATTAGTTGTATTGATTTGTCAATTCTGCATTCTTTGAAAGCAACACTCTTTGCAAGCAAAGGACTTAGTTTTACACTCTGATAATTGTGCATCTTTTTCTAACCGCTAATCAAGGGATCAAGTCTGGGTGTAAAGTTAAAATTTTCAGGTTTCGCCTATTCACCCCCCCCCCTCTAGGCAACTTTCAAATATAAACCTTTGAAAGAAATTGTTCAAATGTAAATGCATAAAGTACATATGGGATTAGGAACTCTCCGATATTTAGTCGAGGTATCAAAGAGTCACCACTGTCTAATAGTTCTCGTTGGAGCACCACGCAAGGGTGTGTACTCCTCTTGATCAGCGTAAGGACCAAGTGCTCACTACAAGCTAGTAATTTGCTGCACCAGCATGGTGAACCGCTCATAACCATGTACAAGCTCGAGTTCGATTACACATAGGCTTTTTGTATGATCATTGTACTCTCACTTGCTACCAAACTAACTAGATGATATCGATTGCCAAGAATAACAAGCAAAAACTTATTATTTGACCTAACCAAGGCTAATGAGACATTGGTGTACACTAGCTACTCTTAATGTGCCAACAAGGTCACTAACCAAGTGGTTATCAATTCTCAAGTTCTTCACTAGGCAAATATTCTTTCTCAGAGGCAAATGTATTTTCTTTAGCTATTAGAATGTGCAAGAGAGCTAGAATGGATAAGTTATGGTGTAATTAAAACCCATGACCAACCAATTATCCATTATAGTAACTCTAGGCAAAATCAGTGAAAGTCATTAGAGCTCTATTTCCACATTATATGAGAGGACTCATGGTATACTTTTTGTTTAGAATATTTTTATAAGCTATAATATATTTAATCATACTTAAGCCCTGCTTGGTTCAGCTATAAATTTCTTAAAATCTTAGTCTAGCTTTAAGTTATGAGGAAGTTGCACTAAGATGGCAGCATGACACCTTGATAGGAGAGGCATCCTGGCTTCTCAGGAGAGCCTATTTGACAATGTGCTATCACTGATGAGGGGTGATACGTCGTGTCATGGAGCTCTACTCCCACAACGCTAGATCCAAACATCGTGGTTGTAGTCACACCCACTCTAGTGTGTGTATGGCACCCTACATGAGTAACGCGTATGACAGTGACAACAACTAAAGTGATAGTTGTTGCATAATGGTATTCTATGGGGATGCAACTTTGTCATCACCAAACACTAGAGTATATGTAGAGGGTGCTGAAAGGACAACATGAGACGAGAACAAGAGGAGTGGATATTGGACGATGAGCTACGCTGAAAGATTAATGGGAAAGAGATGTGGCTGTCTAGGGGTGACTGAGCCATATCGCTAGTCGTTTAGTGTCGGGTGCAAAAAGACGGTGGTCATCTTAGTCGCTGTTGGAAGGTACCATCAAGTAGGAGCCAAACAACGAGCCGAGCGTGGAGGTGGAGCTCTCATCTCAATAGAAGCGGACGGAGCGGGCGTCGCACGGAAGTGAGTCCGTTGGTGTGGATGTGTGGTGCTAGGTGCCAATCGGTTTGTGTAAAGTAGACTCCAGCAGTTCACCCAAAGTTTACCTATAAACACTGTTTTGTAATGTTTCACACTGTTCGCAGAGTGAAGTTTAAATATGGGTATGAATATGAGTAACTACTGAAGATAGTTTAACAACCCGTGGTTAGTTAGGAAGGCGCGGGGCGGTTCCAACAAAACCAACGAACCTGTGTGTTGCAGCAGCGGAATTGCATAGCAAAAAGCCACACACTCGAGGCTCGAGACTGACCTCTTCTTAAAAAAAGTTATAGGCCTTCCTCCCTCCCCGTGCTTGCTCGCGTGTCGTGTCCTCCTCTTCCCTACTTCTCCGCATTCATCACCCCACCCGCCCCTAACACCCCCAAATCTAAGAGCAAAGGTCCAGAACCTTCTCACCCCACCTAGGATTTGGGTTGGCGCCGAGCATGCCGTACGTGGACCACGCCTTCTCCTTCTGCGACTGTGACAGCCGCCGTGTTGAGGACGATGAGATCCCGGTACACCGTCCTCTCGTGACCGGCAGTGCGCCCCGCCGATGTGAGAAGACGTAGAAATTGGGAAGATGACGCACAGCAAGAAATTCGACAGGTAAGTTTGCTGGGCGAGTTTTATTCTCATTACTTTTCTACATCCATCAGTAGATGCTTACAAGCCTTTTATAAGCCACAAAATCTGTTACCAGTCGGTTATGCCAACTATCAACAGCTGTCAACCCCAATCCAATTGGTTACAAGGCTGTTAAGCCAGCTATTACCAGTTGTGTCACATGCACCAAATGCTAATGCTATTAAGGAAATCTCTACTGACCTACTAATCTCCTTCAGCTGTGACAGCGACGAGGACGACCTCGTCCGCGACATCATCAGGGGCCCTCATGAGGTGCTTGTCAAGGAGATCCCCTTCGTCGCCGCGCTACTGGCCTTCGAGGCGCTCGACGCCATCGGTGGGCTCCTCATGGCCGTCAACCGCGTTGGAGGAGACCGCGCCCACAGTCAGTCCAAGGCCGCGGTCCCCACCCATTACTCTTCTTCGTTGCCTCCGTCTCTACCTTTACCTCTCTCGTGTCGATGATGCGAGAAGCTCGAGTTCACTTACCTGTGAGTTCCCTAGGTGTTTTGTTAGTGCTGCTTCCGCGAGTAATGTGACTTTACAAAGAGATGCGACTTATTTTCCTACAATTACCTATCATTAGGATGACATCGATCTTCGATTTGGATGGGATGTTTAGGCATGCTTGGGTTGATTATGCATCGCCGTAGTTGATTGGGTGCCAATTTGGTTGAACTGGCCAATATTCGCTGTAGGAAATGCATGTTTTTTGTTTGCCTTTGGCCAATGGGGTAGTGTGTCAACAAACCACCGATGCCCTTTGGAAACAAGCTCAGATGGCCGATTTCTAAAATTATCCAGCTTAGCTGCGTTTCTGTCTGCTAATGCTAAGAGATTGTTAAAGTGCTGATGTAACACAATAACTCTACATATAAGGCGTAATCAGTTCGCCGTCTCTGCTGTTTCAGTTAAGAACGCATTATTCACAAACCATATGTAGAGTTATTGACTGTAGTTCAAGGTTAAATGTTTTACGTAATCCATCCATTATAAGCTGTTATGATTTCGTAGTTTTCCATAAGTAATTAATTCGAAACCATATGTATCACGTTGCAAATTTTAGTTTTCCCTGTAAAACGCATGGGCAGAAGTGCAAATTCATTTTTGCATAATGCCTTAACCAATCGCTGACGCAATGCTCCAGATTAACAGATGTGAATCACGTTTCTCAGATCCGTTACATTGATTAACTGTTGGAGTGGCAAAAAAGAAAAGAAAACGCTGATGCGAGCAACACGGAGGAACCGAACCACCGAACAAGAAATAGAAA
This sequence comes from Zea luxurians, assembly GCA_029449295.1. Lineage (NCBI taxonomy): Eukaryota > Viridiplantae > Streptophyta > Magnoliopsida > Poales > Poaceae > Zea > Zea luxurians. Next base: position 1,211,528 of record JAOPSE010000227.1, on the reverse strand, counting down.
AGGAAACCGGATGGACAGATGATATGGCCATATGAAATTTGGACGAGGCAGAAACGTACATGACGCTTGATGCCCCTCGTCCAATCGTGTGTAGGCGTCTATCTGGGCACCTTGCAAAGGGCAAAAACCTCCATTGATCGCAGGAGGGCACCCGTTCGTCTAATGATGCCGTCCCAAGAAACAAAAAGCAAAACAAACACGGATTCCGAACGCAAAAGAGACGAAGCTACTTGGGCGAGGCGAGGCGAGCTTGCGCCGAGGTGTGGCCAGGTATTGTGGCTTGGAACTAAAAGGAAGATGGATCTCCAAACAATCTTCTCCTGGCCAGGGCGTCACTCTGGGCTCCACGCGGCAGTCAGAGCGCCATCGAACGGCGCCTGCTGTTGACTCATAGTATAGAGCCGGGTTTGATTCAGACCGTGCATGAGGAAAAAATCAGAAAGATACATCTTTGCATCTACTTCATACCGAAGAACACATGGAAATTTCAAACGAACAAATCCAACAGATTTCCCAACGGACCGGGAATTTCCTCCCAGATTCAAAAAACGAAAGAGAAGGAGAAAAAGATAGATACGCGGGGAGAAATTCTGCGACGACGAGGCGGCGGTGGCCGGCGCCGGCGGCTGGAGGTAGCGAGCACGGTGGATTTGGTTAGGGTTTATCAACCACCGTCCTTTTATAGCCGGCTGCCGCTGACTCTACTTGGGCGGTTGGGCCTCGCGTCACGAGCCGTTGGGCTTCAGGCCCAACGGCGTGGCAGGCAGCAGCCACAAAACTCACTGGATCCTCGTTCGGCGACCTCGTCGATCTGATCTGCAAGTACGGGGTTTGTTACGCGGCGTCAAATTCCGCCGTTACTGATCTGATTTGCAGGACTAGTATTGACCGTTGCATGAGCACAAAGGAAACAAGATGAATTTGCGATGCAAAAAGAAAGGTTGGCAGGAACTTGGTCAGTTGCATGTACAAAGCACGACGTGTCTGGGGAGTCGTTGGTGAGCTAAAAGGGCCTAAAGCTATGTACAACCGTTGTGGTTACTGACGCACTGGTGGCCGGTTTGGTACTTTGTTTTGTGGATGTGGAAGAAATTAAAAGGTAGTGACAGGGCTACTGATTCTACGAAGAACCTTTTAAGGATCATGCGCTGGATGAAAAGGTACTTTTTTACTTCGTAGTCAATGTATAGTTACGCCATTGGTGGAGTCTAGGAAGATGGATAATCCAGCGCGTACACAATGGATTGATCTCTATCACAAAACTAAAGTTTTTTTATCTCTATCACATCGAATGTTTTAATAATAATTACGATATTAAATATAATCCGATTATAAAACTAATTACATAGATGAGGGCTAAAAGACAAAAAAAATTATTAATTTTTATTAAACATATGTTTATATATTCATAATTGATATTCAAACATTGCTATAACCCGAACTGAACTTTACTAAAAAAAACCAAACACCCTCTTTGGCATTGAGGGTTAAAAAGAGAGTGCTAGCCACTACCACTATCTACTATTGAGTCGTGCTCGCGGCGCAATTCCTTTGCTTCCTGTCACCGGTCCTCCAAGGCGGATCTAGAATAAAAATAAGAGTGAGAGCATTAAGAATGGCAATAGACTCTAAATTTTATACTATAAAATTAAATGATGGAATTATGATCAGGCTCTATTTATTTTCATTTTTTGTACTAAGAAATTGTGAATAAACACTTGGATCGCGATCCATTACCACACTTAGAGAGCACTCCTTGAGCATCTCTAAGAGAGTCTTAAAAATAGGTCCTAAATCTATACTTTTACTATATTAAATCTCCAAGGGGTAGCCTGCCACCACCTTATTTTGCCTCCCATGGATCTATGACGTCTATATATAGCGATCAAATCAGGATCGTCCGTTCATGCGCCTCGGCCCTCCATCCACCTAATCTGCCAACAATCAATGTCCTCGTCTCCCAGTCCGAGCTGCTACCCGCTCCTTCCAACGCAACCGCCGACTCATCAGCCCTCCCACCCCATGTGTGCATCCGCTGCCAACAGACTCATCGGGCAAGCTCATAGAATATCTAATAATCGTGCTACTAAAGTCTCTCCTTTTGAGCTTGTTTATGAACAGGAGGTTGTCTTGCCTGTGGAGATAAGTATAAATGTTGTTAGGTTTGCCGGGCAGAACGATCCAACTATCGGGGATTATTATAATTTGATGATGGACAATATCGACGAAGTAACAGATAAAAGATGGGTGTCTCTAGGAGAGATCGAGAAAGACAATATCATGGTTGGCAAAGCTTACAACAATAAGGTCAAGGCTAAGTCATTCCAAGTTGAAGATATAGTACGAAAGACTATCTTGCCATTAAGAAGTAGAGACCGAAAATTCGACAAATGGTCACCAAGCTGGGAAGGCCCTTACAAAATCACATAGGTGATAGCAGGTAATGCCTACATGTTGCAAACTTTGCAAGGCGAGAACCCGCCCAAGGCGTTGAATGGTCATTCCTGAAGCAATATCATCTTAGTATGTGGCAAGATGCTTAGAAAAAACGATGTTGTCACATCGAGTTGTTTGTAGCCAACACTAGTGCTTTTGGTTCGCTTGGCTTCCCCAAAAGGCAAGGGGCATGTGTTGACCGTTGTTTGTGGCACTGGGCGCAACTGGACGGTCCGGCCGTGAAGCCCAGATGGTCTAGTCTGCGGACAGTCCGCCTTAGAAGCAGATAGTCTGTGATTAGACCAGATCAAGCAGATTAACTCCTGTCTCCATGTGTGTTTATCCCTCTAAACTTGTGGGAGTTGTTGGAGAACGCCTAGTAACGGGTCCATACCTCCCCATTATATAGTTGAAGGGGGACGGGCAATTGAAGCGCTAACAATCGAACCAAATCATTATATCTTCTGTTCCTTTACTTTTTCCCTAGGAGTAGACAGTAGCGTAGCCGTCTTCACCTCGATTCGACTCTGCGTCGTCTGGAGGTGTCGATCCCAAGAAAAACCCTCGGAACTCTCCTCCATGACGGGGTCCCTCCCGAGAGTCAGATCTAGGTGCTGTTGCGAACGCCATCGCCTTTGCGCACGTGCAGACTGTCCAACTCAGTGTGGAGAACCTCGTTCCTGCTGTCAGGTCACAGACCGTCCGACCCTAGGCCGCAGACCATCCGCGCCTCCACAGAGAGCACAGCCACAGGTACACCTCGCACTGATTGGCATCCAGAGCGACACCAACACGACATCGGTCACATCACTCTACCGGTGTCCGATTGCAATCCTCCATGTCCGGCTGATATGCAGAGACTCCTTCACGCAATCCTACAATTCTATTCTCAGATTGTTGAAGTACTAGAGCTAAAACATCTTGTAATGGAGCTGAAACAAAAAAAACATGTCATAAGCTATTGGAGAGTTCAAGCTCGTCTCTCAATCTAAATAATATATGCTAGCAACACATAAAGAAATAGCGACATTCAATGAGCAGCTGGGAACACGGGAATCAGGTAAGTCACAGAAGATGAGAGATATATGAGAAATCATAAAACAAGGCCAGCGCACTTTGGAACATTCACTGAGGAGCTGGTCGTAGTTGATTGACGTGTCAACCGGGTGATGAGCGTGGTGCACCGACGGCTAGGAATGGACGCACCGGCGGGTGGGGAGGAATGCGCCGATGAGTCTGGGCTCATCGTGCAGGTGGCACGTCAGTCGGTCTGCCTCGTCGTGCGGGTGGTGAGTGAGGCGGCCGGCGGGTCCGGGGGCAGAGCTCCCTGTGCGGAACGAGACCATGGCACCTGGGAGATGGGAATGATGCGGGTGTAGGCTCGATATGGGGGTTCGTCGTGCAGAGTGGGGAGGGAGGCGACCTCCGGTGGGTAGCGCGGATCGTCGATCCACGAAGGAAGGGAGGCGGGCGTCGGGTGGGTACCAGGGCGCGAGCTATGGAAGTTGGTTGGAGAAGAGATAGGTCCCTCGGTCGAGGTATCATATTTGAGACCTAGGAGTTAAACTCCTATATTAATTTAATTAAAATTTATGAAATAGTGCCTTTGTTGGAAAGCTACTTTTTAATCCTCTCTCCTATATTTTAAAATATGACCTATTTTAAGACCTCTCTTAAAGATGCTCTTATAAGAACAAACACTAAAATATAAGAACAAGGACATCTAAGTTCAAATGAGCTAGAAACTCTATGATGAAAATCTGTACTCTACTATGCACAACACAGAAATGAGCAGACCAGCAAGGTTGTGCCCTCACTTACTACTACATAGATCCGCCCTGGTCCTCTAGAATCTAGAGTCCAGAGGCGTGACAGATGAACTACCTGGTGGCGTCTTGTCCATCTTCAGAGCAAATATAACAACGGGTGTGAAAGGACTAAATGATAACGTAGAAGGAAAAAAAGAAAAAAAAAATTCTAAACTTACACTCAGTTTATACAAAACTCTATATAAAAAAGAAACTATATATCAATAATAAAAGCTAACTACCACAGGTAGATTAAGAGATATATCGCAAAAATCCATACAGTAACAGACTGTTATTAGTTTTGTCTTATATAAAACATGCTTTGGAGTTTGGACCACCGGCGCAATAGGACATTACCGTTGGTCTGCGTCGATCAATTCCACGCAAGGGGTTTCTCGGAGCAAAGCAGAGAAGGTGAAGAATGGAGGAGGGCCCATGTGGGCTGGGCTGTGGCCGTGTCCGTATGATGGAATCTGTCAGGAATTATTTCTTTTCTCGGCCCACCATCCCATCCCCTTCACTTTTCCGAATATTCGCTTTCAGCCTTGAGGTAAAAGTTTTTTACCGTAAAACATATCGCACGCATCAGCAATTCAGCATCCACATCACTCATCTCTGCTTGACACCAGCAAGCCCCAGCAAACATACACTAAAACGGTTTTTTTAATACAAGAGAACTAAAAAACTGCATAATATAATTTTAAGTTCTTAGACCATAATAAATATAGCTAAAATACAATAAGTATATAAAATCATGGAACGTCTCTTTATTTTTTTTCTTAACCCCTTAAAAATCACTTAATGAAGTTGTACATGTCCTAAAATATGTAACAAATTTGCACACCCAATCCTGAGTCGGAGTCACTAGCAATTTCAATCCGGTAAGGTGGTATGGATAACACTAGAGGAACAAACGGGCAGATACTTATTCCTGTGCTATAACATATTTCGATCGGATTCAGAATCGGATAGTTAGAAACAGTACGAATATAGATATAGCGACCAGGTATTTATTCGGACGGATAAAGACTTCCTAGATAAGGCTGTCTACATTAACTTTCTCTAAATTTCATCCACTAAATAAATATTATTTGTATTTTACAGTATATTCTAAAATATTTTATCATCTATGTCTTCATCAACTCCAGCAGTATTCTTTAAATTTGTTTCTCTCTATCTCATCTTCTATATTTAATATTTTTCACCAACGTCTCTTAATAGAAATTTTTGAATCCATATTTATCGACAACATTTTAATTGGTTTACATATTACAAATGGTTTTTTTTGCATTTCCCCCGACCTGCATCGTTTTCTCCAAATCGTCTCCAATTCGTGTGGGCCAAAGCCACCAAAACATGAGCGAGTGCGGCGTGGAGGGGTATGTCGTGGTCGAGGTCCTCCGACCTGACCCAGTATTCGAGCTCGACCCGACGGCCATGGTGCCTTGCTCACCGGCCGGGTATGCTCCGCCGCGGGCCACACTTCGTGTGGGCACTGGGCGCGGACGAGCGCGGCATCGTGTGCGGCGGACTGGTGGATGGCACGGCCGAGCTCTTGTGCGCCGGCCGTCGCGGAGTCCGAGCTCGATCACACGACGGCCACCACCATCGCGTCCGGATCAGTGCTCGTGGCCAGCGCTGTCGCGTCTCGGAGGCCCGCGACCAGCCAACGGAAGCGGCTGCTCGTGTATTGTATGTGGACTGCTCCGCGTGGTGGAAGCCACCGCTGACAACGACGTCGACATGTGCGCCTTCTTCTACCATCGGTTGCACGGGAATGAACAGGAGGGCGCGCGCGAGCGAAACATTGTATAGCGATCGCTCGCCAGTCCGCCAGATTTGCTGGACGAGTAAGCCCCGCTATATTTTAGCGAACGATTTAGTGGCTCTTGTAGGAACAATACCGAATGTCCAACTTCTCTATAATTAGTGTACAAAGTCGTTTAAAGGCCTTAGTTGAAGACAACCTAAGTGATGAATACAAATATTATTTATTTGGGTATCGAATACTTGTCGGATGATATATGAATCACTTATCATTTACTAGAATTTAGTTCGCGCATAAAACAATTACACACAAGCATTATATAAACACATAGGTCATGATGACAATATAACAATACACTTAGATCATACAATATTCCAACACAATATTTCAAACATAATGACAAATTTTGAATCACACAATATTCTAATATAACAAAAGATAGTTTTTAAATGGCATATATAGTCTAATACAACACAATATTTCAAATATAATAATGACAAGGTTTAAATCATACGATAGTTTAATACAACACGAGATAGTTTACATGTGTTACCATCGTAATTAGCATACATATGTATACACACGTATAACAAATTATCAGAGGCACAAATACCTTGTATTTGTTTAAAAAATAAACAAATTACAACGTTAATAAGCTTTGGAATATTAGAGATAGACATACATTGTGTAGTCTATTACTTTGATATAAGTTTAGACATTATTTCAATGACTTCTACGTGAAGATTTGTTGAAACAAAAATGTGATGTACTATAAAGTTACAGATCTATCCAAGCTCTAAACTTTTCATATAAACGTTATCTTCATCCATATTCATATGTAAAAGTTATGATTTTATAATCATATTACGCAAAAATAGAAACCTGGGTACACGTATCCGGCCCGAATATTCGGGTATTTACCGGGTAGACCTCGCTCCATATCCGACCCGAATCCAAAGCTACACTATCCGGCTACTACCGATATCCACTCCAAATATAAAAAATATCTGAATCCATATGAAAAAAACAGGAATTTGCAATATCCGTATCCGGCATGTCGGACATACCTGACCTGTTTTTACCCTAGATAACATCGACCATGGATAGGGATGAAAACGAGGCGAGAAAATCTCGTACCTTTGCGTTCCAAATATTTTTTTTCTCTGTTCATTTTTGAATTGTTTGGAAACTGATTAGAAATTATACGAAAACGATTTAGTTAGTTTTTTTTTATCATTTCCACATTTTTTGTTTCCGAAGAAGAGTTGTTTGTGTATTTTAATATCTTAAAAATTAGATAATATACCACTTTATTATGTATTTGTGGAAACTACAAAATATTTATCTTTTTGATTAAAGTTTATCGTTTTCGAAAAAACGACAATTCAAATCCCGTATTTCGCTAGTTGGTTTTCGTTTTCGTCCTATAAAAAAATGAAAATAAAATCAATTTAACTGTCTTTTGGATCGTTTTTTTACCGTTTTTATCCCTAACGATGAACCATGATAGTCTTCCTACATATATGTCACTTCATAAATCAGTTCTGCCGAGCTGCTAAATAATCGACCACATCAATCGCTAATACAAGCACATTTCTCAATAAGCTGCTCCCGCGAGAAGCAGACGTGGCGTGACGGATGTTGTCATCATTGCTAATCGCCCAGTTGGTCTGGACCTGGAATCGTCCACCTGACCTAACAAGCCACCTATCACGCGCGCGGCTTGGCTTTCGTACTCGTACGTGCGCTGTGGCGGCTTGATGATGCTGATGCATGCATGCGCCCGTGGGAATTGGGATGGCCCCATGTCGAGATAAGGATCAGCCAATTGCTTACTTTACTTGTCCCATTCTGAAGGATTACAATTCGGAGCCAGCCTAGCGACGTCAATATGGACGCCTCTCTTTCTCTTTCCAGCCGCTGCTTCATTAATACTAATGGAGTGTTTGAAATGGCTTCAGATTCTAGCCCAGCGTGGAGCTACCGTTTATAATATTAATTAATAGTTTTAAAATTACTTTTAATTTAAATAATAAACGAAATGATTTATCTAAATATCTTTCAAAATCTTATAGCTTCAATTATATGATTTTTTGGAGCACCAAATAATCTACTCTATTAACTTTATTAAATTTTTTAAAGCTGGAGTTATCTTAAATAGAGTCTTTAAGTTTTTTTTTGGTCGTGCTTGCGCGCTAGGCTCAAGCCAGACTTTGACGAATGCCGACCTGGTGCCGTTGGCATGATTACAGTACGCTGCTCTGGTACATCCGTCGCTTGTTTTCCAGAATCCAGAGTAGCAAAAAAGTTTGGCTGAGGAGCTAGTAAATACAGTAGTAATTTCAGCCGACCGAGTCCGTAAAAAAGGATTGATTATTGCCTTATTGGCGTGGTTGGCCGGTTGGTAAACGCACTTTTTTTAATCCCTGCTGGTGTTTTTCTTCTCGCGAGCCACCTCACTACGTCAGATACGAGAGAAAAAAAAAACTGAATGTGTTACAAATTATTGTATTTGTGATCAATCCAAGGGGTGCGACAGATAATTCCCAAGGGACACACCCCTTGGGAACTCACCCCTTCATATGTATATAAACATAACCCCTGCTGCAATAAAGACACGACTGTCATTTTGTCATTCTCTTGAGTCTCGTTTTCACTGCGCTCCGACACGTTATCAGCACTTTGCCTACCGTAAAAGTCTGATCGGCCATTGCACTGAAGAAGGACGAGTTCTTGCCGGCGCCGTTCGCTTGCTTGCATCTGAAGGGCAAGCGCCCACTTACTCCATATGTCCCCGGATGAGAAAGCAATGCAAAATACTAAAAAAAAGATCCATTGGATAAGGTAACAATATTCTGCTTCTACCTTCTGTGGATGTTGATTCATTTTGCATGCTTCGTGGACTTGTGGTCGTTCTTCTGCCTCTACAATTACATGCAACGCTGCATCACCGCCGTGGTGATTGCCGCATGATGTATCTCACGTTGGGCATGCATATCATGAGTGGATCTTTGGGCGACAGGCGACATCGCAGGGAGCATCGCAGCGCTTAACCGCCCCAGCAGCATCTCTTGTTCCGCCTCGACGGAAAACAGGGAGTAGTCTGGGATGTCTTGCCCACGCTGGGGCTGGTATGGCCTCGCCGCGCAAAGCACCCCGCGTCATGGATGTACCTGGCCGAATTCGTGGCAGCACTCGCCGGGTCTGCGCGCGCCGTTGGGGCCGCGCCCGACACAGCCAGTCAGGGTTGAGCGCCATCGGGCCTGCGTGCCTCTCGGGCCTGCGCATCCGCGTCGGCGTCTGCCCGCCCATGCAGCTGTGCAAGGCCTGCGCCTCCGCGCCCGCGCAGGGGAGCCGGTGGTCGCGCACCGCCAGAGCCCGCGCCACCAGGGGGCCCGCTCAGGGAGCCACGGCTGGGCAGCCGAGCCAGGGCCATCGAGGCCAGGGCCATGTACGCCGCCCCACGGGAACCATCGCGGCCAGGGTCGCGCGCCCGCGCCGAGGTTGCCGTGCCGCACCCGCGCCCACTGATCGTCCCCACGCCGCATGGGACGAGCCCGCACCGCCATGGGGCCTGCGTGCCGGGGGCCACGCCCGTGCGTAGAGGCCGCTGCCTGCGCCGCCGCCGTGGCCCGCAAGCTGGGGGTCATGCCCCGCGCCGCCAAACAGCCGTGCCGAGGCCACCAGAGCCTGGCTGGGGCTGCGCCGCCGGAGCAGGCTGTGCCCACCGGGAGAGGCTACTGGCCGGGGGGGCCACGCGCCCGCTGCCGGGGGCCCGTGCCGGCCGCGCCGCGAGCCACCGAGGCCGCGCGCCATTGGCCACCGAGGCAGCACCCGAGCCACCGAGGCCGCGCGCCGTGGGCCACCGGGGCAGAACCCACAGCCGCCGGGGTCGCGCCCACCGCGCCCACGCGCCACCGAGGCTCCCTAGCGGCGACGGCGCCTACTGCTGGTCGAAGAGGGAGAAGGATCGGTTAGGAAACCTAACCGCTCACTCAGCCGTCGATGGGCCAGCCTGGCCACTGGGCCGCCCTAGCAAGTGCCTGGGCGCCTATGTCTGGCTGCCTGGGCCTCCTTTGGCTGGCCACCTGGGCCGCCTATGGTTGGCTGTTGGGCCTCCTATGTCTGCCCGTCTAGGACCACTGTTTCATTTATTTTCTGCAATTTTGTACATAATTACTATATTAATCAGTATTTGGTATCTAAATTTGAATATTTAGACTATCTATGTAATTATGGTAGTTGTCTGTTTTATTATAAAAAACGCAGACTTGTTACTGAATTATATTTGTTTTTACATTTATAATTCAAATATTTTTCGACTTGCTTTTATTTTGCATTCTTTTATGTTTGCAAGGAAAACATAGCACATAAATAAGTCGAAACTTAACGGTCCTCATGCAACATAAGATTGCATTTTTTTTGGGAAAAGCATAGGGTGATGGAGTCCTAAGCACTGGCTGCGCTAAATTCTTTATAGAATTTAGTAGCCCAGAGACCGTGCTTTAGGCCGCATTTGAAATGCCTATCACTATGAGGTCTACATCTTTCGAGATGATTACCTATACGTGCTAACCCAAAAAAAAGATCATGGACCAAGCAGGCGTCGCGGGCTATGGAGCCAGGCTGGACACTGCAGTCATGGTGACTGCTAGAAGAATTCTTTTAATTAAGTTCTACTTAATTAAACGATGAATTCTTGTAAAATATGATACATATCTTGAACTTGGGATTATTCAACACATGATGGAGATCTAGGCTTTGGCTGCAATAAATTCTTGGAATTTATTTGCCCTGAGACCAAGCTTTTAGACAGCAAAATGTTATTTGCCCATCAGTAAGAGGTCTACATCATATGATTATGATGATTACCTATGTGTTCACCCAAGTAGATATGTTGGAGATGTGATGTTGGTTATTCACCTTTATGGTGATTTCCATTTTATTTTTTTGAAATTTTGGTCAAGCACAGGGTAGTGGAGTCCTAAGCATTGGCTGCGGTATGTTCTTTAAATATATCAGCCCAGAGACCATGCTTTCAGGCAGCAAAAGTTTTGCCCACTACTGAGAGATCTACTCCATTGTTTCATTACATGGAGATTATCTACGTTGTGTACACCAATTTTCAAAAATCCTTTGGTACACTTTATGTGATACCTAGTGTTCTCCAGCATATAAAGATATGATATATTTTGTGGCATATTACAACATCAGAAAATGGTTAAGCCATTTGGAGGATAATTATTTAATAGAGTTTGATGAACTCGCCTACTGGGCTTAATTATCCTCAATGTTCATTGGATATGTTCATTTCATTTTTGCATTATATGGGAATTCATCTCTTCATTTTGGAGGAAATAAGATGCTCTCTTTCTCTTACGGTTCTTATGAAAAGAACTTATGTGCTTTTGCGGCTTGATATGCAAGCGCAAAATGAATAGCAAAGAAAATCATAAGACTTGTGGACTTATGAGTATGTGTCTGCATTATGTTGTAGACTAACACTTTGTATTCAAATATTTTTTCTTGAAAGCAAATATATAAGCACATTAAAAAGGGAAGGGCAATGAGTATGACAAACTATTTTGTCATTACACTATACGTGGTATAGTGTTGTATGCCTAAGCATCTAATCTTGTATATGAAATACCAATAGATGGATACTACTCATGAAAGCTAAGATATGAAGTGTACTTCAATCTTCCATCTGACATGATAACAGTGGTTAGTTGTGTAATTCATGATTTGGACTAATCATGTAACAACACTTCTTTTTCTAAGAGAAGACCACTTTGTTAGATGATTTGCTTTTGAGTAATATTTAAATGATGCATGAGATTTGGTATAATCTCATAATTGATGTTGTGATAGGTTCAACTCATGCGGTGTGAGTTGAACACACTCATGTGATTTGAGTGTAAAAACTCATATGAATTTGAGTTAAACAAACTCATCGATTGGAGTTGATCACTCATGTGATTTGAGTTGAACAAACTCATCGATTAGAGTTGAACCAACTCATCAAGGGAGTTGAAGACTCATTGATTTGAGTTGTGCAAACTTGTACAGGGATTCTTCCAATTGAGGAAGAAAAATGCAATGTGGAGAATTGAGCCACAAACTCTATAAGTGGGGAAACAAAATATTCTCATATTCCTTTGGAAAGAGGAAAGAATATTTTAACAATCGCTTCGCGCGATATCATGATATGTTATTATCATATCCCCTTTTGGTATTGGAAGTATCAAGGATGTGTTGATATATCCTAATTGTTATCTTACCATATTATAGAGATATCCATATAATTTCTATCATGTGGAAACACAAGGTGATAGTGATGGATATTGCATATGTTTCTCAGAAACATTTCTTATGGACTGTATTTTACATACATCCTCCCATACAAAGTGTTGCATATGCCATAACTTTTCAAGTGATGATACTTACCATGCTGGGTAAGATTGAATTGGTCATCCCATTGTTGAGATGAAATGAAAAGTTATGAACAATTCTATTGGTCATGTTTTTCCCATAAGATGGATACTTGATGAGTGTCATTGGAAATGAGATTTTAAGTCCCTCTTATCTTAAAATCTGATCTGAATTGGTTAAGTTCTTTGAATTGTTTCAAAGGAACGAGTGTGGTCCATTACAGAGATTGTATGGACATTGAAAGCTTTATATGGTTCTTTGGTGCATCTATATGATGACCTCAAGTGTGTCCTTCGGACAACACATGACCATTAAGCAATAATGTCTCAAGCTTGAGCACATTAGCCTCCACACTACTGAATTTACCAAATGTGCTTACAATGGTGATTGTTTGTCTTGGTATTCAGAATGATATCCATAAAGGATATGATGAATCTGTGATAGATTCAAAAATTTCAGATCATTAATGACCATCAGTAATGAATTGTCATTTCCAACTAGTTATGGTTGGAGTCAGGAAGTTTTGCACGCTCCTGACTTGTGATTAACTGCATGTACTGCATGTACAAGTTCCCCTATGGTTTTAGTACGTGGGAATCCATGAAAAATTTCCCATGCGTACATTGGGTATGTTCCCAATCTCACCACCGCAGCGTACATGTATGGGCACACAGAAAGCTAGGGATCTATGTGAGAATTCATTCTCCGTCGATCGTTAAGTTTTAGAATCTCTTCATGAGAATCTATTTACGGCCCGTACGCTTGCTTGAATCATGAGCTTTTCCAGGCATTAGGGGGAGATTTCGAGTACCAAAATGAATGCCAGGAAATTATAATGAATGCATTAAGCATTCATGCTCAGGATCACGTACTAAAACTGAACCTTTGGGTTCGAATGATTTGCAAGAAGTTGCAAATTGACTGCCTTGTGCATTTACTATGAGGTGTCACTCAAATTAATCCTATGTGGAAGTGCCAGAAAGAGTGGTTAAATGGAACACCACTAAACTCCTTATTACAATAATGTTGTAAATAAGAGGGGGAGAAGTATGGTCACAAATCCTAGGATTAAGATGCTTGCAAGCTAATGAAGGCTAGACCTTCTGAGATAGTAAATGCAGACCATCTATTTATTGGTAACCAACATAGTGTTGGTGGACACCTAAAGGATATTGATTATCCTGTGAATGGAAGACATTCACAACCTAGCTCAGTGCGCACTGATGAGGCTAGGTTATCGGAAGCCCTTGATTCTCGTTTTGGGATTTCACGAGGAATCATAAGGGTACATAAAAATGACTTTATATCAACTGGAGAATTGTGTTATTTAAAAGCTACAAGTGTCGACACATACATCTCAACAATTGTATATGCGCTCCAAGTGATCCAAAAGACTATGGCCATAGCAGAGCACGAGTATGCTCAAATTGGATCTTGTTGAGTGATACAATGTTGCAGAGATAGCCTTGCTCACCGGAAATAAGTGTTAAGTTATTTTCACTTCAAGGTATCTTATTGTGGATACAAGTTTGTTTTCATGGACTTGGAAACAATGAGGTGGTGAGAAAGCATGGCTAGTAGCAACTGGGTTTATACGCAAACCCAAGCATTATTTTAATGCTATAAATTCTCCTCTACTGTGAGTAGTAAAATTCCGATACAATATTATGGGCAGTAAATCATCTATCTATGCAGTTGATAGATGTAGTGACAACATATGCATGTGTGGTCACTGGATTATGGTATTTATGGAGTCTTGAAGGATTCCAAATACATAATCACCAATCACAAATTTGTAATGCTTGGAAAGTCTTTGTGACTTAGAGCATCCTGGTCAAATATGGTACATTCGACCTAGTGAATCCTTCCTTCTGAAAGGATACACAAAGAATGGTATGTTCAGTGTAAATATGTGCAGCATATTTTAAACATACATTACTTATCGACGGAGTTCAAGATAGAGGATATGAATTGAAAGAGATTTTCAATTCAAAGTAAACTATCTTGAGTATCTTGGATACAAAATTGTCTATATCCAACATATATTGAAGAAATTCAATATGAGAGAATCATTGTTATTTGATTCTTTCCGATCATGAGATGTGCTATTGTATCTTGCAAGAGCATCCGGCCGGATATTGCTTTGCAATGATTTGCTAGCTAACAGCACATGAGATCGAATTATGATCTCTAGATGTACTCATGCTCTCCTTATGTTTGGATATACTGATCTTGGATATCTATAGAAGATCCCTAGGTACAAGATCAATGACATACTTATGGTAAGTTGGACCTACTGTTTGATAAATGTTGATCAACAGAGATTAATGGTCACTTACACTAATCATTCTATAGTACACTTCGTGGGATTGTACAGAATGATATACTACATACTGAGGGTATGTGGTGGTCATGATTTTATATCATTGACCTTATTATCTATGGAGATAATATTACTTTGTGTTGTTTAGATGAAAAACAAGTTACGAACTAAGTCCCTACCTTACTCCACATTTTTAATGTGTTTGAGAGCAGGTATGAGATGACTTAGTGATTCGTAAAGACCAGGGGGAGTTTCCTCTTGATCAGAAGAACTTGTTTACACATCATGTTGTACTCTTTTCTTCGCATGAGTTTTTCCCTGATTGGGTTTCTCATTCAAAGTTTTTAACGAGGCAACATCAACACAAGGCCTATGTCGTATCATCTATTTTTCCCGTAGAGGTTTTCAAGGATGATACATTATGACATAACTATTGTTGTATTTGAACTAGGTTATGAGTTTATCTCATAAGAGTTTAAATGATCAACAATAGATCGTGATTATTCTCCTTATTTTTCCCATTGGGTTTTTAAGGAGACTCGGCTCATATGTTGATTTCCCAGATTTTCTGACACGATTATCTTGGAGAAATATTAGCCTGAGTTATATGTCTCATCATTTATTTTCCCCACTGGGGTTTTTGAGATGATGGCTATAGACATATTATTGTTCTTTGGGCTAGAGGTCCATTGGAGAACAATGTCGTACCATGGTTCAATTGAACCACCGACAATTATCTATAAAGATAATTAAGCTTGTGTTGTTCAGATGGAAACAGGTTATATCAGGAGCAACATTAATAAGCATATTGCTCCTAAATTGTATTATCCATCTTGCAAACAAAGTCTTGTGATAATCTTGTTGATCTATTCACAAAATCTCTACCATGCTCCACGTTTCAGAAATATGTTAAAGTGGTTGGTATGAGAAGACTTAAGTGATTGCAAGAATCAGGGGGAGTAATTCTTCCGTGATATTTGACCTGTTTTGTACCATCATATTACACTCTTTTCTTTGTATGAGTTTTGCCTTATTGAGGTTTTCTCATCCAAAGTTTTTAACGAGGTAATATCAACTAAGCTATATGCTTCATCATTGACTTTTTCCCACAGGGGTTTTTATGCATGATGATTACAAGCATATTTTCTTTTGGAGTTTAATATGAGTTTTACTCATAATCCAAAAGACATTGTGTACTCCTTATTTTTCCCACAGGGTTTTTGAGGAGATAATATATTGGAAGACAACTTGCAGATGATCAAATGAATTTGGATTGATCAAGAGGGAGTGTTACAAATTATTGTATTTGTGATCAATCCAAGGGGTGCGACAGATAATTCCCAAGGGACACACCCCTTGGGAACTCACCCCTTCATATGTATATAAATATAACCCCTGCTGCAATAAAAACACGACTGTCATTTTGTCATTCTCTTGATTCTCGTTTTCACTGCGCTCCAACAGAATGAACGACTGGTGTGTGTGTGTCCCTCTCCTCTGCGTCAGGTGCGCCACTGCCCCCACTGCGCCTGCTTGGCTGCTTGCGTCAGGGCATCAGGCAGGCCATGTGACGTGAGGGGCGCCGTTCCGCCGCTGATGCCTTCACACCAAACGTCTCCCGCCGCACGTTCTGCTGCCTGACGACGGACGAGACACGATGCCTGGGCTCGCCGGTAAAAAAGTTCAGCTTGGCACTAGGGCTACACCACATGTGCCACAACAACTAGCGGCAGCACAGAAACAGTGCTTTTTATAGTCTAACTGCTAGTCTGCCGACTACATTTTCTCAATTGATTCTTATTTTCTAAGGAAAAATAAACTAATTTTTTTTGCAGAAATAAAAATTTATTTGCAAAATAGGGTTCTCAAATTAGCCGATGTGATGTTGCAGCACAAAAATTTTCTCCTTTTCATTTTTTTTCTTTCGCTTGAAGAAGAACCTCTCCATGGAAAAATGTGGGGTTCAGTTAAATAATTTAAAATCTAACTAAAGGCTAGTTTGAAAACTTAAATTTCCACCGGAAATTTATGAGATTGAGGAGAAATTAAAGGCATTTTCTCTCTTAATCTCATGGATACTTTGAGGGGATTTGAGTTTTCAAACTAGCTCTAAATCTTAAAAAACAATGATGCTTCTTATACCAGTTACTTCCTCTGCCTTCAAACGATAGTCATATACGTATTCAAATTTTGACCAACAACTTTTCAAATCTAACAGAAGTTTAGGACACAATACTTGCTTCAAATAGACCTCTATCCAAAGTGATCGTGTGATGATATTGATTTTTTTTAAATAAAAATATATAGTATGATATATTATTAATCGCCGAAAGCTGTCATATGTGACTTTTTCATAACAAAAATATGTGTATCATTTTCTCGGACTGAGGAAGTAGTAATAGTAATAATAATAGTAATAATAATTACTATTATTATTACTACTACTACATTAATCATAGAATATTTTCATGGTAAATGTATTTGGTAGCATTTAAACATATAATACATTTTTTTATATTAATCGTGGGAGTTGCTATTGTTTTTTATAGGCTACACTGCTTTTTACAGTCTAATGTGACTTAATTTATTTAAGTGCATTTAGTTTGATTCAAATATGGATTGCTCTCTTTTACGGTGAAGATAGTACACTAATTAAGTATTGAATTGTTATTTAATTGCATTTAACATGTCTTCAGTGAATACATGTCACTCTATTTCATGATAACAAAAATGTCGCTATGACAGTACAAGATGATTATTAGAGCATCTTCAACCGTTCTTCAGTGAGACTCTTTATTCCCATATATCTGTCATATTGGATAAGATATGCTTCTTTTCTTGCTCTAGCAGTTCCCCGGTAACTTTCTTTGTTTTCGATGGTAAAAACTGTCCACCCCTTGAACAAAGGAGTTGGATATCCCGAATATACCCCCACAAGAACTACATCTTCTTATTTTCTACACACTATGATCCAAGATTGTTGTCTTTGTGGCTTCGTCTAGCTTTTGCAGATGGACTTGCCTTTGTCCAAGCCAGCGCCACTGGAGTGTTGTTTCGACTACCACGATTTGGAGGCGTGAGCCATGCCCAATGCCTCCATGCAAGCACTATTGCAACCATGGGGACATGGGGTCCATCGCATGAGCAAGCAACGCTCTAGTGAGCCATGACCATTGCCTTCATGCGAGCAGCCATGGCTAGGCATAGCGATGGCGGGGGCAGAGATGGCATGACTATGGTAGGGGTCGACACTAGGCATGCAGACTATGTATCCGATGTTGTCGTAAAAAGAAAATAAAGGGGAAAGGAAGAGAAGATAGATAAATCTTGATCTTTGATATATATGTCTCACATAGTGGGGGAGATTGTTGATGATATGCTAGGGTATCTCCCCTAATAATCTTAAAAAATAAACTTTGTGACCACCGATACCATACTATCAAGGATGAAGTGTTGGTGAGTTGATGAAGATACTCTTAACACACGTCGTCTGCTAACTTACATCTTGCAATGGTTTTATTACTTCGTTGCAAAAACATCTATCGCTTTCTATTTATGATGGGGATCTATCTTTATGTCTTTCTAAAGTCCCAAGTGAGACACTGATAATAAGGATGTCTCAAGCGGGTTGGCTTAGAGCTGTCTAAATCAATTTTCTAACATTGAATAGTGCGAAAAGAAACAAGAGATTGACGTTAACTCAAGAGATAGTCTCGCATATTCCACAAATGCACCGCTCTCTCAAAACACAAAAATCTTCCTCTCTTCTTTTTTATTAGCTTGGATCTAGTGCTAGCTTATACTGATAGGCAAGCCTTAAATCTTCCTCTCTTCCTTTAGTTCATGGACTTAAAGTTTAGTCTCTACCATTGTTTTCAAGTCGGACGATATGTTGATCGTTCTGGCTGATCCACTTGGCCGAATAATCGTGATTAATCATGATTAGTCGGACAACTTGAGCGATCAATCGTGATTGGTCTCAACTGATTTGGACGAATCGTGATTAATCGAACGACCTGAAAACAATGGTCTCTACCATGTTTAGTTCTAGAGAATAAAAATATTTAGAACACCAATGCAAAATGCTCCTTAATATTCTCTCGATATTAGTCCAACTGAAACCTTAATATTCTCTCGATATTAGTCCAACTGAAATAAATGTGGGGCAAAGGATACAATTAATATGGTTTAGTCTATTTTAGTCATTTTTTGAGGGACTAGAGACTAAAACAGTTTAATCCCTGTTTTAATCCAACTGTTTGGCAATTTAGAGACTAAATGAGATTAAAATAAAAGGACAAAACTTTAGTAGAGCCTTACTATGACAGAATATTTTAAGTTAAGATGGCCGATCGCAACTTAATTTCCCATGCCGCTGTAAATGTAACGTGACAAGGTACATGTATATAAATTACCAAATGCGTACAGTGCATCCATTGTCTTTTATTTTTGTACGCGCTTGCACTGCACAGTCATGTTCCGGAGAATCAGTGATTCTGCTGTTCGTGTGACTGCTGGATGGCCAGTGGCGAGCGCCCGTGGTTCGAACTTCGTTGAGGGCTTTCTGTACTGTACGCCCCTGCAGCTAAGACCATCTCCAACGAGTTAAGGCTATCCGCACTCGCGGAACCCTAAATTTCTACTCTAAAAGGAATATTTCATCCTGGTCAGCGAGATTCTCTACTCTATCCTATAATACTCCGCGTTCATATTCACCCTAAATATCTACCCTATACCAACTACCCCATATTCTATCATTTTTCCTTACACTTTTTTATCCCCACCCTATTATCCAGCGACGCAAGCAAGCAGCTGGCGGGAGGGCGGAGGCGACTGGCGGGAGGCAGAAGCAGCTAGCGTGCGACAGTACATAGGGTTGACATCGTAGAACCCTTTATTCAGCGTTTCAGTTGCTCTACTGGATAATAGCGTCACGTATCGAGTCCTTCGCTGCAGCGTTTTCCAACTGTACCGTACACTCCAAATGAATAGCGTAAAGGTTCCCAGTCGCCCACTGCGGCCAGCCTAAATAGCTATTTACTCTAAATTTAGAGTATAGAACGTTCGCTATCGTCATTAAAATAAGGTACTAGATCGGTAGAATATAATTGTCTATGGCGAACGAACGTTAAATGTAGAGGGTCTTCCTGCGCGCGCTATCCGTCGGCTCAGCCTAGGGTCCGCTCTTAAATGTGGTTGTTCGTCTCAGAGAACTCCGCTAACAGGTCGGTTAATTATATTCTTTTTTGTGTAAACCTAATGGTAGCATCACTTTTACTAACTGGGATGATTAGATTAATATTATCAATTTATGTCCAGTACGTATATAAATATGGACATACACGGTAGTTTTTTTGTTATGAAAAAACGATTAGTAATGTAGGTTGCAAAATGTAATTATTATAACCATGTTCCTAATTCATTTTTTATAGCGTAGAAAAAAATGTTTTTATTGCATATACGACTTGGAAAAAACATAATACAAATGTCTCGTAAACTATTTGCTTAAATATGAACTATTATTAACTTCACTATGAAATCAATATGTACTGTATAGCGTATTTTAATTTCCCAACATATGTAACGTTGTTTTTAACGACCGATAAATAACATATTTGTGAAATGAAATCAGTAAACACTGTAGATATAGATGACTGAATTTAGAAGATGTTGTTAGAGATGATAAAAATATAGAGTATACAATCTTTTATGGTGTGCTGTAAATGTCAGAGAATATTGCTTCGGATGATAAATGTTAGTCTAATTCTACTAGCAAAGTCGAGGGAGAGTGGACGAATGCGACGGAAAGGAACGGCTCGTTGGCCGCGCCAGCCGCCAGCCACCGCCGCCGCAGGGCGGTGTGGCTTCCTGCTTGCAGTTGCACTCGAACGGTGAAACTTCGCCCTCTGACTATTACCTCTGTCTTTCCTATGATTGTTCTGTCCGCCAAAGAAAAATGTTGATGTGAGTGAAAGACGGAGCAGTACAGTACTACCCTGTACGGAAACGTAGGCGACGGGTGAGAAGAGGAAAAACGTGCACCGACGATCCGCACGCGAACGCTGCCAAACTCCAAATGGATCCATCCGAGCTCTACCTCAGCAGGGCCCCCAGGCGGCCAGGCCCCCACTCCCCTGTTCGGCTGCCCCAGTTCTATCTGTTAACTAACCCTATTTAGGGTTATGTGGGCAAATACCGGCTTTGCCCCTAAAAAGTCTCACATCTCTATATAAGGAACCTGTACATCTCCTCATAATACAGAGAAGAGAAAGAGGCTAGAGGCCCAACCCTATATCGTGTCTCGTGTGTTTTCTTCTGTCGTGCTTCTGGGAAGGGATATGGGTCTTCCACGACTTCTCGCGCCTAATCTGCTGACGGGAGGGAAGGACGCAGATCTGGTGATTCGTGGTAACGTAGTTCTCAACACATTATCAGCACGCTCTACCTCGACGTTGCTACGGAATCAGATCTGCATCAACTCTTCGTCAAGCCGGCAGGTCCCCGGCCTAGCCGAACTGTCTTACGCGACAGCCTTCAATTCCTCTATGTAACCAAGCGGTATGTCCTTCTCTATGCATCGAAAGAAGATGGACGACGACAGCACGCCCCTGCAAACCGTGGTTGCCTCCTTCGTATCGCCGCTCCTATGCTTTCAGAACTCATCGATCTCCGCCCTTGTGATACTGTACACCGGGACTATTGTCATGTTGCTGCTAGAATCCACATACTGGCCTCACGCCCTGTAAGATGCACAGAGAACCCAGTCTAGGCCCTGCTAGCCTACGCCACCGCACCAGTACTGCTGCCACAGTAGCGTTGGCCCACGTGCGCGTTCACGCAACCCCGTGTGGCCTTCCCTGCGCCGACGCCATTGTCTGGAAGACTCACTCGACGAGAGAAGGCCCCCAATTGGCCCCAGCTCTAGGCGCACACTCCACTCCGCTGTATACACGGAGAAAGCGGATCACGGCGTAGAGACGAGCGGAGCGATCGCGTGGGCTGTTTCTTCTAGTTACGGCTGTAACTGTAAGCTACGAGAGGTGCGGGGCTTCTTTGTCACGACAGCACGTCTATTAGTTTTTGAGTGAGCTATTACACCTATCACGCACAACCACACGACAATTGGTAATCGATTTGCTTGCTCGCCGTCCGTGATGGCAGATGGACGTGATGACACATATGCTTGTGTGAGTGCATGTGCCACAATAAATTGGTTCATGATGGAATAAATATGTTGCAATTTCTATCTTAATTAATTATTTCACGCCACAAAATAATTGTTAGAAAATTGCATGCTTTAATATGGGAAAATGTCTTTTACCGCCCGATGTGCTTATGTTCGTGTATAAATTCCAATATTATTTTTCTACTTTATTTCCTGTAGTAAATAGTAGAAAACTAATAATATGCATGTGAAGACTATACTGCGCATAATCAAATCGCTCTAAACATTTACAATACGTTGAGCCTTCGAACTCACACGGAGCGATTAAATTATATAGGGGTACTCGGACGCGTCTATCACACTATGTTATTAATCGAGTGAGTTATGGCATTAGCTGAGTATTGACTGTGCCCTGGCAACACGACGCAATTTTGTGTCGTACGAACTTGGTTGCGTCATGTGATTGCTATGTCGCACTCTCACTTAATCAGACCACTTCCGTTGAGTCGAACCGCCATCACTGAGTCGCGTATTTTTCGCATGCCCTGTAGGCACTGTCTGTCTGCCGTGATCATTGAGCCACAATTGTGCCTGTTGCGCACGTTGCGTGGACTTATCATGTACCCCGATTACCGAGCCATAATTGTGTCTGTTGCGCTTATTACGAAGGTTGGATGTGTTGTCGTAGCCCTGATGGCCGCACACGCGTTGACGCCAGATACGCTAGAGCTTGTACCCGCGTGGATTGTGGTGGGTTGTTCAAGGTCCTGAAGTCATATTATGTGCAACCTTCGTAAACAATTTTGCTTTCACTTTATATTTTGTTTGATTGTGTTGTGTGGCATCGTATATTTATATATATCGCCAAGTGGCCATAACAACTATATTAAATCTGGGAAATTAAATCGAAATACAATGAAACACAGATAAGTTAAATCTCTGCTCTCTCCTCGTGCATAAAGTTTTACCCGAAGTAACCTGAAGAAATTCAATATTAATGCATGAAAGCCTTTTTGGCACAGAAAACATCACAAATTGGGATTTTATTAGTAAGCAATAAGACCTTGTCAGATGAATAAATGCTAGAATCTCAGTCATACATTGCTCAACCAGATGTTGGCACATTGCTATTTGTCGCTGAACGGCATGAAGCGAACTTTGAGATAAATGGCTAGTACCTTAGCAACACGAAGTTGCGAGTACATCGAAAGGTAATTCTGAGAATTTTTTCACAACGTTGGTGTGAAAAAAATATTGTGTGTTCTCGTCGAACCACTTTACTCGGCCTATCTAGGACCTCTATGCTTGTGTGCTTTTGTTGCATACATCTCTCAGAATTTAAATACTTATAGCCGCTGAATTGACTTGGGATAGTCTTTTGACTGGTATGGTATATACTATAAACCAAATGGTAAAGGTCGATTCTGAATAGACATATATCTGGGGTTTATGTAGCAGAACTACATTGTATTCCACCCCTTGGCATGCTTACCATAATCTATATCTGATCTACCAGAATTAAGAAGAGTACAAAAATAGCCATGGAATCCCACATCACCACAAAGCTTGAAGCTACATTAGGCATTAATTTGTCCTTGGTTCTTGGCGTTGGAAGATCCACAATTCTCGGCCGCAATACTGTCAGTGATGGTAATTTGTGATAGAAATATAAAGATCTTATGGAGACCAGTTGTATTCTCCCTAGTCCTGATGACTCCTTCGTATGAGAGTAGTACTATCTGTTGTTGAAGACGGATCCTAGGCGGATACTAGTCTTGTTTTCGTTCTTGCCAAGCAGTTATCATCATTTGTTTCATGAAAAGGTAGTTATATGGTGATTTTTCCCAGATAAAATGAATTTTTGGCCTTGTCTGTTCCATTCCAAAGCTTCTCTTTTTGCTGAACAATGAAGAGATCAAAATAATGCTATATAAAACAATTTGGTATATAATATGAGGAGAAATGTTTGCCTTGCTAGCAACACCACAAATAATTAACTATTGTTATAAGTTCTCTCTCAAAATTATTATACCTAAAAATGTTGCATAAATTGATACCCAATTTCAGAGCAGTATGAGTAATTGGGTTAACCATGGGCAGTGATAAAAACGAGCTAGACTATACATCTCTGCATATAAAAATCTTTGCTTGGCAGCATTGGCCTGATGCCGTGCACTTCACTACCAATATAAACACACACATTTTTCCTATGTGCTTAAAAGCACAATGCAACCAGTGAATGTCTTTGTGAGCATTAGACCCTGATGGTCATTTTACTTGTTGATCTGAAGTCAACTAATGGCTCCAAACGAATGGTATGCATGATCCCCTGAAGGACCCTTATGGATAAAATAGTGTTACGCATATCAGTCTAAATCTTAATGATTGACTATGCATTTGGTAGTAATAACAATAAGTTTGCAGAATTGTAACCATGAAGCAACTTGTTGTTGCGTGTCTCGCTGGATGTTGAGACTAACCCTTCATGTTGAAGGACAAATATGTAGTATTCATGCCACTACATTAATCTAAGTCCAAAGCTCACTGCATAAAACCCCTATCTGTAATGTGCGTAAGATTTCCCAAATAAATCACCACAATAGCATACATTGCCCACAACTGGATGATTGTGGTTGGGGATTTTATCTGTATGCTTTTAGAACATCTCGGCATTAGGGGGAGGAATGCCCATATAGTGTAATGCCTCAATATTCTATTAAACGCACATAAGCCAAACTGAACCTGTCATTCGGTGTGTACTCCTGTGTATATGGAGTTTGCCAGAAATCGTTGAGGATTAACCATATTGGTTTGAATGCTTCTACCTGATGTAGATGTGGATATACCCGGGATTAATATCATATCCACATTTGAATTATTGGCATTTGATCTATTCTGTGGGGACGCCTGCGGATATGATCCATCGGCCTTAGTCAAAGCATATGTTCTGATTGCAGATTCACGTGGTCTGTGATAACTCTCCTCCGATTAATTCACCCTGATGGTGATTTGCCTCACGAAGAGGTTCATCTTGATGATGAAATTCCTAGCAATGCGCGCAATATCATTGTGCTAGGAATTCGGAACAATGAATCTTTCGTTTTGGGAAATGACGGAGTTCATTATTAAATGCGGGAGACAAATATGTCGACACTTATCTTGCCTCTATAGATTGCAAAGGGATCCAAAACAAAGTCCTAGGCATGAGTGCTTGAAGCTCTCTTATCGGGTCATTGATAAATGCAATCGAGGCTGAACCAATAATCGCAAAATGAAAGTCACGAGCTTGAAGTTCGGACATTTATGGGCACTATTGAAATAATGTGTGGTGAATGCGATGGTTCAAGTGGTCTTGTAAGAGACCCATCCCACATATGTGTTGAATAAACACTGTTCTGCTATGTAATATATCTGGCAAATGACATGAATTAAAATATGCAGTTAATAGGATTCTGAAGATCCGTCATGAGATCCTAGGAGGACTCATATTCTTGAATTATAAATATGCAACATATAAATCTCATACCTGATAATACATTCCTGATGAATGATCACTCTCATGTGTAGAGAGAATATCTCATAGATGAGATTATAGTTCATTAATGGAACCTTTCCAGAAGAAATAAAGTCTGTGTCAAACACCAAAGTTTGATAATCCCTATAAAGGGATAAAGACCCATAGAGACCCGAAAAGGAATAAGATGAGGTACCAAAGGACTTGAAGTTCACCGAATAAGCACATGTGCATTCCACGATCTTTACTCATGGTATTTTCCACTAGATGTGGAATTACGGTATCCTCTAAAGCCACGATGGCAGAAACCTATAAGGTTTAGGTGTTAATGGCAAAATATCCCCATTGTGCTAGAATGACAGACTATAACGATATATCTGATCGATGAAAAATCCCTGATGGATTACGATCTTTGACGGACTTTTGTTACACCATCATAGATGTTGCAAAGGATGAACGCCTGGAGCGATGTGTCATATTTAGAATATGTACTATTGCAACTATATTATCCCCTAAGTCTTATTGAAAGACATGTTATTTGCTTTGCACAACTATGTATAAATTGTGGTATAAGATAGAAAATGATAGCACCCCAACCTCATCCATTCTCGTTATTCCAGATGAACAATGAGACGTATATCTTGAAGAATATGCTTGAGTTATGAGGGATAACGACTTTGACAGATGTCATCGTCAGGGGGAGCGAATGTTTATATTGATCACAATCGTGAGACAATAAATGTCATATTCTATGCCCTGAAGGCGTGAGCTTGATGATCAATATGTGAACCTTTATGGAACTTTCTATCAAATATATAGATCTAGTCGATCGAACACCATCAGTCAAAGCGGCTTATTTATATTGATACGTGCACTTACCTCGTATATCCTAGAAGTGAGTAGAGGTAAAGTTCCTGAAATAGTCCTTGCAATGATATGCAATCTGTTTGCTAAATCTTTATGTGCATATACTTCCAGAAGAAGATGTTTTGCCTTATTGATACAGATTTGCAAGGATCAGGGGAGCACATTTCTAAAGTTAGCCCTTGTAGAAGATTCGATAGAATCTAGATCCCAGAGGATCGAAATCTGTCCCGATGACAGTTGTTGTACTCTTTTTCCCTTGGTGAGTTTTCTTGAAGTTTCTCACATGAGGTTTTTTAACGAGGCAACAAAGTGCAAATGCAATTTGTATCACCATGCACTCTTTCTCCACATTTTCCCACTGGGTTTTTTGGAGTTTTAACGAGGCATGTGTTGGTCGCGGTATTCGCCCAAGGGGGAGTGTTAAGTAACCCTATTTAGGGTTATGTGGGCAAATACCGGCTTTGCCCCTGAGGGGTCTCACATCTCTATATAAGGAACCTGTACACCTCCTCATAATACAGAGAAGAGAAAGAGGCTAGAGGCCCAACCCTATATCGTGTCTCGTGTGTTTTCTTCTGTCGTGCTTCTGGGAAGGGATACGGGTCTTCCACAACTTCTCGCGCCTAATCTGCTGACGGGAGGGAAGGGCGCGGATCTGGTGATCCATGGTAACGTAGTTCTCAAAACTATCATCAATTGTGCCGCACGGGGAATAAGAAAAAAAAAATTGACAACGACCCGGAAAGTCAGAAGCCGCACACCACATTTTCAGAACTTGGTTGGTTCCCTGAGCAAAATTCAGTTTGTGTCAATGCCAATTATGGATATTAAATATAGAATAATTATAAAACTAATTACACAAATAAAGATTACTTCTAATTGACGAGACGGATTTATAAAGCTTAATCGATCCATGATTAATTAGCATATGTTTACTAGCGTAACACGAGCGGATCATGGGTTAATTAGGTTTAATAAATTTGTCTCGATGTTTAGTCTTTATCTCTGTAATTAGTTTTGCAGTTAGATTATATTTAATAATTGGTATTCAAACATCAGATGATAGGGACTAAATTTTAGTAAGGGAAACCAAACACCCCCTACTCGTGGGCCTTTTCCCACAAATTCCAACTCCTTTTCACGCGCTAATGCGGAGGTGATAATATTTAATAGTACAAATTAAACAACCACATAAACAAATATCAACAGTTCTAGTTCTCGTGTTGTAACACCAAAATTCTACTTTAGAATTTATAAGTAAAAATGTCCCAAAATGAATATATTCCCTAAATAAAAGCCTAAAATAAAAGATACTTAGAAATTAAATTATAGAAGAATTATGAGTTAAACTCTTCTTTTTGGATAAAATAATTGGAGATATTCTCTAGGTTGGTTGAGATAAAACTACCTTTAGTATAAAATTATGCAATAATAGATGAGACATATGATTTATATATATATAATAACATGAAGATTTCTTATTTGTTTTAAAACAAGTGGGATATTCCTTTCATTGACTATGTAATTTAAAATATTCATGAATAAACAAATACAGTAAAAATAAACAAAATATTTATGCAAAAACATGTTCGGATGCATTTTAGAAAGTTGAGGTAAGCTAGAATCAAATTCAAATTTGAAATATAAAAAGGAAAAAGAAATAAAGAAAAAGAAAAGAAAAAGCTTACCTTCTCTAGGCCGTTTCCTCATCCCATGGCCCAACTCGGCACACACCAGTGCGGCCTAATCCACTAACGCCGGCGGCGACAGCATGGGCCCGCTTGACAGTCGAACCACCGTGTCACTCTCCCAGACGGGTCGGGCCCGTTCATCAGAGATCGAATCCACCCGCGCCCCCGCCCGTGCACCTGCTTCTGTCGCGCGGACCCACCCGTCGGTCTCGCTCGCGCTAGCTCGATTGGTGCCGTCACCGGGCAGTGGGACACCCTTTCATCCCTGTCGCGACCACCACGCTCAACAGACTCGCGCACGTGGTTGGGCGAGGCCGCGATTCTCGCGCAGATCCAGGGTTCCGTTGGCGCCACCCCTGGACCATCTCGCTAGCATCTATAAAACCAGAAGTCGGATCCCCCTCCTCCATCTATTCGCCGTGTGCAAGCTTCTGTCGCCACTATGTGAGAGAGCGGAGATGAGGACTGCCGCCGAGGCCTCCCTGTGGATTGGTCGCCGCCATGCCTTGTTGGACGTGCCCTGGTGCTTGCTCAGACCCTAGGGAAGTGGTGAGTGACCATTGCACGGGAGTTTTGCCACCGGGACCCTTGCGATTGCTGACCGGAGTTGTTGCTCCGCCGCAGGACGCGATTCTCCGTGGTCGAACCCCGGTGCTTCATCGCTACCGGTGAGGAACCCTCCCCCCGAATTCGTCAGGTCCTTTATTACATATTGCACACCATGGATTAAAATTTAGGGCTTGTTTGTGTGGTTTTGCCAACCTTGGGCCATGTCTTTGCCGTGGAGGTTGGCTGCGCCTCCGCACTCTAGGTCGGTGTGGGAAGGCAGATCCGTCACCGTTCGTTGTGACGCTGGCGGCTGTGATTAAAAGTCGCATACCTCTTTGTTGCGCTTGGACAATGTCGTTCGATCCAAATCCAACGGGTGGAACCGGGTCCCTGGTATTTAAATCCACACCGTTGATCTCTGATCCTACGCGTGGTATCGCATACCGGTTCGGGAAGGATCCGATCTAATCCGCGCCGTCCACTTTTGATCGAGCGGCCTTGATCTACTCATACCTTTTCGACCAGCGTACCTTGCAAAAGAGTCCCTCTGTTTTTAAGAAATGAACCCGCCGTCTAGAGGAGTGTTAGAAGCATTATAATTGGGTCCAAACTTTTGCAATTTAGCCTTGAATTCTCTGAATTTTATGCCCATAGCCCAGAGAGTAAACAAACATGATAAATTAATTTGAGAAATGATTTTTAGTATAAAAATAATTCCAAAAACTTGTTTAATTCATAAATAATTCATTTTAACTCCTTTTTATCCATTCTAGTTGCATTAAGCTCATATTAATATTGTTTATCATCTAGTAACCCTGTATTACCATGAAACCTATGGTTAAAATCTTGTACCTCATTTGTTTTATAGTAGACACTTAAACCTTCGAAAAATCATAACTTTATAATTGTAACTCCGAATTTAGTGGTTCTCGAACCTAGAATCTAGTTACAATGTGTAGATCATTATTGTGCATTATGTTATTCTGTTTGATGTGATGTTAATTTCTGCTATACCATGTTTGTTTGTATTGCTACGAGTAGCAGCGAGGTTACGAGAATCTGAAGACCAGCCTGGTACCTTGAATCTCGAGTCTAAGGCAAGTTGTGCCCTTGATCACTCTTCTTTACCTAATAATGTTCATGTTAATCACTGTGATATTCTTAGGTTAATTTGATGGGACCTAATAGGTATCCCTAGTATTGTCTATCCCACACCTTGCAAACATATGAACTATTAGGCAGATTTGCTATTGCTCTACCTAGTTTTGGGATTAATGTTACATTTGAATTATGATCATGTTCCAATTATGCTGTTGTTTTAATTATTGTTCATGACAAGATCATTGTGTTAATTGAAAAATGGAGCTTAACTTGAGATAACAGTGCTACCACAAGGGTTTGGCCAAGTAATTAGGAAAGCTAGGGAGAGATTACCTTACCCGAAAGGGGCAAGCGAGGAGGCACCGCTGCAGAGTATAGGGTGGTTCTCGGGTCGAACTGCTGCGATGGTAGTTCGGACGAGGGATTCCTATGCTTCCTTCTTCTTGAAACCGTAGTGGGTATTCTCGAACTAGTGGAACTTTGGAAAGGCTTTGTAGTGCTCCCTGCCTCGCTTCCTCGGTAGAGGTGTATGGGTCCGTACAACCCCATGGCAAATGGGTAACACAACTCACCATCCCCCCCTCTAGGTTTAGCACTGGTCAATTTTAGGTTTGGGACGTTTGGGTGTCGGATCGCGTGCCACCGGTGAAGCTCGGCCGCGGGTATGCCCTGCGGCGCTGCCGTGTTCTGCTGGGGAGGGAGGTATGGTCGCGTTCGTCGATCGCTCGGTTAACAGCTAGGATTAGATCCTAGAGTTACTGGTTTAGTTATGTGATCTGGGTCGTTGGTCTCTTGATGGGCGGATGAGATTAGAGTACATGTAATGCTTTGATGTTTACGATGTGAAGCGTCGATCTTTGATTGGGCGGGCCATAGTGCGTGCTGGTTCATAAAAACAGGGATCTATTCCGGACCCCCGGATTGAGATCGGATGGCTCATAGTAGAGGATACCCCTTCGTCTCGACAAATTTGCTAAAGAACCCCTGATATATCTAGAAATAAAACCCGCCATCCTCGACCATAGACAAAGCTTTACTTTGGGGTCCTAGAATTCACAAAATAGCCCCTGGTGTTCACAAAAGCACCCCCGTATAGTATTTCCTAGTATAAAAAGGTCCTAAAACTTGTTTCAGACATAACCTTTACACCTTAACTCCGATTGTACCCGTTCCAGTCGCGTTAGCTTCGTAAAAAATTGCCTATGAGATAACAACATTATTTTGTCATGTCACATAACTTGTATAAATAGATATTGATTAACTTATGTGTAATAGATTAATCTTTCCAATCAAAGTTAATTCGACTATACTTATAATCTGACTAAAATGTGATCTCTAATCAAGTTATAACCTAGATTAAAGATAAATTAGTTATTTATTTGTCGTATCTTTTCTAACTTATATTAATCTATATAGAATATAGTTTTACACTTTAATCACCTTAAAATTTATAAAAACATATCTTTTTAACCGTTACTCCGATTTTAGTGGTTTTTGAACCTACAATCTCCTAGCAGTGCGTAGAATATTACTATACAGTTTGTTCTCATGTTTGTTGTAATGTTATTTTTATGTACTCCTTATCTATTTGTATGTATTGCTACGAGTAGCAGCGATGTCACGAGAAACTCGAAGACTAAATTGGTGAAGTACCTGGAGTTGCACCCAAAAGGCAAGTTGTGCCCTTGATCACTCTTCTTTATCTAATAATGTTCCTGTTGATCACTGTGACATGCTCAGGTTAATTTTATGGGACCAAATAGGTTACCCTAGTTTTGTTTACCCCACACCTTGCAAATGAATTATTGGGTAGACTAGCTATGCTCTACCTGGTTTTAGGAAGCAATGTTATATGACATATGTGAAAGTCACCTAGAGTGGGGTTGAAAAGGAAATGTGCCCTTAGGCAATTTCTATTATGTTTTGGTGATTAAGTGCCCAACACATTTAATTAAGTTCTTATGTGCTAAATGAAGAGAAAAGTGCAAATCAAGACATGAGGTATGTTTCTAGACTTAGTACATTGTTTTGAGTACTAACATATTTTGTCTAAGTGCTAGAAACAGGAAAAGAAAGAATTGTAAAAGACTTGGCTGTGTGCAACCAAAGTCCTGCTCGGCCTAGCACACCGGACTGTCCGGTGGTGCACCGGACAGTGTCCGGTGCGCCAGGCTAGTTTCCGGTGAACAGGCCGCTCTCGGGAAAAGTTTGGCGGTGTATGGCCATAATTCACCGGACTGTCCGGTGGTGCACCGGACTGTCCGGTGAACCAACGGTAGCCAGCGCAACGGTCGGCCGCGCAATCTGCGGGCGACGCGTGGCTCGCACCAACGATCGGCAGGGGGCACCGGACTGTCCGGTGTGCACCGGACAGTGTCCGGTGCGCCAACTGGCCCGGAGCTGCAATGGTCGTCTGTGCCAGAAAAGGAACGAGATTAGCACCGGACCGTCTACAGTGACTGTCCGGTGGCGCACCGGACTGTCCGGTGCGCCACTTGACAGAAGGCAAGGATGGCCTTCCTTGTTGGCCTTCAATGGCTCCTAGCTGCCTTGGGGCTATAAAAGGGATCTCTAGGCGCATGGAGGAGCTACACAAGCTTACAAAAAAACATTCTAAGACTCCAAGACTCCAACTTCACGCATTCGATTCTTTGAGATAGTGACTTAAGCTCCATTTGAGTTGTGAACTTCGTGCGTTGTGTTTTGAGCTCAAGTTGTGACTTGTGTGCGTAGTTGTGCTACGATTTGTGTCTTGTGTGTGTTGCTCATCCCAACCTTGCTCCGTGCTTTCATTGTGATCTTTGTTGTAAGGGCGAGAGACTCCAATCTTGTGGAGATTCCTCGCAAACGGGAATAATCATCTAAAGTAAAAACCGTGGTATTCAAGTTGATCATCGGATCACTTGAAAGGGGTTGAGTGCAACCCTCGTCCATTGGGACGCCACAATGTGGAAGTAGGCAAGTGTTACTTGGTCGGAACCACGGGATAAAAATCGCGTGTCTTGTGTTGATCTTTCTGTGATTGTCTTGTCCACAAGAGTTCGCTTCTCAACTACTTAGTCATACTAACATTTCTATAACCAAGTTTTGTGGCTATTTAGTGTTGAATTTTACAGGATCACCTATTCACCCCCCTCTAGGTGCTCTCAATTGGTATCAGAGCCATTCTCTTCATGTAAGGGACTAATCGCCCGAAGAGATGGATCCTAAGGGAAAGGGGATGGTGGTCAATGACAAAGAGAAGGAGTCCATCTTCAATGAGCCAAGAGATGACAAGCCCACTGACTCTGGCTCGAGTCACAAGAAGAAGGACGGGAAGAAGAAGAGGCGCATCAAGAAGATCGTCTACTACGACAGCGATGAATCTTCTTCTTCACCAAGAGACGACGATGATGACGATTCTTCGTCAAAGAGAAAAACGATTAATCAAAATTACTCTTTTGAGTTCTCGCATGCCGTACAATTCGAATGCACATTTACTTTCTATTCCACTAGGAAAACCTCCACACTTTGATGGAGAGAACTACTCATTTTGGAGTCATAAAATGCGTAGTCATCTATTTTCTCTCCATCCTAGCATTTGGGAAATAGTAGATAATGGAATGCATTTCGATAGTACGGATAACCCTGTGATGATAAATGAACAAATTCACAAGAATGCACAAGCTACCACTGTTTTGCTAGCATCTTTGTGCAGGGATGAGTACAACAAGGTGAGCGGCTTGGACAACGCCAAGCAAATCTAGGACATCCTCAAGATATCTCATGAGGGAAACGACACCACCATGATCACCAAAATGGAGTTGGCGGAAGGCGAGCTGGGAAGGTTCGCGATGATCAGGGGAGAGGAGCCAACACAAACATACAACAGGCTCAAGACCTTGGTTAACAAGATTAGAAGCTATGGAAGCACAAGATGGACGGACCACGACGTCGTCCGGCTAATGCCCAGGTCCTTTACAGTTATTGATCCCCATCTTGTGAATCTTATCTGTGAAAATCCCAGGTATACAAAGATGACACCCGAGGAGATACTCGGAAAATTTATAAGTGGGCGCATGATGGTTAAAGAGGCAAGGTATGTAGATCATGCCTTGAATGGCCCACTGCCTGTCTACGAGCCGCAACCCGTTGCTCTCAAGGCAACAAGCAGCAAGGAGGCGCTACCAAGCAAGGTAGCTTAAGTGGAGGCTGTCGGCCTCAATGAAGATGAGATGGCACTTATCATAAAGCGTTTCAAGACCGCACTTAAAGGACGGAAGGAGTACCCCCAACAAGAACAAAACAAGGGGAAAGCACTCCTGCTTCAAATGCGGTAAGACTGGTCACTTTATTGCAAATTGTCCCGATAATAATAGTGACCAGGGACAAGAAAAGAGCAGGAAGAAGGAGAAAAAGAAGAGCTACAGGAAGGCAAAGGGCGAGGCGCACCTTGGAAAGGAATGGGACTCGGACTGCTCCTCTTCCGACTCCGATGACGAAGGACTCGCTGCCTCGGCCTTCAACAAGTCTTCTCTCTTCCCCAACGAACGCCACACTTGCATCATGACCAAGGAGAAGAAGGTAAGTGTTCGAGATACCCCTAAGTACACTACTTCTAGCGATGATGATTCTAGTGATGATGAAGTAGATTATACTGAGTTATTTAAGGGTTTAGATAGAGCTAAAGTAGATAAAAATCAATGAGTTAATTGATGCTCTAAATGAAAAAGATAGATTGCTAGAGAAGCAAGAGGACATTTTATATGAAGAACATGACAAATTTGTTAGTGTACAAAAATCTCTTGCTTTAGAAACTAAAAGAAATGAAATGTTATCTTTTGAGTTATCTGCTTGCCATGAATCTATCTCTAGTTTAAAGAGTTTAAATGATGAATTAACTATTAAGCTAGAAGGAGTTAATAAATCTAGTTCATATGTAGAGCATGTTAGTATTTGTAATAGATGTAAGGACTTTGATGTTGATGCATGTAATGAACACCTTGTTTCTATTGCTAAACTAAATGATGAGGTGGCAGGTCTTAATGCTCAACTTAAGACTTGCAAAATTGATTTTGATAAATTAAAATTTGCTAGGGATGCCTACACAATTGGTAGACACCCTTCTATTAAGGATGGACTTGGTTTTCGAAAGGAAACCAAGAACTTAACAAGCCAAAAGGCTCCCGTTCTCAACAAGGAGAAAGGGAAGGCTCCTATGGCTAGTAGTTCTCAAAAGTGTCATGCCTACATTTATGATAGAAAATATTCTAGGAATGCTCATAGGAATTATGATCATAATGCTTTTGATTCACATGCTATGTTTGCCTCTAGCTCTACTTTTGTGCATGGTAGAAGTAGGCCTAGGAGAAATCATGTTGTGCATCATATGCCTAGGAGAGTATGCAATGAACCTTCTACCATTTACCATGCTTGCAATACTTCATTTGCGCTCTTATGTAAGAATGAAAAAGTAGTTGCAACATGGAGTGCGTGGAGTACGCTGAGGCCCTCGGGCAAATCGATTTGCCCGTCTGCTTCGAGACTCCCTCCAACTTCCGAAAGGAAACCCTCATGTTCGAGGTGGTCGGGTTCCCGAGGAACCTACCACACGGTGTTGGGGAGGCCGTGCTACGCCAAGTTCATGGCCGTCCCCAACTAAACGTATCTCAAGCTCAAGATGCCGGGCCCCAACGGGGTCATCACCGTCGGATCCACGTACCGCCACGCATACGAATGCGACATGGAGTACGTGGAGTACGCTGAGGCCCTCGCCGAGTCCGAGGCCCTCATCACCGACCTAGAGCGCCTCTCTAAGGAGGCGCCCGATGCGAAGCGACACGCCGGCAACTTCGAGCCAGCTGAGGCGGTCAAATCCGTCCCTCTCGACCCTAGCAACAACGATGGCAAGCAAGTCCGAATCGGCTCCGAGCTCGACCCCAAATAGGAAGCAGTGCTCGTCGACTTTCTCCGCGCAAACACCAAAGTTTTCGCGTGGAGTCCCTCGGACATGCCCGGCATACTGAGGGATGTCGCCGAGCACTCACTGGACATCCGAGCTGGGGCCCAACCCGTGAAGCAGCATCTGCGCCGTTTCGACGAAGAAAAGCGCAGAGCCATCGACAAGGAGGTCCACAAGCTACTCGCGGCAGGGTTCATCAAAGAGGTATTCCATCCTGAATGGTTAGCTAACCCTGTGCTTGTGAGAAAGAAAGGTGGGAAATGGAGGATGTGCGTTGACTACACCGGGCTGAACAAAGCATGTCCAAAGGTTCCCTACCCTCTGCCTCGCATCGACCAAATTGTGGACTCCACCGCTGGGTGCGAAACCTTGTCATTCCTCGACGCCTATTTAGGTTATCACCAAATCAAGATGAAAGAATCCGATCAGCTCGCGACTTCTTTCATCACACCTTTTGGCATGTATTGTTATACTACTATGCCATTTGGCTTGAGGAATGCAGGGGCCACATACCAAAGATGCATGAACCACGTGTTCGGAGAGCACATCGGCCGAACAGTCGAGGCTTACGTCGATGACATCGTTGTCAAGACAAGGAAGGCCTCCGACCTCCTCTCTGACCTTGAGACGACGTTCAAGTGTCTGAGAGCGAAAGGCATGAAACTCAATCCCGAGAAGTGTGTCTTCGGAGTCCCCCGAGGCATGCTCCTAGGGTTCATCGTCTCTGAGCGAGGCATCGAAGCCAACCCGGAGAAGATCGCGGCTATCACCAACATGGGGCCGATCAAAGATTTGAAAGGAGTGTAGAGGGTCATGGGGTGCCTTGCGGCCCTGAGCCGCTTCATCTCACGCCTTGGCGAGAAAGGCTTGCCTCTGTACTGCCTCTTAAGGAAGACCGAGCGCTTCACTTGGACCCCCGAGGCCGAGGAAGCCCTCGGAAACCTTAAGGCGCTCCTTACAAATGCACCCATCCTGGTGCCCCCCGCTGCAGGAGAAGCCCTCTTGATCTACGTAGCCGTGACCACTCAGGTGGTCAGCGCCGCGATCGTAGTCGAGAGACAAGAAGACGGGCATGCATTACTCATCCAGAGGCTGGTCTATTTCTTTAGCGAAGTGCTATCCGAGACCAAGATCCGCTACCCGCAGATTCAGAAACTACTGTACGCAGTAATTCTGACACAACGAAAGTTGCGACACTACTTCGAGTCTCGTCCGGTCACTATGGTGTCATCCTTCCCCCTGGGGGAGATCATCCAGTGCCGTGAGGCCTCAGGTAGGATAGCAAAGTGGGCAGTGGAACTCATGGGCGAAACGCTATCATTCGCCCCTCGGAAGGCCATAAAATCGCAGGTCTTGGCAGACTTCCTGGCTGAATGGGCCGACACCCAGTTGCCAACAGCTCCGATCCAGGCCGAGCTCTGGACCATGTACTTCGATGGGTCACTCATGAAAACAGGAGCAGGCGTTGGCTTGCTCTTCGTTTCACCCCTCAGAAAGCATCTCCGATATGTGATCCGCCTTCATTTTCCGGCGTCAAACAACGTGGCCGAGTACGAGGCTCTGGTTAACGAGCTGCGCATCGCCGTCGAGCTAGGGGTCCGGCGCCTCGACGCTCGTGGCGACTCGCAGCTTGTCATCGACCAAGTCATGAAGAACTCCCACTGCCGCAACCGGAGGATGGAGGCCTACTGCGACGAAGTTCGGTGCCTGGAAGACAAGTTCTACGGGCTGGAGCTCAACCATATCGCCCGATGATACAACGAGACTGCGGATGAGCTGGCGAAGATAGCCTCGGGGCGGACGACGGTTCCCCCGGATGTCTTCTCCAGAGACCTACATCAACCATCCGTCAAGATCGATGACACGCCCGAGCCCGAGGAAGACTCGGCCCAGCCCGAGGTACCCTCGGCCGAGCCCGAGGTACCCTCGGCCGAGCCCGAGGTACCCTCGGCTGTCGAGGAGGAGGCCTTGCCCGTCGAGGGGGAACAGAATGGGGTCACGACAGATCCGAACTGGCAGACCCCGTACCTGGAATATCTCCTCTGAGGAGAGCTTCCCCTTGATAAGGCCAAAGCTCGGCGACTGGCGCGGCGCGCCAAGTCTTTCGTCTTGTTGGGTGATGAAAAGGAGCTCTACCACCACAGCCCCTCGGGCATCCTCCAACGATGCATATCCATCGCCCAAGGACAAGAACTGTTGCAAGAAATACACTCGGGGGCTTGCGGTCACCACGCATCACCTCTAGCCCTCGTGGGAAACGCCTTCCCACAAGGTTTCTACTGGCCAACTGCGGTGGCCGACGCCACTAGGATTGTACGCTCCTGCCAAGTATGTCAATTCTACGCGAGGCAAACGCACCTGCCCGCTCAGGCCCTGCAGATAATACCCATCACCTGGTCGTTTGCAGTATGGGGTCTAGACCTCGTCAGTCCCTTGCAGAAGGCACCCGAGGGCTTCTCGCACCTGCTGGTCGCCATCGACAAATTCTCCAAGTGGATCGAGGTCCGACCCTTGACCAGCATCAGGTCCAAGCAGGCGGTGGCGTTCTTCACCAACATCATCCATCGATTTGGGGGTCCCAAACTCCATCATCACCGACAATGGCACGCAGTACACCAGAAAAAAGTTCCTGGACTTCTACGACGACCACCACATCCGTGTGGACTGGGCCGCCATGGCTCACCCCATGACGAATGGGCAGGTGGAGCGCACCAACGGTATGATTTTACAGGGACTCAAACCGAGGATCTACAACGACCTCAACAAATTCGGCAAGCGGTGGATGAAAGAGCTACCCTCAGTAGTCTGGAGTCTAAGGACGACGCCGAGCCGAGCCACGGGGTTCTCGCCATTTTTCTAGTCTATGGGGCCGAGGCCGTCCTCCCCACGGACTTAGAATACGGTTCCCCGAGGACCAGGGCGTACGACGACCGAAGCAACCAGACCAGCCGAGAGGACTCGCTGGACCAGCTCGAAGAGGCTCGGGACGTTGCCTTACTACATTCGGCATGGTACCACCAGTCGCTGCGACGCCACCACGCCCGAAGCGTTCGGCCCCGAGGCCTCCAAGTGGGAGACTTGGTGCTTCGTCTGCGACAGGACGCCCGAGGGCGCCACAAGCTCATTCCTCCCTGGGAAGGGCCATTCATCATTGCCAAGATTTTGAAGCCTGGAACATACAAGCTGGCCAACGACCGAGGCAAGGTCTACAACAACGCTTGGAACATCCAACAGCTACGTCGCTTCTACCCTTAAGATGTTTTAAGTCATTCATGTACCTCATTTTCTTTACATACATAAAGTCTAACCGTCAAGGAAGGGTCGGCCTTGCCTCAGCAAAGCCCGACCCTCCCTCGGGGGCTAGAAGGGGGGAACCCCCTCTGCGCCAAAATTTTCCTCGGAAAAAATTTTCTACCAAAACGACCTTCGTGTTTTCGACTTCTGTATCGATAGCAGGATCCTGAAAACGACGAGAGTACACGTAAGCGGCAAGGCCGACCGAGCCGAGGAACTCCTACGCCTCTGGGATACGGATACCTCACTCATCACCTTCCGCGAGAAGTAACTCACGCTCGGATAAGCGATCCTGTTACCGAACAAGTCCAAACACTCGGGTAGAAAACGACTTTTGTGCCTTCTTGACTGTACCGATAACAGAATCCTACGACCAAATGAGAGTGCACGTAAGCGGCAAGGCCGATCGAGCCGAGGAACTCCTACGCCTCCGAGATACGGATACCTCACTCATCACCTTCCGCGAAAAGTAACTCTCGCTTGGATAAACGATTCTGCTATCGATAGACAAGTCGTGATGCTCGAAACGAGAGGAAAGAAAACACAGCTTTTTAACAAGACGATAAAGTGTTTAGGCCTCGGCGGCCGCGAAAAACATGCGCATACTACAGACAAACTGTTCCTGCAGGTTCAGGCATCAGCAGGGGGAGCAGCAGCACCCTCCGTGTTGTTTCCACCCTCGGCGGAACCTGGCCCGGCCTCGGACGGCGACCCAGGCGAAAGGACCTCCACCCAAGGGAGGATGCCAGCACCGCGCCCGCGGATGTCTTGGCCAAGCTCCAGCCGCTGCTGCCACATCTTCCTCGGCCTGGGAAGCCACTAGCTCCCGGGCCGACGAAGTCTCTTTTCGAGCCGACTCCGCCTCTGTCCACGCCAACACCGCTGCCTCCGGCTCCGGCTCATCGCAGAGCAGCCGAGGGTTCTAAAAACTGAGCAAGAGAGGCCTAGAGCGGTGAGGCCGACCGAGCTAAGGGACTCCTACGCCTCCGAGATACGGATACCTCACTCGTCACCTTCCACGAAAGGCAACTCATGCTCGGTTAAGTGGTTCGGCTAGCCAACAGGCAAGTCCCAGTGCTCGAAATGAGGAAGAAATGCAGCTTTATACTCGAATACCCAAATGTTCAGGCCTCGACAGCCACAAAGAACAAACACATATACTCGGGGTAACTATGCTACACAGGCTTAGACATCGGCAGAACCCTCGGCGGTTCTCCCGACCTACGACAAATGTCTAAGTCCTTGAAGCAGTTACATTTTGCTCAGGCAAAAACTCAGTATCCCCTTACAAACGGGACTCCGGTTCCATTCCCGTGGGTATGAACAAACTCCACACCAGGGGGCCCGCGGGATAACAAACTCCAAGCGACTCGTCGGCGACCTCTGCAGCAGCAGAGACAACGACCTCCACCTCGTTCGGCTGAACAGCAGCAGCGATGACCTCAGGACAGACGCTGCTGTGAAAAGGCCCTCGCCCACATCCCCACACGAGGGGTGAGGACAAGCCGTTGAGGCCGAAAAGTCGGAGGGCGCCGTCCGTGGGATCGAACCCACCGACAAAGCGCCGGCGAACAGCGGCCGCCCTAAAGCGCACCGGCAGGTCCTCACTCACGTCCTCGCCGGGGGAGTCCCAGAACACGAGTATCGCCCTCGCGGCGTACGACGTGTTGAGCGACCCCCCGGTGCAGCTGACGGTGCGAGGAGGACCTGGACGTGGCCGGCCTGCGCGTGGCACGACCGCCGCCCGAGTGGAGGACGGAAAGCTGCACCCTGGCCAGGGAGCAGCAGTTCGCCTTCCCCCGCATGGCTAGAGGATGTCTCCACAGGGCTGGAGGATGCCCTTCTCCCCCGAACGCTAGGGGAAGAAAAGGGTCACCGACCCACGCGGAGGCAACCCCCCACTCGGTGCGCTCCTCCGCCTCAGCCCAGATAACAAAGATCCTTGAAGCTGAGGGCGGGGCAGAGGTCGTAGCCCGGCTTGCTTCTCCCCACCAAATTGACCATTGGTGAGGGAATGCAGCCGGGCTGCACGACGAAAATCCTTGAAGCCGAGCGATGGCTGAAGGGTGCCAACCCCCACAAGGACGTGCTCCTCCAACGGCGGCAAGAAGAAGGCGACGCCGGTGCACCCCATCTGGGGGCTCGAAAGGTGGAAGGGCGCGATGCATGAGGGGAGAACGAAGGCATGGCTACTGCCCGGGGGATCGCCCCCCTTTTAAAGACGGCTCTCTTCACTCGCATCCCTAGGCATCACGGGCAAAGTCTTCATCGACGTGCTCCAGGGTTCCTCCCCCTACGACACGGGGGCTGGGCCCCACACGTCATACGAGCTGATCCAAAGTGCGAAGAAGGCGAACCGCCGCACGCGAGGCGTGTAACCGTCCCGCGGTTACAAGCGCTCCCCCATCTTCGCCGAAACCGGCGGTCGAAAGGGAGGACCGCCACTCAATAGGCATCCAACTGCACCACGATTG
Organism: Zea luxurians; assembly: GCA_029449295.1. Taxonomy (NCBI): domain Eukaryota; kingdom Viridiplantae; phylum Streptophyta; class Magnoliopsida; order Poales; family Poaceae; genus Zea; species Zea luxurians. Next base: position 1,170,165 of record JAOPSE010000227.1, on the reverse strand, counting down.
TGCACCCTTTCGGCTTCGCCGCATCTGACATGGAGGCCCGGGCCCACATGTCATGTAACCAGTGCACCGATTACGATGTGCAAGAAACTACACCACCACTCACGCCAATGATGCGCATCCTCGACTGCGGAACCAGTGCCGCGACTCGAGGCAGCCCTGCGCATAACCCAACAGTGCCAATTTAGCGCAACGATCATGGGTCAGTCAGCTGCAGGGATAGGCACGACGGCCGGCATGGCCCAAAAGTGGGCCGGCAGTAATGGCAGCAGCAGACGAGCGGGAGCAGCGGTCAAATCGCCTGCAGGCTCGCGTCCCCTCCTGAAGCGACAGGAGAGCCCTCTCCCACGACGTGAAGACGACACACCCGTGTCCCGTTCCTCGAACGGCTCGCACACGCAATGGGCGCCACGTGAGTCACCCGCCCCGTCGCATTAACTCCCCGGCAGAGCAAGCGACACCTCTGGCAGGCGAGGCGGGCGTCGTTTCACCTCCTCCATGATGACCGTGTCAAAAAAGGTGCGCCACCTTATTTAAATTCATATCCTTCCCCTCCTCCTCTCTCTCTCTTGCTACAGGGACCGGGAAAGGGGATGTTGTGGAAAGGATCCTTCTCGGCGAAGGAAGCGAGCCCCGAGCCCTCCTACTGATCAGAGGTTCGAAGGCTGGCCCCTCAAAAGGATTCGACAGCCGCCCCAGAGCGCTCAGGCTCTGCGCCCTCCTACTGATTAGGGGTTCGAAGGTTGGCCCCTCAGAAGGGTTTCGACAGCCGCCCCAGAGCACTCGGGCTCCAAGCCCATTACTGATCAGGGGTTCGAAGGCTAGCCCCTCGGAAGGGTTCGACAGCCGCCCCAGAGCGCTCAGGCTCCGTGCCCATTACTGATCAGGGGTTCGAAGGCTGGCCCCTCGGAAGGGTTTGACAGTCGCCCCAGAGCACGCAGAGTGAGGGATGACTCTGGGTACGTTCGATACAAGGCCAAGGCTCGGGCTACACTCCCGAGGTACCCTAGGACATTTCCGAGACCGGCGAGAACGATTTGTAACAGAATCCCACTAGAGGGAGGCATCGAGCCCTTGGACCCTATCGAAGGGGTTCGGGTCCGGCGAATCACCCGCAGGTACTTTTGGAGCGCGCCTCTGGGCCACCAGCCGACCCCTAACGAACGGGGCACAGGCGTCCACTCGGATTACCCGTTAGCAGCTCACTGGAAACACCATGTTCGGCGCCCTCTGAGGGCAACATGGCGCTTCCCCCCTCCTCCTTGCGGAAAGGCGACGCAGGGGCGTATGATAAAAGTCGGGAAAGTCCTTGATCGTCCTCTCGCTCCATGCAGAGGCTCGGGGGCTGCTCTCGCACCCGGCTACGGCCAAACCGTTGACAACGTCAACAAACCAGCTTGAAAACTCGGAACCTAACCACGCACCCGGGCTACGGCCAGGCCGCATGAGGGAGCGACCAGACCGGTCGAGGCACCACGAAAAGCCTTAAGACCTCAGAGGAGTCAAACCACTCCTCCGAGGCCTCGGGGGCTACACCCGGCGGGTGCGCTCGCGCGCACCCACTAGAACAAAGTAAAGCCGAAGAAAGGCCGGTCCCCTCACCAAAAATGCGGCAAAAGCCTCCAAGCGAGTACCAACACTCCCTTCGAGGCTCGGGGGCTACTGTCGGGTACCGTAATTAGGGGTACCCGCAACACTCCTAATCACGGCTGGTAAACACCCTCAGACCAACTGACGGGCACGGTTCAAGTCAAGGCTTCGTCTACCCAAGGGACGCGACCTCGCCTGAGCCCAGCCTCGGGCAGGAGCAGTAGTCCCGGATGAATTCACGCCTCGCCCGAGGACCTCCTCAGGCAGCAGGCACACCCTCGGCCCTCCCGAGGCCCAGCTCGGGCAGGCCTCGTTGTGAAGCAACCTTGGCCAGACTGCCTCACCAACCGACCACATCGCAGGCTCATTCAATGCGAGGATTGCCTGACGCCGCATCCTGACACACGCGCCTCAGTCAGCCAGGCCAAAGTGACCGCAGTCACTTTGCCCCCCTTTACTGTCCGATCTGACGGGAAGACAGCGCCGCTTGCCCCGCTCTGGCTACTGTGCCAACCACCCAGGCGAAGCTGACAACAAGTCACGATCAACCATTGAGTTCGGCCTCGGGCGCAACAGGAAGCTCCGCCTCACCCAACCTTAGGCTCCGGCCTTGGAAGGAATTCTCCGCCTCGCCCGACCTCCGGACTCAGCCTCGACCTCGGTCTCGGGAGGAATCGCGTCCTCGCTCGACCCTGGCCTCGGCCTCAAGAGAAGTCTCCGCCTCGCCCGACCTTGGGCTCGGACCGACCGCGCCACAAGGGATACATCATTACCCTATCCCTAGCCAGCTCAGGCTACAAGGAACAAGACCGGCATCCCATCTGGCTTACCCCGACGACGGGTAATGATGGTGCCCCGCGTGCAACCATGACGCCGGTGGCTCTCAGCCCCTTACGGCAGCAAGGAGACGTCAGCAGGATCCTTGCCGCATTGCCAGCTATGCTCCTACAGGGCTCAGGCGCTTCTCCGACGGCCACGCTATCACGCATACAGGGCTCAAGCTCTCCCCTGACAGCCACGTTGGCATGTACATAGGGCTTAGGCATTTCTCTGCCAGACACGTTAGCGCATTGCTACACCCCCCATTGTACATCTGGACCCTCTCCTTGCATCTATAAAAGGGAGGTCTAGGGCCTTCCCGCAAAGGAGGAGGGTTCTCGCGTGGAGGGGACGGCGGGCTAACGAACCGGCTCTCTTCTTCCCTCTCGCGACGCTTGTAACCCCTACTACGAGCGGCACCCCCGATGCAAGATAATACAAGTTCCCCGTTTGTGTTCCTTCTCGCGCCAACCCATCTGGGCTGGGACACGCAGCGACGACAAATTCACTAGTGGGTTCAGAGGACCCCCCGGGTCCGAAACGCCGACACAAAGGTAAGTAAGTATTGGTTGTCCAGTTCTATCTAGGTTCGTCCTACAGTCAACATTCCTCTGATACCACTTCTGTCACACCCGGGTTTCGGGGCACCAAGACCTGGGCACGAACATAATCACCAGGTGTGCTGGGACCAAGTCTCACACATATGATGAATCATGGCACAGGATCGAATGTCACATCTTTACTATATAACAGGAGTTCTATACAAAAATAAATAATTACATTATAAGGAGACAATGGTCCAACAACCCAAAGTTGACTAGGAGACGATGGCCTAGACCTCTCATGAACTCGTCAGAGCATCCTCCAAGCGCATCATCCTGTGGTACCTGTTCTTGACTTGTGGGGGGGTGTGAGACAGCAAGAGTGAGCTCACATACGATCATAGCTCAACAAGTTGTGGGGAATAATATGCGTGAACTCGCCAAAGGTGGGAGCTCACGTGAAGTGTAAGGCTTACCAAAGAGGATGGTTAGAGCTGAGCATTGCTTTTAAAGTTGGTCAAAATTTTATTAGCAGTTACTAAGTATAAGTAAATACCAACCCAATTAAATAGTAGAAAAGAAGTAACAACATCACCTGCGATGCAATGTATATGACAAATTGAATTTAGTTCCATAAATTAATCATGTGAGGGTCCGAGCTGCTCATGACCGTGAGCACAGCTGATATACCAGTTTTACACTCTGTAGAGGTTGCGCATCTTTACCTACAAGTCATGTTACCCATCTGCCAAGGGATCGCGACTTCCCATACACCTCTATCGAGGAGGCAAGGCAGGGTAACACTACGAGGCCTTTACAAAGTTCCACTAGCTTCAGAAAACCTGCTATAGTTTCTAGGAAGCTCCAATGCAGGGACCCCTCGTATGACCGCCATCGCAGCAAAATCATCCCAAGGGCCTCCCTACACTGACCACTCCCCTACTGCCCTTGCCCCTTTCGGGTAAGGTAGTCATCCACTAGCTTTCCTAATTAATCAGCCAAGGGGTCCCATTCCTCCCTTGTGGTAGCACTGTTTTCCGGGTGGTCGCTCCATGTTCCAATTAACATAATGATATCTTATCATAAACAGTAGTAACAACCGATAACAAAAGTATGAATAATGTGTATCTCAATGCCCAAATCCACATAAAGCACTAGCAAGTACTACCCAAAAGTTCAGTGATAAACAAGGCATAAAGATAGACAAACTAGGGTAACCTATTAGGTCCCATCAAAATTAACCTATGCAGATCATTATGATTAATTAGAACATGACTGGGTAAAAAGAAGTGATCAAGGGCACAACTTGCCTGGACTTGAGATTCCAGGTACCAACTTGCTATTCCAGTGACTCGTAACCTCTTTGCTAGTCGTAGCAATACAGACAAACATGGTATAGGCAAAATTAACATCACACCAAGCATAAGAATGAACTGTGTAATAATAATCTACGCGTCGCTACGAGATCGTGGGTTCGAGAACCGCTAAATTCGGAGTTACGGTTATGAAGTTATGGTTTTCCGAAGATCCACTTGGTTAAATATAGAATAGACTAAGTGCAACATTTTAACCTATATTTCATGACAAAACAAAGTTACCAGATGACAATAAATATCATTGTGAGACTAATGCAACTAAAATGGATCAAAACATAGTTACGGTTATTGGGTTACGAGTTTCTGAAGTTATTTAGCACCTAGAATAGATTAATTTAATTGAGCAATTTTAATTCAAGTTTGATTGTTAAAAAAAGGTACTAGGTGATAAACATAATTAATACAAAATTATTGCAACTGGAATGACTCAATTTAGAGTTAAAATGAATTTACTATGAATTTCACAAGTTCTAGAATTATTTTTGTGCTAGAAAAGTATTTTCTATATTGTTTTTCCTACTTTCCTAAATCACTAGACTAGGCGCATAATTATCAGGGAATACAGGGGCTATGTTTCGAAAGTTCCTAAGACTCGTATTTACCCCGCGGGGGACCGTGGGTTTGAATAAGAAAAAGCGCATGGGCTCTTTTGCAATACGGGCAAGGCAAAGGGGTATTTTCTAATCTAGGCCAAAGGATCGACTATCAATGGATCAGATTAAATCTAGACTCCCCACCCTGCACTGCCCGTTGATCACGAGATCGAAGGTAACCATGCCCAATAGCCCTGGCACCATCAAATCTGCATCAAACGGTCGACGTTCACAAGGGTGAACCGTTACCTGACTTCTAATCTCGCACGTCCATAGCAGGATCAACGGTTAGCGCACCTTTAATCTCCCTTCCTTTTATTCCAGGGTCGACGGTCGTGGAAGCATCTTCTTTCCCCAGGTCGAACACGCCAGCGGATGGAGCACACGGCGGCGCCATCGCCGCGGTGCCCTGAGCGCGTGACCCGCACAACGATCCTTGATCCAATCGATGCTACATCTAGCGAAGGTTGAAATGAGTCTATAGGGGAGGATCTCACTGGTGCTGGCACCCTGTACGAACCGGGTCACGACGCCAATAGCTTGAAGATCCCTTGATGAGGAAGCTCGACCGGTGCCGACCGAGTCATTGCTTGAGGATGGTTCCTGCGGCGTCCTAGCCCGATGGTGAAGCTTCTTCGTCGCATGTCGAGGTTGCAGACGTGGTTCATCGCTGATGCCCACCTTCGACCTCACCATGGTTCCCTGGTTCGTGATGGCACCCATGATTCCAGCGAGCCCATGGAAGAAACGCCCAGGTGACCGACAGTGGCTGCGCGGAGAGGATGTGGAGGGGAGGTAAGGGGAAAGGTGGCTTATATGCTCCAAGAACCAGAATCCGGTTGGGAGTTGCACAGAAGCCGCGGCATCCATGGCAGAAATCCAACGCTGTTTGTTAGGATGGGGAAGGAGCATCTGGCAAGGTAGGCCCACACGTCGGTGTCTAGGTGAGACACGACCAAGAGTGGCTGGAGCAAGGGCCCAACATCAGTGGAACGGACTCGTAGCCGGCGGGATAGGGAGGAAATTGGTCGGCCTGCGGGCCGTGCGGGCGCGGGAGATATGGCGTACTGGTAACTGGGCGGAAAGTGGAGGAAGCGGGCCCACTGTGTTGTTCTTTTTTTTACCTTTTTATTTCCTGTTTTCTGTTTCCTTTTCTCTATTCCTTTTTTAGATTTGCAAATTTTCAAATTCAGTCATGAGTTGGGTTTCCAAATTAAAATTAAATGCACAATTCAAAATCTAGTATGATATGAAATATATTTTATTTTATTTATTTATTATTTAAGCCATTACCTTTTTAAATGTGTAAATCCCACCTATTTAATATAAGGAAAATAGTTTTATATTGTATGATCTCTATAAAGAAATTTCTCTTACACATATCCTTATGGACACTTATATAATTCATCAAGACTTCAAGAGATAATTTAGTTCATATAAGAACTATTTTGTTAATCCTTTTATTAGAAAACTTTTATTTTAGGAGATGTGACTTCAAAAGTTATGGAAATTTAGAAAAAAATATTCTAATTCAAGATCTTTGGAAAATTTTACTATAATTCTCAAAATGAGATTTTGAGGTGTTACACCTATGCCGCTCACCACTCTTTTAGGTTGTTTCAAATGGATGTGAAGAGCGCTTTCCTCAACGGGCCAATCAAGGAGGAGGTGTATGTGGAACAACCCCCTGGCTTTGAGGATGACAGGTACCCCGACCATGTGTTTAAGCTCTCTTAGGCACTCTATGGACTTAAGCAAGCCCCAAGAGCATGGTATAAATGCCTTAGAGATTTCTTAATTGCTAATGCTTTCAAGGTTGGGAAAGCCGATCCCACTCTTTTCACTAAGACTTGTGATGGTGATCTTTTTGTGTGCCAAATTTATGTCGATCACATAATATTTGGTTCTACTAACCAAAAGTCTTGTGAAGCATTTAGCAGGGTGATGACTCAAAAGTTTGAGATGTCAATGATGGGCGAGTTGACCTACTTCCTTGGGTTCCAAGTGAAGCAACTCAAGGATGGCACTTTCCTCTCCCAAACGAAGTACACACAAGATCTTCTCAAGCGGTTTGGGATGAAGGACGCTAAGCCCGCAAAGACACCGATGGGAACCGACGGGCATGTCAACCTCAACAAAGGAGGTAAGTCCGTTGATCAAAAGGCATACCGGTCTATGATAGGTTCCTTGCTTTACTTATGTGCTAGTAGACCGGACATTATGCTTAGTGTATGCATGTGTGCTAGATTTCAATCCAACCCTAAGGAATGTCACCTTGTGGCCGTTAAGCGAATTCTTAGGTATTTAGTTGCTACGCCTTGCTTCGGGATCTGGTATCCAAAGGGGTCTACCTTTGACTTGCTTGGATATTCAGACTCCGATTATGCCGGGTGCAAGGTTGATAGGAAGAGCACATCGGGGACGTGCCAATTCCTAGGAAGGTCCCTGGTGTCTTGGAGTTCAAAGAAACAAACATCCGTTGCCCTATCCACCGCTGAAGCTGAGTATGTTGCCGCAGGACAGTGTTGCGCGCAACTACTTTGGATGAGGCAAACCCTTAGGGACTTTGGCTACAATTTGAGCAAAGTCCCACTCCTATGTGACAATGAGAGTGCAATCCGCATGGCAGATAATCCTATTGAACACAGCCGCACTAAGCACATAGACATCCGGCATCACTTCCTGAGAGACCACCAGCAAAAGGGAGATATCGAGGTGTACCATATTAACACCGAGAACCAGCTAGCCGATATCTTCACCAAGACTTTAGATGAGAAAAGGTTTTGCAGGTTGCGTAGTGAGCTAAATGTCTTAGATTCGCGTAACTTGGATTGATCTATAGCATACATGTGTTCTATGCCTTTGATTATGCTACTTTATGCATTTCAATCCATTATTGTTTATTTTTGGTGCTCAAGTTGTACACATGATCCCCGGACCTCCCAAGTCTATTTGCAAGTGATGCACTTATTAGGGGGAGATATGCTACAACCTGACCCTTTGAGACTAACCTTTGTGTTTGAGTATTCTTGATGTAGTCCCAAAGGTGCATTGAAAGGGAAAATGGACTTGGATGTTGCAAAGACTTCCACTACACTCCGGTATTGGTGTATTTACTTCCAAGTTCATACCTATGCTCTTATTGCCTTTTTGCTCTTAATTGACAATTTTGGTGAGGCAATGGGGTTAAACGGCCAAGAATGATCCCGTTTTGGTGCTTCATGCCAAAGGGGGAGAAATTAAGGCCAAAGCAAATGGATCAGCTACCACTTGTGAATTTTGGAAACAATAGAGTTAGAACTTTTGATTTGTCCAAAATACTCTTATTGCAAAATTTAGTCTCTTGTGGGGGAGAATTTTTGATCATGGGAAAAAGGGGGAGTTTTTGGCACTTGATCAATTTCACTCTTGGATTGTCTCTCTTTGTGCCCAAACAAGTGAGTTTGACTTAGAGATAGGAAAATGAATTTGATTTGCAAAAACAAACCAAGTGGTGGCAAAGAATGATCCAAATATGTCAAAACTTGTGCAAAGACAATTTTGTTCTCGATTGCATTGATGTTGCACTTCTTTTGGTTGCTTTTGGATGTGTTGGCATAAATCACCAAAAAGGGGGAGATTGAAAGGGAAATGTGCCCTTGGGCAAATTCTATTATGTTTTGGTGATTAAGTGCCCAACACATTTAATTAAGTTTTTATGTGCTAAATGAAGAGAAAAGTGCAAATCAAGACATGAGGTATGTTTCTTGACTTAGTACATTGTTTTGAGTACTAACATATTTTGTCTAAGTGCTAGAAACAGGAAAAGAAAGAATTGCAAAAGACTTAGTTGTGTGCAGCCAAAGTCCAGCTCGGCCTAGCACACCAGACTGTCCGGTGGTGCACCTGACAGTGTCTGGTGGTGCACCGGACAGTGTCCGGTGCGCCAGGCTGGTTTCCGGTGAATAGGCCGCTCTCGGGAAAAGTTTGGCGGCGTACGACTATAATTCACCGGACTGTCCGGTGGTGCACCGGACTGTCCGGTGAACCAACGGTCGCCAGCGCAACGGTCGACCGCGCAATCTGCGGGCGACGCGTGGCCCGCACCAACGGTCGGTAGGGGGCACCGGACTGTCCGATGCACCAACTGGCCCAGAGCTGCAATGGTCGTCTGTGCCAGAAAAGGAAGGAGATCGGCACTGGACCGTCTATTGTGACTGTCCGGTGGCGCACCGGACTGTCCGGTGCGCCACTCGACAGAAGGCAAGGATGGCCTTCCTTGTTGGCCTTCAACGGCTCCTAGCTGCCTTGGGGCTATAAAAGAGACCCCTTGGCACATGGAGGAGCTACACAAGCTTACAAAAACATTCTAAGACTCCAAGACTCAAATTTCACGCATTCGATTCTTTGAGATAGTTACTTGAGCTCCAATTGAGTTGTGAACTCCGTGCGTTGTGTTTTGAGCTCAAGTTGTGACTTGTGTGCGTAGTTGTGCTGCGATTTGTGTCTTGTGTGTGTTGCTCATCCCAACCTTACTCCGTGCATTCATTGTGATCTTTGTTATAAGGGCGAGAGACTCCAATCCTATGGAGATTCCTCGCAAACGGGAACAATCATCTAAAGGAAAAACCATGGTATTCAAGTTGATCATCGGATCACTTGAAAGGGGTTGAGTGCAACCCTCGTCCATTGGGACGCCACAATGTGGAAGTAGGCAAGTGTTACTTGGCCGAACCACGGGATAAAAATCGCGTGTCTTGTGTTGATCTTTCTGTGATTGTCTTGTCCACAAGAATTCGCTTCTCAACTACTTAGTCACACTAACATTTCTATAACCAAGTTTTGTGGCTATTTAGTGTTGAATTTTACAGGATCACCTATTCACCCCCCTCTAGGTGCTCTCAGGGGTGAATAGGCGAAACCTGAAATTTATAACCTTAAACACACATTAAAGGCTGGGGTTAGCGTTAGATTTAAATTCAAGTCCGAAAGATTGTTTCTCTTTCTAGGAGTTGCTCAAAGAGTGCGGATGACGTATGGGAGCAAACTCAAATCAATACTAGCAAGGAAATGTTAGAGAGAGAGGAAAGAGTGCAAAACAAATCAAGTGAGAATCAAAGTGAGTAGACACGTTGATTTGTTTTTACCGAGGTTCGGTTCCAAAGAACCTAGTCCTGGTTGAGGAGGCCACAAATGCCGGGTCTATTCCAACCATTTCCCTCTCTCAAACAGTCAATTAGACTGAGTGAGCCTTTCCCTTAATCACTTGGGTCACTAAGACCCCGCAAGGACCACCACACACTTAGGTGTCTCTTGCTTAGCTTACAAAGCACTTGTGAATAAGAATGGAAAAAGAAAAGGCCAACACAAGCAATAAGAGCAACAAAAGAACACAAAAACTCTCTCTCACAAGTCACTAAGTGGTTGAGATGATTTTGGGACTTGGAGAGGATTTGATCTTTGAATTGTGTCTTGGAGTGAATGCTATTGCTCTTGTATTGAATGCAAACATTAGAAAACTTGGATGGATATGAATGAGGTGGTTGGGGGTATTTATAGCCCCCAACCACTTCCATAGCCGTTGGTGAAGGCTGCTGGCGATGGCACCGGACAGTCACTATGCACTGTCCGGTGCGTGCCACGTCAGCGCGTCCGTTAAGGTTTGGAGCAGCTGACTGTTGGAGAGCCTTGTTGTGTCGCTGCACCGGACAGTCCGGTGTTCTCTGACTTATGTGCTCTGACTTCTACGTGACATTGTTCACTACTGTAGCTCTGCACAGTCGACCGTTGGCGCGTAGGGAGCCATTGATCCGCTGGCTCACTGGACAGTCCGGTACACACCGGACAGTCCGGTGAATTATAGTGGAGCGCGCCTCTGGAATTCCCAAGAGTTGCCTGTTTGGAAGTGTACGGGCCTGGTGCACCGAACAGTGTCCGGTGTGCCAAAAATCAGCACACTCAAGTCCTTTTGCTCCATTTTCTATTGTGTCCCGAACTGGATTTCTTTCTTGGTTTGTGTTGAACCTTATGCACCTGCAATAGATAATATCTAGACAAACTAGTTAGTCCATGTGGTTTGTGTTGGATGTCAACCACCAAAATTAATTATAGGAAATTGTTAACCCAATTTCCCTTTCAATCTCCCCCTTTTTGGTGATTGATGCCAACACAAACCAAAGCAAATGTAACTAGTTTGCATTTATGATGAATGTGCGTAGGTTACTTGGAGTTAAAACCAATTGAAAGTATCACTTAGTGTATATGGATTGCTTTTCTTGTTTTTAACATTTTGGACCACATTTGCACCACTTGTTTGTTTTTGCAAATCTTCTAGAAAAATCCTTTCAAAGTCTTTTGCAAATAGTCAAAGGTATAGAAATGTGATTGCAAGAAGCATTTTAAGATTTGAAATTCCTCCCCGTGTTTCAAATGCTTTTCCTTTGACTAAATAAAAGCTCCTCCTGAATGAATTATCCCCTTAGCTTTCACGAGGGTTTTTGAAGTAGATACCAATTGAAAATTTGACTTATAAAGATACCAATTGGAAACTCATACCACTTGAAGTTTCATTTTGGAGCTAACTCAAATATCAATTGAAATAAACATTTCCTTTTTGAAAGATCTTTATACCAATTTGAAAAATACACTAAAATTTTAAAATATGGTGGTGCGGTCATTTTGCTTTGGGCTTAATACTTTCTCCCCCTTTGGCATTAATCGCCAAAAACGAAGAACTTGAGAGCCCTTTAATTCTCCCCCTTTGGGGCTAAATACTCTATCCCCCATTGATAAAAGAAATTAGTGAAATATTATACCAATTTGAGAGTTTGCAGAGTAACGGCAAAGGGTAAATGATACCGTCAGGGTGTGGAGTGGAAGCCTTGTCTTTGCCGAATACTCCATTTCCCTTTCAATCTAAGACAAATCATAGAGATATGCTTGAAAGCACATTAGTTTTATGTGGCGGAACCGCCCGAATTATTCCAACTTAAGTGCCTAAGTCCCGCCTTAAAGGCTAGACCACACTTAAATAGGAATAAATCGTCAGTCCCTCGGATCTAGTCCGACGAGGCCACTTATCCAGGATCGAATACCACTAGCTCACACGAAGGTGAGGCACAGAGAAATACAATAAAACATAATACCACAATTTAATAAGTACCATTAGTGATTACATTATCGGAGCTTTAGAAATAATAACCATAAATTTTAATGCAGCGGAAATAACTAACGGAGGAGAACCGAGCAACATGGCGAAGCCTGGCCACGCCACTCCTCCTGGTCCTCTCCTGCGGGAGCAATAACCCACTCGACCGTCTACCCCGGTGGCAGGGATGGAGGCCAGGTCACACCAGCAACCAATCATCCTAAGGAGTACCTGCAAAAATTGTGCCACAAGCAAGGCTGAGTATACTAATACTCAGCTAGACTTACCCGGTGTGAGGAGTCTACTCCTCTACCTCTAGACATGCAGCTGTTTGGTTGTGGGGTTTGGTTGCCAAAAGCACTAGCTGAGTTTCTAAATCAAGATTTTAACTTTGTCAAAATTAAGTGTGACTCTCTTAAGGCTAGAAGTGTACTATCTACTCATACATAGTAGCAAGCATTTTTAGCAATCAATATCTTGTATCATCTCAACACAGTTCCACTTGTTACTCAATGTAGCAGCATGGATCAAGCAGTCTCATTAGCTGCGAGAAGCAGTCGAATCGAGTTTTTAAACCTTGCAAGGTAAACCTAAACACACGACATGTAGGGGCACTCCGTCCCCACACACATCAACCATCCCCATCGATTCCCTGGCAACAGAAAGGGGCTCACCGCCTTGGCGTACAATGCCTCACTGACCCCGACTGCCGTCGTGCAGTGACCGCACTTGTACCCACCATAACCGGAATGGGAGACCTCGTCTCAGGTCGCGTGAGGAGGGCAATCTGCGGGCAGGTTCACTCAGGTACTAGGCTTACCGATTTACCATATTTCTCGGTATGTGTTTAGTACGTTCAAACGCTTGACTCACGGTACCACACCTTAATCCTTATTCCAATTCTTATCCCGTAGACAACCAATCCCCATGGATTGTTGCCCACAAACCAACATCAATATGATAAGAAAGTGGATACAGCCAATTCCTGACCTCGCGCGAGTGCTAGAAAATCACTCGACTTCTACCGAGATCCTAATTAATAAAGCAGCTACTCGACCTAGCATACTAGTATCCATCTCAAAAGGAATCCTGAGTTCATGCAACTAGGGTTTCATTCAACTCCTACACTTAAGTGCACAGTACAAGCCTACAAACATTAAGTGTAGTAAAATAGCATATATAAACGGTTATGCATAAAACCGGGGCTTGCCTTTATTTTAACACTTAGATAGTGTTTGCTAGGGGAGGGAGGTACTCGCTTGGCGAGCATCCACTGGTTATGTCCATTCCTCAGGTCGTCCACCAACGGCATCTTGTGGTTGGCACTACACCACTTGCACGATCGTCACCTCTCGGTCCTAAATGAGATGCAAGATGCATATGTATGAATATAATGAAAGTAGCACAAAAATAGCACAAGATATAAAAAGATACCGTGGCGAACTAAACATTAAAGTGGAAGACGCCGCAGACAACCTCATGTTAGCTTTACTTATCTACACGTTATCGACGTTCAACCTTAACACCATTAAAAAGACGACAACATGTTATTTATTTACGCAACACAATTACAATATCACAAGCACGCACATTTTATTTATTTAGATACAACTTTTTATTAGTTCTCGTGATCATACAAAATCATCTCAAACAACACAAGTTTTACAGAGCATCTAGGCATCAATAACTACGAAACTCCTATCCAGAGCCAACCACAGCAAGCAAGCACAACAATCATGGACACATGTTAACTTAAGTTTAGACATTACAAGTCTAGGTCCGTTAAGTGCTAACTAAGCATTTTTAGCCAAAGGGTGAACTAAACACTTAAATGCGCACTTGCAGATTTTTAGGACAGCAGCATAGCAGTAACTCGTTTTAATCATAACTTTTCGAATATTAATCCAAAAATAGCAAACTAAGATTTTCTGGAAAGCTTAAAACGTGCTTTACAACTTTGTTATTTTCATCACAACATGATTCAACACTTAGCAAGGTCAAAACGTGCTAATACAACAGCGCTGTCCAGATTTGGACAGATTCAGGCTAGCAACTTCAAAAATTCACAACTGAAAATTCAGACATCCAAACAAAGTGATTTTAGACTTCCTGGAAAGGTAATAAAATTGTCTACAATTTATTTATAAACGTCACTGGCTGGTTTAACATGTATCAAGGGTAAAATATACTATGAAGGATGTGCTGTCCAAAACTGGGCAGATTCAGTCTTCCCACTTTAAACACATGTAACTTAATCTTCAGACCACCGAAAAGAGTGATCTAAGACTTTTTGGAAAGTTTAGCAAAAGTACTACACAACTTTTATAATCACCAAGAATTGATTCTATGTCGAACTGAATCAAACAATTCAGTTTTCGAAATCTGTTCTGACGGTGGACAGAACACAGCAAGCAGTTTGTAAAATTCATAACTCTTAAACCGTCAGGCCTTTAGTTATGAAATTTTAACACAAGCAAGATCAGAAAAGCATCTACAACTTTCTTATAATGACCATGAACAGATTGCAACATTAAATTGAGCAAACAATGCAGTTTCTGAAATCTGTACAGAATTTGGACAGATTCAGTTACTGAATTTGTAAAATACATAACTCCTAAACTATCAGACCTGGGGCTGTCAAATTTTAACACAAGTAAGATAGTAGAGTTGTCTACAACTCTCTTGTGAACACCAATAACTGATTTCAACATTAACTTAAGCAACCATTGCAATTTCTGAAATCTGTCCAGAAATTCGACAGATTCAGATGCTGGGCTTGCGAAAAACACAACTCCTAAACGATCAGGCTTATGGCTGTCAAATTTTTGTACAAGCAAGATAATCATGTTATCTACAACTTTTCTATAGCACATATCTACAGAAAACACAATTTAGTTCATCAAACATACAGCACACCGAAAACAGTACGTGCAGCCCAAAACAGCAATCAACACATTTCAGCTTCTATACAATTTAAGAATTGCCGCGTTCTAGAGACTTGAATTATTGTGACACTTTACCATTCGTTAGAGTTAAATTAATTAAATGAGGACTCACAAGTAGACCTACTAATTTTTATACAAGTTATTTTGCGCTTAAGAACTACCATGCACAATTAATCAACGCATTCACCACAATCCCCAAATCCGGCATATAGGTATATCGAAGCGTCTTTCACCCACTAGTTTGCATTTTTGCTTAGACACCACATGAGCACTACTAATTTTTACCCTCGATCATAACCCTGCGCAATTGGGCTACAACATCCCAAGCGGGTGCAAGAACACTAGTTTCTAGTTTTAACCCCGTGATTATTCCATTAATCATTTTAACTACTTAATCGGCATCGACCGACTTAACTTCATCTCGACGGTCCGAGCACCACAATTCATGAAGTCTACCTAGACATCTAGCATCACATAGAGAGTCTACTACTTCATATTGCAATTCATACAGAAGCGCAAGGTGACAATAATAACACACAGGTAATCGACCTTTCCTACGACCTTCAGTTAGGTCATCAACAGACGACATGATGACTACGAAAGCATGTCACCATTTCATCACACTCATCGCCTATATGCGCACTAATTTATTTCTTGCGACACATGCACTCAAAATCAATCTACACTACACAAATACACGTATCTCTTATTTATGCGCCGACTTAACACCTTTCGGGATAAAGCGTCACTATAAACACCTTACACCTAATTTCCTTAGGAACCTATTAGTTCACTCGAAGACATCTATTCAAGTCATAAACACCATCATACACTATATGTGAAGCACAATGTAAGGAACACATAATGCGCATCGACACGACTCGACTTATAAAGGTAGAGGAAGCGGTGACTACTTTGGCATGTCACCACCTCTCTAGTTAAGCCAAAACAATTTCTACTTATATCGCTCGAACATTCATGTCGAGCACCACAATGCACTTCGATATACACGTTCGACATCACGGTGCTTCGACAGACCCACACTTCTAATCTACTTATCACATCCAACCAACACCACATGCCCACTACACTCTTATGACCAAGTTTTGGCGCAAATATTTATAACAACTATCGACTAGACGAGTGGAACACCAAACTGATTATTTGTACATCTCATCTTCAACAATAACATGTCGCATAACTTATATTCTCAATCTACTCTAACCTACACCAACGATGAATACATAAGATATAATTATCTTAGACTAACTCATTAGCCGACTACAGAAATCACCGGGCATGCTTTAGGCTTTATTTAAATTTGCCGCGCGAACACAATATTTTACGACGAAGCATTTTAACAATCAATTAATACATCCGCGACCAATTCCTATGACGTACAAAATAACTATCGCAGCCACACATATTCAACATTAATATACACCATATTTGTATGCATGCCATCAATCGAAACACATCAATAGTAAATCATAAGTCTATCCACCTGTCAAACTCGGATTCGGGTTGCACATGCGTCCACGGTTTAGGGGCTTCACCAAAACATGCATCGCGCGAGACGCCGCGGCAACATCTAGCTGCGATTAACATCACTCAATGGTTCAAACATTTTTATCAAGCACTTAAGATCCAAAAACAATGGAATACTAGCGAGGGGCTCACCAAGGATTTTTGACGCCGACTCACAAGCGCGGCGCAGATCGACGACGCCGCGTGGGGCTGTCTCAAACACCACCGCGACGACGCGGGTCGGGACTGTGCAGATCGAGCGAGCACGCGATGCGGGGGATCCGGGGCTGCTGTTTTTGGACCGACATCGCTGCGCAGAGAATCATGGCGCCATGGCCGCTGTCCGAGCAGGGGCCCCTTGCTGCCGCACTAGGGAAAATAGGAAGGGGGCTCGCTGCTGGCAGTGATGTATGGAGGGAAGATGTGTAGGCGATGGCGGCACTCGGGCTGGGTCGGCGAGCTCACTGCCGGCAGGAATGGAGGCAAAACACCCAGGTGCTCCATGCGCGCCATGAGCATACACCCAGCCGATGCCGAGGTCGGCCCAGGGAGGGGCACCGAGCGCTACTGTCCATGGCGCAGGGGACCCAAACGCCATGACTATTGGCCGGAGCAGAGGCGTCGGTCTGAATGGGGGCGCTGAGCCAGAGAAAAACAGAGGTCCGACCAGGGCGACGGTGGCGCACCTGCTCGAGCTGGGGGCCGGTCCGGCCATGGCCAGCGACCGAGAGAGCAGAGAGAGGAAATAAAATGGGGCAGCGGCCTGGAGGGAGCAGAACGCCGAGGGGGATGGAGAGAAGGGAAGGAGGGGTGCGCGCCTAGGGAGCTTGGAGCTCGGCGCCTAGCTGGCAGCTCGCCGTGGACAGCAGAGGGAGGGAGGACGGGCGCCAGGGGAGAGGAGCCGAGCTCCCTGCGTGCTGCCGTGGGGAAGAGAAGGAAGAAAACGTGCTGGCTGAAGGAAGAAAAGAGAGTGGCGGCTAGGGGGGTAGATGCAAATTTTCCAATTTGCAAGGGGAGGCACTTCTATTTATAGACATGTGAGGGCTAGGGTTCTCTTAGTGGGCCAAATGGGCTGGGTTGGGCTGGCCCAAAACGCCAAACGGGCTGCGCTAAAAATTTTCCGGAATAAAATGTTCCCGCGGAATTTGTCTGTACACAGAACAGAGCGAAAGAGATTTCGGCGAACGGACGATTGAGCAATTTAATTCGGCCGAGAGTTGGATTTGAATTCGCTCGGAAATAATTCCCTACGCGTGATTTGAAAATAAATCGTCTTGAGATACGGCCGGCTTTCGGATTTTTGATTGAAAGAGACAAACCGCGACATTTAAAAAAAATCGTCGCCGATGTTGATTTTTAAATCGGGATCGAACATAGAGGTATGAAGTCGAGTCGGATAAGAATTAATTAGAGGGCGACATACTGAGTATCCCGTTGGAGAATACGGACCCGGATAGAATAGCCGGACATCGATCGAAGTTCGCGGAATTGGACTCGGGCTCAGATCAAATAAAAGTCGTCGAGAGTTTGATTAAAGGGCTTCAGATGAGATTTAAAATTCGATAATGATCTTCGAGTCTGCATGAGTTCCGAGAATTAAAAGTTTTAACACACTCCAAAATTGGCTGTTTCTCGCGATCGATTAACTCTGAATTCGGTGAACTTCCAAGAGAAAGCCTGATAAACAGAGATAGGCACGATCGAGAAATAGAAATTTTTACTGAGCATCCGAGATTAGGATTAATCTCCCGACATGACGCGAAATAGACACCTGGGGTGTCACAGCCTTCCCCCCTTAAACAGAATCTCGTCCCGAGATTCGAATGAGGGCCTTCAAGGGTGGAGAAGCATGTAACTCCCAGGCTGGAGATAGATGCAAATTCATGAGAGGGTATATGAAACGATATTGAAGATAGATTCGGATAGAATATCGCGGCATGCTGAGACAAAATGCTGCGATCACTTGGAGAGAATGTTCACAAGATACATCACATCAGTATAGTCCCGTAATGGATCACGACTATTAACCGCGATACCAGCGCGTGCCGAGCAGCTCAATCATGTGTGCACCATAGTAGGCTCTCGGTTTCGTCGCGGCACCATCAGTCGTTAGTCATGACACAATTACCAAACGTAACCAATGAAAAATTCACTTGGCATAATTAGATGGAGCCCATGAGAGTATGGCTCAGAAAATGTGACTGAAGTTGAAGCAAAGATTGTTGGCAAAAGAGCATCAGATGAGAATTTTTATTTAACTCAGAGAACCAGTTTATGATCAACATGGAGATTTTCAGATCAGATATTAGCACGAGATTTGATATGAGGATGAACCGACCATGAGATCAAAATAGATTGTTGAGCTTTTAGAGACATGAGAGAACCAAGGGCAACAATGAAATCCATTGAACTAAATGGATACACTGATTAGAGATAAGTTGATAAAATGACGTCATGATCCTTGGAGGAGGGGGTATGAGACTGACCAGAAATGAGAGATTTAGGCAGATCAACATCTGGTACTTGAGAACGGAATATGGCAGATAACCAGATAATAGGGCAGAATAATTAAAGGATCCAGATATTCGGATGGGACAGCTAGCATGATTCACCAGGAAAAGGATTACCGGATCCAGGTGAAAGGAGAGGTAGGCAACAAGATCAGCTGGATGATCAACAGGAATGCTATGAAGTTTTAGGGGCAAGGATTTATAGAAAGAAACATGACTTGCATATGGTTGGCGCGACTAGTCCCAACAACAATTTTTTTACACAACAAGGGCACAAGGAGACTTGGGTTGGTCTAGCGGTCAAGCTATGGGCATCTATAGGTTGTGCGGGTGCATTATCAATAGTGCAACACACAAGGGCTAGAAAACACCAACACAAGCATGTGATTTGATTTTTTTAAGGGTTTCACTCGCTAACCACTAGGTTGTTTAAAGTGGGGGTGTATTTTTATGAGGAAACAAACAACACATTTTTTTTTTGCAAAAAAGGTTGAACAATTTCAATACCACCTAGATAGCAAGGCAAGAGAAACACATAACACAATCTAGCAAGACTTACTAATTAGGCGAGAGATAAGGCATTTCTTATATTTCATAACATAGCAGTACATCACATTATTCACAAGTTTTTATTAGTGGAATAAAGGTGAGAGAAGCATGTTAAGGCACGAGAGACAATCATAATGCGACGACCATGATGCATGCTCATTCTAGTCGTCTTCTCAGACCTAACTAATTTTTGGGTGCTTCTACAGCATCCTTACTAATAGTAGTAGTGGCCTCTATGGCCTAAATAACTAGCCACCTAGCTACCCATCTATTCCTGGAGCTTCACGTCCTAGGTCTATCCTGATCGTCCTGACGATCTATCCAACATTGGTTTCTAGCAAGTTTTACTCTAGAAAATGTTGGTAATCATGACTTATTGACTTCTCTGTACTGGTATTCGCTCCGATACCAGCTGTGGCGGAACCGCCCGAATTATTCCAACTTAAGTGCCTAAGTCCCGCCTTAAAGGCTAGACCACACTTAAATAGGAATAAATCGTCAGTCCCTCGGATCTAGTCCGACGAGGCCACTTATCCAGGATCGAATACCACTAGCTCACACGAAGGTGAGGCACAGAGAAATACAATAAAACATAATACCACAATTTAATAAGTACCATTAGTGATTACATTATCGGAGCTTTAGAAATAATAACCATAAATTTTAATGCAGCGGAAATAACTAACGGAGGAGAACCGAGCAACATGGCGAAGCCTGGCCACGCCACTCCTCCTGGTCCTCTCCTGCGGGAGCAATAACCCACTCGACCGTCTACCCCGGTGGCAGGGATGGAGGCCAGGTCACACCAGCAACCAATCATCCTAAGGAGTACCTGCAAAAATTGTGCCACAAGCAAGGCTGAGTATACTAATACTCAGCTAGACTTACCCGGTGTGAGGAGTCTACTCCTCTACCTCTAGACATGCAGCTGTTTGGCTGTGGGGTTTGGTTGCCAAAAGCACTAGCTGAGTTTCTAAATCAAGATTTTAACTTTGTCAAAATTAAGTGTGACTCTCTTAAGGCTAGAAGTGTACTATCTACTCATACATAGTAGCAAGCATTTTTAGCAATCAATATCTTGTATCATCTCAACACAGTTCCACTTGTTACTCAATGTAGCAGCATGGATCAAGCAGTCTCATTAGCTGCGAGAAGCAGACGATTCGAATCGAGTTTTTAAACCTTGCAAGGTAAACCTAAACACACGACATGTAGGGGCACTCCGTCCCCACACACATCAACCGTCCCCATCGATTCCCTGGCAACAGAAAGGGGCTCACCGCCTTGGCGTACAATGCCTCACTGACCCCGACTGCCGTCGTGCAGTGACCGCACTTGTACCCACCATAACCGGAATGGGAGACCTCGTCTCAGGTCGCGTGAGGAGGGCAATCTGCGGGCAGGTTCACTCAGGTACTAGGCTTACCGATTTACCATATTTCTCGGTATGTGTTTAGTACGTTCAAACGCTTGACTCACGGTACCACACCTTAATCCTTATTCCAATTCTTATCCCGTAGACAACCAATCCCCATGGATTGTTGCCCACAAACCAACATCAATATGATAAGAAAGTGGATACAGCCAATTCCTGACCTCGCGCGAGTGCTAGAAAATCACTCGACTTCTACCGAGATCCTAATTAATAAAGCAGCTACTCGACCTAGCATACTAGTATCCATCTCAAAAGGAATCCTGAGTTCATGCAACTAGGGTTTCATTCAACTCCTACACTTAAGTGCACAGTACAAGCCTACAAACATTAAGTGTAGTAAAATAGCATATATAAACGGTTATGCATAAAACCGGGGCTTGCCTTTATTTTAACACTTAGATAGTGTTTGCTAGGGGAGGGAGGTACTCGCTTGGCGAGCATCCACTGGTTATGTCCATTCCTCAGGTCGTCCACCAACGGCATCTTGTGGTTGGCACTACACCACTTGCACGATCGTCACCTCTCGGTCCTAAATGAGATGCAAGATGCATATGTATGAATATAATGAAAGTAGCACAAAAATAGCACAAGATATAAAAAGATACCGTGGCGAACTAAACATTAAAGTGGAAGACGCCGCAGACAACCTCATGTTAGCTTTACTTATCTACACGTTATCGACGTTCAACCTTAACACCATTAAAAAGACGACAACATGTTATTTATTTACGCAACACAATTACAATATCACAAGCACGCACATTTTATTTATTTAGATACAACTTTTTATTAGTTCTCGTGATCATACAAAATCATCTCAAACAACACAAGTTTTACAGAGCATCTAGGCATCAATAACTACGAAACTCCTATCCAGAGCCAACCACAGCAAGCAAGCACAACAATCATGGACACATGTTAACTTAAGTTTAGACATTACAAGTCTAGGTCCGTTAAGTGCTAACTAAGCATTTTTAGCCAAAGGGTGAACTAAACACTTAAATGCGCACTTGCAGATTTTTAGGACAGCAGCATAGCAGTAACTCGTTTTAATCATAACTTTTCGAATATTAATCCAAAAATAGCAAACTAAGATTTTCTGGAAAGCTTAAAACGTGCTTTACAACTTTGTTATTTTCATCACAACATGATTCAACACTTAGCAAGGTCAAAACGTGCTAATACAACAGCGCTGTCCAGATTTGGACAGATTCAGGCTAGCAACTTCAAAAATTCACAACTGAAAATTCAGACATCCAAACAAAGTGATTTTAGACTTCCTGGAAAGGTAATAAAATTGTCTACAATTTATTTATAAACGTCACTGGCTGGTTTAACATGTATCAAGGGTAAAATATACTATGAAGGCTGTGCTGTCCAAAACTGGGCAGATTCAGTCTTCCCACTTTAAACACATGTAACTTAATCTTCAGACCACCGAAAAGAGTGATCTAAGACTTTTTGGAAAGTTTAGCAAAAGTACTACACAACTTTTATAATCACCAAGAATTGATTCTATGTCGAACTGAATCAAACAATTCAGTTTTCGAAATCTGTTCTGACGGTGGACAGAACACAGCAAGCAGTTTGTAAAATTCATAACTCTTAAACCGTCAGGCCTTTAGTTATGAAATTTTAACACAAGCAAGATCAGAAAAGCATCTACAACTTTATTATAATGACCATGAACAGATTGCAACATTAAATTGAGCAAACAATGCAGTTTCTGAAATCTGTACAGAATTTGGACAGATTCAGTTACTGAATTTGTAAAATACATAACTCCTAAACTATCAGACCTGGGGCTGTCAAATTTTAACACAAGTAAGATAGTAGAGTTGTCTACAACTCTCTTGTGAACACCAATAACTGATTTCAACATTAACTTAAGCAACCATTGCAATTTCTGAAATCTGTCCAGAAATTCGACAGATTCAGATGCTGGGCTTGCGAAAAACACAACTCCTAAACGATCAGGCTTATGGCTGTCAAATTTTTGTACAAGCAAGATAATCATGTTATCTACAACTTTTCTATAGCACATATCTACAGAAAACACAATTTAGTTCATCAAACATACAGCACACCGAAAACAGTACGTGCAGCCCAAAACAGCAATCAACACATTTCAGCTTCTATACAATTTAAGAATTGCCGCGTTCTAGAGACTTGAATTATTGTGACACTTTACCATTCGTTAGAGTTAAATTAATTAAATGAGGACTCACAAGTAGACCTACTAATTTTTATACAAGTTATTTTGCGCTTAAGAACTACCATGCACAATTAATCAACGCATTCACCACAATCCCCAAATCCGGCATATAGGTATATCGAAGCGTCTTTCACCCACTAGTTTGCATTTTTGCTTAGACACCACATGAGCACTACTAATTTTTACCCTCGATCATAACCCTGCGCAATTGGGCTACAACATCCCAAGCGGGTGCAAGAACACTAGTTTCTAGTTTTAACCCCGTGATTATTCCATTAATCATTTTAACTACTTAATCGGCATCGACCGACTTAACTTCATCTCGACGGTCCGAGCACCACAATTCATGAAGTCTACCTAGACATCTAGCATCACATAGAGAGTCTACTACTTCATATTGCAATTCATACAGAAGCGCAAGGTGACAATAATAACACACAGGTAATCGACCTTTCCTACGACCTTCAGTTAGGTCATCAACAGACGACATGATGACTACGAAAGCATGTCACCATTTCATCACACTCATCGCCTATATGCGCACTAATTTATTTCTTGCGACACATGCACTCAAAATCAATCTACACTACACAAATACACGTATCTCTTATTTATGCGCCGACTTAACACCTTTCGGGATAAAGCGTCACTATAAACACCTTACACCTAATTTCCTTAGGAACCTATTAGTTCACTCGAAGACATCTATTCAAGTCATAAACACCATCATACACTATATGTGAAGCACAATGTAAGGAACACATAATGCGCATCGACACGACTCGACTTATAAAGGTAGAGGAAGCGGTGACTACTTTGGCATGTCACCACCTCTCTAGTTAAGCCAAAACAATTTCTACTTATATCGCTCGAACATTCATGTCGAGCACCACAATGCACTTCGATATACACGTTCGACATCACGGTGCTTCGACAGACCCACACTTCTAATCTACTTATCACATCCAACCAACACCACATGCCCACTACACTCTTATGACCAAGTTTTGGCGCAAATATTTATAACAACTATCGACTAGACGAGTGGAACACCAAACTGATTATTTGTACATCTCATCTTCAACAATAACATGTCGCATAACTTATATTCTCAATCTACTCTAACCTACACCAACGATGAATACATAAGATATAATTATCTTAGACTAACTCATTAGCCGACTACAGAAATCACCGGGCATGCTTTAGGCTTTATTTAAATTTGCCGCGCGAACACAATATTTTACGACGAAGCATTTTAACAATCAATTAATACATCCGCGACCAATTCCTATGACGTACAAAATAACTATCGCAGCCACACATATTCAACATTAATATACACCATATTTGTATGCATGCCATCAATCGAAACACATCAATAGTAAATCATAAGTCTATCCACCTGTCAAACTCGGATTCGGGTTGCACATGCGTCCACGGTTTAGGGGCTTCACCAAAACATGCATCGCGCGAGACGCCGCGGCAACATCTAGCTGCGATTAACATCACTCAATGGTTCAAACATTTTTATCAAGCACTTAAGATCCAAAAACAATGGAATACTAGCGAGGGGCTCACCAAGGATTTTTGACGCCGACTCACAAGCGCGGCGCAGATCGACGACGCCGCGTGGGGCTGTCTCAAACACCACCGCGACGACGCGGGTCGGGACTGTGCAGATCGAGCGAGCACGCGATGCGGGGGATCCGGGGCTGCTGTTTTTGGACCGACATCGCTGCGCAGAGAATCATGGCGCCATGGCCGCTGTCCGAGCAGGGGCCCCTTGCTGCCGCACTAGGGAAAATAGGAAGGGGGCTCGCTGCTGGCAGTGATGTATGGAGGGAAGATGTGTAGGCGATGGCGGCACTCGGGCTGGGTCGGCGAGCTCACTGCCGGCAGGAATGGAGGCAAAACACCCAGGTGCTCCATGCGCGCCATGAGCATACACCCAGCCGATGCCGAGGTCGGCCCAGGGAGGGGCACCGAGCGCTACTGTCCATGGCGCAGGGGACCCAAACGCCATGACTATTGGCCGGAGCAGAGGCGTCGGTCTGAATGGGGGCGCTGAGCCAGAGAAAAACAGAGGTCCGACCAGGGCGACGGTGGCGCACCTGCTCGAGCTGGGGGCCGGTCCGGCCATGGCCAGCGACCGAGAGAGCAGAGAGAGGAAATAAAATGGGGCAGCGGCCTGGAGGGAGCAGAACGCCGAGGGGGATGGAGAGAAGGGAAGGAGGGGTGCGCGCCCAGGGAGCTTGGAGCTCGGCGCCTAGCTGGCAGCTCGCCGTGGACAGCAGAGGGAGGGAGGACGGGCGCCAGGGGAGAGGAGCCGAGCTCCCTGCGTGCTGCCGTGGGGAAGAGAAGGAAGAAAACGTGCTGGCTGAAGGAAGAAAAGAGAGTGGCGGCTAGGGGGGTAGATGCAAATTTTCCAATTTGCAAGGGGAGGCACTTCTATTTATAGACATGTGAGGGCTAGGGTTCTCTTAGTGGGCCAAATGGGCTGGGTTGGGCTGGCCCAAAACGCCAAACGGGCTGCGCTAAAAATTTTCCGGAATAAAATGTTCCCGCGGAATTTGTCTGTACACAGAACAGAGCGAAAGAGATTTCGGCGAACGGACGATTGAGCAATTTAATTCGGCCGAGAGTTGGATTTGAATTCGCTCGGAAATAATTCCCTACGCGTGATTTGCAAATAAATCGTCTTGAGATACGGCCGGCTTTCGGATTTTTGATTGAAAGAGACAAACCGCGACATTTAAAAAAAATCGTCGCCGATGTTGATTTTTAAATCGGGATCGAACATAGAGGTATGAAGTCGAGTCGGATAAGAATTAATTAGAGGGCGACATACTGAGTATCCCGTTGGAGAATACGGACCCGGATAGAATAGCCGGACATCGATCGAAGTTCGCGGAATTGGACTCGGGCTCAGATCAAATAAAAGTCGTCGAGAGTTTGATTAAAGGGCTTCAGATGAGATTTAAAATTCGATAATGATCTTCGAGTCTGCATGAGTTCCGAGAATTAAAAGTTTTAACACACTCCAAAATTGGCTGTTTCTCGCGATCGATTAACTCTGAATTCGGTGAACTTCCAAGAGAAAGCCTGATAAACAGAGATAGGCACGATCGAGAAATAGAAATTTTTACTGAGCATCCGAGATTAGGATTAATCTCCCGACATGACGCGAAATAGACACCTGGGGTGTCACAGCCTTCCCCCCTTAAACAGAATCTCGTCCCGAGATTCGAATGAGGGCCTTCAAGGGTGGAGAAGCATGTAACTCCCAGGCTGGAGATAGATGCAAATTCATGAGAGGGTATATGAAACGATATTGAAGATAGATTCGGATAGAATATCGCGGCATGCTGAGACAAAATGCTGCGATCACTTGGAGAGAATGTTCACAAGATACATCACATCAGTATAGTCCCGTAATGGATCACGACTATTAACCGCGATACCAGCGCGTGCCGAGCAGCTCAATCATGTGTGCACCATAGTAGGCTCTCGGTTTCGTCGCGGCACCATCAGTCGTTAGTCATGACACAATTACCAAACGTAACCAATGAAAAATTCACTTGGCATAATTAGATGGAGCCCATGAGAGTATGGCTCAGAAAATGTGACTGAAGTTGAAGCAAAGATTGTTGGCAAAAGAGCATCAGATGAGAATTTTTATTTAACTCAGAGAACCAGTTTATGATCAACATGGAGATTTTCAGATCAGATATTAGCACGAGATTTGATATGAGGATGAACCGACCATGAGATCAAAATAGATTGTTGAGCTTTTAGAGACATGAGAGAACCAAGGGCAACAATGAAATCCATTGAACTAAATGGATACACTGATTAGAGATAAGTTGATAAAATGACGTCATGATCCTTGGAGGAGGGGGTATGAGACTGACCAGAAATGAGAGATTTAGGCAGATCAACATCTGGTACTTGAGAACGGAATATGGCAGATAACCAGATAATAGGGCAGAATAATTAAAGGATCCAGATATTCGGATGGGACAGCTAGCATGATTCACCAGGAAAAGGATTACCGGATCCAGGTGAAAGGAGAGGTAGGCAACAAGATCAGCTGGATGATCAACAGGAATGCTATGAAGTTTTAGGGGCAAGGATTTATAGAAAGAAACATGACTTGCATATGGTTGGCGCGACTAGTCCCAACAACAATTTTTTACACAACAAGGGCACAAGGAGACTTGGGTTGGTCTAGCGGTCAAGCTATGGGCATCTATAGGTTGTGCGGGTGCATTATCAATAGTGCAACACACAAGGGCTAGAAAACACCAACACAAGCATGTGATTTGATTTTTTTAAGGGTTTCACTCGCTAACCACTAGGTTGTTTAAAGTGGGGGTGTATTTTTATGAGGAAACAAACAACACATTTTTTTTTTGCAAAAAAGGTTGAACAATTTCAATACCACCTAGATAGCAAGGCAAGAGAAACACATAACACAATCTAGCAAGACTTACTAATTAGGCGAGAGATAAGGCATTTCTTATATTTCATAACATAGCAGTACATCACATTATTCACAAGTTTTTATTAGTGGAATAAAGGTGAGAGAAGCATGTTAAGGCACGAGAGACAATCATAATGCGACGACCATGATGCATGCTCATTCTAGTCGTCTTCTCAGACCTAACTAATTTTTGGG
This sequence comes from Zea luxurians, assembly GCA_029449295.1. Classification (NCBI taxonomy): domain Eukaryota; kingdom Viridiplantae; phylum Streptophyta; class Magnoliopsida; order Poales; family Poaceae; genus Zea; species Zea luxurians. Next base: position 1,142,260 of record JAOPSE010000227.1, on the reverse strand, counting down.
TGCTTCTACAGCATCCTTACTAATAGTAGTAGTGGCCTCTATGGCCTAAATAACTAGCCACCTAGCTACCCATCTATTCCTGGAGCTTCACGTCCTAGGTCTATCCTGATCGTCCTGACGATCTATCCAACATTGGTTTCTAGCAAGTTTTACTCTAGAAAATGTTGGTAATCATGACTTATTGACTTCTCTGTACTGGTATTCGCTCCGATACCAGCTGTGGCGGAACCGCCCGAATTATTCCAACTTAAGTGCCTAAGTCCCGCCTTAAAGGCTAGACCACACTTAAATAGGAATAAATCGTCAGTCCCTCGGATCTAGTCCGACGAGGCCACTTATCCAGGATCGAATACCACTAGCTCACACGAAGGTGAGGCACAGAGAAATACAATAAAACATAATACCACAATTTAATAAGTACCATTAGTGATTACATTATCGGAGCTTTAGAAATAATAACCATAAATTTTAATGCAGCGGAAATAACTAACGGAGGAGAACCGAGCAACATGGCGAAGCCTGGCCACGCCACTCCTCCTGGTCCTCTCCTGCGGGAGCAATAACCCACTCGACCGTCTACCCCGGTGGCAGGGATGGAGGCCAGGTCACACCAGCAACCAATCATCCTAAGGAGTACCTGCAAAAATTGTGCCACAAGCAAGGCTGAGTATACTAATACTCAGCTAGACTTACCCGGTGTGAGGAGTCTACTCCTCTACCTCTAGACATGCAGCTGTTTGGCTGTGGGGTTTGGTTGCCAAAAGCACTAGCTGAGTTTCTAAATCAAGATTTTAACTTTGTCAAAATTAAGTGTGACTCTCTTAAGGCTAGAAGTGTACTATCTACTCATACATAGTAGCAAGCATTTTTAGCAATCAATATCTTGTATCATCTCAACACAGTTCCACTTGTTACTCAATGTAGCAGCATGGATCAAGCAGTCTCATTAGCTGCGAGAAGCAGACGATTCGAATCGAGTTTTTAAACCTTGCAAGGTAAACCTAAACACACGACATGTAGGGGCACTCCGTCCCCACACACATCAACCGTCCCCATCGATTCCCTGGCAACAGAAAGGGGCTCACCGCCTTGGCGTACAATGCCTCACTGACCCCGACTGCCGTCGTGCAGTGACCGCACTTGTACCCACCATAACCGGAATGGGAGACCTCGTCTCAGGTCGCGTGAGGAGGGCAATCTGCGGGCAGGTTCACTCAGGTACTAGGCTTACCGATTTACCATATTTCTCGGTATGTGTTTAGTACGTTCAAACGCTTGACTCACGGTACCACACCTTAATCCTTATTCCAATTCTTATCCCGTAGACAACCAATCCCCATGGATTGTTGCCCACAAACCAACATCAATATGATAAGAAAGTGGATACAGCCAATTCCTGACCTCGCGCGAGTGCTAGAAAATCACTCGACTTCTACCGAGATCCTAATTAATAAAGCAGCTACTCGACCTAGCATACTAGTATCCATCTCAAAAGGAATCCTGAGTTCATGCAACTAGGGTTTCATTCAACTCCTACACTTAAGTGCACAGTACAAGCCTACAAACATTAAGTGTAGTAAAATAGCATATATAAACGGTTATGCATAAAACCGGGGCTTGCCTTTATTTTAACACTTAGATAGTGTTTGCTAGGGGAGGGAGGTACTCGCTTGGCGAGCATCCACTGGTTATGTCCATTCCTCAGGTCGTCCACCAACGGCATCTTGTGGTTGGCACTACACCACTTGCACGATCGTCACCTCTCGGTCCTAAATGAGATGCAAGATGCATATGTATGAATATAATGAAAGTAGCACAAAAATAGCACAAGATATAAAAAGATACCGTGGCGAACTAAACATTAAAGTGGAAGACGCCGCAGACAACCTCATGTTAGCTTTACTTATCTACACGTTATCGACGTTCAACCTTAACACCATTAAAAAGACGACAACATGTTATTTATTTACGCAACACAATTACAATATCACAAGCACGCACATTTTATTTATTTAGATACAACTTTTTATTAGTTCTCGTGATCATACAAAATCATCTCAAACAACACAAGTTTTACAGAGCATCTAGGCATCAATAACTACGAAACTCCTATCCAGAGCCAACCACAGCAAGCAAGCACAACAATCATGGACACATGTTAACTTAAGTTTAGACATTACAAGTCTAGGTCCGTTAAGTGCTAACTAAGCATTTTTAGCCAAAGGGTGAACTAAACACTTAAATGCGCACTTGCAGATTTTTAGGACAGCAGCATAGCAGTAACTCGTTTTAATCATAACTTTTCGAATATTAATCCAAAAATAGCAAACTAAGATTTTCTGGAAAGCTTAAAACGTGCTTTACAACTTTGTTATTTTCATCACAACATGATTCAACACTTAGCAAGGTCAAAACGTGCTAATACAACAGCGCTGTCCAGATTTGGACAGATTCAGGCTAGCAACTTCAAAAATTCACAACTGAAAATTCAGACATCCAAACAAAGTGATTTTAGACTTCCTGGAAAGGTAATAAAATTGTCTACAATTTATTTATAAACGTCACTGGCTGGTTTAACATGTATCAAGGGTAAAATATACTATGAAGGCTGTGCTGTCCAAAACTGGGCAGATTCAGTCTTCCCACTTTAAACACATGTAACTTAATCTTCAGACCACCGAAAAGAGTGATCTAAGACTTTTTGGAAAGTTTAGCAAAAGTACTACACAACTTTTATAATCACCAAGAATTGATTCTATGTCGAACTGAATCAAACAATTCAGTTTTCGAAATCTGTTCTGACGGTGGACAGAACACAGCAAGCAGTTTGTAAAATTCATAACTCTTAAACCGTCAGGCCTTTAGTTATGAAATTTTAACACAAGCAAGATCAGAAAAGCATCTACAACTTTATTATAATGACCATGAACAGATTGCAACATTAAATTGAGCAAACAATGCAGTTTCTGAAATCTGTACAGAATTTGGACAGATTCAGTTACTGAATTTGTAAAATACATAACTCCTAAACTATCAGACCTGGGGCTGTCAAATTTTAACACAAGTAAGATAGTAGAGTTGTCTACAACTCTCTTGTGAACACCAATAACTGATTTCAACATTAACTTAAGCAACCATTGCAATTTCTGAAATCTGTCCAGAAATTCGACAGATTCAGATGCTGGGCTTGCGAAAAACACAACTCCTAAACGATCAGGCTTATGGCTGTCAAATTTTTGTACAAGCAAGATAATCATGTTATCTACAACTTTTCTATAGCACATATCTACAGAAAACACAATTTAGTTCATCAAACATACAGCACACCGAAAACAGTACGTGCAGCCCAAAACAGCAATCAACACATTTCAGCTTCTATACAATTTAAGAATTGCCGCGTTCTAGAGACTTGAATTATTGTGACACTTTACCATTCGTTAGAGTTAAATTAATTAAATGAGGACTCACAAGTAGACCTACTAATTTTTATACAAGTTATTTTGCGCTTAAGAACTACCATGCACAATTAATCAACGCATTCACCACAATCCCCAAATCCGGCATATAGGTATATCGAAGCGTCTTTCACCCACTAGTTTGCATTTTTGCTTAGACACCACATGAGCACTACTAATTTTTACCCTCGATCATAACCCTGCGCAATTGGGCTACAACATCCCAAGCGGGTGCAAGAACACTAGTTTCTAGTTTTAACCCCGTGATTATTCCATTAATCATTTTAACTACTTAATCGGCATCGACCGACTTAACTTCATCTCGACGGTCCGAGCACCACAATTCATGAAGTCTACCTAGACATCTAGCATCACATAGAGAGTCTACTACTTCATATTGCAATTCATACAGAAGCGCAAGGTGACAATAATAACACACAGGTAATCGACCTTTCCTACGACCTTCAGTTAGGTCATCAACAGACGACATGATGACTACGAAAGCATGTCACCATTTCATCACACTCATCGCCTATATGCGCACTAATTTATTTCTTGCGACACATGCACTCAAAATCAATCTACACTACACAAATACACGTATCTCTTATTTATGCGCCGACTTAACACCTTTCGGGATAAAGCGTCACTATAAACACCTTACACCTAATTTCCTTAGGAACCTATTAGTTCATTCGAAGACATCTATTCAAGTCATAAACACCATCATACACTATATGTGAAGCACAATGTAAGGAACACATAATGCGCATCGACACGACTCGACTTATAAAGGTAGAGGAAGCGGTGACTACTTTGGCATGTCACCACCTCTCTAGTTAAGCCAAAACAATTTCTACTTATATCGCTCGAACATTCATGTCGAGCACCACAATGCACTTCGATATACACGTTCGACATCACGGTGCTTCGACAGACCCACACTTCTAATCTACTTATCACATCCAACCAACACCACATGCCCACTACACTCTTATGACCAAGTTTTGGCGCAAATATTTATAACAACTATCGACTAGACGAGTGGAACACCAAACTGATTATTTGTACATCTCATCTTCAACAATAACATGTCGCATAACTTATATTCTCAATCTACTCTAACCTACACCAACGATGAATACATAAGATATAATTATCTTAGACTAACTCATTAGCCGACTACAGAAATCACCGGGCATGCTTTAGGCTTTATTTAAATTTGCCGCGCGAACACAATATTTTACGACGAAGCATTTTAACAATCAATTAATACATCCGCGACCAATTCCTATGACGTACAAAATAACTATCGCAGCCACACATATTCAACATTAATATACACCATATTTGTATGCATGCCATCAATCGAAACACATCAATAGTAAATCATAAGTCTATCCACCTGTCAAACTCGGATTCGGGTTGCACATGCGTCCACGGTTTAGGGGCTTCACCAAAACATGCATCGCGCGAGACGCCGCGGCAACATCTAGCTGCGATTAACATCACTCAATGGTTCAAACATTTTTATCAAGCACTTAAGATCCAAAAACAATGGAATACTAGCGAGGGGCTCACCAAGGATTTTTGACGCCGACTCACAAGCGCGGCGCAGATCGACGACGCCGCGTGGGGCTGTCTCAAACACCACCGCGACGACGCGGGTCAGGACTGTGCAGATCGAGCGAGCACGCGATGCGGGGGATCCGGGGCTGCTGTTTTTGGACCGACATCGCTGCGCAGAGAATCATGGCGCCATGGCCGCTGTCCGAGCAGGGGCCCCTTGCTGCCGCACTAGGGAAAATAGGAAGGGGGCTCGCTGCTGGCAGTGATGTATGGAGGGAAGATGTGTAGGCGATGGCGGCACTCGGGCTGGGTCGGCGAGCTCACTGCCGGCAGGAATGGAGGCAAAACACCCAGGTGCTCCATGCGCGCCATGAGCATACACCCAGCCGATGCCGAGGTCGGCCCAGGGAGGGGCACCGAGCGCTACTGTCCATGGCGCAGGGGACCCAAACGCCATGACTATTGGCCGGAGCAGAGGCGTCGGTCTGAATGGGGGCGCTGAGCCAGAGAAAAACAGAGGTCCGACCAGGGCGACGGTGGCGCACCTGCTCGAGCTGGGGGCCGGTCCGGCCATGGCCAGCGACCGAGAGAGCAGAGAGAGGAAATAAAATGGGGCAGCGGCCTGGAGGGAGCAGAACGCCGAGGGGGATGGAGAGAAGGGAAGGAGGGGTGCGCGCCCAGGGAGCTTGGAGCTCGGCGCCTAGCTGGCAGCTCGCCGTGGACAGCAGAGGGAGGGAGGACGGGCGCCAGGGGAGAGGAGCCGAGCTCCCTGCGTGCTGCCGTGGGGAAGAGAAGGAAGAAAACGTGCTGGCTGAAGGAAGAAAAGAGAGTGGCGGCTAGGGGGGTAGATGCAAATTTTCCAATTTGCAAGGGGAGGCACTTCTATTTATAGACATGTGAGGGCTAGGGTTCTCTTAGTGGGCCAAATGGGCTGGGTTGGGCTGGCCCAAAACGCCAAACGGGCTGCGCTAAAAATTTTCCGGAATAAAATGTTCCCGTGGAATTTGTCTGTACACAGAACAGAGCGAAAGAGATTTCGGCGAACGGACGATTGAGCAATTTAATTCGGCCGAGAGTTGGATTTGAATTCACTCGGAAATAATTCCCTATGCGTGATTTGAAAATAAATCGTCTTGAGATACGGCCGGCTTTCGGATTTTTGATTGAAAGAGACAAACCGCGACATTTAAAAAAAATCGTCGCCGATGTTGATTTTTAAATCGGGATCGAACATAGAGGTATGAAGTCGAGTCGGATAAGAATTAATTAGAGGGCGACATACTGAGTATCCCGTTGGATAATACGGACCCGGATAGAATAGCCGGACATCGATCGAAGTTCGCGGAATTGGACTCGGGCTCAGATCAAATAAAAGTCGTCGAGAGTTTGATTAAAGGGCTTCAGATGAGATTTAAAATTCGATAATGATCTTCGAGTCTGCATGAGTTCCGAGAATTAAAAGTTTTAACACACTCCAAAATTGGCTGTTTCTCGCGATCGATTAACTCTGAATTCGGTGAACTTCCAAGAGAAAGCCTGATAAACAGAGATAGGCACGATCGAGAAATAGAAATTTTTACTGAGCATCCGAGATTAGGATTAATCTCCCGACATGACGCGAAATAGACACCTGGGGTGTCACATTTTAGCCTTGCACAAGAAGAATAAGAAATATGCATTTGTACCAAATGAAGGAGACATGATCAAAGATATATAAAATGGCTATGTGTGCAATGTTTCAATCAAAATTCCGAGAATCAAGTATATTTAGCTCATTCCTAAGTTTGCTAAAGGTCTTCTCATCTAGTGGCTTGGTAAAGATATCGGCTAATTGGTTGTGGGTATTAACATAAGCAATTTCGATATCCCTCTTTTGTTGCTGATCTCTTAGAAAGTGATACCGAATATCTATGTGCTTAGTGCGGCTGTGTCCAATGGGATTATCCAACTTGCGGATTGCACTCTCATTATCATATAGGAGAGGGGATTTGCTCAATTTGTAGCCATAGTCCCTAAGGGTTTGCCTCATCCAAAGTAATTGTGCACAACAATGGCTTGCGACAATGTACTCGGCTTCGACAGGGGAAAGAGCTGGAGTTTTGTTTCTTTGAAGCCCAAGACACCAGGGATCTCCCTAGAAACTGACAAGTCTCTGATGTGCTCTTTCTATCAATCTTACACCCTGCATAATCAACATCAGAATATCCAATCAAATCAAATGTGGATCCCTTGGGCTACCAAAGCCCAAACTTAGGAGTGTAAACTAAATATCTCATGATTCGTTTCACGACCCTAAGGTGAACTTCCTTAGGATTTGCCTAGAACCTTGCACACATGCATACAGAAAAGCATAATGTCCGGTCGAGATGCACATAAGTAGAGTAAAGATCCTATCATCGACCAGTATATCTTTTGATCTACGGATTTACCTCCCGTGTCGAGGTCGAGATGCCCATTGGTTCCCATGGGTGTCTTAATGGGTTTGCCATCTTGAATTTTTGTATCATGATCCTACTAAATTCTTCACAGGATGACTTATTAGTAGACCCAAATATAATACCATCAAAATAAATTTGGCATTTAAACAAGTCTTTTGCAATTGTCTTAGTGAAGAAAGTAGGATCGACTTTACCGACTTTGAAGCCATTAGTGATAAGAAAATCTCATAGGCATGCATACCATGCTCTTGGGGCTTGCTTGAGCCCATAAAGCGCCTTTGAGAGTTTATACACATGGTTAGGATACTCACTATCTTCAAAGTCGGGAGGTTGCTCAACATAGACCTCTTCCTTGATAGGGCCATTGAGGAAGGCACTCTTCACATCCATTTGATAAAGCTTGAAGCCATGGTAAGTAGCATAGGCAAGTAATATACGAATTGACTCAAGCCTAGCTACAGGTGCATAAGTTTCATTAAAGTCCAAGCCTTCGACTTTTGAGTAACCTTTGGCCACAAGTCGGGCTTTGTTCCTTGTCAGCACACCATGCTCATCTTTCTTGTTACGAAATACCCACTTGGTACCTATAACATTTTGATTAGGACGTGGAACTAAATGCCATACCTCATTCCTTGTGAAATTGTTGAGCTCCTCTTGCATTGCCACCACCCAATCTGGATCTCTTAATGCATCCTCTATCCTGTATGGCTCAATAGAAGACACAAAAGACTAATGTTCATAAAAATGTGCAACTCGAGATCTAGTAGTTACTCCCTTGTGAATGTCCCCAAGAATGGAGTTGACGGGGTGATCTCTTTGAATTGCTTGGTGGACTCTTGGATGTGGCGGTCTTTGATCCCTTATTTTTTGATCATCTTCCTTGTCTTCATTATCTTCATTTCCCCCTTGATCATTGCCCTCCTCTTGAGGTGGCTCATCCTCTTGATCTTTGAAAGTCGCCTAGAGGGGGGTGAATAGGCGGAGACTGAAATTTATAACTTTAAACACAACTATAAGTCGGGGTTAGCATTAGAAATAAATGCGAGTCCGATATAGAGGGCGAAAACAAATCAACCAAGAAGTAAGGCGGATGACACGTTGATTTGTTTTACAGAGGTTCGGTTCTTGAAAACCTACTCCCCGTTGAGGTGGTCACAAAGACCGGGTCTCTTTCAACCCTTTCCCTCTCTCAAACGGTCACCTAGACCGAGTGAGCTTTCTCCTTAATCAAACGGGTCACTTAGACTCCGCAAGGACCACTACAAGCTTAGTGTCTCTTGCTTTGATTACAAGTCACTTAGAGAACAAGAATGAGGAAGAAGAAAGCCAACCAAGCAAACAAGAGCACAAGAAAACACAAATGATCTTCTCACAAGTCTAAATGCGCTAGAGTGGATTTTGAGACTTTGAGCCGATCGATCTCTTGAATTGTGTCTTTGGAGTGGTGTCTATTGCTCTTGTATTGAATGTGAAGGAGTGAATGCTTGGATGGTTGGAGTGGAGGTGGTTGGGGAGTATTTATAGCCCCAACCACCAATTCAACTGTTGGGGATGGCTGCTATCGATGGGCGCACCGGACAGTCCGGTGCGCCACGTCACCCAACCGTTAGGGTTCTAACGGTTTCGACCGTTGGAGCTCTGTCTTCATGGGGCACCAGACAGTCCGGTGCCGCACCAGACAGGCACTGTTCACTGTCCGGTGCGCCTTCTGGTGCTGCTCTGACTCTGCGCAAACTGTCCGCGCACTGTTCACGTTGCAGGCAACCGTTGGAGTTGACCGTTGCGCTCGCTAGCCATTGCTCCGCTGGCACACCAGATAGTCCGGTGGCACACCGGACAGTCCGGTGAATTATAGCGGAGTGCGGCCTCAGAAACTCGAAGGTGAAGAGTTTGAAGTTGATCTCCCCTGGTGCATCGGACACTGTCCGGTGATGCACCAGACACTGTCCGGTGGCACACCGAACAGTCCGGTGCGCCAGACCAAGGTGCTCTTCGGTTTCTTTTTGCTCCTTCTTTTGAACCCTAACTTGTTCTTTTATTGGTTTGTGTTGAACCTTTGGCACCTGTAGAACATATAATCTAGAGCAAACTAGTTAGTCCAAATGTTTGTGTTGGGCATTCAACCACCAAAACTATATTTAGAAAAAGGTTATACCGTATTTCCCTTTCAATCTCCCCCTTTTTGGTGATTGATGCTAACACAAACCAAAGCAAATATATAAGTGCAGAATTGAACTAGTTTGCATAAGGTGAGTCCAAAGGTTACTTAGGGTTAAACCAATTTATAATTTTACTAGATATGCATGGTTGCTTTCTTTTATTTAACATTTTGGACCACTTTTGCACCACTTGTTTTGTTTTTGCAAATTCTTTTGGAAATTCTTTTTGAAAGTCTTTTTGCAAATAGTCAAAGGCATATGAGTAAGATTGCAAGAAGCATTTTTAAGATTTGAAATTTCTCCCCCTGTTTCAAATGCTTTTCCTTTGACTTTAAACAAACCCCCACCCCCTAAATAGAAATTCTCCTCTTAGTTTTCAAGAGGGTTTTGATAGATATCAATTGAAAATAACACATACCAATTTGAAATATACCAATAAAAATTTTCGAAACACAATTTAAAAATTAGGTGGGTGCGGTCCTTAGGTGCGGTCCTTTTGCTTTGGGCTTAATATTTCTCCCCCTTTGGCATTAATCGCCAAAAACGGAGACTTCATGAGCCCTCTTACTTTCTCCCCCATTGGTACAAGTAAATATGAGTGGAAAGATTATACCAATGTGAAGTGTGGTGGAGTAACGACGAAGGGTAAATAATACCGATAGAGTGGAGTGGAAGCCTTGTCTTTGTCGAGTTCTCCATTTCCCTTTCAATCTACGACTTAGCATAAAAATACACTTGGAAACACATTAGTCGTAGCAAATGAAAGAGATAAGATCAAAGGTACATAAATGAGCAATGTGTGCAATGTTTCAATCAAAATTCCGAGAATCAAGAATATTTAGCTCATTCCTAAGTTTGCTAAAGGTTTTCTCATCTAAAGGCTTCGTAAAGATATTGACTAATTGATCTTTGGTGTTAATATAGGCTATCTCTATATCCCCCCTTTGTTGGTGATCCCTCAAAAAGTGATATCGAATGTCTATGTGCTTAGTGCGGCTGTGTTCAACGGGATTCTCCGCCATGCGGATAGCACTCTCATTATCACATAGGAGAGGGACTTTGCTCAATTTGTAGCCATAGTCCCTGAGGGTTTGCCTCATCCAAAGCAATTGCGCGCAACAATGGCCAGCGACAATATACTCGGCTTCGACGGTTGATAGGGCTACTGAATTTTGTTTCTTTGAAGCCCAAGACACCAGAGATCTCCCCAAAAACTGACAACTCCCTGATGTGCTCTTTCTATCAATTTTACACCCTGCCCAATCGGCATCAGAATATCCTATAAAATCAAAGGTTGATCCCCTGGGGTACCAAAGCCCAAACTTAGGAGTGTAAACTAAATATCTCATGATTCACTTCACGGCCCTAAGGTGAACTTCCTTAGGATTGGCTTGGAACCTTGCACACATGCATACGGAAAGCATAATATCCGGTCGAGATGCACATAAATAGAGTAAGTGATGAGGACATCACTTCTATACATACAATGAATGGACCGATAACACGATCTCGTGCACGACAGCTAAATCTTTAGGTACGTTCTACCCTACTCAATTGTGTTTTAGAGCTTACGCTTGGGGCCATGGATGTTTTGATGATTAGGTAACTTGGAAAGGACCAGCAAGGACTTGGGAAAGGCCAAGGTGTTGAGGAGGAGCAGCAAGGGCAGCCACAATAGGAAGGAGATCAAGTCCGACTCGGCTGCGACTCCATCTTGGGTTCAAGGACCAGTCTGCACTAAAATGGATGCCCAGGATGCATCCGGACTCCGATTGCGACGGACTTGATATAGTTGGAAAGATAAGAAGATTATCTAACCAAGCCAACTGGTTCCACCTTAAAATTCATCCGGAGTCAACAGGAATCGTCGAAACAATTCAGCATTCAGATTATGTTTTGGTGATGCGACACCGTATGTTGGGCCATTGGGCCGTGTATCGCGTCGAAGCCCATTAGGGCGAGTCCAGGGGTCACGCATGCCCTAATAATCTATTTATTCAGAAGCCGCCGCTACATTAGGTTTTGGGTTTTGCTTAGATCAATTCTGTCATCGAACAGTGTCGCCGTCATCGGTTTGTGAGACCCCATCCCGTAATCAATACAATTTTGGTTGCGTTTCTTTCCTGTTCTTGCTTGTGTTCTTGATTGCGCTTGCAGGGATAAACCTTCATGGTGAGGTAATTCGTGTGTCACGGGTGATAACCAACGGAGCCATGGTGTAGTGATTGCGAGGAACCGTTCGCTCGGAGCCTTGGATCATCAACGTCGAGATCTCCACTAAATCAAGTTATCGTATCTCACAGAAGATCGGGCCGTGTCTACTATCAGTAAGGATCCTATCATCGACCGGTATACCTTTTGATCTACGGATTTACCTCCCGTGTCGAGGTCGAGATGCCCATTTGTTCCCATGGGTGTCTTGATGGACTTGGCATCCTTCATTCCAAACTTCTTAAGAATGTCTTGAATATACTTTGTTTGGCTGATGAAGGTTCCCTCTTGGAGTTGCTTGATTTGGAATCCTAAGAAGTATCTCAACTCCCCCATCATAGATATCTCGATTTTTTGTACCATGATCCTACTAAACACTTCACAAGTAGATTTGTTAGTAGACCCAAATATAATATCATCAACATAAATTTGGCATACAAACAAACCTTTTGCAATAGTTTTAGTAAAGAGTGTAGGATTGGCTTTGCTGACTTTGAAGCCATTAGTGATTAGAAAGTCTCGCAGGCATTCATACCATGCTCTTGGGGCTTGCTTGAGCCCATAAAGCGCCTTTGAGAGCTTATAGACATGGTTAGGGTACTCACTATCTTCAAAGCCAGGAGGTTGCTCAACACAGACCTCTTCCTTGATTGGTCCATTGAGGAAGGCACTCTTCACGTCCATTTGATAAAGCTTGAAGCCATGGTAAGTAGCATAGGCAAGTAATATTCGAATTGACTCAAGTGTAGCTATGGGTGCATAAGTTTCATCGAAATCCAAACCTTTGACTTGTGAATACCCCTTGGCACAAGTCGTGCTTTGTTTCTTATCACCACACCATGCTCATCTTGCTTGTTGCGAAATACCCACTTGGTACCTACAACATTTTGATTAGGACGTGGAACCAAATGCCATACCTCATTCCTCGTGAAGTTGTTGAGCTCCTCTTGCATTGCCAACACCTAATCCGAATCTCTTAGTGTATCCTCCACCCTGTATGGCTCAATAGAGGAAACAAAAGTGTAATGTTCAAAAAAATGAGCAACATGAGATCTAGTGGTTACCCCCTTATGAATGTCGCCGAGGATGGAGTTCACGGGGTGATCTCGTTGGATTGCTTGGTGGACTCTTGGGTGTGGCGGACTTTGACCCTGTGCTTCTTGTTCATCTTCCTTGCCATTATCTTCATCATCTCCCCCTTGATCATTGCCCTCTTCTTGAGGTGGCTCATCTTCTTGATCTTCTTCTTCATCACCTTGAGCCTGTTCCTCATCTTGGGTTGGTGGAGATGCTTGATTGGAAGATGATGGTTGATCTTGTGCTTGTGGAGACTCTTCGGATTCCTTAGGACACACATCCCAAATGGACATGTTCCTTAGCGCGACGCATGGAGCCTCTTCATCATCTAGTTCATCAAGATCAACTTGCTCCACTTGGGACCCATTAGTCTCATCAAACACAATGTCACAAGAGACTTCAACCAATCCAGTGGATTTGTTGAAGACTCTATACGCCCTTGTGTTTGAGTCATACCCTAGTAAAAAGCCTTCTACCGCCTTAGGAGCAAATTTAGATTTTCTACCTATTCTAACAAGAATAAAACATTTGCTACCAAAGACTCTAAAATATGAAACATTGGTTTTTTTACTGGTGAGGAGTTCATAAGATGTCTTCTTGAGGATTCAGTGAAGGTAGAGCCGGTTGATGGAGTAGCAAGTAGTGTTGATTGCTTCCGCCCAAAACCGGTCCGGTGTCTTGTACTCATCAAGCATGGTCCTCGCCATATCAAGTAGAGTTCTATTCTTCCTCTCCACTACACCATTTTGTTGAGGCATGTAGGGAGAAGAGAACTCATGCTTGATGCCCTCCTCCTCAAGAAAGCCTTCAATTTGAGAGTTCTTGAACTCCGTCCCGTTGTCGCTTCTTATCTTTTTGATCCTTAAGTCGAACTCATTTTGAGCTCGTCTCAAGAATCCCTTTAAGGTCTCTTGGGTTTGTGATTTATCCTGCAAAAAGAATACCCAAGTGAAGCGTGAATAATCATCCACAATAACTAGACAGTACTTACTCCCGCCGATGCTTATGTAAGCTATCGGGCCGAATAGATCCATGTGGAGTAGCTCCAGTGGCCTGTCCGTCGTCATTATGTTCTTGTGTGGATGATGGGCGCCAACTTGCTTCCCTGCTTGACATGCGCTACAAACACTGTCTTTCTCAAAATGAACATTTGTTAGTCCCAAAATGTGTTCTCCCTTTAGAAGCTTGTGAAGATTCTTCATTCCAACATGAGCTAGTCGGCGATGCTAGAGCCAACCCATATTAGTCTTAGCAATTAAGCAAGTGTCGAGTTCAGCTCTATTGAAATCAACTAAGTATAGTCGACCCTCTAACACTCCATTAAATGCTATTGAATCATCACTTCTTCTAAAGACAGTAACATCTATATCTGTAAAAAGACAGTTGTAACCCATATTGCACAATTGAGAAACAGACAGCAAATTGTAATCTAAAGAGTCTACAAGAAAAACATTGGAAATGGAATGGTCAGGTGATATAGCAATTTTACCAAGTCCTTTGACCAAACCTTGATTTCCATCCCCGAATGTGATGGCTCATTGGGAATCTTGGTTTTTCTCATAGGAGGACAACATCCTTTTCTCCCCAGTCATATGGTTTGTGCATCCGCTATCAATGATCCAACTTGACCCCCCAGATGCATAAACCTGCAAAACAGTTTTAGGCCTTGTTCTTAGGTACCCAAACAGTCTTAGGTCCTTTCATGTTAGAAACAAGCACCTTGGGTACCCAAACACAAGTCTTTGAGCCCTTGTGTTTAGCCCCAACATATTTGGCAACTACCTTGCCTGATTTGTTAGTTAAAACATAAGAAGCATCAAAAGTCTTAAATGAAATGTTATGATCATTTGATGCAGTAGGAGATTTCCTTTTAGGCAATTTAACATGGGTTGATTGCCTAGAGCTAGAAGCCTCATTCTTATAAATAAAAGCATGGTGAGAAACAGAAGGAGCCTTTCTAGAATGAATTCTCCTAATTTTGTGCTCAGGATAACCAGTAGGATATAAAATGTAACCTCGTTATCCTGAACCATGGGAGCCTTGCCCTTAACAAAATTAGACAATCTTTTAGGGGCATTAAGCTTGACATTGCTTCTCTGTTGGAAACCAATGCCATCCTTAATGCCAGGGCGTCTCCCATTATAGAGCATGCTCCTAGCAAATTTAAAATTTTCATTTTCTATTTCATGCTCATTAATTTTTGCAGTAAGTTGAGCTATATGATCATTTTATTGTTTAATTAAAGCTAGGTGGTCATGAATAGGATCAACATTAATGTCTCTACATCTAGCACAAATAGTAATATGATCAACACTAGATGTAGATGGTTTGCAAGCATTTAATTCATCAATCTTAGCATGTAAATTAACATTTTCATTTCTAAGACTGGAAATAGCATTATTGCAAACATTCATATCTTTAGCCTTAGCAATTAATTTATCATTTTCAATTTTAAGGCTAGAAAGTGATGCATTCAATTTATCAATCTTAGCAATTAAGCTATCATTTTCATGTCTAAGACTGACAATTGAATCATTACAAGCATTTAATTTTTCAACCTTAGCAATCAAATTAGCATTCTCATTTCTAAGGTTGGAAATAGTGTCATGGCATATGCTAAGCTCATTAGTCAATTTTTCACATTTTTCTACCTCCTGAGCATAAGTATTATTTACCTTAACATGCTTTTTATTTTCCTTAATAAGGAATTCGTCTTGGCTATCCAAGAGTTCATCCTTCTCATGAATAGCACCTATCAATTCATTTAATTTTTCCTTTTGTTGCATGGTAAGGTTGGCAAAAAGAGTAAGCAAATCATCTTCATCATCACTAGAGCTACCCTCATCACTAGATGTTGTATATTTAGTGGAGGCTCTAGATTTTACCTTCTTCTTTTTGCCGTCCTTTGCCATGAAGCATTTGTGGCCGATGTTGGGGAAGAGAAGTCCCTTGTTGACGATGATGTTGGCGGCATCCTCGTCGGAGGAGGAGTCGGTGGAGCTCTCATTAGAGTCCCATTCTCGACACACATGGGCATCGCCGCCCTTTGTCACACCCGGTTTTAGAAGGCAAACCGAATGCGAACCATGTACGTGCCAGGATCAGCAATTCACGTACACAGCAGTTACATAACATGGACATCATCACACAGTGCTCAAATAGTATTAAAAAGGGAAATAATAGTTGATTACATCATATGTCTGATACATCCACATAGTCTTTACAATAAATCAAAGTGCGGAAAAGAAACGTAGATGCCTTCACAGGCAACCGACTGGGGGTTTGCCGCTAACCCACACCTAGAACTCGTCGTAGTCTTGGAACTCCTGGAAGTCTCCTTCCACGGCTTCATCTTTTCCTGAGCAGTGGTTGCAATGCGGACAACCTGGGAGGGGGGATTTGGTGTGTAGAGCAAGGGTGAGTACACATCAACATACTCAGCAAGTATCCTGTTTGGCTGTAGTGGACTAGCTTTATGTGGGGGTAAGTCAAGCAGTTGCTTTTAGTTGGTCAGATTATTATTACTAGTAGAGAAAGCCAAGTTTTAGATTTAGCCCACGTTATTAACCCAAACGTACTCCTTTCCAAACGGAAAGAGTACCACTTACCATTACTAGAGTCAATTCCAAAAACCATCGATCTCATTGCCACCAGCAAATCCGAACATCTCTGATCAAGTACCACTAATCACTGGAGCTCCCTTGGCCGCTCATAACCGCGAGCACGGCTGATATATCAGTTTTCTAACACTCTGCAGAGGTTGTGCACTTTACCCACAAGCCGTGATTTCCCTTTCTGCCCGGAGATCATGACTCTCCATTGATCACTACCAAGGTGACCTAGCAGGATATCACTACGTAGCCTTTACAAAGATTCCCCGGGGCTGTAGCCACCCGTTAGGTTTTCTAAATGTACCGCACTCCTCCCCAAGGGACAAATCAACCTTGGCAGAGCGAGCCGCATACACCGAGCCCCATTGACGGCACGATGGCTAAGCGAACTACATCCCGGTTCCTCTAATTATTCAGCTAAGGGCGTCCCACTCCACCCTCATGGTTGCACTGTTTTCCCGGGCGGTCATCCAACGAATAGGTCCTTACGGAGGGGCACTCGAGAAACCGCTCGAGCCCCCTTGAAGACCACAAGTATAACGTCATAATAAACGAAGGGAAAACAGTGTATCATTGATAATTCTCATCATGTTCATTGATTAGAGTTGAGCAATAGCATAAGACTAAGCAATAATAATCCAACCCAAATAGGTAAACAAGGACACGGATAACAAAAACTAGTAAATCCTTAGGTATAAATGTGTAATGCGGGAGGTGAATTAAAGAATGTATAGGACAGAGATAGGTCAAGGGACACTTGCCTCCACCAACCGACTGTTGCTCAGGGGCTTCTCCTGCGAGTTCTTCGGGCTCTTCAACCGGATCGTTCTCTATGCGAGCGCAAACATACATACATCCACACATTTAATACAAAAGAACAATACACCATACAATAGAATGCAGTAAATAAACAGACGTTCCACGCGGGTTCGCAATTAAGGCTAAGAGAGAAAGAGAAAAAGACAGTCGAGAAACGATCACGTTACATGATTATGAATTAAATTACTCGCTCAATGAAAGGGAATTAATTTGGACACTACGTTTTAGCATAAAGTAAAGTCAAGTTCCACATTTAATTATTATAAACAATTGAAGATGACTGAAAGGGAGTGGTCGCACGTCGAGACGTACGACACGACATTTAGATTGAATTAAGAAGTAAACGACTCGCCGCGCGACAGAGCGCACAACGAGACACTTGCACTAATTATAAAGAGACGTTAAGCATCGCGCGATGAAGCGCACGACGACATACACCAATAGAGCTGAGTTTAAAGTGGAACGTCACGCGTCTGGACGCGTGACATCGCACCATAAAAACCTGAAATTAAAATAGATCGTCGCGCGACGAAGCACGCGACACAACACTTTAATGAATATAAACTAAAAGAATCGTCGCGCGATGAAGCGCGCGACGCAGCACAATAATAAACACAAATTTAAAATGAATCGTCGTGCGACGAAGCACGCGACGCAACACATTGATAAATACAAACTTGAATTGAATCGTCGCGCGACGAAGCGCGCGACGCAACGCACTCATTAAACTAATTTTGAAACTAACTAATTCGAGGGTCGGACGCCGCG
The DNA here is from genome assembly GCA_029449295.1 of Zea luxurians. Taxonomy (NCBI): domain Eukaryota; kingdom Viridiplantae; phylum Streptophyta; class Magnoliopsida; order Poales; family Poaceae; genus Zea; species Zea luxurians. The sequence continues at coordinate 1,124,153 of JAOPSE010000227.1, read as the reverse complement.
CAACGGGGCTAGAACGGCCGCGCGCCGGGGGGGGGGGGGGTCGAGGTCGCGCGCAGGGGCTGGAGCCGCGTCGCCGGGGGCCAAGGCCGCGCCCGCGCAGCGGCCGCGCTCGCGCGGGGCCATGCCCGCGCCGAGCCGCGCCGGGGAAGGGGCCACGCCGGGGGGCTGGGGAGCTGGGGCGGGCCGAGCGCCGCCGGAGAGGGGAGAGGAGGGGCCGCGCCGGACGGGGAAGGGGAGGGGCGGAGCCGAGCGCCGCCGGGGATTGGAGGGAAGGGCCGAGCGCCGCCGGGGAGGGGAGGGGCCGCGCGCCGCCGGGGAGGGAAGGGGAGGGGTGGGGCGGGGTGCCACACCGCCGCGCAGGGACATGCGCACGCGCAGGGGATAGAAGAGGGGGCGCGCGCAGGGGGACAGAGGAGGGAGAGGGAGAGAGGGAGAGAGAGAGGAGAAGGGAGGGAGGGGAGCTCACCTCGGGGTCCAAATTCCGGTGATCGCCGTCTCCAAGCCCTAGGGCACCACGGGAGAGAGAGATGGGAGAGGGAGAGAGAGGTTGCTATGCGAGAAATCCAAATGAGAGAGGGAGAGGAGGAGGGGGGCACATGGGGGGGTGTGGGGCGCCGGGGGCGCGCGAGCCGGGCTGGGCCGGGCCGGGCTGGGCTGGGTCACATCGTGGATCGAAACCCACGACACGCACGACCATTAAACGAAATTAAATCGCGAACTGAAATCCGAAGCGGAACGAGACGAACACACGACATCAGATAAAGAAACGTGTTTTGGCATGATGCAACACCCATGACACTTAGGTTTTGTTCATACACGACACGGACACCTGTCACTATACTGGTTTGAAATTGGGAAGAAGGAGCGGAACGGGAAGAGAAAAGAGAGTAACTCCCGAATTTGGTGAGAGAAAAGAAGAAAAAATTCTACCCCCAAATTCAGGGCGTTACAAACCTATCCCCCTTAAAAGAATCTCGCCCTCGAGATTCAGGGTTGGCTAGCAAAGAGCTCAGGGTATTTAGCCATCAAATCATCTTCACGCTCCCAGGTTGCTTCTTCCTCAGAGTGATGATTCCATCTGACTTTGCACATTCTGATGGTCTTCCTTCGGGTGACTTTGTCTGCAGTCTCAAGGATTTGCGCTGGTTTCTCTGTGTAGGTCAAGTCCTCCTGGACCTCCAGACCTTCAACTGGCAACTACTCTTCTGGCACATGCAAACACTTCTTCAACTGAGACACATGAAAGACATCATGCACTGCGGACAAACCTTCTGGCAAACTGAGCTGATAGGCCACTTCTCCACGCTTTGCGAGAATTTGATATGGACCGATGTAGCGGGGTGCTAGCTTGCCTTTGACTCCGAATCTTCTAACTCCTCTGATCGATGACACTTTCAGATAGACAAAGTCTCCAACCTCGAAACTTAGCTCTCTTCTTCTTGTGTCTGCATAGCTTCGCTGCCTTGATTGCGCTATCTTCAGGTTCTCTCGAACCATCTTGATGTTCTCTTCAGCTTCAAGTAGAATGTCTGGCCCGAACACTTGCTTTCTCTAGGCTGATCCCATTGCAACAGAGTTCTACAACTCCTCCCATAGAGCGCCTGAAAAGGTGACATCTTCAAGCTGGCCTGGTAACTGTTGTTATAGGAGAACTCTGCATAAGGCAATCTCTTGTCCCATCCGGACTGATCTTGCAATGCACAGGCTCTTAACATATCTTCAAGAATTTGATTGGTTCTTTCGGTCTAACCATCTGTCTGCGGATGATAAGCTGAACTGAAATTCTGATGTGTACCCAAGGCTTCATGCAACTGCTGCCAGAAATGAGAGGTGAACTGCATTCCTCTGTCTGACACTATCTTCTTTGGCACACCATGAAGACAAACAATCCAGGACATGTACAATTCTGCCAATGCTGCACTGCTGTAGTTGGTCTTGACAGGTATGAAGTGGGCTGACTTTGTCAAGCGGTCCACCACTACCCAAATGGAATCATAGCCGTCTCGAGTGCGAGGCAATCCGACTATGAAGTCCATACCAATTTCATCCCATTTCCACTGAGGAATTTGCAATGGTTGCAACAATCCACCTGGTCTCTGGTGCTCTGCCTTGATCCGCCGACAACTATCACACATCGCCACATGCTCTGCGATTTCCCTCTTCATTCCGTACCACCATAATTTCTTCTTCAGATCCTGATACATCTTCTCACTTCCAGGGTGAATCGAATAGGCTGTCTCATGAGCTTCCTTGAGAATAAATTCTCGAATAGACTGGACATTGGGAACACATAAGCGGTCTTTGAACCATATCACACCTTCTGCATCCTCCCGAAAATCTTTGCCTTTGCCTTCAAGAATCAGTCGCCGGATCTCATTGATCTTCTCATCATTCTTCTGCGCTTCTTTGATTTCCCGCTCCAGGGTAGGTTCCAACTCAATTGTGACTCCTCGCGAATTATTCAAAAATCCGAGACTCAACCTGTCAAACTCTTTGGCCAACTCATAAGGCATCGGACGAGCGACCATCAGATTGACTTGACTCTTCCTGCTCAGAGCATCTGCCACTACGTTCGCTTTGCCTGGATGGTAGTGAATCTCCAACTCATAGTCTTTGATCAGCTCTAACCATCTTCGTTGCCTCATATTCAACTCTGACTGAGTGAATATGTACTTCAGACTCTTGTGGTCTGTGTAAACATCACATTTCTGTCCATACAGATAGTGCCTCCATGTCTTCAATGCGTGAACCACTGTTGCCAACTCTAGGTCATGGATGGGATAATTCTGCTCATGAACCTTCACCTATCGGGACGAGTAAGCCACAACTCTTCCCTCTTGCATCAACACGCATCCCAAACTGGTGTAATAGGCATCGCAATACACCGAGAAGGGCTTGTGCACATCAGGCAAGACTAAGACAGGCGCTGTAGTCAACTTCTCTTTCAGCACTTCAAAGGCCTCTTGACATTTCTGGGTCCACTTGAACTCAACCTTGTTGCCTAGCAAAGCTGTCATTGGTTTCGCAATCTTCGAAAACCCTTTAATGAATCGCCGATAATATCCGGCCATTCCAATGAAGCTCTTGATTCCTCGAGCATCTGTTGGCGCTTTCCAGTTCAGAATGTCTGCCACTTTCTTCGGATCCACAGCCAATCCTTATTTGTTGATTATATGACCCAAGAACAGGACTTCGCTGATCCAGAACTCGCACTTGCAAAACTTTGCATACAACTGGTGCTCTTGCAATCTCTGCAATACCATCCTAAAATGATCTGCATGCTCTTCTTCGCTTTGAGAATATATCAGAATGTCATCAATAAACACCACCACAAACTTATCAAGATAATCCATGAATACACTGTTCATCAAGTTCATGAAGAAGGCCGGTGCATTTGTTAGGCCGAAAGACATCACAGTGAACTCATACAACCCATACTTGGTACTTGTTCTTGATGGTGACCTCATTCAGAGCTCGATAATCGATACACATCCTTTTGGTGCCATCTTTCTTCTCCACAAATAGGACAGGGTCGGCCCAAGGCGAGGTGCTTGGCCGAATGTAACCTTTCTCTGATAGCTCATCAATCTGCTTCTTAAGTTCAACCAACTCTGGTCCGGATATTCTGTTAGCTCTCTTAAAGATGGGGGCGGTTCCAGGAAGAAGCTCTATAGCAAACTCAACTTTCCGCTCTGGTGGCATACCTAGTAAGTCCTTGGGGAACACATCTGGGAACTCGGACACAACCTTGATAGCCTCAATTGGGTCTGCTTCACTGTCTTCGACAGCCATCTGATAACAACTTCCTTTCTTTGGCTCAGGCGGGACTAACTCGGTCACCACTTCCTCTCCTAGTGGGGACACCAACTTGATTGCCCTCTTATCACAACTGATAACTGCCTTATACTTATCTAGCCAATTCATCCCTAGGATGACATCTATTCCCTGAGTACCCATTACTATGAGATTAGCGGGAAATGCTATCCCCCTTATTTCCACACTTACATTCAAACAAATGCTATCGGCTCGAATTCTACCACCGGCTGAGTCAATTTGAATGGGGGTTGACATGGTAGTTATTGGAAGACTATGTGCTTTTACCCATGATGCAGTAATTAATGAATGCATTGCTCCAGTATCAAATAACACTTCTGCAATATGGGAGTCGACTGGAAACATACCTACTATCATGCCGGGGGTCTCCTGAACTGCTTCAGCATCCAAGTGGTTCAGTCTCCCGTGGTTATAGCGCGGCTGAGAGCGGTTGCCTGCTCTAGGCTGAGACACATTCTGCTTTGCTGGGGCATTGGGGCCTGACTGCTGCTGGGCTGCCTTCTTCGGACATTGCATCACCCAATGGCCTTGCTCTCCACAGTGGAAACATGCTCTATTTCCAACCTGAGCTGGTGCTGCCTGACTGTTCTGCTGGTTTGCTGGGGCAGGAGGACGAGGTGTCTGCTGATTCTGCCTCTGGAACTGACCTCCTCCTAACTGATTGTTCTGGCGATTCTGATGCTGATGATGAGGAAACTGCCTCTGAAACTGCTGCTGCTGAGGTGGACGCTGGTTCTGCCTGAACTACTGAGGTTGATTGCTTGAGAAACGAGGGCGATTGTTGCTTGCAGGCTAGGGTCCACTGATTTTGCGCTTGCGATCCTCCATCTCCTTACGCTTCCTCTCTGTCATGATTGCTCTGTCAATCAGGTGCTGGAATGTCGGGAAGGTGTGATTCATCAGCTGATACTACAGAGGGTCAACCAAGCCTCTTAAGAAGCGATACTGTCCCTTAGCGTCGGTGTTGACATCTTCAGGAGCATAGCAAGACAACTGTAGAAACCTGTCCCGGTACTCACTGACAGACGATGACCCTTGCTTGAGGGCCAGGAACTCCTCCTTCTTCACTGTCATCAGACCTGCAGGAACATGGTACTGACGAAAGCTTCCTCTAAACTCTTCCCAGGTGATGGTGTCAGGGTTGGCATGGGTGGCGAGATAAGACTCCCACCATGACTGGGCTGCTCCTCTCAACAGATGAGGACCATACAGGACTTTCTCCCTGTCATCGCACTGAGCGGTATGCAACTCCCGCTCCACAGTGCGCAGCCAGTCTTCAGCATCCATGGGGTCAGAAGAGTGAGCAAACGTTGGGGGATGACCTCTCATGAATTCAGCACGCTTGTCTCTGGGCATCTGAGGCATCTAAGGCTGAGGTGGTGTCTGCTGCTGCTGCTGCTGAATAGCGGCAAGAGTCTGACCAATAGCTTGAACTGCCTGAGTCTGCATCAAAAACATCTGCTTGATGGACATCGGGGGCGGGGGCGGCAGCTGCTGCTGCTGGGGTGCCTCACCCTGCTGAGCTGTCTGCTCCTGCTGAGCACGCCTTCCTCCTCTGCGCCTGTTTTCTGACATCTGCAGAATGCAACCACACATCAGAACTGGTCTTGCAAATCTTGCAGCATAAGAAAAGGGTATAGAATTCTCCACAACACTGAGCAGATGAGCATCTTCACTGATCTCCAACACAGACCAACACAGCTTCTCAGATAAAGAGGAAAGTGGAATAAGAGGCTTCCCAACTAAATAGCTAACTCCATTAACATATAACAGGTAAACCAAAATGCAGGGGATACCCACATCCTGGTGACAGTCATTACAAAGATCCAAATCAAACATAGTTCATCATGACAAACATAAATGCACAGGATATAGCAAACTACCCTGTCTAACTAAGACTAACTGAGAGCACCTAGAGGGGGGGGGTGAATAGGTGATCCTGTGAAACTTAAACTTATAGCCACAAAAACTTGTTAAGTGTTAGCACAATAATCGCCAAGTGGCTAGAGAGGAGTCTCAACAAAACACAATACCACAAGAGATCAAACACAGAGATGACACAGTGGTTTATCCCGTGGTTCGGCCAAGACCAACGCTTGCCTACTCCACGTTGTGGCGTCCCAACGGACAAGGGTTGCAATCAACCCCTCTCAAGCGGTCCAAAGACCAACTTGAATACCACAGTGTTTTGTTTTGCCTTTCAATATCCCGTTTGCGAGGAATCTCCACAACTTGGAGCCTCTCGCCCTTACACTTGAGATTCACAAGAAATACGGAGTAAGGGAGGACAGCAACACACACAAATCCACAGCAAAATGCGCACACACACGGCCAAGAATCGAGCTCAAAAGACTATCTCAAAGTTCTCACTAGAACGGAGCTCGAATCACTGAGAATGACAAACGAATGCGCAAAGACTGAGTGTGGATGATCAAGAATGCTCTAAGGTTGCTTGGTGTACTCCTCCATGCGCCTAGGGGTCCCTTTTATAGCCCCAAGGCAGCTAGGAGCCGTTGAGAGCAAATCTGGAAGGCCAATCTTGCCTTCTGTCGTCGGGTGCACCGGACAGTCCGGTGCACACCGGACACTGTCCGGTGCCCGATTTCCTTCCTAAAATGGTGCTGCCGACCGTTGCAGATCTGGGAGCCGTTGGCGCACCGGACAAGTCCGGTGCACACCGGACAGTCCGGTGCCCCCTTCCGACCGTTGGCCCGGCCACGTGTCGCGCGCATATCCCGCGGCCGACCGTTGGCCCGGCCGACCGTTGGCTCACCGGACAGTCCGGTGCACACCGGACAGTCCGGTGAATTTTAGCCGTACGCCGTCGGCGAATTCCCGAGAGCGGCCACTTCACGCCGAGCCAGCCTGACGCACCGGACACTGTCCGGTGCACCACCGGACAATCCGGTGCACCCAGACTGGACAGACTTTGGCTGCTCGAGCCATCTCTTTTCCAACTCGATTTTTTCTGTTTCCAGCACTTAGACACAATACATTAGTCCATAAAACAATGTACTAAGTCTGAGAAACATACCTTTATCCTTGATTTGTACTTTGTCCACCATTTTACAATTAGGCACCTGTGTTGGGCACTAAATCACCAAAATACTTAGAAATGGCCCAAGGGCACATTTCCCTTTCAATCTCCCCCTTTTTGGTGATTTATGACAACACAACATAAAGCAAGTAGAACAAGTACAAAAACACTTCAAATAAGAACTCAAATTATTTTGATTCAATTTTGACATATATGGATCACTCTATGCCACCACTTGGTTTGTTTTTGCAAATCAAACTCAAATTTCTATCTCTAAGTCAAACACACATGTTGAAACATAAAGAGAGTCATTCCAAAAGAGATTGATCAAAGATTTCAAAAACTCCCCCTTTTTCCCATAATCAATACTTCTCCCCACAAGAAGCCAACTTTTGATAAGAGAGACAACAAAAGAGTTTTGACAAACCAAAAGCTCTATTCTACTATTTTCAAAATCTCTCAAGTGGTAGCTGATCCATTTATCGCTTTGGCCTTTATTTTCTCCCCCTTTGGCATCAAACACCAAAACGGGATTAATCTTGGCTCTATAACCCCATTGCCTCACCAAAATCTTCAATTAAGAGCAAATGGCAATAAGAGTTCATGAGATGAACTTGGAATACGTTACCCTCTCATTGGAGTGCAGTGGAAGTCTTTCATGGTCCAAGTCCACCTTTTCCCTTTCAATTCTCCTTTGAGACTAAAACAAGCAAACTCAAGCATATGGTTAGTCTCAAAGGGTCAAGTTGTAACACATCTCCCCCTAAAACTGTGCATCATTTTGCCACGGACTTGTGAGGTCCAGGGAGTGTTTGTACAACTTGAGCACCACAATAAGCAACAAAATGCAGAATAAACATGATCAAGGGCATAAACACATATATGCTACAATTCAATCCAAGTTCCGCGAATCTAAGATATTTAGCTCACTACGCAGCCTGCAAAAGGTCTTCTCATCTAGAGGCTTGGTAAAGATATCGGCTAGCTGGTTCTCGGTGCTAACATGAAACACTTCGATATCTCCCTTTTGCTGGTGGTCTCTCAAAAAGTGATGCCGGATGTCAATGTGCTTTGTGCGGCTGTGCTCAACAGGATTTTCCGCTATTCGGATAGCACTCTCATTGTCACATAGGAGTGGGACTTTGCTCAGATTGTAGCCAAAGTCCCTGAGGGTTTGCCTCATCCAAAGTAGTTGCGCACAACACTGTCCTGCGGCAACGTACTCGGCCTCAGCGGTGGATAGGGCAACGGAGGTTTGTTTCTTAGAGTTCCATGACACCAGGGACCTTCCTAAGAATTGGCACGTCCCCGATGTACTCTTCCTATCGACCTTACATCCAGCATAGTCGGAATCTGAGTACCCAATCAAGTCAAAGTTAGACCCCTTTGGATACCAGATCCCGAAGCAAGGTGTAGCGACTAAATATCGAAGAATTCGCTTCACAGCCACTAAGTGACACTCCTTCGGATCGGATTGAAATCTAGCACACATGCATACGCTAAGCATAATATCCGGTCTACTAGCACATAAATAAAGCAAAGAACCTATCATGGACCAGTATGCTTTTTGATCAACGGACTTACCTCCTTTGTTGAGGTTGGTGTGTCCGTCGGTTCCCATTGGTGTCTTTGCGGGCTTGGCGTCCTTCATCCCAAACCGCTTCAGCAAGTCTTGCGTGTACTTTGTTTGGGAGATGAAAGTGCCGTCCTTGAGTTGCTTCACTTGAAACCCAAGGAAGTAGGTCAACTCGCCCATCATCGACATCTCGAATTTCTGCGTCATTACCCTGCTAAACTCTTCACAAGACTTTTGGTTAGTGGAACCAAATATTATGTCGTCGACATAAATTTGGCACACAAAAAGATCACCATCGCAAGTCTTAGTAAAAAGAGTTGGATCGGCTTTCCCAACCTTGAAAGCATTAGCAATTAAAAAGTCTCTAAGGCATTCATACCATGCTCTTGGGGCTTGCTTAAGTCCATAGAGCGCCTTAGAGAGCTTACACACATGGTCGGGGTACCGTTCATCCTCGAAGCCAGGGGGCTGCTCCACGTACACCTCCTCTTTGATCGGCCCGTTGAGGAAAGCGCTCTTCACATCCATTTGGTACAACCTGAAAGAATGGTGAGCGGCATATGCTAGCAAGATACGAATTGATTCTAGCCTAGCCACAGGAGCAAAAGTCTCCTCAAAGTCCAAACCTGCGACTTGGGCATAACCTTTTGCCACAAGTCGAGCCTTGTTCCTCGTCACCACCCCATGCTCGTCCTGTTTGTTGCGGAACACCCACTTGGTTCCCACAACATTTTGCTTGGGACGAGGCACCAGTGTCCAAACTTCATTGCGCTTGAAGTTGTTGAGTTCCTCCTGCATGGCCAATACCCAATCCGGATCTAGCAAGGCCTCCTCTACCCTGAAAGGCTCAATAGAAGAGACAAAGGAGTAATGCTCACAAAAATTAACTAATCGAGATCGAGTAGTTACTCCCTTGCTAATGTCACCCAAAATTTGGTCGACGGGATGATCCCTTTGAATCACCGCTCGAACTTGGGTTGGAGGTGCCGGTTGCGCTTCTTCCTCCATCACGTGATCATCTTGTGCTCCCCCTTGATCACACGCCTCCTTTTGATGAACCTGTTCATCGTCTTGAGTTGGGGGATGCACCGTTGTTGAGGAAGAAGATTGATCTCGTTCATCTTGTTCCTGTGGCCACACTTCTCCAATCGCCATGGTTCGTATAGCGGCCGTCGGAACATCTTCTTCATCTACATCATCACAATCAACAACTTGCTCTCTTGGAGAGCCATTAGTCTCATCAAATACAACATCGCTAGAGACTTCAACCAAACCTGATGATTTGTTGAAGACCCTATACGCCTTTGTATTTGAATCATAACCTAATAAAAACCCTTCTACAGCTTTGGGAGCAAATTTAGAATTTCTACCCTTCTTCACTAGAATGTAGCACCTGCTCCCAAATACACGAAAGTAAGATACATTGGGTTTGTTACTGGTTAGTAGCTCATACGACGTCTTCTTGAGGAGGCGGTGAAGGTAGACCCTGTTGATGGCGTGGCAAGCCGTGTTCACGGCTTCCGACCAAAAGCACTCAGGGGTCTTGAATTCTCCAAGCATAGTCCTCGCCATATCTATGAGCGTCCTGTTCTTCCTCTCTACCACACCATTTTGCTGAGGTGTGTAGGGAGCGGAGAACTCGTGCTTGATCCCTTCCTCCTCAAGAAACTCCTCCACTTGAAGGTTCTTGAATTCGGACCCGTTGTCGCTCCTTATCTTTTTCACCTTGAGCTCAAACTCATTTTGAGCTCTCCTTAGGAAGCGCTTGAGGGTCCCTTGGGTTTCAGACTTATCCTGCAAAAAGAACACCCAAGTGAAGCGGGAAAAGTCATCAACAATAACTAGACCATACTTACTTCCTCCTATGCTTAGATAGGCGACGGGTCCGAAGAGGTCCATATGCAGCAGCTCCAGAGGTCTTGACGTGGTCATCACATTCTTGCTGTGATGTGCTCCTCCCACTTGTTTACCTGCTTGACAAGCTGCACAAGGTCTATCTTTTTCGAAATAAACATTGGTTAGACCTATCACGTGTTCTCCCTTTAGAAGCTTGTGGAGGTTCTTCATCCCCACATGTGCTAAGCGGCGATGCCACAGCCAGCCCATGCAAGTCTTAGCCATTAAGCATGCATCTAGACCGGCCTCTTCTTTTGCAAAATCAACTAAGTAAAGCTTGCCGTCTAGTACACCCTTAAAGGCTAGTGAACCATCACTTCTTCTAATGACAGACACATCTACATTTGTAAAAAGACAATTATATCCCATATTGCATAGTTGACTAACAGATAGCAAATTGTAACCAAGAGACTCAACTAAAAACACATTGGAGATTGAGTGTTCATTAGAAATTGCAATTTTACCTAACCCTTTTACCTTGCCTTGATTCCCATCACCGAATATAATTGAATCTTGGGAATCCTTATTTTTGACGTAGGAGGTGAACATCTTCTTCTCCCCCGTCATATGGTTTGTGCATCCGCTGTCGATAATCCAGCTTGAACCCCCGGATGCATAAACCTGCAAGGCAAATTTAGGCTTGGGTCTTAGGTACCCAACTCATGTTGGGTCCTATAAGGTTAGTGCAAATATCCTTAGGGACCCAAATGCAAGTTTTGTCTCCCTTGCATTTTGCCCTAACTTCCTAGCAACTATTTTCCTATCCTTTCTACAAATAGCAAAGGAAGCATTTAAAGCACAATAAATTGTAGAAGGTTCATTCACTACTTTCCTAGGAGCATGAATAATATTCTTTCTAGGCACATGATGAATAGCATTTCTCCTAGACATATTTCTACCATGCATATAGGAAGAACTAGAATCAAACATGGCATGAGAGTCAAAATCATTATAAGCATTATAACTCCTATCATGATACATAAAAGCATGGTTCTTTTTAGTACTACTAACCATAGGAGCCTTCCGTTTCTCCTTGGCGGAGATAGGAGCCTTATGCTTGTCAAGTCCTTGGCTTCCCTCTTGTAGCCAAGTCCATCCTTAATTGAGGGGTGTCTACCAATCGTGTAGGCATCCCTTGCAAATTTCAGCTTATCAAATTCATTCTTGCTAGTCTTAAGTTGAGCACTAAGACTAGCCACTTCATCATTTAGTTTTGAAATTGAAACTAAGTGTTCACAACAAGCATTAATATCAACATCCTTACACTTAGTGCAAATTTCAACATGTTCAACACAAGAGTTAGATTTACTTGCTACTTCTAGCTTAGCATTTAAATCATTAATTTCACCTTTTAAAGAAGAAATGGTTTCGTTACAAGTAGAAAGTTCACAAGAAAGCATTCCATTTCTTTTAACTTCTAGAGCAAGTGAATTTTGTGCACTAACAAATTTATCATGCTCTTCATATAAAAGATCTTCTTGTTTCTCTAAGATTCTATCCTTTTCATTCAAGGCATCAATCAATTCATTAATCTTAGCTATCTTAGTTCTATCCAATCCCTTGAATAAACTGGAGTAATCTATTTCATCCTCACTAGACTCATCATCACTAGAAGAATCATAAGTATTAGCATTATGATTGATTACCTTCTTCTCCCTTGCCATGAGGCAAGTGTGATGCTCGTTTGGGAAGAGGGCCGATTTGTTGGAGGCAGTGGCGGCGAGTCCTTCGTCGTCGGAGTCGGACGAAGAGCAATCCAAATCCCACTCCTTTCCAAGGTGTGCTTCGCCTTTGGCCTTCTTGTAAACCTTCTTGTTCTCTCTCTTCCCAATTTTCCCTTGCTCCTGGTCACTATCATTTTCGGGACAGTTAGCAATAAAATGACCAACCTTACCACATTTGAAGCATGAGCACTTCCCCTTTGTCTTGGTCTTCCTTGGTTGCCCCTTGCGACCATTTAGCGCCGTCTTGAATCTCTTGATGATGAGAGCCATCTCTTCATCATTGAGCCCGGCCGCCTCAACTTGCGCCACCTTGCTGGGTAGCGGCTCCTTGCTCCTTGTTGCCTTGAGAGCGATGGGTTGAGGCTCGTGGATTGGACCGTTCAACGCGTCATCGACGTATCTCGCCTCCTTGATCATCATCCGCCCGCTTACGAATTTTCCGAGTACCTCCTCGGGCGTCATCATCGTGTACCTGGGATTCTCACGAATATTGTTCACGAGATGAGGATCAAGAACGGTAAAGGACCTTAGCATTAGGCGGACGACGTCGTGGTCCGTCCATCGTGTGCTTCCGTAGTTCCTTATTTTGTTGATGAGGGTCTTGAGCCGGTTGTATGTTTGGGTTGGCTCCTCTCCCCTTATCATGGCGAATCGTCCAAGCTCGCCCTCCACCAACTCCATTTTGGTGAGCATGGTGATGTCATTCCCCTCGTGAGAGATCTTGAGGGTGTCCCATATTTGCTTGGCATTGTCCAAGCCGCTCACCTTGTTGTACTCTTCCCTGCACAAGGACGCTAAGAGAACAGTAGTAGCTTGTGCATTTCTATGGATTTGTTCATTTATGAGCATAGAGTTATCCGAGCTATCAAACTTCATTCCATTCTCTACAATCTCCCAAATGCTTGGATGGAGAGAGAATAAGTGACTACGCATTTTGTGACTCCAAAATCCGTAGTCCTCCCCATCGAAGTGTGGAGGTTTGCCAAGAGGAATGGAAAGCAAATGCAAATTCGAACTATGTTGAATACGAGAATAATCAAATGAAAAGTTTGAATTGACCGTCTTTTTGTAGTCGTTGTCGTCGTCCTTTTGGGAAGAGCAAGATTCGTCGCTGTCGTAGTAGATGATCTCCTTGATGCGTCTTGTCTTCTTCTTCTTCCCTTCTTTGCGTCTATGTCCCCGAGCCTGAGTCGGTAGTCTTGTCGTCCTTTGGCTCGTTGACGAAGGACTCCTTCTCCTTGTCGTTGATCACGATTCCCTTCCCCTTAGGATCCATCTCTTCGGGCGGTTAGTCCCTTTCTTGAAGAGAACGGCTCTGATACCAATTGAGAGCACCTAGAGGGGGGGGGGTGAATAGGTGATCCTGTGAAACTTAAACTTATAGCCACAAAAACTTGTTAAGTGTTAGCACAATAATCGCCAAGTGGCTAGAGAGGAGTCTCAACAAAACACAATACCACAAGAGATCAAACATAGAGATGACACAGTGGTTTATCCCGTGGTTCGGCCAAGACCAACGCTTGCCTACTCCACGTTGTGGCGTCCCAACGGACAAGGGTTGCAATCAACCCCTCTCAAGCGGTCCAAAGACCAACTTGAATACCACGGTGTTTTGTTTTGCCTTTCAATATCCCGTTTGCGAGGAATCTCCACAACTTGGAGCCTCTCGCCCTTACACTTGAGATTCACAAGAAATACGAAGTAAGGGAGGACAGCAACACACACAAATCCACAGCAAAATGCGCACACACACGGCCAAGAATCGAGCTCAAAAGACTATCTCAAAGTTCTCACTAGAACAGAGCTCGAATCACTGAGAATGACAAACGAATGCGCAAAGACTGAGTGTGGATGATCAAGAATGCTCTAAGGTTGCTTGGTGTACTCCTCCATGCGCCTAGGGGTCCCTTTTATAGCCCCAAGGCAGCTAGGAGCCGTTGAGAGCAAATCTGGAAGGCCAATCTTGCCTTCTGTCGTCGGGTGCACCGGACAGTCCGGTGCACACCGGACACTGTCCGGTGCCCGATTTCCTTCCTAAAATGGCGCTGCCGACCGTTGCAGATCTGGGAGCAGTTGGCGCACCGGACAAGTCCGGTGCACACCGGACAATCCGGTGCCCCCTTCCGACCGTTGGCCTGGCCACGTGTCGCGCGCATATCCCGCGGCCGACCGTTGGCCCGGCCGACCGTTGGCTCACCGGACAGTCCGGTGCACACCGGACAGTCCGGTGAATTTTAGCCGTACGCCGTCGGCGAATTCCCGAGAGCGGCCACTTCACGCCGAGCCAGCCTGACGCACCGGACACTGTCCGGTGCACCACCGGACAGTCCGGTGCACCCAGACTGGACAGACTTTGGCTGCTCGAGCCATCTCTTTTCGAACTCGATTTTTTCTGTTTCCAGCACTTAGACACAATACATTAGTCCATAAAACAATGTACTAAGTCTGAGAAACATACCTTTATCCTTGATTTGTACTTTGTCCACCATTTTACAATTAGGCGCCTGTGTTGGGCACTAAATCACCAAAATACTTAGAAATGGCCCAAGGGCACATTTCCCTTTCACTAACTAAGAGCGAGACTAATGCTAGGACTATAGCTTCTATGTATATATCTTCGTATTAATTACAAGATCCGACTCTGACGATCTATGGTTCTAAATTTATCTTGGTCTTGCAGTCGGGGTTGCCATAAGACTGGTGTCCACGCCGAGGTGAGCGGTACGGGTGCTGAGCCCCGACGGGAGCGGGGGAACCACCATCCAGGTGACGACGTTCCACGCGCTCAGCCCGCAGCAGGGCGATCTCAGCACGAGCCCTACTCAGCTCGTCTAGCGCATGGTCTAGCTCCGTGTTTAGCACAGCGGCTAGGTTGACTGTGCTGACAATCACGCCTCCTGTGCTGCCAGATGGACGGCGGGGGTAATACTTCAGGTTGAGACCATCAGCTACCCCGCCGAGCACAGAGCAGTAGTGCGAAAGCGCACGCCGTGCGACATCTTGCATGGCCGCCTCAGCTGAGTCCCGCTCAGAGATGGAATAGTGCTCTGAGCAGACCTCAGCACCCTAGAGACTGTTCTCCGGACGGCGCACCAAGTAGGTTGCCTCCCAGCGGTCCGGGTAGACCCCGCGACTGTGCTGGAAGACCACACAGCGATACTCGATAGACCAAGTACGCCGGTCAAGTGCCCGACGTAACAGGGTGTCGGGCGCATCGTGGAAGTGACACCCGCGAGCAGCGTCGCGAGTGATGGGTCGAGCAACCCATCCTTTTGACTCCTGGTCAGCAGAAAAGTCGGTGTCGTGGCTCGAGCTGCTGTCGCCTCCTCCGTCGTCTGGGTCTCCTCCAGTAGCTACTCTAGGGACTGGGGCGCTCAGTGGTGGTGCAGGGGGCGCCTCCAGGGGGAGCACAGGGGAGCAGCTCCTCACAGACTCTATCTCCTGCTGGAGCAAGAAAGAAGAGCCCTGCTGCTCTTGTCGTCGACGTTCCTGCTCCTCATGCAGGCAGTGGTGCAGCCTCTCCAAGTGGCTGGACTGACCAGCCACGGGACGGCGAAGCGGACGCTTCGCGAGACGAGAGGGTAAGAAGGGGATGACAGACTTCCGTGCGGTGTGTCTAGGACGAGCCATCTACAAAAAGACACCGCAAGCAAAAGAGTGAGAGCAGAACTAGTATGACCAGCAAGTAATGAACCATAAATAAATGAAGGATTAGAATAAAACACAACTTTCAGCAAGGTATAATATATAGTAGAACATAGGTTTGGTCGGTATGACCAACTTTTGAAGGGATATCAAAGTCAAGGCAGGGACAGAGGTCTATAATCCTTAGAATGACCATTCTACTCTAGGTTAGCGGTCCTACAGTCAGCACGGCTTTGATACCACCTATGTCACACCCGGTTTTAGAAGGCAAACCGAATGTGAACCATGTAAGTGCTAGGATCAGCAATTCACGTACACAGCAGTTACATAACATGGACATCATCACACAGTGCTCAAATAGTATTAAAAAGGGAAATAATAGTCGATTACATCATATGTCTGAGACATCCACATAGTCTTTACAATAAATCAAAGTGCGGAAAAGAAACATAGATAAACGCGGCCTTCACAGGCAGCCGACTGGGGGTTTGCCGCTAACCCACACCTAGAACTTGTCGTAGTCTTGGAACTCCTGGAAGTCTCCTTCCACGGCTTCATCTTCTCCTGAGCAGTGGTTGCAATGCGGACAACCTGGGAGGGGGGATTTGGTTTGTAGAGCAAGGGTGAGTACACATCAACATACTCAGCAAGTATCCTGTTTGGCTGTAGTGGACTAGCTTTATGTGGGGGTAAGTCAAGCAATTGCTTTTAGTTGGTCAGATTATTATTACTAGTAGAGAAAGCCAAGTTTTAGATTTAGCCCACGTTATTAACCCAAACGTACTCCTTTCCAAACGGAAAGAGTACCACTTACCATTACCAGAGTCAATTCCAAAAACCATCGATCTCATTGCCACCTGCAAATCCGAACATCTCTAATCAAGTACCACTAATCACTGGAGCTCCCATGGCCGCTCATAACCGCGAGCACGGCTGATATATCAGTTTTCTAACACTCTGTAGAGGTTGTGCACTTTACCCACAAGCCGTGATTTCCCTTTCTGCCCGGAGATCATGACTCTCCATTGATCACTACCAAGGTGACCCAGCAGGATATCACTACGTAGCCTTTACAAAGATTCCCCGGGGCTGTAGCCGCCCGTTAGGTTTCCTAAATGTACCGCACTCCTCCCCAAGGGACAAATCAACCTCGGTAGAGCGAACCGCATACACCGAGCCCCATTGACAGCACGACAGCTAAGCGAACTACATCCCGGTTCCTCTAATTATTCAGCTAAGGGCGTCCCACTCCACCCTCATGGTTGCACTGTTTTCTCGGGCGGTCATCCAACGAACAGGTCCTTACGGAGAGGCACTCGAGAAACCGCTCGAGCCCCCTTGAAGACCATAAGTATAACATCATAATAAACGAAGGGAAAACAGCGTATCATTGATAATTCTCATCATGTTCATTGATTAGAGTTGAGCAATAGCATAAGACTAAGCAATAATAATCCAACCCAAATAGGTAAACAAGGACACGGATAACAAAAACTAGTAAATCCTTAGGTGTAAATGTGTAATGCGGGAGGTGAATTAAAGAATGTATATGACAGAGATAGGTCAAGGGACACTTGCCTCCACCAACCGACTGTTGCTCAGGGGCTTCTCCTGCGAGTTCTTCGGGCTCTTCAACCGGATCGTTCTCTATGCGAGCGCAAACATACATACATCCACACATTTAATACAAAAGAACAATACACCATACAATAGAATGCAGTAAATAAACAGACGTTCCACGCGGGTTCGCAATTAAGGCTAAGAGAGAAAGAGAAAAAGACAGTCGAGAAACGATCACGTTACATGATTATGAATTAAATTACTCGCTCAATGAAAGGGAATTAATTTGGACACTACGTTTTAGCATAAAGTAAAGTCAAGTTCCACATTTAATTATTATAAACAATTGAAGATGACTGAAAGGGAGTGGTCGCACGTCGAGACGTACGACACGACATTTAGATTGAATTAAGAAGTAAACGACTCACCGCGCGACAGAGGGCACAACGAGACACTTGCACTAATTATAAAGAGACGTTAAGCATCGCGCGACAAAGCGCACGACGACATACGCCAACAGAGCTGAGTTTAAAGTGGAACGTCTCGCGCCTGGACGCGCGACATCGCACAAACAACATGAAATTAAAATAGATCGTCGCGTCACGAAGCGCGCGACACAACACTTTAATGAATATAAACTAAAAGAATCGTCGTAAGATGAAGCACGCGACGCAGCACATTAATAAACACAAATTTAAATTGAATCATCGCGCGACGAAGCGCGCGACGCAACACATTGATAAATACGAACTTGAATTGAATCGTCGCGTGACGAAGCGCGCGACGCAACGCACTCATTAAACTAATTTTGAAACTAACTAATCCGAGGGTCGGACGCCGCGCAACGGGGCTAGAACGGCCGCGCGCAGGGTGGGGGGTCGAGG
Organism: Zea luxurians; assembly: GCA_029449295.1. NCBI lineage: Eukaryota > Viridiplantae > Streptophyta > Magnoliopsida > Poales > Poaceae > Zea > Zea luxurians. Next base: position 1,105,997 of record JAOPSE010000227.1, on the reverse strand, counting down.
CCGCGCGCACGCGCCGAGCCGCGCCCGCGCAGGGGCCACGCGCACGCGCTGAGCCGCGCCCGCGTAGGGGCCACGCGCACGCGCCAAGCCGCGCCCCCGCAGGGGCCGCGCGCCCGCGCCGGGACGCGCCCGCGCCGGGGCCGCGCCCGCGCCGAGCCGCGTCGGAGGGCCAGGGAGCAGGGGCGGGCCGAGCGCCGCCGGAGAGGGGAGAGAAGGGGCCGCGCCGGACGGGGAAGGGGAGGGACGGGGTCGAGCGACGACGGGGACCGGAGGGGAGGGGCCGAGCGCCGTCGGGGAGGGGAGGGGCCGCGCGCCACCGGGGAGGGAAGGGGAGGGGCGGGGCGGGGTGCCGCGCCGCCGCACAGGGACGCGCGCGCAGGGGAGAGAAGAGGGGGCGCTGTTGGAACTTGCTCACTGGCGCAAGTTGATCCAACGGGGGGGGGGGTGTAATAGCGCAAACAGGGTTTCAGCACGTGATGGCAAAAGCTCTGTTAATCTAGCCTCTCGAGGGCACTGTGCGGGGGTATTTATAGGTGTCCGGGTGCCCGGCGTCCCGTGTTAAGGACGCATGTGCCCTCAGACACCTAGATTATCCCCGGAATATTCCCATAAAGCGGGGTTACAGACCGTAATTACAGGGAGGCCTTTACAAATTAGGCCCGTAATGCGCGACGGCCACGCAGGGCCTGTTACAATGGGCCGAATCACACGTGGGCCTTCGTTCTGGACGAGGTCACAGTTTGAGACGACCTCGTCACAGGTCTTCGTCCGGCGCGTATGAGGCGAAGGGTATGTCTGCCGCTGTCTTGCCACCGTTGGTGCAGCGAGTACGGCGAAGGCTTCGAGCGAAGGGTGGCGTCTTTGCCTTCGCCCCAACATTTGCCCTCCGAGGGACCAGTTCGACTAAGTCACCTGGTGCCGAAGACGTCGCTAGATGGCGGAGACGCTGCCCTCGCTCGAAGTTGTTCCACGGGGGTTTTTGACATGACCGTTGATTGACGCCGTACTGTTGGATTGCGGGTTTCCTGAAGCGCCGCGCCCTGTGTATAAAAGGGGACGGGGGGGGCACGTTTTGAACTCTGTCTTTCCGCGCTCCGCGAAAACCCTAACCGCCTTCTCAAATCTTTTGCTGCTCGTCTGCCCTCCTTGCTCTTGTTCGCCGGAGATCTGGCCCGTGTGAAGCAGACCGCCCGCCGCCGCCGCCGGTACGTAGCGATGCTGACCTCTTCTTCTTCTGCTGCCGCTACGCCGCCGGCCGACGCGTCGTCTGAGGAGACGCTGAGCGCTGTGGCGGCGGAGGAGTTGCACGCCGGCGACACGGTGAATTTTGGTGTGTCGCGGATGTCCTCGGTCCGCGTGCAAGATATGCAGCGGCTTGGTTACTTTGGCGGCGGAGTCGCTCGTGTCCCGGGGACGGAGGAGGTCCCTGAGCCAGAAGGCGAGTTGGTTGTTTTTGAGGCGTTCTTCGCCGCTGGTCTTCGCTTGCCTGCGCACCGATTCGTGGGAGAAGTCCTGCGCAGATTTAACGTCCAGATCCACCAGCTGACTCCGAATGCCGTGGTGGCTCTGTCGAAATATGTCTGGGCGACGACTTCGTACGGCGGACAGCCATCGGTCGAAGTCTTCGCGAAGTACTATTGCCTGCACTGGCAAAAAAGGATGATCGGAAATAAGGTTGCACAGTTTGGATCCTGTACATTTACGCCGAAGACTGGCAAGACCTCGATGGAGGTAGTTGAGTTGGTTCCTTGCGCCCGCAATAAATGGGGCAACTGGCATGAGTTTTGGTTCTACGTTGCGGAGGGCACAGTCGAAGACCATCCGGGGCTCCCCGTGGCTGAGATGTGCTCGTATTATTACTCAGCATACCCGCAGTTTGAAGTGTCGGAGGAGGATGCAGACGAACGGGCCCTTCGGTGCACAGCCGGCCTGAGCAGCGGGCGCGATTTGGTTGAGGAGTTTGTGGCGTTTGGGGTGTGGCCTTTGGCGCATGGCTGGGCGCTGGGCAAAGTATGCCCTCGCTAGATGCCTTCCCGTGGTGGGATGCTGGTGCGAAGTCCCGCCTTCGCACTGGATCTGCGTGGTCGCGATCTGGCCGCCGTTGTGCGTGAGGCGGAGGATGGGGCGGTGCGGATTGTTGGTCGGTACGTGCCGAAAACAGAAGGCCAGCGTAGCTGGGATATACGCGGGTCTAATGACCGCTTGAACAGGATCTTCGAATTGAACCACCTGCCGTATGGCGGTTATCCCGGGCAAGACGATGTAGATCGTCGCGGGAAGAAACCGGTGGCGGAGACTGGAGACGACCCCGTGCCGGCGGCCGCCCCATCCTCTAAGAAGAGGAAACTAGGTATTGCTGCGGGAGGACTGGGGGTTTCCAATGGTTTTGCTAGGGAATTGATGAGGACGTGCGCGACCCCGGGGGGAAGGATGTCTTCGCCCGAGCTCCGGGAGTCTTCAGCGTGGATGCTGAGGGTTACAGGGGGTCGGTGGCCTAAGAATGTTCCTATCCCCCGCGCGACCGGCGAAGATTTTTTTACATCTCGCATGGTTCGTGATTGGAAGGTGTTTCCTTATGGGCGGAATATTGCTGCTGTTTTGTCGGCAGTGATGGACAAGGATCGCCAGGGAGCTGCGCAGAAACGCCAGGCGGTCGTCAGGCTGCCTGAGGCCAGGCCAAAGAGGTTGCAGGGGGCTGCGAAGGCTGCTGCCCCCGGCGGAAGCTAGCCGACACAGGCGGTGAAGTCGGCCGGCCCTGGGTCCAGCAGGGTGTCAGATGCTGCGAAGGCGGCCGCCGCCGGCGGTACTAAGTCTGTCCCGGCGGGAGCCGAGAAGGCTCGAGAGTTGCCTCCGCCGGGCAAGCGCGTTCCCGACTTCGCCACGGATATTAGCGTGGATGATTATCTTGTTGGTAAGTCGTCAGCTCGAGTTTTTTTTGATATATTGATACGTCGCAGGGTCGAGCGAAGGCCAGCTTGCTGTTGTTCTGCCCGCCGTGGCGACCGCTGCGGCTGCCGTGGAGCCTAGGGCGAAGGGTGGTGCTCTTAGTGCTGGTGGTGAGTTTCCGGCGCTCACTGCCGTCAGGGACGAGGCGGGTGCAGTGTCCCGTCGGCTGAAGGAGGCGTTAAGTCAGGTAAATTGAGCTAGACTTCGGCTTTTACCAGCTTCGCTGGGGCTGTGGTCTTATGGGTGTCTTGCAGGCGGTTGACTTTGCAGACCGCGCGGCGTCGGGGGCTCTTACGGCAGTTGTGTCTGCCGAGGTCGAGAGACTTCGGGCGCAACATGCTGATACCGTCCGGGATAAGTCGGCCGCCGACAGCAAGTGCCGCAAGCTGGCAGATAAGCTGGCCGCGCTGGAGGGTGAGAGGGCTGACCTCCGGCGCCAACTGGCGGAGGAGAGGAAGGAGGCTAATGAGGCCCTCGCCAAGGCGCAGTCTGCGCAGGCAGAGGCCAATTTGGCGCGGGCGGAGTGCAGCCTCACTGTCACACCCGGTTTTGGAAGGCAAACCAAGTGCGAACTATGTACGTGCCAGGATCAGAACTCACGTACACAGCGATTACATAAATGAACATCAATGCACATTGCTCGAATAATAACTTAAAAGAGTATTAACTTATTACATCACAGAGTCATAGACATCCACATAGTCATCGTCTTAACAGGTAAATCAAAGTGCTAGCGAAACACAGTAAAGATAAGGCCTTCACAGGCAGCTGACTGGGGGTTGCCGCCAACCCACACCTAGAATTCGTCGTAGTCTTGGAACTCCTGGAAGTCTCCTTCCACGGCTTCGCCTTCTCCTGAGCAGTGGTTACAATGCGGACAACCTGGTGTTTTGTGGTAAAGCAAGGATGAGTACACATCAACGTACTCAGCAAATGTCCCGTTTGGCTGAAGTGGACTAGCTTTATGTGGGGTTAGGCTCAAGCAGTTGTTTTTAGTTGGTCAGGTATTTATCATTAGTAGAAGCCAGATTTTAGCATTAACCAACCCATGAACCATTTCCTCATCGAGGAACAACATCATCATATTCGAACCAATACCATAACATAATCCTTGTATCTCGAACCATCTGTATCTCTAATCAAAGAGGATCCCAAGGCTGCTCTTAACCGTGAGCACGGCTGATATATCAGTTTCACTACCCTCTGCAGAGGTCGCACACTTTACCCATGAGTCATGATTCCCTCTCTGCCCGGGGAGAGCTAATCCCCATTGACCACTACCTAGGTGGTCCGGCAGGGTATCACTACGTAGCTTTTACAAAGATTCCCTAGAGACCATAGCTGCCCGTTAGGTTTCTCCAGTTTGATAAACACAGTACCCCTCCCCGCAGGAGAGTGACTAACAAAAAGCAAAACGAAAGAACCTCGGCACTCAGCCTCGGCAGAGCAAGCACTGTGCCTGGACCCCATTAACGGCACGACGGCGAAGCAACTACACCTCTAGTTCCTCTAATTAATTAGCTAAGGGCATCCCATTTCACCCTCATGGTTGCACTGTTATCCTGGGTGGTCTCTCAACGAACAGGTCCTTACAGAGAGGTACTCAGGAAACAGCCTGAGCCCCCTAGAGTATCACAAGATCATCAATATCATCAGGATAACAGTATCGTAAATAGTCACATCATGTTCATTGATTAAGTTAAGGCAATAGCAGAATGCTAACCATAACAGCCCATAAGGTCATCAAGGATAAAGTAAAGTGTAAAGCTAGTCAATCCTTAGGTTTCAAGTAAGTAATGCGAGGTAGTAAGTTATAAATGACTAGGACATAATGGGTCAGAGGACACTTGCCTTCACCAAACTGTTGATCAGGAACTTCCTCTGCAACTTCCTCGGAAAACACAGACTGCTCGTTGTCTACGTAAAGTAATCATTCACACTATGCACTTGGGAAATAACAAACAAAAACAATATACCAAACATATGCAGCAGAGAGATCACAAGTTCACAATAGAAAAGGATTGGTACTCTAGTATTCCCTAGGTCTAGGGTGGAGGACTATACCAAGTGATTCACTATCCACTAATCAGATCTAAGTCAGTGGTGGGGTTTAAATCATTACATAGTGTTGAGCCCATAAACTTAAGTGCTCCAACTTTTATTAAAGTCTACTATCTTTTATTTATCTCAAATAGGGTTCCCATAACATTAATTTTACCCTAATGATCAACTATTAATTGGGACATAGAAACAGCAGGGAAACATTGCTTAAACAGATAGATAATAATATTATGAACATTTTGCAATTTGAAGCACCTAATTTGGAGTTCATATGACAAAGTTATGAATTTTACAAGATTAGGGATTAAAAATATGCCTTAAATACTTATTTTGGATTAAATAAAAGGTCCAAGGACCTAACTGCGAAAATCCAGGGACGGCGGGTTAATTCTCAGAAAACCGGGGGTCTCTTTAAGAAAACGCGCGGGCGAAGGGGTATCGGGCTCCTACGGCCGTCGGATCTCAGATCGACGCGCAGGATTAGATCCGCGGGCGGGCGCACGAGCGCGCGGCAGCCTGAGTGGCTGACAGGCGGGGCCAGGCAGGCAGCGCGAGCGCGGGGCGGGCTGACAGGCGGGGCCGGGCGGCAGAGCGGGCGCGGGGCGGGCTGACAGGCGGGGCCGGGCGGCAGAGCGGGCGCGGGGCGGCTGACAGGCGGGGCCCGATTGACAGGAAGGCGGGGTGCGGGGGGGGAAACGGCCCTGGGCCGTCGGATCTCAGGCGGACGGCTGAGGTTGGGTTCGGGCTATTTGAAACAGGGCCGTCCGATCTAAGATGGACGGCGGAGATCTGGCGGCTGGCTTCTATCTTCCCCTCCGGCTAGCAGAGGCGGCGGCGCCTGCTCCCGCGGCGGAGAACTCGCCGGAGACGAGGGGCGCGGGGGCTCTGCGGGTCCTTGGGGCGACCTGAATGGCCGGGGAGGTTGGGGAGGGCGCGGGGAACCTTTTGGTGGGGACTAGGTCGGGACAGGGGCACCGGAGGAGGGCGGTCCACGGCGAAGTGGCTCGGCGGCGGCGCTATGGGACTCCGGCGAGCGATTAAGCGCAGCAGAGTGCAATAGAGGGGAAGGGAGGGGGCATGGGAGGTTCCTTACCTCAAGGCAAACTCCGGGGACTCCTCGGTGGCGGCAATGGCGCGACGACGGCCCGGGTCGACGGTGGCGGACCTCGGCGGCTGCGCAGCGAACGGCGGGTGAGTGCGGGCAGAGGAATTCGGGGAGGGAGAGGGAAAATTGGGGCGTGTCCCGGGTTGCGGACGTCGGGGCGAAGCTCACCGTGGCAGAAGGCACGGCGGGGCTCCAACGGCGACGGAGAAACGAGCTCGGGCGGCGGTGGTTAATGGCGGCGGCGCTTTGGCGTGTGAGCAGCGAGGGGAAGGAGAGAGAGAGGCCTGCAGGTGCGCAAATGAGGGAGGGGGAGAGGGCGAGTGGGGTTCGGGGCTCAAGTGGCCGAGGCGAGGTGGTGGCGAGCTCCACGCGCGACGTGGGCGCGGAGTCCGCGGCACGCGCGGCTCGGGGCGGCGGTTACGCGGAGACGGCGGAGCTGACAGCCCGGGCCCGCGAGCAGAGAGAGCGGGGGAAGCGGGCGCGCGCGGGACGGGGAAAGCGGCTGCGCTGACGGGTGGGCCCGCCAGGGCAGAGAGAGGAGGGGGGGAGAAGGCGCGCGCGCGGGATGGGCCGATTGGGCCGAAAGGCCGAGGGGGGGCGGGGGTATGGGCCTTTTTCCCTTTTCTTTTATTCCAGCAATTGTTTTCCCTTTTCTTTTTATTTTCTCTATTTGATTCAAATTCAAATAAGCCACAAATTCAAATTAGACTTTCTAAGAATTATGCACCAAACAAAAGTGAAATCTAGGGTTCAACATGATGCAACAATTCATACTCCCTTGGAGTTTGAGCTAATAGACTATAGTTACAAATAAAATAACCACTTTTCTCCTATAGAAATGAGAAAGAGAAGATTGGGGAAGGATGAGAAAAGGGAAGTAACACCTGAATTTGTGAATATGAGCAAAGAAATTTTATACCCCCAAATTCAGGGTGTTACAAACCTATCCCCCTTAAAAGAATCTCGCCCCGAGATTCAGGGTTGGTCAGCAAAGAGTTCAGGGTATTTGGCTTTCAGATCATCTTCTCGTTCCCAGGTTGCTTCTTCCTCCGAGTGGTGACCCCATCTGACTTTGCACATTCTGATGGTATTCCTCCGGGTGACTCTGTCTGCAAACTCCAGAATCTGCGTTGGCTTCTCTATGTATGTCAGATCCTCTTGGACTTCCAAACCCTCCACTGGCAACTGTTCTTCTGGTACTCGCAGACACTTCTTCAATTGCGACACGTGGAACACGTTGTGCACTGCTGACAAGCTCTCTGGTAGGTTGAGTTGGTAAGCCACTTCTCCACGCTTTGCTTGAATCTGATATGGTCCAACGTACCGGGGTGCTAACTTGCCTTTAACTCCGAACCTTCTGACTCCCCTGATAGGTGACACCCTCAGATAGACGTAATCTCCCACTTCAAAACTCAGTTCTCTTCTCCTTCGGTCCGCATAGCTTCGCTGTCTTGACTGGGCTATCTTCAGGTTCTCCTGAACCATTTTGATATTCTCTTCGGCTTCAAGCAGGATGTCGGGGCCAAACACCTGTCTCTCTCCAGGCTGGTCCCAATGCAGCGGAGTCCTACAACTCCGCCCATAGAGTGCCTGAAACGGCGACATCTTCAAGCTAGCCTGATAGCTATTGTTATAGGAGAATTCTGCATAAGGTAACCTTTTGTCCCATCCTGACTTGTCTTGCAACGCACAGGCTCTCAGCATATCTTCTAGGATCTGGTTAGTTCTTTCAGTCTGACCGTCTGTCTGTGGATGATAAGCCGAGCTGAAGTTCAAATGTGTGCCCAAAGCTTCTTGTAGCTGCTGCCAAAAATGAGAGGTGAACTGCGTTCCTCGATCTGACACTATCTTCTTCGGCACACCATGAAGGCAGACTATCCGTGACATGTATAACTCAGCTAACGTTGCTCCGGTGTATGTGGTCTTCACAGGTATGAAATGGGCCACCTTTGTTAAGCGGTCCACAACCACCCAGATGGAATCATAGCCGGCCCGGGTACGAGGTAGGCCAACTATAAAATCCATCCCGATCTCATCCCACTTCCACTGAGGAATCCGCAATGGCTGCAACAATCCGGCGGGCCTTTGATGCTCTGCTTTGGTCCTTTGACAGCTATCACAGATGGCGACATATTCTGCGATTTCTCTTTTCATGCCATACCACCAAAACCTCCTCTTTAAATCCTGGTACATCTTTTCACTTCCCGGGTGTATGGAGTAGGCTGTCTCATGAGCTTCCTTTAGGATCAGCTCCCGAATAGGTTTGAGGTCGGGGACACACAATCGGTCCTTGAACCATATTACCCCCTCTTCATCCTCTCGAAAGTCTTTGCCTCTTCCTTCTAAGATCAGCTGCCGGATCTTGTTGATGCTTTCATCATCCTTCTGCCCTTCTTTGATCTCCCGCTCTAGGGTGGGCTCTAATTCCACTGTTACTCCTTGCGTACTGTTCAAAAAACCAAGACTCAGTCTGTCGAACTCCTTGGCTAACTCATATGGCATTGGGTACGTGGCCAACATATTGACTTGACTCTTCCTGCTCAGAGCATCTGCAACCACATTGGCTTTGCCTGGATGGTAATGTATCTCCAACTCATAGTCCTTGATCAATTCCAACCATCTTCGCTGTCTCATGTTTAACTCTGACTGGGTGAATATGTACTTCAGACTTTTATGATCTGTGTAAATGTCGCACTTCTGCCCATACAGGTAATGTCTCCAGGTCTTCAAAGCATGAACTACTGCTGCCAACTCCAGGTCATGTGTGGGATAATTTTTCTCATGGATCTTTAGCTGTCGAGATGAATATGCTACAACTCTTCCTTCTTGCATTAGCACACATCCCAATCCGGTGTAAGAAGCATCGCAATACACTGAGAATGGCTTGTGAACATCAGGCAGGACTAACACCGGAGCTGTAGTCAATCTATTTATCAGTTCTTCAAATGCTTCCTGACACTTTTGGGTCCACTTAAACTCAACTTTCTTCGCTAGTAACGCTGTCATTGGTCTAGCAATCTTTGAGAAGCCTTCGATGAAACGCCTGTAATACCCAGCCATTCCAATGAAGCTCTTGATCCCACGAACATCCTTTGGTGCTTTCCAGTTCAGGATATCTGCCACTTTCTTTGGATCCACTGCCAACCCATCTTGATTTATGATGTGACCCAGAAATAAGACTTCATGAATCCAGAACTCGCATTTGCCCAGCTTGGCATACAACTGATGCTCTCGAAGTCTTTGCAATACCATCTTCAAATGCTCTACATGATCTTCCTCACTTCGAGAGTATATGAGAATATCATCGATAAACACTACCACAAACTTGTCCAGATAATCCATGAACACACTGTTCATCAGATACATAAAGAAGGCTGGCGCATTTGTCAAACCAAAGGACATAACTGTGAATTCATATAACCCGTACTTGGTGATGAATGCTGTCTTCGGTATGTCCGAGGGTCGGATTCTGAGTTGATGGTAACCTGATCTCAGATCTATCTTCGAGAATACGCTGGCACCTCTGAGCTGGTCGAACAAATCTTCTATCCTTGGCAGGGGGTACTTGTTCTTGACAGTGACTTCATTCAAGGCTCTGTAGTCTATGCACATCCTTTTGGTGCCATCTTTCTTCTCTACAAACAACACCGGAGCGGCCCAAGGCGAGGTACTTGGTCTGATGTAACCCTTCTCTAACATCTCATCTATCTGCTTCTTGAGTTCCACCAATTCTGGTCCAGACACTCGGTAGGCTCTTTTGGAAATGGGGGCGGTACCAGGGATAAGCTCTATGGCAAATTCGACTTTTCTCTCGGGTGGCATGCCCGTTAGCTCCTCGGGAAATACGTCCAGAAAGTCCGACACAACCCTGATAGCCTCGAGCGGGTTGGGCTCCTTACTATCAACTGAAATCTGGTGACACACACCCTCCGCTGAATTAGGCATCCTTAGCTCGGCCACTACCTCTTCTCCTGACGGGGACTTCAATGTTACGGTCCTTTTGTCACAGCTAACATTCGCTTCATACTTCATTAACCAATTCATCCCTAGAATGACATCTATCCCAGGGGTGTCTATTACTATTAGATCACTGGGGAACCCTATCCCCCTTATTTCCACCCTTATATTTGAGCATATTTTATCTGTTTGCACCTTGCCACCAACCGAATTAATCCTCATGGGCGGCATCATTGCCTCTACTGAGGTGTTATGCAATTCTACCCAGGTTGCAGTGACAAATGAATGAGTTGCACCAGTATCAAATAGCACTTTCGTGGGATGAGATTCGACTGAGAACATACCTACTGCCACATCTGGTGCATCCTGGATCGCTTCGGCCTCCAAGTGGTTCACCTTTCCACGGTTGTACGCTTGGCTACGATTGCCTGCTGCCGGCTGCAGCACACCTTGCCTTGTTGGAGCATTGGGGTTGGTCTGCTGCTGCGCCATCTTCTTTGGGCAATGCATCGCCCAGTGGCCTTGTTCTCCACAGTGGAAACATCCTCTGCCTCCTCCTTGTGCTGGGGCTGCTTGGTTGCTCTGGTTTGCTGCTGGGGCAGGAAGGCGAGGTGCCTGGTTGTTCTGCTTCTGATACTGATTACCTCCCTGCTGGCTGTGCTGACGATACTGCTGCTGCTGCTGCTGCTGATACTGCCTCTGAAACTGCTGCTGATGCGGACGCTGATTCTGATTTTGATATCCCTGTGGGTGACCAGGCCTGCCTTGCTGAGATGAACTGCCTGAGAAACGTGGACGGCTGATGCTTCCGGACTAGGGTCCACTCATCTTACGCTTCCGATCTTCCATATCCTTACGCTTCTTCTCAGTCATAACTGCCCTATCGATCAGGTGCTGGAAGGTGGGGAAGGTGTGATTCATCAGCTGGTAATGCAGGGGATCCACCAAACCCCTCATGAACCTGTACTGCCTTTTAGCATCAGTGTTGACATCCTCAGGTGCATAACGAGATAGCTGCAGAAACTTGTCTCTGTATTCACTAACAGACAGGGGTCCCTGCCTCAGAGCCAGAAACTCCTCCTTCTTCACGATCATCAGTCCCTCTGGCACATGGTACCTGTGGAAACTCTCGCTGAATTCTTCCCAGGTGATGGCTTCGGGGTCAGCATGTGTGGCGAGGTAGGACTCCCACCAGGACTGGGCTGCTCCCCTTAGCTGACGGGGACCATACAGAACCTTCGCCCTGTCGTCACATTGGGCGGTGCGCAGTTCTCTCTCCACTGCGCGCAGCCAGTCTTCTGCATCCATGGGGTCGGCAGAATGGGCGAAGGTAGGAGGGTGCCCTCTCATGAACTCGCCACGCTTATCTCGTGGCATCTGGGGCATCTGCACTTGCAATTGGGGTTGGGGTTGCTGTTGAGCCTGCTGCATGGCTGCCAGAGTCTGCCCAATGGCCTGCACTGCCTGAGTCTGCATCAAGAACATCTGCTCCACTGACATCGGGGGTGGTGGGGGAGGCTGCCTCTGTTGTTCCTCCTGCTGGTCATGCTGCTCTTGCTGAGCACGCCTGTTGCATCGGCGCCTGTTGTCAGACATCTGTGGAAGACATTCATACATCAGCGTTGATCTTACAACCCTTCAGCATAAGAAAAGAGAATACAGAATTCTTCATGACACTGAGTGAACAAAGAGCTTCACTGATCCTCATTATGATTCAACACAGCTTCTCAGATAGAAAGGAAAGTAAAAGTAAATGGCTTCCCAACTAAATAACTGACTTTATTAACATTATAGCTAGGCCAAACTGCAGGAGAAACCCACAGGTTGGCAACAGTCATTACAAAGATTCAAATCCAGCACAAGTTCATCATAACAAGCATGCAAGCAACTGATAAGCAAACTAAGCTAATTGGAAACAACTGATAAGCAAACTAAACTAACTATCTAAGACTGAGACATCTGACTTAAGAATTATTACAAACTTCGACGCTAACGATCTAAGGATCCAGATCTATCCTGGTCCTACAGGCAGGGGAACCATAAGTGTGGTGACCACGTGGCGGTGAGCGGTAAGGGTGCTGAGTCCCAACAGGAGCGGGAGAACCACCCTCCTGGTGATGGCGCTCTGCCAGCTCAGCACGCAACTCCGCAATCTCCGTTCGAGCCCTGCTCAGCTCGTCCAGAGAGTGATCCAGCTCAGTGTTAAGCACTGCGACTAGGTTGACTGTGCTGCTCAACCTAGGGTTAGCCTCACCAACAGGTGAGACAACCACACTCTCTGTGCTGCCAGTAGGGCGGCGGGGGTAGTACCGAAGGTTAAGACCGTCGGCCACCCCACCGAACAAAGAACAGTACTGGGAGAGTGCACGTCGTGCTGCATCCTGCATAGCCGCCTCTGCAGTGTCCCTTTCGGAGATGGAATAGTGCTCCGAAACGGCCTCCGCACCCCGGAGGTCATCCTCCGGACGGCGAACTAGGCAGGTAGCCTCCCAGCGGTCCGGGTACCTCCCGCGGCTGTGCTGGTAGACTACACAACGATACTCGATCGACCAGGTGTGCCGGTCGAAAGCCTGGCGCAGCAAGGTGTCGAGTGCGTCGTGGAAGTGACAACCGCGAGCGGCGTCACGGGTGATGGGTCGGGCGACCCATCCTTCCGCCTCCTGCGGCTTAGAAGACTCCGTGCTGTGGTCTGAGTCGTCGTCGTCGGGGTCCCCTCCAGGACTTCCTCCGGTAGCTCCTCCAACAGCCGAGGCATCCCGCGGTGGTGCAGGGGGCGCCTCCAGCTGGGCAACAGAGGAACGGGGCCTCACGGACTCCACCTCCTGCTGGGGTGGGGAGGAAGAGCCCTGCTGCTCTCTGTGCTGGCGCCGGCGTTCCTGCTCCTCACGCAGGCGGTGGTGCAGTCTCTCCAGGTGACTCGACTGACCGGACACGGTGCGGTGCAGAGGACGCTCCGCAAGTCGAGACGGCAGGAAAGGAATCACCGACTTACGTGCAGTGTGTCTAAGACGAGCCATCTACAAAAGACACCGTAAGCATAAGAGTAAGAGCAGAACTAATATGACAAGTGAATAAACCATAGACAGAATAAGATAAAATTTTTAACAAGGTATAATATAGTATATATATATGTAGTAAAACATAGGGTTGGTCGAGGTGACCGACTTTTGAAGTAACATCAGAGGTCAAGGTGAGGGGGAAGGTCAATAGTCCTTAGTACGACCAGTGCTACTCTAGGTCAGCGGTCCTACAGTCAGCACGGCTTTGATACCACTTATGTCACACCCGGTTTTGGAAGGCAAACCAAGTGCGAACTATGTACGTGCCAGGATCAGAACTCACGTACACAGCGATTACATAAATGAACATCAATGCACATTGCTCGAATAATAACTTAAAAGAGTATTAACTTATTACATCACAGAGTCATAGACATCCACATAGTCATCGTCTTAACAGGTAAATCAAAGTGCTAGCGAAACGCAGTAAAGATAAGGCCTTCACAGGCAGCTGACTAGGGGTTGCCGCCAACCCACACCTAGAATTCGTCGTAGTCTTGGAACTCCTGGAAGTCTCCTTCCACGGCTTCGCCTTCTCCTGAGCAGTGGTTACAATGCGGACAACCTGGTGTTTTGTGGTAAAGCAAGGATGAGTACACATCAACGTACTCAGCAAATGTCCCGTTTGGCTGAAGTAGACTAGCTTTATGTGGGGTTAGGCTCAAGCAGTTGTTTTTAGTTGGTCAGGTATTTATCATTAGTAGAAGCCAGATTTTAGCATTAACCAACCCATGAACCATTTCCTCATCGAGGAACAACATCATCATATTCGAATCAATACCATAACATAATCCTTGTATCTCGAACCATCTGTATCTCTAATCAAAGAGGATCCCAAGGCTGCTCTTAACCGTGAGCACGGCTGATATATCAGTTTCACTACCCTCTGCAGAGGTCGCACACTTTACCCATGAGTCATGATTCCCTCTCTGCCCGGGGAGAGCTAATCCCCATTGACCACTACCTAGGTGGTCCGGCAGGGTATCACTACGTAGCTTTTACAAAGATTCCCTAGAGATCATAGCTGCCCGTTAGGTTTCTCCAGTTTGATAAACACAGTACCCCTCCCCGCAGGAGAGTGACTAACAAAAAGCAAAACGAAAGAACCTCGGCACTCAGCCTCGGCAGAGCAAGCACTGTGCCTGGACCCCATTAACGGCACGACGGCGAAGCAACTACACCTCTAGTTCCTCTAATTAATTAGCTAAGGGCATCCCATTTCACCCTCATGGTTGCACTGTTATCCCGGGTGGTCTCTCAACGAACAGGTCCTTACGGAGAGGTACTCAGGAAACAGCCTGAGCCCCCTAGAGTATCACAAGATCATCAATATCATCAGGATAACAGTATCGTAAATAGTCACATCATGTTCATTGATTAAGTTAAGGCAATAGCAGAATGCTAACCATAACAGCCCATAAGGTCATCAAGGATAAAGTAAAGTGTAAAGCTAGTCAATCCTTAGGTTTCAAGTAAGTAATGCGGGGTAGTAAGTTATAAATGACTAGGACATAATGGGTCAGAGGACACTTGCCTTCACCAAACTGTTGATCAGGAACTTCCTCTGCAACTTCCTCGGAAAACACAGACTGCTCGTTGTCTACGTAAAGTAATCATTCACACTATGCACTTGGGAAATAACAAACAAAAACAATATACCAAACATATGCAGCAGAGAGATCACAAGTTCACAATAGAAAAGGATTGGTACTCTAGTATTCCCTAGGTCTAGGGTGGAGGACTATACCAAGTGATTCACTATCCACTAATCAGATCTAAGTCAGTGGTGGGGTTTAAATCATTACATAGTGTTGAGCCCATAAACTTAAGTGCTCCAACTTTTATTAAAGTCTACTATCTTTTATTTATCTCAAATAGGGTTCCCATAACATTAATTTTACCCTAATGATCAACTATTAATTGGGACATAGAAACAGCAGGGAAACATTGCTTAAACAGATAGATAATAATATTATGAACATTTTGCAATTTGAAGCACCTAATTTGGAGTTCATATGACAAAGTTATGAATTTTACAAGATTAGGGATTAAAAATATGCCTTAAATACTTATTTTGGATTAAATAAAAGGTCCAAGGACCTAACTGCGAAAATCCAGGGACGGCGGGTTAATTCTCAGAAAACCGGGGGTCTCTTTAAGAAAACGCGCGGGCGAAGGGGTATCGGGCTCCTACGGCCGTCGGATCTCAGATCGACGCGCAGGATTAGATCCGCGGGCGGGCGCGCGGCAGCCTGAGTGGCTGACAGGCGGGGCCAGGCGGGCAGCGCGAGCGCGGGGCGGGCTGACAGGCGGGGCCGGGCGGCAGAGCGGGCGCGGGGCGGGCTGACAGGCGGGGCCGGGCGGCAGAGCGGGCGCGGGGCGGCTGACAGGCGGGGCCCGATTGACAGGAAGGCGGGGTGCGGGGGGGGAAACGGCCCTGGGCCGTCGGATCTCAGGCGGACGGCTGAGGTTGGGTTCGGGCTATTTGAAACAGGGCCGTCCGATCTAAGATGGACGGCGGAGATCTGGCGGCTGGCTTCTATCTTCCCCTCCGGCTAGCAGAGGCGGCGGCGCCTGCTCCCGCGGCGGAGAACTCGCCGGAGACGAGGGGCGCGGGGGCTCTGCGGGTCCTTGGGGCGACCTGAATGGCCGGGGAGGTTGGGGAGGGCGCGGGGAACCTTTTGGTGGGGACTAGGTCGGGACAGGGGCACCGGAGGAGGGCGGTCCACGGCGAAGTGGCTCGGCGGCGGCGCTATGGGACTCCGGCGAGCGATTAAGCGCAGCAGAGTGCAATAGAGGGGAAGGGAGGGGGCATGGGAGGTTCCTTACCTCAAGGCAAACTCCGGGGACTCCTCGGTGGCGGCAATGGCGCGACGACGGCCCGGGTCGACGGTGGCGGACCTCGGCGGCTGCGCAGCGAACGGCGGGTGAGTGCGGGCAGAGGAATTCGAGGAGGGAGAGGGAAAATTGGGGCGTGTCCCGGGTTGCGGACGTCGGGGCGAAGCTCACCGTGGCAGAAGGCACGGCGGGGCTCCAACGGCGACGGAGAAACGAGCTCGGGCGGCGGTGGTGATAGTCGCCTAGAGGGGGGGGGGGTGAATAGGGCGAAGCTGAAAATCTCAAAAATAATCACAACTACAAGCTGGGGTTAGCGTTAGAAATAAAAACGAGTCCGCGAGAGAGGGCGCAAAACAAATCGCAAGCGAATAAGAATGTGACACGCGGATTTGTTTTACCGAGGTTCGGTTCTCGTAAACCTACTCCCCGTTGAGGAGGCCACAAAGGCCGGGTCTCTTTCAACCCTTCCCTCTCTCAAACGATCCCACGGATCGAGTGAGCTTTCTCTTCTTCTCAATCAAACGGGAACAAAGCTTCCCCGCAAGGGCCACCACACAATTGGTGCCTCTTGCCTTGGTTACAATTGAGTTTTGATTGCAAGACCAAATGAGAAAGAAAGAATGCGATCCAAGCGCAAGAGCTCGAAAGAACACAAGCAAATCACTCTCTCTAATCACTATGGTGTTGTGTGGAATTTGGAGAGGACTTGATCTATTTGGTGTGTCTAGAATTGAATGCTAGAGCTCTTGTAGTAGTTGAGAAGTGGAAAACTTGGATGGCAATGAATGTGGGGTGGTTGGGGTATTTATAGCCCCAACCACCAAAAGTGACCGTTGCTGGAACCTGTCTGTTCGATGGCGCACCGGACAGTCCGGTGCACACCGGACAGTCCGGTGCCCCTGCCACGTCACCATTGCCGTTGGATTCTGACCGTTGGAGCTTCTGACATCTGGGCCCTCCTGGGTGTCCGGTGCACACCGGACATGTACTGTTTGATGTCCGGTGCACCGGTATGGGCGTGCCTGCCGTCTGCGCGCGCTGCGCGCGCATTAAATGCTCCGCAGGGAGCCGTTGGCGCCGCAGAGAGCCGTTGCTCCGCTGGCACACCGGACAGTCCGGTGCACACCGGACAGTCCGGTGAATTTTAGCGGAGCGGCTCCCGCGCGAACCCGAGGCGGACGAGTTCCTGGAGACCGCGCTTCCTTGGAGCACCGGACAGTCCGGTGAAATATAGCGCGCCGGCTTCCGAGAATTCCCGAGGGCGAAGAGTTGGAGTTGGATTCCTCTGGCCGCATCGGACACTGTCCGGTGCACACCGGACAGTCCGGTGCCTCTAGCCAGAGGTGCCCTCGATTGCCTCGTTGCTCCTTTGTTGAATCCAACACTTGGTCTTTTTATTGGCTAAATGTGAACCTTTTGCACCTGTGTAACTTATGCACTAGAGTAAACTAGTTAGTCCAATATTTGTGTTGGACAATTCAACCACCAAAATTATTTAGGAACTAGGTGTAAGCCTAATTCCCTTTCAGGTGGTTAATGGCGGCGGCGCTTTGGCGTGTGAGCAGCGAGGGGAAGGAGAGAGAGAGGCCTGCAGGTGCGCAAATGAGGGAGGGGGAGAGGGCGAGTGGGGTTCGGGGCTCAAGTGGCCGAGGCGAGGTGGTGGCGAGCTCCACGCGCGACGTGGGCGCGGAGTCCGCGGCACGCGCGGCTCGGGGCGGCGGTTACGCGGAGACGGCGGAGCTGACAGCCCGGGCCCGCGAGCAGAGAGAGCGGGGGAAGCGGGCGCGCGCGGGACGGGGAAAGCGGCTGCGCTGACGGGTGGGCCCGCCAGGGCAGAGAGAGGAGGGGGGAGAAGGCGCGCACGCGGGATGGGCCGATTGGGCCGAAAGGCCGAGGGGGGGCGGGGGTATGGGCCTTTTCCCTTTTCTTTTATTCCAGCAATTGTTTTCCCTTTTCTTTTTATTTTCTCTATTTGATTCAAATTCAAATAAGCCACAAATTCAAATTAGACTTTCTAAGAATTATGCACCAAACAAAAGTGAAATCTAGGGTTCAACATGATGCAACAATTCATACTCCCTTGGAGTTTGAGCTAATAGACTATAGTTACAAATAAAATAACCACTTTTCTCCTATAGAAATGAGAAAGAGAAGATTGGGGAAGGATGAGAAAAGGGAAGTAACACCTGAATTTGTGAATATGAGCAAAGAAATTTTATACCCCCAAATTCAGGGTGTTACACTCACCAGGCAGCGTGCCGAGGAGTTGGGGGAGCGGTTCAACGCCCTGCAGACCCGTGTGGAGAGGGTCAAGGCTTCGACACGCTTGGAGGCGGAGCGGACGCGCAAACAGCTTGTGGACTCGTACCACGAGCTGGGCGCGCGGACCGCTGACTTTGAAGTGCCAGACCAAGAGCCCGGCCTTCGCTGCCTGGAGTGGCTGCAGGAGGAGCTGCTGGCGCTCCCCACCATTGTGGAGGGGTTTATGTCCTATGCCTCCCTGGTCACCTGCGAAGGGGCGATGAACGCGCTGTCCCGCGAGGGGTGCCGGCACTATGAGGTCTTCGACCAAGCTGATGAGGATTTCGAGCGTGATATCTACAAGGTTGAGGACCCTGTGGTGAAGGAATCCGCGGGAGCCCTCTTCGACCGGATGTGGGGTCCTCACGGTCGGGAGGTGGTCAGGGAGCGGTCTGAGACGGCGAGGGGTCAGGTAATGTTTGACTTTTGTTTGGTGTTGTTGTGGGTTGTATGTGGGTTTGCTGAATCTGTGTGCTGTGTGTTAGGCGGTGCGTAACGAGAAGGTGGACGACTTCGGGGCTTTAAACAGCGCGCAGCCTGACTCGGAGTCGAACCCGGTGGCGGCTGTGTCCGAGGTCGCCCCGGCGCTGGCCCCAGAGACCGCCGGAGGCGCCCTTGATGCACCCGCAGCCACCGCGGCCGGCGGTGGCCCGTCGCCAACTGCTGCGCCAAGGGCTGATGATCCTGCGAAGATGGCGGCGGAGGCAGCAGTGGAGGATCCTACGACGGCTGGGTCTTCGCAGGTGGCATAGTGGGTGTGGGTAGTTAGGGAATTTTGTATATGTTGCTGAACCTTGGTTGCTGCGCAGGTTCAAGATTTTGGGCCTGCGCACGCAGCCGCTGCTGCTAATTTTTTGGCGGCTTCGACCGTGGACGATGGGAATGAATCGGATGAATCTGCGTCTAAGCTTTCTTATTTTGATGATTCTGAGAGTTCGGTTGGGTGGACTGAAGAGTCGTCGAATGAGGACTTGGATTATTTTGCGGCCTTGGATGTGGCGGCGGCGGAGGCTTCGCCGCGTGCTGTGGATGCTGAGGTTGTGCCTGGTCCGAGTGCGGGGCGTATGCAGCGAAGGGCGGTTGCGAAGCGTAGGGTGAGTGAGGCGGACGGCGGTCGGCTTTGTGTGAACAGGGCCGGCAGGCAGGAACTGTTGTCCTTGCCGGCCGCCGTGAGTGCAGGTGAGGGGGAGTTGCGAAGTCTTTTTGCGGGTGAGGAGCTGAGGATAATGCTATTTAACTATAGGGAGATGGGAATTATTCCGAAGGTTGAACCAATGTAAAGTGTGATGCCCTCGCTTGTTCATATTAATGGCTTGTATGATGAGGTTGTGTGTCTTCGCGCATTCGGCTATGCTTACGAAGGCGTTACGCGCTTGGTCTGGTGTATTGGTTAGATTGGTCTGGTGCGCATGTAGTCGGTCTTTGCGCGGACAGTTTGGCGTAGTCTTTTCCATGCTTGTTGTGCTAGTCCGGCTACACCCTTAGGCGACTTCTGCACGGATAACTTTCGCGGAAGACTTCGATTCTTCGCACTTGTTGTGCTAGTCCGGCTGCACCCTTAGGCAACTTCTGCGCGGATAGTCTTCGTGGAGGACTTCGATTTTTCGCACTTGTTGTGCTAGTCCGGCTTCACCCTTAGGCGACTTCTGCGCGGATAGTCTTCGCGAAAGACTTCGATTTTTCGCACTTGTTGTGCTAGTCCGGCTGCACCCTTAGGCGACTTCTGCGCGGATAGTCTTCGCGGAAGACTTCGATTTTTCGCACTTGTTGTGCTAGTCCGGCTGCACCATTAGGCGACTTCTGCGCGGAGTTGTCGCACGCGAGGGTGGCTGATGCTGGGCCTCGCGGTGACTATGTATTGGTCGAATGTCGAAGACCGTTGGCGCGGTCTTTTTTCGACGTAGATTTTGCGGGGGATTTTGCACTTGTATATTACATGACTCCGCCTCGTTAAAAACCTCACCCCCGGGAGGAAAAGAGTGTGGGCCAGAATAAAAATTGTCTTTGCGAATTACAAGGGCGAGCTGGCCCTGATGAGTCAAACAAAAAATTTGCGGAGATTATCGATGTTCCAGGAATGCTCCAAGTCTTCGCCGTTTGGCGTTGCGAGCCTGTATGCGCTGGGGGAGGCCTTCGTCTTGACAATGAAAGGGCCCTCCCACTTGGGCTCCAGCTTGCCCCTGACTCTGTTCGAGCTGTCCGGACGAGTACGAGGTCCCCTTCGCTGAATTCCCTTGGGATGACTGCCTGGTCGCGCCATGCCTTTGTCTGGGCTTGGTATTTGTCCAGAGCTTGTAGGGCGAAGACGCGGTCTCCGTCGATGAGGTCCTTCGAAGTCGGCTCGTCTACGTCTGGGACGGCCGACGCGG
The DNA here is from genome assembly GCA_029449295.1 of Zea luxurians. Taxonomy (NCBI): domain Eukaryota; kingdom Viridiplantae; phylum Streptophyta; class Magnoliopsida; order Poales; family Poaceae; genus Zea; species Zea luxurians. The sequence continues at coordinate 1,085,361 of JAOPSE010000227.1, read as the reverse complement.
CTGTCCGAGGCGACCCATGCTTTATTTCTTGCGGAGTCATGGCCTCCGATCCGTACAATAGGCGGAAGGGGGTGAACCCAGTCGCCCTGCACTCAGTTGTATTCAGTGCCCAGACCACTTCGGGTAACAGGTCGGGCCACTTGCCTTTTTTGTCGTCGAGGAGCATTTTCTTGACGGCTGTGAAAATTTTGCCATTGGTGCGCTCCACGACTCCGTTGGACTGGGGGTGGTACACGGAGGCGAAGGCAAGCTTGGTGCCGATGGAGAAGCAGAAGTCTTTGAAATCTTGGTTGTCGAACTGCTTGCCGTTGTCGACCATGAGTTCGGACGGTACTCCGAAGCGGCAAACAATATTTTGCCAGAAGGATTTCTGGGCTGTCTTCGATGTGATGGTGGATACTGCCCTCGCTTCAATCCATTTGGTGAAGTATTCAACAGCGACGAAGGTGAACTTGAGGTTCCCCTGAGCCGTGGGCAGGGGCCCAACGATGTCTAGGCCCCAGCGCTGAAGGGGCCACGTGTGGGCGATCAGCTTCCTGAACTGCGAGGGGCGCCCCGAGCATGGGGAGAATTTCTGACAGGCTTCACAGGATCTGACGACCCGATTTGTGGCGCAAATAATGGCGGCCCAGTAGAAACCTTGGCGAATCACCTTTGCCGCTAGGGCCCTAGGCCCCGCGTGGGAGCCGCAGGTCCCCTTGTGGACTTCGCGTAGGATTTGGACGCCTTCGGTCTCGGTGACGCACTTAAGCATCGGTTGACTGACCCCCTTCTTGTAAAGTTGGCCCTCGATCAGTGCGAAGTCCCGGCTTTGGTGGTGGAGGCGCTTGGCCTCATTGCTGTCGATTGGGTGATAGTACCCCTGCAGGTACAGGGTTATTGGCGCCCACCAGTCTTCGGTCATGATGAGGTTGATTATGCGGTGGCCCTCGCTGTCGTTGGTTATTTGGAGCCCTTCAGGGCTGCGGACGGCTGGCGTGCCGATGACGTGGTAGAACACGTCGGAGGGTAGGGCTTCACCCCTGGCGGCTGCCTTGGCCAATGCGTCGGCTTCTTCATTCTTGGCTCGGTCCACATGCTGCAATGTGAATCCCTTGAATTGTCTCTCGAGACTTCGGATGGCCGCGAGGTATTGCATAAGAGCGGGGTCCTTTGCTGCATAATCTTTCTCGACCTGGCCGGCGACTACTTTGGAGTCTGTTCGGACTATGCAGGTGGTGACGCCGAGGGCTCTTAGTTTGCGGAGGCCGAGGATGACAGCTTCGTATTCTGCTATGTTGTTTGTGCATCTGTCAGATTCCAGAGCGAAGCTTAAGCGTGCCGCGTATCTGTGCTTGACCCCGGCGGGCGAGGTGATGACTGCAGCAGCGCCTGCCCCCACATGGCACCAAGCGCCGTCGCAGTGGATTGTCCAAACTTTCTCTACAGACGGGTCCAGCTGTGTTATTGGCCCGGTCCAGTCGACGACGAAGTTTGCTAGAACTTGTGACTTGATCGCCGTCCTGGGCTTGAAAGTGATGTGGTAGCCGGAGAGTTCGGTCGCCCATTTGGCGATCCGTACCGATGCCTCAGGGTTCCTGAATAATTCGCCGAGTCCCCTATCTGAGGTGACGCGGACCTTGAATGCTTCAAAGTAGTGGCGCAGTTTGCGCGAAGACATAACAACTGCATATGCAATCTTTTCGAGTTCCGTCATGTTACACTTTGACGGTGTGAGCACTTCGGAGACGTAATAAACTGGGCACTGTCTGATCGTGCCCTCTACTGTCTGCTCCTAAACTAGTGCCGCGCTGACCACGTGCAGCGAGGCCGCAACGTAAAGCAACAGGGGTAGCGAAGAGTCGGGGCTTGTAAGAACCGCCAACTCCAACAGGTACTGTTTTAGTGAGGCGAAGGCCGCCGCCTGCTCTGGTCCCCAAGCGAAGTCTTTTGCGCCGTGGAGTGTTTTGAGGAAGGGAAGACTTCGCTCAGCGGATTTGGAGATGAATCTATTGAGGGCGGCCAATCTGCCTGTCAGACGCTGGACCTCTCTTGCTGACTGCGGGGGCGTCATGTTTATGATGGCCTAGATTTTGGTTGGGTTGGCCTCGATGCCGCGGTGTGATACCAGGTAGCCCAATATTTTCCCCTGGTGAACGCCGAAGACGCACTTGTCGGGGTTCAGGCGAAGTCGTGCGTCCCGCATGTTCGCGAATGTCTCGGCGAGGTCTGCGAGATGGTCCTCCTTGCTCCTGCTGGCGACGACGATGTCATCCACATATGTGAATATATTTCTGCCGACTTGCCCTTCGAGCACTGTTTTGGTAAGCCGGGAGAAGGTGGACCCGACATTCTGATAAAGCAATATGTGCCGAAGGGTGTTATGAAGCTGGTGCTGGCCTTGTCTTCCTCCTTCATATATATTTGATGATAACCGGAGAAGCAGTCGAGGAGCGACATGACCTCGCACCCGGCCGCGCTATCGACTATTTTATCGATCCGAGGCAACAGGAAGTTGTCCTTTGGGCAGGCCTTGTTGAGACTAGTGAAGTCGATGCACATTCGCCACTTGCCGCTCTTTTTCTGCACCATCACAATGTTGGAGAGCCACGTGGGGTAAGCCACTGGCTCGATAAATTTGGCTTCCAGTAGGCGGTGCACCTCGGCCTTGGCGGCTTCTATCTTCTCGTCGGACATTTTGCGGAGCCGCTGTTTTTTCGGTCTCACCGAAGGGTCGATTCCCAAGCTGTGCTCAATTATGGATCGGCTGACCCCGACCAAGTCTAGGGCGGACCAGGCGAAGACGTCTTTGTTCTTGGACAAGCAGCACAGGAGTTTCTCCTCGTCATGCGAAGTGAGGTCTTCGCTGATAGTGACTGTCTGCTTGGGCGTGGCCTGGTCGAGGGGAACAGTCTTGGTCCCGTCGTTGCTCTGCAGCTGTGCCTTGTCATGTTCTTTTTCGGTTGGGCTGGCGGACGCAGGGACCTCGCGCTGGGCCGTGAGGCAGTGAACATTTCGTTGCCCGAGGACGAAGTCCCGCTCTATATTGCGCGCAGTCTGCTGATTGCCGTAGACCGCGATAGCGCCTAACGGACCTGGTATCTTCATGCACAGGTACAATCCGTGAATGGCCGCCTCAAACTTGTTGATGGAGCCCCGGCCCATGATGGCGTTGTACGGATACACCATATCGACGATGTCAAAGGTGATTTGCTCACTTCAGGCATTGGGTGCTACACCGAAGGAGAGAGGCAACTCTATCTTGCCGACGGGAAAGGTGCCCTTGCCGCCGAAGCCATACAACGGGTTGTCCGAAGGCTTGAGCAGGCTGTGGCTAATGCCCATGCGGTCGAAGGCATGGAGGAAAATGATGTCTGCTTGACTGCCATTGTCGACTAGGACTTTGTGCAGGTCCCAGCCTACCACGCTGCAGTTAATAACCATGGCGTCGATGTGGGGGGCGCTGCGCAGGTCGACGTCTCGGGCGTCGAAGGTTAGCGGTACATGGGACCACTTCATCTGCACGACTGGATCAGTGATGGCGACGTGGTTGATGCTGCGGTAGTGGTCCCGCTTCTGCCGCTTTGTGTCGAAGTCGGTGCTGGACCCCCCAGTGATCATATGAATGACTCCGCGATACGGCTGATCGGCGAAGTCTTCTTGCTTTGGGGCGTGGGGGTTGTTGATGTTTTGTTGTTGCTGGTGTGGAGGTGGGGGTGGGGGAGGTACGATTTGTACTTCCTGGTGGTGTTGGTATGCGTGGTGCGGTGGTTGCGGAGCGGGGGCGTGGATGTATGGTGGAGGGTGTTGCTGATAAGTGTGCGCGACAACTCTGGGGTTGTCGGCCGGTTGCGCCCGTGCCATCCTGTCTCTGGTGGCCTTCGTTTCTGGGCAGTCTTTGGTTTGGTGGGCGCAGTCTTCACCGTGGAAAAGACAGTAGAATCAGCGCGGCGGCTGCGCGCGTCCCCGGCCCCTACCGCGAGTTCCATTTCCGCGGCCCTGGGGGGAATATTCCTGGTGGCGAGGGGCATCACCAGCGGGGTGCTGGTTGGCAATGTTGTGCACCTGCTGCTGATTGCGGCCGTCTCGACCGGAGTCTGGCTGCGGAGTTCTCATCCACGTGCGGCTGGACTGTGGAGCGTCTTTGGGTTTCCTCTGAGACTCAACTTTGCGCTGGTGGAGCTCTTCGGATTTGGCGTATTTTTCAAATAGCTGATATAACTCCTGGAGGTTCTTGGGCGGATCTATGATGCAGTGGCTGTAAAGGACGCCGGCGCGAAGGCCACTGATGGCGTAGTGGATGGCAATCTGGTCATCGACCGAGGGCAGCTGTGACTTGAGTGTTAGAAACTTGCGGTAATACTCCCGCAGAGTCTCTTTCTCCAGCTGCTTGCAGAGTGAGAGTTCGGCCAGGGCGTCGGTGTCCGGGCGGTACCCTTGGAAATTGAGCAGGAATTTGTCCCGGAGGCTTCTCCAGGAGTCGATGGACAGCAGTGGCAATCGGGTGAACCAGGTGAGAGCTGGGCCCTCGAGGGCGATGATGAAAGACTTGGCCATCGTAGCGTCGTCCCCACCGGAAGATGCAACGGCGACCTGATAACTCATGATGTACTGTGCTGGGTCAGTGCTGTCGTTGTACTTGGGATAGGTCCCTGCCCGGAAGTTGGCGGGCCAGGGGGTTACTTGCAGGTGTGGCGCCAGGGGGCTTCGCTCGTTGAGGTAGTTGACCCCTTGGAATGGCGCGGCGTGTGGGATGGCGCGGTCGTGGTAGGGGAAATGCATGTCTTCGACTTGTGCACGCTGTTGCAGGGGTGGCCCTTGTTGCAGGCCGAAGTGGCCTTCGCGCTGCATTAGCGCGATCTCTTGCTCGAGCTCCAGGGCCTTCTGCTCTTCGTCTCGTATCATTTGCCGCACCTTGGCTTGTGCAGACACACGTTGGCGCTTGGCCTCAAGTATCTCCTTTTGCTTCTGGAGATTGCGGTTCTTGAGCGCAGAGCGCGCAGCTGTAGCTGATCTTCTGCGGAGACGCCGATGACTTCGCTGTCCTCGGTGAAGTCCGTGCCCTCTGGTGGAGCGAAGTCTGGGGGAGGTTGCGGCTGTCCTTCAGGGCTACAGGTGCGGTGAGCGTCGCCTTCGCTGGTGTGGTGAGCGTTGTCTTCAGTAGCCTCTTGGTGGGTGGAGTGGGTGAGTGCGAGGGCCTTGCCTTTTTTTGCGGCCAGCAGTGCTGCCTTCGCAGCCTCGTTAGCCTTCGAGTTAGCTTTCTTGGGTGCCATCACGGGTGGTTGTTTCGTAGCACGAACGGTGGGCGCCAAATGTTGGAACTTGCTCACTGGCGCAAGTTGATCCAACGGGGGGGTGTAATAGCGCAAACAGGGTTTCAGCACATGATGGCAAAAGCTCTGTTAATCTAGCCTCTCAAGGGCACTGTGCGGGGGTATTTATAGGTGTCCGGGTGCCCGGCGTCCCGTGTTAAGGATGCATGTGCCCTCAGACACCTAGATTATCCCCGGAATATTCCCATAAAGCGGGGTTACAGACCGTAATTACAGGGAGGCCTTTACAAATTAGGCCCGTAACGCGCGACGGCCACGCAGGGCCTGTTACAATGGGCCGGATCACACGTGGGCCTCCGTTCTGGACGAGGTCGCAGTTTGAGACAACCTCGTCACAGGTCTTCGTCCGACGCGTATGAGGCGAAGGGTATGTCTGCCGCTGTCTTGCCACCGTTGGTGCAGCGAGTACGGCGAAGGCTTCGAGCGAAGGGTGGCGTCTTCGCCTTCGCCCCAACAGGCGCGTGCAGGGGGAGAGAGGAGGGAGAGGGAGAGAGAGGAGAAGGGAGGGGAGCTCACCTCGGGGTCCAAATTCCGGTGATCGCTGTCTCCAAGCCCTAGGGCACCACGGGGAGAGAGAGATGGGAGAGGGAGAGAGAGGTTGCTACGCGAGAAATCCAAATGAGAGAGGGAGAGGAGGAGGGGCGCATGGGGGGTGTGGGGCGCCGGGGGCGCGCAAGCCGGGCTGGGCTGGGTCACATCGCGGATCGAAACCTACGACACGCACGACCATTAAACGGAATTAAATCACGAACTAAAATCCGAAGCGGAACGAGACGAACACACGGCATCAGACAAAGAAACGTGTTTCAGCATGATGCAACACCCATAACACTTAGGTTTTGTTCATACACGACACGGACACCTATCACTATACTGGTTTGAAATTGGGAAGGAGCGGAACGGGAAGAGAAAAGAGAGTAACGCCCGAATTTGGTGAGAGAAAAGAAGAAAAAATTCTACCCCCAAATTCAGGGCATTACTGTAACACCTATTTTGTAACATATAATAAAAGAGGGGGAATTAATTCCTTTATCTATTTGCATATGTTATTTCTACTTACTATCATATGTAAACACACCACTTACACAATTAAATAAATACCCCAAAGTCACCTAAATAAATCATTGCATCATGCTGAATATTTTATTTGTTGTGTGCATCTTGTGACCACATAATAAATCATATGAAAAGAAATATATTAAATTCCCAAGGGAAAATTTGGAATATAAAAGAAATTATAGAAGTTAGAAAAAGAGAAGATATATAAAGATTTAAGATAAAAACAATGTATATATAAATGTTTCTCCAAATTGATACTATTCATGGCATAATAGAAAAAGAGAATGGAAATTTAAATTTGAAAGGAGTTTGAATTTGAAAAGGAGAAAAAGGGGAAACATAAAATATAAAGAATAAAGGAAAAAGGAGTAAGTGGGCTCCCTGCGCCAATTCAGCCCACCAGGAAATTCAACCCTGCGCGGCCCACCTCGTCCCTCCTCACAACGCCGACAGTGGGCCCCACGAGCCAGTCTCTCGTGCACTCCGCGCGCACGTACTCGGTTCCAGTCACCGCCATGTGGGCCCTGGCCTTCAGCCACCGCGCTGGGGGGACTCACGTGCCTTGTGTCCTTGGAGAGTGGGGCCTACCTGTCATCTCTTCTACGCGCGCGACCGGGACAACGGAGCTCCGCATGATCCGCTGGGGATACCGGCCACAATCCCGTCATCGTCGCCACCCGCGGAACCTCTTTTCGTGGACTATAAAGCTGCCGGACGCGTTCCCTTCCTTCTCTTCTCAATCCTCCTCCTCGGGTAGGGAAGAAACCCACCGCCGCGCGATCGATGAGAACCGTAGATCTGTGATCCGACGATTACGATTCAATCTCGAGTATTTTAAATCCGAGCCGTAGATTTGGGATCCATCGGCTGTCCTTGTGTACCGGCTCAGTATAGGCAGATTTAATCTAGAGCGCCCAAGTCTGATCCAACGGCTCTGATTAAAGGGTACCCCTTCGCGGGTACTTTTTGTTAAAGAGCCCTCGGGCTTTAGTGAAATCAACCCGCCATCCACGGGGACTATTCTCTGTGTCTAGGCTATCTTACGCAGAGACCCCTGCACTTTTCAGTAAATGAGGCCCAGTCCAGAATATAATAAAATCAGGGAAAATGATTTATAAATAGATTTTTAATAGGAAAATAATTGCTAGAACTTCAATAATTCATAGAAAATGCATATGAACTTCAAATTAATCCATTCCACTTTCTAAATTTTTGTAATTTTATTCTTTATCACATAGAGCCTCTGTTTTGTCATGAAAACAGTAAGAAATTTATTTATCACTTAATCCTATTTAAAGCACATAAAACCTTTGAAAATGCATAACTTAAATTCTATAACTCCAAAAATTATAATTGCTGTTCCTAGAATTTTATTTTAACATGAAGATTATTACTGTGTATTTTGTTTATATGTTTGGTGTAATGTTAATTTCTCTATATGCACTGTGCTTGTTTGTATTGTGGCGAGTAGAAGAGCCCGTGACCGAGGATCCTGGTGAGCAGCAGGTTGAAGTAGCTGAGCAGGAGCTCATTGAAGGCAAGTTGTGCCCTTGACCACTTTTTACCTAATAATGTTCTTTAATATCACTCATCCATGCATAGGTTAAATTTTGATGGGACCCAATAGGTCACCCTAGATTTGTTTATCTCATTACCTTGTTTACCCCTGAATCACTTGGGTAGTTTGCTATTGCTTTACATGGTTTTGGGATAATCAGTTATTATATCTATGTTCCAATTATTCTTGTTATTCTATTTATGTTCATGTCAAGTTCATTAATGTTAATTGGAACATAGAGCTTAACTTGAGAACCACGTGCCACCACAAGGGTTTAATGGGACGCCCTTGGCTGACTAATTAGGAAAGCTAGTGGAAGACTACCTTACCCGAAAGGGGCAAGGGCAGTAGGGGAGTGGTCAGTGTAGGGAGGTCCCTGGTTGATTTTGCTGCGATGGCGGTCAGCCAGGAACCCTGCATTGGAACTTCCTATAAACTGTAGCGGGTTTTCAGAAGCTAGTGGAACTTTGTAAAGGCCTCGTAGTGTTGCCCTGCCACGCTTCCTAGGTAGAGGTGTATGGGAAGTCGCGATCCCTTGGCAGATGTGTAACATGACTTGTGGGTAAAGGGTACAACCTCTGCAGAGTGTAAAACTGGTATACTAGCCGAGCTCGCGGTCATGAGCAGCTCAGGACTCTCTGATGTTTAAATTATGGAACTTAAATTCAATTTTGTCATTTGCATTGCATGGGTTTGTTATTAATTTTGTTCTATTACTTTACTTATGGTTTGGTATTTACTTACACTTAGTAATTGCTAATAAAATTTGGACCAACTACTTAAAAGCAATGCTCAGCTCTAACCCCTATCATTGATTAGCCTTACACATCACATGAACTCACACCTTTGTGAGTTTATGTCCACTGGTTCCCCACAACTTGTTGAGCTATGATCATGTGTGAGCTCACCCTTGCTGTCTCACACCCCCCACAGGAGGAGAGCTGGTGGCTGAAGAGGAGCCGCCTAACACTGAGGAGTTCGATCTGATCTAGGTGGCGTTTTCTCAGTTGACATTGGCGCCGACGATCCTTAGTTCGTTTTATCTTTATTATTTTATTTTGTAATAAGTCTTCCGCTATGTAATAAATACTCTGATGTTTTATGACATTTATCTCTATACACTCTGTTATTATATATGTTGTCTTCTTGGCGCATGTATGAGATGCACCTGGCTTTGTTCCTTAAAGCCGGGTGTGACAATTACACCCTTCTTCTTATAGTATCTTTTCTTTTCCTTCCTCTTTCCCTTCTTGTCGTCTATCACTATCACTAGACATAGGACATTTAGCGATAAAATGACCGGGCTTACCACATTTGTAGCACACCCTTTTGAAACGGGTTTTGTAATCCTTCCCCCTCCTTTGTTTGAGGATTTGGCGGAAGCTCTTGATGATGAGCGCCATCTCCTCATTGTCAAGCTTGGAGGCGTCGATGGGGATCCTACATGGTGTAGAATCCTTCCTTTCTTCTTCCGTCGCCTTGAATGCGACGGGTTGCACCTCGGGTATGGAGGTGCCGCCTTGCTCCAAGTTGATGATTTGTTTGGAGCCATTGATCATCAATTCAAAGCTCACAAACTTTCCTATTACTTCCTCGGGAGACATTAGCTTATATCTAGGATCACCACGAATTAATAGAACTTGAGTGGGATTGCGAAAAACAAGTGATCTAAGAATAACCTTGACCATTTCATAGTCATCCCACTTGGTGCTCCCGAGGTTGCGCACTTGATTCACCAAGGTCTTGAGCCGGTTGTACATTGCTTGTGGCTCCTCTCCTTGGTTGAGGACAAATCGACTGAGCTCCCCCTCGATCGTCTCCCGCTTGGTGATCTTGGTCACCTCATCTCCTTCGTGCGCGGTATTGAGTACCTCCCAAATCTCCTTGGCACTCTTCAACCCTTGCACCTTATTATACTCCTCTCGACATAGAGAGGCGAGGAGTATAGTAGTTGCTTGGGAATCAAAGTGCTTGATTTGAGCGACCTCGTCCGAGTCGTAGCCCTCGTCCCCTACCGATGGTACCTGCGCTCCAAATTCAACAATGTCCCAAATACTTGCGTGGAGTGACGTTAGGTGATGTCTCATTTTGTCACTCCACATACAATAATCTTCACCATCAAAAACTGGTGGTTTGCCTAATGGGACGGAAAGTAAAGGAGTGCGTTTTGAAATATGGGGACAACGAAGTGGCATCTTACTATACCTCTTGCGCTCATGGCGCTTAGAAGTGACGGACGGCGCGTCGGAGCCAGAGGTGGATGGCGACAAAGAGTTGGTCTCGTAGTAGACCACCTTCTTCATCTTCTTTTTCTTGTCGCCACTCTGATGCGACTTGTGAGGAGGTGATCCCTCCTTTAGCTTGTTGCCGGACTCCCTTGATGGAGCCTTCTCGTGGCTTGTGGCCTTCTCACCGGTCACGATCTCCCTCTTGGCGTGATCTCCCGACATCACTTCGAGTGGTTAGACTCTAATGAAGTACCAGGCTCTGAGACTAATTGAAAGTCGCCTAGAGGGTGGGTGAATAGGCGGAGACTGAAATTTACAACTTTAAACACAACTACAAGTCGGGGTTAGCGTTAGAAATAAATGCGAGTCCGAAAGAGAGGGCGAAAACAAATCAACCAAGAAATAAGGCGGATGAGACGGTGATTTGTTTTACCAAGGTTCGGTTCTTGAAAACCTATTCCCCGTTGAGGTGGTCACAAAGACCGGGTCTCTTTCAACCCTTTCCCTCTCTCAAACGGTCACCTAGACCGAGTGAGCTTTCTCCTTAATCAAACGGGTCACTTAGACCCCGCAAGGACCACTACAAGGTTAGTGTCTCTTGCTTTGATTACAAGTCACCTAGAGAAGAAGAATGAGGAAGAAGAAAGCCAACCAAGCAAACAAGAGCACAAGAAAACACAAATGATCTTCTCACAAGTCTAAATGCGCTAGAGTGGATTTTGAGACTTCGAGCGGATCGATCTCTTGAATTGTGTCTTTGGAGTGGTGTCTATTGCTCTTGTATTGAATGTGAAGGAGTGAATGCTTGGATGGTTGGAGTGGAGGTGGTTGAGGGTATTTATAGCCCCAACCACCAATTCAACCGTTGGGGATGGCTGCTGTCGATGGGCGCACCGGATAGTCCGGTGCGCCACCGGAGAGTGTCCGATGCACCAGCCATGTCACCCAACTGTTAGGGTTCTGACGGTTTCGATCGTTGGAGCTCTGTCTTCATGGGGCACCGGACAGTCCGGTGCCGCACCGGACAGGCACTGTTCACTGTCCGGTGCGCCTTCTGGCGCTGCTCTGACTCTGTGCGAACTGTCCGCGCACTATTCATGTTGCAGGCGACCATTGGAGTTGACCGTTGCGCTCGCTAGCCGTTGCTCCGCTGGTACACAGGACAGTCCGGTGGCACACCGAACAGTCCGGTGAATTATAGCAGAGCGCGGCCTCAGAAACCTGAAGGTGAAGAGTTTGAAGTCGATCTCCCATAGTGCACCGGACACTGTCCGGTGGCACACCGGACAGTCCGGTGCGCCAGACCAGGGTTCTCTTCGGTTTCTTTTTTTCTCCTTTCTTTTAAACCCTAACTTGTTCTTTTATTGGTTTGTGTTGAACCTTTGGCACCTGTAGAATATATAATCTAGAGCAAACTAGTTAGTCCAAATGTTTGTGTTGGGAATTCAACCACCAAAATTATATTTAGGAAAAGGTTATACCCTATTTCCCTTTCAATCTTCATCTTCATCTTCTTGAGCCAGAACCTCATCTTGTGTTGGTGGAGATGCTTGTATGGAAGATGATGGTTGATCTTGTGTTTGTGGAGGCTCTTTGGATTCCTTTGGACACACATCCCCAATGGATATGTTCCTTAGTGCGACGCACGAAGCCTCTTCATCATCTAGTTCATCAAGATCAACTTGCTCCACTTGGGAGCCATTAGTCTCATCAAACACAATATCACAAGAAACTTCAACTAATCCAATGGATTTGTTGAAGACTCTATATGCCCTTGTGTTTGAGTCATAACCAAGTAAAAAGCCTTCTACAGCTTTAGGAGCAAATTTAGATTTTCTACCTCTTTTAATAAGAATAAAGCATTTGCTCCTAAAGACTCTAAAATATGAAACATTGGGCTTTTTACCAGTGAGGAGTTCATATGATGTCTTCTTGAGGATTCGGTGAAGATATAACCGGTTGATGGAGTAGCAGGTGGTCCGGTGTCTTGTATTCATCAAGCATGGTCCTAGCCATATCCAGCAGAGTTCTATTCTTCCTCTCCACTACACCATTTTGTTGAGGTGTATAGGGAGAAGAGAACTCATGCTTGATGCCCTCCTCCTCAAGAAATCCTTCTATTTGAGAATTCTTGAACTCCGTCCCATTATCGCTTCTAATCTTTTTTATTCTCAATCAGAACTCATTTTGAGCCTGTCTCAAGGATCCTTTTAATGTCTCTTGGGTTTGTGGTTTTTCCTGCAAAAAGAACACCCAAGTGAAGCGAGAATAATCATCAACAATAACTAGACAGTACTTACTCCCACCGATGCTTATGTAAGCTTTTGGGCCGAATAGATCCATGTGGAGTAGTTCAAGCGGCCTGCCCGTCGTCATTATGTCCTTTTGTGGATGATGAACTCCAACTTGCTTCCCTGCTTGGCATGCGCTACAAATACTATCTTTCTCAAAATGAACATTGGTTGGTCCTAAAATATGTTCTCCCATTAGAAGTTTGTGAAGATTCTTCATTCCAACATGGGCAAGCCGGCGATGCCAAAGCCAGCCCATATTAGTCTTAGCAATTAAGCAAGTGTCTAGTTCAGCTTGGTTATCATTAAAATCAACTAAATATAACTGACCATCTAACACTCCCTTAAATGCTATTGAATCATCACTCCTTATAAAGACAGTAACACCTAAATCAGTAAAAAGAAAGTTGTAGCCCATTTTGCATAATTGAGAAACAGAAAGCAAATTGTAGTCTAAAGAATCTACGAGAAAAACATTAGAAATGAAATGGTCAGGGGATATAACAATTTTACCAAAACCTTTGACCAAACCTTAATTTCCATCCCCGAATGTGATAGCTCATTGGGGATCTTCATTTTTCTCATATGAGGAGAACATCCTTTTCTCCCCTGTCATGTGGTTCGTGCGCCCGCTATCGATTATCCAACTTGATCCACCGGATGCATAAACCTACAAAACAAGTTTAGGCCTTGTTCTTAGGTACCCAAACGGTCTTGTGTCCTTTGACATTAGAAACAAGCACCTTGGGTACCCAAACACAAGTCTTTGGACTTTTGTGTTTGCCCCTAACATATTTGGCAACTACCTTGCCTGATTTGTTAGTTAAAACATAAGAAGCATCAAAAGTTTTAAATAAAATGTTATGCTCATTTGATGCATTAGGAATTTTTTTAGGCATTTTGATATGAGTGGTATGCCTGGAGCTAGAAGCCTTAGTTTTATACACAAATGCATGATGAGAAACAGAATGAGGTGTTGGGAACCTTTCCGTCTGGGCAGGTTAATCCAACGGGGAAATGGAAAGAGTGTTTATAAGGTTTAGTGTGGAATGCCAAAAGCTTTCTTCATCCCTGCTGTGGGCACTGTACGGTGGTATTTATAGGCACTCGAGTGGCCGCCTGTCCCTTGTCAAAGACGTTTATGCCCTCGATTACCCGGTTTATCTCCAGAATATTCCCACGATTACGGTAAAGGCTATTATAGACGCGGCCCGTAACACGCTTATCCTCGCGGGGCCCGTTACCATGGGTCGAATCCCACATGGGCCTCCCGAGGTGATGACGACGTGGGAGACCCATAGACTTCGACAAAGCCTTTGTCTTGCAACAGCGAGGGCGAAGGGGACCACGCAGGTCTCTGTCCAGTCAGCACCTTCGGCTTGTTCGGACGCGTTCTGTGGGTGTAGCCTTCATCGGAGTGATGAGGAGACGAAGGCATCGAGCGAAGGGTAGCATGGTCGCCTTCGCCCCAACATTTGCCCTCCAAGGGACTAGTTCGACTAAGTCATCTAGTGCCGAAGACGCTGCTAGATGGTGAAGACGCTGCCCTCGCTCGAAGTGGTCCCATGGGGGTTTTTGAAATGAGATCGTTGATGGACATGTTACTGTTGGACTGCGTGTTTCTCGAAGCGTCGCGACCTGTCTATAAAAAGGCGACCGCGGCCGGCCTGGTCCTGTCTTCCGCTCGCGCTGTAGAAACCCTAGCTTTCGTGAACTGCTCGCTTGCCCTCCTTACTCTCCTGCTTTGGAGCTCAGGCCCGCATCAAGCAGACCGCGCGCTGCCGCCGACGGTACGTTCTAATGCCTTCTTCTGCGTCTGCTACGAGTGCATCGTCGGTCGCGCCGTCGTCCGAGGATACATTGAGCGATTTGGCGATGACGGTGATGGAGTTGCTGCCTGGCCATACCATCGAGTTCGGCACCTCGAGGATTTCCTCGGTTCGCGTGCTGGAGATGCAGCGACTTGGGTACTTTGGTGACGGCGTCAGGCGGGTGTCGGGTGCAGAGGAGATCACCGAGCCTGAAGGCAAGTTGGTTGTTTTCGAGTCCTTTTTTATCGCCAGCCTTCACCTCCAGGCGCATCGCTTTGTGGTGGAGGTATTGCAACGGTTCAAAGTGCGAGTTCACTAGTTGACGCCCAACGCCGTGGTTGCGCTGGCGAAGTATGTTTGGGTGGTTACTTCTTACGGCGGGCAACCGTCTGTAGAGGTCTTCGCCAAGAATTATTGCCTGCATTGGCAGAAGAGGAAGATAGGAAATAAGATTGCTCAATTTGGATCATGCACCTTCACGCCGAGGAGTAGAAAGACTTCGGCGGAGATCGTGGAGATAGTCCCTTGTGCCAGGAACAAGTGGGGCAACTGGTGGGATTATTGGTTCTATGTTTCTCCTGGCGAAGTCGAAGACCTGCCTGGCCTGCCTCCGGCCATTCTTTGCTCACATTGTTATGTGGCATTCCCTCAATTCGAGGTGGTGGAAGATGATGAGGACGAGGGGGGCCTTCGGTATGTTGTCCACTTGAGTAGCGGGCGTGATTTGGTTGAGGAATTTATCGGGTATGGAGTGTGGCCCTTGGCACATGGCTGGGTTCTGGGCGAATTGTGCCCCCGGCGGATGCTGACCCTGGGCGATCAGTTGATGCGACCTGCCTTCGCTGTGCATTTGCGTGGTCGGAACCCGACTGCCTTTATGCGTGAAGTGGAGGCTGAAGCCGTGAAGATTGTGGGAAAGTATGTTCTTAGGACGGAGACCCTGAGGAGTTGGGATATACGCGGTTCGAATGTTCGGTTGAACCGCGTCTTTGAGTTGAACCGCTTGTCGTATGCCGGCTACCCGGGGGACGACGACGCCGATGCTGCTGTCCGCCGTGGGAAAAAGGCGGTGGCAATGGTCGACGAAGGCCCATCATGGAGAGCAGCACCGAGCGTGGCTGCCAAGAAGAGAAAATTAGGTACACTAGCCAAAGGGTTGTGGGCTTCCAAACGTGTTGCTGCCGAATTATTGGGGACCTACGCGGTTCTCGGAGAGATGATGTCTTCGCCCGAGCTCCGGGAGTCCTCCGCGCGAATGTTGAAGGTCACCGGAGGTCGCTGGCCTAGGAATGTTCCGATTCCCTGGGTGGCTAGCGAGGACATGTTTACATCTTGATTAGCTCATGAGATGAAAATTTTCCCTTACGGAAGGAATGTTGCTGCTGTTGTGACGAAAGTGATGGAGAAGGATCGCTAAGACGTGCCGCGGAAACGTCGGACCTTCGCGAGGGTTGGTGACCCGTGGCGTGAGGTCAAAATGGCGCGGGGGAGTGCGAAGTCGGACGCCCCCGACCCCAGCAAGCCGCTCCCTACCGTGCCGCATAGGAGCGAAGGCCTCCATCCCTGCCGCGTACTGCTGAGACAGAAGTGGGTGGGGCCGAGGTCTCCATGGATATTTTCGTGGAGGACTATCTTGTGAGCTGGGTTGCGATTTTCGATGCCCATACAGGGCGGGGACCTATCGGTGAGTTTTTTATGGGGTCTGGGTGTCTAACGTGACTATGGTGCAGGGTCAGAGGTTGGGCAACTGGCTGTTGTCCCGGCGTCAGCGGTGACTGGGTCGGTGGCCGTGGCGACTGGGGCGAAGGGGTCTTCGCAGGACCCATGGTCCAGGTTCTGCGCCAGCGGCGAAATTGCTTCGGTCGCCGCCACTAAGGACGTGGCGGGCTTAGTTGCACAACAACTGAAGCATGTGTGTAATCTTTGACTTTGGCAGTTTGCTCTTCTTATATCACTTTGAATTTTGATGGTCCGCCTTCGCCGAGCATATTGCGTCGGGGGCCCTGACCTCGGAGTTCGCTACTGAAAGGCGATGACTCGAGGGGAGGATTGAGCGCCTCCGGACGCAGCACACTGAGGTTGTGCGACACAAATCAGCCGCGGAGAACAAAAGTCGCAGCCTGATGGAGAAGCTGTCAGCCGCGGAAGCCGAAAAAGAGGACCTCAGCCGTCGGCTGGCGGCAGAAAAGGAGGATGTAGACAGAGCCTACGTGGAGGCCCAGGCTGCGCGTGCCGAGGCCAAGCTCACGCGTGCCGAGGCCAACCTCGTTGTCCAACATGCTGCTGAGGCGGAGTCGAGCCACAGGAGCCTGCGTGGCTATCTGGACAAAGCGGAGGCTTCTACCCGCATAGGGGTCGACCGAGCACACGTGTTGCTCGTGGACGCGTACCGGCAGCTTGGTGCGCGTACCGCTCCTTTTGATGCGTCTGGAGAGGAGGTGGGCCTCCGCTTTCTCGGACGGCTGCAGGAGGAACTAGAGATGCTTCCGGTGATCGTGAAGGGTTTCATGTCCTTCACCTCGCTCATCACCTGTGAAGGGGCCGCGAATGCCTTGTCCTGTGAGGGATGCAGGCACTTCGAAGTCTTTGACCAATCCGACGAAGACTTCGACCGTGGAATTTTCTAGGTCGAAGACGAGGTGCTAAAGCGGTCTGCTGGGGGCGCTTTATGATAGGATGTGGGGCCCTCACGGCCGTGATACTGTTCAGGAAAGGTCTAACCAGGCAATGGAGCAGGTGCGGATTGTTGTTGTTGTTTTTTGGAATATGTATTTATATTTGGTACTATTTCTGTAGATGGCGAATGATGAAGAAGTCGACGACTTCGGAGACCTGGAGAGCTCGGTGGCTCGGGCAGAAGATGTGAGGGCGGAGGCTAGGGAGCAACTGGCGCCGCCGTCTAGCCCTCACGAGGATCCTACGGCGGCCACAGCCCTACCTGGCGAAGATGATCCAGCCACGGTTGCACCGACTGCCGAAGACCCTGCAGCGCCGGCTGCTCCTTTGTAGGTGGCGGGATCATGTTAGGGGTGTTGTGTTTGGGACCTTATTTGTGTGATACTGAAAGTCGGTTGCTGCGCAGGTTCCGACATCTGGGCCTGCGCAAGCAACCCCTACTAATGATACTAATTTTGTGGCGGCTGCAAACGCAGTACGTGTTAATGATAGTTTGTCTGGTTTTGGGTCTGGGTCTTGGTCATCTGATGTTGGTGAGTTTGAGAGCCCATTTTCCTAGATTGAAGAGTCTTCGGATGAAGATTTGGATTACTTTGCTACGCTAGATGTGGTCACGGGGGAGTCCTCGCCGCGGCTGGAGGTGGGCGAAGCGTCTGATCCTCCGGCTGGTGCGGGGATAGAGCGTCGTCGACGAAAAGTGGTGTCGAAGCATAGGGTTGGCGAGATGTCGAGAAGTGGTAGACGTCGTCGGATCGGGATAGAACGAACCCGCCTTCAGGTAGATCGGGGTGGCCAACGAGATTTGTTGTCGTCGATCAGGACGAGTATTGGTGAGGGGGTCTGCGAAATCTTTTTGAGGGTGACGAGTTGACAATGATGTTGTTTAATTATCGGGAGGCAGGCCTTATCCCGAAGGCTGAGCAGATGTAGCGTGTTTGCTGCCCTCGCTCTTGTCTTGTGGTAGTGAGTAAAAATGCTGCCCTCCCCCGGCTCGCAATAAAGAGGGAGGGCCAACAAAATGCGATTTGTAATTGTGGTGTGGTTGGTGACCCTTCGCTGTGTGTGTGACAACATTATCTATGTAATGTGGCCGGTGATTCTTCGCTTGCCGGTGCGAAGTTGAATGAGATTGGGACTTCGTGCTTGTTATGTTTGTCTGGCTGCACCCTTTGGCGACTTTTGCACGGATTTTTCTTTTATTGATGACTTCATAACGTGCACTTATTGTGCTTGTCCGGCTGCACCCTTAGGCGACTTTTGCACGGATTTGTCTTTTAATGAAGACTTCGTATCGTGCACTTATTGTGCTTGTCCGGCTATACCCTTAAGCGACTTTTGCACGGATTTGTCTTTTAACGAGGACTTCGTATCGTGCACTTATTGTGCTTGTCCGGCTGCACCCTTAGGCGACTTTTGCATGAATTTGTCTTTTAACGAAGACTTTGTATCGTGCACTTATTGTGCTTGTCCGGCAGCACCTTTAGGCGACTTTTGCACGGATTTGTCTTTTAACGAAGACTTCGTATCGTGCACTTATTGTGCTTGTCCGGCTGCACCCTTAGGCAACTTTTACACGGATTTTGTCGCACGCGAGGGTAGTCTGCGCTACCTGTCGCGGTGACTTCGTATCGGTCGAATGCCAAAGGCCGTCGGAGCGGTCTTTTCGACATGGTGATGATGGTTGGAGTTTTTTGCGGGGGCTTTTTCACTGGTATATTACATGGCGCCACCTCGTTAAAAACCTCACCCCCAAGGAGGAAAAGAGTGCGGGCCTGAATAGAATTGTTTGAAGAATTACAAAGGCGCGTAGGCCTTGGGACTTAAACAAAAAAATTTCGGAGATTATCAATGTTCCAGGAATGTTCTAAGTCTTCGCCGGATGACGTTGCCAACCTATAAGCACTGGGGGACGCCTTCGTCTTGACTATGTATGAACCTTCCCATTTTGGTTCTAGCTTGCCTCGGGACTCTGTTCGGGTGGTTCTTATGAGTACGAGGTCCCCTTCGTTGAATTCTCTTGGGACGACTGTGTTGTCACGCTAGGCTTTGGTCTGAACCTGATATTTCTCGAGGGTCTGTAGGGCGAGGACATGGTCTCCGTCGATGAGATCTTTGGAAGTTGGTTCGTCGACATCGGGGACGGCTGATTTGCTTGTTTGGGGGACCCATGCTTTAACTTTTGCGGTGTAATGGCCTTAGATCCATACATTAGGCAGAATGTCGTGAACCTGGTTGCCCGGCACTCTGTCGTATTCAGGGCCCATACAACTTCAGGTAGTTGGTCGGCCCATTTTCCTTTTTTGTCGTCAAGGAGCCTTTTCTTGATGGCGCTAAAAATCTTGCCATTGGCGCGCTCGACAACACCGTTGGATTGTGGGTGGTACACAGAGGCGAAGACAGGCTTGGTGTCGATGGAACGGCAGAATTCTCTGAAGTCTTGGCTGTCGAACCGTTTGCCGTTGTCGACTGTGAGTTCGGACGGGACTCCGAAGCAGTAGACAATGTTTTGCCAGAAGAATTTTTAGGCGGTCTTCGATGTTATTGTGGAGACTGCCCTGGCCTCAATCCACTTTGTGAAATATTCAACGGCGACGAAGGTGAACTTGAGATTCCCTTGAGCTGTAGGCAGTGGTGCGATGATGTCCAGCCCCCAGCGTTGAAGTGGCCATGTATGGGCGATGAGCTTGGTGAGTTGCGAAGGGTTTCCTCAGCGAGGAGAAAACTTCTGGCATGCTTCGCATGACCTTGTGACTCGATTGGCAGTGCAAATTATGGCGGGCCAGTAAAATCCGTGATGAATCACCTTGGCCACGAGGGCCCTAGGTCTGGAGTGGGAGCCGCAGGTTCCGCTGTGGACTTTGCGGAGGATTTCTATGCCTTCGATTTCGGTTATACATTTCAGCATGGGCTAGCTGATCCCCTTTTTGTATAGTCGACTAATGCGAAGTCCCTGCTCCTATGCTTTAGTCATTTAGCCTCATTGCGATCGGTTGGATGGTAGTGGCCTTCCAAGTATAGCGCTATTGGGGCCCGCCAGTCTTTGGCCATGATGAGGTTGACAATGCGGTGGCCCTCGGTGTCCTGAGTTATGTACAGACCTTCGGGGTTGCGGACAGCTGGCGTGCCGATGACATGGTAGAACACGTCAGAGGGCAAGGCTTTGCCCTTGGCCACTGCTTTGGCCAATGCGTCGGCCTCTTCATTCTTATTGCGGTCAACATGCTGCAGGGTGAAACCCTTGAATTGTCTCTCGAGGCTGCGGACAGCTATGAGATATTGCATGAGCACAGGCTCTTTTGCTGAGTACTCCTTCTCAACCTAGTCGGAGACTACTTTAGAGTCTGTCCTGATGATGCATGTAGTGACGCCGAGTGCTCGCAATTTGCGAAGTCCCAGGATGATGGCTTCATACTCTGCTATATTGTTAGTGCACCTATCGGACGCTAAGGCAAAGCTGAGGCGCGCTGCGTATCTGTACTTGATGCCTGCGGGTGATGTGATGATCGCCATGGTGCCTGCCCCCGCGTGGCACCATGCGCCATCATAGTGGATGGTCCAAACTTTCTCCATGGACTCTTCTTGTGGCCATGCTGGTCCTGTCCCGTCGACGATGAAGTCTGCCAGGACTTGTGATTTGATCGTTGTTCGGGGTTCGAAGGTGATGTGGTACCCGGATAGTTTGGCTGCCCATTTGGTGATTCTGGCGGATGCCTCTGGGTTCCTGAACAATTCTCCCAGACCCTTGTCCGAAGTAACCCATACTTTGAATGCCTCGAAGTAGTGTCGCAGTTTGCGTGATGCCTTGACAACTGCGTATGAAATTTTTTCTAGTTCAGTCATGTTGCACTTAGAAGCCGTGAGGACTTCAGAGACATATTACACTGGGCACAGCCGGCTTTTGCCCTCTCTGTCCTGCTCCTGGACTAACGCTGCGCTGACTGCACATGGTGAGGCCGCAATGTACAGAAGAAGAGGCAGCGAAGGGTCGGGACTTGTGAGGGTAGCTAGGTCGGACAAGTGTTGTTTGAGTGACTCGAAGGCTGCCGCTTTCTCTGGTCCCCAAGCGAAGTCTTTTGCACCGTGCAATGTCTTGAGGAAAGGTAGACTACGCTCGGCGGATTTGGAGATGAATCTGTTCAGGGCAGCCAATCTGCCTGTCAGTCGCTAGACATCCCTAGTGGACTATGGAGGTGCCATTGTAATGATCGCTTGGATCTTAGTTGGGTGGGCCTCGATCCTCGGTGCGATACCAGGTAACCAAGTATTTTCCCCTGGCGAACTCCGAAAACGCACTTCTCGGGGTTGAGCCGAAGTCGTGCATCGCACATGTTGGCGAATGTTTCTACGAGGTCGGCCAGGTGATCCTCCTTGTTTTTGCTTGCGACGACAAAGTCGTCTACGTATGTGAAAATGTTGTGTCCTACTTGTTCTTCGAGGACCTTCTTGGTGAGGCGAGAAAAGGTCGATCCGGAGTTTTTGAGTCCTTCTGGCATTCGGACGAAACAGTACGTGCCAAAGGGAGTGATAAAGCTTGTGCTTGCCTTGTCCTCCTCTTTCATGTAAATCTGGTGGTACCCAGAGAAACAATCGAGGAGGGACATGACCTTGCAGCCTGCTGCGCTATCGACTATTTTGTCGATCCGTGGCAAGGGGAAGTTATCCTTGGGACAAGCCTTGTTGAGGCTAGTGAAGTCTATGCACATGCGCCACTTGCCACTCTTTTTTTGCATCATGACCACATTGGCGAGCCATGTGGGATAAGCAATTGGTTCGATGAATCTAGCTTCCAATAGGCGGTGCACCTCGGCCTTGGCTGCTTCGATTTTCTCATCTGACATTTTCTGCAGTCGTTGCTTTTTCGGACGCACCGAAGGGTCGATGCCTAGGCTGTGCTCGATGATAGAGCGGCTAACCCCGACTAGATCGAGGGTGGACCAAGCGAAGACGTCCTTGTTCCGGGAGAGAATGGAAAGGAGTTTTTCCTCGTCTTGCGAGGTCAGGTCTTCGCTTATTACTACCGTCTGCCTAGGCATTGCCGGCTCGAGGGGTACCGCCTTCGTTTGGTTGTTGCTCTGGAGCTGTGCTTTGGCTTTTTCTTTGATCGAGCGACTGTTTTCAAAGCCTTCGCACTCTGTCATTAGGCAATGGACGTTCCATTGCCGTGGAATGAAGTCCCTTTCAATGTTGCGCGCTGTCTGCTGATCGCCGTAGACGTTGATCACGCCTTGAGGGCCTGGTACTTTCATTCATAGGTAGAGTCCATGAATGGCCGCCTCAAACTTGTTGATCGAGCCTCGACCCATTATAGCATTGTACAGGTAAACCATGTCGACAATGTCGAAGGTAACCTGCTCACTTCGCGCATTGGGTGTTGTACCAAATGATAGGGGAGTTCTATTTTGCTGATGGGGAAGGTGCCCTTGCCACCGAAGCCATATAGTGGATTGTCTGTAGGTTTGAGTAGGCTATGGCTTATTCCCATGCAGTCGAAGGCGTGCAGAAAGATGATGTCAGCTTTACTGCCGTTGTCGACCAGCACCTTATGTAGGTCCCAACCTGCCACCCTGCAGGTGATTACCATGGCGTCTGCATGAGGGGCGCTACGCAAGTCGACGTCTCTGGCGTCGAAGGTGAGCGGGACATGGGACCACTTTGTTTGCACTACTGGGCCAGTGAGAGTGATATGGTTCATGCTTCGATAGTGGTCCCTTTTCTGCCGTTTTGTTTCGAAGTCAACGCTGGACCCTCCGGTGATCATGTGGATGACTCCGCGATATGGTGTTTTGGCGAAGTCTTCCTGCTTGGGTGCTTGTGGGGGTGGTTAAGGTGTGGTGGATTTAGGTGATGCGAAGGTGGTGGTAGTAGAACCTGCACCTCTTGATGGTGCTGGTAGGCGTGGTTGGGTGCATGCTGGATGTGTTCGTTGTGGTAGGGTTGCTGGTGATGGTATGTGTGCGCGACGACCCTCTGGTTGTCGGCTGGTTGTGCCCTGGACATCCTGTCCCTGGTGGCCTTTGTCTTTGGACAATCCCTTGTTGGGTGCGCGCAGTCCTTGCCGTGAAACAAGCAGTAAAATCGGAGCGGCTGCTGTGTCCGTCCTCGGCCTCTCCCTCAGGTGTCGTTGCCACTGCTTGGGGGGGTATTCCTGACGACGGGCGGTCTCTCCGGCTAGGTGCTGATGGGCGATGTTGTGTACCTGCTGGAGACTGTGATTGTCCCGGCCGGAGTCTGGCTGCGATGGCCTGATCCAGGTTTTGCTGGACTGCACAGGGTCCTTAGGCTTTCTTTGAGATTCAACCTTGCGTTGATGGAGCTCCTCAGACCAGGCGTACTTCTCGAATAGTTGGTATAGCTCCTGTAGATTCTTGGGTGGGTCCCTGATGCAATGACTGTACAGGACGCCAGCTCGAAGACCGCTGATGGCATAATGGATCGCGATGTGGTCGTTAACTGATGGCAGTTGCGATTTGAGCATCAGGAATTTCCTGTAATACTCGCGAAGGGTTTCCTTCTCTTGCTGCTTGCAGAGGGATAACTTGGCCAGGGCGTCGGTGTCGGGTCGGTACCCATGAAAGTTTAGCAGGAACTTATCGCAAAGCCCTTTCCAGGAATCAATGGACAGTGGCGGTAACCTGGTCTACCAAGTCAAGGCCAGGCCTTCGAACCCGATGATGAAGGATTTGGCCAATGTGGCGTCGTCCCCTCCGGACGATGCGACAGCAACCTGGTAGCTCATGATGTATTGAGCCGGGTCGGTAGTGCCGTTGTATTTAGGGTAGGTGCCAGCCTTGAAGTTGACGGGCCAAGGCGATGCTTGGAGTTGCGGAGCCAAGGGGCTTCGCTCGTCGAGGTAGTTGATTCCCTGGAAAGCTACGGCGGGTGAAATGAAGGGGCCACACTATGGTATGAATGGGTCTCTGGCTTGGAAACACTGCTGGAGAGGCGATGGCAGTGCAAGCGGTCCACGCTGCAGGTTGTACTGGCCTTCGCCCTGCATGAGCGTGATCTCTTGCTCTAGCTCTCAAGCTCTCTGCTCCTCATCTTGTATCATCTGACGCACCTTGGCCTGCATGGTGACTCATTGGCGCTTGGCCTTGAGGATGTCTTTCTGCTTCTGGAAGTTGTGGTTCTTGATGCGCAGGGCTCGTAGCTTTAGCTGGTCTTCGGCTGAAATGCCGATGACCTCTCTATCCTCTATGGTGTCTTTGCCCTCTGATGGAGCAAAGCCTAGTGGTGGTGCTTGCGGTGCGCCTTCGGAACTACAGGTGCGTGCAGTGCCTTTGGGGGTGGGATGGTCTTGGCGCTATCTTTTGCTGATAGCGTCATCTTCTTCGAAGGCCTCTTGGGGGGTGTTGTCCGCGAGGGCCTTGCCTTTTTTCTCCGCCAGTAGCGCTGCCTTCGCCGCTTCGTCGATGGATGGGGCAGCCTTCAAAATAGCTCGCTTGGGGGCCATCGTAGGTTGTTTTTCGTAGCATGAACGGTGGGCGCCAAATGTTGGGAACCTTTACGTTCGGGCAGGTTAATCCAATGGGGAAATGGAAAGAGCGTTTATAAGGTTTAGTGTGGAATGCCAAAAGCTTTCTTCATCCCTGTTGCGGGCACTGTATGGGGGTATTTATAGGCACTCGAGTGGCCGCCTGTCCCTTGTCAAAGATGTTTATGCCCTCGAGTACCCGGTTTATCCCCAGAATATTCCCACGAGGGGAGGTTACAGACAGTCATTACGGTAAAGGCTATTACAGACGCGGCCCGTAACGCGCTTATCCTCGCGGGGCCCGTTACCATGGGCCGAATCCCACATGGGCCTCCCGGGGCAGTGACGATGTGGGAGACCCGTAGACTTCGACAAAGCCTTTGTCTTGCAACAGCGAAGGCGAAGGGGACCACATAGGTCTCCGTCCAGTCGGCGCCTTCGGCTTGTTCGGACGCGTTCTGTGGATGTAGCCTTCGTCGGAGTGATGAGGAGACGAAGGCATCGAGCGAAGGGTAGCATGTTCGCCTTCGCCCCAACATGAGGTTTCCTAGCATGAATCTTCCTAATTTTGTGCTCAGCATAGTTTGCAGGATATAAAATATAGCCCTCTCTATCCTGAACCATGGGAGCCTTACCCTTAACAAAATTAGACAATTTCTTAGGGGCATTAAGCTTGACATTGCTTTGGTTCCCTTGTTGGAACCCAATGTCGTCCTTAATGCTAGGGTGTCTCCCATTATAGAGCATGCTTCTAGCAAATTTAAATTTTTCATTTTTCTAGCTCATGCTCGGCAATTTTTGCATTTAATGTAGCTATGTGATCATTTTGTTTTTTAATCATGGCAAGGTGGTCATCAATAGCTTCAACATTAATATCTCGACATCTAGTGTAAATAATGACATGCTCAACAGTAGATGTAGAGGGTTTGCAAACATTTAATTCCTCTATCTTAGCATTTAATCTAGCATTCTCATCTCTAATACAGGAAATTGATTCATTGCAACCATTCAATTTTTCAATCTTAGAAACTAATTTATCATTCTCAATTCTAAGACAAGAAATTGAATCATTGCATGTACTAAGCTCCTTAGTTAAATTTTCATTCTTCTCTACTTCTAGAGCAAAGCATTTTGCAATTTAACAAATTTTTTGTTCTCTTTAACGACCAAGTCCTCTTGGCATATCATCCTTCTCGTTAATGGTTTCAATTAATTCATTCAATTTCTTCTTTTGGTCCATGCTAAGGTTGGCAAAGATAGAGATTAAATCATCTTCATTATCGCTAGATCTACCTTCATCACTAGATGTAGTGTATTTTGGAGTAGCTCTAGAGTGTACCTTCTTCTTTTTGTCGTCCTTGGCCATGAGACACTTGTGGCCGACGTTGGGGAAGAGGAGGCCTTTGTTGATGGTGATGTTGGCGGCATCCTCGTCGGAGGAGTCGGTGGAGCTCTCGTCGGAGTCCCACTCCCGCACCATGTGCGCCTCGCCATTCTTCTTCTTGTAGTACTTCTTCTTCTCCATCTTCTTCTTCCCCTTCTTGTCGTCGTCCCTGTCACTTTTACTAGAGTATGGACATTTAGCTATGAAGTGACCGGACTTACCACATCGGTAACACACCCTTTTGGAGTGGGGCTTGTAGTCCTTCCCCCTTCTTTGCTTGAGGATTTGGCGAAAGCTCTTGATGATGAGCGCTATCTCCTCGTTGTTGA
Organism: Zea luxurians; assembly: GCA_029449295.1. NCBI lineage: Eukaryota > Viridiplantae > Streptophyta > Magnoliopsida > Poales > Poaceae > Zea > Zea luxurians. The sequence goes on along the minus strand of JAOPSE010000227.1, from coordinate 1,059,239 downwards.
GCTTGGAGGTGTCGATTGGAAGCCTACTTGGTGTAGACTCCTCCTTCTTTTCTTCCATTGCTTTGAATGCAACGGGTTGCACCTTGGGTGTGGAGGTGGCGCCTTGCTCCAAGTTGACAATGTGTTTGGAGTCTTTGATCACAAGTTCAAAGCTCACAAACTTGCCAATTACTTCCTCGGGAGATATCTAGGGTCTCCACGGATTAGTTGCACTTGAGTGGGATTACGAAAAACAAGTGATCTAATAATAACCTTAACCATCTCATGGTCATCCCACTTGGTGCTCCCGAGGTTGCGCACTTGGTTCACCATCGTCTTGAGCCGGTTGTACATGGCTTGCGGCTCTTCTCCTTTGTTGAGGACGAATCGACCGAGCTCGCCCTCGATTGTTTCTCGCTTGGTGATCTTTGTCACCTCGTCCCCTTCGTGCATGGTTTTAAGGATGTCCCAAATTTCTTTGGCGTTCTTTAACCCTTGCACCTTATTATACTCCTCTCGACACAAGGAGGCGAGGAGTATAGAGGTGGCTTAGGAGTTAAAGTGCCTAATTTGGGCGGCCTTGTTTGAGTTGTAATCCTCGTCGCCCACCTGTGGTGCCTGTGCTCCAAACTCAACAATATCCCAAATACTTTCGTTGAGTGAGGTTAGATGGTGCCTCATTTTATTACTCCACATGCAATAATCTTCACCATCAAAATATGGTGGTTTGCCTAGGGGTACCGAAAGTAATGGAGCGTGCTTTGGAATGTGAGGATAGCGTAGAGGCATCTTACTATACTTCTTGCGCTCGTGGCGCGTCGAAGTAGTAGACTCGGCGCTGGACGTGGAGGGTGATGAAGAGTCAGTCTCATAGTAGACCACCTTCTTCATTTTCTTCTTCTTCTTGTCAGCCCTCCTAAGTGACTTGATGGAGGAAGAGGATTCCTCCTTTAGCTTGTTGCCAGACTCCCTTGATAGAGTCCTCCTCGAGCCCGTGGGCTTGTCGCCGGCCATGATCTCCCTCTTGGCGTGATCTCCAGACATCACTTCGAGTTGGTTAGACTCTTAATGAAGCACTGGTTCCGATACCAATTGAAAGTCACCTAGAGGGGGGGTGAACCTAGAGGGGGGTGAATAGGCGAAACCTAAAATTTATAACCTTAAACACACACTAAAAGCCAGGGATAGCGTTAGATTTAAATTCAAGTCCGAAGGATTGTTTCTCTTGCTAGGAGTTGCTCAAAGAGTGCGGATGACGTATGGGAGCAAACTCAAATCAATACTAGCAAGGAAATGTTAGAGAGAGAGGAAAGAGTGCAAACCAAATCAAGTGAGAATCAAAGCGAGTAGACACCGTGATTTGTTTTACCGAGGTTCGGTTCTAAAGAACCTAGTCCCCGTTGAGGAGGCCACAAAGGTCGGGTCTATTCTAACCCTTTCCCTCTCTCAAACGGTCACTTAGACCGAGTGAGCCTTTCCCTTAATCACTTGGGTCACTAAGACCTTGCAAGGACCACCACACACTTAGGTGTCTCTTGCTTAGCTTACAAAGCACTTATGAATAAGAATGGAAAAAGAAAAGGCCAATCCAAGCGACAAGAGCAACAAAAGAACACAAAAACTCTCTCTCACAAGTCACTAAGTGGTTGAGATGATTTTGGGACTTGGAGAGGATTTGATCTTTGAATTGTGTCTTGGAGTGAATGCTATTGCTCTTGTATTGAATGAAAACTTCAGAAAACTTGGATGGATATGAATGAGGTGGTTGGGGGCTATTTATAGCCACCAACCACTTCCATAGCCGTTGGTGAAGGCTGCTGGCGATGGTGCGCCACCGGACAGTCACTGTGTGTGCCATGTCAGCACGTCCGTTAGGGTTTGGAGCAGTTGACCGTTGGAGAGCCTTGTCATCTTGCTGCATCAGACAGTCCGGTGCCCTCTAACTTGCCCCCAACCACTTCCATAGCCGTTGGTGAAGGCTGCTGGCGATGGGCGCACCGGACAGTCTGGTGCGCCACCGGACAGTCACTGTGCCCTGCGCTGCATGCCACGTCAGCGCGTCCGTTAGGGTTTGGAGCAGTTCACCGTTGGAGAGCCTTGTCGTCTTGCTGCACCGGACAGTCCGGTGCCCTCTGACTTCTGCGCTCTGACTTCTGCCGTGACACTGTTCACTACTGTAGCTCTGCACAGTCGACCGTTGGCGCGTAGGGAGTCGTTGCTCCGCTGGCTCACCGGACAGTCCGGTGCTCACCGGATAGTCCGGTGCACACCGGACAGTCCGGTGAATTATAGCGGAGCGCACCTTTGGAATTCCCAAGACTGGTCTGTTTGGAAGTGTACGGGCCTGGTGCATCGGACAGTGTCCGGTGCGCCAAAAATCAGCATACTCAAGTCCTTTTGCTCCATTTTTTATTGTGTCCCTAACCTAATTTCTTTCTTGGTTTGTGTTGAACCTTATGCACCTGTAATAGATGATATCTAGACAAACTAGTTAGTCCATGTAGTTTGTGTTGGATGTCAACCACCAAAATTAATTATAGGAAATGGTTAACCCGATTTCCCTTTCAATATGATCATGCTTTATCATTGTAACTTGATTATATTGTTCATGATAAGATTATTGTGTTAATTGGAACATGGAGAACCACCCAGAAAAACAGTGCTACCACAAGGGTAGTATGGGACACCCTTGGCTGACTAATTATGAAAGATACTGGAGGACTACCTTACCCGAAAGGGGTGAGGGCAGTAGAAGAGTTAACGGTATAGGGAGGTTCTCGGGTCGATCATGCTGCGATGGCTTTTTCGGATGAGAGATTCCTATATTGCCCTTCTTAGAAACCGTAGTGGGTTTTCTAAAGCTAGTGGAACTTTGTAAAGGCCTAATAGTGCTACCCTGCCTCGTCTCCTGGGTAGAGATGTATGGGATTCATGACCCCATGGTAAATGGGTAACATGACTTGTGGGTAAAGATGCACAACCTCTGTAGAGTACAAAACTGGTATATCAGTCGTGCTCACGTTCATGAGCGACTCGTATCCTCACATGAATAATTTATGGAATGCATTGCATTATGTGTTTTATTATTAATTGTGATCTCTTATTTTATTGGGATGATATCTACTTATACTTAGTAATTGCTAATAAAAATTTGACCAACTTTAAATACAATGCTCAGTTTTAATCATCTTCTTTGGTAAGCCTTACACTTCACATGAGCCCCCAATGTAAGTGAGCTCATGCACATTATTTCCCACAACTTATTGAACGATGAACACATGTGAGCTCATCCTTGCTGTACTCACACCCCTCTAGGTCAATAACAGGTACCACGAGATGAAGAACATGAAGGATGCCATGATGAGTTTGTGAGAGGTCTAGGCCGTTGTCTCCTAGTCAACTATGGTTGCTGGATCGTTGTCTTCTTATAATGTAATTATTTAACTATTTTGTACAGAACTCTATTATATAGTAAATATGTGACATTCGTTTCTGTACTATGAGTTATCATATACGTGAGACTTGATCCTAGCAAATATTTGATTCACGTCCGGGTTTGACTTTTAAATCCGGGTGTGACAACTCCATCCTTAGATCGCTCAGCATCAACAATTTACTTGGTGCTACTCATCATTAAGTATCAACAGTCAGCTTATGGTACTTACATTGCTTAGCATGCAACTTATAAAAAATGCAGCAGCACACCATAACAACAACGCCTTTCAGTCCCATCAATTTTGGTTGTCCATCAAGTATACTAGTAACATTAATGTCTATCGTTGGAATTAGGAACTTGTAGAATCAAGTAGGATTTGATTGGGGTCCTTAATGCTCTAAACAATTTTCATTCGGATTTTTCACAGTTTCAAGATAGCTACTTCTTATGATAGATTTTAGTGTCTAGAATATTATAATCCTCAAACTGCAGTAAATGATAGGAAGTGCAGTAGAGAAAAAATACAAACATATGCAAGAGGAGTCACTGATTTATCTTTAAAAAAGCATGTTAATTTATAAACCAAGTTGTTGAAACTTCAACATATACCTGCAGACTCAACAATCTCTGTGATGGCTGTGCTGCTGCCCTAGCTCTGTCGGCTCGGTGTCTCCTCAGCATGGTTCGTCCTTCGAGGACCCTACCATTTCATCTTGATCCAAACAAAAAAATAAAATTCAAAATCAGGTTACGTTTTTCAATCCCTTTTTATAGTAGTAAAACCAAACCATATCCATGACCAACATACAAACAGGCAAACCTGTGTAGCAATAAAATATATAGAAGCTAGATATTTTTGCTGTAATCTCACAAAGATATAATGAGGTAAGCTCTTGTAGGCTTGTAGCAGGATCCTAGGTAAATCAGTTTAACAGAAGATCCCTACATCTTTCAAAGTCAAAGCAAATTAAGTAGTGACATAATCTGCACATTTTTGGTTGAAACAGAAGATTAACTGACCCAGTGAAAAGATTACATATAGATTACACACGGCTTGATATCCATGTCATTATTTATTCCAAACATTCTGTCCTAGATCATGCATAGTCATATGGGCTTCAGTACTTATTTGCGTGAATGTAACCACTCTAAATACTTGAAGATGAAAATCAACCAATTATATGAGACCCAGATTAAATACTCAATTAAATACTTGAAGATTAAATCAACCAATTGAATGAGCACCCAAATTACCAAAATGTTCATCTCAGGGATATACACAAATTACACAAGAAGCAAACAAGAGCCAAGCTAAAAGGGAAACTAACATCCTACCAACATGTCACAATGCAACTGATTTGGTCTAGTCATATCAACTGTCAAGTGGACGTTATATTATGACTTATTTACTGATACTGTTATCAAATAAACATGTGGGGGTTAGTTGTTTTGGTAAAATGGTAGATAAAACAAAGAAAAGGCTGCAGCCATGTAAGGGGAAGGATACGACATCAGGTGTAGGCTCATCTTAACAGACCCTTATCTTAGGACCCTTCATAAATACCATGAGGATGTATAGTTTAAAGGAAGGGGTACATCAGCAAATGGACACAATCAGAGCTAAACTCCTGTGGCAAAGGGCCAATGAGAAATCAGAATATCATATGGTCAAGTGGGAGAACAAGTGCTAATGCCTTGTTTGCTATGAGAGGGTGATTCTGATATACCATTTTGTAGACAGTTTTCCCTCCTTTTAATTTGAAAAACCCGTGAATATTGATTGACATCATGCAAAGGAGCTAGACGCAGACTATAGACAGGTTACCATTCTCTCAGTTTGTAGTCAGTTTTCCTTTTTTGACGTGTTCTGGCGCTAGATGCGAGCTGCAAAGGAGCTGCTATATTTTGTTCAACTTTTGGCGTGAAGAAGCTAGCAGCAGCACCCAAAAATTTTTTGAACCTTTAGCTGCAGATCATTTGGTTTGGTTTCTTGACTGTAGGATACAATAGTGCATGTTTATCAGGCTTAAACCCTTGACAACACCGCTCACAAGATGGACCACCTGTACACATTCTTATCTGTCCTTCTAACCCACACCTCTATTTGTATGTTTGTGACTCTTTAATCTGTAGACCGGTATCTAGACTTTGAAAAATGTGAAGTGAATTATACTGCAATTTCATTTAGTTTTTTTCTGTAAAAAATGGACCAAACATAGATTTCTGTTTCATAATGTCAACAACTAAATCAGCTGCATAATATTCTCGTGAGCCTATTTATCAAATTGTTGATATTAGTTTGCTGGCCTCTTCATGAAAGGCTAATGTCTCAACACATTTTATAGACATTTTTTATTCCCAAACTACTTGATGAGGCACCAGAACGGTGGAAGAGCGTCTTATGTTCTAGATAAGCTAGAAAATACAAAGCCAAGTAAGAAGTAAAATACAAACTATGCATCAATTTAGATCTGGTGGCAACAATGTAGTAAAAAGTATGGCTCAAGTTTTGTATTGTTTCTCAAAGATGAAAGCATCACCAATTATTTGAGAGTTGGCACGTTGCAAGCCATGATTTAATCAAGGAAATGGATGGCCATCTAGTTTGGGGCTCAACAAACTACATCATCGGTCATCCAGAATCAAAACCCTGTACTGAAAGGGAACACAACTGCAGTAGCCGAAGCCACACAGCTTGCATCCTAAGGCTAGCAAGCCGGATGTCTAAAAAACATTAAACTTGGCATAAGATATGAGTTGTATATCGAAAGATAAATTTCAAGCCTGCCAAGTGTGTTAGCTGTACAATTAAATAAAGTATTTGTCCTAGCAACAGTCAACATTGCTAGACTGTGAGGTGCTGGTGTTGCCTTGTTTCACGGCAGCTCGCGACCCGTTCACATGGAACAATTGACATAGCACGACACAACACACGTCATCCACCTATCGTAGACATTTCTAGCAAGGTGTAAAGGCAAGAGGTAGGAATGCAAAAGACAATCAGGGTCGTAAATGCAATGACAGTCGTCTAAGAATCAAGCAGTCACACTCGTCTAAGAATTGCAAGGGAGAGGCGCACAAGCATGCCAAGGAACTGACCTCTCAAAAGGCGTGAGCGACGAGTAGCCTTCCGCAAATTCCCTCAAAAGTTATCTGCGTAGCAAGGAACAAAGGCAACAAATAAATTAGATGATATAGCATTGCACGCAGCAAACAAGATGCAAGGGTAAACATACTCTTCAGTTGAGTTGAGTGTCAAGCTTAGCTAAGTGTTAAGTTGAATTTACCGGTAAGAAAGCTTGCCATAAATGATGATTAATTTGTTGAGCATGTAAGAAAACATGGTACAAATGATGATACTTTCATTTCTGATTACCTAATGTCTATCCTAACGCGAGAATCTAGCCATGACATAATATGAAGAAAGCTACATCAACCAATAAATCTTCACAATCACAATAACAACAGTATAGATGTTTGGTCTAGAGATACAATAACTACCTTTTTATTTTGCAACGCACAGCAGTCAAAATCATTTGGCAGTGCAACGGCTATCTCGAGAACGCATTCTTGGTAGTAGGCGTGGTAGGGATCCGAGGGCTAGAGGAAATTGAAGATGGCGTCGACCTGATTGTGTAACACAGTTCTGTGCAAAAGCATACGCTTCCCCTTTTTTGTTCAGACAACCTAGATTATAAATCTCGATGACAGTAGAACACTGTTACATGCTTCCTTACACGCTATCATGTGTTCAACAAGCTATCAAAATTACAGGATTTGGGCACTCAAGATACAATAAAAAATGTTTTTGTTATTGAAATACATTCAACACCACCAAAAAGCCAAAACCTTTTCCAACATTTTAATTTTATCATAGCAAAAACAGAAGACAACTTCACAAAGCGAAAAGAGGACGGGGCGTGTAGGAGAAGCACGTAGTAAAATGGGAGAAGGTACTGACCGAGGAGAAGGTACTGACCGAGAACAGGGTCGGCGCCCATGTCGTGGCTCTGTTGAACTGTGGACAACATGCGCAGCCGTGAGGCGACGGTTTCGGCAACAATGTCCATGCAGCGGGCCGCATCCTCTGCTTGCTGCAGCTGCGCGTGGGTCCACGTGGAGCCGTGGCCCACCACAGCAGCGATAGTGTAATCTGCGCAGCGACACTGTGCTGGCAGCGGGCTCCCGGCGCCGGCTTCTTGGAAAAGATGTCGGTCCAGCGCTTCGACCCTCCTCCTCCGCTAGCGGTTGGCGGCGCCGGGGAAGTCATCGAGGCCATAGGCGGCGCGACGGTCGCAAGAAGGGACGCTTCCCCTAGCTACGGCTCCGGCTCTGGCTCCGCGATGGGCATGCATTGGCTGATGTCGCTGCCTTTGTTCCTGGACTCCGGCTTTGGTGGGAGGATGGGAAGCGGGAGGAGCACCCTGCCCGCGAAGAGCTCGTCGGCGCAGGAGGGCGAGGCGGTGGGGTTGGGGTAGAGCAGCCAGAACTCGAACTCCGGGGAGGAGGATGTGCTACTCCTCGCCTCGGGGGCGTCCATGGCTGCCTGGGGGTGGGAGGAGCCGGCCTCTCTCTGCTTGCTCCGATTGCTTCAGCTGCCTACGAGAAGCAAGGTGGAAGACTGGAATGGAAGGGAGGTGAGGAGAGGGAATGGCGGAGGTGGCAGCGCGTGGCTTTGGCAGTGCTGCTCCCATGGCTCTAAATCCCCGACGACACTGTGGATGAAGATCTAGAAGCGAGAAACAGAGAAGGAGGCTTACCATTTCGAAGCTGTTGTCGTGGTACTCAAAGGAACTATAGTGCTTCTTCTGCTTCTTCCCCTTGCCAGTACTCTTGACCGGTTCCCCTACAGCTACGGGCACCGCCTCCGTGTTCTCCTCCTCGCAAGGATCCTCCGTCTGTGGCTCCACCTCATCGGGCTCCTCATCCTCGCTCCCCGGATCGTGGCGGCGTCTGGGCCATCCCCGGCGGCGATGGGTCTTTGTTTCGGCCACATGTTCGCAGTGCTCCACCTCCTCGCGGCGCGGCCGGGACCAATGCACGGAGGCGGGGCTCGCAGTGGCCGTGGGGGAAATAGAGGGAGGTGGAGGAGAGGGGTTGGCAGCGGAAGGGGGCAGTGGCGAAAGGAGCGGGCGGAGGAGGCCTAGAGCGTGCTCATGGCAGCTGAGCACAGGAGAAAGGGACGGTGTGGGAGAGAAGTGGAGAACACGGAACCGTTCAGGCGCTCACAGCTCTATTGGATGAATGCTTCGATTCCGCGATCAACTTGGCCACGCGTCGACACGGTGATGGCTGCAAGCCCGCGGAATGCGGACAGAGCTTCAAAAGGGGTCAAGTTTTAAGGAAGTAGATTGAATGGATCAGGAAGAAAATCAGCATAAACAGTCAGCTTATGGTCCTTACATTGCTTAGCATGCAGCTTATAAAAAACGCAACAGGATGCTAGCACCTGACTTTTAAGGTGTTTATTTCTCTTCAAGATTATATAAGTTAGATTATGATGAAAAAGTAGGAGAGTAAAATACTACTTTAGGATTACAAATAAACTGAATTAAGCTATCATAAACAATGCTAGCTTATTTGTGTATCCAAAGTGCTATCTTACCATACTACTTTTTCACTATAATCCAACTTATATAATCTAGGATGGAAACAAACATAGCTTTAGGGGTGTTTGTTTGCGATTATAATCTGCCCAGATTATATAATTCAACAAATTTTAAAGTAAGAGAATGTTTATTTGCGATTATAATATAACCATATTTATAATTCAACAAATTTTGAACTAACACTTAGTCAAAATTTTGTTAGATTATATAATCTGGACAGATTATAATCCCAATAAACACCCCTTAACATTTAGTTCAAATTTTATTAAATTATATAATTTAGACAAATTATAATCTCAAACAACCACCCTATTAGTCCCAGCAATTTAGTATTTTAGTTGTACCTCAAATATACTCAACGGGATCAGGAAGAAAAAAAATTGTTCTTCCGTGCAATGCTACCGATGTGCGTACTCCCTGTCTCCCCCATCTAGAAAACAATGGAAAACTCGCTTTCTAAACAACAAACGACTCATGGCTAGTGAGTTACTGGGTTGGGCTGTTGAGGTTTGGAAGTTCGGGGTATTTCGGGTGTGGTAGGATGGTACCCGAATTATCTAAATTAATTCCGGTTTTTAAAGTTGTTATCCGAAATTCTCAAATAAAAATCCGGTTCGAATAATTTAGGTTTGGGTATCAGATTACGGGTTTTTTCCCTACTCTTTTAAACTAAGAAGAAATAATTTGGGGTTGGGTATCGGATTATGGGGTTTTCCCCTACTCTTTTAAACTAAGAAGAGAGTGAGGGGCATTCAGCCAGAGTTCTTCCTTCCTCTCGTTCTCACGCTTCTAAGAACAATACAACGATCAACACTACACTAGACATAGGGCGTGAGCCTGTCACACCCGGATTTTAGGGGTCCAAAACCCGGGCGCGAACATAATCACCAGGTGTGCTAGGACCAAGTCTCACACATATAAAGAATCATGGCACAGGATCGAATGTCACATCTTTATATATAACAGGAGTTCTATACAAAATAAATAATTACATTATAAGGAGACAACGGTCTAGCAACCCAAAGTTGACTGCGAGACGACGGCCTAGACCTCTCACGAAAACATCGCAGCATCCTCCATGCGCCTCATCCTGCGGTACCTGCTCTTGACCTGTGGGGGGTGTGAGACAGCAAGAGTGAGCTCACATACGTTCATCGCTCAACAAGTTGTGGGGAATAATGTGCATAAACTCGCCAAAGGCGGGAGCTCATGTGAAGTGTAAGGCTTACCAAAGAGGATGGTTAGAGCTGAGCATTGCTTTTAAAGTTGGTCAAAATTTTATTAGCAATTACTAAGTATAAGTAAATACCAACCCAGTTAAATAGTAGAACAAAAGTAACAACATCACCTGCGATGCAATGCATATGACAAATTGAATTTAGTTCCATAAATTAATCATGTGAGGGTCCGAGCTGCTCATGACCGTGAGCACGGCTAGTATACCAGTTTTACACTCTGCAGAGGTTGCGTATCTTTACCCACAAGTCATGTTACCCATCTGCCAAGGGATCGCGACTTCCCATACACCTCTACCGAGGAGGCGAGGCAGGGTAACACTACGAGGCCTTTACAAAGTTCCACTAGCTTCAGAAAACCCGCTACAGTTTATAGGAAGCTCCAATGCAGGAATCCCTTGCAGGACCGCCATCGCAGCAAAATCCTCCCGAGGGCCTCCCTACACTGACCACTCCCCTACTGCCCTTGCCCCTTTCGGGTAAGGTAGTCTTCCACTAGCTTTCCTAATTAATCAGCCAAGGGGTCCCATTCCTCCCTTGTGGTAGCACTGTTTTCCCGGGTGGTTCTCCATGTTCCAATTAACATAATGATCTTATCATGAACAGTAATAATAAACATATAATAAAAGTGTGATCATGAATAATGTACCTTCATACCCAAAACCACATAAAGCACTAGCAAGTACTACCCAAAAAAGTTCAGTGGTAAACAAGGTATAAAGATAGACAAACTAGGGTAACCTATTGGGTCCCATCAAAATTAACCTATGCAGATCATTATGATTAATTAGAACATGAGTGGGTAAAAAGAAGTGATCAAGGGCACAACTTGCCTGGGACTTGAGATTCCAGGTACCAGGATGATCTTCAGATGACACGTGTCCTCACGCTAGTCGTAGCATTACAAACAGACATGGTATAGGCAAAATTACAACAAACATGTAAATAAAATACACAGTAATAATCTAGACATTAAACTAAGATCACAGGAACTGGAATCATTAAATTTGGAGGTGTAGATTTTAAGTTATGGATTTTCCAAAGTTTTATGCATTTAATTATAGGATTAAGTGGGAAATAAATTTAAATGTGTACTTCATGTAAAAACAGTGGTACTATTTAATAGAGAATAATATTACAAAATTATAGGAACCGCAATCACTAAATTCGGAGCTACGATTATTAAGTTATGGATTTCTGAAATTATTTAGCACCTAGAATAGATTAATTCAAATGAACAATTTTAATTCAATTTTCATGGCTAAACAGTTTTACTAGTTGATAGACAATATTAAAACAAAATTATAGAAACTGGAATGAATTAATTTGGAGTTAGAATGAATTAAATATGATTTATACAAGTTTCTAGAATTATTTTTGTATTAAAATTGATAATTCAATTTCTAATATTAATTATCTGGTTTTCTCTGTTGTCTGGACTGGGCGCTAATAGCAGAGAAACCCAGGGGCTATCCCGCAAGATCGCCAAGACACAGAGAATAGTTGAGAGGGATGGCGGGTTAGTTTCTCAGAAGCCAAGGGTTTCTTTAGTAAAAAGGCCAACGCGAAGGGGTATCAGTGGTTGTCGGCCGCGAGATCAACAGCGGACGGACCAGATTAGATACGGCATTATAATGAAGCGGTAAGTGATCGTGGCCCTCGGATCATGATCAACGGTTGTGATTCTATTAGACGAAGGGGTATTCCAGTTTCTAATCCTAGCCGTCCAGTAAGATCTGACGGCGCGCCCTACTTCCATAGCACGGATTCAATCCAGGCCTTCCGATCGACGCTCGACGATCCAGATCGAACTCGGCTGAAGGGGTAACCTACTTCTAATCGTGGCCGTTAGATATGAGATCAACGGCCGAGCGATCGTCACCAATCCTTCCGACGACCGAGTGCATCCGTGCAAGCCAGCCGCGGCGGTGCCTCACCGGCGACACGGTGATCTAGCGCCCCGGCCCTCCTGGATTCCCCTAGTGACATGGAAAATGGTGAGGAACGCAGCGCGAATTCGTCAAGTGAGAACTTACCGGTGATGGTGGCACGACGCGCACTGCCCACGGAGAAGAGCGGATCCACGGCGGAGCAAGGATTCCGTCGACAAAATTCTTGCGGTTCTGAGTCGATGCAGCACCCGATGTGGTCCAAAACACCCTCGCCGTGCACCCAGGGGGTCCTCCGAGTATTCCCTGAAGCCCCAACAGCGGAGAAGGCGCGAATTGCGTGCGGCGGCCGTGGGTAATCGTTCGCCAGCACGCGAGCTTCGAAGATTTGGCGATTTGTGATGGTGATGGCGGCTGAATACTTATAGGGGTAGGGCGGCGCGAGCTTTGCAACGGCGGCTGAGGAATTCCGAATGAAAATCGCCTAGCAAATCGCGTGGTTGTTGCAACGATGAGCTCCACGCGCGCGTTTGTTACGATTAGGGGAAAGGGATGACTTGTGGGCCCCAAACGACAGTGGCAGCGAAAGGGAACAAGCGGGTGCGCTGCGGAAGTGCTGCAGGTGGGACCCGACACCAGTGACCAAACCAGCACAGGAGCGCGTGCGCGGCAGGATGGTTAGAGTGGGCCAAGAGCTAGATTTCGGCCCAGAGCTAGTCTTAGTTTCTTTTCTTTATTATTTCCTCTTTTCTTTCCTATTCTTTATTCTTTTGAATTTGAACTTCAAATTAATTCAATTCTAAGTTTTAACAAACAAAATAATCCCAGTATGATGTGATAATTATTTTATTATTTATTTTATTATTTGAATAATATCGATGCATAATTCATGAGAGAGAGAAAAGAATAATTAACTCATCCGAAATTAGAAATCTTTACGTTTATTAAAAGATTTTCAACTTTAACTTTTAGTTTTGAGACTCCAATCTATCTTTGATAAAATAATAAAAAGAATATATATAATATTGCCACTTACTTATTTCCAAGAAATATTTACTAACCTAATAAAGTTCTTATTCATTTGTTTTTTTTAAAGTATGGTGTTCACATGTGATGGTTGAAAGGGAATTAGGCTTACACCTGGTTCCTAAATAATTTTGGTGGTTGAATTGCCCAACACAAATATTGGACTAACTAGTTTGCTCTAGTGCATAAGTTATACAGGTGCAAAAGGTTCACACTTAGCCAATAAAAAGACCAAGTTTTGGATTCAACAAAGGAGCAACGAGGCAACCGAAGGCATCTCTGGCTGAAGGCACCGGACTGTCCGGTGTGCACCGGACAGTGTCCGGTGCGCCCAGAGAACTCCAATTCAAACTCTTCGCCCTCGGGAATTCTCGGAAGCCGGCGCGCTATAATTCACCGGACTGTCCGGTGTGCACCGGACATGTCCGGTGCTCCAAGGAAGCGCGGTCTCCGGAACTCGCCAGCCTCGGGTTCACGCGGCAGCCGCTCCGCTAAAATTCACCGGACTGTCCGGTGTGCACCAGACTGTCCGGTGTGCCAGCGGAGCAACGGCTCTCTGCGGCGCCAACGGCTCCCTGCGGTGCATTTAATGCGCGCGCAGCGCGCGCAGACGTCAGGATCGCCCATACCGGTGCACCGGACATCAAACAGTACATGTCCGGTGTGCACCGGACACCTAGGAGGGCCCAGAAGTCAGAAGCTCCAACGGTCAGAATCCAACGGCAATGGTGACGTGGCAGGGGCACCGGACTGTCCGGTGTGCACCGGACTGTCCGGTGCGCCATCGAACAGACAGGTTCCAGCAACGGTCACTTTTGGTGGTTGGGGCTATAAATACCCCAACTACCCCACATTCATTGCCATCCAAGTTTTTCAACTCTCAACCACTTACAAGAGCTAGGCATTCAATTCTAGACACATACAAAGAGATCAAATCCTCTCCAATTCCACTCAAGCCTTTAGTGACTAGCGAGAGAGATTTGCCGTGTTCTTTTGAGCTCTTGCGCTTGGATCGCTTTCTTTCTTTCTCACTTGTTCTTGTGATCATCACTCAATTGTAACCAAGGCAAGAGGCACCAATTGTGTGGTGGCCCTTGCGGGGAAGTTTTGTTCCCGGTTGATTGAGAAGAAGAGAAAGCTCACTCGATCCGTGGGATCGTTTGAGAGAGGGAAGGGTTGAAAGAGACCCGGCCTTTGTGGCCTCCTCAACGGGGAGTAGGTTTGCAAAACCGAACCTCGGTAAAACAAATCCGCGTGTCACACTTTTATTTGCTTGCGATTTGTTTTGCGCCCTCTCTCGCGGACTCGTTTATATTTCTAACGCTAACCCGGCTTGTAGTTGTGTTTATATTTGTAAATTTCAGTTTCGCCCTATTCACCCCCCCTCTAGGCGACTATCAATTGGTATCAGAGCCTGGTGCTTCATTAGAGCTTAACCGCTCGAAGTGATGTCGGGAGATCACACCAAGAGGGAGATGGAGACCGGCGACAAGCCCACTACAAGCCAAGGGAGCACTTCATCGGAAGAGTCCCGCACCAAGAGAAGGGAGAAGAAGAAGAACTCCTCCAAGCGAAAGGAGAAAAGATCTTCCTCTTCTCACCACAAGGAGAAGAAGGAAAAATCCTCTTCTCACAAGCCGCATCGGAGTGGGGACAAGCACAAGAGGATGAGGAAGGTGGTCTACTACGAGACCGACACTTCATCGACATCTACCTCCGGCTCCGACGCGGCGTCCGTCACTTCTAAACGCCAAGAGCGTAAGAAGTATAGTAAGATCCCCCTACGCTACCCTCGCGTTTCTAAACATACACCTTTACTTTCCGTTCCATTAGGCAAACCACCAACTTTTAATGGTGAAGATTATGCTATGTGGAGTAATTTGATGCGATTTCATCTAACCTCTCTCCACAAAAGTATATGGGATGTTGTTGAGTATGGTGTACAGGTACCATCTGTAGGGGATGAGGACTATGACACGGACGAAGTGGCCCAAATCGAGCACTTCAACTCCCAAGCCGCAACCATCCTCCTTGCCTCTCTAGGCAAGGAGGAATACAACAAAGTACAAGGGTTGAAGAACGCCAAAGAGATTTGGGACCTACTCAAGACGGCGCACGAGGGTGATGAACTCACAAAGATCACCAAGCGGGAAACGATCGAGGGGGAGCTCGGTCGCTTCCGTCTTCGCCAAGGGGAGGAGCCACAAGACATGTACAACCGGTTCAAGACCTTGGTGAACCAAGTGCGCAACCTCGGGAGCGCAAAATGGGATGACCACGAAGTGGTTAAGGTTATTCTAAGAGCTCTTATTTTCCTTAACCCCACTCAAGTACAATTAATTCGTGGTAATCCTAGATATCCACTAATGACCCCCGAGGAAGTTATCGGGAATTTTGTAAGCTTTGAATGCATGATTAAGGGCTCCAAGAAGATCAACGAGCTTGACGAGCCTTCCACATCCGAGGCGCAACCGGTGGCCTTCAAGGCAACGGAGGAGAAGAAGGAGGAGTCTACACCAAGTAGACAACCAATTGACGCCTCCAAGCTCGACAACGAGGAGATGGCCCTAATCATCAAGAGCTTCCGGCAAATCCTCAAGCAACGGAAGGGGAAAGATTACAAATCCCGTTCCAAGAAGGTTTGCTACAAGTGTGGTAAGCCCGGTCATTTTATTGCAAAATGTCCTATGTCTAGTGATAGTGACAGGGGCGACGACAAGAAGGGCAAGAGGAAGGAGAAGAAGAGATACTACAAGAAGAAGGGCGGCGATGCCCATGTTTGTCGGGAGTGGGACTCCGACGAAAGCTCAAGCGACTCCTCCGACGACGAGGACGCCGCCAACATCGCCGTCACCAAGGGCCTTCTCTTCCCCAACGTCGGCCACAAGTGTCTCATGGCCAAGGACGGTAAAAAGAAGGTAAAATCAAGGTCCTCCACTAAATATGAAACATCTAGTGATGAGGATAATGATAAAAATGAGGAGGACAACTTGCGTATTCTTTTTGCTAACCTCAACATGGATCAAAAGGAAAAATTAAATGAGCTAATTAGTGCCATCCATGAAAAGGATGATCTCTTGGACTCCCAAGAGGACTTCCTAATCAAGGAAAACAAGAAACATGTTAAGGTTAAAAATGCTTATGCTCTAGAGGTAGAGAAATGTAACAAATTATCTAGTGAGCTAAGCACATGCCATGACACTATTGCCAACCTTAGAAATGAAAATGTTAAATTAATTGCTAAGGTTGATTCTCATGTTTGCATTAATCCTAGAAATGATAATGTTGATTTGCTTGCTAGGATTGATGAGTTGAATGTTTCTATCACTAGCCTTAGAAATGAGAATGAGAAACTAATTGCTAAGGCTAAGGATTTTGATGTTTGCAAAGCTACTATTTCCGACCTTAGAACTAAAAATGATATGTTGCATGCTAAGGTTGTTGAACTAAAATCTTGCAAACCCTCTACATCTAATGTTGAGCATATTTCCATTTGTACTAGATGTAGAGATATTAATGTTGATGCTATCCATGATCACCTAGCCTTAATTAAAAACCAAAATGATCACATAGCACAACTTAATGCTAAAATTAGAGAGCATGACTTAGAAAATGAAAAATTTAAACTTGCTAGAAGCATGCTCTATAATGGGAGACGCCCTGGCATTAAGGATGGCATTGGCTTCCAAAAGGGAGACAATGTCAAAATTAATGCCCCTCCAAAGAACTTATCTAACTTTGTTAAGGGCAAGGCTCCCATGCCTCAGGATAACTAAGGTTACATTTTGTACCCTGCTGGCTATCCTGAGAGCAAGATTAGGGAGATTCATTCTAGGAAGTCTCACTCTGGCCCTAATCATGCTTTCATGTATAAGGGTGAGACATCTAGATCTAGGCAACCAACCCATGCCAAGTTGCCTAGAAAGAAAACTCCTAATGCATCAAATGATCATGCCATTTCATTCAAAACTTTTGATGCATCATATGTTTTGACTAGCAAATCCGGCAAGGTAGTTGCCAAAATTGTTGGGGGCAAACACAAGGGCTCCAAGACTTGTGTTTGGGTACCCAAAGTTCTTGTATCTAATGCCAAAGGACCCAAAACCGTTTGGGTACCTAAAACAAAGAACTAAACTTGTTTTGTAGGTTTATGCATCCGGGGGCTCAAGTTGGATACTCGACAGCGGGTGCACAAACCACATGACGGGGGAGAAAAGGATGTTCTCCTCATATGAGAAAAACCAAGATCCCCAACAAGCTATCACATTCGGGGATGGAAATCAAGGTTTGGTCAAAGGTTTGGGTAAAATTGCTATATCTCCTGACCATACTATTTCCAATGTTTTTCTTGTAGATTCCTTAGATTACAATTTGCTTTCCGTATCCCAATTATGTAAAATGGGCTACAACTGTCTTTTTACTGATACAGGTGTTACTGTCTTTAGAAGAAGTGATGATTCAATAGCATTTAAGGGAGTGTTAGAGGGTCAGCTATACCTGGTAGATTTTGATAGAGCTGAACTCAACACTTGCTTAGTTGCTAAGACTAACTTGGGTTGGCTCTGGCACCGCCGACTAGCCCATGTTAGAATGAAGAATCTTCACAAGCTTCTAAAGGGAGAACACATTTTAGGACTAACCAATGTTCATTTTGAGAAAGACAGGATTTGTAGCGCATGCCAAGCCGGTAAGCAAATTGGCATCCATCATCCACACAAAAACATCATGACTACCGACAGGCCACTGGAGCTCCTACACATGGATTTATTCGGCCCGATCGCTTACATAAGCATCGGCGGTAGTAAGTATTGTCTTGTAATTGTGGATGATTATTCTCGCTTCACTTGGGTATTCTTTTTGCAGGAAAAATCACAAACCCAAGAAACTTTAAAAGGATTCTTGAGACGGGCTCAAAATGAGTTCGGCTTAAGGATCAAGAAAATTAGAAGCGACAATGGGACGGAGTTCAAGAACTCTCAAATTGAAGGTTTCCTTGAGGAGGAGGGCATCAAGCATGAGTTCTCTTCTCCCTACACTCCACAACAAAATGGTGTAGT
Source organism: Zea luxurians (assembly GCA_029449295.1). Taxonomy (NCBI): domain Eukaryota; kingdom Viridiplantae; phylum Streptophyta; class Magnoliopsida; order Poales; family Poaceae; genus Zea; species Zea luxurians. The sequence continues at coordinate 1,041,008 of JAOPSE010000227.1, read as the reverse complement.
GGAGAGGAAGAATCGAACTCTATTGGACATGGCAAGAACCATGCTTGATGAGTACAAGACACCGGATCGGTTTTGGGCCGAGGCGGTCAACACCGCCTGCTACGCCATCAACCGGTTATATCTTCACCGAATCCTCAAGAAGACATCTTATGAACTCCTAACCGGTAAAAAGCCCAATATTTCATATTTTAGAGTTTTTGGTAGCAAATGTTTTATACTTGTTAAAAGAGGTAGAAAATCTAAATTTGCTCCTAAAACTGTAGAAGGCTTTTTACTAGGATATGACTCAAACACAAGGGCATATAGAGTCTTTAATAAGTCCCCAGGACTTGTTGAAGTTTCTTGTGACGTTGTGTTTGATGAGACTAACGGCTCTCAAGTAGAGCAAGTTGATCTTGATGATATAGGTGAAGAACAGGCTCCATGCATAGCGCTAAGGAACATGTCCATTGGGGATGTGTGTCCTAAGGAATCCGAAGAGCCCCCACATGAACAAGATCAACCATCCTCCTCAACGCAAGCATCTCCGCCAACTCAAATTGAGGATGAGGCTCAAGATGTTGAACAAGAAGATCAAGAAGATGAGCCACCTCAAAATGACGGCAACGATCAAGGGGGAGATGCAAATAATGAAGACAAGGAGGATGAACAACCTAGGCCGCCACACCCAAGAGTCCACCAAGCAATACAACGAGATCACCCCGTCGACACCATCCTCGGCGATATTCATAAGGGGGTAACTACTCGATCTCGTGTTGCTCATTTTTGTGAACATTACTCGTTTGTTTCCTCTATTGAGCCACACAGGGTAGAGGAAGCTCTTCAAGATTCAGATTGGGTGATGGCGATGCAAGAGGAGCTCAACAATTTCACGAGGAATGAGGTATGGCACTTAGTTCCACGTCCTAATCAAAATGTTGTAGGAACCAAGTGGGTTTTCCGCAACAAGCAAGACGAGCATGGTGTGGTGACAAGGAACAAAGCTCGACTCGTGGCCAAGGGGTATTCACAAGTCGAAGGTTTGGATTTTGGTGAAACCTATGCACCCGTAGCTAGGCTTGAGTCAATTCGTATATTATTGGCCTATGCTACTTACCATGGCTTCAAGCTTTATCAAATGGACGTGAAGAGTGCCTTCCTCAATGGACTAATCAAGGAGGAGGTCTATGTTGAGCAACCTCCCGGCTTTGAAGACAGTGAGTACCCTAACCATGTTTATAGGCTCTCTAAGGCGCTTTATGGGCTCAAGCAAGCCCCAAGAGCATGGTATGAATGCCTTAGAGATTTCCTTATTGCAAATGGCTTCAAAGTCGGCAAAGCCGATCCTACTTTGTTTACTAAAACTCTAGACAATGATTTGTTTGTATGCCAAATTTATGTTGATGATATCATATTTGGGTCTACTAACAAATCTACATGTGAAGAATTTAGTAGGATCATGACACAAAAATTCGAGATGTCAATGATGGGGGAGTTGAAGTATTTTCTAGGATTCCAAGTCAAGCAACTCCATGAGGGCACCTTCATTAGCCAAACGAAGTATACTCAAGATATCCTAAGCAAGTTTGGAATGAAGGATGCCAAGCCCATCAAGACACCCATGGGAACCAATGGGCATCTCGACCTCGACACGGGAGGTAAGTCAGTGGATCAAAAGGTATACCGGTCGATGATTGGTTCATTGCTTTATTTATGTGCATCTCGACCGGACATTATGCTTTCCGTATGCATGTGTGCAAGATTCCAAGCCGACCCTAAGGAATCACACCTTACGGCCGTAAAACGAATCTTGAGATATTTGGCTTATACTCCTCAGTTTGGGCTTTGGTACCCTCGGAGATCCACTTTTGATTTGATTGGGTATTCGGATGCCGATTGGGCAGGGTGTAGGATTAATAGGAAGAGCACATCGGGGACCTGCCAATTCTTGGGAAGATCCTTGGTGTCTTGGGCTTCAAAGAAGCAAAATTCAGTCGCTCTTTCTACCGCCGAAGCCGAGTACATTGCCGCAGGTCACTGTTGCGCGCAATTGCTTTGGATGAGGCAAACCCTGCGGGACTACGGTTACAAATTAACCAAAGTCCCTTTGCTATGTGACAATGAGAGTGCAATCAAAATGGCCGACAATCCCGTCGAGCATAGCCGCACTAAGCACATAGCCATTCGGTATCATTTTCTTCGGGATCACCAACAAAAGGGGGATATCGAGATTTCTTACATTAACACTAAAGATCAATTAGCCGATATCTTTACCAAGCCACTTGATGAACAATCTTTTACCAGACTTAGGCATGAGCTCAATATTCTTGATTCTAGGAATTTCTTTTGCTAAACTTGCACACATAGCACATGAATATACCTTTGATCAAGTCTCTTTTATATATGCTATGACTAATGTGTTTTCAAGTATATTCCAAACCAAGTCATAGGTATATTGAAAGGGAATAGGAGTCTTCGGCGAAGACAAGGCTTCCACTCCACTCTACTACTCATCCTTCGCCGTCGCTCCGCATCACTCTCCAACTTTGGTATAATCTTCACTCATTCATTTCATGACCAAAGGGGGAGAAAGTACTTCATTGAGCTCTAATGATTCCGTTTTTGGCGATTCATGCCAAAGGGGGAGAAAATATGAGCCCAAAGCAAAAGGACCGCACCACCACCCTAATTTTAAAACTTAATGATTTTTAATTGGCAAATTTCAAAATTGGTATCTCTTTGTGTTCTAAAGGGGGAGCAAGTAGTATTTTCAAAATTGATGTCTTAAAACCCTCTTGAACACTAAAAGGAGACTTTATTTGAGGGGGAGTTTTGTTTAGTCAAAGGAAAAGCATTTGAACAAAGGAAGAAAATTTCAAATCTTGAAAATGCTTTGCAAAATCTTATTCATTTACCTTTGACTATCTTGCAAAATGACTTTGAAAAGAACTTACAAAAGAGTTTGCAAAAACAAAACTTATGGTGCAAATGAGGTCCAATATGTCAAAAACAAAGAAACAATCCATGCGCATCATATAAGTATTTATATTGGCTCAATTCCAAGCAACCTTTGCACTTACATTATGTGAACTAGTTCAATTATGCACTTCTATATTTGCTTTGGTTTGTGTTGGCATCAATCACCAAAAAGGGGGAGATTGAAAGGGAATTAGGCTTACACCTGGTTCCTAAATAATTTTGGTGGTTGAATTGCCCAACACAAATATTGGACTAACTAGTTTGCTCTAGTGCATAAGTTATACAGGTGCAAAAGGTTCACACTTAGCCAATAAAAAGACCAAGTTTTGGATTCAACAAAGGAGCAACGAGGCAACCGAAGGCATCTCTGGCTGAAGGCACCGGACTGTCCGGTGTGCACCGGACAGTGTCCGGTGCGCCCAGAGAACTCCAATTCAAACTCTTCGCCCTCGGGAATTCTCGGAAGCCGGCGCGCTATAATTCACCGGACTGTCCGGTGTGCACCGGACATGTCCGGTGCTCCAAGGAAGCGCGGTCTCCGGAACTCGCCAGCCTCGGGTTCGCGCGGCAGCCGCTCCGCTAAAATTCACCGGACAGTCCGGTGTGCACCGGACTGTCCGGTGTGCCAGCGGAGCAACGGCTCTCTGCGGCGCCAACGGCTCCCTGTGGTGCATTTAATGCGCGCGCAGCGCGCGCAGACGTCAGGATCGCCCATACCGGTGCACCGGACATCAAACAGTACATGTCCGGTGTGCACCGGACACCTAGGAGGGCCCAGAAGTCAGAAGCTCCAACGGTCAGAATCCAACGGCAATGGTGACGTGGCAGGGACACCGGACTGTCCGGTGTGCACCGGACTGTCCGGTGCGCCATCGAACAGACAGGTTCCAGCAACGGTCACTTTTGGTGGTTGGGGCTATAAATACCCCAACTACCCCACATTCATTGCCATCCAAGTTTTTCAACTCTCAACCACTTACAAGAGCTAGGCATTCAATTCTAGACACATACAAAGAGATCAAATCCTCTCCAATTCCACTCAAGCCTTTAGTGACTAGCGAGAGAGATTTGTCGTGTTCTTTTGAGCTCTTGCGCTTGGATCGCTTTCTTTCTTTCTCACTTGTTCTTGTGATCATCACTCAATTGTAACCAAGGCAAGAGGCACCAATTGTGTGGTGGCCCTTGCGGGGAAGTTTTGTTCCCGGTTGATTGAGAAGAAGAGAAAGCTCACTCGATCCGTGGGATCGTTTGAGAGAGGGAAGGGTTGAAAGAGACCCGGCCTTTGTGGCCTCCTCAACGGGGAGTAGGTTTGCAAAACCGAACCTCGGTAAAACAAATCCGCGTGTCACACTTTTATTTGCTTGCGATTTGTTTTGTGCCCTCTCTCGCGGACTCGTTTATATTTCTAACGCTAACCCGGCTTGTAGTTGTGTTTATATTTGTAAATTTCAGTTTCGCCCTATTCACCCCCCCTCTAGGCGACTATCAATGGTAAATAGATACAACACACATATAAATAAAGGAAATACATTTTTTTCTTTTATATTATCTCTTACAAATTGGGTATTACAAATCCTACCCCCCTTAACAGAAATCTCGTCCTCGAGATTTGTAAGAAAGAGGTTGCAATAAGTTTGGTTTGTAGCCTATGTTTTAGTTTTCAAGTGGTTTTAATCCCAAATGATTTTTTTTAAAAGCTTTATAACACAAATTAGAAGATGATTAGGGAAGCTTGGGTATGTATATCCACTTTATTGTGTATGGTAAAAGATGTCTTTAAAGCATAGAGAGGTTTGGGTAAGAAAGAGTACGGTAAATAAAGGCTCCATCCCGGATTGTGGATCTTGATTCCTTTGAAGATCTGGCTTGAATCTTATCCTTCCTTGATTGATGAGGTCGATCATCTTCGATCTTCGTTCTTGAAGTTGTCATCCGAATTAGGGACATGTAGTTAGGATAACTTGTAGGTAAGGATAGATGGTTAACAGGTTGGTGACATAAGATAAGTGTATTATGGCAACATCTAGGATGGGATGGATGGTCACCATGAATATGCTGGTAAGTTATTTGTTCATGGGTGGTTTGGTGTGATGTACTAATTTAAGTTAAAACATGGCCAACAGGGTCTAATCTATTTCACTAGTCCGTTAAGTAACTCACTTTAGATTGGACCATATTAGATTAGCTAAGATCAAGATCAGATTGGATATGATTAGATTAGAATAGTTTATATCACATTAATTTGGATTAGATCATGGTTGTTATTCTAGAGTGGGATAAATATGCTAATTAGGGCAAGATGAATCCATAAAGATAAGATAGAATCTTTTGAGGTCAGTTAGATCTATTTAGGATAAGATAAAATCTTTTAAAGATAAGATATCTTTTAAGATACGATGGATCTATTAAGCTAGAAAGATTTTGAGATGAGATGGATCTATTAAGCTTAATATATTTTAGTGGGGGATAATCTAAGTTGGCTAGTTTTTTTTTATCAACATTTTTTTATATGTATATACCTATACAATTATATAATTGTGGATGTTATTCCACAACTCATCACACTCAATCAAAGATCCAAATCAGACAAGTATCATAAGAACAAACATTCAAGTTCATAGATATCTATATAAAAGAAAAAAAATTTGTTTTTGTTCCTAAGAGTAGGTCTCCTATTCCTAAAGGTCACTTTAGGTACAAAATTTTAAAGTGTGAAATCCACTTTTGTCTTTGAAAAGAAAAGGTAATAATAATCAGAGTAAAGCGAAAATAGATGAGAAAGATTAAGAAAAGTTTAGAAAGAATCAGAGTAGTAAAGAAAGTAAAGGTAAGTAGATAATGGTTATCCAGTTCTATCTAGGTTTCGTCCTACAGTCAACATTCCTCTGATACCACTTCTGTCACACCCGGATTTTAGGGGTCCAAAACCCGGGCGCGAACATAATCACCAGGTGTGCTGGGACCAAGTCTCACACATATGATGAATCATGGCACAGGATCGAATGTCACATCTTTATATATAACAGGAGTTCTATACAAAATAAATAATTACATTATAAGGAGACAACGGTCCAGCAACCCAAAGTTGACTGGGAGACGACGGCCTAGACCTCTCACGAAAACATCGCAGCATCCTCCATGCGCCTCATCCTGCGGTACCTGCTCTTGACCTGTGGGGGGGGGTGAGACAGCAAGAGTGAGCTCACATACGTTCATCGCTCAACAAGTTGTGGGGAATAATGTGCATAAACTCGCCAAAGGCGGGAGCTCATGTGAAGTGTAAGGCTTACCAAAGAGGATGGTTAGAGCTGAGCATTGCTTTTAAAGTTGGTCAAAATTTTATTAGCAATTACTAAGTATAAGTAAATACCAACCCAGTTAAATAGTAGAACAAAAGTAACAACATCACCTGCGATGCAATGCATATGACAAATTGAATTTAGTTCCATAAATTAATCATGTGAGGGTCCGAGCTGCTCATGACCGTGAGCACGGCTAGTATACCAGTTTTACACTCTGCAGAGGTTGCGCATCTTTACCCACAAGTCATGTTACCCATCTGCCAAGGGATCGCGACTTCCCATACACCTCTACCGAGGAGGCGAGGCAGGGTAACACTATGAGGCCTTTACAAAGTTCCACTAGCTTCAGAAAACCCGCTACAGTTTATAGGAAGCTCCAATGCAGGAATCCCTTGCAGGACCGCCATCGCAGCAAAATCCTCCCGAGGGCCTCCCTACACTGACCACTCCCCTACTGCCCTTGCCCCTTTCGGGTAAGGTAGTCTTCCACTAGCTTTCCTAATTAATCAGCCAAGGGGTCCCATTCCTCCCTTGTGGTAGCACTGTTTTCCCGGGTGGTTCTCCATGTTCCAATTAACATAATGATCTTATCATGAACAGTAATAATAAACATATAATAAAAGTGTGATCATGAATAATGTACCTTCATACCCAAAACCACATAAAGCACTAGCAAGTACTACCCAAAAAAGTTCAGTGGTAAACAAGGTATAAAGATAGACAAACTAGGGTAACCTATTGGGTCCCATCAAAATTAACCTATGCAGATCATTATGATTAATTAGAACATGAGTGGGTAAAAAGAAGTGATCAAGGGCACAACTTGCCTGGGACTTGAGATTCCAGGTACCAGGATGATCTTCAGATGACACGTGTCCTCACGCTAGTCGTAGCATTACAAACAGACATGGTATAGGCAAAATTACAACAAACATGTAAATAAAATACACAGTAATAATCTAGACATTAAACTAAGATCACAGGAACTGGAATCATTAAATTTGGAGGTGTAGATTTTAAGTTATGGATTTTCCAAAGTTTTATGCATTTAATTATAGGATTAAGTGGGAAATAAATTTAAATGTGTACTTCATGTAAAAACAGTGGTACTATTTAATAGAGAATAATATTACAAAATTATAGGAACCGCAATCACTAAATTCGGAGCTACGATTATTAAGTTATGGATTTCTGAAATTATTTAGCACCTAGAATAGATTAATTCAAATGAACAATTTTAATTCAATTTTCATGGCTAAACAGTTTTACTAGTTGATAGACAATATTAAAACAAAATTATAGAAACTGGAATGAATTAATTTGGAGTTAGAATGAATTAAATATGATTTATACAAGTTTCTAGAATTATTTTTGTATTAAAATTCAATTTCTAATATTAATTATCTGGTTTTCTCTGTTGTCTGGACTGGGCGCTAATAGCAGAGAAACCCAGGGGCTATCCCGCAAGATCGCCAAGACACAGAGAATAGTTGAGAGGGATGGCGGGTTAGTTTCTCAGAAGCCAAGGGTTTCTTTAGTAAAAAGGCCAACGCGAAGGGGTATCAGTGGTTGTCGGCCGCGAGATCAACAGCGGACGGACCAGATTAGATACGGCATTATAATGAAGCGGTAAGTGATCGTGGCCCTCGGATCATGATCAACGGTTGTGATTCTATTAGACGAAGGGGTATTCCAGTTTCTAATCCTAGCCGTCCAGTAAGATCTGACGGCGCGCCCTACTTCCATAGCACAGATTCAATCCAGGCCTTCCGATCGACGCTCGACGATCCAGATCGAACTCGGCTGAAGGGGTAACCTACTTCTAATCGTGGCCGTTAGATATGAGATCAACGGCCGAGCGATCGTCACCAATCCTTCCGACGACCGAGTGCATCCGTGCAAGCCAGCCGCGGCGGTGCCTCACCGGCGACACGGTGATCTAGCGCCCCGGCCCTCCTGGATTCCCCTAGTGACATGGAAAATGGTGAGGAACGCAGCGCGAATTCGTCAAGTGAGAACTTACCGGTGATGGTGGCACGACGCGCACTGCCCACGGAGAAGAGCGGATCCACGGCGGAGCAAGGATTCCGTCGACGAAATTCTTGCGGTTCTGAGTCGATGCAGCACCCGATGTGGTCCAAAACACCCTCGCCGTGCACCCAGGGGGTCCTCCGAGTATTCCCTGAAGCCCCAACAGCGGAGAAGGCGCGAATTGCGTGCGGCGGCCGTGGGTAATCGTTCGCCAGCACGCGAGCTTCGAAGATTTGGCGATTTGTGATGGTGATGGCGGCTGAATACTTATAGGGGTAGGGCGGCGCGAGCTTTGCAACGGTGGCTGAGGAATTCCGAATGAAAATCGCCTAGCAAATCGCGTGGTTGTTGCAACGATGAGCTCCACGCGCGCGTTTGTTACGATTAGGGGAAAGGGATGACTTGTGGGCCCCAAACGACAGTGGCAGCGAAAGGGAACAAGCGGGTGCGCTGCGGAAGTGCTGCAGGTGGGACCCGACACCAGTGACCAAACCAGCACAGGAGCGCGTGCGCGGCAGGATGGTTAGAGTGGGCCAAGAGCTAGATTTCGGCCCAGAGCTAGTCTTAGTTTCTTTTCTTTATTATTTCCTCTTTTCTTTCCTATTCTTTATTCTTTTGAATTTGAACTTCAAATTAATTCAATTCTAAGTTTTAACAAACAAAATAATCCCAGTATGATGTGATAATTATTTTATTATTTATTTTATTATTTGAATAATATCGATGCATAATTCATGAGAGAGAGAAAAGAATAATTAACTCATCCGAAATTAGAAATCTTTACGTTTATTAAAAGATTTTCAACTTTAACTTTTAGTTTTGAGACTCCAATCTATCTTTGATAAAATAATAAAAAGAATATATATAATATTGCCACTTACTTATTTCCAAGAAATTACTAACCTAATAAAGTTCTTATTCATTTGTTTTTTTTAAAGTATGGTGTTCACATGTGATGGTAAATAGATACAACACACATATAAATAAAGGAAATACATTTTTTTCTTTTATATTATCTCTTACAAATTGGGTATTACAGAGTCTAAACCAATATAACCCCATTCTAGTCACTTGATTCATCACTCGGAGTGAGTCCGCGCTAGCCTCCTCCACCGAACATAAATTATATTGTGTCTCCGGTTTCTAAAACCACGACAATATTTAACTGCTTATAGGTGAATTATTATTTAAAAGTATACATTGATTAAAAATCCGTGAGTGATTCGAAATCCACCTAAACCCGACAAGTTTAGTGGGGTTTGGAATTGCACTCGTAGGTGTGATTACATATGGGTTTAAATAAACTCACGAGTATGATTGTGAGCGGATTTTTAGTTCACCTGATCCGTTGCCATCCCGTTGATACGATGGCACAATAAAAAAAGAAAATCCCTTCAATACCATCCAAACTTATACCAATCCCTTTAATGCCATCAGGATTTATAGCTTTCCTTCAATGCAATCAAATTTAAATTTTAATCCCTTGAATGCCATTAACGTTAGTTTAGAATTAACGTCGTTAGTTCAATTTAAAGTCAATCTCTCCAATGCCACTAAAATTTATACTGATCCCTTCAATGCCACTAGAAATTGGTTCGATCTATTTGGGTTTAAAAATTCCAGAATAAAAAATTATGGATCAGATTTTTAAAATTCCACGATTTTTAAAAACTTCAGTCCATAATTAAGTTCTTTTAAAAATGAACTGATATAGCGAAGTAATTTTGGGGTTTACAAAAAAGTATGTACTTAAGTTTTTAAAAATCATGGAATTTTAAAAATCTGATCCATATTTTTTGATTTTGGAAATTTTAAACCCCAAATATATCGAACCAATTTTTAGTGGCATTGAAGGGATCAATATAAATTTTAATGGCATTGGAGAGATAGACTTTAAATTTAACTAACGGCGTTAACTCTAAACTAACGGTAATGGCATTCAAGGGATTAAAATTTAAATTTGATGGCATCGAAGGAAAGCTATAAATTCTGATGACATTGAAGGGATTGATATAAGTTTGAATGACATTGAAGGGATTTTCTTAAAAAAAAAACTCGTTCGTTGGATAAAGTGAGCAAGAGAAAGAAAGACGTTACAGTTGGTGCTTTTCTTTGGTGCACAAAGGAAAGAATATGACTGCGGGAGATAACTGAGGGAGTGGCTGCAGGTACTTTTGTACTGGTGTTTTATAGACCCTATTTTAAATAGATTAGAACTAGTTGTTATCTATGACTTAAAAATATCTAGCTAAAAATTTGTAAACTGCTTGAGTAGTTGTTAGCTCTTAATAGTTGAGTTCATACTGGTTGTTAGCTCTTAATAGTTGAGTTCTATGAACCAATAAACTATTACTCCAGTTGTTTAGGACTTCAAGTAAACTTTTTAGTAAAATTTGATTAACTAGTTGGGTACATTTGTCGTAAAAAAAACTTTCCCTCCACTGCTTTCCTCACCACCCCTCACCTCACCAGTCACCAGTCACCAGTCAGCACTCCGACACAGTACCTACCCTTTCTCTCTCCATCTTTTCACGCCCGTTGCTTGCTCCCCCACGCTTGACGCTCCCCCGTCCCTCCTCCGCTGCCTTTCTCTCACTTCGCCGCCACTCCCAGTCTCTCTCTATCTCTCCACTCCTTACAGCTAGATTCTAGAAGCCAACAAAAACAGACGGGGGCAGAGCGTAGGGGTGAGAATCGTGCTCCGGGAAAGCAAACCTCAGAGAATCCACCTCTCCCCCACCCTCTCTCTCTCTCTAGATCTACGCCAGCCGCCTCGGTATCCGCGATCGCCACCGCCCGCGGCGGTTGATGCGTCCGTGCTGCTCCGCGGAGGTGGCGCTGCGCTGTTAGCTGGCGCGAGAGTTCGTCCGGCCCCCGACCGAGTGATGGGGGCGGCGGGGGGCGGCCGGTGCGTCCGCCTCGGGGCGGCGCCGGTCCTCGTCCTGCTGCTGATAGCCGCTGCCACATTGCCGCGGCTGGCGCGCGCGGTCACCGACGCCGGCGACGGTAACCCACCCTGCTCTGCTCGCTTCTTGTCTCACTTCCTCCGCTTGATTGTAAGTTGGCAGTTTGCACGCACCAGCTGCCTGCACGGGCTGCCGACTGGTTCGTGGTCGCTTGCATGTTTGTCTGGTTGGGTTTCGCTGTTTGCGCGGTGAAGTGATGATTGGAGTTTACTGTTGCTGAGGGTGATGGAATTCGGATGCGTACTGACACTATAAATCAGATGATTTGATTTTGGTGGTGTAGTACTGTCGCACTGCGGATTAGGTGGGTGGGTGCTGAGAAATGTGAATTGAATTTTGCTGAGCTGGTTGATTCAGCCGTTTTGGTAGCGCGGGTTCACAGCGTACTGATTTCGTACCCGAGGAGGGGTTGATGGAGCCGTTGAATTCTGTGCCCGCATGCCTGCGGAAGCAACCAAAGTGATGGATGATACGCGGCAATCGGCTTGTGCTTTTCGGCCTTGGGATTGAGAGCGATGTTTATGGTCCTGGAAGGATTTGGTGGCATCGGCTTCCTGTGTTATGAATTTGTTGTCGTCATCCGTGGATAGCAACGGGGGAGGAGCGCGACTGCTTCCTAGAGATTCAGTGGCTGTTGAAAATAGTCAAGGACAAATAGATGTATAGTGCAATTTTTTGAAGGCTGCCGTGGTACATTGGGAACTTTGATCTTGGTGGAGCACTTGAGCTTATAGTCTCATCAGACTCTCAGGAGTTGGTAAGTGGTGTACACACAGGATGAGCTTAGAGTGGCAGAGAGCCGGATTTCTGGTGAATGGCATAAGACCAAATGACTGCTTTCGCCGGCAATGTGCTCAGTACCTGTTTCAGACAGAGGTCTTGGCAGCAGAGAGTTGAGTTAATACAAAATGTAAATGACTAATGAGGATTAGTTCATGACAGTGTGCTCCATACATGTTATATACAGTTCTGAATTTTGTTAGAAGTAATTGGAACCTTTAACGAATAAAGCCCTTTGGTATGCATGTAGATTGCTTGATTAAGTATGGTTGCATACTGAGGCATTTGTTGTGTTTATTATGCCTCATCATCAGTGTTTTCAAATTGCTTGATTAACCAACTCATCGACAAATCGGCCCTTGGACATCGATTAGGTGAAGCAATTCAATTAGTTTTCCTAGTCACCGGTTGCTTGACCAGATGACCAATCATTGACTAGTCACAACCAGTTGGTGCTTTCTAGTCGAACAATCAGCCTGTAGAAAGCAACTTGGGCTTCAGCAGGTCAGTTGGGTAGCATTCAAGGACCATACCACCACCTATATATACTAGCTGTATCGCAGATCCTCTGGTTTTGACCTAGCTGCCAGCTGAATCGAGCAAGTGTGAACCAATGAAGCATTAGGTGCATATCATAACTAGAGGCTTTAATTTTCCTAGAACTGCTCAGGGTGATTCTCCCAGTAGAAAACAAGCAGCTTCTGGCGATTCTAGTCGGCCTAAAAGTGCACAATTCAGTTACGCAAGGAAGTGCCTGCAGTCAATGGTTGCTGGAAGTGAAAACACCAATGAAGATGATGAAAGCAGCGAGGAGGATGCACTTATTGGTGGCGGACATGGTCCCATCTTTCTAACTCAAGAAGATGAAGAATGGAGGATGAATCTGGAGTCAGGATTAAAGAGGGAGGGACTTTCCAATTGGATATTGCTTTGGATGGCTGAATACTGATGTGCAGCATGTGTTGCAAACTGGGCTTTTGATAATGACAATTGACAAGCTGTCTTTCATAGTTTGTTTTAGTATTAGTTACTAGCATATCTTTCATATTAAGATATTATTAAGTTATTAGGCTATCTCCTGCAGCTTACCGATCATATCTCTCATTCCATCTTCCATTTCAAACTTCACTCTGTGAACAATACATTGTATAGTGCAAAACAATGTTTTGCATGACCATATGTACGATCTGCTGGAGACATCCTTGAGGACTTTAATGTGCAGCAGTAAAAAAATCAACCTGCGGGTGGTTGGACAATCTTCGGACATCTATACCACTATATAATCCACCAATTTAATTTTTGCAAAATCCACCCAACCAAATCACCCCACACCCATAACATTCACTAAATCCATCAAACAAATTGCATCCGGACTTAACACACCATTAAAACCAACGGACAATATTATTTGGATCATCTCTCTCCTTCCCCGCGACCCCGCCGCCCCTCCCCGTCACTTGCGTGGCCGCCACCATCAGCCCCTTCCCTCCCTCGGGATCATAGCGTTAGCATGAGTTAAATGCTAGTTGTATTAAGAAGAAGACTTCATCATGCAGCCCAATAAAATCCCTGAACCCCTACCCCACTCATACACAGCGACACTGTAGCCCATGTGATAACGATCGCAACCGGGGCCGAGCCTTAGACCTGTACTTTGATGTGGGATAAACAAGTAGATTTTTTTCATCTCAACCTAAAATTCGCTCCCACGCGGAGTTAAACTTAGGACCTGAGGAGTGCTACTCACATCACCTAAACAACTTGGCGAGAGGCCTTTTCGCTAATGTGCAGCAGTTAACACTCTTGTTTAGCACTTGCATGTAAGGTTGGCTGCCTGTTTTGCTGCCTGAATGCCAATCGCTAAATCCTAACATGCTATGCTAAGTACCTTATTTAAGCTGTCCTGGGCGACTCGTCGACTAGCCCCAAACTAATCATGACTAGTCGATGCTTAGTCACAATTAATCAACTAGTCGGTGCCTAGGTGACTAGAGTCCACATCACAGCATTGCTTATCATTGGCTCATTGCTTTTCTTTCACATGCAGTTTCTGCTATAAATGGACTTTATGTTGCACTTGGATCACCAAAGCTGCCAGGATGGTCTGCTAGTGCTGGAGATCCCTGTGGTGAGAGCTGGCAGGGTGTCACATGTACCGGCTCAAGTATAACCTCAATGTACGCCAGATATTCTATGTCACCTTTTGCCAATAAGACTTTTCTATTTTGTGCTTTTATGAACTCATTGTTTGCAGAGTTTTCAATGCTGCAAATCTGGGAGGACAGCTAGGCAGCCTGGGGAACTTCACTTCAATAACTGAAATGTAAGGGCATGGTCTTTACAATTTTTTACCAATGGTAATGGCTGTACCAATTCTGTTGTATTGTTTAAACATGTGAAGAGAGGACACTTTATATACAGGTTTAAGTTATGTTGTACTCGTATCTCATCAACCAGTTGATTGTTTTCTTTGTTGTCATTGTAGAAATCTTAGCAACAACAATATCGGTGGAACCATACCAGAAGATCTACCTGTCACACTGCAGAATCTGTATGCAATATCCTTACTCTTGAAATTTTCTTTAGTTCTGGTTAGATGATGGGCTATTTTGTTCCTCGCTACTGCAGGTTTCTCTCAGATAACCAACTAACTGGAAGCATTCCAATGTCATTATCAGAACTCCATAGTCTAACAGCCATGTAATTCCTAATTCTCTTATCTTTTTCCTCCGAAACGGCAAGACCATACTATTGTTGTCTACTTTCATCAGTTAATCGACTCAAGAGTCAAGATCCTCTTTTACCAGGTCACTGAATGATAACCATCTAGATGGAAAGCTACCAGACGCATTTGATTCCCTCACGGGACTTGTAAATCTGTATGTTCTCCCTCCCTCCTTCCATCCCACCATGCAAACCGCTTGATGACACCTGACCTTTGTTCACAGGGATATTTCTTCCAACAACTTCAGTGGTCCATTACCACCTTCATTGGGAAGCTTGACATCACTGACTACATTGTAATTCTACAACTGTTTCTTCTATTTTTACCCTCTTACCTTGTACTTACCCTTCCAGGATGTTCTATTGCACAGGCACATGCAAAATAATCAACTATCTGGTACCCTCAATGTCTTGCAGGATCTCCCCCTCAAAGACTTGTATGTCTACACTCCCTTCTCCGTTGTCAATTAACTTGTTCATTTATTACAGTTCATCACAATCTACAAATTAAGCAGAACATCTGCAATTATTTGGTCAGTTACCTGCTGGTTTAACAAAAAAAATACTGCCTCTATTATGGTTGTTATGGCGGTGGCTAGTGTTGAGGGAGCGCAAGGGGGCCGACCTGGGGCCTTGCCCATGACCGAGCAAGAGGGAAAAGTTTTTCTTCTTAATTCTTGCTTGATTAGATTGATATATCTATTCTCCTTATATAGAGAGGCTTACTTGACCATTAAGCAAGCGATCCTTCTTACTTGACCCCTAAACAAACGATTCTTATCATAACCATATCAATCTAAATTATCTCTAATAAATCAAACTAATATAATCTCTCTTTCCTAACAAACCCATCTAATATGTCAAACACTCTAGTTTTCATAACACTATTTCACCCTTCCAAAAAAAATAGTCGGCCGGGGAGGGAAAGACCGCTCTCCCAGTATTATATTAAGAAGAGACCGAAACATGGTCCCGGACGAGAAAATCCCCGAACCCTGGCCCCCATCACTAGCGGGTCGTCACCGCCCACTCTACAACGGTCCAGCCGGAGGGTGGCACGCAGAATGTAACCCGGGAGCGGGCGGGGCACAACGAGGGGATTTTTTTTAACCAAGCCAGAAATTCTCCCCCGAGGGGGATCGAACCCAGGACCTGGAGGTGCTACTCGGAAGCCTTAACCGACAGCTCGTCTTCCAGCTATGATGGTGGTCGTGGCTACAGATGTCAATGTTACCTTAGAGATGTGATACTTAGAAGGGCACCATCCGAACGACATAGTTGCATGTGTACTGTTATGGATGAAGATAAAATGGCAACTTGTGTATTCCATAGGGCCCAAAGGGCAAAAATACATGTATACACTTTACATGGAGAACCCTAGAGTACAAGAAAATACACTAGTATACATATACACTAACACCCCCCTCAAACTCATGATGGATCAACAACACTGAGTTTGGAAAGAAGAAAACTATGTTGAGCTCTTGTATGGGCCTTTGTAAGCAAATCCACAAACCGTAACTCTGAAGGCACATACTGGAGGGAAACCACATGATGCTGAACTACAGACTGAAGATAAAAATAGTCGATGCCAATAGTGAGTTGATGCTTCACTAGATCCTGAGCAATACTAATAGCATCGGTACTATCACAATGCACAGTCGTAGGAGCAGTAAGAGAAATCCCAAAGTCAGCCAACAACCATCGAAGCCATGTCACTTCAGCTATCCCACAAGCCAAGGCACACAACTTAGCCTCAGCACTGGAACGAGCAACAACAGTCTGTTTCTTGGTCTTCCATGAAACCAAGGAGGAGCCAAGAAAGACACAATAGGCAGAGATGTACCTGAAATCCAAAGGATCAATACCCCAAGTCGCATCAGAATAAGCAGAGAGCTGGTGCTAGAAAAGAAGAAACGACGATCAATGGTGCCACGAAGGTACCGAAGAACACGAAGACAGTGAGCATAGTGGTAGTAGTGGGTGCAGACATGAACTGACTCAGAATGTGAATAGCATAGGAGATGTCAGGACGAGTTATGCCAAGGTAGATAAGACTGCCAACAAGATGACGATAGTGTCGGCGTTTCGAGACCGGGGGGTCCCCGAGCCGACGAGTGAGTGTGTCGCGTGCCCCAGCCCAGATGGGTCGAGCGCGTGGGCGAGCGCGAAGGGGGGAAGAGCGAGGTGGCCGGAGCCGGGTCGTGAGGGAGGCGGAGATCCCGCGGCCTTCGTGTTCGTCCCGCGCCCAGGTCGGGTGCGCTTGCAGTAGGGGGTTACAAGCGTCCGCGCGGGTGAAGGGAGCGAGCGGCCCCAAGAGAGCGCCTGCCCCTGCCCTCGTTCCCGCGAGGCCAACCTTCTCTAAGAAGGCCCTGGTCCTTCCTTTTATAGGCGTAAGGAGAGGATCCAGGTGTACAATGGGGGTGTAGCAGGGTGCTACGTGTCTAGCGGGGGAGAGCTAGCGCCCTAAGTACATGCCAAGGTGGCAGCCGGAGAGATCTTGGCACCCAGCTGGTGTGGTGTCGTGGCTGTCGGTGAAGCAACGGAGCCTGGCGGAGGGACAGCTGTCGGAGCTGTTGGGTCTTGCTGACGTCCCCCTGCTTCCGTAAGGGAGCTGAGAGCCGTCGTCGTCATGGTCTAGCGGGGCGCCATCATTGCCTATCTGGCGGAGGTAGCCAGATGGGACGTCGGTCTTGTTCTCTGCGGCCCAAGTCAGCTCGGGGTAAGGTGATGATGGCGCTTCCTGTGGACGTGGCGGTCTTGTGCCCTAGGTCGGGCGACGTGGAGGCTCCTCCGAGGCTGAGGTCGAGTCTGTCTTCCATGGCCGAGGCCGAGCCCGAGCTCCTGGGTCGGGCGAGGCGGAGGTCGTTCGGCAGAGGCCAGGGCGGAGTCCGAGCCCTGGGTCGGGTGGAGCGAAGTACACCGTCTTCCGGGGCCTTAGCCCGAGTCCGAGCCCTGGGTCGGGCGGAGCGGAGTTCGCCGTCTTCCGGGGCCTTAGCCCGAGTCCGAGCCCTGGGTCGGGCGGAGCGGAGTTCGCCGTCTTTCGGGGCCTTAGCCCGAGTCCGAGCCCTGGGTCGGGCGGAGCGGAGTTCGCCGTCTTCCGGGGCCTTAGCCCGAGTCCGAGCCCTGGGTCGGGCGGAGCGGAGTTCGCCGTCTTTCGGGGCCTTAGCCCGAGTCCGAGCCCTGGGTCGGGCGGAGCGGAGTTCGCCGTCTTCCGGGGCCTTAGCCCGAGTCCGAGCCCTGGGTCGGGCGGAGCGGAGTTCGCCGTCTTCCAGGGCCTTAGCCCGAGTCCGAGCCCTGGGTCGGGCGGAGCGGAGTTCGCCGTCTTCCGGGGCCTTAGCCCGAGTCCGAGCCCTGGGTCGGGCGGAGCTTCCTATGGCGCCTTTGGCAAGGCCTGGCTGCCCGTCAGTCTCACTCTTCGCGTTAGATGCCCCTGTGGCTTGGTCGGTCGGCGCGGTGATTTAGTCAGGGTTGCTTCTTAACGAAGGCAAGGCCTCGGGCGAGCCGGAGATGCGTCTGCCGTAAAAAAGGGGGCCTCGGGCGAGACGGAAACACCTCGGGGTCGGCTGCCCTTGCCCGAGGCTAGGCTCGGGCGAGGCGTGATCGAGTCGCTCGTACGGACTGATCCCTGACTTAATCAAACCCATCAGGCCTCTGCAGCTTTATGCTGATGGGGGTTACCAGCTGAGAATTAGGCGTCTTGAGGGTACCCCTAATTATGGTCCCCGACAGTAGCCCCCGAGCCTCGAAGGGAGTGTTAGCACTCGCTTGGAGGCTTTCGTCGCACTTTTTTGCAAGGGGACCAGCTTTTCTCGGTTGCACTTTGTTCCGGTGGGTGCGCGCGAGCGCACCCGCCGGGTGTAGCCCCCGAGGCCTCGGAGGAGTGGTTTCACTCCTTCGAGGTCTTAATGCCTTGCGTAATGCTTCGGCTGGTCTGGCGGTTCCCTCATGCGAAAAGGCCGTAGCCCGGGTGCACTGTCGGGGCCCAAGTTCTCGGGCTGGTATGTTGACGCTGTCAACGGTTTGGCCGGAGCCGGGTTTGCGAGAGCAGCCCCCGAGCCTCCGCACAGGGCGAGAGGGCGATCAGGGACAGACTCGGCTTTTTTACATACGCCCCTACGTCGCCTTTCCGCAAGGAGGAGGGGGGGAGAGCGCCATGTTACCCTCGATGGGCACCGAACATGGTGTCTCCGGTGAGCTGCAATCGGGTAATCCGAGTGGACGTCCGTGCCCCGTTCGTTGGGGGTCGGCTAGGGGCCCGGAGGCACGCCCAAAAGTACCTGCGGGTGATCTGCCGGACCCGGTCCCCTGGCGACGGGGTCCGAGGGCTCGATGCCTCCCTCCGATGGGATTCCGTTACAGGATCGTTCCCGCTGGTCTCGGAAATGTCCTAGGGTACCTCGGGAGCGCAGCCCGAGCCTTGGTTATGTATCGAACGTACCCCTGGTCATCCCTCGCTCGGTGTCTGAGGCGACTGTGAACCCTTCGGGGGGCCAGCCTTCGAACCCCTGATCAGTAATGGGCGCGGAGCCCGAGTAGCCTGAGGCGGTCGTGGAACCTTTCGGGAGGCCGACCTTCGAACCCCTGACCAGTAGTGGGTGTCGGGCCCACGCGATCTGAGGCGGCTGTTGAACCCTTCGGGGGGCCAGCCTTCGAACCCCTGATCAGTAAGGAGGCTCGGAGCCTAGTTCCTTCACGGGGAAGGATCCCTTTGGGGGTATCCCCTTTCCCGGTCCCTGTTGCAAGAGATAGAGAAAGAGAAAAAAGGGAAAAAAGGATACGAAATTGAACGACGTGGCGTACCTTTTTTGGCGCAGTCGTTTTGGCGAAGGCGAAGCGTCGCCAGCTGCTTCTGCCAGAAGCGCCGCCTGTCCAGCCGCGGAGTTAATGCGACGGGGCGAATAGTTGGCGAGGCTGCCGTTGCGCGTGCGCGAGCCGTTCGAGGAACGGGTCACGGGCGCGTCGTCTTCACACCGTGAGAGGGGGTTCTCTCGCTGCCTCCGGATGGGACGTGAGCTTGGCTGACGGCGTGACCGCTGCTCCCGTGCGCCTGCCACCGTCATTACTGCCGGCCCACTTTTGACCGCGTTTGACCGCTGCGTCAGGCTGGCGCTGCTGGGTCGCGCGCCTGGTCGCCCCGGGTCGCGGTGTCGGTTCCGCAATCGAGGAGGTGCGGTGGTGGCGCAAGCGGTACAGTTGCTTGCATGCAGCATCTGGCGCGCTGGTCGCGCGACGCGTGGGCTTGGGCCTCCGTGCTGGCATGTCAGGAGTCGGAGAGGCGCGTCCACTTGGCGCGGTTGCATGCCGCCCGCATGGCTGCCCGCTCCTTTCGCCCGTTGGTCTGGGCAAAAGTGGAGGGTCACTTGTAACCGCTGGGTGGTTGCGTGCGCCGTGCGCGGCGGTTTGGCTTCTTCTGCTCGGAGCCGATCTGCATGACATGCGGGTCCCAGCCCCCGTGCCGCAGGGGAGGGCTTTGGAGGCGTGTTGGAGAAGACTCAGCCCGTGACGGTTGGGGGCGCAAGCAGGGAGAGTCGCCTTTAAAAGGAGGGCGACCCCTTTCGTAAGGCGACCATGTCTTCTTCCTCCCTTATGCGTCGTGTCTTTCCACCTTCCAAGCCCCCGGATGGGGGAAACCGCCGTCTTTTCGTCCCATCGTTGGAGGAACGCAACTCCGTGGGAGTTGGTACCTTTCAGCCATCGTTCGGCTTCAAGGATTTTCATCATGCAGCCCGGCTGCACCCCTCCACCGGCGGTCACCCAAGATGGTGACCTCCGGCTTGATGGTGGGGGAAAGCGAGCCGGGCTGCGGCTTCCGCCCCTTCCTCAGCCTCAAGGATTTTCATCACCAGGGCTGAGGAGGGGAGTGTGCCGAGTTGGGGTCGTCCCCTGCGCGGGCGGTGGCCCGCTCCTTCCCTCAGTGATCGGGGGGAAGGGCGGGTGTCGTCCGTGGCGCCAACAGCTGCACCGTGCCCGGCTCTCTGAGCCGAGCAGTTTCGGAGCCGCTCCCAGTGCCGCCTCCCGCCACGGCAGCTGGAAGAGGTTCTTCCGCCGGCGCGACAGCCAAGGTTGGCCATGGACCGACCTCCAACTCTACGGCCTTCTGCCCGTCCTTGCCTCTCGAGTTTGGGCAAGGGCGGGGGCCTCCTAGCAGCAGCATCCGCCCTGAGGCCATCATTGCTGCTGTTCGGCCCCCCAGGGCAGAAGTCTTCATCGTCGCCGCTGTCGGGGCGAGCGATGACATGCCGTTCGTCGGTCTTCTGTTGCCCCGCAGGCCCACCCCTATCGAGTGGGGTTGTTCGTACCTGCGGAGGTGTCGGCGTTTCGTTTGTAATGGCACTTCGAGTGCCGGGTTTTTTGTTCATTTCGGCTTTCGGGGCCTGAACATGTATGTAATTTCGGCACGGAGCCGTGTTTTTTCCTCATTTTTTGAGCGCTAAGACTCGTCTGCTGATTATCTGAACCGCTTCACCAAGCATGAGTCGCCCCGTGTCAAGGTGACGAGTGAGGTATCCGTATCCCGGAGGCTTAGGAGTCCCTCGGCTCGGTCGGCCCTGCTGTCCGAGGCTCCTCTAGCTTAGTTAAAGAGACCTCTCGGCCGCTCTTCGACGAGCCGAGGCCAGGGGTAGCGATATCAGTATGAACAGAGGCGGAGTTGGCTCGAAAATGAAACCTGGTTGGCCGGAGCCTAGCCGGGTTGTCCGTTGGCAGGATCGACGCCGGAGTCGATCAGCCGAGGCTCCGGACCGGGCTAGTGCCCTCGGAAGAAGGTTGGCCGAGGCCCCGGAGGTGGCCGGCCGAGCCGCCTGCTCGGGCCGGATTCCCGGAGAAGTCCCTGATAGCGATTGCCCGGGCGTGGTGATGACGTCGTCCTTCGGAGCGGAGACCCTCGGACCGCGTCGCCGTCCGAGGCTAGGTCGGGCCTCGCCGAAGGTGCCGTTGATGCCGAGGGCGTTGCTGCCTCCTTCCAGCGTCAAGACCCGAGCCTGCAGGATCAGATTGTCTTGTAGCGTGTGCCTTGTGCGGCCGTCGAGGCCAGAACACACACCCTTGCTGCGTTGTAAAGCTGCGTCTCTTTTCCTCTTGTTTCGAGTATCTGGACTTTTTGTCGGTAACAGGGATATTAGTGCGAGCGAGAGTTGCTTCTCGCGGAAGGTGATGAGTGAGGTATCCGTATCCCGGAGGCGTGGGAGTCCCTCGGCTCGGTCGACCTTGCCGCTTACGCGTACTTTCACCCGTCCATGAGGCCCCGTCACCGACTTGGTCGAGAAGGCTCGAAGGATCGCTTCGACAGAAGGGCTTCCGAACATAAAGACTTGTTCGATCCGTGGAGCCACTTTATCCGAACGTGAGTTACTTATCGCAGAAGGTGATGAGTGAGGTATCCGTATCCCGGAGGCGTAGGAGTCCCTCGGCTCGGTCAGCCTTGACTGCTTACGCGTACCCCGTCGTTTCCAGGACCCACTTTTCGAAGTAGTCAAAAAGCACGAAAGACATTCTGGTAAAAGAGATTTTTTTCGAGGAAAATTTTGACGCAGAGGGGGTTTCCCCCCTTTTAGCCCCCGAGGGAGGGTCGGGCTTTGCCGAGGCGAGGCCGACCCTTCCTTGTTGACTAAACTTTGCGTGAGTGCGAGGTATATGAACAACTTGGAAACATCTTAAGGGTAGAAGCGACGTAGCTGTTGGATGTTCCAAGCGTTGCCGTAGACCTCGCCTTGACTGTTGGCCAGCTTGTACGTTCCGGGCTTCAGAACTTTGGCGATGACGAATGGCCCCTCCCAGGGGGGCGTGAGCTTGTGCCTCCCTCGGGCGTCTTGCCGCAGCCGAAGCACCAGGTCGCCCTCCTGGAGGTCTCGGGGTCGGACCCCTCGGGCGTGGTAGCGTCGCAGGGACTGCTGATACCGCGCCGAGTGTAGTAAGGCCCTGTCCCGAGCCTCTTCCAGCTGGTCCAGCGAGTCTTCTCGGCTAACTTGGTTGCTTTGATCGTCGTAGGCCCTCGTCCTCGGGGAGCCGTATTCCAGGTCAGTGGGCAAGACGGCCTCGGCCCCGTAGACCAGGAAGAACGGCGTGAAACCCGTGGCTCGGCTCGGCGTCGTCCTCAGGCTCCAGACCACCGAGGGGAGTTCCTTCATCCATCGCTTGCCGGACTTGTTGAGGTCATTGTAAATCCGAGGCTTGAGCCCTTGTAGAATCATGCCATTGGCACGCTCTACTTGCCCATTCGACATGGGATGAGCTACGGCAGCCCAGTCCACCCAGATGTTGTGATCCTCGCAAAAATCCAAGAATTTTTTGCCGGTGAACTGGGTGCCGTTGTCGGTGATGATGGAGTTCGGGACCCCGAAGCGATGGATGATGTTGGTGAAGAACGCCACCGCCTGCTCGGACCTGATGCTGTTCAGGGGTCGGACCTCGATCCACTTAGAGAATTTGTCGACGGCGACCAGCAGGTGCGTGTAGCCCCCGGGCGCCTTCTGCAGAGGGCCGACGAGGTCCAGACCCCACACAGCGAAGGGCCAGGTGATGGGTATCGTCTGCAGAGCCTGAGCGGGCAGGTGGGTCTGCTTCGCATAGAATTGACACCCTTCGCAGGTGCGGACAATTCTAGTGGCGTCAGCCACCGCCGTCGGCCAGTAAAAGCCTTGCCGGAAAGCGTTCCCGACAAGGGCTCGAGGCGCTGCGTGATGGCCGCAAGCCCCCGAGTGTATCTCTTGCAGGAGTTCCTGGCCTTCGGCGATGGAGATGCACCGCTGGAGGATGCCCGAGGGGCTGCGGTGGTAAAGCTCCTTCTCATCGCCCAGCAAGACGAACGACTTGGCGCGCCGCACTACCCGCCGTGCCTCGGCTTGGTCGAGGGGTAGCTCTCCCTGGCGGAGATATTGCAGGTACGGGGTCTGCCAATCTTGATCAGGCGGGACCCCGCCCCGCTCCTCCTCGATGCGCAGCGCCTCGCCCTCGGGGGCCGAGGGTTCCTCGGGCTGAACCGAGGATGGCTCGGGCTGGGCCGAGGGTGCCTCGGACGAGGCCGAGGGCGCCTCGGGCTCGGGCGTGTCGCTGACCTTGACGGAGGGTTGGTGCAGATCTCGGGAGAAGACGTCCGGGGGAACCGTCGTTCGCCCCGAGGCTATCTTTGCCAGCTCGTCCGCGGTCTCGTTGTAGCGCCGAGCGATGTGGTTAAGCTCGAGCCCGTAGAACTTGTCTTCCAAGCGTCGAACCTCATCTCAGTAGGCCTCCATCTTCGGGTCGCGGCAGTGGGAGTTCTTCATGACTTGGTCGATGACGAGCTGCGAGTCGCCGCGAGCGTCGAGGCGTCGGACCCCTAGCTCGATGGCGATTCGCAATCCGTTGATCAGAGCTTCGTACTCAGCCACATTGTTGGACGCCGGGAAATGGAGGCGTAGCACGTAGCGCAGGTGTTTCCCGAGGGGCGAGACGAAGAGCAGGCCCGCGCCGGCTCCCGTCTTCATCAGCGACCCGTCGAAAAACATGGTCCAGAGCTCCGGTTGGATCAGAGCCGTCGGCAACTGGGTGTCGACCCATTCGGCTACGAAGTCCGCCAGTACCTGGGACTTGATGGCCTTCCGAGGGGCGAACGAGATTGTCTCGCCCATGATTTCCACCGCCCACTTTGCGATCCGTCCCGAGGCCTCTCGGCACTGGATGATCTCCCCCAGGGGGAAGGATGACACCACAGTTACCGGATGAGACTCGAAGTAATGTCGCAACTTTCGCCTCGTCAGGATCACTGCATACAGCAGCTTCTGGACTTGTGGGTAGCGGATCTTGGTTTCGGACAGCATCTCGCTGACGAAGTAGACTGGCCTCTGAACGGGCAATGCATGCCCCTCTTCTTGCCTTTCGACCACGATCGCGGCGCTAACCACCTGAGTGGTAGCGGCGACGTAGACTAAGAGGGCTTCTCCATCAGCTGGGGGTACCAAGACGGGCGCCTGGGTGAGGAGCGCCTTCAGGTTCCCGAGAGCTTCCTCGGCCTCGGGAGTCCAAGTGAAGCACTCGGCCTTCCTTAAGAGACGGTACAGGGGCAGGCCTCTTTCGCCGAGGCGTGAGATGAAACGGCTCAAGGCCGCGAGACATCCCATGACCCTCTGTACGCCTTTTAAGTCCTTGATGGGCCCCATGCTGGTGATGGCTGCGATCTTCTCCGGGTTGGCTTCGATGCCCCGCTCGGAGACGATGAATCCCAGGAGCATGCCTCGGGGCACCCCGAAGACGCACTTCTCGGGATTGAGCTTGACGCCCTTCGCCTTGAGACACCGGAATGTCACTTCAAGGTCGGAGAGAAGGTCGGAGGCTTTCCTTGTCTTGACTACGATGTCATCGACGTAGGCCTCGACCGTGCGACCGATGTGTTCGCCGAACACATGGTTCATGCACCGCTGGTACGTTGCTCCCGCGTTCCTCAACCCGAACGGCATGGTGACATAACAGTACATGCCGAAGGGCGTGATGAAAGAAGTCGCGAGCTGGTCGGACTCTTTCATCTTGATTTGATGATACCCTGAGTAGGCATCGAGGAAAGACAGGGTTTCGCACCCAGCAGTGGAATCCACGATTTGATCGATGCGAGGTAGAGGGTAGGGAACCTTTGGACATGCTTTGTTGAGACCAGTGTAGTCTACACACATCCGCCATTTCTCCCCTTTCTTCCTCACAAGCACAGGGTTGGCAAGCCATTCGGGATGGAATACCTCTTTGATGAACCCTGCTGCCATCAGCTTGTGGATCTCCTCGCCTATCACCCTACGCCTTTCCTCGTCGAATCGGCGTAGAGGCTGTCTGACCGGTCAGGCTCCGGCTCGAATATCCAGCGAGTGCTCGGCGACATCCCTCGGTATGCCGGGCATGTCCGAGGGACTCCACGCAAAGACGTCGGCGTTTGCGCGGAGAAAGTCGACGAGCACTGCTTCCTATTTGGGATCGAGCCCGGAACCGATACGGATCTGCTTGGAGGTGTCGCCGCTGGGGTCGAGAGGGACGGCCTTAACCGTCTCCGCTGGCTCGAAGTTGCCGGCGTGTCGCTTCACGTCCGGCACCTCTCGGGAGAGGTTTTCCAGGTCGGCGATGAGGGCCTCGGACTCTGCGAGGGCCTCGGCGTACTCCACGCACTCCACATCGCATTCGAACGCGTGTTTGTACGTGGGGCCGACGGTGATGACCCCGTTGGGGCCCGGCATCTTGAGCTTCAGGTAGGTGTAGTTGGGGATGGCCATGAACTTCGCGTAGCATGGCCTTCCCAACACCGCGTGGTAGGTTCCTCGGAACCCGACCACCTCGAACGTCAAAGTCTCCCTTCGGAAGTTGGAGGGTGTTCCGAAGCAGACAGGATGGTCGAGCCGTCCGAGGGGCTGGACGCGCTTCCCAGGAATGATCCCGTGGAAAGGCGCAGCACCTGCTCGGACGGAGGACAGATCGACGCGCAGGAGCTTGAGGGTCTCGGCGTAGATGATATTGAGGCAGCTGCCCCCATCCATCAGGACCTTGGTGAGCCTGACGTCGCCGATGATGGGATCGACGACGAGCGGGTACTTCCCCGGGCTCGGCACGTGGTCGGGACGGTCATCTTGGTCGAAGGTGATGGGCTTGTCGGACCAGTCTAGGTAGACTAGTGCCGCCACCTTTACCGAGCAGACCTCCCGACGCTCTCGCTTGCGATGCCGAGCCGAGGCATTCGCCGCATGCCCTCCGCAGATCATGAAGCAGTCGCGGACCTCGGGGAACCCTCCTGCTTGGTGATCTTCCTTTTTGTCGTCGTCGCGGGCCCTGCCACCCTCTGCGGGTGGCCCGACCTTGTGGAAGTGGCGCCGAAGCATGACGCATTCCTCGAGGGTATGCTTGACGGGCCCCTGATGGTAAGGGCACGTCTCCTTGAGCATCTTGTCGAAGAGGTTGGCACCTCCGGGGGGCTTCCGAGGGTTCTTGTACTCGGCGGCGGCGACAAGGTCTGCGTCGGCGGCGTCGCGTTTCGCTTGCGACTTCCTCCTGCCTTTCTTCTTGGCGCCGAGCGGAGTAGACGCCTCGGGAGCATCTTCCGACGGGCGGCCCTGGGGCTGCTTGTCTTTTCGGAAGATGGCCTCGACCGCCTCCTGGCCAGAGGCGAACTTGGTGGCGATGTCCATCAGCTCGCTCGCCCTGGTGGGGGTCTTGCGACCCAACTTGCTTACCAGGTCACGGCAAGTGGTGCCGGCAAGGAACGCGCCGGTGACATCGGAGTCGGTGATGTTGGGCAGCTCGGTGCGCTGCTTCGAGAATCGCCGGATGTAGTCCCGAAGAGACTCTCCCGGCTGTTGTCGGCAGCTTCGGAGGTCCCAGGAGTTCCCGGGGCGCACGTACGTGCCCTGGAAGTTGCCGGCGAAAGCTTGGACCAAATCCTCCCAGTTGGAAATCTGCCCCAGAGGCAGGTGCTCCAACCAAGCGCGAGCAGTGTCGGAGAGGAACAGGGGGAGGTTGCGGATGATGAGGTTGTCGTCGTCCGTTCCACCCAGTTGACAGGCCAGGCGGTAGTCCGCGAGCCACAATTCCGGTCTCGTTTCCCCCGAGTACTTTGTGATAGTAGTCGGGGGTCGGAATCGGGTCGGGAACGGCGCCCGCCGAATGGCTCGGCTGAAGACCTGCGGACCGGGTGGTTCGGGCGAGGGACTCCGATCCTCCCCGCTGTCGTAGCGTCCCCCACGCCTGGGGTGATAGCCTCGGCGCACCCTTTCGTCGAGGCGGGCCCGACGATCGCGAGGAGGGTGCTCGTCGCCGAGGTGGCCCGGGGCCGCAGGCGCGGTGTTGCGCGTGCGCCCGGTGTAGACCGAGGCTTCCCGCATGAGTCAGGAAGTCGCGGCACGAGGTTCCGAGGGGTACCCCTGCCTTCGGGAGGCAGAGCTCTCGGCCCGCCGGGCCGCAGCGCCTTCCAGGAGATGCTTGAGCTCTCCCTGGATTCGCCGACCCTCGGTGGTTGATGACTCCGGCATCGCGCGGAGGAGCATCGCTGCGGCTGCCAGGTCCTGGCCGGTTCCGCCGGATGCGGGTGGCGGCCTGTCCCTGGCATCGTTGGCGATGCGGTGCTGGAGACCCTGGGGCAGGTGACGTATTTCTCCGGCCGGGGGCTGGCCCGCCCATACCTGCCCGACGTCCCGGCGGATCGCCTCGAGCGCTCCTGCTCCCTCATCGAGCCCGGCCTGCGCCCCGCGGACTTGCTCGAGCTGTGGGTCGTGACCCCCCGCCGGAACGGGGACCACAGCTAGCTCCCGCGGGATGTCGGCGCGAGGCACCGGCCTAGGGAGATCACCATCCTCCGGCATGCCGAGACAGCTGCCTCCGGAGGGGTCCCCTAGCTCGACGTGGAAACATTCGCGGCTCGGGCCGCAGTCCTTGTCGTCAAGGCTGCGGCTGCCGTCGGAACAGTCGGAGAGGCAGTAGTTGCATGCGGTCATGAAGTCCCGCATGGCACTGGGGTTGCCAGATCCAGAGAAATCCCAGCAGATGCTGGGGTCGTCATCTTCCTCGGACCCAGAGGGCCCGTAGGTCGAGACGCCCGTCAATCGGTCCCAAGGCGACCGCACACGAAACCCCAAAGAGGTTGCACTCGCCTCAACGTGAGCGGCCGCCAGAGCGAGGTCGCTAGGCGGGTTGAGGTCGAGTCGAAATGACGAAAGATGGGAATCAGTTGGTACCTTTTGGTCGACGAGGAGCGACGAAGTCACCTCGGGGGCTGATCGCGCCGTCGTCCTGGGTACGAGGGCGACGTCCTGCAGGCCCTCCGTGAGCGTGCTGGCGTCGTCCACTTGCTCGACAGCCGATGGGGCGCAGCCTCCCGCTCGGCCCTGGTTGCCCCGTCTCCTCCTCCGATGGCGAGGGAGAGGATGGGGCGAGCTCGAAAGTTGTCCTTCCCCCACGCGGGAAAGACGTCGTCGATTCTGCCGCCGGCGAGCGGGCTGTCGGCCACCATTGTCGCCGTCGCGCGGCGGTGGAAGGAGTATCATGTCGTAGCTGCCGTCGAAAGACATGAACTCGAGGCTCCCGAAACGGAGCACCGTCCCGGGTTGAAGAGGTCGTTGGAGACTGCCCATCTGGAGCTTGACGGGAAACTGCTCGTCAACACGCAGCAGGCCCCTACCTGGCGCGCCAACTGTCGGCGTTTCGAGACCGGGGGGTCCCCGAGCCGACGAGTGAGTGTGCCGCGTGCCCCAGCCCAGATGGGTCGAGCGCGTGGGCGAGCGCGAAGGGGGGAAGAGCGAGGTGGCCGGAGCCGGGTCGTGAGGGAGGCGGAGATCCCGCGGCCTTCGTGTTCGTCCCGCGCCCAGGTCGGGTGCGCTTGCAGTAGGGGGTTACAAGCGTCCGCGCGGGTGAGGGGAGCGAGCGGCCCCAAGAGAGCGCCTGCCCCTGCCCTCGTTTCCGCGAGGCCAACCTTCTCTAAGAAGGCCCTGGTCCTTCCTTTTATAGGCGTAAGGAGAGGATCCAGGTGTACAATGGGGGTGTAGCAGGGTGCTACGTGTCTAGCGGGGGAGAGCTAGCGCCCTAAGTACATGCCAAGGTGGCAGCCGGAGAGATCTTGGCACCCAGCTGGTGTGGTGTCGTGGCTGTCGGTGAAGCAACGGAGCCTGGCGGAGGGACAGCTGTCGGAGCTGTTGGGTCCTTGCTGACGTCCCCCTGCTTCCGTAAGGGAGCTGAGAGCCGCCGTCGTCATGGTCTAGCGGGGCGCCATCATTGCCTATCTGGCGGAGCTAGCCAGATGGGACGTCGGTCTTGTTCTCTGCGGCCCAAGTCAGCTCGGGGTAAGGTGATGATGGCGCTTCCTGTCGACGTGGCGGTCTTGTGCCCTAGGTCGGGCGACGTGGAGGCTCCTCCGAGGCTGAGGTCGAGTCTGTCTTCCATGGCCGAGGCCGAGCCCGAGCTCCTGGGTCGGGCGAGGCGGAGGTCGTTCGGCAGAGGCCAGGGCGGAGTCCGAGCCCTGGGTCGGGCGGAGCGGAGTACACCGTCTTCCGGGGCCTTAGCCCGAGTCCGAGCCCTGGGTCGGGCGGAGCGGAGTTCGCCGTCTTCCGGGGCCTTAGCCCGAGTCCGAGCCCTGGGTCGGGCGGAGCGGAGTTCGCCGTCTTCCGGGGCCTTAGCCTGAGTCCGAGCCCTGGGTCGGGCGGAGCGGAGTTCGCCGTCTTCCGGGGCCTTAGCCCGAGTCCGAGCCCTGGGTCGGGCGGAGCGGAGTTCGCCGTCTTCCGGGGCCTTAGCCCGAGTCCGAGCCCTGGGTCGGGCGGAGCTTCCTATGGCACCTTTGGCAAGGCCTGGCTGCCCGTCAGTCTCACTCTTCGCGTTAGATGCCCCTGTGGCTTGGTCGGTCGGCGCGGTGATTTAGTCAGGGTTGCTTCTTAACGAAGGCAAGGCCTCGGGCGAACCGGAGATGCGTCTGCCGTAAAAAAGGGGGCCTCGGGCGAGACGGAAACACCTCGGGGTCGGCTGCCCTTGCCCGAGGCTAGGCTCGGGCGAGGCGTGATCGAGTCGCTCGTACGGACTGATCCCTGACTTAATCAAACCCATCAGGCCTCTGCAGCTTTATGCTGATGGGGGTTACCAGCTGAGAATTAGGCGTCTTGAGGGTACCCCTAATTATGGTCCCCGACAGATAGCGAGTGGGATCAACAATAGGAACACCATCAGTGGCACGAAGACGAAGGTGAGGATCCATGAGAGTGTCCACAGAACGATGATCAGTAAGATTAGCACGATCAAGGATGTCCCGAATGTATTTGCGCTAACAGAGGTAATATCCATCAGGTGTGGAGGTGACCTCAATCCCAAGGAAGAAGCTAAGAGGACCCAAGTCAGACATGTGGAACTGCGCACTGAGTCGTGCCTTGACGAAGGCAATGTAATCAAGATCATCACCAGTGATCAACATATCATCAACATAGAGAAGAATGAGGGTGCGACCTTGAGATGAAGTGTGAACAAAGAGAGCAGGATCATGTTTGCCGCAACGAAGCCAGCAGCAGTGGCAATAGAGGGGAAGCGCTCAAACTAGGCACGGGGAGCCTGCTTGAGGCATAGAGAGAACGACGAAGCCGACATACATGACCATCAGGAACAAGGTAACCAGGCGGGGGATGTATGTAGACTTCCTCACGCAACTCACCATGAAGAAAAGTGTTCTTCACGTCAAGTTGTGAGATAGCCCACCAATGAACAGAGGCAACAACAACATGAGTATGAACAGTGGTCCAATGAGCAACAGGAGCAAAGGTCTCCTCATAGTCACGCCCATACTCTTGTTGAAAATCACGTGCAACAAGGTGGTAGGAGGAGGTGGAACCAAGTGGAGGAAATCAACAGACTCGGAAGGAGAGGAAGAAGAGGACAAATCAGGAGGAAAGAAAGGACGTGACTCATCAAAGGTCCCATCCCAGGATACTCGAATGCGGCGAGCGACAGGGTCCCAACAACGATATCCCTTACGCTCAGAGTCATAGCCAAGGAAGACACACTGAACGGATTGTGCAGTGAGCTTGGTCCTCTCATGAAGCTGAAGAAGGACAAAGGCAATACAGCCAAAAGCACGAAGGTGACTATATTGTGGTGGCCGACCAAAGAGGCGCTCAAGAGGAGTGACACCATATAGAGCAACTGAAGGTTGAATGTTCACAAGGTAAACAGTTGTAGGCACAGCTTTAGCCCAGAACTGAGAAGGAACATAGGATGTTAGAAGTAGAATCACGAGTCATGTGAAAAGAAGCTCCTGAGTCAAGAATCTAGGGCACGATAGTACTTGACGACGAGGCACATGGCGGCTGCCCTAGCAGGGGCACACAAGCAGCAACCGAGGAGGCCATAGCGGAAGCTGACGAACTAGCACAAAGGCGCTCCATGCGCCTAGTCAAGTCGAGGGCCCAGTCAGGAGGCGACTGAGGCGAGGCAGTGGCAGCAGAAGTGGGGGCACCCCCACGACGGCATGGAGGACGACGCCTGCACTTCTCGATGGTATGTGTCGTTGCCTTGCAGTAGCGGCAGAAGATAGCTACAACAACGCCCCCTGGAGCAAGAGGGACCACTGCAGGAGCCGAAGTAGATGTAGGAACTGGAGCAAGCGACGCAGTCGGAGTAGCAAGAACTGTCGAGGAAGACGACAACACACCACGAAGACGGATCTCCTCAGCCCAGGATAAGGTGACCGCCTCAACCAGGGATAGCAAAGGAGAACGAGCGAGGAGTTGAGCCCGAAGCTGCTCAAACTCCAAACGGAGACGCCAGAGAAACTCATGGAGGCAAGGAACGCTGTTGTGCCCGTGTCGGAGGACACAACAGGGACAAGTCCGACAGTACGGTGGCTCCAACGAGTCGAGCTGGCGCCAACACCAGTCAACTCGCGGTAGAAGACATCAACAGAGGAGTCCTGTTGACGAGTAGAGCTAGCGAGCTTCAGAGTGGAGATGTAGAGAGTAGTGCTGCTCGGCTGGTAGAGAGCCTGTGCCCGCTCCCACATCGCTTGAGTGGTGGGCAGAGTAGACAGATCCATGGCAAATTCCACCTTCATACGGCCAAGAATAATCTGAGTCGCCCGAGCCTCATCAGCAAGCCAAGCATCATAATCAACTAAGTCAGCCATGGATTGCTCAACTGCATGAGCATAATCCTCCATGACTTGAGCAGAAGAAGGAACACCATCAACCCCGACAGTGGACTCCTCTGGATGTGCCGATACCGGAGGAGATAGATCGGTAAGGTGACCCCAAATGTGGTGGCTATTGAGACAAACACAAAGCATAGTGGACCATTCTCGAAAATTGGTTCCATCAAAGGTAACACATGGAAGATGCATAAGAGGGGCAGAACAAGGAGCCGCAATGCTAGGGAAACAGTGGACGCAACGGTAGGTGAAGGACTGCGGCGCGCGCTCAAGCGTAGGATATGAGCAGCCGGAGGGGAAGGACAGTAGTCGAGCGAGCAGGAAAGGCAACTCGAGGTGGGATGAGCGCGCTGGCAGGGGCCGGGCATGGACAGGCGCAACTGCACGCGAGCAGTGGCAAGCGGCAGGGCGCGGAATGGCACGACCATGCGCAAGATGGTGCAGCCGAGTGCAGACAACAGCGGCGAGGTGGCCGGCGGCGGGGAGCATGCTGGCGGGAGCGCGCTGGCGAGCGACCAGGCGCGGCCGGACGCGGGCCGAGCATGGCCGGAGGTGGCCGGCGGCGACAGGCAGGTGGCCGGAGACAGCGGCCGACGGCTGCAAGGTAACCCTAGCTTTGTACCATGTTATGGATGAAGAGAAAATGGCAACTTGTGTATTCCATAGGGCCCAAAGGGCAAAAGTACATGTGTACACTTTACAAGGAGAACCCTAGAGTACAAGAAAATACACTAGTATACATATACACTAACATGTATGACCACTTGGATTTCATGGCGTAGTTTGGTGGGTGTCGAGACCTAGAATTGGTCGCAACAACGATCGGTGGAGACGCCCTCATGGAGGTCAGTGACGAAATACAGTGGCACTATGCAGTGCGCGCCTGCAGGGAACCCCATGCCTTCTTCCCGATAGATGGTTGCTTGTTCGCGCCACCTTGTAGTCTATGCGGAACCACCACGAGTTGTTCGGCTTCTTCATGAACAACACTGGTGCTAAAATGCGGATGTGCTGGGCCGGATAACGCCTTGGTCTAGCATTGCAGTGCACTGCCGCTTGACCTCGTCCTTTTGGAGTTGTGGGTGGGTACCGATAGGGTCGTAGAGCAATGGGTGTTGTCCCCGTGTGGAGGTGGATCATGTGGTCGCAAGGGCATGGCGGTGGTAGGTCGGATGGCGCGACAAATACCTCCTAGAATGCCTAGAGGGGGTGGTCAAGCATGGGCGGGGTGGCGACTATGATGACGAAGGCAGATGGAGTAGTGC
Source organism: Zea luxurians (assembly GCA_029449295.1). Taxonomy (NCBI): domain Eukaryota; kingdom Viridiplantae; phylum Streptophyta; class Magnoliopsida; order Poales; family Poaceae; genus Zea; species Zea luxurians. The sequence continues at coordinate 1,007,368 of JAOPSE010000227.1, read as the reverse complement.
TATCACGTCGTGGTACGCCGATGCCCCACCGAATGATGTGTTGGCCCAAGCGCGACAAGGATAGGCACATTTCCACCAGCTCTGGTGGTGTGAGGCACCGAAATGGGCACACGGTTGTCGGTGCAGGTGCACCAACAGGCTGTGATGAGGGTGTCATGGGCGCGCTCGGAGTTCTAGGCGTGGGCGCAGCCTGTGAAAGGAGAGACAGGGAGCGACATTGCCGGGGTTGGTTGGCCCTTGGCGCGTCGTTGGGTACCTATCGCAAGGCTCAAGCGTGTGTCGGCTCATGGTCTTGTGAATATCGGTGGGGTCGGTAAGCTCGACGTCAACACAGAGGCAGTCTAGTAGCTCCGCGGTGAAGAGTGGACCTACTGGGTAGGCGACAGGTGCTCGGTGTGGCACAACATGTTCAAGAAGCGCTCCTGGTACTCCTCGATAGTCGTGCGAAAGTGCAGGCATGCTAGGGTGCCCAAGGGGTTGTGGCATACTGCTGCCCCGAAGTGCTGGTGGCACAGCTCTTTGAAGTGAGGCCAGGAGGACGGCTTCGTCAAGTCGTGGTCCATCATATAGTATCGGATCTGTGCACGCAGATCATGTGGTACGAGACAAGCCAGACCTTGTCCCCCTCAAGTGTGCATTGGCCACAGAAGGACTGGTCGTAGCGGTTGAGCTAGCAAGGTGTCCTCTTTGTCGTCGAAGGTGGGGGAAAGAGTTTGTGGAAGTGTGATACGATGTGCGTGGGTGGTGTGGGATCGACGTTTGGACCGGTCCCATGTAGGTCGTAGGGATCTAGGATGACGATGGAGAGTGAGGGAATGATATTTGGTGGATGGAAACGTCGGACGGTTGCGCGGCAGCGTAGGAGTACAACGACATGGTGGTGGTGGGCATGGCGGCAGATGTGAAGGGCATGGAAGCAGTGGTTGTGGTTATGTGGATATTGATGGAATAAGTCTTGAGCATTTGTGGGTGTCTTGTGGAGGACTGCAGTTCTTGTTGCAGCTCCTTTTTTACTGCGATGACATCATGCATCTCAGGGACAACAACAACAACATCTCCTTTAGCATATAGAGGACAATAGGGACAACATCTCTAGTGTTGTAGACTAGAGGACAACACCTTTTGTGTAGTGGGTTGTGTAGTGTGTAGTGCAGCCCCTAGGGTTATAAATATGTGTCTCCAACCCTTAGATGGATATGACATTGTGTAGTGTTTGAGAAAATAGACGAAAAATTGCCCCAACTCGTAGTGTCTTCCTATCGATGAGAGTCAGAGTCCCGTTGCTTACAATTGGTATCAGAGCCAAACTATCTTGCAGCCTAAACATCTCTTGTTCATCTCTTCCCGCGCCTCTCCACATACTTAGTCGGCAGCAAGAGCTCGAACTATTCCTTCCTCTCCTGCTCGGACGAGCAGTCTTTCGTCTGAGACAACCTCTTCCACACGCAGCGACCCATCACTAGCACACCATGTCCCTACGCTCGATCATTTCGAGTGCACGACGCCAGCAGGAGGCCAAGGTCGCCGCGGCACAAGAACACGAGCGAGCAGCAGCGGCGGCTGCAGCGACAGCGGCGAGGGCAGCACAGCTGGCGGCGGCAGAACTGGCAGCAGCGAGAGCGGAAGTAGAAGCAGCGGAGGCGGTGGATGTTGCACGTGTGGCGGAGGCAGAGCTCAAGGCTTTACGCGGCAGTAGCGCTGACAGCTCTATTTCTGGCGACAGCAGCACCAACGACGAGCTTAGGCTGGCATGGGAGGCAGCACAAGAGCAGGCGTTACAATGGGCAGCCGTGCCTCCCCATGGGACGCGCGCGGCGGTAGCCCAGATAGGCGTAGACGCGTCGAGGGCGATCTAGGCGAGAACGCACGCGGCGGCAGCCCAGACGGGCGTGAACATGCCAGGGGTGCTCCCGGTGGCGGCGACCGGGTCGACGGAGATCGCGGCCTCTGCAGGCAGTGTGGCTCTCCCTCCCTGGATCGGTACCATGGTCACCACGGGGTCCAAGCCGTTGTCAGGGACATCGGTCCTGGCGGTGGGTGGCCTACGCTCACCAAGACCAACTAGGTCGAGTGAGTCGCGGTGATGAGGGTACGACTCTAGGTTCACAACATGTGGGAAATAGTTCGGTACGTCGACGTCGACTACTACGAGGATCGACGGGTGTTGGATGCCCTCATTGCTGCAGTCCCGCCCGAGATGCAGTTTTTACTTTCCCAAAAGTGGACCGCCAAGGAGGCCTAGGACGCCATCGCTGCGACCCGCATCGGCAGCGACCATGCCCGCAAGACCACACTGCAGGCACTTCGCAAGGAGTGGGAGAACCTGGCCTTCAAGCTAGGTGAAGATGTTGATGACTTTGGTCTTCGCCTCAACACTCTGTTGCAGAAGATGGTGCAGTTCGGTGACGACACCTACGATGAGGAGAGAGTTGTCGAGAAGCTCTTCCGTTGCATCCCCGAGAAGTACAAGCAGATCGTTTGCTCAATCGAATCTCTGCAAGATCTCTCCACGATGACGATCGAAGAGGCGATAGATCGTCTCAAGGTCGTCGACGGCGATGATCCATAGGCTCTCTCTGGGCCTATCACCATCGGCGGGAAGTTACATCTCACTCGGGAGTAGTGGGAGGCCTGCCAGGGTGACAAGAAGAAGGGGAGTCCTCCTTCTCGACACGTGGCTGCAAACGCGGCAAGACGCGCAGAGGCGCCTATGCCGGGGTGCGAGGACATGCTGAGGGTGGTGCCCGCGGAGGCGCCCAAGGCGACGCCGTCGGCAACAAGAAGCCGACATGAGATGAAGGCTGTCACAACTGTGGCAAGCTTGGCCACTAGGCCAGGGACTGTCGATAGCCACGACGCGGCCAGGCCAACATCGCACGTGCGGAGGCATAGACAGAGGAGGAGGCTTTGCTCCTAGCACACACAAGCATCAAGCTATCTCCAGCGGCACTCCAACTTGATGAGTCGAAAGCACACGTTTTCCTCGGTGATGGCTCTAGCAAAGACATGATCGAAGGATGTTGTCTCGACACTGGCGCCACTCATCACATGACCGGCCGACGGGAGTTCTTCACTGAGCTTGACTCTAGCCTCCGAGTCTCCGTCAAGTTTGGGGATGCCTCCGCCATAGACATCAAGGGCGCTGACTCAGCCGTCTTCACCATCGCGTCTGGTGAACACAGGCTGCTCACTGGAGTCTACTACATCCCCGCGTTGAGGAACTATCTCATCAGCTTGGGATAGCTAAATGAGAACAGTTCGCGTGTGGAGGTCGAGCATGCAGTCATAAAGATCTAGGACCCCTCTCGTCGCCTTCTTGCCAAGGTACGCAGGAGTCCAAATCGGCTTTACATCCTCAACGTGAAGGTGGCATAGCCTTGCTGCTCATCGAGACGACGGGACATGGCAGTGGCACGAGCGCTTTGGGCACCTTAACTTCAAGGCCCTGAAGCGGCTCAGTGCCAAGGAGATGGTATGAGGCCTGTCGTGCCTTGACTATGTCTGCGTGTTAACAAAGCAGAGACGAGTCCCCTTTCCTTAGCAGTCGAGCTTCCGAGCCAAGGAGAGGCTCGAGCTCGTGCATGGGGACTTGTGTGGCCCAGTGACACCAGCCACACTAGGAGGACGACACTACTTGCTGCTCGTTGACGACCTCTTCCGCTACATGTGGGTGATGGTCCTTGGCAACAAAGGAGAGGCTGCGAACACCACCAGGCGCGTGCAGGTCGCTATGGAGGCGGAATGCGGCCGCAAGCTGCGCGTGCTGCGCACCGACAACGACAACGAATTCACGGCGGCTGAGTTTGTGTCGTACTGCGCGGATGAGGGCGTTCAACGCCACTACTCCGCGTTGTACAGCCTGCAGCAGAACGGTGTTGTCGAGCGGCGCAACCAGACGATTGTGGGGATGGCTCGGGCTCTACTCAAGCAGAGGAGAATGTCGGCTGTCTTCTGGGGAGAGACGGTGGTGACAGCGGTCTACATCCTCAACCGCTCGCCCACCAAAGCACTCAACGAGATGACACCATACAAGGCTTGGCATGGGCGCAAGCCGACGGTCTCTCATCTATTGGTCTTCGGCTGTCTCACGTTCACGAATGAGCTTGGCCACATCGGCAAGCTCGACGACAGAAGCACCCTGAGCGTGTTCATTGGCTACGCGGAGGGCTCGAAGGCCTACCACATCCTTGATCCAGGAACACATCGTGTGCGCACGGCGTGCGGCGTAGTGTTTGACGAAGGGCGAGGATGGGCATGGGACAAGGCATTGAACGATGGCACGACCCCGATGTACGACGAATTCACCATCGACTACGTCCACTTTGAGGGAGCTAGGGGAGTAGGCAACTCTTCTTCTCTGAGTAGGTCTACCCCAGCCCCCAAGTCTCCACCGACTCCAGTGCCATGCTCTCCAGCTCCAGCTACAACTAGCTCTTCACCACCACGTTCTCCAGGCATGACTGTCAGGTTTTGTGATCCCTGGCAAGGAGAGCAAGGTGTTGCGCCTGTGCAAGACCCTCTACGGCTTGCGACAGACACCAAGGGCGTGGAATGCCAAGCTGGATTCCACACTCAAGAGAATAGGCTTCATGCCATGCCCGCACAAGGCGGCCATCTATCTGTAGGGCAATGGGGAAATGTCGTGTTGGTGGGTGTCTACGTCGATGACTTGGTGATCACCGGCACCAAGGATGCAGAGGTGGTAGCATTCAAGGAAGAGATAAAGGCCACCTTCCATATGAGATCTGGGGCATCTCTTCTACCTGGGAATTGAGGTGCACCAGGGCGACTCCGGGATCACACTTCGCCAAACTGTCTACGCCAAGCGCATTGTTGAGCTGGCTAGGCTCACCAATTGCAACACAGCTCTCACTCCGATGGAGGAGAGGCTGAAGCTTACTCACGACAGCATGACAGAGGAGGTGGACGCTACACAGTACGGACGTTTTGTGGGGAGCCTTCGCTACCTCGTCCACACATGGCCGGACTTGGCATACTCCGTTGGCTACGTTAGTCGGTTCTTGCACGGACCGAAGACGGAGCATGAGCAGACTGAGAAGAGGATCATTCGCTATGTTGTGGGGACTCTCGACCACAGTCTCTACTACTCGAGCTGCCCTGGGGAGGCACACCTTGTCGGGTACAGCGACAGCGACCACGCCGGCGACATCGACACCAACAAGAGCACGAGTGGGATCCTATTCTTCCTCGGCAAGTGTCTCATTAGCTGACAATCGGTCAAGCAGCAGGTGGTGGCCATGTCCAACCGCGAGACCGAGTACATATCGGCCTCCACCGCTTCGACTCAAGCGCTCTGGCTTGCTCGATTGCTCGGTGATCTCCTCGGGAGAGACAATGGAACAGTGGAACTCAAAGTGGACAGCCAGTCCACTCTAGCTTTGGCCAAGAACCCCATGTCTCATGAACGGAGCAAGCATATCCGGGTGAGGTACCACTTCATTCGAGACTGCTTGACAGACAGGAGCATCAAGGCGCGCTACATCAACACTAAAAATCAGCTTGCGGACCTGTTCACCAAGTCCCTTAGAAGGATCAAGTTTCTTGAGCTTTGCTCCAGGTCTAGGATGACCCACTTCCTCACAAGACGACACATAAGACTTAGGGGGAGAATGATGGAATAAGTCTTGGAGGCGTTGTGGAGGACTGCATGTGGAGTACTGTAGTTTTTGGACAGCAGCCTTGCTGCGTTGTGGAGGACTATAGTTTGTGGAGCTTTTGACTGTGCTTTAGCATCTAGACAACATCTTTGTGCTGCAGCTTTTGACTGCACTTTAGCATCTAGAGGACATCACCTGTGTGCTGCAGTAACATCTAGAGGACAACACCTTTGTGCTGCAGTGTGTAGTGTAGTGTGTAGCATAGCAGCCCCTAGGGCTATAAAATGTAACCCCAACTCCTCTAAGGGTATGGCATTGTGTAGTATTTGAGAAAATAAATAGAAAATTGCCCCAACTCGTAGTGTTATCTTCTTGATGAGAGTAAGAGTTATGTTGCTTACAAAGGAGATGAGAGGGAGCTCAACTAGGTTGCAAAGCTGCTAAGCTAGCGCTACAGGTCAGCCATGGATTTGGCCAAAGTCTCTGTCGCCTGCTGCTGAGCAGTGGCGGTGGCCGCGGATGTTCAATGTTGTGTCGTCATCGCCATGGTTGGAGCTTGGCATCTCCAATACCAAATTGTTATGGTTGTTATGGCAGTGTCTAGTGTTGAGGGAGCGAAAGGGGGCCGGTCGGAGACCTTGCCCACGATTAACCAAGAGGGAAGGGTTTTCCTTCTTAATTCTTGCTTGATTAAATTGATATATCTTCTCTCCTTATATAGAGAGGCTTACTTGACCCCAAACGATCTCTATCTCTAGCTTGACCCCTAAGCAAGCGATCCTTATCCTAACCAAATTAATCTAACTTATCTCTTATTTCTAACAAACGAAACCCATCTAATCTTTCTGGCACTCTACTTGTAATAACAGCCTCCAAGTAATATTCTTTATGTCTATTGCTTTAAACCTAAACTATAGGTTAAGATGATAAGTGACTTTAATTAGCTCTAGACTTGCAATGTAGTAACTCTATGTTGTATTAGCGAAGCCACCTTGAATTTCCTCCACGAAGGCCATAGCCTTTCAGTGCTCTCTAAGGCGTTAGAGTTCTAAGATTTTGGCTCGTAACCCTAGCCACTAGAAAACGTAGAACATAGAATTATTCTTTCGAGGTTGGGAGGAGAGGTCATGCAAGTCGAAGCCTGATGAGCTGAGAGCGATGAACACGACGATGGTGGCCTTCCCATTACTAACCGCATAGAGATCAGACCAATCTGTGTGAGTGTATGCCGAATGGGGTATGACGAACAATGGTTCGCATGTCGGCCTCTAGCCTATTTATGTACGTGATGTGAAAGGGAGCCGCAACCAGCACGTTGTTGTGCCCCTGATCAGGGTGCACGTGCGGTGTCCAACTCGGTCCCTTGATCAATTCGAATGAGATCAACCGAACATAAGGCTTTCAGGCATAAGTATAGTTCACAGTATAGCCATTGTAACTGCACATTTAGCATAGTTTTGCTAAATGGAAAAGGAAAAAAAACATTGACAATGTAAGATATTTCACTTTTTTTGTGGAGCCTTTTGCTAATTGAACAGGAAGCTGAGCTAGCTCAGTTGGTCAAGTCATGTATTCCCAGAAGTTGATATAGGCCTTTTAATATAATTGACTAGTTCTGCTTCTGGGTCCAGTTATTTCCCAGAAAAGTGGATACATAAATGTTTGTTTCTGGCCTACCAGATTTCTACAACAAACAGCAGCCTTTTGTATGAATTATATACCAACATTCCTTTCACATGATGCATGGGGCATATAATTGTTTTCTAGTCTAAATCCAATTGATGTTAAATTCACATTCCAAATAATTTATTATCCTAAATGTTCTGTCATGCATACGATATTTATACCTCTTTCTGATAATTTATGAACATTTAAACAGAAATGTAGAGAATAATATGTTTTCTGGACCAGTTCCTCCGAAGCTGCTGAACATACCAAACTTCAAGTGAGATACTTTTCCTTTACCTATTGCAAACTTCTTGGTGCAGCCCAATTAGTCCTGTTTTTTTCTCTACATTCTGTCCTATCCTTCAACACTTTGATGATTGGGCCAGTTACATATAACTCATTAACTTCTTTTGCCTACAGAAATGATGGGAATCCTTTTAATACCAGCATAGCTCCCTCTACCTCACCCTCTTCAACACCTACAGGCTCTAGACCAACACAAACACCATCGTCTTCTTCATCCCCTTCAGGATCTCCGCCACCATCTAGTGCAGCATCAAACTCTTCTAGTGGATCTACTGCTCGAAATAGCAACTCTCCATCATCCAAGAAGAACAAGTCTTCACCCCTCAGAACTGCTGGATATGTTCTTCTTGCTATTGTACTATTCATAGTTCTAGTGCTGTTGGTAATCTTTTGCCTGTCCAAGTATCAAGAAAGACAGTCTAGACGTGATTACTCCACGTCTCAATTAGGTAGGGTGCACCAGAGGGTTGAGGAGCCAAAAAGCAAGCAAACTTCGGTGCAGTCTAAACATGAAGCCAAAAAAGGTCAACTTTAATTGATCATTCTGCAATGTATTTATGTGTTTTCTTCTGTTGTTTTCATACCATGATACATGGTTTTTGAGTTTGACTAACAGGTTCATCTGAGGTTCCTGAAAGAAAGAAGCCCCGAGAAATAAATTTAGCTGTACCAGGTATATATGCTTGCAAATCTGACCAATCAATTCTTTTGTTACTATAATGCTGTTTCAAGTATAGATGTATGTACTAACCATAAGCTGTTGGCAGTTGCCATTGAGAAGCCTCCTGAAAAGAGAAAGGAGCGTGTAATTAATTTGGAACGAACAGAATCAGAGATCTTTGCTGCAGCACCTCCTCCACCTCCACCTCCGCCCCCACCACCACTGTCCCCAACACCGCCACCGCCACCTCCGCCTCCACGACTGCCATCACCACCTCCTGTTGAAAAAGTAACTGTAAATCCCATTGTACTTCCAGAAAAAAGAGTTAGCACCCCGCCAAGGACTGGTCCCTCGACATCTGCAACATCCTTTTCGGTGGCATCACTTCAGCAATATACAAATAGTTTTCAAGAGCAAAATTTGATAAGGGAGAGTAGATTGGGGAAAGTGTATCTGGCAGAACTTCCTGAAGGCAAAGTATGTATCAAGTATTGCTTCTTTTACTCAGTGAGTGATTTATGCTGAATCTTTTTTGTCCTATGCAGTTACTGGAAGTTATGAAGATTGATAATGCTAATGGAAGAATACCAGTAGATGACTTTCTAGAGTTGGTTGCTCGTATATCAGATATTAGACACCCTAACATTCTTGAATTAGTTGGATATTGTGCTGAATATGAACAGCGGTTACTTGTGTATAACTACTTCAGTAGAAAAACATTACATGATGTACTACATGAAGGGGAGGATCTAGATGAACCATTATCCTGGAATGCTCGCCTTCACATTGCTCTTCATGCAGCAAAAGCCTTAGAGTAAGCTGTATTCAACTTGGATATTATATCCATGACCTTGTTTGTGTTAAACTTAGCTTGTCAAGAGATGACTATCACAATCTTAATATTTACTATTCACGCTTTTCTTCCAGGTATCTCCATGACTCCTGTGAACCTCCTGTAGTACACCAGAATTTTGAACCAGCCAACGTGCTCCTCGACAATAGATGCTCAGTACGTGTTGCTGAATGTGGGCTGGCACAATTGATGGCGTCTGGTTCTGTTACACAGGTAACCTCTTCGATTCAGCTTTGCCGTTATCAATAATACAAAATTGTGGCTGAAAGAACTGAACTCATAGCGCATACACTTCATGGTGCACGGATCACGGACGTGCACAAAGAGCATGCAAACATTGAGAATACTGATGCATATACAGCTAGCAGCTCCCCAACCAGTGATACCTATAAGATCTCATCAAATGATTTCCTTCCAAGCTTGGATAGCCTTTGCCACATCTTAACTATTTTATGCCTTGATATGTCGGAAAAACGAATGGAAATTGACTTACCTAGATTACTTGATTATCATTAATACTTTCTTCTTTACATCTTTGGGAGTATGAACGTAAAACTTTTTATAATAGTATTCCCTTTTATTCCCTTTTATTTCAGCTATCAGGCCGTATGCGAGCTCTACTCAATTATGAAGCACCTGAAATCCATGAATCTGAGCCTTTTACTCGTCAAAGCGACGTATATAGTTTGGGTGTGGTGATGCTAGAACTTCTTACTGGTCGTAAGCCATATGACAGGTCAGAGATCCATTGTAATATGCATGTTGAACAAGAGCCTTTTGCAATTATTTGAATCACTTCTCTCCTAAAAATTCATTTTTAGTACTTCTTTATGTTGGAATATGCAGTTCTCGTCCACGTGATGAACAACATCTTGTTCGATGGGCTGATTCTCAGCTTCATGACATGGAGTCCCTGTCAAAGATGGTTGATCCTTCTATCCGAGGAGAGTGTTCTGTGATACTGTTGTCACGTTTTGCAGACATCATCAGTCAGTGTATTCAGGTAATTCTAAGCTTCTTAAGCTTACATGCTCTGTTTATTCCCTATCTCTCTACAGGTAGAGCACAGCCATCATAAGCATTCTGGTTAACTTGCAGGAGTTTACTCATATTAGAATTAATCATATGTGAAGGTCACATGTTTCATGTTATAATAACCCTTGTGTTGTGTTAATACTTTAATTATACAGCATTAGTAGCTTTTGTTTGTTTCAGTTAGCTGCCAACTATGTCCTGTAGAAATAGATCTTTGTTTACAACAGCTTATCAACACAAGCATAGTCTGCTCACCTGAGTTCCAGCCTTTGAGTTGAGTGTCTGCTTCTCTCCTCGCCTGCTGGAAGTTCAGACATCTAAGTTATTCTATTGCATGTATATGTTTCGTAGTTCTTTTTAAACATTCGGTCACGTTCAGATCATCGGATGAAGCATTTGTTTTTGTTTTTTGTTTTTGTTTTTCTATTCAATATTGCATTCTGGTTAGCGTTCTTTTCTAAAAATACCAAGATGCATTCAAGGTTCACGCTACTGATCTCACAAATTTATTATGCAGCCGGGACCAGAATTCAGGCCAGCAATGTCTCAAATCGTCCAAGACCTAGCTAGGATTGTAGGTGCTAGTGGTGTGGTATCAGAGTGACAGATAAATGGGGAACAGTAAACATCTAGCTTGGCTGTATGCACTTGTGCAGACGCCAGAACGTTTGTTTCCTTTATCTAAAAAAAAAGTAAAACATCTAGCTTGTCAGTCGTGTGGCCAGTGAAGATTCATACATCCTCCGCGCAGTGACAGGGGCACTCTCAGTATTTATGTTGGACGATATTGCGGCTAGTGTACATGCCATTTTGGAGCCCCATTTGCTTCTGGAAAGATGTAGTGGTACTGTGGTAGTATGGCACAACCAGTGAGATATGGCTTCTCATTGTTGCTAGCAGATATTCCTGAGCTCCTCTAGACATGATGATTTCACCTGCAGGCAGTATCTCTTGTAACTAATTCCAATTTTTTATTACTTTATTATTACATTATAGCTAGTTATGTCAAATATGGTGATTTTAGCATGTCTTGAGACCTATGTTTCTCCTGGGAAAAGAACTGGCTTGCTGATTATTTGCAGAGGCAAAGCAACCTTTTTCTGACCTGTACATGAAGATTCTCCTTGAAGCGAAAGCACCTCTGCTAGGTATGCGTGGTGTGCTTGGTTCCTGACTTTTCTTCGTGTGATTTCTTCAAGATGTAGAATAAGTTATGACAGTGTTCAGCTATGCTGATTGGGGATTAGATAAACTTTTGTATTGATCCGTTCTTAACTGATAGATGGCACCCTGTGGTTGATTGCAAGCTTGATCTGTCATGTTGCCTCTTGTAGCATGTACTGTCAGGTTCTGGATTTGTGGCTGTTGTCTGTTGAACATTTTTTTAGCTTATTTCTTCTTCGTTTCCCCAGCTTACACTGGTAACAAGAAAACTCGATTCTAGTTACCACTGCCCAGGAGTATATTTTGGCTTACAGTTTTGTATGCTTGAACTGACAGTATCATCTTTTGCCTTTTGGGCTTTAAGCAGGGCAAAGGCTTTGTATCACAAAATCTAGAAAGTTTGCCCTCCTTCCTATCTCGCTGGAGAAATATTTGGTGATATATGCTCTATGTAGTAGTGGCAACGACTGCTGCGCTGCGCAGTCAGGTCTAAGGTGCAAGCGCACAAACAAGTATCCTAGTCCGTCAGATTATGATCCAACCGTAGATATGACATACAGTTAGATCGTGGTCTAACTGACTAAGGGTCCGTTCGTTTGCATAAGAATAAACGTGGATTTGTTCTAGCTCATCAAAATTTATATAAATTAGAGAAGTAATCTGGCTAGGAATTATTCCGAATCTCCAATTCGTGAAAACCAAACCGGGCCTAAGAGAGTTGTGAGCCGCAGCTGTTTGTAGAGAGCAGTTTATCATGCCATGAGGATGGTGTCGCAACTGGATGTGCAATGCACCGAACAGTTTTGCCTTGTACTTGTACCCCCACTGAATCTCAGCCAGTAAAACAGGAGTACTATCTATGCATTATGCCTCTGCCTCTAGTGGTCCATCTATTTCGATCGGGATGCCTGCCTGACGTGGCCCGCCTGATTTAGATAAGCTGGTCCACACCCATCGCATCATCCCTGTTGCTGGTGCTGGAACGAATCGGGATATATACATTGAACAGTTAGTTCCCCATCGACCAAGTGGACGGACTCACACCCACCCAAGTGGCAACCGCGACTAATGATCGTATGCATTTTCTGATCAGAGGCCACGGAATTTACAGTAAATCACATGATGCTACTCGCATCTTGGTTTGCCAAATAGTGGGTGGGATCCTGACCCTGCATATCTTGCTTGGGGTGTGTGATTTTGCGGGACGGCAGGAACCGCTTCCAGCTGTTCCGTCCATATGACAGTTCCGTTCCATGCCGAAAGTTACGTGGAACGCCATGCGGGCCACTGATCCTGCTGTGCTTTTCACTGCAACCATGCATCCGCTGAACCACATGGAAACCTGTCGCCGTCCAATGCTTGCAACGCTACGTCAGCCGAACGCACACACTAGTAGTTACTACGGGTCTTCGAGCTATCTCAGCGTCACATTAGTTTTCTTTTTATAGATTTCTATTGCAATAGGGAAAAAAACGATATTTTATTAGGGAAAAAATATTGAACATATGATTATATGAACAAGTAAAGAAAAATTATATAGTCCGTAGAAATCATTAACAATTACACTGCCTAAAAAAAGAGTTCGTGATTGATAAAACAAGCTGAAATTAAGTTACTTAAAAATTGACACAATAAACAGCTCATATTCGTTTGGCTTTAATTCGTACCGACTTGGACAACTTCTACGGTGGTGTTTTTGTCTCTGTGGATTGCAGCTAGAACAGTCCAAACAGCCGGATTTGATCTGAAGCGAATAACCCTGTTGTCTTTACCTAATAAGATAGTTTATTCACTTCCAATATATACAATCTATATCTCTCACTAGATGATACATCTTTCAGCATTAGCCATCTTCGGCGCGACTTCCTATCATACTTTATATTCTTCCTCCTATTTTGAACTCTACGCTCAGTATACAATACAAAACAATGTTAAGTGGGGTCCTCAGAGACAGTGTAATGTTTGTCTGGAACGTGCAAAAAAAAGAACAAAGTGGAGGAGGAGGAGGAGGAGGAGGAGGAGGAGGGAGGTGAAGGAAAGCAAAAGCAGATCACGCGGAACAGTACACTTTTGTACGTACTGCGACTGTAGGCGGCAAGCCGCGACAATAACGTGGTGGCGCGTGACCCGTTACCAACGACTTGCTGTGTGTGGTGTCAGACAGACGAGACCCGCTTACCAACGAACAGGTGGAGCGGAGGAGGTAGTCGCACCCGTCACCGACGCGCTCGATCGCGACGGTCGTGGCGCGAGCCCGCTTGAGCGAGCGGACCAGGCTCCGTCCGCGTCGGCGTCGCCAGTGACTCGATCGGCGCCAACCAACCCCAGGTTGTGTTGTTGTGGCCATGGCTGGGAGGGCCCCGAAGATATTTCTGGCGGCGGGCGGGAGGCAGCCAGTGGAACCCCCGGATCACCCACGGCCCACTATAGATGTCTAAACAGTGCGGGCCGCCCGTTTAGCCCGTGACCCGGCACGATTCTGGTCCGGTCCAAGCACGGCCCGGCACGGGTGGGAACGGGCTCGGGCCGGCACGGCCCGTTGGGCGGGCCGGGTTTGGGCGGCAATAGAGGCCCGCGGGCTATGGCCCGGCCCGGCACGCGCTACAGGCCGGCACGGCGGTGGCCCGTTAGCCAGCACTGCCCACGCGGACGCGGTAATGCCCCACGTTAATTCCCCAGGTCCCCAGCCCAGTAGCCCACTCGTCCACTCCCCCACCGCACACTCACACACACAACCCTAACCGCGACGGCGCGACCGCGACTCCCAGCTCCCAGGCGATTCCCAGGCGATTCGGCGGCGGCGCTCCTCCTCGACGTCCGCGACTCCTCGACGTCGGACCGTCGGCCGTCGCTACAGGCTCTGGTGCTCCGTCCTCGTCCCTCCCTCCGTCTGTGTTCTCTGGTACTCCCTAACCCTAACCCTAACCCCTCCGCTCCTCGACGTCGGCCGTCGCTACCGGCTCCAGACTCCGGTACAACGGTACTCCGTCCTCCTCCCTCATCCCTCCCTCCGTCTATGTCTGTTCGCTTGCTTGTAGTTGTAGCTGTTTAGAACACATCTTGTAGTTGTAGCTGTGCAGAACTCATCTAGATTTGGTGCAGTTCGGTTGATGTAGCTGTGCAGAACTCATCTAGATCTTGTAGCTTTGCTGGTCGCTGTTCGCTTGCTGTTGCTGTTCGCTTGCTGGTGGGCGGTGGCTCAGTGGCTGTGGTTGTGCTATGTTCGCTTGCTTCGGTGTCTCCCAGTTGCTGTTTTGGTGCAGTGGTTGTGCTCAGTGGCTCAGTTGCTGTGGTTGTGCTATGTTCATCTAGATTTGGTGCAGTACCTTGTGCTATGTTCATCTAGATTTGGTGCAGTACCTATGTTTGCTATGTTCGCTTGCTGTTGCTGTTCACTTGCTTCGGTGTCTTCCTGACCTCCTCACTCACCCTCCTAATTCCTATTCTCATCTGGCTGTCTCCCAGTCCCAGAATCCAGCCTCTTTGTTGTCGACTTGTCGTCTCTGGTGCTCCGGCTTTCAAAGGTATGTCTTTAATGTTTACTTGTCTCTGGTTAATGTAGCCCATTTGTAGAATTTAGTTTAATTTAAGTTTTGGTACATTGCAGTCGTTGAGGAACCGGAGTCGACAGTTGACAGGTCTAGCTGGTTTAGCTCCTCGGGCTCGTGGTCGAAGTCGGGGTCATGGACCTTGACGCGGCTGCAGAGGAGGAGGAGCGCCGGCTTGAGGATCACAATGAGGCGCAGGATGCTAGGTACTTTCTGGGGTTCGGTGACACCCATGGGGATCCTATTGAAGTTGATACTGTTGTCAGCTCTCAAATTGGTACGGGCACTGGATCCACAAGCCCACCAGTCCTTGATCCTAGTCAGGCTGATCCTGATGCTAGTGGTACCAAATTGAAGAAAAGGTCCAAGTGCTGGAATGACTTCGATGAATTGACTAAGACTGTCGATGGTAAGAAAGTCAGGTATGCTGCTCGTTGCAAGCACTGTAAGCAAACACTCAGTGCTCGATCTAGTTCTGGTACTGGCCATTTGTTGCGACATAATTGTCCTTCTAAGAAAGCACATGAACGCTCTGGCCAAGTCCAATCAGTGCTTAAGTACAATGCTGATGGTACTTTGCAGCGTTGGGAGTACTCTCCTGCTGTTGCTAGGACTGAACTATGCCGTTTAATTGCTAGGGATGATCTGCCTCTATGGCATGGTTCTACTGCTGCTTTTCAATGTTACATTAATCGAGCTCATAACCCTAGATTTGTGCATGTTTCTAGGCAAACCACTGCTAGGGACATGGTTAAATTATATAATGAGCGTATGCAGAACTTAATTGGTACTCTTAACAATGATGTTGGTTCTATTTGTCTTACCTCTGATATCTGGTCTGGAAAAGCAAAGGAGGATTACTTAAGTGTAGTTGCTCATTTTGTTAATTCTAAGTGGGAATTAGAAAAAAGATTGCTTGCACTTAGGCTCATTGATGGTAAGCATAGTGGTGTTAATATTGCTAATCTTGTAGCTACTGTGATTGATGAGTATAATTTAACTGAAAAAGTTTTTGCTATAACTTTGGATAATGCTTCCTCAAATAATGTTGCCATGAAATTTCTAAGACCTTTCTTGTGTGGTTACCTTGGTGTACCTGTTCCTGATAGTAGCCTTGGTACTGATGCATATGATGATGAATTGTCTACTATGTTTTTGCATCAACGTTGTTCATGTCATGTTATTAATCTAATCGTTAAATCTGGTTTGGATCCTATCAGAACATATCTTGATGACTTTAGAACTGCTATAACATTTTTAAATGCATCCAACCAACGTATAGCTGCATATAAAAGCTACTGTATGAGTATGGCTGTTCGCCCTCGTAAATTTGGTGTTGACATGGATGTTAGATGGAACTCTACTTATTTAATGATTAAACACTTGTTACCACACAAGGCCACCTTATCTGTTTTTATCAAAACTCAGTATCCTTTGAATGAGGATGGGGCTCCTTTACTTACTGATAATCATTGGGCAATTGCTGAAAAAGTGTTATCTTTCTTAGAATTATTTTATGAATCAACTGTTGCATTGTCTGGTGTCTACTATCCTACTGCTACTTTAATGTTGCATCACATTTTGAGGATAGCTAGACATCTAAATGCATTTGAGAATGATATATTGCTAAGATGTGTTGTTGTTCCTATGAAAGATAAATTCTTGAAGTATTGGAGAGACATTCCAATTTTATATGCAGTTGCATTTATTTTGGATCCTAGAGCTAAAATGAGGGGTTTTAACAAGGTCCTTATTAAGTTATCTAGTTTAACTGGTACTGATTACTCTAGGCTTCCATTTGATGTTCGTACTAAGCTAACCAAGGTATTTCAGTTGTATGAGACCAAATTTGGCGATGCACGCTTGCGTGCCACTCACCAACCATCAGCACTTGGTTGTGGTAAGAAAAAAATGGCATGGGATGACATATATGGTGAATATGACCTTGATGGTGAGTATTCTTCTACACTAGGAAGGAGACCAGGTTCCTCTTCTTCTACCCCTCAATCTATCTCTACTGTTGCATCAACATCTGAGCTAGCTTCCTACTTAGACAGTGACACTATCACTGAGTTTGATGAGGACTTCAATGTCCTATCTTGGTGGCATCAGCATAAATTAACTTATCCTATTCTTTCACTACTTGCTAAGGATGTCTTAACCGTGCCAGCATCTACTATTTCTTCAGAATCTACCTTTAGTCTTGCTGGCAGGGTGATTGAAGAGCGCCGCCGACGACTAGCTCCTGATATGGTTGAGATCTTGTCCTGCATCAAAGATTGGGAACTCGCTGACGCTCACCTGCAACACAGTGTGGAGGAGGACACACAAGAACTTGAAGCTGAGCATGAAAACCTTTGGCTTGATGACCCAACAACACTATCTAGGAATGCTGAAAATGCTTAGGTGGATCTGCATGTCTTATGTCTTATGAGTTGTATGCGTGTATAAACTTATGAACTGTGGAGTTGTGGATTGTAATAAACTAATGAACTTAGGAGCTAGGCTGCACTCTTTTTTCCTTCTTAGGGTTTTCTCACGAGGTGTGAGTTTTTACCTAAGAAGGTTTTTAATGAGGCAGCCATTGCACTAACAGCTCCATATAATTTATTTCATTTGCATATTTGTGTCTGCGAGTGATCTGTTCTAACTTGTGTAATATGTTTTTTCTGTGTGTGTAATATGTTTTGTATGTAATCTGTGTGTAATATATTTTTATGTTATAACTGATCTGTTAAAATATGTTATAACTGTTCTGTAACCTGTTATATCTGGTTTGTAATCTGTTATAACTGGGTTGTTATAAATTGAGCTGTTGGGCGGGCCAGTGCGTGGCACGGCCTGTTTGGCACGCCGGGTTTTCGGGCCGGCCCGGCACGATCCTGGCATGGACGTGCCGTGCTTGGGCACACGTCTGAGCACGTGGGCCGGCACGGCCCGGCCCGATCTATTAACGGGTCGTGCCTGGCCCGGCACTATTTGGACCGGGCCGAATCGGGTTCGGGTCGTGCCCGTGCCGGGTGGCCCGTTTGGACATCTAAAGGTTTTCTCATCCAAAGGTTTTCTCATTTCTATCTCTCTTTGTCAGTGAGTATACTATAACAAAGATAGCTCCGCTCCGCGCGCGCGCTCTTGTGGTGGGAAAGAGTGTAATATGATGGTACAAAACAGGTCAAATATCAAGGAGAATTACTCCCCCTGATCCTTGCAAGCACTTAAGTCTTTTCATACCAATCACCTCAACATATTTATGAAAATGTTGAGTATGGTAGAGATTTTGTGAATAAATCAGTATTGATTATCACAAGACTTTGTTTGCAAGATGTTTATATCTCCATTTTTTTTGAAGTTCATGGCGATAAAACAATTTAAGAGCAATATGTTGCTCCTGATATAACCTGTTTCCATCTGAACAACACAAGCTCAATTATCCTTATAGATAATTGTCGGTGGTTCAATTGAACCATGATATTTCATTGTTCTCCCATGGACCTCTAGCCCAAAGAACAATAATATGTCTATAGCCATCATTTCAAAAACCCCCGTGGGGAAAATAAATGATGAGACATATAACTCAAGCTAATATTTCTCCAAGATAATCTTGCCAGAAAATCTGAGAAATCAACATATCAGCTGAGTCTCCTTAAAAACCCAGTGGGAGAAATAAGGAGAGTAGTCATACTCTATTGTTGATTCATTTGAACTCTAGGGAGATAAACTCATCACCTAGTTCAAATACACAATAACTATGCCATAATGTATCATCCTTGAAAGCCTCTATGGGAAAAATAGATGATACGACATAGGCCTTGTGTTGATGTTGCCTCGTTAAAAACTTTGAATGAGAAACCCAAGCAGGGAAAAACTCATACGAAGAAAAGAGTACAACATGATGTATAAACAAGTTCTTTCGATCAAGAGGAAACTCCCCCTGATCTTTGCAAATTACTAAGTCATCTCATACCTGCTCTCAAACACATTTAAAATGTGGAGTAAGGTAGAGACTTAGTTCGTAACTTGTTTTTCATCTAAACAACACAAAGTAATATTATATCCATAGATAATAAGGTCAATGATATAAAATCATGACCACCACATACCCTCAGTATGTAGTATATCATTCTGTACAATCCCACGAAGTGTGCTACAGAATGATTAGTGTAAGTGACCATTAATCTCTGTTGATTGACATTTATCAAACAGTAGGTCCAACTTACTAGAAGTATGTCATTGATCTTGTACCTGGGGATCTTCTATAGATATCCAAGATCAATATATCCAAATATAAGGAGAGCATGAGTACATCTAGAGATCATAACTCGATCTCATGTGCTGTTAGCTAGCAAATCATTGCAAAGCAATATCCGGCCGGATGCTCTTGCAAGATACAATAGCACATCTCATGATCGGAAAGAATCAAATAACAATGATTCTTTCATATTGAATTTCTTCAATATATGTTGGATATAGACAACTTTGTATCTAAGATACTCAAGATAGTTTACTTTGAATTGAAATCTCTTACAATTCATATCCTCTATCTTGAACTCCGTCGATAAGTAATGTATGTTTAAAATATGTTGCACATATTTACACTGAACATACCATACTTTGTGTATCCTTTCAGAAAGAAGGATTCACTAGGTCGAATGTACCATATTTGACCTGGATGCTCTAAGTCACAAAGACTTTCCAAGCATTGCAAATTTGTGATTGGTGATTATGTATTTGGAATCTGTCACACCCGGTTTTTAGAAGGTAAACCGAATGCGAACCATGTACGTGCCAGGATCAGTTATTCACGTACACAGCAGTTACATAACATGGACATCATCACACAGTGCTCAAATAGTATTAAAAGGGAAATAATAGTCGATTACATCATACGTCTGAGACGTCCATATAGTTCTTACAATAAATCAAAGTGCGGAAAAGAAACGTAGATAACGCGGCCTTCACAGGCAGCCGACTGGGGGTTGCCGCTAACCCACGCCTAGAACTCGTCGTAGTCTTGAAACTCCTGGAAGTCTCCTTCCACAGCTTCATCTTCTCCTGAGCAGTGGTTGCAATGCTGACAACCTGGGGGGGGGGATTGGTGTGTAGAGCAAGGGTGAGTACACATCAACATACTCAGCAAGTATCCTGTTTGGCTGTAGTGGACTAGCTTTATGTGGGGATACGTCAAGCAATTGCTTTTAGTTGGTCAGGTTATTACTTACTAGTAGAAAGCCAGGTTTTAACATTAACCCAAGTTATTAGCCCAATGTATCCTTTCCAAACGGAAAGAATACCACTTACCAATACCATAATCATAATCAGAACCATCAATCTCGTTGCCACCTGTACCAAAATATCTCTGATCAAGTATCACTAATCTCTGGAGCTCCCTTGGCCGCTCATAACCGCGAGCACGGCTGATATATCAGTTTCATAACACTCTGCAGAGGTTGTGCACTTTACCCACAAGCCGTGATTCCCTTTCTGCCCGGAGAGAGCGACTCCCCATTGACCACTACCTAGGTGGTCCAGCAGGGCATCACTACGTAGCCTTTACAAAGATTCCCCGAGGCTGTAGCCGCCCGTTAGGTTTCCTAAATGTACCGCACTCCTCCCCAAGGGACAAATCAACCTTGGCAGAGCGAGCCGCATACACCGAGCCCCATTGACGGCACAACGGCTAAGCGGACTACACCCCGGTTCCTCCAATTATTCAGCTAAGGGCGTCCCATTCCACCCTCATGGTTGCACTGTTTTCCCGGGCGGTCATCCATTGAACAGGTCCTTACGGAGAGGCACTCGAGAAACCGCTCGAGTCCCCTTAAATGCCACAAGTATGATCATAAATAAGAAGGGGAAAACAGCGTATCATAGATAATCACATCATGTTCATTGATTAGAGTTGAGCAATAGCATCAGACTAAGCAGTAATAATCCGACCCAAATAGGTAAACAAGGACATGGATAACAAAAGCTAGTCAATCCTTAGGTATAAATGTGTAATGCGGGAGGTGAATTAAAGAATGAATAGGACAAAGATAGGTCAAAGGACACTTGCCTCCACCAACCGACTGCTGCTCAGGGGCTTCTCCTGCGAATTCCTCGGGCTCTTCGACCGGATCGTTCTCTATGCGAGCGCAAACATACATACATCCACATATTTTAATACAAAAGAACAATACACCATACAAGGGAACAGGTAAAACGAATATGCATCGAGTATGACATTTGACATCGCATTTGTTATGGTTAGAAAGAAACGGGGAAAGGGTCTCGCAGGGGGTTAAAGTTTATGCACTAATGATTAGTTACAATTGATTCTTAACAAAAGAATTCTGTTATACTAATGGAACCTAATCATTTTTAGTTGATCAACATTGCACGGGTTAAACAATTAACTATGTGAATCAATAGCATAACGGAATTTTAAACTAAACTTCCTATTTTCCATAGCATGAACAATGATCAGTCTACCTAAAATAAAGTAATCATGATCACAGAAAGTAAATAAAATAAAATAAAAAAAATAAAAAAAACAGAGGGGGGGCGGTTGAACCGGCCCTAGGGGCGGTTGAACCGGCCCTAGGCGGGGCGGCCGAGCTGGGCGGGCGCGCGGGGGAGGGCGGCCGAGCTGGGCAGCCGGGGCGGCTGAGCCGGCGGCCTGGGCGGCTGAACCGGCCCCGCGCAGGGGGCGCGGCCAGGGGGCCAGGCGGGCGGCCGGGCGCGGGCTGGGGGCGGCCAGCGGCCGGGCTGAGGGCGGCAGCGGCCGGCTGGGGCCGAGCAGGGGGCGGGCCGGGGCGCGGCTGGGCGCGGCCGGGGCCGGCCAGGGCGCGGCCAGGCGGCCGGGCGCGGCCAGGGCAGCCGGGCGGGGGAGAGAGGAGGGGAGGGAGAGAAGGGGAAAGGGGAGAGGGAGGGAGGAGAGAGGAGGGGGGGGGGCGGCTCACCGGCGTTTGGAGAACGACGGCGAGGGGCGGCCGGCGGCAGGGGGCGGCGCGGCGGCCTAGGGCAGGGGCGGGTAGGGGCGGCGGCTTAGGGAGAGAGAGAGAAAATGAGAGGGAGAGGGAGAGGGTTAGGGAAAAAGGGAGAGAGGGGGGGGGCGGCTGGGCCTTGCCAAAGCCCAAGAGGGGGGCGCCAGGGGCGGCTGGGCCGGCCGGGGTCGGCCCACGGCGCGGGAGAGAGAGAAAAAGAGGAGAGAGAAAGAGAGAGAAAGAGAGAAAAGATTATTTCCTTGTTTTCGAAATCCGATCTTTCTAGATGAATGCATTTGCACTTTCAAACAATCAAAAAGATGCAAGGTTCGGCATGGTGCATCAAACAACACGAAGTATTTTTAGAGTTTTCTTACACGGGAAATCCAAACCGAATCCCGCTAGAACTTTGGAAAAGGTCAAGGTTTAGCGAGGGAAACAGAAAAAAAAAGGTAACGCCCGAATTTTGGCGAGTAAAGAAAAGAAAAAATTCAACTGCAAAATTCGGGGCGTTACAAACCTATCCCCCTTAAAAGAATCTCGCCCTCGAGATTCAGGGCTGGCTAGCAAAGAGCTCTGGGTACTTGGCCATCAAATCATCTTCACGCTCACAGGTTGCTTCTTCCTCAGAGTGGTGATTCCATCTGACTTTGCACATTCTGATGGTCTTCCTTCGGGTGACTCTGTCTGCAACCTCAAGGATCTGAGCTGGCTTCTCAACATAGGTCAAGTCCTCCTGGACTTCCAGACCTTCCACTGGCAACTGCTCTTCTGGCACACGCAAGCACTTCTTCAACTGAGATACATGAAAGACATCATGCACAGCTGACAAATTCTCTGGCAAACTGAGCTGATAAGCCACTTCTCCACGCTTTGAGAGGATCTGGTACGGACCAATGTAGCGGGGTGCTAGCTTGCCTTTGATTCCGAACCTTCTGACTCCTCTGATCGGTGACACTTTCAGATAGACAAAGTCTCCGACCTCAAAACTCAGCTCTCTTCTTCTTGTGTCTGCATAGCTTCGCTGCCTCGATTGCGCTATCTTCAGATTCTCTCGAACCATCTTGATGTTCTCTTCAGCTTCGAGCAAAATATCTGGCCCAAACACTTGCTTCTCTCTAGGCTGATCCCATTGCAACGGAGTTCTGCAACTCCTTCCATAAAGCGCTTGAAATGGTGACATCTTCAAGCTGGCCTGGTAACTGTTGTTATAGGAAAACTCTGCATAGGGCGATCGCTTGTCCCATCCGGACTGATCTTGCAGCGCACAGGCTCTCAACATATCTTCGAGGATTTGATTGGTTCTTTCGGTCTGGCCATCTGTCTGCGGATGATAAGCTGAACTGAAATTCAGATGTGTGCCCAAAGCTTCATGCAACTGCTGCCAGAAATGAGAGGTGAACTGCGTTCCTCTGTCTGACACTATTTTCTTTGGCACACCATGAAGACAAACGATCCGAGACATATACAACTCTGCCAATACTGCACTGCTGTAGCTGGTCTTGACAGGTATGAAGTGGGCTGACTTGGTCAAACGGTCCACTACTACCCAAATGGAATCGTAGCCGGCTCGAGTGCGAGGCAATCCGACTATGAAATCCATACCAATTTCATCCCATTTCCACTGAGGAATTTGCAACGGTTGCAACAATCCAGCAGGTCTCTGGTGTTCGGCCTTGATTCGCCGACAACTATCGCACTTAGCCACATGCTCTGCGATTTCCCTCTTCATTCCATACCACCAGAATTTCTTCTTCAGATCCTGATACATCTTCTCACTGCCAGGGTGAATCGAATAAGCTGTCTCATGAGCTTCCTTGAGAATCAACTCCCGAATAGACTGGACATTGGGAACACACAAGCGGTCTACCATCTGAACCATATCACGCCTTCTGCATCTTCTCGAAAATCTTTGCCTCTACCATCTAGAATCAGTCGCCGAATCTCACTAATCTTCTCATCATTCTTCTGCGCTTCTTTGATTTCTCGCTCCAAGGTAGGTTCCAATTCAACTGTGACTCCTCGCGAATTATTCAGAAATCCGAGACTCAACCTGTCGAACTCCTTGGCTAACTCATAAGGCATCGGACGAGCGACCATCAGATTGACTTGACTCTTTCTGCTCAAAGCATCTGCCACTACGTTGGCTTTGCCTGGATGGTAATGAATCTCCAACTCATAGTCTTTGATCAACTCTAACCATCTTCGCTGCCTCATGTTCAATTCTGACTGAGTGAATATGTACTTCAGACTCTTGTGATCTGTGTAAACATCGCATTTCTGTCCATACAGATAGTGCCTCCATGTCTTCAGTGCGTGAACCACTGCTGCCAACTCTAGGTCATGGATTGGGTAATTCTTCTCATGAACCTTCAGCTGTCGGGACGAGTAAGCCACAACTCTTCCCTCTTGCATCAACACACATCCCAAACCTGTGTAACAAGCATCACAATACACAGAGAAGGGCTTGTGCACATCAGGCAAGACTAGGACAGGCGCTGTTGTCAACTTCTCTTTCAGCGCTTCAAAGGCCTCTTGACATTTCTGGGTCCACTTGAACTCAACCTTGTTGCCTAGCAACGCTGTCATTGGTTTCGCAATCTTCGAAAACCCTTCAATGAATCGCCGATAATATCCGGCCATTCCAATGAAACTCTTGATTCCTCGAGCATCCGTTGGCGCTTTCCAGTTCAGAATGTCTGCCACTTTCTTCGGATCCACAGTCAATCCTTCTTTGTTGATTATGTGACCCAAGAACAGGACTTCACTGATCCAGAACTCACACTTGCTCAACTTTGCATACAACTGGTGCTCTCGCAATCTCTGCAATACCATCCTCAAATGATCTGCATGCTCTTCTTCACTTTGAGAATAAATCAGAATGTCATCAATGAATACCACCACAAACTTATCAAGGTAATCCATGAATACACTGTTCATCAGATTCATAAAGAAGGCTGGTGCATTGGTCAAACCAAAAGACATCACTGTGAACTCATACAAACCATACTTGGTAATGAATGCCGTCTTCGGAATGTCCGAAGGTCGGATCCTGAGCTGATGGTAACCTGACCTCAGATCAATCTTGGAGAACACACTGGCTCCTCTCAACTGGTCGAACAGATCTTCTATTCTGGGCAAGGGATACTTGTTCTTGATCGTGACTTCATTCAAAGCTCGATAATCGATACACATCCTCTTTGTGCCATCTTTCTTTTCCACGAACAAGACAGGGGCGGCCCAAGGCGAGGTGCTTGGCCGGATGTAACCTTTCTCTGATAGCTCATCAATCTGCTTCTTAAGCTCAACCAACTCTGGTCCAGATATTCTGTAAGCTCTCTTATAGATAGGGGCGGTTCCAGGAAGAAGCTCTATAGCGAATTCAACTTTCCGCTCTGGTGGCATACCCGGTAAATCCTTTGGAAACACATCTGGAAATTCAGACACAACCTTGATACTCTCAATTGGGTCTGCTTCACTGCTATCGACAGCCATTTGATAACAACTTCCTTTCTTCGGCTCAGGCGGGACTAACTCGGTCACCACTTCCTCTCCTAGTGGGGACACCAACTTGATTGTCCTTTTATCACAACTGATAACTGCCTGATACTTATCTAGCCAATTCATCCCTAGGATGACATCTATTCCCTGAGTACCCATTACTATAAGGTTAGCGGGAAACGCTATCCCCCTTATTTCCACACTTATATTCAAACATATGCTATCAGCTCGAATTCTACCACCAGCTGAGTCAATTTGAATGGGGGTTGACATGGTAGTAACTGGAAGATTATGTGCTTCTACCCATGATGCAGTAATGAAAGAATGCGTTGCTCCAGTATCAAATAACACTTCTGCAATATGGGAGTCGACTGGGAACATACCTACTGTCATGCCGGGGGTCTCCTGAACTGCTTCAGCCTCCAAGTGGTTCAGTCTTCCATGATTATAGCGCTGTTGAGGGCGGTTGCCTGCTCCAGACTGAGACGCATTCTGCTTCGCTGGGGCATTGGGGCCTGACTGCTGCTGGGCTGCCTTCTTCGGACATTGCATCACCCAGTGGCCTTGCTCTCCACAGTGGAAACATGCTCTGTTTCCAACCTGAGCTGGTGCTGCCTGATTGCTCTGCTGGCTTGCTGGGGCAGGAAGACGAGGCGTCTGCTGATTCTGCCTCTGAAACTGACCTCCTCCTGATTGATTGCTCTGACAGTTCTGATACTGATGCTGAGGGTACTGCCTTTGGAACTGCTGATACTGCTGACGCTGCTGATGCTGCTGAGGTGGACGCTGGTTCTGCCTGAACTGCTGAGGTTGATTGCCTGAAAAACGAGGGCGACTGCTGCTTCCAGGCTGGGGTCCACTGATCTTGCGCTTACGATCTTCCATCTCCTTACGCTTCCTTTATGTCATAATTGCTCTGTCAATCAGGTGCTGGAATGTCGGGAAGGTGTGATTCATCAGCTGATACTGCAGAGGGTCGACCAAGCCTCTCAGAAAACGGTACTGTCGCTTGGCGTCAGTGTTGACATCTTCAGGAGCGTAGCGAGACAACTGCAGAAACCTGTCTCGATACTCACTGACAGACGATGACCCTTGCTTAAGGGCCAGGAACTCCTCCTTCTTCACTGTCATCAGACCTGCAGGCACATGGTACTGACGAAAGCTACCTCTGAACTCTTCCCAGGTGATGGCATCGGGGTTGGCATGGGTGGCGAGGTAAGACTCCCACCATGATTGGGCTGCTCCTCTCAACAGACGGGGACCATACAAGACTTTCTCCCTGTCATCACACTGAGCGGTATGCAACTCCCGCTCCACAGTGCGCAGCCAATCTTCAGCATCCATGGGGTCAGAAGAGTGAGCGAACGTTGGGGGATGACCTCTCATGAATTCAGCACGCTTGTCTCTAGGCATCTGGGGCATCTGAGGCTGGGGTGGAGCCTGCTGCTGCTGCTGCTGCTGAATGGCGGCTAGAGTCTGACCGATGGCCTGAACTGCCTGAGTCTGCATCAGAAACATCTGCTCGATCGACATCGGGGGCGGGGGCGGCAGGTGCTGCTGCTGGGGCACCTCATCCTGCGGGGCGGCTTGCTCCTGCTGAGCACGCCTTCCTCCTCTGCGCCTGTTCTCTGACATCTGCAGAACGCAACCACACATCAGAACTGATCTGGCAAATCTTGTAGCATAAGAAAAGAGTATAGAATTCTCCAACAGCACTGAACTGATGAGCATCTTCACTGATCTCCAACACAGACCACACAGCTTCTCAGATAAAGAGGAAAGTAGAATAAAGGTTTCCCCAACTATATAACTAACTCCATTAACATAATAGGTAAACCATAATGTAGGGGATACCCACACTCTGGTGACAATCATTACAAAGATCCAAACCAAACATAGTTCATCATGACAAACATAAATGCACAGGATATAGCAAACTACCCTATCTAACTAAGACTAACTAAAACCGAGACTAACGCTAAGACTGAAGCTTCTATGTATATATATTTCGTATTAATTACAAGATCCAACTCTAACGATCTATGGTTCTAGATTGATCTTGGTCTTGCAGTCGGGATTGCCATAAGACTGGAGTCCACGCCGAGGTGAGCGGTACGGGTGCTGAGTCCCGACGGGAGCGGGGGAACCATCATCCAGGTGACGACGTTCCGCGCGCTCAGCCCGCAGCAGGGCGATCTCAGCACGAGCCCTACTCAGCTCGTCTAATGCATGGTCCAGCTCCGTGTTTAGCACGGCGGCTAGGTTGACTGTGCTGCTCAACCTAGGATTGTCCTCACCAGCAGGTGAAACAATCACGCCTCCTGTGCTGCCAGATGGACGGCGGGGGTAATACTTCAGGTCGAGGCCGTCAGCTACCCCACCGAGAACCGAGCAGTAGTGCGAAAGCGCACGCCGTGCAGCATCCTGCATGGCTGCCTCAGCTGAGTCCCGCTCAGAGATAGAATAGTGCTCTGAGCAAGCCTCCGCGCCCTGGAGACTGTTCTCCGGACGGCGCACCAAGCAGGTCGCCTCCCAGCGGTCCGGGTAGACCCCGCGACTATGCTGGTAGACCACACAGCGATACTCGATGGACCAAGTACGCCGGTCAAGTGCCCGACGTAGCAGGGTGTCGAGCGCGTCGTGGAAGTGACACCCGCGAGCAGCGTCGCGAGTGATGGGTCGAGCAACCCATCCTTCCGGCTCATGGCTAGAGAGGTCGAGGTCGGTGTCGTGGCTCGGGCTGTCGTCGCCACCTCCGTCGTCTGGGTCTCCTCCAACAGCTACTCCAGAAGCTGGGACGCCCAGTGGTGGTGCAGGGGGCGCCTCCAGGGGAAGCACAGGAGAGCAGCTCCTCACGGACTCTATCTCCTGCTGGAGCGAGAAAGAAGAGCCCTGCTGCTCCTGTCGTCGACGTTCCTGCTCCTCATGCAGGCGGTGGTGCAGTCTCTCCAAGTGGCTGGACTGTCCGGCCACGGGACGGCGAAGCGGACGCTCAGCAAGGCGGGAGGGTAAGAAGGGGACGACGGACTTTCGTGCAGTGTGTCTAAGTCGAGCCATCTACAAAAGACATCGCAAGCAAAAGGGTGAGAACAGAATTAATATGACCAGCAAATAATGAATCATAAATAAATGAAGGATCAGAATAATAATGAATCATAAATAAATGAAGGATCAGAATAAAACAAAATTTTCAGCAAGGTATAATATATAGTAGAATGTAGATTTGGTCAGTAGGACCAACTTTTGAAGGGATATCAAAGTCAAGGTAGGGACAGAGGTCTATAGTCCTTAAAACGACCATTCTACTCTAGGTTAGCGGTCCTACAGTCAGCACGGCTTTGATACCACTTATGTCACACCCGGTTTTTAGAAGGTAAACCGAATGCGAACCATGTACGTGCCAGGATCAGTTATTCACGTACACAGCAGTTACATAACATGGACATCATCACACAGTGCTCAAATAGTATTAAAAGGGAAATAATAGTCGATTACATCATACGTCTGAGACGTCCATATAGTTCTTACAATAAATCAAAGTGCGGAAAAGAAACGTAGATAACGCGGCCTTCACAGGCAGCCGACTGGGGGTTGCCGCTAACCCACGCCTAGAACTCGTCGTAGTCTTGAAACTCCTGGAAGTCTCCTTCCACAGCTTCATCTTCTCCTGAGCAGTGGTTGCAATGCTGACAACCTGGGGGGGGGGGATTGGTGTGTAGAGCAAGGGTGAGTACACATCAACATACTCAGCAAGTATCCTGTTTGGCTGTAGTGGACTAGCTTTATGTGGGGATACGTCAAGCAATTGCTTTTAGTTGGTCAGGTTATTACTTACTAGTAGAAAGCCAGGTTTTAACATTAACCCAAGTTATTAGCCCAATGTATCCTTTCCAAACGGAAAGAATACCACTTACCAATACCATAATCATAATCAGAACCATCAATCTCGTTGCCACCTGTACCAAAATATCTCTGATCAAGTATCACTAATCTCTGGAGCTCCCTTGACCGCTCATAACCGCGAGCACGGCTGATATATCAGTTTCATAACACTCTGCAGAGGTTGTGCACTTTACCCACAAGCCGTGATTCCCTTTCTGCCCGGAGAGAGCGACTCCCCATTGACCACTACCTAGGTGGTCCAGCAGGGCATCACTACGTAGCCTTTACAAAGATTCCCCGAGGCTGTAGCCGCCCGTTAGGTTTCCTAAATGTACCGCACTCCTCCCCAAGGGACAAATCAACCTTGGCAGAGCGAGCCGCATACACCGAGCCCCATTGACGGCACAACGGCTAAGCGGACTACACCCCGGTTCCTCCAATTATTCAGCTAAGGGCGTCCCATTCCACCCTCATGGTTGCACTGTTTTCCCGGGCGGTCATCCATTGAACAGGTCCTTACGGAGAGGCACTCGAGAAACCGCTCGAGTCCCCTTAAATGCCACAAGTATGATCATAAATAAGAAGGGGAAAACAGCGTATCATAGATAATCACATCATGTTCATTGATTAGAGTTGAGCAATAGCATCAGACTAAGCAGTAATAATCCGACCCAAATAGGTAAACAAGGACATGGATAACAAAAGCTAGTCAATCCTTAGGTATAAATGTGTAATGCGGGAGGTGAATTAAAGAATGAATAGGACAAAGATAGGTCAAAGGACACTTGCCTCCACCAACCGACTGCTGCTCAGGGGCTTCTCCTGCGAATTCCTCGGGCTCTTCGACCGGATCGTTCTCTATGCGAGCGCAAACATACATACATCCACATATTTTAATACAAAAGAACAATACACCATACAAGGGAACAGGTAAAACGAATATGCATCGAGTATGACATTTGACATCGCATTTGTTATGGTTAGAAAGAAACGGGGAAAGGGTCTCACAGGGGGTTAAAGTTTATGCACTAATGATTAGTTACAATTGATTCTTAACAAAAGAATTCTGTTATACTAATGGAACCTAATCATTTTTAGTTGATCAACATTGCACGGGTTAAACAATTAACTATGTGAATCAATAGCATAACGGAATTTTAAACTAAACTTCCTATTTTCCATAGCATGAACAATGATCAGTCTACCTAAAATAAAGTAATCATGATCACAGAAAGTAAATAAAATAAAATAAAATAAAAATAAAAAAAACAGAGGGGGGCGGTTGAACCGGCCCTAGGGGCGGTTGAACCGGCCCTAGGCGGGGCGGCCGAGCTGGGCGGGCGCGCGGGGGAGGGCGGCCGAGCTGGGCAGCCGGGGTGGCTGAGCCGGTCGGCCTGGGCGGCTGAACCGGCCCCGCGCAGGGGGCGCGGCCAGGGGGCCAGGCGGGCGGCCGGGCGCGGGCTGGGGGCGGCCAGCGGCCGGGCTGGGGGCGGCAGCGGCCGGCTGGGGCCGAGCAGGGGGCGGGCCGGGGCGCGGCTGGGCGCGGCCGGGGCCGGCCAGGGCGCGGCCAGGCGGCCGGCGGCGCGGCCAGGCGGCCGGGCGCGGCCAGGGCAGCCGGGCGGGGGAGAGAGGAGGGGAGGGAGAGAAGGGGAAAGGGGAGAGGGAGGGAGGAGAGAGGAGGGGGGGGCGGCTCACCGGCGTTTGGAGAACGACGGCGAGGGGCGGCCGGCGGCAGGGGGCGGCGCGGCGGCCTAGGGCAGGGGCGGGTAGGGGCGGCGGCTTAGGGAGAGAGAGAGAAAATGAGAGGGAGAGGGAGAGGGTTAGGGAAAAAGGGAGAGAGGGGGGGGGGGCGGCTGGGCCTTGCCAAAGCCCAAGAGGGGGGCGCCAGGGGCGGCTGGGCCGGCCGGGGTCGGCCCACGGCGCGGGAGAGAGAGAAAAAGAGGAGAGAGAAAGAGAGAGAAAGAGAGAAAAGATTATTTCCTTGTTTTCGAAATCCGATCTTTCTAGATGAATGCATTTGCACTTTCAAACAATCAAAAAGATGCAAGGTTCGGCATGGTGCATCAAACAACACGAAGTATTTTTAGAGTTTTCTTACACGGGAAATCCAAACCGAATCCCGCTAGAACTTTGGAAAAGGTCAAGGTTTAGCGAGGGAAACAGAAAAAGAAAAGGTAACGCCCGAATTTTGGCGAGTAAAGAAAAGAAAAAATTCAACTGCAAAATTCGGGGCGTTACAGAATCCTTCAAGACTCTATAAATACCATAATCCAGTGACCACATATGCACATGTTGTCACTACATCTATCAACTGCAAAGATAGATGATTTACTGCCCATATTATTGTATCAGAATTTAACTACTCACAGTAGGGGAGAATTTATAGCATTAAAATAATGCTTGGGTTTGCGTATAAACCCAGTTGCTACTAGCCATGCTTTCTCACCACCTCATTGTTTCCAAGTCCATGAAAACAAACTTGTATCCATAGTAAGATACCTTGAAGTGAAAATAAGTTAACACTTCTTTCTGGTGAGCAAGGCTATCTCTGCAACATTGTATCACTCAACAAGATCCAGTTTGAGCATACTCGTGCTCTGCTATGGCCATAGTCTTTTGGATCACTTGGAGTGCATATACAATTGCTGAGATGTATGTGTCGACACTTGTAGCTTTTAAATAACACAATTCTCCAGTTGACATAAAGTCATTTTTTATGTACCCTTATGATTCCTCGTGAAATCCCAAAACGAGAATCAAGGGCTTCCGATAACCTAGCCTCATTAGTGCGCACTGAGCTAGGTTGTGAATGTCTTCCATTCACAGGATAATCAATATCCTTTAGGTGTCCACCAACACTAGGTTGGTTACCAACGAATAGATGGTCTGCATTTACTATCTCAGAAGGCCTAGCCTTCAGCTGCTTGCAAGCATCTTAATCCCAATTTGTGACCATACTTCTCCCCCTCTTATTTACAACTACGTTGCAATAGGGAGTTAAGTGGTTTTCCATGTAACCACTCTTTCTGGCACTTTCACATAGGATTAATTTGAGTGACACCTTTTAGTAAATGCACATGGCAGTCAATTTGCAACTTCTTGCAAATCAATTGAATCCAAAGGTTCAGTTTTCGTACGTGATCCTGAGCCTGAATGCTTACTGCATTCATTATAATTTCCTGGCATTCTTTTTGGTACTCGAAATCTCCCCCTAATGCCTGGAAAAGCTCATGATTCAAGCAAGCGTACGAGCCGTAAATAGATTCTCATGAAGAGATTCTAAAACTTAATGATCGACGGAGAATGAATTCTCACATAGATCCCCAGCTTTCTGTGTGCCCATACATGTACGCTGCGGTGGTGAGATTGGGAAAACATACCCAATGTACGCATGGGAAATCTTTCACAGATTCCCACGTACTAAAAACCATAGGGGAACTTGTACATGTAGTACATGCAGTTAATCACAAGTCAGGAGCGTGCAAAACTTCCTGACTCCAACCATAACCAGTTGGAAATGACAATTCATTACTGATGGTCATTAATGATCTGAAATTTTCGAATCTATCACAGATTCATCGTATCCTTTATGGATATCATTCTGAATACCAAGACAAATAATCATCATTGTAAGCAGATTTGGCAAATTCAGCAGTGTGGAGGCTAATGTGCTCAAGCTTGAGACATTATTACTTAATGGTCACGTGTTGTCCGAATGACACACTTCAGGTCATCATATAGATGCACCATAGAACCATATAAAGCCTTCAATGTCCAAACCATCTTTGTAATGGACCACACTCGTTCTTTTGAAACAATTCAAAGAACTTTAACCAATTCAGATTAGATTTTAAGATAAGAGGGACTTAAAATCTCATTCCCAATGATACTCATCAAGTATCTATCTTATGGGAAAAATATGACCAATAGAATTGTTCATAACTTTTCATTTCATCCCAACAATGGGATGACCAATTCAATCTTACCCGCATGGTAAGTAACATCACATGAAAAGTTTAACAAATGCAACACATTGTACGAGAGGATGTATGTAGAATACAATCCATAAGAAATGTTTCCGAGAAACACATGCAATATCCATCACTATCACCTTGTGTTTCCACATGATAGAAATTATATGGATATCTCTATAATTTGGTAAGATAAAATTAGGATATATCAACACATCCTTGATACTTCCATTACCAAAAGGGGACTAGATATTAACATATCATGATATCGTGCGAAGCGATTGTCAAAATATTCTTTTCTCTTTCCAAAGGAATATGAGAATATTTTGTTTCCCCACTTATAGAGTTTGTGGCTCAATTCTCCACATTGCATGCTTCTTCCTCAATTGGAAGAATCCCTGTACAAGTTTGCACAACTCAAATCAATGAGTCTTCAACTCCCTTGATGAGTTGGTTCAACTCTAATCGATGAGTTTGTTCAACTCAAATAACATGAGTGATCAACTCCAATCGATGAGTTTGTTTAACTCAAATTCATATGAGTTTTTTTTACACTCAAATCACATGAGTGTGTTCAACTCACACTGCATGAGTTGAACCTATCACAACATCAATTATGAGATTACACCAAATCTCATGCATCATTTAAATATTACTCAAAAGCAAATCATCTAACAAAGTGGTCTTCTCTTAGAAAAAGAAGTGTTGTTACATGATTAGTCCAAATCATGAATTACACAACTAACCAATGTTATCATGTCAGATGGAAGATTGAAGTACACTTCATATCTTAGCTTTCATGAGTAGTATGCATCTATTGAGATTTCATATACATGATTAGATGCTTAGGCATACAACACTATACCACGTATAGTGTAATGACAAAATAGTTTGTCATACTCATTGCCCTTCCCTTTTTAATGTGCTTATATATTTGCTTTCAAGCAAAAATATTTGAATACAAAGTGTTAGTCTACAACATAATGCAGACACATACTCATAAGTCCACAAGTCTTATGATTTTCTTTGCTATTCATTTTGCGCTTGCATATCAAGCCGCAAAAGCACATAAGTTCTTTTCATAAGAACCGTAAGAGAAAGAGAGCATCTTATTTCCTCCAAAATGAAGAGATGAATTCCCATATAATGCAAAAATGAAATGAACATATCCAATGAACATTGAGGATAATTAAGCCCAGTAGGCGAGTTCATCAAACTCTATTAAATAATTATCCTCCAAATGGCTTAACCATTTTCTGATGTTGTAATATGCCACAAAATATATCATATCTTTATATGCTGGAGAACACTAGGTATCACATAAAGTGTACCAAAGGATTTTTGAAAATTGGTGTACACAACGTAGATAATCTCCATGTAATGAAACAATGGAGTAGATCTCTCAGTAGTGGGTAAAACTTTTGCCGCCTGAAAGCATGGTCTCTGGGCTGATATATTCAAGGAACATACCGCAGCCAATGCTTAGGACTCCACTACCCTGTGCTTGACCAAAATTTCAAAAATAAAATGGAAATCACCATAAAAGTGAATAACCAACATCACATCTCCAACATATCTACTTGGAAGAACACATAGGTAATCATCATAACCATATGATGTAGACCTCTTACTGATGGGCAAATAACATTTTGCTGTCTAAAAGCTTGGTCTCAGGGCAAATAAATTCCAAGAACTTATTGCAGCCAAATCTTAGATCTCCATCATGTGTTGAATAATCCCAAGTTGAACATATGCATCATATTTTGCAAGAATTCATCATTTAATTAAGTAAAACTTAATTAAAAGAATTCTTTGAGTTGCTAGCATGACCGTAGCGTCTAGTCTGGTACCATATCCCGCGACGCCTGCGTGGTCCGTGATCTTTTTGGGTAGCACATATAGGTAATCATCTCGAAAGATGTAGACCTCATAGTGATAGGCATTTCAAATGCGGCCTAAAGCACGGTCTCTGAGCTACTAAACTCTATAAAGAATTTAGCGCAGCCAATGCTTAGGACTCCATCACCCTATGCTTTTCCTAAAAAAATGCAACCTTATTTTGCATGTAGACCATTCAGTTTCGACTTATTAATGTGCTATGTTTTCCATGCAAACATAAAAGAATGCAAAAAAAACAAAAGCACATAGGTATATATGAATTATAAATGTAAAAAAATATAATTCATGAACGAGTCTGCAATATATGTTATGAAACCAGACAAATACGTACAATTACATGTATCATCAATAATCTAAATATTCAAATATAGATGCAGTGATACTGATTAAGATAGTAATCAATTAAGATAGTAATCGTAAATATATTCAGCCAAAAAATAGTTAGCTCTTCCAAATCGAAATGGGCCAAAACAGCTAGCCCATTTGTGGCCTAGGTGGACAAGTAGTTAGGGTTTCCTAACTCGTCTTGTCGCGGCCCGCATTCTTCCACCAACAGCAGGGCGCCGCCGCCAGGGGGGCCCTCTGGCCGTGCTCCCCACGCAGGGCATCTGCCAGCCATCCTCCTCGGTCCGCGCGCCAGCAGCAGGCAGGGGAGCCGCCCCGTGCGCGCCCTCCGCCGGGCCGCCGAGCGCCCCGTGCCCGCCCCTGCGCCGGCTGACCAGCGGCGCTCGAGCCCGCGCCAGGAGGCCGAGCAGCGCCCTCATGGCTGCGGTAACCCGCGCCGGGGCCAAGGCCGAGGCTGGCAGCGCCCGCCTGCAGCCGGTCGCGTCCGCCCCTGTTGGGACCGGTGCAGCGCCCGTCGGGGGGCTCGCCCCATGGGCGCCCGTGACCGCGCCGCTGAGCCGGCGTCCGCGCCCGAGGTCGGGTCGCGTCCGAGGGCGCTCGCGTGGCCAGGCTGGCCAGAGCCGCCCGCGTCGTGGCTGGCCAGAGCCGCCCGCACGTGGCTGGGCTTGCCTGCTGGCCACGACCACTGCATCGTCGGGGCTGTGCCCGCGCACGTCGTGGTCGGGGCCCCTTGCGTGCTGGTGCCGCGTCGTGGCCAAGGCTCGCAGGCGCCATAGCCGGAGCCGCGCGTCTGGCTCTTCCCCGCGTTGAAGCGTGCCATCCCGCGTTGCGACTCCCATGCCGAAGCGCTGTCATGGCCGGGGCTGCGCCTGGCCGGAGCGCGAGCCACGCCCGCGCTAGTGCCCGTAGCTAACCGAAGTCACGCCCTCCGCGTTGAGGAAGAAGGTGCATGCAAAGGCCGATGAGACCTTAGACGTTTTTTTTTTCGCTCGCTGGTGAACTCACCAGTGAAGGCTACTTGAACGCCATGCTCCGCCTCGCGTCCTCCGCCATCGTCTCGCCTGCGTCATGGCCTGTTGATCGTCGCTGGCAAGGGATGTGTGCAGCCGCTTCCTGCCCGGCGCCATCCGGCCAAGACTGGCGTTGACGGTTACTGCTTGCGCCATGGTCTTTCCTCGCTCGATGGAGAGCAAGTGCTGATAACGTGTTATAGTATACTCACTGACAAAGAGAGGTAGAAATGACAGAGACAATCACTGTTTTCTTTATTGCAGGGGAGTCCTCATTATATACATGTGAAGGGGTGTATCCCAAGGGGTATGTTCTTTAGGGAGAATCTGTCGCACCCTTTGGATTGGTCACATATACAATATACAATATTTTGTAACACTTTGTAACAATCTTATACCTATTCTCCCACGCGGCCCCACCCACGGGTTGGTTGGCAGAGGCACAAGTACATGGACAGGCGCACTCGCACGCCTGGCTATCATTCTCAGCCACACTTAACCTTCCCTTTCCCTTCTTCGGCTCAGATATTTTCTGCCATGCAAGATGACGTGACCTAGCTGCTAGCTACCACCAGACGATTGGACCGCACCGGATCAGATGGAGGAATTCGCTATGGCATGGCATGACGGGACGGGACCGATCGTTAGCACAAGTGATGACGATGCACACATATCGCTGCCCGCCCTTGTTCGACCGCGTCATCAAATGGAAAGCGGGGGCGATTATCCACATTAATCTATGAACCCATCATGCATATCAGGTATTCGGGGAAAAAAAAGTACGATTATAATGAGAAGATCATTCCTACTTTCCTGTAGCTAGCTAGCAACTAGCATGAGATAACATTCTTTTTCTAAGCAATAATACACACGGGCTAGCCGGCTAGAGGAGATTTCGTTGTGTTTTTTTTAAAAAAAAAAAAATTGGAGATTCCCCAAACGGGATAGGTTCTAGAACCCGAAAGGGATGGGCCGGTCGAGCTGGCACAGGCAGTAGGCGGGCCTTCTAGAACGGAGCGGGCCGTCGAGAGGCTCCTTCCTGGCTGCAAAGGAGTGCATGGGGCCTTCGAGCCAGACGAGGTTTTGTGGACAGGGATCGCTCTACGTCTACGATCGACCGCTGCCTTGCCTTGGCTCATGTATATGATTACTACTCGTTAAGGGGGTGTTTGGTTACCCCAAACTAAAATTTAGCCCCTGTCCCATCGAATGTTTGAACCTCCGTTCCGGATATTAAATATAGTCGGATTATAAAACTAATTTATCAGCCGAAGACGAATCTAGTCCAGTTGGTTGGGTCTATATTTTATACTCATATTTAAAAGTCAAACGTTTGACGTGACCCGGACTAAACCAAACACCCCCTAACCGTGGCCGCTTGTATTCCACATGTCACCTCAAGCCGCAGCGGGCCACAATATTGATTAGTAATTGATCGATTGTTATTGTCGCTATTATATACACGAACACACACACGGATAAGCAGCTAGGAAGGAACCATCAATGCCGGATAAGCAGCTGCAGCTGCAGCGTGATGTACTGGTATCATAGCCACGCGCGGTTCATTATTAGCTTATAACACATTAATAACGTGGTATGCTTGATGTAGGATGCTGGATCTGCGCGCGGGCCAAGCCGAGCCGTGGCGTGCTGCCTTCCGCAGAATTCATTCGTGATTCGGTTCGAGGCAACTGCATCTCCTCGGGTGGATGCCTCACCGGGTACAGTACGAGTCAAAACCGAACTCCGTACCGCGCACGGGCGGTGAGAGTGAGACGTCCCCAAACAGAGACCACAGAGAGGAAGCCTTCAACAAAACAACCTCTCCTCCGAGCCGGTGGCCGGACCACATTCCCGACACGCCCAAGATCAACCGCACCTGGGTAAATGGCGTGGCGGCACATTCTTTCCCCAGCCAGTTCCGCTCCACGGCACGGCACACCACGCCACGCCTCTGCCACACGTCCACACCGTTGAGAACTACGTTACCACGGATCACCAGATCCGCTCCCTTCCCTCCCGTCAGCAGTAGAGGCGCAAGAAGATGTAGAGAATCCGTCTCCCTTCCCATAAGCACGACAGAGGAAACACACGAGACACTGAATATAGGGTTGGGCCTCTGGCCTCTTTCTGATCTCTGTATTATGAGGGGTGTACAGGTTCCTTATATAGAGATGTGAGACCCCCTTAGGGGCAAAGCAGGTATTTGCCCACATAACCCTAACTAGGGTTACTTAACACTCCCCCTTGGGCGAATACTGTGACCAACACATGCCTCGTTAAAACTCCGAAAAACCCAGTGGGAAAAATGTGGAGAAAGAGTGCATGGTGATACAAATTGCATTTGCACTTTGTTGCCTCGTTAAAACTCCGAAAAACCCAGTGGGAAAAATGTGGAGAAAGAGTGCATGGTGATACAAATTGCATTTGCACTTTGTTGCCTCGTTAAAAACCTCATGTGAGAAACTTCGAAAACTCGCCAAAGGAAAAAGAGTACAACAACTGTCATTGGGACAGATTTCGATCCTTTGGGATCTAGATTCTATTGAATCTTCTACAAGGGCTAACTTTAGAAATGTGCTCCCCCTGATCCTTGCAAAACTGTATCAATAAGGCAAAACATCTTCTTCTAGAAGTATATGCACATAAAGATTTAGCAAACGGATTGCATATCCTTGCAAGGACTATTTCAGGAACTTTACCTCTACTCACTTCTAGGATATACGAGGTAAGTGCACATATCAATATAAATAAGCCACTTTGACTGATGGTGTTCGATCGACTAGATCTATATATTTGATAGAAAGTTCCATAAAGGTTCACATATTGATCATCAAGCTCACGCCTTCAGGGCATAGAATATGACATTTATTGTCTCACGGTTGTGATCAATATAAGCATTCGCTCCCCCCTGACGATGACATCTGTCAAAGTCGTTATCCCTCATAACTCAAGCATGTTCTTCAAGATATTGTCTCATTGTTCATCTGGAATAACGAGAATGGATGAGGTTGGGATGCTATCATTTTCTATCTTACACCACAATTTATACATAGTTGTGCAAAGCAAATAACATGTCCTTCAATAGGACTTAGGGGATAATATAGTTGCAATAGTACATATTCTAAATATGATACATCGCTCGAGGCGTTCATCCATTGCAACATCTATGATGGTGTCACAAAAGTCCATCTAAGGTCGTAATCCATCAGGGATTTTTCATCGATCAGATACATCATTATAGTCTGTCATTCTGGCACAATGGGGATATTTTGCCAGTAACACCTAAACCTTATAGGTTTCTGCCATCAGGGCTTTAGAGGATACCGTAATTCCACATCTAGTGGAAATTACCATGAGTAAAACTCATGGAATGCACATGTGCTTATTCGGTGAACTTCAAGTCCTTTGGTACCTCATCTTATTCCTTTTCGGGTCTGTATGGGTCTTTATCCCTTTATAGGGATTATCAAACTTTGGTGTTCAATACAGACTTTGTTTCTTCTGGATAGGTTCCATCTGGGAACGATAGTCTCAACTACGAGATATTCTCCCTACATACGAGAGTGATCATTCATCAGGAATGTATTATTCGGTATGAGATTTATATGTTGCATATTTATAATTCAAATATATGAGTCCTCCTAGGATCTCATGACGGATCTTCAGAATCCTATTAACTGCATATTTTAATTCATGCCATTTGCCAGATATATTACATAGCAGAACAGTGTTTATTCAACACATATGTGGGATGGGTCTCTCACAAGACCACTTGAACCATCGCATTCACCGCACATTATTTCAATAGTGCCCATAAATGTCTAAACTTCAAGCTCGCGACTTTCATTTTGCGATTATTGGTTCAGCCTCGATTGCATTTATCAATGACCCGATAAGAGAGCTTAAAGCACTCATGCCTAGGACTTTGTTTTGGATTCCTTTGCAATCTAGAGAGGCAAGATAGGTGTCGACATATTTGTCTCCCACATTTAATAATGATCTTCGTCATTTCCCAAAACGAAAGATTCATTGTTCCATATTCTCAGCACAATGATATTGCGCGCATTGCTAGGAATTTCATCATCAAGATGAACCTCTTCGTGAGACAAATCACCATCAGGGTGAATTAATTGGAGGAGAGTTATCACAGACCATATGAATCTGCAATCAGAACATATGCTTTGACTAAGGCTGATGGATCATATTCGCAGGCGTCCCCGAGAATAGATCAAATGCCAATAAGTCAAATGTGGATATGATATTAATCCCGGGTATATCCACATCTACATCAGGTAGAAGCATTCAAACCAATATGGTTAATCCTCAACGATTTCTGGCAAACTCCATATACACAGGAGTACACACCGAACGACAGATTCAGTTTGGCTTTTGTGCGTTTAATAGAATATTGAGGCATTACATTATATGGGCATTCCTCCCCCTAATGCCAAGATATTCTAAAAGCATACATATAAAATCCCCAACCACAATCATCCAGTTTTGGCCAATGTATGCTATTGTGGTGATTTATTTGGGAAATCTTACACACATTACAGATAGGGGTTTTATGCAGTGAGCTTTGGACTTGGATTAATGTAGTGGCATGAATACTACATATTTGTCCTTCAACATGAAGGGTTAGTCTCAACATCCAGCGAGACATGCAACAACAAGTTGCTTCATGGTTACAATTCTGCAAACTTATTGTTATTACTACCAAATGCATAGTCAATCATTAAAATTTAGACTAACATGCACAACACTATTTTATCTATAAGAGTCCTTCAGGGGCTCATGAATACCATACGTCGTTTGGAGCCATTAGTTGACTTCAGATCAACAAGTAAAATGACCATCAGGGTCTAGCGCTCACAAGGACATTCACTGGTTGTATTGTGCTTTGAGGCACATAGGAAAAATGTGTGTGTTTATATTGGTAGTAAAGTGCACGGCGTCAGGCCAATACTGCCAAGCAGATATTTTTGTTATGCAGAGATGTATAGTCCAACTCGTTTTACCATTGCCCATTGTTTACCCAATTACTCATACCGGTCTGAAATCGGGTTTCAAGTTATGCAACATTTTTTTAGGTATTATAATTTTGGGAGAGAACTTATAACAATAGTCAAATATTTATGGTGTTGCCAGCAGGGCAAATATTTCTCCTCATATTATATACCAACTTGTTCTATAAAGCATTATTTCGATCTCTTCATTGTTCGGCAAAAAGAGAAGCTTTAGAATAGAACAGACAAGGCCAAGAATTTATTTTATCTGGGGAAAATCACCATATAACTAGCTTTTGATGAAGCAAATGATGATAACTGCTTGGCAAGAACGAAACAATACTGGTATTCGCCTAGGATCCATCTTCAACAATAGATATTACTGCTCTCATACGAAGAAATCATCAGGAGTAGAGAGGATACAACAGGTCTCTACAAGATCTTCATATTTCTATCACAAATTATCATCACTAGTAGTCTAGTGGTCAAGACATATGGCTCTTCTGGCTCCGAGGACCAAGAATATGTTAATGTCTAATTTAGCTACAAGCTTTGTGGTGATGTGAGATTTCATAGTTATTTGTCTACTCTTCTCACTTCTGGTAGATCGGAGGTAGATAATGGTAAGCATGCCAAAGGGTGGAATTCAGTGTAGTTCGGCTACATAAACCCCAGGTATGTGTCCATTCAGGACCGACCTTTACCATTTAGTTTACATTGTATACCAAACTTGTCAAAGGACTATCCCGAGTCAATTCAGTGACTATAAGTATTTACAATTCCGAGAGATGTATGCGACACAAGCATAGAGGTTCTAGATAGAACGAGTAAAGTGGTTCGACGGGAACACACTATGGTTTTCACACCAACATAGTGAATTTTTTTTAGAATAACCTCTCGGTATACTCGCAACATCGTGTTGCTAGCGGTTACATATCCTTTTATCTCATAGTTTGCTTCATGTCATTCAGCGACAAAGAGAGCAATGTGCTAACATCTGGTTGAGCAATGTATGACTGAGATTTCTGTTCTTAAATCATTTGGTAAGGTCTTTTTGCTTACTAATATAATCCCAATTTGTGATATCTTCTATGCCAAAAAGGCTTTCATGCATTATATTATATATTTTCGGGTTACTTCGGGTAAAACTTTATGCATGAGGAGAGAGCAGAGAATTAACTTATCCAAGTTCTATTGTATTTCAATTTAGTTTCCCAGATTATTCAAGCACTATAGAGCTTGATATAGTTGTTATGGCCACTTGGCGATATATAAATATATAATGCCACACAACACAATCAAATAAAATATAGAGCTAAACAAAATTGTTTACGAAGGTTGCGCATAATGTGACTTTAGGGGCTTGAACAACCCACCACAATTCACGCGAGTACAAGCTCTAGCGTATCTAGCGTCAACACGTGTGCGGCCATCAGGGCTACGACAATATAGCAAGCCTTCGTAATAAACGCAACAGGCATAATTATGGCTCGGTAATTGTGGTACACGATGAATCCACGCAACGTGCGCAACAGGCACAATCGTGGCTCGCGATAGACAGACAGTGCCTACAGGGCATGCAAAAAATACGCGACTCAACGATGATGGTCTGACTCAACGGGAGCGATCTGATTAATGGAGAGCGCGACATAGTAATCACATGACGCAGCCAAGTTCGAACGGCACAAATATTATGTCGTATTGCCAGGGCGCAGTCAATATTCAGCTAATGTTATGACTCAGCCGATTACCAACGCAGCCTGATCGGCGTGTCTGAGTACTCATTATACAATTTAATCGCTCGACGTGAGTCCAAAAGCTCAACACATCATAAATATTTAGAGCAATTTTAGTCTGCGTAGTATAGTCTGCACACACGTTTTAATAATTTTCTACTAATTATTTACTACGGGAAATAATTATTAATGCATAAAAAATGAACACCATAATTAATACACAAACATAACACATCAGGTGTAACTATCATTTTACCATATTCAAGTATGTATTTTTCTACTAATATTTGCGTCAGGAAATAATTTATTAAGGTAGAAATTGCAACATAAAACATGTTTTATTCTATTTATTATTTGCAATAGGAATAAATAGAATAAGTAATATGGAGCACACATATAAATTAAAATTGTAGCGAAACTTGTTAATTAAGAACTTATGGAAAAACTACTGTCTCGTACGTGATTTTCAATAAATAGATTGAAAATGGAAATGGATAAAGGACGCATGCAACTTGTACGAGGCAAGCGAATTTCCATTTTGTCCGAGCGTTCAGTCGTTCACGCATGCACGACAGCTCTGACGGGTCTTTCTTTTCTCACTCGAGGGGAGCGACAGACGTTGTCTCCGATCCAGTTTACCCGAGAGCATGCATGCAAGCATTTTTTCCCTTTATCCTCTCTCAAGTTTTAACCCGTCAGATCCACTTTTTTCGGTAGCACTTTGACCGAGCTCCCCCTTTATCCATGCGTGGGAGTAGGGGTCATGGCACGGAGGCAGCAATGGTCGTGAGGGGCTCCTCGGCACGGGTGCCGCTGCCGGCGCGCAGCGTGCCTCCAGATCGTTCACGCGGGCACGACCTCTGACGTGTCATGGCTTTGACGCGGACGTGGGCCTGGCAAGGCTCCGACGCTTCTAGCGCGGCATGTTGCAGTCCCGGCATGACACACGACTGCTGGCGCGGCCACAACGGGCGTAGCGAGGGATCTGTATGCCTTCGTTGGCCGGCGGAGGCGACTTTTGAGGGACAGTCAGAGGCGAAGAAATGCTCACTGGATTCGACCAGTGCGTACAGAGCTAGCAGCTTGAGATCGAGCTGGTCTTAGATGCGGCATATCGATTTAGAAATTACATACCGCTCAATTGCATAGAGAACAGATTAAGCGAAGCCTGTCGCGTAGGACAGTTCGGCTGGGCCGGAGGACCTGCCGGCTTGACGAAGAGTTGATGCAGATCTGATCCCGCAGCAACGTCGAGGTAGAGCGTGCTGATAACGTGTTGAGAACTACGTTACCACGGATCACCAGATCCGCTCCCTTCCCTCCCGTCAGCAGTAGAGGCGCAAGAAGATGTAGAGAAT
This sequence comes from Zea luxurians, assembly GCA_029449295.1. NCBI lineage: Eukaryota > Viridiplantae > Streptophyta > Magnoliopsida > Poales > Poaceae > Zea > Zea luxurians. The sequence continues at coordinate 962,839 of JAOPSE010000227.1, read as the reverse complement.
CCATCTCCCTTCCCATAAGCACGACAGAGGAAACACACGAGACACTGGATATAGGGTTGGGCCTCTGGCCTCTTTCTGATCTCTGTATTATGAGGGGTGTACAGGTTCCTTATATAGAGATGTGAGACCCCTGAGGGGCAAATCAGGTATTTGCCCACATAATCCTAACTAGGGTTACTTAACACACACCACCAGCGACGCGAATTGCGAATACTTTGCTAGGACACCCTCATTGCTTTTGGGTTTGGCACGGCTTAAGCCTTACTAGCTGAATACCCGTGCGTTGCAACGGGAATATATAATACGAGTATACTACAATAACTTATATACAAAAAAATTTAAGTTAAAAATATTATTCAAACGAAAGAAATTGCATGAAAGACTCTTCTTTAAATACTACTCCCTCCATCCAAAAATATAATTCAAGAATCTCGGTGATACTTATCTATTATTACGCATTGTGCAACGGTAGCAGGTGGGTTTGGCGAGAGATGTAGTAGATGTGTTTTATATTATAGATGTAGATATAAACACACATGTGGTGTAGTGGTAGCTACCACTGGCATTTGCTTGAGAGGTCGTGGGTTTGAATCCCCTTGGGGCCATGTGTATTTTTTAAATTTTAGCTAGGCGTTGGCTACACAGAGAACATAGGAATGGACTGTGCGTGGAGAGGAGGGAATCGGAATGGGCAGGAGGGAATCGGAAAGGCAGAACATAGAGAACATGGGAATGGACTGTGCGTGGGGAGGAGGGAATCGGAATGGGCAGGAGGGAATCGGAAAGGCAGAACACGGAATGGGCAGAACGCGGAATGGCAGACTACTATTACAGTCTTAATAGTAGTAGAGATTGTTAAAATTTTGTTGTTTTTTATATAAAAAAATCCTTTCGAGTAGCTTTTGCAGGAAGCCAAGCTGTTTTTTTTTAAAACTCTTTGGCAAAATAACTTCGTATATATCTCAGAGAGAGAGAATAAAAAAAATACCTTTTCAGCTTCGCCTCTCGCCTCTCTTCATAATTCTACAGAAGACAAAAAAAGATATTAATACATAAAGTTGTTTTGAAAATAAAAGGTGTTTAACCAAAAATAAAAACAAAGTCACAGCAGCTCATAAAGTTGTTGTTGGAGCTATGCCACATAGCACCTACTTACTCCATTCTAAGGGGTGTTTGGGATGGCTTCAGGTTCCGGCTTCAGGTTCCAGCTCCAGGGTGGAACTATAGTTTATAATATCAATTTAAATAATTTTAAAAATATTTTTATCTAAATAATAAACGAAGCGACTTACTTAAATGTTTTCTAAACGCTTACAACTCTAGCTCCACGATTTTCTGTAGCACCAAAGTCCGACATTTTATTTTGAAATTATTTCATAATTGAAATTATTACATAGACCACCGACGTTTGAATCGTTTCATTTTGGAGGATTTGAAATGTAATTAATGGACTAGACTATTTTATTTTGAAATTTATCGTTTTTTTACTATAAAGATCTAAACGAGGTCTACTATTTTTTTAACAAAATTAGTCAAATTTAATAAAAATTGATCAATACCCTTTACATATGTGTGGTGGCCGGCGAGTGAGCACGACCAGCCCACGGTCAGTAGCCATCGGCCACTACCAGCCTCGGGCGCGGGCTGTGGGCTGGGCGGGGCCCCTTTAAATGCCGGCCATACGCGCGGCCTAAAGCCACGCTGCTTCCCGGCCGAAGCCTCCGTCCGCGCCCACGGTTTCCATTCCATCCCCCCAGCCTTGCGCCGACTCGCCACTTGCACCGCCGGCCGGTTTCGCCGAAGGACGAAACGCCTCGCGCCCACCCGCGCGCGGAGACCTGCATATAAGCCGGCCGCGTGTCGTCCGGCGCTCCCGGTACAGGCGCTCCGTTCGTCATCCGCTGCACACCACCACCAGCTCAGCTCCGCGCGCGGAGGTCGGAGGACTCGGACCGACGAGGGCGACGAACACCGAGGCTCCGAAGTCCAAGGAGGGAGGCAGGCAGGCAGAAAGCGGGAGGACGTCGGGAATGGGCGCTGCTCGTGACTCCGCGGCGGCGGGCCGGAAGCGCGGCACCGGCACGCGGTGCGAGCTCTGCGGGGGCGCGGCGGCCGTGCACTGCGCCGCGGACTCGGCGTTCCTCTGCCTGCGCTGCGACGCCAAGGTGCACGGCGCCAACTTCTTGGCGTCCAGGCACGTGAGGCGGCGCGTGCTGCCGCGCTGGGCCGCCGACCCCGAGGCGTCGTCTGCCGCGTCCAGCGGCTCCTCCTGCGTGTCCACGGCCGACTCCGCGGAGTCGGCCGCCACGGCACCGGCTCCGTGCCCTTCGAGGACGGCGGGGAGGAGGGCTCCGGCTCGTGCGCGGCGGCCGCGCGCGGAGGCGGTGCTGGAGGGGTGGGCCAAGCGGATGGGGTTCGCGGCGGGGCCGGCGCGCCGGCGCGCCGCGGCGGCGGCCGCCGCGCTCCGGGCGCTCGGCCGGGGCGTGGCCGCGGCCCGCGTGCCGCTCCGCGTCGGGATGGCCGGCGCGCTCTGGTCGGAGGTCGCCGCCGGGTGCCGCGGCAATGGAGGGGAGGAGGCCTCGCTGCTCCAGCGGCTGGAGGCCGCCGCGCACGTGCCGGCGAGGCTGGTGCTGACCGCCGCGTCGTGGATGGCGCGCCGGCCGGACGCCCGGCAGGAGGATCACGAGGAGGGATGGGCCGAGTGCTCCTGAGTTCCTGATCCAGACGGGCCCACGTCCGTTGCTGCCGTGCCGCCGCTGCACCTGCACTGTGTACCGAGCCGGACCTCCGAGATAGACTCGGGAGAAAAATGTAACAACGTGTGGGCGACGTTTGTTTGTTTCTTTGTTTGTTATTTTTCTTCCTAATCATATAATATACCGTAGGCGTACGAGCGAGAGGGTCCAAGAGATTGATCGTGTGGCTGGTTGGCTGCCTCTCGTCAAGCCAATTTGATTTGACTTGATTACACAAAACACACTCATGTGGTCTGGGACGATGCTGTGGTGGGGGCGCATTGGGCCACTGGCTGGATATTTTCTTTGCCTAATGCGCGCGCATCAATGTTGTTTGTTAATCGGGACTAAAAACCACATGTGGACCGTGTGTGCTAGCTTCGGCGGCAAGGCCTTCTTCCGGAAGCTCTCTCTCTCAGCCATGCATTTTTTTAAGGAGGAAAAAAAGGGGTCGCTGTCGTTTGTCACCCAGGCCAGGAGTTCGTCCAACCTTGCCCCGGTTTGTTTCGACTTTTCGCAGCTTCTAGCCACCAAAAGCTGTTGCGGACTACCAAACACTCAGCTTTTCAGCCAGTTTCTATAAAATTCGTTTGGGTAAAAACCATTCAAAATCAACATAAACATATAATCGGTTAAGTCGTCGCAATAGTAGTAATCCGTCACTTTATAGACCCTGAGCCCCATGGACAACTTTATCTTCCCCCGCACGTAATCCTAATGATACTCAGATTCTCTACACATCCAGATTCTCCTTACAGCTAGATTCTCAGAAAAGCTGGTCAGAAAAAAGCTGAACCAAACAGGTCCCTTGTCCGCTGCCGCTCGTTTCGAGGGAGTGGTTGCGGCGTGCTCTTCGAATTTGGTAACTGCGACACAGTTGAACAGCAACGGCCACGGGCCACGGCTCGTCTCCGATCCTCGTGAGAACGCGTGTGCGTGCGCAGGGCGGTAGCGTGGAACCACCCGCTCGTGCAGAGGGCCTCACAGCTCGAGACGCCGAACGCGTCGGCGACTCACCATCGCCATCGCACACCGCGAGCGTACGGTAGACGGCCAAGCGGACCGCGGCGCGACTCGCTTCGGTCGCTCTGTCCACTCGAGTCCGCACGCGCTTACACTTTGGCTAGGGCGGAGCCGGGGAATCACCCGCCGGACGGACACTCCACCCGTAGATGTAGGAAGCACGAGAAGCTCGTTTTTTTTGACCCGAGGCCGCCCCGGTCCGTTTTATATGGGCTTGCACCGGTCTGCCACGAATAAGCGAGTTGAGTCTGAATTGAAAAAGTACGTCCGACGTGCTGGTCCGGCCCAGTCCGTTTAGCCCGTTTCGGTTTGATCTTTTCGTGCTCATTGGGTCGAGCTGGCCCATTTAGACCCATAGCGGGACAAGCCCGTTCAGATAATTGAGCCCGTGGGCTTGGAAGGCTCGGCCCGGTTTTCAAACCGTATCTGGCGGTCCGGGATTCACCAGGCTGGGGCGAGCCGGATGGCCCTTTGTACACGTATAACTCCACCCACGACAAGGCCGCCCCTGCAGCCCAGATATTTGGCCCGTTTGCGGAAGAGAAGTTTTTGTTACTTAGAGTTGCTCAATCAATTGCGGATTACTTTGGGAGCAAAATAAGAACGAACACAAGCAAAAGAACTAGAGAGAGGGGAGAGGAAGAATCGAATCGTAAAGTAAATGATCAACACAAATCAACACAACGATTTGTTTCCCAAGGTTCAATTTCAAAAAACCTACTCCCCGTTAAGTAGGCCACGTAGGCCGGGTCTTTTTCAACCCTTCTGAAAGTCGCCTAGAGGGGGGGTGAATAGGGCGAAACTGAAATTTACAAAGTTAATCACAACTACAAGCCGGGTTAGCGTTAGGAATAATAATGAGTCCGAGAGAGAGGGCTTAAAACAAATCGATAGCGAATAAAGAGTGAGACACGTGGATTTGTTTTACCGAGGTTCGATTCTCTCAAACCTACTCCCCGTTGAGGAGGCCACAAAGGCCGGGTCTATCTCAACCCTTTCCCTCTCTCAAACGGTCCCTCGGACCGAGTGAGCTTCTCTTCTCAAATCAACCGGGAACAAAACTTCCCCGCAAGGACCACCACACGATTGGTGTCTCTTACCTTGGTTACAAATGAGTTTTGATCACAAGAACAAATGAGAAAGAAAGAAGCAATCCAAGCGCAAGAGCTCAAAAGAACACAACAAATCTCTCTCACTAGTCACTAAAGCTTTGTGTGGAATTTGGAGAGGATTTGATCACTTGGGTGTGTCTAGAATTGAATGCTAGAGCTCTTGTAAGGTGTACAAGTGTGAAAACTTGGATGACTTGAATGTGGGGTGGTTGGGGGTATTTATAGCCCCAACCACCAAACTAGCCGTTTGGTGGAGGCTGTATGTCGCATGGTGCACCGGACAGTCCGGTGCACACCGGACAGTGTCCGGTGCACACCGGACAGTGTCCGGTGCGCCAGCCACGTCACCAGGCCGTTGGGTTCCGACCGTTGGAGCTCTGACTGCTGGACCCGCCTGGATGTCCGGTGGCGCACCGGACATGTACTGTAGAGTGTCCGGTGCGCCACCTCGCGCGTGCCTGACTTCTGCGTGCTCTGGCACGCATTTATTGCTTCTGCAGGTGACCGTTGGCGTGAAGTAGCTGTTGCTCCGCCGTTACACCGGACAGTCCGGTGCACACCGGACATGTCCGGTGAATTATAGCGGAGCGGATTCCCGAAGCTGGCGAGTTCAAAGTTGCTTCTCCTTGGAGCACTGGACACTGTTCGGTGTACACCGGACAGTCCGGTGAATTATAGCGCGGCGCCTCTGAGTTTTCCCGAAGGTGCGAAGTTCAGCTCGGAGTCTCCTGGTGCACCGGACACTGTCCGGTGGCACACCGGACAGTCCGGTGCGCCAGACCAGGGTGCCTTCGGTTATCCCTTTGCTCTTTTTGTTGAACCCTTTTCTTAGTCTTTTTACTGGCTTTTTGTGAACCTTTGGCACCTGTATAACTTATAGACTAGAACAAACTAGTTAGTCCAATTATTTGTGTTGGGCAATTCAACCATCAAAATCAATTTAGGAAATAGGTGTAAGCCTAATTCCCTTTCAATCTCCCCCTTTTTGGTGATTGATGCCAACACAAACCAAAGCAAGTATAGAAGTGCATAATTGAACTAGTTTGCAAAATGTAAGTGCAAAGGTTACTTAGAATTGAGCCAATAAATATTACTTACTAGATATGCATGGATTGTTTCTTTGTTTTTAACATTTTGGACCACGCTTGCACCACATGTTTTGTTTTTGCAAATTCTTTTTGTAAATCATTTTCAAAGTTCTTTTGCAAATAGTCAAAGGTAAATGAGTAAGATTTTGAGAAGCATTTTCAAGATTTGAAATTTTCTCCCCTTGTTTCAAATGCTTTTCCTTTGACTAAACAAAACTCCCCCTCAATAAATTCTCCTCTTAGTGTTCAAGAGGGTTTTAAGATACCAATTTTTGAAAGTGCTACTTTCTCCCCCTTTAGAACACAATAAGATACCAATTTGAAATTTACCAATTGAAAATCATTAGTTTTTTTAAAATTGGGGTGGTGGTGCGGTCCTTTTGCTTTGAGCTCATACTTTCTCCCCCTTTGGCATGAATCGCCAAAAACGGATACTTTGAGTGAGAAATAAGCCCTTTAACTACTTTCTCCTCTTTTGGCAAATAGTAATATAAGTGAAGATTATACCAAAGTTGGAGAGATGCTCGGAGCGACGGCGAAGGAAGAGTGATGAAGTGGAGTGGAAGCCTTTGTCTTCGCCGAAGACTCCAATTCCCTTTCAATACACCTATGACTTGGTTTGAAATACACTTGAAAACACATTAGTCATAGCACATGAAAGAGATGATCAAAGGTATACTTATAAGCTATGTGTGCAAAACATCAAAAGAAATTCCGAGAATCAAGAATATTGAGCTCATGCCTAAGTTTGGTAAAAGTTTGTTCATCTATTGGCTTGGTAAAGATATCGGCTAATTGATCTTTAGTATTAATGTATGCAATCTCGATATCCCCCTTTTGTTGGTGATCCCTAAGAAAATGATATCGAATGGCTATGTGTTTAGTGCGGCTATGCTCAACGGGATTATCCGCCATGCGGATTGCACTCTCATTATCACATAGAAGAGGGACTTTGGTTAATTTGTAACCATAGTCCCTAAGGGTTTGCCTCATCCAAAGCAATTGCGCGCAACAATGTCCTGCTGCAATGTACTCGGCTTCGGCGGTAGAAAGAGAGACCGAATTTTGCTTCTTTGAAGCCCAAGACACCAAGGATCTTCCCAAGAACTGGCAAGTCCCCGATGTACTCTTTCTATTAATCTTACACCCCGCCCAATCGGCATCGGAATAACCAATTAAATCAAATGTGGATCCCCGAGGGTACCAAAGCCCAAACTTAGGAGTATAAGCCAAATATCTCAAGATTCATTTTACGGCCGTAAGGTGAGATTCCTTAGGGTCGGCTTGGAATCTTGCACACATACATACAGAGAGCATAATATCCGGTCGAGATGCACATAAATAAAGTAATGAACCAATCATCGACCGGTATACCTTTTGATCGACGGATTTACCTCCCGTGTCGAGGTCGAGATGCCCATTGGTTCCCATGGGAGTCTTGATGGGCTTGGCGTCCTTCATTCCAAACTTGGTTAGAATGTCTTGAGTATACTTCGTTTGGCTAATGAAGGTGCCCTCTTGGAGTTGCTTCACTTGAAATCCTAAGAAATACTTCAACTCCCCCATCATTGACATCTCGAATTTCTGTGTCATGATCCTACTAAATTCCTCACATGTAGATTCGTTAGTAGACCCAAATATAATATCATCAACATAAATTTGGCATACAAACAAATCATTGTCAAGAGTTTTAGTAAATAAAGTAGGATCGGCCTTGCTGACTTTGAAGCCATTAGCTATAAGGAAATCTCTTAGGCATTCATACCATGCTCTTGGGGCTTGCTTGAGCCCATAAAGCGCCTTAGAGAGCCTATAGACATGGTTAGGGTACTCACTGTCTTCAAAGCCGGGAGGTTGCTCAACGTAGACCTCTTCCTTGATTGGTCCATTGAGGAAGGCACTCTTCACGTCCATTTGGTAAAGCTTGAAGCCATGGTAAGTAGCATAGGCTAATAATATACGAATTGACTCAAGCCTAGCTACGGGTGCATAGGTTTCACCGAAATCCAAACCTTCGACTTGTGAATACCCCTTGGCCACGAGTCGAGCTTTGTTCCTTGTCACCACACCATGCTCATCTTGCTTGTTGCGGAAGACTCACTTGGTTCCTACAACATTTTGGTTAGGACGTGGAACTAAATGTCATACCTCGTTCCTAGTGAAGTTGTTGAGCTCCTCTTGCATTGCCATCACCCAATCCGAATCTTGGAGTGCTTCCTCTACACTGTGTGGCTCAATAGAGGAAACAAAAGAGTAATGCTCACAAAAATGTGCAACACGAGATCTAGTGGTTACCCCCTTATGAATGTCACCGAGGATGGTGTCGACGGGGTGATCTCGTTGGATTGCTTGGTGGACTCTTGGGTGTGGCGGTCTTGGTTCTTCATCCTCCTTGTCTTGACCATTTTCATCTCCCCCTTGATCATTGCCGTCATCTTGAGGTGGCTCATCTCTTTGATCTTCTCCTTCATCAACTTGAGCCTCATCCTCATTTTGAGTTGGTGGAGATGCTTGCGTGGAGGAGGATGGTTGATCTTGTGCATTTGGAGGCTCTTCGGATTCCTTAGGACACACATCCCTAATGGACATGTTCCTTAGCGCGATGCACGGAGCCTCTTCTTCACCTATCTCATCAAGATCAACTTGCTCTACTTGAGAGCCGTTAGTCTCATCAAACACAACGTCACAAGAAACTTCAACTAGTCCTGAGGACTTGTTAAAGACTCTATATGCCCTTGTGTTTGAGTCATATCCTAGTAAAAAGCCTTCTACAGTCTTAGGAGCAAATTTAGATTTTCTACCTCTTTTAACAAGAATGAAGCATTTGCTACCAAAGACTCTAAAATATGAAATGTTGGGCTTTTTACCGGTTAGGAGTTCGTATGATGTCTTCTTGAGGATTTGGTGTAGATATAACCGGTTGATGGCGTAGCAAGCGGTGTTAACCGCCTCGGCCCAAAACCGATCTGGCGTCTTGTATTCATCAAGCATGGTTCTTGCCATGTCCAATAGAGTTCGATTCTTCCTCTCCAGTACACCATTTTGTTGTGGGGTGTAGGGAGAAGAGAACTCATGCTTGATGCCCTCCTCCTCAAGGAAGCCTTCAATTTGTGAATTCTTGAACTCTGTCCCGTTGTCGCTTCTTATTTTCTTGATCCTTAAGCCGAACTCATTTTGAGCTCGTCTCAAGAGTCCCTTTAAGGTCTCTTGGGTTTGAGATTTTTCCTACAAAAAGAACACCCAAGTGAAGCGAGAATAATCATCCACAATAACTAGACAGTACTTACTCCCGCCGATGCTTATGTAAGCGATCGGGCCGAATAAATCCATGTGTAGGAGCTCTAGTGGTCTGTCAGTCGTTATGATGTTCTTGTGTGGATGATGAACACCAACTTGCTTCCCGGCTTGGCATGCGCTACATATCCTGTCTTTCTCAAAATGAACATTTGTTAATCCTAAAATGTGCTCTCCCTTTAGAAGCTTATGAAGATTCTTCATTCCAACATGGGCTAGTTGGCGGTGCCAGAGCCAACCCATGTTAGTCTTAGCAACTAAGCAAGTGTCGAGTTCAGCTCTATCAAAATCTACCAAGTATAGCTGACCCTCTAACACTCCCTTAAATGCTATTGAATCATCACTTCTTCTAAAGACAGTGACACCTACATTAGTAAATAGACAGTTGTAGCCCATTTGACATAATTGCGATACGGAAAGCAAATTGTAATCTAAAGAATCTACAAGAAAAACATTGGAAATGGAATGGTCAGGAGATATAGCAATTTTACCCAAACCTTTGACCAAACCTTGGTTTCCATCCCCGAATGTGATAGCTCGTTGGGGATCTTGGTTTTTCTCGTAGGAGGAGAACATCTTCTTCTCCCCCGTCATGTGGTTTGTGCACCCGCTATCGATGATCCAACTTGAGCCCCCGGATGCATAAACCTACAAAACAAATTTAGTTCTTGACTTTAGGTACCAAAACAGTTTTGGGTCCTTTGGCATTAGAAACAAGAACTTTGGGCACCCAAACACAAGTCTTTGACCCCTTGTGTTTGCCCCCAACAAACTTGGCAACTACCTTGCCGGATTTGTTAGTTAAAACATATAACACATCAAAAGTTTTAAATGAAATGCTATGGTCATTTGATGCACTAGGAGTTTTCTTCTTAGGCAACTTAGCACGGGTTGGTTGCTTAGAGCTAGATGTCTCACCCTTATACATAAAAGTATGATTAGGGCCAGAGTGAGACTTCCTAGAATGAATTCTCCTAATTTTGCTCTCGGGATAACCGGCAGGGTACAAAATGTATCCCTCGTTATCCTGAGGCATGGGAGCCTTGCCCTTAACAAAATTAGACAATCTTTTAGGAGGGGCATTAAGTTTGACATTGTCTCCCCTTTGGAAGCCAATGCCATCCTTGATGCCAGGGCATCTCCCATTATCAAGCATACTACGAGCAAATTTAAATTTCTCATTTTCAAGTTCATGCTCGGCAATTTTAGCATTTAATTTTGCTATATGATCATTTTGTTGTTTAATTAAAGCCACATGATCATAAATAGCATCAATATCAACATCTCTACATCTAGTGCAAATAGTAACATGCTCAATGGTAGATGTAGAGGGTTTGCAAGATTTTAATTCTACAACCTTAGCATGTAATATATCATTCTCACTTCTAAGGTTAGAAATAGTCGCATTGCAAACATCAAAATCTTTAGCCTTATCAATTAATTTCTCATTTCAATCCTGAGGCTAGCAAGAGAAATGTTTAATTCTTCAATCTTAGCAAGCAAATCATCATTATCATTTCTAAGATTGGGAATTGAAACATCACAGACATGAGAATCAACCTTAGCAATTAATCTAGCATTTTCATTTCTAAGGTTGGCAATAGTGTCATGGCATGTGCTTAGCTCACTAGATAATTTTTCACATTTTTCTACTTCTAGAGCATAAGCATTCTTAACCTTAACATGCTTTTTATTTTCCTTGATTAGGAAGTCCTCTTGGGAGTCCAAGAGATCATCCTTCTCATGGATGGCACTAATTAGCTCATTTAGTTTTTCTTTTTGTTGCATGTTGAGGTTGGCAAAAAGGGTACGTAAATTATCCTCCTCATCACTAGCATTATCATCTAGAGGATTCATATTTAGTGGAGGATTTGGATTTAACCTTTTTCTTTTTCCCGTCCTTTGCCATGAGGCACTTGTGGCCGACGTTGGGGAAGAGAAGTCCCTTGGTGACGGCGATGTTGGCGGCGTCCTCGTCGGAGGAGGAGTCGGTGGAGCTCTCGTCGGAGTCCCACTCGCGGCATACATGGGCATCGCCGCCCTTCTTCTTGTGATATCTCTTCTTCTCCTTTCTTCTCCCCTTCTTGTCGTCGCCCCTGTCACTGTCACTAGAAATAGGACATTTGGCAATAAAGTGACCGGGCTTACCACACTTGTAGCAAACCTTCTTGGAGCGGGGCTTGTAATCCTTCCCCCTCCTTTGCTTGAGGATTTGGCGGAAACTCTTGATGATGAGCGCCATTTCCTCGTTGTCGAGCTTGGAGGCATCGATGGGTTGTCTACTTGATGTAGACTCTTCCTTCTCCTCTGTCGCCTTGAATGCCACCGGTTGTGCTTCGGGCGTTGAGGAGGTACATTGCTCGATGATTTTCTTTGAGCCTTTAATCATTAGCTCAAAGCTCACAAATTTTCCTATAACCTCCTCAGGAGACATTAGCTTATATTTAGGATCACCTCGAATTAATTGAACTTGTGTAGGGTTAAGAAATACGAGGGATCTAAGAATAACCTTGACCATCTCATGGTCATCCCATTTTTCGCTCCCGAGGTTGCGCACTTGATTCACCAAGGTCTTCAAGCGGTTGTACATGGCTTGTGGGTCCTCCCGTTGGTGAAGCATGAAGCGACCGAGCTCCCCCTCGATCGTCTCCCGCTTGGTGATTTTTGTCACCTCGTCTCCTTCGTGCGCGGTCTTGAGTACGTCCCAAATTTCCTTCGCACTCTTTAACCCTTGCACCTTGTTATACTTCTCTCGACTTAGAGAGGCGTGGAGTATAGTGGTGGCTTGGGAGTTAAAGTGGTGGATTTGGGCTACTTCGTCCGAGTCGTAGTCCTCATCCCCTATGGATGGTACCTATACACCAAACTCAACAACATTCCAAATGCTTGTGTGGAGTGAGGTTAGATGATGCCTTATTTTATCACTCCACATGTTATAATCTTCACCGTCAAAAACCGGTGGTTTGCCTAATGGAACGGAGAGTAAAGGAGTACGCTTTGAAATATGTGGGTAGCGTAGGGGAATCTTACTATACTTCTTGCGCTCATGGCGCTTAGAAGTGACGGACGGCGCATCGGAGCCGGAGGTCGATGGTGATGAAGAGTCGGTCTCGTAGTAGACCACTTTCCTCATCCTCTTTTGCTTGTCGCCTCTCCGATGCGACTTGTGGGAAGAGGGTTTTCTTTTCCTTCCCCTTCCCTTTGTTGGAGGAGTCTTTCTTCTCCTTCCTTTTGTTGCGGGACTCTTCCGATGAAGTCTCCCCGTGGCTTGTAGTGGGCTTGTCGCCGGTCTCCATCTCCTTCTTGGCGTGATCTCCCGACATTACTTCGAGCGGTTAGGCTCTAATGAAGCACCAGACTTTGATACCAATTGAAAGTCGCCTAGAGGGGGGGTGAATAGGGCGAAACTAAAATTTACAAAGTTAATCACAACTACAAGCCCGGGTTAGCGTTAGGAATAATAATGAGTCCGAGAGAGAGGGCTTAAAACAAATCGATAGCGAATAAAGAGTGAGACACGTGGATTTGTTTTACCGAGGTTCGGTTCTCTCAAACCTACTCCCCGTTGAGGAGGCCACAAAGGCCGGGTCTATCTCAACCCTTTCCCTCTCTCAAACGGTCCCTCGGACCGAGTGAGCTTCTCTTCTCAAATCAACCGGGAACAAAACTTCCCCGCAAGGACCACCACACGATTGGTATCTCTTGCCTTGGTTACAAATGAGTTTTGATCACAAGAACAAATGAGAAAGAAAGAAGCAATCCAAGCGCAAGAGCTCAAAAGAACACAACAAATCTCTCTCACTAGTCACTAAAGCTTTGTGTGGAAATTGTAGAGGATTTGATCACTTGGGTGTGTCTAGAATTGAATGCTAGAGCTCTTGTAAGGTGTAGAAGTGTGAAAACTTGGATGACTTGAATGTGGGGTGGTTGGGGGTATTTATAGCCCCAACCACCAAACTAGCCGTTTGGTGGAGGCTGTCTGTCGCATGGTGCACCGGACAGTCCGGTGCACACCGGGCAGTGTCCGATGCGCCAGCCACGTCACCAGGCCATTGGGTTCCGACCGTTGGAGCTCTGACTGCTGGGCCCGCCTGGATGTCCGGTGGCGCACCGGACATGTACTGTAGAGTGTCTGGTGCGCCACCTCGCGCGTGCCTGACTTCTGCGCGCTCTGGCGCGCATTTATTGCTTCTGCAGGTGACCGTTGGCGCGAAGTAGCCGTTGCTCCACCGTTACACCGGACATGTCCGGTGAATTATAGCGGAGCGGATTCCCGAAGCTGGCGAGTTCAGAGTCGCTTCTCCTTGGAGCACCGGACACTGTCCGGTGTACACCGGACAGTCCGGTGAATTATAGCGCGACGCCTCTGAGTTTTCCCGAAGGTGCAAAGTTCAACTCGGAGTCTCCTGGTGCACCGGACACTGTCCGGTGGCACACCGGACAGTCCGGTGCGCCAGACCAGGGTGCCTTCGGTTATCCCTTTGCTCTTTTTGTTGAACCCTTTTCTTGGTCTTTTTACTGGCTTTTTGTGAACCTTTGACACCTGTATAACTTATAGACTAGAACAATCTAGTTAATCCAATTATTTGTGTTGGGCAATTCAACCACCAAAATCAATTTAGGAAATAGTTGTAAGCCTAATTCCCTTTCACCTTCCCCTCTCTCAAACTGTAACACCCCTGGTGTTACGACTACTAAAATCTTGGCATGTCATCATGTGCACTAGCATCATCTTGTCGTGTTACACTTAGAATGCATTCACTAGGATAAAGGTCAAATTAAGTGTGATGTTATGTTTAGTAGGGAATGGAAAACTCAATTTGAGAAACCCTAGTTTAGAGCCAAAAGTGAATTTTATGATCTAGCCATATTTGGTCAAAAGTCAAAATACCAAAGCTGTAGAGTTTATAAAACTAAACAACTTTCATGTTTAGAGAATTTCAAGTTTTGTAGAAAAATCTGGGGTAATTTGCAAAATTCAGATTTGGCTCAGATTTGGAGAACTGAAAAACAATGCCAACTAGTTAACTTTGAGCCTTTGTAGTGTTAAATGCATAAGGTTTTGGCTGATAGTCATTATGGTAAACTTGTAGAGCTTCAATAGGAGTACAAACTTGGTTAAGCTACTTAGTACTAAAACCATATGGAACTAGGTGAATAATCTATCCAAAGTGGAGCTGTCAGACTCTGAGTTTCAGACATAACTTAGTAGTTAAGTCTTGAATTTCAGTGATTTGTAGCCATGTTTAGACCTTTTTTGGGGATAATCTGTGGGGAGTTGAGTTGGATCTCCTATAGCAAAGTGGTAGAGATACAATTGAAGAGTAAGTTTGGTTAAAAGTTATACCCCTAAAGCTGCTTGTAACTGGGATAAAGTGTAGCTCCAAATGGATTGGCAGACAAAACCTATTGTCTGATTTTGCTCATACTACTGCAGGTAGCTACCGGAGTGATGCCTATTTCAGAGCTCTATTGTAGCAAATCCATAAAATTTTGGACCAAGGTGTCTATAGTGAGTTGGTAAGCCCTAAGATGGTAAACAAATATCTTGAGGGGTGTTGGGTTTGTTGTTGTGCATAAACTTGAGTAAAATGCCCCAAACTTTGATGTCAGATTGTTATGGACTACATCTATTTCAGTTAACTGAAACTGGGTGCCTATGTGATGTGCTCGACTTTAGAGCACCATAACTTGTGATCCATGCACTTTTGTCCTTGGAATGTTATAGAGAACTTAAAGAGCTATGCTTAGTGAACAAGGTTGGTGTAATGAGATTGTTCCGTCCTTATCCAGAACTAGGAGAAAAGAAGGGATAAACCTGGTGCTGCAGTCGAACTGTGTGGGTTCATAGTTGAGTTGCAAATATCTGAAAAAGATCTCCCTCCACTACCATCTCTAGTTGCTTCTAGTGTATAGCAGATAAGTGAAACTTGAGCTTGGGGGAGGGGGTAACTTGGGATAAATTTCACTGCCCTAGGGATAGGATTGAAGGGGTGAAATCTATCCTGTCCCTGTCTGCTTGTTTGCTCCTTGGCCGACTGCTATTGGCTCCCTGTCATTCACCTCCCTATGCCCTTGCCCTTACGTGATGACCATGAAGTAGAGAAGTTGGATGTGCTAGCCTTGTTTCCCTCTATGTTAACTGTTAAGCCCCAACAAAATTGTTGACACCCTTTTGGAGGCGACAATTACTCAAGAGAACCAGCGGCGGTGCTCTCTGGTCAGGTGCGGATGGTCTGCGGCACAGGGCCGGACGGTCCGCGACCTGGCGCGAGGCGGCGGCGCTCTCTGGTCAGGCGCGGACGGTCCGCGGCACAGGGCCGGACGGTCCGCGACCTGGTGCAGGAGCTCGGGTTCCCTGCCTGACGGCCGGACGGTCCGCGCCCTAGGGCCGGACGGTCCGCGCCCTAGGGCCGGACGGTCCGCGCGTGCGCAGGGGCGGCGGAAGATCGTCGGCGGCGCCTGGATCTCGCTCCCGGGAGGGACCCCGTCGGGGAGGAGAGATCCTAGGTGGTGTCTAGGCTCGGGCAGGCCGACCTAGACTCCTCTAATCGACGTAGAGTCGAGGAGAGGCGGAGAATTTGGGGATTGGAAGGCTAAACTAGGGCTAAACTAGAACTACTCCTAAGATAAAATGCGAAATAGAAGTTGTATTGATTCGATTGATGATTACAAATCGGCCGTAGACCTTTCTATTTATAGAGGAGGGGGGCTGGACCCTTTACACAACTGATTCCGAGCTAATTCCGTGAATCTAGCTAACAACCATAGCACAAAACTCGGAACCCTAATCTGTTCTGTGCACGCGCGGACCGTCCGGCCCACAGGCGCGGACTGTCCGGACCTTGGACCGTCCGGCCTCAGGGCCGGACCGTCCGCCGGCTCTTTTATGGTTCAAACATATGCCCCCCTGCCTTTTGGTGGAGTTGGGCGAACCAAAAGCAACTAACTCGATGTGATCACATCGGTTCTCTTAGGCATCTTGCCACATACTAGGATGGTACTATTTGAGGAAACGCCCATTCAAAGCCTTTGGTAAATCCTTGCCTTGTAATGTTTGTAGCAAATAGGCGTTACCAGACATCACCTGTTTTACTTTATAAGGACCCTCCCAGCTTGGCGACCATTTCCCAAACTTCCGGTCTTTATTCCTTAGAGGCAAGATGGTCTTCCACACCAGATCTCCTACTTGAAATGACTTTGCTTTGACCTTCTTGTTGTAGACCCTGGCTACCATAATCTTGTCCTTTTCTATTGCTCCCAAAGCTATCACCCTCTTGTCGGTCACCTCATCAATATTATCCATCATTGAATTATAATAATCAGTGACAGTTAGATCATTTTGTCTGGCGAACCTGACAGCATTCAAACTTATTTCCACAGGCAATACTGCTTCCTACCCATAGACAAGCTCAAAAGGAGATACTTTAGTAGCACTATGTTTAGATATTCTATGAGCCCATAAAGCTTCGGACAAAATCTTATGCCAATGTTTAGGATTATCAGATATCTTTTTTTTTATCAAATTAATCAATGTCCTATTACTAGACTCGGCCTGTCCATTGGCCTGAGCATAATATAGAGATGAATTAAGCAGCTTAATTCTGTATAATTCAGCAAATTCACATACTTCCTTTGACATAAAAGAAGTCCCTTGATCTGTAGTCAAGGTCTGGGGAATGCCGAATCTATGAATAATATGCTCAGTTATGAACTCAATTACCTCCTTGTGCGTCATGTTTTTCAGAGCAACGGCTTCAGTCCATTTGGTGAAATAGTCAGTGGCAACTAACACAAACCGATGCCCCTTTGATGATGAAGGATGAATTTCTCCAATAAAGTCTAATCCCCATCCTCTGAACGGCCAAGGCTTGATGATAGGATGTAATTCGGCTACAGGGACCAACTGTAGGTCGCCGAATTTTTGACACACTTGACATCCCTTGTAGTACTTGAAACAATCAGCTATCATACTAGGCCAATAAAAACCAGACCTTCGCAACAACCACTTCATCTTTGGAGCCGATTGATGGGTACCACAAATTCCTTCATGTACTTCGGCCATGGCTAATATAGCATCATCTGGGCCCAAGCACTTCAGCAGGACGTCATTGACTGTTCGGCGGTAAAGTTCATCACTCATCAAAACATACTTGAAAGCTGTTCGCCGAATGTTCTTATCTGTCCTGATATTGGGATTTCGTAAATAATTAAGTATAGGTGTCCTCCAGTCACTTGCATCGGCTTCATTGTCAGCCGAATCGATTAAGAGAACATTTCTGGTAACCCCGGACGGTCCGGCGTCATCACGCGGACGGTCCGCGACCTGGGAATTTGGCTCTGCACTGGTTATCAGAATTTCAGTTTTGTGAAATTTCCCTCTCTTTATCCGATAACCTGATGCATCTTGTGCCAAATCGTTAGCTCAATGATTCTCAACTCTAGAGATATGCCGAATACTGAATTCGTCAAAAGAATGGATTATGCTCCAACATTTCTCAAGATAACTATTTAGAGTACCATCAAAACATTGATATTCTTCTAACACTTGTTGGACAACCAGCTGAGAATCGCCAAATACCTTCACATGTTTTATTCCCATACCATTTAAAAGTTCTAAGCCGAATAGGAGGGCCTCATATTCAGCTTGATTATTAGTGCAATAAGTTTTCAATCGGCTAGAGAAGTCAAAGGAGACATTACTTGGTGAAACAAGCACAATGCCAATTCCTTGCCCTTCATTGCAAACCGATCCATCAAAATATAAAGTCCAAGGAGTAATAGTGAGGTATGACATGTCTAGTTCATGAATATCATTAACCCGATGTTCTACAATGAAATCCGCTACGACTTGGCCTTTCATAGATTTCAATGGTTCATAGGCCAAGTCATATTCTATGAGTGCATAAGCCCACTTACCAATTCTACCACTCATAATTGGGTTATGCAACATGTATTTGATCACATCGGCTTGACCAGAAACAGTGCAATGACTAGACAGTAAATAACATCTACATTTGGTGCATGCATAAAACAAGCATAAGCATAACTTCTCAATAAAAGTGTACCTTGTTTCAGCATCCACCAACCTTCGGCTCAGATATGTCACCACATGCTCCTTCCCCTCAGTTTCTTGTGTCAGAACAGCCCCAATGACCTTATCTTCAGCTGCAATGTATAATCGGAATGGTACTCCTGCTCGTGGTGCTTTTAATACGGGAGCCGAAGATAAGTATTTTTTGATAAGATCAAATGCTTCTTGTTGTTCTGCCCCCCAAGCGAATTCGGCATCATTCTTAAGCCGAAGAATAGGGGTGAACGCATCAATCTTCCCAGCTAGGTTAGAAATAAACCTTCGTAAATAATTCACCTTGCCGAGAAACCTCTGTACCTCGACCTTACATGTCGGAGGTCTCACATTCCGAATAGACTTGATTCGGTCAGGGTCTATCTCTATACCATGTTCATGTATGACAAATCCTAAAAACTTACCAGCCGACACTCCAAAAGCACATTTACGTGGGTTCATTTTCAAACCATACTGACACATTTTATCAAAGGCTTTGCGCAAATCAGCTATATGAGAACTAAACTCAGCCGATTTGACTACAATATCATCAATGTAAACTTCCACAGTGTTTCCTAACAATTCATGGAAGATTAAATTCATAGCCCTTTGATAAGTAGCACCAGCATTTTTCAAACCAAATGTCATGACAACCCACTCAAATAAACCAATGAAGCCTGGACATATAAAGGCTGTTTTAGACGCATCTTCTTCGGCCATGAAAATCTGATTATATCCGGCATTACCATCAAGGAAGCTAATAATTCTATTTCCTAATGCATTATTGATTAATGTGTCGGCTATGGGCATGGGATATTCGTCTTTAGGAGTTGCTCTATTTAAATTGCGAAAATCAATGCATACTCTAAGTTTACCTGACTCCTTCTTCTCCACCGGCACAATATTGGAGACCCACTCTGCGTATCTGCAAGGTCTGATAAAATCAGCTTCTAGCAGCCGGTGGATTTCGTCCTTGATGCGTGGGAGAAGATCTGGACGAAATGTTCTAGCTCTTTGCTTGAAAGGTCTTAAACCAGATTTAATAGGCAGCCGATGCTCTACGATCTCTCGGCTTAATCCAGGCATCTCAGTGTAATTCCAAGCAAAGCAATCTGAATATTCCTTCAATAGACCGATCATCTCATCTCTAGGATCGGTCTCCAGGGTCTTGTTTACGAAAGTCGGCCTTGGAGTTTTACCATCTCCTATGTCAATCTCCTCCAAAGGATCGGCCGATGTAAACCCCTATCCTAATTTATCAAGATCTCTGAATTCCTCTATCATGTTCCCCACAGAGGAATTAGAAGATCTTTGTGTGGCGGCGGACTCTCCGGTCTCGGGGACCGGATCATCCGTAATACTGTCCTTTTGCTGTGATATATGTTTGGTCTTAAAGTCCGAACTGTTTTGTGAAAGACCGGACCATCCGGCTTTGAGAGCCGAATTGTCCGTGATCAACGACTCATGAACTTTGTGTGTACTCATCATTTAAACTTTATTTAGGATTTAGCCGATTCTCCATCGGCTCTAGCATTACAGGAATGAAACCTTTCTTATCTATACTTATGAACTGATAATCAGAAAAATCTACTCCTGTGAGACATGTAGCAGTCTCATAAGTCCAGAGTACAGGGGCATCGGCCACAGCGATGCAGGCCGATACATCAGCATGTACTTGTTCTACCTCATCGCCTACCCATTGTATTAGCATTTGATGTAATGTAGAAGGTATACATTGATTGGCATGAATCCAATCTCTGCCTAGAACTAAACTGTAATTCCCTTCTACATCATCGACGAAAAATGCAGCAGCAAGGGTCTTAGTCCCGATGGTTAATTCAACGGACGTGACTCCCCTGGCTTTAATCGAACTATTCCCAACACCGCTGAGGGTCATGTTGGTTTTGACAAGTTCGTCATCTTGTTTACCTAATTTTCTGTATAATGAATAAGGCATTAGATTTACAGCCGCCCCTCCATCTACCAACATCTTAGCAATCAGTATTCCATCAATGTGACCGCGCACGAAGAGCGGCTTTAAATGATTTACCGATTCCTTTGGTTTAGTAAAGGCGGCTTCTTTAGGACCGAAATCAAACTGGGCAACAAAAGGTTCATCGTCGCTGATAATAGTACAATCGGCAGAAAATGTAATAATATTTACATCCATACCTGGGTGTTCTGGAGAAGCCTCGTAGTCGACCAGGTCTTCTCCCAGCAGGTCGTCCTCTTCCATTGATGTTGTCGTGCCGTTGGAGGCTTCCTGGTGAACGGCGGACGGTCCGCGTGCGGGGGCCGGACGGTCCGCGCCTGGTGCAGGTTGTCCAGAGACTTCCTGGTGAACGGCGGACGGTCTGCGCACAGGGGCCGGACGGTCCGCGCCTGGTGCAGATTGACTTTCTATTTCTGTGGCCGTTTGTTTTTTCTCAATGGCCTTCGGTCTCCATTTCTTTTGCGGTGGCGGATATAGTGGATGTGTGTCATTAAATGTCTTTTCCGCCTCCTTCTCCTGGCTCTCCTTTGCTCTTAGGCGCTGTAATTTCCGCTTTTGGGACCGTGTCAATCCCGCTGGGCACCATCGAGGCATGGAGTATTTTGGATCGGCTGTTTTGATGGTAGCCGTATCTTCTTTTTTGGTTGTGTTGGTCGATTCACCAAAAATCATCGGCCCTTTATTATCTTCCTGTATGACAACATCTGCAGTACCTATTTTGATGACGTCCTTTTTTGTCGTTCTTTTACTTGCCACAGGCATATGCCCCCCTGCCGAATTGGTCGTCCTTGAAGGCCGAGTGGTCCGGCAATCCTGTTGGGTGTGTGCCTGATGACCGGATTGAGCAGTGCTTAATCGGTCTTGTACTGGTGGCGCTAACCTGTCAAAAACAGATGTTTGGGGTGCCCCCCAGGCGGGGTACTGTGGCATCCCAAATGGATATGGTGGCATGCCCCACATTTGATTTGGGACATATGGTGGAGGTATATATGGATATGGATATGACATAGGCGGATAAGGTGGAGGTGTCCATGCAGGTATGTTAGGTCTTAGTTGCACAGTATGACCTTTCATTTCTTCCGATTGGTGAGGTGGTCCAATCGGCCTTACCTGACGCTGCTCATGAATGGGTGAGCGGGGTCGCTTTGCTAGCCGGTCACTGGGGCCGGCCTTCTTTTTTACGTATTTAGACAATAATTGATCAAAAGTTGGGCCGACTTTGACCAACCGACCAGCTGCTTTGAATGTATTTGTTTTCCACGTACCTATCTCTGGTCGTCGTGGTTTGAAAGTACGTGGCCGTTGTAAGTCCTGAGTACGGCCGGACCGTCCGTCGGAGCTCTCTGGACCGTCCGGTGGGGTCCCGGACCGTCCGCGCCTACATGCCGGACCGTCCGAGATACGCAGCACGGGTTCCTGTATCTGTCTCCCTGTCTGCGCTTGCCCCCTAGTACTGGAGGCTGTGATGGTCACCTTTAGGGTCTCCCCTCCATCGGGAGTCTTCTCGGCTACCACCTTCCTGCAAGAAACTTTATGATCCTCATCGGCCTTTTTAGAATTGCCGATGATTGCCTCTTTGCCTTTGCCTTTATCGGCCGTGTTTGGCCGAACCAGGACTTTCTTGCCCTCAAAGTCGATCACGTTCATTGGAAAGGGCTCTGTATCCACCTGCATTTCCTGAAATTTCAATCGTCCCTCATTAATGGCCGATTGAATCTGTCGTCGGAATACATTACAATCATTAGTGGCATGAGAAAATGAGTTATGCCACTTGCAGTATGCACGACGTTTTAGCTCGTCGGCGGATGGAACAATGTGATTTATTTTAATATTGCCATTTTTGAGTAGTTCGTCAAATATTTTATCGCACTTACCAACATTAAACGTAAACTTAACCTCCTCTTGCCGTTTCTTTTGAACCGGCTGCAAGGAGGAACAAGCCGAAGATTTGGCCTGTTTTGGCCAAACCATTTCAGCAGCATATACTTCTGCTGATTCGTCATCTGAGTTACTTTGGTCGCATTCTACTATATGTACGTTGTGACGCATTGTTTTAGCAGTTTCTTTGCTCCGGCTTTCGCAAGCCAAAGCCCTCTAGTGTAACTGTGCTAGTGTAAAAAATTGGATGCCTTCTAATCTCTCTTTTAAATAATATCGTAGACCATTAAAGGCTAATCCTACTAGCTGTTTTTCTGCTAGATGAATTTGAAAGCATCGGTTTCTTGTATCGCGGAATCTCCGGATGTAATCATTAACCGATTCGTCTTTTGTCTGTCGCAATGACACTAAATCTACCAAATCCAATTCATAATCACCGGAGAAAAAATGATCATGAAATTTTTGTTCTAGATCCCCCCATGATGAAATGGAATTAGGAGGTAAAGTGGCATACCATGCAAACGCGGTTCCTGTTAGCGATAATGAAAATAAACGCACGCGAAATGCCTCTGTGTCTGCCAATTCTCCCAATTGTGCTAAGAACTGGCCTATATGTTCGCGCGTGTTTTTCCCTTGATCACCCGAAAATTTTGCGAATTCGGGTATTCTAGTTCCCTGTGGGTACGGGTGGTGATCAAATCGGCTGTCATAAGGTTTCCGATATGATTGCCCCCCAGGGACCATGCTTACTCCGAGCTTATCTCGGAACGCCCCGGCTATTTCTTCCCTCACTATATCAATGGCAGCCGGTGCAAGACCACCGGCTCTCTGATCAAACATAGGTGGGGTTGGTCGCATATTAGTATGTTGTCGTTCCCCCCATTGGTTTGAGCTACGTGGTGCATTTCCATTTGCCCTATATGACTCATAGGTTTGATCGTTTCTTTCCGGCCTTTTAGGTGGGGCCGGAAAGCTTTCCTGGGCTCTGGATCCTGAATTAACGGGTTGGTGCATTGCACAATGTGATGGGAAGTGTTGCTGAGACGGGCGAGGATTCAGGTAATAATCCTCCTCAAAAGACTCATGCGCGGACTGTCCGGATACGTACCCGGACCGTCCGTGGTTATATGCGGATCGTCCGTCGTTGTATCCGGACCGTCCGACTGGGTAGTTTGGGTTCTGTGTCATATGTGGTGGCTCGGGTGTATATCTAGGTAACTCATTAAAAATAGGCCCGACTGTTGTTGGTCCGGACGGTCCGCGCTCACGTGCGGACGGTCTGGGCATGTGCAGATCGGCTGATTTGTTGCCGATTTGCGGTTGCTCAGGGTACGTGTCCATCGGCATCCCATAAAGGGGTTGTGACTGGTCGTGACAACCTGTAGCCGATGTGTTACGCGTGTTACCTCCTAACTCAACCTCGTGCGAAGGAAAATTGGCGATACTAGATTTATCAAATGCTCGTACTAGTCTCTTAAGATCGCTTTGCATACCCCCTATGATGTTCTGCATTTGTTCACGCTGATCTTCTACATAATTTCTAAGAGATTGCAGATCGTTGGTATTACTTACATTGGGGATATCTGGCGAGGGTTGGAGCGAAGCCGGATCCGTCGCCCGATGTCGGACGACCTTGTTGTTCCTGTCCACTTTGAAGTTGGCCAAGAACTTTGCTTTCGCCTCCTGGATCATCTGCTCCTTGTGCTCCTCGAACTGGAGCTGCTCGTCAGCCGGCAAGGTTTCCCAAGTCGGCTCTATGATGTTGCTTGGAGAAATATCAGAGCTATCCCTTGAACCGGCCATTGAGGGCCGATTTGATGAGCTTAGATGTGTTTTCCCCAGCGGAGTCGCCAAAAAGTATGTTGACACCCTTTTGGAGGCGGCAATTACTCAAGAGAACCAGCGGCGGTGCTCTCTGGTCAGGCGCGGACGGTCCGCGGCACAGGGCCGGACGGTCCGCGACCTGGCACGAGGCGGCGGCGCTCTCTGGTCAGGCGCGGACGGTCCGCGGCACAGGGCCGGACGGTCCACGACCTGGTGCAGGAGCTCGGGTTCCCTGCCTGACGGCCGGACGGTCCGCGCCCTAGGGCCGGACGGTCCGCGTGTGCGCAGGGGCGGCGGAAGATCGCCGGCGGCGCCTGGATCTCGCTCCCGGGAGGGACCCCATCGGGGACGAGAGATCCTAGGTGGTGTCTAGGCTCGGGCAGGCCGACCTAGACTCCTCTAATCGACGTAGAGTCGAGGAGAGGCGGAGAATTTGGGGATTGGAAGGCTAAACTAGGGCTAAACTAGAACTACTCCTAAGATAAAATGCGAAATAGAAGTTGTATTGATTCGATTGATGATTACAAATCGGCCGTAGACCTCTCTATTTATAGAGGAGGGGGGCTGGACCCTTTACACAACTGATTCCGAGCTAATTCCGTGAATCTAGCTAACAACCATAGCACAAAACTCGGAACCCTAATCTGTTCTGTGCACGCGCGGACCGTCCGGCCCACAGGCGCGGACTGTCCGGACCGCGGACCGTTCGGCCTCAGGGCCTGACCGTCCGCCGGCTCTTTTATGGTTCAAACAAAAATCATGGGAAATCAGTTCTTTTGACTCCATGCCATTGTAGTTGGGTACAAACTGAACCTTGCTATGTCCGTGCTCCCATCGCTCCAATGGCTTGTTCATCATTTCTTTACGTCTGTGTTAACCCCCCAGCCACCTCGGTCATCTTGTTGCTTTGTCCAAGTCTGTGCGCGAAGTCCTCCCTATGTCTGGTGACCATGCCGGTCGTTTTGGCCCTTCACCGTAGCTAGCTCTTTCTATGGGGTAACTTGTCCGCCTTGCTCGTGTTTCGTGATCCCTGTGTATCCGTGATGCTCACCGAGTCTTCCTTTTGAACTCTATCGCTTGTAGTTCACCGAAACGATGGTCTCGCCGTCGGGCAATCCCACGTGTCTTAGCTCTCCGTCGACCAACTGCCTCAGTGGATGCCCGAGCAAAATCGCGTGAGCACCGTGGTTGGGGTGAGTCACTGATGCTACCCA
This sequence comes from Zea luxurians, assembly GCA_029449295.1. Classification (NCBI taxonomy): domain Eukaryota; kingdom Viridiplantae; phylum Streptophyta; class Magnoliopsida; order Poales; family Poaceae; genus Zea; species Zea luxurians. The sequence goes on along the minus strand of JAOPSE010000227.1, from coordinate 937,611 downwards.
TTCTCCTCAATTGAAATCTACCACACCTAGAACTTGGGGACACCGTCGCCGGTTCATCATGACCGCCGCCGCCGTGGTCAGAAGAAATCTTGGTCACTAGGGTCCGATTAACCGAGGAGTTATGGTGGTTTAGGTTCGGGGGTTGTGTGGGTATGTTCTCCGTCGTCAGAGAGGGTTGTTGCCGGCGGGTTTGCGCGGTGATCGGCCGGTGTTCACCGGATGACCGGAGTTGGGGTCGGGGACCTGAGTTTGCGAAAGAGAGAAAGGGGAGGGGTCTCGGTGTGATTCTTTATTAGGCCTTGTTCGTTTACATCGGATTGCACCCGGAATTATTCCGGCTAATTAAAGTTTATATAAATTAGAGAAGCAATCCGGCTCGGAATCGTTCCGACCCACCAATCCGGCACAAACGAACATGACCTTAGTTAGCTGCTTCTACAAGGGTCTCGGTGTAATATGACATCGCCGGGCGTGGGCCGCGCACGCAGCGCGCGTGTTTCGTGAGCGCTGGGTTGTGTGGGCCTGTTTCGACCCAGTCTCATGTTTTCTCTTTTTCTTTTTGCTGACAGTTTGTAAAATCTACCTAAAATTGTAGAAAAATACAAATATTGTGAAACCAATTTTGTTGTGTTCATAAAATAACAAAGTTTCTGGTAAAAATATTTTTAGAAATTTTATGCAAATAATGAATTTTAAGTGGTTAAAGAGTGCCTCTTTTAAGTCTATTTGAATTTTAGAAATAAACTGAACTCCAAAAATTATGAAAATTTGTGGGTAAGCTAAATGTGGTAATTTTAAACTCTAGGTAAAGTTTGAACTTATTTGGAATCTGTTTGGTTAGAAAACATATTGTTACCCCAAAGTTAATTATCTTTAGTGTTAATCAAGTCTAGTTTTCTATACCTTCTTGAATTTGCATGAGCAGTCATGAGCATATCATCACATGAACATTTATTATCATTTTGACTTGTAGAACACCTAGAAGAGATTATATAAGAAGAAGAAATAGCTCCAGAAGCTGAGGCTCCTCTAGTTGATAATAATTCTAATTGTGATATTCGTATAGAGGAACCAGAATCTCCTTATCAAGGCAAGCCCTGGTGCATCTTACCTTTCCTTGTATTTACAAAGCTTTCCTCACCTTAAATGATGCATTAGGTGATAGGAGTTGGGTGTTGAAAATTTGATGCATTACCTCCCATTGGAATATTGATTACCATCCTTGATGCCTGTTTTTTCAAAGTTTAGAGATGCTTAGCTATGCTTATAGGAACAAACATATTTTTGATCTACGAATCCTATTTTACAAAAGAAAAAAGGTTTAGAATGATGAAGGCATCAAAAGGCCTTGATGAATTCATCATTTAAGCAAGGTACCTCTGACAAGTACAAGTTTTGAGAAATAGTTTAAAATGAGACCAGACGTTGAGCAGGAAAGGTCGTATGTCTATGTCGTTTAAGGAGTGCTCCGATTGTTGGCCTGCTGATCAAGGACCTTTTTAGCTGGCCACATGCCCTGGTATGGGACATGGCAAGCCTAATCTCAGTTTGACCAATACCAAAAATGTTGACACACAATGGGACTGGAGAGACCTTTTTAGCTGGCCACATGCCCTTTGCTGCTTTATCAGATTCGACTCGGCGATGCTCTGACCTTGAAGAGAAGTATTCACAGAGCCAGGCCGACTTAAATCAAACCTCTGCTTTTCTGGACGGCGCTCGTTCCCTAAACTCCTCTCTGAATGCACAACTCGATTCCGAGAAGATGGCACATGAGGTAAACTTCCTTGGCTGATCCTGCTTTGATCTCCTTGCTTTAATGCTGAACGTTGTTCTTTTGCTTGCGGGAAGAAAAACAAACACTTGTTGCTTCTCGTGACAATCTAGATAGGCTGTACCATGACGCTAGTAACTCCTTGACCATCCTGGAGATGAGCCATCGCTTCACCATGTCTGACTTAGATCGTCATCGCCACGAGCTGCAGGCATCTCAGGATGAAGTCTCTCGACTTGGCCAGTTGTTGTCCACCAAGGACTCTACCATCAAGGAACTGCGTGCTTCTAAGAAGCTTGTCACGCAGGAGCTGGAGGTCGCACAACTTGCTATCAAGACCTTGGAGGATAATTGTGTCGTCTTGAAGGCTCAACGCGACAGGGCCATGGATAAAGCCGTTCACGTTGGGAGGATCCTGATGAGGAGACCCAGTGTCTAAAAGGGAAATTGGGTAACCATTTCCTATAATTAATTTTGGTGGTTGACGACCAACGCAAACCTATGGACTAACTAGTTTGTCTAGAATTCATGTATTACAGGTGCATAAGGTTCAACACAAACCAATAAAAGAATCAAGTTAGGGACACAATCTAATTGGAGCAAAAGGACTTGAGTGTGCTGAAGAATGGCGCACCGGACTGTCTGGTGCACCTGGACCGTACAACATCAAACCAGCCACTCTCGAGAAAATGAAGACGTGTTCCGCTATAATTCACCGAACTGTCCGGTGTGCCAGTGGAGCAACGGCTAACCAGCGCCAACGATCGATTCTGACAGGATGAACAGTGACGAACAATACCGCGCAGAAGTCAGAGCAGTGAAGTCAAAAGGGCATCGAACTGTTTGGTGTGGCACCGGACTGCCCGGTGCCACAAGAGGACAAAGCCTCCAACAGTCGACCAGCTCAGAACCCTAACGGTTGGGTGACGTGGCGGCACACCGGACAAGGAACAGTGCCTATCCGGTGCGCCCATCGCCAGCAGCCTCCCCAACGGCTATGGAAGTGGTTGAGGGCTATAAATACCCCCCAACCACCTCATTCATATCCATCCAAGCATTCCAAACATTGCATTCAATACAAGATCAAAAGACTCCACTCCAAGACACAATCAAAGCGATCGATCCACTCAAAGTCCCCGAATCAACTCTAGTGCGTTAGGACTTGTGAGAGGATCTCTTGTGTTCTTTTGTTGCTCTTGTTGCTTGGTTGGCCTTTCTTCTTTTCCATTCTTATTCCCAAGTGCTTTGTAAGCGAGGCAAGATACACCAAGTGTGTGGTGGTCCTTGTGGGGTCTAAGTGACCCGTGAGATTAAGGAAGAAGGCTCACTCGATCTAAGTGACCGTTTGAGAGAGGGAAAGGGTTGAAATAGACCTGGTCTTTGTGACCTCCTCAACGGGGACTAAGTTCTTTGGAACCGAACCTCGGTAAAACAAATCATCGTATCCACTTGCCTTATTTTCTTGGTTGATTTGTTTTCCCTCTCTTCGGACTTGAGTTTAATTCTAACGCTAACCCCGGCTTGTAGTGTGTGTTTAAAGTTATAAATTTCAGGTTTCGCCTATTCACCCCCCTCTAGGCGACTTTCAAGAGTGATGTCTGGAGAACACGCCAAGAGGGAGATCGTGACCAGTGACAAGCTCGCAAGCTCGGGGAGGACTCTCTCAAGGGAGTCCGGCAACAAACATAAGGAGGAATCCTCTTCCTCCATCAAGTCGCATCGGAGAGGTGACAAGAAGAAGAAGATGAAGAAGGTGGTCTACTACGAGACCGACTCTTCGTCACCCTCCACATCCGGCTCCGAGTCATCAACTACTTCTAAGCGCCATGAGCGCAAGAAGTATAGTAAGATGCCCCTTCGCTATCCTCGTATTTCAAAGCGTGCTCCTCTACTTTCCATTCCTTAGGCAAACCACCATATTTTGATGGTGAAGATTATTCTATGTGGAGTGATAAAATGAGGCACCATCTAACCTCACTCCACGAAAGCGTTTGAGACATTGTTGAGTTTGGAGCGCAGGTACCAAAAGTGGGCGACAAAGACTACGACTCGGACGAGGCCGCCCAAATTAGGCAATTTAACTCCCAAGCCACATCTATACTCCTCGCCTCCTTGTGTCGAGAGGAGTATAACAAGGTGCCAGGGTTAAAGAACGCCAAAGAAATTTGGGACATCCTCAAGACCGCGCACGAAGGGGACGAGGTGACCAAGATCACCAAGTGCGAAACGATTGAGGGAGAACTCGGTCGATTCGTCCTCAACAAGGGGGAAGAGCCACAAGCCATGTACAACTGGCTCAAGGCAATGGTGAACCAAGTGCGCAACCTCGGGAGCACCAAGTGGGATGACCATGAAATGATCAAGGTTATTCTTAGATCTCTTGTTTTTTGTAATCCCACTCAAGTGCTACTAATTCGTGGAGATCCAAGATATAAACAGATTTCTCCCGAGGAAGTGATTGGCAAGTTTGTGAGCTTTGAGATAATGATCAAAGACTCCAAACACATTGTCAACTTGGAGCAAGGCGCCACCTCCACACCCGAGGTGCAACCCGTCGCATTCAAAGCGACGGAAAAAGAGAAGAGGGAGTCTATGCCAAGTAGGCTTCCAATCGACGCCTCCAAGCTCGACAATGAGGAGATGGCGCTTATCATAAAGAGCCCCGCTCCAAAAGGAGGGGGAAAGATTACAAACCCCGCTCCAAAAGGGTGTGCTACAAATGTGGTAAGTCTGGTCATTTCATAGCTAAATGTCCAATTTCTAGTGGAAGTGACAGGGATGAAGACAAGAAGGGGAAGAAGGAGAAGAAGAGATATTACAAGAAGAAGGGCAGCGATGCCCACATATGCCGGGAATGGGACTCCGACGAGAGCTCCACGGACTCCTCATCCGACGAGGACGCCGCCAACATCGCCGTCAACAAGGGCCTCCTCTTCCCCAACGTCGGCCACAAGTGTCTCATGGCGAAGGACGGCAAAAAGAAGAAGGTACACTCTAGAGCTACACCCAAATACACTACATCTAGTGATGAAAGTAGCTCTAGTGATGATGAAGATAATTTAATGTCTCTCTTTGCCAACCTTAGCATGGACCAAAAGAAAAAATAAAATGAATTAATAGAAGTCATTAATGAAAAGGATGATCTCTTGGAAAGCCAAGAAGACTTCGTTATTAAAGAAAATAAAAATTTTGTTAAGTTGAAAAATGCTTATGCTCAGGAAGTAGAAAAATATGATAATCTGTCTAAAGACCTTAGCATTTGTAATTGAAAGTGCATTCATCCCTTTTGTGAGTTTTGGTGATTTGGATAACAACACATTTAAAGGTCTAACAAGTTTGCTAAGTGTTGAACAGGAAATTCAGTATGATGAACATACTTGAATAGTGTATAATGATCAGTGAACAAAGGTTCAACACAAGGTTAAATAACCAGTGAGACAATGCAAATGGATATAATATGGTCTCTCTATATTGGTTTGAATATATGGGCAAGACCTAAGAAATCACTGCATACATATGATCAGAATAGAGGTTGAAGTGATTAAGAGGATTGGTCAAGCCAAAGTGAATAAGATATGAGGAATCGTGAATTGGCTTGACCATATTACTATCAGTCCATATATGCTTCTATGAGAATCAAACTAAAGCTTGATTAATCTTAACAGTTATATCTAGAAGACATTCAAGCAAGGTTCACAATATTGAAGAAATGATTCTCTTAATGGATGCTCAATAGGATGTGACTCAAGAATGGCTTGATAGGGTGAAGATAGCAAGGAAAGGGCTTCGAGGAACTAAGCGAAGGTGAAGGCCAAGCTACGGCTTGTAACCGAGGTACCATGGCTAAGGTGAAGAAGAGAGTACTTGCACTAAGTCGATGAACTAATCAGCTATGAAGAGTTACAACATGTTGATGCATCAGTAAGGTGACTTGAAGCCATGATTTGAACTCATATAAGGTGATATGGTACAAGTCACAGGGTTTGATTTGAGTTTGCTTCAAAAGGTGAGACAAAGATGTTTGTGATCCTTATGAAGCAATGCCATGGAGAAATCACACATGAGACACCAATGACTCAAGGAGTTTTCTTAATTAATTTTATTTAACTTGAGTATAGGAATCGTCGTACTATAAAGGGGGATCCAAAAAGAAGGTTGGTGTTTGCCAAAGCTCATGCCTCTATATTCAAAAGCTATTTTTTGAAAAGCAAAAATCTCTTTAAAATTCTTTGGTTGACCATGGTTAGGTTTGAGAAACCTAGAGTGTTCCTGTTGAAAAGCAGCTGAACTTCTTCAACTACAGCTGAGCTTTTCAGCTAAGCTGAACTTCAGCTGAGTTGAGCTTCTTCAGCTGCAGCTGAGCTGAACTTTAGCTAAGTTGAGCTTCTTCAGCTGCAGCTGAGCTTTTCACCTGAGCTAGACTTCAGCTGAGTTGAGCTTTCTCAACCTCAGCTGAACTCAACTTCAGCTGTGAACCTCTTTGACCATACACCAGATGAACTTGCCTCCGGGCAGTTGAGCTGGGGTTTTCTCTCCTAAACTCACTGGTCAAGACCGGTTGAACTGGTCCTGAGGGGCAGTTCAGCTGGTCTCTGACCCCTCTGACCTCTGATCTGCAGTCTGCCAGTCAGACTGGCAAACAGGTCGCCAGGAGCTGTCAGGGGCGGTTCAACTGCCCCCCCTGGGCGGTTCAACCGGTGTTGGTCAACTTTGACCAGTCTGCGGTCAGTCTGCGCGTCAGTCTGCTAGTCAGACTGGCAGACAGGCTGCCAGGCCTGCCAGGGGCGGTTCAACCGGTCTCAGGCAGAAAAATCTGCCCAAACGGCTAGTTTTGAGCTCCACCTATATATACTCACTCCTACCTCTCACCCCATAGCAGGGAGCACGATTTGAACTCCATTTCTAACCCAAGAAACACCTCCCTCTCTCTCTCACACATCTCTTGCCTCTCCCATTTCAAATCTTTGGAGAGAAATCTTTGAGTGAGCTTGAGAGCTGCGGTTTTGTGCTTCATCTCTAAATCTCTCTTGCTCTTCTTCTTGATTCGAGCTTTGGTACTACATCGAGTTCTTTGTGGATTCATTACTCTTGGAGCTTCTAGCTCCTAGATGACTAGGTGTCTCTTGTGAGTCTCCAAATCTTGTGGAAGACCACAAGAAAGTTTGTATTACCCGCTCGTTTGAGCAAAGATTAGTGTGTGAGCTTGACCTTTGTGGTCGGCAAAGGGAGGATTAGGGTTGAAAGAGACCCGGCTCTTTGTGGGCGCCTCAACGAGGAAGTAGGGCACCTTGGTGGTGTGACCGAACCTCGGGATAAATCTTGTGTCCCTTGTGTTCTTGCTCATTATGTTTGTTTGTGTACTTCGTTCTCTCACCATTCCGTGAAAGATTTGTTTATATCTTTTTAGTGTGTGGATTTTGAGAAGTGCCCTTCTCAGATCTACTACTTTGAACCCTGTGGATCATTTAGAACATCTCATTTCCAAAGTTAACTGGGTGAATTTCAAGATCAATTCAGTTTTACCCAGTTTGCTTCTAATTTTTGTTGAAAAAGTTTTAACTTGCCTATTCACCCCCTCTAGGCAACTTTCAATTGGTATCAGAGCCTAATCCTCGTTCTAACGCTTAACCGCGTGAGGAAAAGATCATGTCGGGGGGACTAAGAAACGAAAGTGATTCTAAGCTTGAAAAAGTTGAGGTTGCCTCGACTTCATCTTTTGTTGCAGATGTTGATCCTAGGGCAATAGATCTTGCCATGAGAATCGCCGAAAGGATGTTCCTCAAAATGAAGGAAGATGAGGCGAAGAACAAGATTGAAGAAGAAGAAAATGATCGATGGAGACCAAACGACGAATCCACCTCTTCACAAGGTTCGTCTTTCAAATCCACTTCTCATATGTGCTTTGTCGCTAATGGGAGTGATAGTGAAAGCGAAAGTGAGGATGAGGATGAACATGAAAGTGATAGTGAAGATGAGAATGATCTTCAAAAATTCTTCGCTCAACTAAGCAAGAAGAATCAGATGAGCTTGCTCAAACTCATGAAAAGAGCGGAAGAACAAAAGGAAATGCTTCATAAGCAAGAAGATATCCTCATCGAAAAAATCAAAGACTTGGAGAAGTTGACCAATGTAATACCCAATTTGTAAGAGACCATATAAAAAAAATTATTTCCTTTATGTATATGTGTATATTGTATCTACTTATCATCACAAGTGAGTATCATATTTAAAGACAAATAACTAATCTAAAAGCTATACCACTAAAATATGCATCATGCTGGTTTTTCATTTTTGTGCATTTTGTGACAATGTGAAAATAATATAAAAATAAATATGTTAATACCCAAATCAGAATTTAAATCCTAAAGGAAAATTCTAGAATTAAAACAAGAGAAGAAAATACTTACATATAAGATCAAATAAATATATAAAATAATTCAATCAGGTTAATATCGGTATTTGAAATTATACAGTTGATTTAAGTATGAACTTCACACTTATAAATTCAAATTTGGCATTTAAATTTGAATTTAAAAGAGAAAATAAAAGGGAAAAGTAAAAATATAAAAGAAAAACGGGTGAAGAACCTAACTGGGCTTCGGGACCGGAATTCAGCCCATTAGTTTTCCCCCTCCGCGCAGCCCAGTTAGACTCGGCGCCACTGACTAGCGGGACCCTTCAGTCAGACCGCGGGTGGGCGCGCTCGGTCACGGGCGCCTGGCTCTTCTATCGCGCGCGCCCATATCGCACTCGCCGTCTGGTGGGGTCAGCCCGTCAGGGTCATCCCCAACCTTCATTCTATTCTAACAGAAGCGCGAGAAATCGGGTGGAATCCCCTGCTGATCCGATGTGCACGGGCTTCAACTCCCTTTCGCCTAGGATAAAAAGCCATGCCGTATCCCTCATCCCTCTCCACGAATCGGGTTGCCAGACTTCTCTCCTTCTGCCCATCCATGGCGCTCGGCTTCCGGTGCCCCTGCTCCTCTTGTTTGGCGGCCGGGCGGAGCTCCCTTCATGGACGTGCCCCCTCCCCAGCCATCTCTTGCTCATCCGCCTGTGCACGCCGTGCGCCCAGAAGAATTGAGAAGGTCTGCTCGCCGCTGCGGCCACGTCGTCATCACGTCGGGTGCCGGTGTGGGCAAAGCTGCCGTTGCCGCCTCTATGCCTGACTCGGGTCCGCCGTCGGGGATTCTCGACCTGGGCGACCCTATGGCTTAGGCGCGTGGACCAGGGGCTTCCTAGTTGCACATGGAGCATGTACGATGGGATAGCTATGACCGGGGAGCGCCGATGACACCGGAATTGCTCGCCGGAGCGGCTCCATTGCCGCGACTTGACCCTCCGTCGTGAACCGGCTTCGCCACCGCGCCATCACCGGTAAGAAACCCCTAGCCTCGATCGCCTAGTCATTCTCGTCGTGTTGCACCATCCACGTCGAGGTTTGGATTGCTTTGTGGAGATCTCGTGGGCAGCGGCCATGGCACCACCGTTGGGCTAGGCGCACCGCCGTGCCTGGTAGCCGGGTTGGAGAGAGGAGGAAGACTTGGATTCGCGCCGTCGGATGTGTTTTGGACGGCCGTGATTAGATGTAGGGTCGGAGTAGCGTGAGCCATCGGATCTGTATCGAGCGGTTCTGATTAGATCGGAAAATACCCCTTCGGCTATTTTAATCTGTGTCGTAGGATGATGATCCGACGACCGTAGTCAGATACCGGTTCACTATGACTACGTGTTCTAATCTGCGCCACAAGTGATAGATCCAACGGCCCCAATCTCGCCATACCCGTTCATTGTGCAGGACTTACAAAAGAGCCCCTCGGGTTTCGACAAATAAACCCGCCGTCCACCCAGGCGCTCTCTGAGTCTTAAGGAGTTTTATAGTAAACCCCCTGCATTTCTTCATTTTCAGGCGCGCGGTCCATCCAATAGTAAAATCAGAGAAATTGATTTATAAAATGAATTTCTTATATAAAAACAATTCCAGAACTTGTAAAATTCATATAAAATTTATTTTAACTCATTTTTAACCCATTCCAGTTCCTATAATTTGGTAATATTATTGTTTATCACCTAGTGACACTGTTTTAGCATGAAAACTATATTAAATTTGATCACCTAGTTATTCTCGTACCAAACACATAAAATCTTCAGAAATTCGTAACTTCTCCGTTTTGATTCTGATTTGTTCCGTTCCAGTTGCGTTAGTCTCGTAGAAACGCGTAGATCATTATCATTCAGTTTGTTATTATGTTTGGTGTGATGTTAATTTTATCTATACCATGTTTGTTTGTATTGCTACGACTAGCTCGAGGACACGTGTCATCTAAAAAGCAAGTTGGTACCTGGAATCTCAAGTGCCAGGCAAGTTGTGCCCTTGATTCACTTTTGTTACCCAATAATGTTCTTTATAATCATTTACCATGCATAGGATTAATTTTGATGGGACCCAATAGGTTTCTCTAGACTGTTTATCCTGTTTACCTTGTTTACCCCTGAATCACTTGGGTAGTTTATGCTATTGCTTTACGTGGTTTTTGGGTTAATATTTCATTATATCCATGTTCCAGTTATTTTGTTATTCTATTTATGTTCATGTCAAGATCACTATGTTATTGTTAATTGTAACATGGAGCTTAACTTGAGAACCACGTGCCACCACAAGGGAGGAATGGGACCCCTTGGCTGACTAATTAGGAAAGCTAGTGGAAGACTACCTTACCCGAAAGGGGCAAGGGCAGTAGGGGAGTGGTCAGTGTAGGGAGGTCCCTGGTTGATTTTGCTGCGATGGCGGTCAGCCAGGAACCCTGCATTGGAACTTCCTATAAACTGTAGCGGGTTTTCGGAAGCTAGTGGAACTTTGTAAAGGCCTCGTAGTGAATCCCTAGCCATTCACCTTGGTAGTGTCTAAGGGCCTAGCTAACCCTGGCGACATGGGAAACACGACTTGTGGGTAAAGGGTACAACCTCTGCAGAGTGTAAAACTGGTATACTAGCCGAGCTCACGGTCATGAGCGGCTCAGGACTCTCCGATGATTAAATTATGGAACCTAAACTCAATTTGTCATTTGCATTTGCATGGGATTTGTTATTAATTGTGTTCTATTATTTTATTATGGTTTGGTATTCACTTACACTTAGTAACTGCTAATAAAATTTTGACCAACTTATAAAAGCAATGCTCAGCTTTAACCTCTATTGTTGATCAGCTTTACACTTCATGAACTCCCACCTTTGTGAGTTCATGTCACATTATTCCCCACAACTTGTTGAGCGATGAACATGTGTGAGCTCACCCTTGCTGTCTCACACCCCCCACAGGAGAAGAACAGGTGGTTTCAAGTGGAGTCAAGTATCGAGGAGTTTGATCTGATCTAGGTGGCGTTTCTCAGTTGACATTGGCGCCGACGATCCTTAGTTCGTTTTACATTTATTCCTTTATTTTGTAATAAGTCTTCCGCTATGTAATAATTACTCTGATGTTTTATGACATTTATCTCTATACACTCTGTTATTATATATGTTGTCTTCTTGGCGCATGTATGAGATGCACCCGGCTTTGTTCCTTAAAACCGGGTGTGACAACCAAAGAGCATGAGAAGCTAAAGTGCTCTCATGATGATTTGGTCCAAAGGTATGAAAAGATTTCAATTGAGCAAACTAGTACTTCAAATGCTTTATCTTGTGTTGCTCAATTAGAAAAAGAAAATACTATGCTCAAGAACACGATAGAAAAGCTAAACATTGAAAATCTAGCTTTGCAAGAAAAACATGATATGCTTGTGTGCTCTCATAATAAATTTATGGATTCACATATCATGTTAGAAATGGCTCATGAGGTTGTGTTAACTAATTTGAAATCATACCAACCTCACATATGCACATCTACTCAAATAGAAACTATATTATCATGTGCTAACAAATGTTGCTCTCAAGAAAGCCAATCTTCCATTGAGCTAGAATTTTTAGGAACAAGTAATGTTTCCTATGCAAAAGAAAACAATGAGCTCAAGGAAGAAAATGAGAGGCTAAGAAGGAGCTTGATTCAATTGAAGGGAAAGTGTCATGCTCAACCTTCTCAAGATAACCGTGATAACATGGTGAAGAAGCTTGAAAAGGGGACAATCATAGCATGCACAAACCCCCTTCAAAAGAATGCTAAGTTCCCTAAGAAAGGCATGAGCAAACATCAAGAGAAGAAAGCCAAAGCTCATGACAAGTGCCTCAACCATGCCTCTACATGCTCCACACAAGGTAACAAACAAGCCACTCTTTCAAATAAGAGAAGATGCACAAGAAAGTGTTATCAATGTCATGAGAAGGGACATGAGATTAAGTCATGTCTCTACATAAAAGATAGTGGCTTAAATTTGGAAAGAAAGAGGCTCACTAACCATGTAGCAAACAAGAAGCAAGGCAAGAAGGAGTCTTGCAAAATTAAAAATCAGATTTGCTACACTTGCCGAAGAAAGGGACACCTATGCAAGGATTGTCCCATGAGTGAGTATCCTAAGCCTACCATGTCAATTCATTCATATTCACTTAGGAGACCCAAAAATGACACTTGTGCTAGAAAGGTAAGTAGTTCACCTAAAACTAGCACAAAGGCCATTTGGGTGCCTAAGTATTTATTAGCTAACCTTGGTGGACCCATCCAAAAATGGGTACCAAAATGTACTTAATAAGTTTTGCAGGTACTTAGAGATGATATGAAGCTTTGGGGTGCTTGAGCGGTTTAACTCAATTTTTATCTCAAGCTATCAATCTTACATTGTCTATCCTTTAAGATTAACCCAAAGATGAATTGAGTTGTTATATCACTAACTTCATATTCATCTCTAGCAAGAACTTGTGTTGTAGGGAATAAGGATTAACCTTTGTGGGAATCAAGCAAAAGGCCTACAACCAAGTGATATCCAAAGGATGGTAACAATTAATTCTTAAGTGCACATTGCTTTTAATTGGTATATTCCTTTGTGTCTTTTGTAGCCACATAGAAAAATGAAGCACTTGAGAATGAACTTAAAATATTTTACCTTGCTTTGGAAAAGATCTAATTATATGGTAGATTGCAAGTTCATATTTTTATATTGTGACAATCTACATGCTTTAAATTTGGTTGTATGTATCTTGTGGCATATTTCAAGTTAATCATCATATTATTGCCATGACCTAGACATAAAGAGTATTATCCCATGTTCTTAAATGAATAGAGTGCTAAGTAAGAAATTCAAATTCTTAAAGCACTTATCAATAGGGAAATTCTCTATATGACTAGAGTTGTGAGACTAATGTTTTTATCTGAGTGATTTATGTAGTTTCACAACATGAGAATGTGTTTCCCAAATGGAGTGTGCCATTAAACATTCAAAGAAGATCGAACCAATACTATGTGATGTATTCATTCTTGTTTAAATTGGTTTTGAGTCTTCTACATTAATCACTCACCATGCTATGAATTAAACTTGCCATGTAAACTTAATTAAATAATCATGCTACTTTCATCTTTTTTACAATTGATGTTATGCATGATGCTTGTAAGGGTAATTTAGTTCATATCATGAGGTTTCCTTATTTTAGTAACCTTCTTGTCATTCATATACTAGAGGTTGCTAAATAGGAAACTATTGCTTGTGTTACTAATACAATCTCTTTTAAGATATTTCATGGAAATTCATAAGCAGAGATTGTGCTCTTTCAATTGGTAAAATCACAAGCATTAAAGGTTAATCTTCACCTAAAAGAAAGATTAGGAATGCTCAAGGCAAAGGTATGGAACTAGTTGTTTCATTTGGTGTGTGACCAATAATAGTTCCTTTCAAGTGGCATTCTTTCATCTGGTAATAATCTATTTTATGGAAAGAAATGTCAATATGAAGGTTGAATTCCGTTTGCCTTAAATTTGTAAATTGGTGCATATTATTAATTCACTCCTCCACGTGCATTAACTTAAAAGGAATTTAAATTTATGCCTTTATGCCTCATAAATGATGATTTGTTTGCCATTCATATATAGATATCATTACTCATTAAATACTTCCTTGTACTACTAATACCTCTTCTCAAAGTGTTTTATCGGCTAGTTTTAAAAGGGAAAGAGATAACAAAGAAGGAAGTCTCCACAAATGATGAAAAGAAGAATACCAAGGTGACACCACCACAGATAGTAAGATCTGTCAAATTGGTAATGGTACGTTCTATATGGTGGTAAGTATTCTTAGGCATAAGTTAATTCATTGCAAATTTGTCATGCCTTGATCATGATATGTAATGTACTCCCCATGAGACTCTTAACTGAATTGAAAGTGCATGTGGCAAGTCATTCAAATACTTAATGCACATATCTAGTGGGAGAACATTATATATCTTGTGTCGTAGAGAATAAGTTTCCCTTAAGTAAGCTATGCTAAGACAATCCAAAATGGTAAATTTGTATCTCATTCATATGGATTGTAATCTTTGGTTTCTAAATAGCTACTCCTGAGGCAGTTTAAAATTCCCTTATCGTTAAATCTAAAAGTGCATAAGAATCCTTTTGTTGATATTTATGACATACATATGCACTAACATGGATATGATTTTAAACTGTAAAAGGTACAATTAGTGATCCATACTCTCTAAATTTTGGAAACCCTTATGTTGATATCTTAGAAATCTACTTCAATCAGTATCCATATGCTTCACTTTGAATTGGATCACTAAGTTGTAAATTCCATGCATAACTTGTCTCTATGATATGAATGCTTGTGCGACTAACCTTGATAAGCTAGGTGCACCCAAGGTCAAGCTAGGTTCATCATCAAGAAGGCAACACAATGATGTATAAATCATCTTTGGAGATAGTAGCAAGGGTGGTAACAACTGAATCTCAAGTGCAAATTATTTTCAAATCTTATCCCTTTTGTGACTTGTGTGGCCACTAAGGGAAAAGAAGCACTTGAGGATATACATCAGTTGTTGATTATGAAATAAAGGTCTAATTGGAAGTTGAATGAATATTATCATATGGTGAACAATCCAAAATTATGTCACGTATTCTCTATCTAGTTAATTTGGATTTGATTCTTCTATATAAGACACTCACCATAATATGGATTAAGTCAGCCTTTTAGACTTCATTGAATAACCATGCATATTATCCATGTCATTCAAAATATATTGTGCATGAGGGTTCAAGGCAAATTTAGTCCATATTATGCGGTTTCTCTATTTTAGCAACTCGCTTGCCTTCCACATATAAAGGGTTGCTAAATAAGAAATTAGTGCTTGTGCTACTAATGCCATCTCTTGTGTTGAGTTTATCCATAGAAAATCTATGTTAAGAGATGGTGCTTGTTTTAAATTGGATAAATCACAAGCTTAAAGGATACTATTCAACTAAAGTAAGAAGTTGATAAGAGGCCAAGGTATGAAAACTTCCTCTCCTTCAGTTGTTTTAGTATTCTATCCTTAGTGGGATGTACCATAGTATAGGTTAAATTTATTGCATTATAAAATGTTCAATAGTGCATATAACTTTGACATCAACTATATGTGTGCACTAATTTAAAGGAATTTAGTCTATCCTTTTGGGTTTCAAGAATGATGGTTCATTTTCATCCACATATAAGGATCATCATTTGTGAAACCTTCCCATGTGTTTTTAATGCTCTCTTTTCTAAGTGTTTGAACAAGGTCCTTCCAAGTGCTTTCAAGATGGATTCAAAATCTATGGATATATGAGTCTTGGTTATTTCAATCATTGAGTTTCAATTGGTCTCATATCATGTATGATTGAACCATGCCAAGATGAATGAAGTTCAAGATTGCTTGGTTGGATGAAATCATAAAGAGAAAAGAAATCGTAGTGATTCAAGAAGGGAGTTACACTTTTTGTCAACCAAATAATGAAGATGTAGTGACATATTTATATGATATCCTTCATTATGAGGTTTGAGGTTCATATTAGCATGCTTTACCCTTCAGAATTTCAATTGATATACTTTCAGTTCTTAAACTTTCAATTGGTTTAATTTTCATCATCTATGTAAAGCATGTTATGTTAAACCAAGATATAGTACAAACATCTCCTTTAACCTCGTATTGTTGATGTGCATAAGTGTACTTTGTGTACTCTTGCATGCACAAATTGAGGGAGAGTTTAGCCTATATCTTGTGAGACTAATGATTTCTTTCAAGTTCATGTTATGTAGTCTCACACCTTGGTGAAAGAAGAACATCAAATGAGGATGAGTAGTTCCAAAGAAATGATCAAATAATTACCACATGTCACCCCATGGATTAGTTCTTTTGGGGAACGATATGTGTTCTCTAGCATAAATTCAATTGTTTCAAATATATTATGCCTTGACCAAGATATATGATGAACTCCTCTAAGAATCTTAATTGAATCAAGTGCATGTTACAAGTAATTCAAGTACTTGATGCATACATTTAGGGGGAGCTCATTCTATATCTTGTGTCCTTAAAGACTAACATTTTCTTTGAAATTTCAAGCCTATCAAAAGCTAAGATAGAAATTCATGATTACAATGAAGACCATATGGCATGGAACAAAGGTGTGTCACTCCATGAACTATTGTATTACATTTGTGTATCTAGGCTCTTACAAGTTAGTGTATGCATGTATATGCAATATCTTAAGTCACATCATAAGGTTGCACTTGAATCTTGGCTTAAAATATTGCATATCATGTCTATTAGTATACCTTTTGATTATGGGTAATTCCTTAAATTGGTACAATTTCACATTTTCATGCTTTATTTGTACCAAGGTTCAAATTGTAGAACTTAATCCTCTGGCCTCACAAGTCCAAGTGCATAAGCTAAACAAGTATTCATCACTTGTATGCACACATTTGGGGGAAGAATAGTCTATAATTTGAATCTTTGAGACTAACTTCATTTCCAAGTCTATTATGTGTGTAGTCTCGAATTAGAAAGGAATCTTCGGGCAAAGACAATCGCTTCCGCTGCAAATTTTGATGGGTATCAAAGATTCTTTGCTCCAATAAATATATCTTTTATACATTTCATAAGGGAATTAGATTCTCTTTTATATGCTACTCCAACATCATCTAAAACTGGTAAACATGTATCACATCCTTTTGGATTGCAAATGTCTAAAGTAGCATAGCTTATAAATTCTCCTGTCTAGAACTTAATTGATTAAATAGTGCACATGTTTCTTATGATTGCATGATTATGTTCAATTGATACCCTTTTATGCCAATGGTACTTTAAATTGCAAATAAGTACTTTCAACGGATATCAATTGAATTCATATATATGTGTGCACTAAAACTTGAGGAGAACTTAGTGTAATATGCTATTAGTGATCTGCTTATCTATCAAATTGTATCAATTGGTGTTTTTCAATTGATATTTTTCATACATGATCACTAGTTGCATAATCCATACTTGTGCAATTTTCATGTTACCTCTTGTTGTGATAAGAAAATGCTAGGTGACATCTAGACTCTAGGTATCAAGTTTCACCTTCGATTTAGTATGACAATCTTCATTTGATATCTTGGACTTATGTCACAACTATACCAACAAGAGCGTGCAAATGAATTCAAAATCCAACACAAGTTTGGAACACCCCCCCTTGAAAAGGTAAAACACAAAGGTACATCACTTCATGTCACTTCTACATTATTTTTTTGTCATCTAAGGATCCTTTTCATGATAGTGTGTTCACATCTTGCTTAAATCATAATTTCTACCCTTTATATTCTTTGTATCCTTTTTGGAGATTTATGACAAAGGGGGAGAAATTTTGCATTAAAGCTTATCTTTATTTTTGAAAAGGGGAGAAATAATTAACAAAAAGGGGGAATCATAAGAAAAACATAAGATGTAGAAAGTTGATGAGTGTATACTATGTCATGTGCATCATGTTTATTTTATGACACACTGCACCCTATGAATAGTATGATATAAGTTGTCTCCATACTTTGACCCAAATATGTGCTTTTGGCATTTGAGTACAAAATTGGTATTTTCTGAAATGCACATATTTAGGGGGAGAAAATTATATCATAGGATTCAAAATCTTATTTATCAAATCTTATGTAAGATTTAAATGTGTTGTCATCAATCACCAAAAAGGGGGAGATTGAAAGTGCATTCATCCCTTTTGTGAGTTTTGGTGATTTGGATAACAACACATTTAAAGGTCTAACAAGTTTGCTAAGTGTTGAACAGGAAATTCAGTATGATGAACATACTTGAATAGTGTATAATGATCAGTGAACAAAGGTTCAACACAAGGTTAAATAACCAGTGAGACAATGCAAATGGATATAATATGGTATCTCTATATTGGTTTGAATATATGGGCAAGGCCTAAGAAATCACTGCATACATATGATCAGAATAGAGGTTGAAGTGATTAAGAGGATTGGTCAAGCCAAAGTGAATAAGATATGAGGAATCGTGAATTGGCTTGACCATATTACTATCAGTCCATATATGCTTCTATGAGAATCAAACTAAAGCTTGATTAATCTTAACAGTTATATCTAGAAGACATTCAAGCAAGGTTCACAATATTGAAGAAATGATTCTCTAAATGGATGCTCAATAGGATGTGACTCAAGAATGGCTTGATAGGGTGAAGATAGCAAGGAAAGGGCTTCGAGGAACTAAGCGAAGGTGAAGGCCAAGCGACGGCTTGTAACCGAGGTACCATGGCTAAGGTGAAGAAGAGAGTACTTGCACTAAGTCGATGAACTAATCAGCTATGAAGAGTTACAACATGTTGATGCATCAGTAAGGTGATTTGAAGCCATGATTTGAACTCATATAAGGTGATATGGTACAAGTCATAGGGTTTGATTTGAGTTTGCTTCAAAAGGTGAGACAAAGATGTTTGTGATCCTTATGAAGCAATGCCATGGAGAAATCACACATGAGACACCAATGACTCAAGGAGTTTTCTTAATTAATTTTATTTAACTTGAGTATAGGAATCGTCGTACTATAAAGGGGGATCCAAAAAGAAGGTTGGTGTTTGCCAAAGCTCATGCCTCTATATTCAAAAGCTATTTTTTGAAAAGCAAAAATCTCTTTAAAATTCTTTGGTTGACCATGGTTAGGTTTGAAAAACCTAGAGTGTTCCTGTTGAAAAGCAGCTGAACTTTTTCAACTGCAGCTGAGCTTTTCAGCTAAGCTGAACTTCAGCTGAGTTGAGCTTCTTCAGCTGCAGCTGAGCTGAACTTCAGCTGAGTTGAGCTTCTTCAGCTGTAGCTGAGCTTTTTAGCTGAGCTAGACTTCAGCTGAGTTGAGCTTTCTCAACCTCAGCTGAACTCAACTTCAGCTGTGAACCTCTTTGACCATACACCAGCTGAACTTGCCTCCGGGCAGTTGAGCTGGGGTTTTCTCTCCTAAACTCACTGGTCAAGACCGGTTGAACTGGTCCTGAGGGGCAGTTCAGCTGGTCTCTGACCCCTCTGACCTCTGATCTGCAGTCTGCCAGTCAGACTGGCAAACAGGTCGCCAGGAGCTGTTAGGGGCGGTTCAACCGCCCCCTGGGCGGTTCAACCGGTGTTGGTCAACTTTGACCAGTCTGCGGTCAGTCTGCGCATCAGTCTGCCAGTCAAACTGGCAGACAGGCTGCCAGGCCTGCCAGGGGCGGTTCAACCGGTCTCAGGCAGAAAAATCTGCCCAAACGGCTAGTTTTGAGCTCCACCTATATATACTCACTCCTACCTCTCACCCCATAGCAGGGAGCACGATTTGAACTCCATTTCTAACCCAAGAAACACCTCCCTCTCTCTCTCACACATATCTTGCCTCTCCCATTTCAAATCTTTGGAGAGAAATCTTTGAGTGAGCTTGAGAGCTGCGGTTTTGTGCTTCATCTCTAAATCTCTCTTGCTCTTCTTCTTGATTCGAGCTTTGGTACTACATCGAGTTCTTTGTGGATTCATTACTCTTGGAGCTTCTAGCTCCTAGACGACTAGGTGTCTCTTGTGAGTCTCCAAATCTTGTGGAAGACCACAAGAAAGTTTGTATTACCCGCTCGTTTGAGCAAAGATTAGTGTGTGAGCTTGACCTTTGTGGTCGGCAAAGGGAGGATTAGGGTTGAAAGAGACCCGGCTCTTTGTGGGCGCCTCAACGAGGAAGTAGGGCACCTTGGTGGTGTGACCGAACCTCGGGATAAATCTTGTGTCTCTTGTGTTCTTGCTCATTGTGTTTGTTTGTGTTCTTCGTTCTCTCACCATTCCGTGAAAGATTTGTTTATATCTTTTTAGTGTGTGGATTTTGAGAAGTGCCCTTCTCAGATCTACTACTTTGAACCCTGTGGATCATTTAGAACATCTCATTTCCAAAGTTAACTGGGTGAATTTCAAGATCAATTCAGTTTTACCCAGTTTGCTTCTAATTTTTGTTGAAAAAGTTTTAACTTGCCTATTCACCCCCCCTCTAGGCAACTTTCAGTAATAATTCAATTATCTGTCTTAGAAATGAAAATATTAGTCTAAATGCTAAAATTGATGAATTGAATGTTTGCAATGATACAATTTCTAGTCTTAAGATTGAGAATGATAGTTTAAATGCTAAGATTGAGAAATTGAGTGCTTGCAAACCCTCTACATCTACAGTTGAACATGTTTCCATTTGCACTAGATGTAGAGATGTTAATGTTGAAGCTATAGATGATCACCTTGCTATGATTAAACAACTAAATGGTCACATAGCTAAATTAACTGCTAAAATTAGTGAGCATGAACTTGAAAATGAAAAGTTTAAATTTTCTAGAAGCATGCTCTATAATGGGAGACACCCTATCATTAAGGATGGCATTGGTTTTCAACAGAGGAGCAATGTCAAGCTTAATGCCCCTAAGAAATTATCTAATTTTGTAAAGGGCAAGGCACCCATGGTTCAGGATAGTGAGGGCTACATTTTATATCCTACTAACTATCCTGAGCACAAAATTAGGAGAATTCATGCTAAGAAACCTCACACTACTTCTCATCATGCATTTATGTATAAAAATGAGGCTTCTAGCTCTAGGCATTCCACTCATGTTAAATTGCCTAAAAAGAAAACTCCTACTGCATCAAATGAGCATAATATTTCATTTAAGACTTTTGATGCATCATATGTTTTAACTAACAAATCAGGCAAAATAGTTGCCAAATATGTTGGGAGCAAACACAAGAGTCCTAAGACTTGTGTTTGGGTACCTAAGGTGCTTGTTTCTAACGTTAAACGACCCAAGACTGTTTGGGTACCTAAGAACAAGGCCTAAATTTGTTTTGCAGGTTTATGCATCCGGGGGCTCAAGTTGGATAATCGACAGTGGATGCACAAACCACATGACAGGGGAGAAAAGAATGTTCTCCTCCTATGAGAAAAACGAAGATCCCCAACGAGCTATCACATTCAGGGATGGAAATCAAGGATTGGTCAAAGGTTTGGGTAAAATTGCTATATCACCTGACCATTCCATTTCCAATGTTTTTCTTGTTGATTCTTTAGATTACAATTTGCTTTCTGTTTCTCAATTATGCAAAATGGGCTACAACTGTCTATTCACTGATATAGGTGTTACTGTCTTTAGAAGAAGTGATGATTCAATAACATTTAAAGGAGTGTTAGATGGTCAGCTATATTTGGTTTATTTTAATGATAACGAAGCTGAACTAGACACTTGTTTAATTGCTAAGACTAATAGGGGTTGGCTCTGGCATCACCGACTTACCCATGTTGGAATGAAGAATCTCCACAAGCTTCTAAATGGACAACACATTTTAGGACTAACCAATGTTCATTTTGAGAAAGACAGGGTTTGTAGTGCATGCCAAGCAGGGAAGCAAGTTGGAGTCCATCATCCACATAAGAACATAATGACAACGAACATGCCGCTCAAGCTACTCCACATGGACCTATTCGACCTGATCGCTTACATAAGCATCGACAGGAGTAAGTACTATCTATAATTGTGGATGACTATTCTCGCTTCACTTGGGTGTTCTTTTTGCAGGAAAAATCACAAACCCAAGAGACCTTAAAAGGATTTTTGAGACGGGCTCAAAATGAGTTTGGAATGAGAATAAAAAAGATAAGAAGCGATAATGGGACGGAGTTCAAGAACTCTCAAATTGAAGGATTTCTTGAGGAGGAGTGTGGGGGATAGATATCCCCCGGGTCCACTAAAAGAGTAAAGGACCTCACGAAAGGCCCAAGGGCCCAATAAATCGTAAGGTTATTCTTTCGTGGGCCTGGGGAAAAACAACCAGCGACGCAGGGTGACATGAGGCCGGATTGGTGCGAACCCGGACGGCCCAGAGCGTCGAGCGAGTGGCTGCAACAGAGATCCGACTTTCCCGCGTCGGGGCCTCCATGCAACGACGCCACGTGAGGATAAGTCGGCGAGGGTTACGTAAAGGATAATCCCGAGAGGTTCACTATCTTTTAGCCATTTGTTGTTATCTTATCCATGTGTACTACCCCACGGTCGAGTATATAAGGCCTAGGGGGCACCCCTTCAGAACGATCGACCCATTACTTAGCCACCCACATCAACTCTCTGTATTCTCGATCCAGAGAGCTCTTTTGTAACCATATCCACCAAGCATACTCACCAGGACGTAGGGTGTTACGCATCACTAAGCGGCCCGAACCTGTAAACCTTGTCCGCCGTCCCTCGTGCGATCGGCACGAACCATTCTGCTACAGTTGTTGACACCTCCCTACTCCTAAAACACCTTGAGGGGCAACCCCGGGTGTGCGGTCGGACCCTAAACCCCGACAGCTGGCGCGCCAGGTAGGGGGTGTGTCGACAATCCAAGCTAGCTCAATGGCCATCTCTTTCTACAGCAAGATCGCCCTACGCCCTGGATCTATGTTCTGCTTCGGAACAATCTCATTCATAGCAGACGAAGAAGGAATTCTGCACCGTATCGCGGATCCGCCGGAAAAGGAGTCTTCCTCAACAAACTCCGAAAATACCGGAAAAGTGCAGCACCACTCTCTGGCTCCTCGAAAGAAGATCACCACGACGGCAGCACCGTTCTACCCCGACGTCCTCTTCATCGGAAGGGCGGAATCGCCCGCCATCTCCGACGACGAGCCGACTGTACCCGGGGAGGAACCGCCTCAGCGAGAGTCCCGTCGACGAAGGAACCGGCGCAGGAATGTTCGACGACACCACGCGGCCGGAGAGCGGAATCCGGAACAACCTGTCTCGCGAGACGAGGTCTCGGAGGTAGGAGAAACCCCGGAAGAACGCGTCTTCAGAGAGCGAAGGAACTCCCGACGACGTGATCGCCGACGAGCTCAGGAACAGGCTGAGCAAGATGCAAGGCAACGTCGAGAGAACCCACTCTTCGGGCGCAATCTGAACCCCGACTTCGCCCGAGCCATGAACACGCCGAGCGAAGTCGGAGGGGTGCTGGCTCGGATAGCGGAAGGACTCCCTCGGACTCCAGATGCCGACGGCTATCGACGACTGTTCACCCAGGCGGCCAACCATCTTCTACCGCTTGCCCACCCGCCAAACGATCTGCGACACGCCATCAACAGTCGCCGAGACGCGCGGAGCTCCATCAATGCTTCGCGGGAACGGCGGCATGAGAACGAAATTCGTCGTCGAGAGGAGTACGACAGGGATCATGGCGCCCCGACTCAGAGCCAAGCTACCAGGACTGAGTCGGCAACGGCTTCAACTGGCGGAACCTCCCAGGGACGGTCGAGGAATCACAACCACAACTCCCCTCCCCGGGACAGACATCGACCCCGACGACAGGAGGACACGTGCGGAGTGTCCGCCCTTACTCCGCGCCTTAGGGCCATCCAGTGGCCTCCCAACTTCAAGGTATCCAATGTTGACAAGTATGAACCTAAGCAGGATCCATGGGGTTGGCTAGCCGTCTACACCACCGCCGCTCGAGCTGCTGGAGCATCTGAAGACGTGATGACCGCGTACTTGCCCATTGTCCTTAGACAAGACGCGCTGCAATGGCTACGACATCTACCCCGACACTGCATCGACGTCTGGGGAGACTTCAGCCGGCGTTTCACCGCCAACTTCCAGTCCCTCTCCGACAAGCCGGCGCAGCCGTGGGACCTTAAATCTATCAAGCGCCGGGGGGACGAAACTCTCCGATCGTACCTCAAGAGGTTTCAAACCATGAGGAATCGTATCCCCGATGTCACGGAGGCGGCCGTGATCGAGGACTTCTACCGAGGATCTAATGATTCGGTTTTCGTTCGAGCCATACTACAAAGGGCGCCGACCACCTCGGAGGAGCTGTTCCGGGAAGCCGACCTCTACATCACCGCCGACGAGCGAGCCCAGGATCTCATCGGAGGAGCAAAGCCCGCACCGGCAGCACCACGACGCGACACGAACCAGCAACCTGACAAGCGGTGGGAGAAGAGGCCACGCGAAGAAGTGCACGCCGCCGGACCACCTGCCTCTCGCGCTCGAGGAGGACCTCGTGGAGGCGAACGCACGCTGGACGACATCCTCGACGCCCAGTGCCCGTACCACAAGGACATGCGCCACACTCTTCGTAACTGCCGAGACTTCAAGCACTCCGTCGGACACGGCCGACCCTTCCAACCTCTACCTCCTCCTCCGCCGAGGGGAGGACCAGATGAACCACGACAACCCCATCGGCAGGAGGAGGGAGGAGGAGGAGGAGCTTTTCCGCGCGTTGACAGGGAGGTCAACGTCATCTTCGGCGGACACGGATCATAGGAGAGCAGAAGACAGCAAAAGCTCAATGATCGCCAGATACTGGTGGCGACCATCGGCCCTCCCGCCCCATACCGATGGTCGGAGCACCCGATCACCTTCACTCGGGCGGATCAATGGCTCAACTTCGACCACCCGGGCAAGTACCCGCTTCTCGTCGATCCGGTGATCCGAGAGAGCCGGGTGAAAAAGGTGTTAGTGGACGGGGGGAGCAGCATCAACATCACCTTCCCCCGGACACTCCAAAGCTTGGGAGTTCATCTCAAAGAGCTCCACGAGTCGGACACTCCTTTCTTCGGCATCGTGCCGACGGAAGGGGAATACCCGCTGGGCCACATCTACATGCCGGTCACCTTTGGAACTCCGGAGAACTACAGAACCGAGTTCCTAAGGTTTGAAGTGGCAAACTTCGACTGCGGGTACAACGCCATCATCGGGAGGCCAGGATTGGCCAAGTTCATGGCCATTCCGCATTACACGTACATGATACTGAAGATGCCAGGGCCACAAGGGATCATAACTGTGCGCGCCGACCTCCAAGGCGCCGCAGAATGTTTCCGAGTGGCTATTCAAGCAGCCCTCACCGCCAAGCCGTCGACAGCTCCCTCCGCAATGGCGAACTCTAAGCCTGAGGAGGACCTCGCAATACCAGCAAGTGAAGCTCAGACCGCGACCTCTATGCGGCCGACTGAAGAAACCAAGAGAATCAACCTGGGGTTCGCTGATGAGCGCAAGACGGCCATCATCAGCTCCAGTTTGGATGACAAATAGGAAAGCGCGCTCGTCCGGTTTCTGCAAGATAACCGAGATGTATTCGCATGGCAACCTGCGGATATGCCGGGAGTCCCAAGAGAACTGGCCGAGCACAAACTGAAGGTTTTTCCCCAGGCGAGGCCGATTCGACAGAAATTACGTCGTTTCACGCCTGATAAGAGGGAAGCCATTCGCGCCGAGTTAGCTCGCTTGGTCGCGGCTGGATTCATTAGAGAAGTATTACATCCCGAGTGGTTAGCCAATCCTGTTCTTGTACTCAAAAAGAATAAAGTGGACTGGCGCATGTGTGTTGATTATACCGATCTCAACAAACATTGTCCGAAGGATCCCTTCGGGCTCCCGAGGATAGATCAGGTGGTGGACTCCACCGCTGGGTGTTCTATGCTGTCTTTCTTGGATTGCTATTCCGGGTACCATCAGATCAGTCTGGCAAAGGAAGATGAAGAAAAAACGGCATTCATTACTCCATTTGGCGCTTTCTGTTATACCTCCATGCCGTTTGGCCTCAAAAACGCTGGAGCGACTTACCAGAGAGCTATTCAAACATGCTTAGCCGATCACTGGGGCAAGCGTGTGGAGGCTTATGTGGATGACGTGGTGATCAAAACACAGGACTCAAAAGACTTCATCGAAGATTTGCAACTGGTTTTCAACAGCCTGAGGCGGTATAGATGGAAGCTTAATCCCGAGAAATGTGTTTTTGGGGTACCAGCCGGAAAGTTGCTCGGATTTATTGTCAGCCACCGAGGAATTGAGGCTAATCCGGATAAGATTGAAGCTATCATGAAGATGGAAGCACCTCGATCGCAGAAGAAGGTTCAGCGACTTACTGGATGCATGGCAGCTTTAAGCAGATTTATATCCAGACTGGGGGAAAAAGGTTTGCCGTTTTACAAGTTACTCAAGAAGGTGGATAAATTTCAGTGGACTTCAGAAGCACAAGAAGCTCTAGATGCTCTGAAAAAATTCTTGACAACACCGCCAGTACTGAAACCACCTCGGCGAGCCACACCAACTCAACCAGCCGAAGATTTGCTATTGTACATCTCTTGCACGACTCACGTGGTGAGCACCGCGTTGGTAGTCGAGCGAGTAGAAGAAGGGCATGCCTATCCAATACAACATCCTGTCTACTTCATTAGTGTGGTCCTCGGCCCCTCAAAGAAAAAGTATCCTCAAGTTCAGAAACTATTGTATGCAGTACTTCTAACTGCCCGCAAGCTGCGTCACTACTTTGACGACCACAAAGTCATAGTAGTCACAAGTTTTCCAATAGGGGATATTCTTCACAACAAGGAAGCCATCGGTCGAATAGCCAAGTGGGCCTGTGAGCTGGGATCTCATGACATCAAGTTTCGGCCTCGCACTGCCATCAAAACCCAAGCACTGGTTGATTTTGTATCAGAGTGGACTGAACAACAAGTACCAGACAACCCGGAGACTGCAGAAGTATGGCGAATGTATTTTGATGGCTCACTCAAGCTGCAGGGAGCAGGAGCGGGGATTCTTCTCACTGCACCAGGAGGCGAACACCTCAAGTACGCCCTCCAGCTGCTATTCCCGGCCTCCAACAATGCGGCCGAGTATGAAGCCTTGATCCATGGATTGAACATTGCCATATCGTTGGGCGTCAAAAGATTAATGGTATATGGGGATTCTCTGGTAGTCATCAGCCAGATAAATAAGGAGTGGGATGGCTCAAACGATTCGATGGGAAGATACTGCACTGCCGTCCGAAAACTAGAGGATAAATTCGAGGGTCTAGAATTTCATCATGTGGAGAGAGATCGGAATGCGGCAGCCGATGTACTGTCCAAGTTAGGGTCCAGTCGAGCTCAGGTCCCACCCGGGGTTTTTGTGCAAAAAATTCTGCAGCCAAGTATCTCATTGGGTCAAATGGAAGAATGCAACATCATAGATCAACCCGAGTCAGATCCCGATGACTGGAGAAAGCCAATCATTAAGTACATAAGGAATGAAGAAGAACCAGACGATAAGAACTCGGCAGAGCGCATTGCAAGACAGTCAGCTCACTATACGCTTATTGGGGAAACATTATACAGAAGGGGAGCATCAGGCGTCTTCATGAAGTGCATTCTCCCATCCACTGGAAAGCAACTTTTAGA
Source organism: Zea luxurians (assembly GCA_029449295.1). Lineage (NCBI taxonomy): Eukaryota > Viridiplantae > Streptophyta > Magnoliopsida > Poales > Poaceae > Zea > Zea luxurians. Next base: position 910,223 of record JAOPSE010000227.1, on the reverse strand, counting down.
AGAGATCCACGCTGGACAATGTGGGATACATGCAGCCTCCAGAACACTAGTTGGGAAGGTCTTCAGGTCAGGATTCTATTGGCCAACAGCAAAGAATGATGCAGCCGAGTTAGTTCAGAGGTGCGAAGCCTGCCAATACTTGTCAAAGCAACAACACCTGCCAGCACAGCAGCTGCAGACCATACCAGTGACCTGGCCTTTTGCATGCTGGGGGCTGGATATGATTGGACCTTTCAAGAAAGCTCAAGGGGGATATACTCATGTGTTGGTAGCAATTGACAAGTTCACTAAATGGATAGAATTCAAGCCCATTGCCTCCTTAACTTCTGCTAAGGCCGTGGAATTCATACAAGATATAATGTTCAGATTCGGGATACCAAACAGCATCATAACTGACTTAGGATCCAATTTCACGAGTTCAGAATTCTTTGACTTCTGCGAGCAAAAAAGCATTCAGATCAAGTATGCATCTGTAGCCCATCCAAGAGCCAACGGGCAAGTTGAGCGAGCCAACGGGATGATATTGGATGCACTCAGGAAAAAGATTTTCGATAAGAACGAAAAATTCGCAGGGAAGTGGATAAGGGAATTACCCTATGTTGTTTGGAGCCTAAGAACCCAACCTAGCCGAGCTTTGCATGGAAACACTCCTTTCTTCATGGTCTATGGGTCGGAGGCAGTGCTGCCCGCTGATCTCAAGTTTGGGGCGCCAAGGCTGATTTTTGAAAGCATAGCAGAAGCTGAGACCACCAGGCTGGAGGACATAGACGTACTCGAGGAAGAACGGCTAAGCGCAGTAATCCAGTCAGCAAGATACCAGCAGACTCTAAGGCGCTATCACGACAAGGCTGTGCGGCAACGATCCTTTTCAGTAGGGGAGCTCGTCCTTCGCCGAATTCTAACAGGAGAAGGACGACACAAGTTATCACCCTTATGGGAAGGACCCTTCATAGTAGCAGAAGTCACTCGGCCCGGATCATATCGCCTCACTCAGATGGATGGCACGGAAGTTGGGAACTCCTGGAACATAGAACACCTGAGAAAGTTTTATCCTTAGCCGTACCTCAAAACTGCTGGGATAACAATGATGTACTCTGTAAAGTGGAAATATGTCATCAATAAAGAAAAGGTTTCAAGGATACTCAATTTATTTACGATTGACTTGCATTCTTACTTAAACTCGGGGTGACCACTATGCCCTGCTAACGGAGCAATCGACTTAAGTCGGCAACGACTTAAGGCGGTGCGACATGCTCACGCTTACTTAACTCGGGGTGACCACTATGCCCTGCTAACGGAGCAATTGACTTAAGTCGGCAACGACTTAAGGCGGTGCGACATGCTCACGCTTACTTAACTCGGGGTGACCACTATGCCCTGCTAACGGAGCAATCGACTTAAGTCGGCAACGACTTAAGGCGGTGCGACATGCTCACGCTTACTTAACTCGGGGTGACCACTATGCCCTGCTAACGGAGCAATCGACTTAAGTCGGCAACGACTTAAGGCGGTGTGATATGCTCACACTTTACTTAACTCAGGGCGACCACTATGCCCAGCTAACGAAGCAATCAACTCCAGTTGGCACCTACTTAAGATCAATGCAACATGCTCTCGCCTATTTAATTCAGGGGATGATTTCCATATCCCACAGGCAAAATTCATAGTCATCATGCGTCATAACTACCAAACTCATTAACTAAAAAATTCTGATACAATGAGTGAATAACTATGTTATTCAAATGAACCGGTGTCCCCTAACAAATGTTCAATCATGCAAGCTGCGCGCTTGGAGCACTCGAAATGTTTTCTCTATTTTGCAATGTCTTTTCCAGGAGCAGTCGACGAAGAAGGACGACTCGAGGAATCAGGGGCAGCGTTCACGTCAGCCCTTATATCTTTAGGAACGACTACGCCAGGCCTCCTCATCAGAATTCGTCCCGCTCGAATGGCCTTATCCATGGCCCTATCGCGTTGGGCTCTCAGAGTATTGGAAGTCTCTTCAGCAACCTTGACAGCCAACCGGGCAGCCTCTAGCTCCTGGGTGACGGATTTCTTGGAAGCACGCAGATTCTTGATGACAACGTCTTTAGCCGATATCAACTCCCGAAGGCGAATCACATCATCCAAGGACTCCTGCAGCTTATAGCGAAGATTGTTCAACTCCTCCATGGAAAGCGATGACTCCTCTCCAGGATAGTCAACGAGTTACTAGAATCTCGATACAACCTATCAAGATTGTCACGAGAAGCGGCAAGGATGCGTTTTTCTTCCTGCAAGCACAAATCAGTTCCCTCAGGAAACCAGGCAAACAATAGGAGTATAGCAAGTCAAAAGCACAGTTTCGTATCTCACCTTTTCAGAGTCTAGCTGAGCATGCAGGGAAGAACTCAACGCGTTGGCATCATCTAAGGCGGCAGAGACTTGACTCAGCTCAATTTGACCTTGAGAGTACTTTTCCTCAAGATCAGTGCATCGCTGAGACAGTTCAGCCCGATCTTGAGAATGTTTCTCCTCAAGTAGTGTAATCTGTCGAGTCATTCCTAGCGAAGGACAACCAAACAAAGCGAGGTCAGAAGGTAAAACAGTCCACAACAAGCACGAAGAAAAGAAAAAAAGGGCACTAACCAGCGTTAGTCGCCTCCAACTCGGATACACGGCGATGAAGAGACACCGGATTCCAACACGAAAAGGATGAAGCTACTTCCGGGATAGGAGCACCATGCAATTTCAGCTGGCTGGTCATCCCATCCACCAAGACCTGATGAGAAGAGCAGATGAGCATAATGGCAAGAGTTCATGTAAAAGTCAAGCTAAGAAACAGCACAGTACCTGGAGGTTGGAGAAGAACGAAGGGATCCCCAAGTCAGGAGAAATTAGATGATAACCAGGCGCAAGGTCATCACCCGAAGCAGCATGCAATGGAACAGTGGGAATCAGTTCATCTCCTTCAACAGAGCCGGATACTCGATCAACGGGGACGCTGCCCTCCAAAGCGACGCCCCGGTCTGAAGTTTGGGCCACCACCATGCAGCCAGAGTGTGGAGGTGACCCAGCGTGAACGTCCATGGAAGTGCCGGAAGGAGACCCTGTTTGGGCACCCTCGGGGACTGGGCCATAGTTGGCACTGCCCACTTGAGCCGGATTATCCCCGGCAACACCCTCGGGGGCTGGGCAGTAGCTCGCACTCTTCGCCCGGGCTAAGTCATCCCCGACGACACCCTCGGGGGCTGGACATATGTCAACACCATCCTTGGGGTCCAAACTTTCAGCAGTAACCATCTCCAAGGTTGATGGGCCCTCGGCTACTTCCATGGAATCAGGACAATCCAAGTTAACATCCCGTCCCTCAAGATCGCGCTCTAAGGTTGATGAGGCACGGGATGACCTCAACCCAGCGTCCGGCACAGCACCACAAGCTTCCATCACATCATCATCCACTGGCCCTGATAACAAGTCCTCTGGGACCATATCCTCGAGAGTTTGATCAAAGTCGGCCAGGGATATGTTTTGCAGACCAACAAGAGCAGACAAAGCCGGAGAAGGAACCCCACTACTTTCCCCACTGGCGAGGAATTGCCGATGTTCTTCCGAGTCAGAGGAACCTCATCCTCTTCCTCTTCGTCGTCTTCATCAGCAACACTGGCAACACCCCCATTGGGATCAGCAACAGATGGACCACACCCATTGGGATCAGCAACAGTCATACCACACCCATTGGGATCAGCATCAGCAAATTCAGGCGCAGGAACCTCCTCATCAGCAGGAACCGAGGGACCAGCACCTTGATCCAAACTAGATACTCGCCGAATACGTCTCTTCTTCTTTTTCTGCTCATCAACAGAAAGATCAGTCTGATTGGTTCGGCGGGGACGCCTCGAGCGAGCACGGACAGGTCTCTAAACATCCAAGATTATACCGACCTCTGGGAGAGGTGCCACTGCCAATGACTCAGCAGGAATAGCGTCAGAAGAATCTTCAGCCAACATGTCAAGCACGGCATTTATTTCAGCATCAGTAGGATCCAAAGGCACCTCGAAATGGATTTGTCGTTCATCATCAGGGATTTTCCCAAGTGAGGCAACCAAAGCACTAACCTCCTCGTCAGAAGGCCGCGTTCTAAGGCCCAAACTGCCATCAGTCGCAGGTGGGTTTGACACGAAGCGAGTGAAGGCCTTGGCAGGAGGCAGACTCCAGGCTGAATACGCCACCGGAGCACCAACGTTGGATACTTTGCCTCTGAGAATCATCTCCAGTCGGCTCACCAAATCTGCAGAAGGGATTCTTCTATTGGTAACTCGAGTTGGGTCGGCTAGCCCTTGATACAGATAAGCCGGGTGGACCCTATCTTTCAGCGGTTGAATGTTTTTGAAAACGAAGTCAGCAACTATAGCTTCAGCAGTTAAACCCCTCTCTTTCAATAGCCCAACTTCAGCTAGCAGCACACTGGCCTCAGCCACCTCCTCGTCTGTAGGAGACTCGGTCCAGCTCGGGGTGCGAACATCTGGCTGTCTTCCTGACCGGGGGGGGGGAGAGAATTTCCATAGTTATCAACTATAAACCATTCCAGGCGCCATCCCTTAATGCTGTCTTTAAGGGGGATCTCAAGATACTCAGTTTTCCGTCCCCGGCGCATTTCCAAGCTGGCACCTCCAACCAACTGATGTTGTCCCCCGGCCATCCCAGGGCGACAATGATACAGGTGTTTCCACAAGCCAAAATGCGGCAGCACGCCAAGAAAGGCCTCACATAAGTGGACGAAGATAGAAATTTGCAGAATTGAGTTAGGGTTCAGATGGGTTAAGTTGATGTGGTAGAAATCAAGAAGACCACGGAAAAAGGGAGAAATAGGAAGGCCAAGGCCGCGGAGAAGAAAGGGAGCGTAAACCACGGACTCGTGGGTATCCTCCGTCGGGACCGTAGTTCCGTGGCAAATCCGCCAAGAACAGAGTTCCCGCGGAGGAAGAACCCCGATGGACACGAGGTGAAGGAGTTCGGTTTCAGAGATGATGGACATGTGGTTACCTGCGAAAGGCAACTGGCTGTTGGGATCAATTGGGGGAATCACCACAGCGGAAGAACTCGCGATTTTCCTCTTGGGAGCCATCTCGATTTCACCAGCGAGCAAATTGGAGGCAAGCGCAGAGAGGATTTGGAAGCAGGAATGCAAGAACTAGGGCGCGGAAAGCAAAGGCGGCTAAAAGTGCAACTCTTATGGGATATTCTCGGACCAGATACCGTTTCAAAAAGTGCCCAGTCATCACTCGACAGTCATTTCCGAAATCCCAGCAGGCCACGTGGTCATTCGGCAGTTATTTCCCAAAAAACCGGTAGGCCCTCTCCTTACTCGGGTGTTAATCCTCAAGATAACTCGGCGATTGCCTCTAAAATGCCGACGTCACTATTCAGTCACTCGGCGTTGCCTCTAAAACGCCGATCTCGAGTTCAATCGTTCGGCATTACTTCTAAAATGCCAACGTTGACCTTCAATCACTCGGCGTTGCCTCTAAAACGCTGATCTCGAGTGCAATAACTCGGCGTTGCCTTTAAAATGCCGATGTCACTACTCAGTCACTCGGCGTTGCCTCTAAAACGTCGATCTTGAGCTCAATCGCTCGGCATTACTTCTAAAATGCCGACAACGATCCTTAATAACTCGGCGTTGCCTCTAAAACGCTGACCTCGGGTTTAATAACTCGGCGTTGCCTCTAAAACGCCGACGTCACTACTTAATCACTCGGCGTTGCCTCTAAAACGCTTACCTCGAGTTTAATTGCTCGGCATTGCCTCTAAAATGCCGAAGTCACTACTTAATCACTCGGCGTTGCCTCTAAAACGCTTACCTCGAGTTTAATTGCTCGGCATTGCCTCTAAAATGCCGAAGTCACTACTTAGTCACTCGGCGTTGCCTCTAAAACGATGATCTGGAGTTCAACTACTCGGCATTACTTCTAAAATGTCGACGGCGACTTCCGATCACTCGGCATTACTTCTAAAATGTCGACGGCGACTTCCGATCACTCGGCATTACTTCTAAAAACGCCGACCTCAAGATCAATCACTCGGCATTACTTCTAAAAACATTGATACAGACTGCAATATTGCTCGGAAGCATCAGTATAACGATCAAGCTGTTCGTCTATGGTCTCAAAAAGAACCAGATTTGTAGTCAAACAAAGCGAGTCATCAAGAGGGAACCAAATTCATTCTTCATTAAAGGGAAGTGGAAATACTTACAAATCAACTCATTATGAGTTGATACTTCCCTATTTCTACTACTATACTACACTCTACTGCTACTACTATTACTACGCTACACTATACTACTCTACATTACTAATACTACTACATTATCTAACTATACTACTTCTAATCTATACTAATATTTAAAAGGACCAGTAGCATCTAGCCACTGGCCCTGCCCCTGCCGTCGCCGCCGCTCTTGGTGCCGCCCCCGCCGCCGCCGCTCTTGGTGCCGCCCCCGCCGCCGCCGTTCTTGGTGCTGCCCCTGCTGCTGCCGTTGCCGCCGCCCCCGCCACTGCCGCTGCCGTCGTCGTCGTCGTCGTCGTCGTCGCCATCGTCGTCGTCGTCGTCGTCGCCCTCGCCCTCGCCGCCGCCGTCCGAGTCCTCCTCCTCCGAGGAAGTACTCGGACTCATCCGAGCCCTCGAGCCCGGAGCGCTCGACGGCCCGGATGTACGACCAGACCTCCGCGGCTATCCCCTGGGAGTCGTCCGAGTCATCGGACGACGCCGGGGGAGAGACGGGGGCCGAGGACCTCTCGGACTCGGAGGAGAACTCCTCCTCCGAGTACTCCGAGTCGCCGAAGTCCTCCGATGGAGGAGTCGGCTCGCGCTTGCGCTTCTTTCCCATGGAGGCAAGCAGAAAAGAAGAGAAGGAAGCAGTAAGGAATAGCGGAGGGATGTGAAGAAACCAGAGGAACAACAGCGTTATTTATAGAAGAGAAAGGCAACCGCTCACCTCCAACCGCGGTCACTGAACAGTCGCTAAGCATTCAATATACACCTCCACCCGTCCAAAGACACGTCAGGCGGCTGACGCCGTTTCGTGCAGCACTACACCCATTGGGACTCCAGTCAACAGCGCAAAGGATATGATTACACTCGCCGTCCCATCACATTACAACTCAGAAGCAGCCGGTTAAAACACTCAGCGTACCAAGCCGTCCCTTGCCCACACCCATTGGGGGGGGGGACGCCCAGGAATTGTCAGTATATTTTTCAAAATGGTCACATCTGTACAGAGCATGCAGTGAATGCCTCAAGACAAAAATGAGATATCAACAAGAGTTAAAGGGAAGCCAAGTATAGCCAGCAGAGTGCAAAATATGGTCGACAGACATGACTTGAAGACTAGACAGAGAACGTCCATCGAACGTCCAATCAGTTGCAGAGCAAATACACTATGCTACTTAGCAAGATATGGAAGGATTGCAAATTCAGTTGCAAAAGACAAAACACATGCTGACCTCCGAAGCATAATATTGATGACATAGCACGGATGACATCATGCCAACTTTTTTATAAGCAGAAAGAGTAATCTTCAGCAAAAGGACACAAAAAGAAGACCTTCAAGCGAATTATCCTCAAAAAATCCACTTGAAGGTCAGGGGCTACACCCATTGGGTGCACCTTCGGTGCACCCCATGGATTGTCATTCTAAGCCAGGATAGCACCAATTTTTAAGGGCATGGGACAAGATTAAGAAGCCAATCTTCAACTGGAATAAAGGAACACAAATGGAAGTAATCTCTGTTGAAGACCTTCGAGTAGATTATTTTCTAAAATCTACTCGAAGCTCGGGGGCTACACCCATTGGGTGCACCTCCGGTGCACCCAATAAGGTTCAGAATCCTACAAACAGGAATGCCGATCTCTAAGGCACAGGCTTGAAGCTAGATTTTGGTCAACAAGTGATCGAAGCAGGAGAGAACAACAGGAAGCCACCTTTCTTCAAATCACCTACAAGCTGGACCTGAGATCTTCGGGTTGATTACCTCTAAATTAACCCAAAGATCGGGGGCTTGTGGGGGATAGATATCCCCCGGGTCCACTAAAAGAGTAAAGGACCTCACGAAAGGCCCAAGGGCCCAATAAATCGTAAGGTTATTCTTTCGTGGGCCTGGGGAAAAACAACCAGCGACGCAGGGTGACATGAGGCCGGATTGGTGCGAACCCGGACGGCCCAGAGCGTCGAGCGAGTGGCTGCAACAGAGATCCGACTTTCCCGCGTCGGGGCCTCCATGCAACGACGCCACGTGAGGATAAGTCGGCGAGGGTTACGTAAAGGATAATCCCGAGAGGTTCACTATCTTTTAGCCATTTGTTGTTATCTTATCCATGTGTACTGCCCCACGGTCGAGTATATAAGGCCTAGGGGGCACCCCTTCAGAACGATCGACCCATTACTTAGCCACCCACATCAACTCTCTGTATTCTCGATCCAGAGAGCTCTTTTGTAACCATATCCACCAAGCATACTCACCAGGACGTAGGGTGTTACGCATCACTAAGCGGCCCGAACCTGTAAACCTTGTCCGCCGTCCCTCGTGCGATCGACACGAACCATTCTGCTACAGTTGTTGACACCTCCCTACTCCTAAAACACCTTGAGGGGCAACCCCGGGTGTGCGGTCGGACCCTAAACCCCGACAAGGAGGGCATCAAGCATGAGCTCTCTTCTCCCTACACACCTCAACAAAATGGTGTAGCAGAGAGGAAAAATAGAATTCTACTGGACATGGCAAGAACCATGCATGATGAGTACAAGACACCAGACCGGTTTTGGGCGTAAGCAATCAACATTGCTTGCTACTCCATCAACCAGCTCTACCTCCACCGAATCCTCAAGAAGACATCATATGAACTCCTCACTGGTAAAAAGCCCAATGTTTCATATTTTAGAGTCTTTGGGAGTAAATGCTTTATTCTTGTTAAAAGAGGTAGAAAATCTAAATTTGCTCCTAAGGCAGTAGAAGGCCTTTTACTTGGTTATGACTCAAACACAAGGGCATATAGAGTCTTCAACAAATCCACTGGATTGGTTGAGGTTTCTTGTGACATTGTGTTTGATGAGACTAATGGCTCCCAAGTGGAGCAAGTTGATCTTGATGAACTAGATGATGAAGAGGCTCCATGCGTCGCACTGAGGAACATATCCATTGGGGATGTGTGTCCTAAGGAATCCGAAGAGCCCACACAAGCATAAGATCAACAGTCATCTTCCAACCAAGCATCTTCACCTACCCAAGATGAAGATCAGGCTCAAGATGATGAAGATGAAGATCAAGAGGATGAGCCACCTCAATAGGAGGACAATGATCAAGGGGGAGATGAAGATAATAAAGACAAGGAAGATAATCAAGAAATTCAGGGTCAAAGACTGCCACACCCAAGAGTCCACCAAGCAATTCAACGAGATCACCCCGTCAACTCCATCCTTAGTGACATTCATAAGTGAGAGAACCTAGAGGGGGGGGGAGGGGTGAATAGGTGATCCTGAATAAATCAAACACTAATAGCCACAAAACTTAGTTATAAGTGTTAATACGGCTAAGAGCTTGAAGCGAGTTCTTGTGAACACAACAATCATAGAGAAAGCAACACAAGACACACGATTTTTATCCTGTGGTTCGGCCAAGTAACACTTGCCTACTTCCACGTTGTGGCGTCCCTATGAACGAGGGTTGCACTCAACCCCTTTCAAGTGATCCGATGATCAACTTGAATACCACGGTTTTTCCTTTAGAGTATTGTTCCCGTTTGCGAGGAATCTCCACAAATTGGAGTCTCTCGCCCTTACAATGGAGATCACAAAGAAAGCATGGAGTAAGGTTGGGAAGAGAAACACACACAAGACTCAAATACACAGCACACCCACGCACACAAGTGAAGACTCAAGCTCAAATGACAACATAGGGAGTTCGTGACTCGAATGGAGCTCAAATCTCTAACACAACAAGGCGAATGCGTGGGAACAAAGTCTGGATGCCTTAGAATACTTAGTGAATGCTTGGGTAACTCCTCCATGCGCCTAGGGGTCCCTTTTATAGCCCCAAGGCAGCTAGGAGCCGTTGGAGGCCAACTTGGAAGGCCAAACTTGCCTTCTGTCGGGTGGTGCACCGGACAGTCCGGTGCACCACCGGATAGTCCCTATAGCTGTCCGGTGCACGATCTCCTTCCATTTCTGGCGCATCCGACCGTTAGTCCTCGGTGTTGGTTGGCGTACCGGACACTGTTCGGTGCACACCGGACAGTCCGGAGTGCCCAACCGACCATTGGCGCGACCACGTGTCACGCGAAGATTGCGAGGCCGACCGTTGGCGCAAGCGACCATTGGCTCACCGGACAGTCCGGTGCACCACCAGACAGTCCGGTGAATTATAGTCGTACGTCGCTAATCCTTTTCCCGAGAGCGATGAGTTCACCGCGGCCGACTCACCGGACAGTCCGGTGCACCACCGGACAGTCCGGTGAATTATAGTCGTACGCCGCCGTCGAGTCCCGAGAGCGGCCTTTTCACGCGGACAAGCCTGGCGCACCGGATAGTCCGGTGTGCCAAGCCGAGCTGAAGTTGGCTGCACACAGCCCCCTCTTTTTCCAATTCTTTTCTCACTGTTTCTAGCACTTAGACAAAACACATTAGTACTCAAAATAATGTACTAAGTCTAGAAACGTACCTTTCTCTTTGATTTGCACTTTTCTCTTTACTTGGCACATGAGAACTTAATTAAACGTGTTGGGCACTTAATCACCAAAACATTATTGAAATTGCCCAAAGGCACATTTCCCTTTCAATCTCCCTCTTTTTGGTGATTTATGCCAACACAACAAAAAGCAACAAAAAGAGTGCAACATCAATGCAATTGAAAACCAAACTATTTTTGCTTATGATTTGGCATATTTGGATCATTCTTTGCCACCACTTGGTTTGTTTTTGCAAATCAAATTCTTTTTCCTATCTCTAAGTCAAACACACTTGTTTGGGCAAATCGAGATATATTCCATGAGAAAAAAATAATGATCAAGTGCCAAAAACTCCCCCTTTTCCCCATAATCAAGATTCTTCCCCATAAGAGACCAAATTTTGCAATAATAGTATTTGGACAAATCAAGAGTTCTAACTCTATTGTTTTCAAAATTCACAAGTGGTAGCTGATCCATTTGTTTGCTTTGGCCTTAATTTCTCCCCCTTTGGCATTAAGCACCAAAACAGGATCACTTTTGTCCCTTTAACTTCATTGCCTCACCAAAAATGTCAATTAAGAGCAAAAAGGCAAATAGAGCATAGGAATGAACTTGGAATTAGATACACCAATACCAGAGTGCAGTGGAAGTCTTTGCAACGTCTAAGTCCATTTTCCCTTTCAATGCACCTTTGAGACGGCATCAAATGTACTCAAACAACATGTTAGTCTCAAAGGGTCAAGTTGTAGCACATCTCCCCCTTAATATGTGCATCATTCGCATATGGACTTGTGAGGTCCGGGGAGGTCTTGTACAACTTGAGCACCATAAAGATACAACAAGTAATGAAAATACTTAAAAGTAACATGATCAAAGGCATAGAATACATGTATGCTATAGATCAATACAAATTACGCGAATCTAAGACATTTAGCTCACTACGCAACCTGCAAAACCTTTTCTCATCTAAGGGCTTGTTGAAGATATCGGCTAGCTGGTTCTCGGTGTTAATATGGTACACCTCAATATCTCCCTTTTGCTGGTGGTCTCTCAGGAAGTGATGCTGGATGTCTATGTGCTTAGTGCGGCTGTGTTCAACAAGATTATCCGCCATGCGGATTGCACTCTCATTGTCACATAGGAGTGGGACTTTGCTCATATTATAGCCAAAGTCCTAGAGGGTTTGCCTCATCCAAAGTAGTTGCGCGCAACACTGTCCTACGGCAACATACTCGGCCTCAGCGGTGGATAGGGCAACGGATGTTTGTTTCTTGGAAATCTAGGACACCAGGGACCTTCCTAGAAATTGGCACGTCCCCGATGTGATATTCCTATCAACCTTGCACCCGGCATAATCGGAGTCTGAGTATCCAATCAAGTCAAAGGTAGACCCCTTTGGATACTAGATCCTTAAGCAAGGCGTAGCAACTAAATATCTAAGAATTCGCTTAACGGCCACAAGGTGACATTCCCTAGGGTCGGATTGATATCTAGCACACATGCATACACTTAGCATAATGTCCGGTCTACTAGCACATAAATAAAGTAATGACCCTATCATAGACCGGTATGCCTTTTGATCAACGAACTTATCTCCTTTGTTGAGGTCGACATGCCTGTCGGTTCCCATAGGTGTCTTCGCGGGCTTGGCGTCCTTCATCCCAAACCTCTTGAGAAGATCTTGTGTGTACTTTGTTTGGGAGATGAAGGTACCGTCCTTGAGTTGCTTCACTTGGAACCCAAGGAAGTATGTTAACTCGCCCATCATTGACATTTCAAATTTCTGCATCATCACCCTGCTAAACTCCTCACAAGACTTTTGATTAGTAGAACCAAATATTATGTCATTGACATATATTTGGCACACAAAAAGATCATCACAAGTCTTAGTAAAAAGAGTGGGATCAGCTTTCCCAACCTTGAAGCATTAGCAATTAAGAAATCTCTAAGGCATTCATACCATGCTCTTGGGGCTTGCTTAAGTCCATAGAGCGCCATAGAGAGCTTAAAAATGTGGTCGGGATACCTATCATCCTCAAAGCCAGGGGGTTGTTCCACGTATACTTCCTCCTTGATTGGCCCATTGAGGAAAGTGCTCTTCACATCCATTTGAAACAACCTGAAAGAATGGTGAGCGGCATAGGCTAATAGAATTCGAATAGACTCTAGCCTAGCCACAGGAGCAAAAGTCTCCTAAAAATCCAAACCTGCGACTTGGGCATAACCTTTTGCCACAAGTCGAGCCTTGTTTCTTGTCACCACCCTGTGCTCGTCTTGCTTGTTGCGGAACACCCACTTGGTTCCACAACATTTTGCTTTGGACGTGGCACCAGGCTCCAAACTTCATTTCTCTTGAAATTGTTGAGTTCTTCCTGCATGGCCAACACCCAATCCGGATCCTGCAAGGCCTCTTATACCCTGAAAGGCTCAATAGAAGAGACAAACGAGTAATGCTCACAAAAGTTAGCTAATCTTGAGCGAGTAGTTACTCCCTTGCTTATGTCACCCAGAATCTGGTCAATGGAGTGATGTCAATGGATCGTTGCTTGGATTTGGGTTAGAGGTGCCCATGGTGCTTCTTTCTCTATCACTTGTTCTTCCTGTGCTCCCCCTTGATCCTATGCCTCTTCTTGAGGTGTCTGTTCACCATCTTGAGTTGAAGGATGCACCATTGTGGAGGAAGATGGCTGATCTTGCTTTTGTTGTTCCTGTGGTCGCACATCACCTATCGCCATCGTGCGCATTGCGGCCGTCGGAACATCATCTTCATCTATGTCATCAAGATCAACTTGCTCTCTTGGAGAGCCATTAGTCTCATAAAATACAATGTCGCTAGAGACTTCAACCAAACCCGATGATTTGTTGAAGACTCTATACGCCTTTGTATTTGAGTCATACCCTAGCAAAAACCCTTCTACAACTTTGGGAGCAAATTTAGAATGTCTACCTTTCTTCACCAAAATGTAACATTTGCTCCCAAATACACGAAAGTAAGAGACGTTGGGTTTGTTACCGGTAAGGAGTTCGTAGGAGGTTTTCTTGAGAAGGCGATGCAGATAGAGCCGATTTATGGCGTGGCAAGCTGTGTTCACAGCTTCCGACCAAAACCGCTCGGGAGTCTTGAATTCTCCAAACATTTCGATGAGCGTCATGTTCTTCCTCTCTACCACACTGTTTTGTTGTGGTGTGTAGGGAGCGGAGAACTCGTGTTTGATGCCTTCCTCCTCAAGATACTCCTCCACTTGCAAATTCTTGAATTCGGACCCGTTGTCGCTCTTTATCTTTTTCACCTTGAGCTCAAATTTGTTTTGAGCCCTCCTTAGAAAGCGCTTTAGGGTCCCTTGGGTTTCTGATTTATCCTGCAAAAAGAACACCCAAGTGAAGCGGGAAAAATCATCAACAACTATAAGACCATACTTACTTCCCCTGATGCTAAGGTAGGCAACGGGTCCGAATAGGACCATGTGAAGTAGCTCCAGTGGTCTTGATGTTGTCATCACATTTTTGCTGTGATGAGTGCTTCCCACCTGTTTTCCTGCCTGACAAGCTGCACAAGGTCTGTCTTTCTCGAAACAAACATTGGTTAGTCCTAACACATGTTCTCCCTTTAGAAGTTTATGAAGGTTCTTCATCCCAACATATGCTAGACGGCGATGCCACAGCCAGCCCATACTAGTCTTAGCTATTAAGCATGCATCTAGATCGGCCTCCTCTTTCAAAAAATCAACTAAGTAGTGTTTGCCATCTAATACACCCTTAAAAGCTAATGAACCATCACTCCTTCTAAAGACAGATACATCAACATTTGTAAAAAGACAATTGTAACCCATGTAACACAATTGACTTACAAACAGGAGGTTGTAACCAAGCGACTCTACTAGAAATACATTCGATATGGAGTGCTCGTTGGTGATGGCTATCTTGCCCAAGCCTTTGACCTTGCCTTGATTCCCATCTCCAAAAATAATTGTATCCTGGGAATCCTTGTTCTTGACGTAGGAGGTGAACATCTTCTTCTCCCCCGTCATGTGGTTTGTGCATCCGCTGTTGATAATCCAGCTTGAGCCCCCGGATGCATAAACCTGCAAGGAATTTAAGCTTGGGTTTTAGGTACCCAACTCTTGTGGGGTCCTACAAGGTTAGTCACAATAGTTTTTGGAACCCAAATACAAGTCTTGTCTCCCTTGCATTTGGATCCCAATTTCTTAGCAACTACTTTTGCATTCTTACATAAAAGAACAAATGAAGTATTGCAAGCATGGTAAATGGTAGAAGGTTCTTTGCACATTCTTCTAGGAGCATGAAACACAACATTATTTCTCCTAGGCCTACCATTAAAAGTAGAACTTGACGCAAACATAGCATGTGAATTAAAAGCATCATGATCATAACTCCTATTATAATGAGCATGATTAGCAATTTTCCTATCATAAATGAAGGCATGGTTCCTTTGAGGATTACTAACCATAGGAGCCTTCCCTTTCTCCTTGTTGGAAATGGGAGCCCTTTGGCTTGTTAAGTTCTTGACTTCCTTTCGAAAACCAAGCCCATCCTTAATTGAGGGGTGTCTACCAACGGTGTAGGCATCCCTAGCAAATTTTAATTGATCAAAATTAATTTTGCAAGTCTTAAGTTGGGCATTAATACTTGCCACCTTATCATTTAATTTGGTAATAGAAATAAGGTGTTCATCACAAGCATCAACATCAAAATCCTTACATCTATTACAAATAACAACATGTTCTACACATGAACTAGTATTGTTGACTTCCTCTAGCTTAGTTTTCAGTTCATCATTTAAGCTTTTTAAACTAGAGACCAATTCATGGCAAACAGACAATTCAGAAGATAACACTTCATTTCTCTGAATTTCTAAGGCAAGGGATTTTTGCACACTAACAAGTTTGTCATGCTCCTCATATAAAATATCCTCTTGTTTTTCTAACAATCTATCCTTTTCATTTAGAGCATCAATTAATTCATTAATTTTTTCTACCTTAGCTCTATCTAAACCTTTGAATAAGCTAGAGTAATCTACTTCATCATCAGAAGAATCATCATCGTTAGAAGTAGTATACTTAGGGGTATCTCGAACATATACCTTCTTTTCCTTTGCCATAAGACATATATGGCATTCGTTGGGGAAGAGAGAAGTCTTGTTGAAGGCCGAGGCAGCGAGTCCTTCGTCGTCGGAGTCGGAAGAGGAGCAGTCCGAGTCCCATTCCTTTCCAAGGTGCGCCTCGTCCTTTGCCTTCCTGTAGCTCTTCTTTTTCTCCTTCTTCCCACTCTTTTCTTGTCCCTGGTCACTATCATTATCGGGACAATTTGCAATAAAGTGACCAGTCTTACCGCATTTGAAGCAGGAGCGCTTTCTCCTTGTTTTGTTCTTGTTAGGGTACTCCTTGCATCCTTTAAGTGTGGTCTTGAAGCACTTGATGATAAGCGCCATCTCATCTTAATTGAGGCCAACAACCTCCACTTGAGCTACCTTGCTTGGTAATTCCTTCTTGCTGCTAGTTGCCTTGAGCGCAACGGGCTACGACTCATAGACAGGTAGAGGGCCGTTTAAGGTGTCATCTACATACCTTGCCTCCTTAACCATCATGCGCCCACTTACAAATTTTTCGAGTATTTCCTCGGGCGTCATCTTTGCATACCTGGGGTTTTCACGGATAAGATTCACAAGATGGGGGTCAACAACTATAAAGGACCTGAGCATGAGTCAGATGACATCGTGGTCCGTCCATCTTGTGCTTCCATAGCTTCTAATCTTGTTGACCAGGGTCTTGAGCCTGTTGTAGGTTTGTGTTGGCTCTTCTCCCCTGATCATTGCAAATATCCCTAGCTTGCCTTCCACCAGTTCCATTTTGGTAATCATTGTAGCATCATTTCCCTCATATGAGATCTTGAGGGTGCCCCAGATTTGCTTGGCGTTGTCCAAGCCACTTACTTTGTTATACTCGTCCCTGCAAAGAGATGCTAACAGCACAGTAGTAGTGTCGGCGTTTCGAGACCGGGGGGTCCCTCGGGCCGACGAGTGAGTGTCGCCGCGTGCCCCAGCCCAGATGGGTCGAGCGCGTGGGCGAGCGCGAAGGGGGGAAAGGAGCGAGGCGGCCGGAGACCGGCGTGAGAGAGGTGGGAATCCTGCGGCCTTCGTGTTCGTCCCGCGCCCAGGTCGGGTGCGCTTGCAGTAGGGGGTTACAAGCGTCCACGCGGGAGAGGGAAGCGAGCGGCCCCAAGAGAGCGCCTGTCCCATCCTCGTCCCCGCGCGGCCAACCCTCTCTAAGAGGGCCCTGGTCCCTCCTTTTATAGGTGTAAGGAGAGGACCCAGGTATACAATGGGGGTGTAGCAGAGTGCTACGTGTCTAGCGGGGGAGAGCTAGCGCCCTAAGTACATGCCGATGTGGCAGCCGGAGAGATTTTGGCACCCAGATGGTGTGAAGTCGTGGCCGTCGGAGGAGCGACGGAGCCTGGCGGAGGGACAGCTGTCGGAGCGGTTGAGTCCTTGCTGACGTCCTCCTGCTTCCGTAAGAGAGCTGAGAGCCGCCGTCGTCACAGAGCATGCGGGGCGCCATCATTGCCTATCTGGCGGAGCTAGCCAGATGGGACACCGGTCTTGTTCTCTGCGGCCTGAGTCAGCTCGGGGTAGGGTGATGATGGCGCTTCCTGTTGACGTGGCTGGCCTGCGCCCTAGGTTGGGCGACGTGGAGGCTCCTCCGAAGCCGAGGTCGAGTCTGTCTTCCATGGCCGAGGCCGAGTCCGAGCCCCTGGGTCGGGCGAGGCGGAGGTCGTTCGGCAGAGGCCAGGGCGGAGTCCGAGCCCTGGGGTCGGGCGAAGCGGAGTTCGTCGTCTTCTAGGGCCGAGCCCGAGTCCGAGCCCTGGGGTCGGGCGGAGCAGAGTTCGCCGTCTTCCAGGACTTAGCCCGAGTCCGAGCCCTGGGTCGGGCGGAGCGGAGTTCGCCGTCTTCCGGGACTTAGCCCGAGTCCGAGCCCTGGGTCGGGTGGAGCGGAGTTCGCCGTCTTCCGGGACTTAGCCCGAGTCCGAGCCCTGGGTCGGGCGGAGCGGAGTTCGCTGTCTTTCGGGACTTAGCCCGAGTCCGAGCCCCGGGTCGGGCGGAGTGGAGTTCGCCGTCTTCCGGGACTTAGCCCGAGTCCGAGCCCTGGGTCGGGCGGAGCGGAGTTCGCCGTCTTCCGGGACTTAGCCCGAGTCCGAGCCCTGGGTCGGGCGGAGCGGAGTTCGCCGTCTTCCGGGACTTAGCCCGAGTCCGAGCCCTGGGTCGGGCGGAGCGGAGTTTGCCGTCTTCCGGGACTTAGCCCGAATCCAAGCCCTGGGTCGGGCGGAGCTTCCTATGGTGCCTTTGGCAGGGCCTGACTGCCTGTCAGTCTCACTCTGTCAAGTGGCACTGCAGTCGGAGTGGCGCAGGCAGCGCTGTCCTTCTGTCAGGCCGGTCAGTGGAGCGGTGAAGTGACGGCGGTCACTTTGGCTCTGCCGGGGGGCGCGCGTCAGGATAAAGGTGTCAGGTCACCTTTGCGTTAAATGCTCCTGCGACTTGGTCGGTCGGTGCGGCGATTTGGTCAGGGTTGCTTCTTAGCGAAGGCAGGGCCTCGGGCGAGCCGGAGATGTGTCCGCCATTGGAGGGGGGCCTCGGGCGAGACGGAAATCCTCTGGGGTCGGCTGCCCTTGTCCGAGGCTAGGCTCGGGCGAGGCACGATCGAGTCGCTTGAATGGACTGATCCCTGACTTAATCGCACCCATCAGGCCTTTGCAGCTTTATGCTGATGGGGGTTACCAGCTGAGAATTAGTAGTCTTGAGGGTACCCCTAATTATGGTCCCCGACAGTAGCCCCCGAGCCTCGAAGGGAGTGTTAGCACTCGCTTGGAGGCTTTAGTCGCACTTTTTTTGCAAGGGGACCAGCCTTTCTCGGTTGCATTTTGTTCCGGAGTGTAGCCCCCGAGGCCTCGGAGGAGTGGTTTCACTCCTTCGAGGTCTTAATGCCTTGCGTAATGCTTCGGCTAGTCTGGTTGTTCCCTCATGCGAACTGGCCGTTGCCCGGGTGTACGGTCGGGGCCCAAGTTCTCGGGCTGGTATGTTGACGCTGTCAACGGTTCGGCCGGAGCCGGGTTTGCGAGAGCAGCCCCCGAGCCTCCGCACAGGGCGAGAGGACGATCAGGGACAGACTCGGCTTTTTTACATATGCCCCTGCGTCACCTTTCCGCAAGGAGGAGGGGGGGAAGCGCCATGTTACCCTCGATGGGCGCCGAACATGGTGTCTCCGGTGAGCTGCAAGCGGGTAATCTGAGTGGACGTCCGTGCCCCGTTCGTTAGGGGTCGGCTAGGGGCCCAGAGGCACGCCCAAAAGTACCTGCGGGTGATCTGCCGGACCCGGTCTCCTGGCGACGGGGTCCGAGGGCTCGATGCCTCCCTTTGATGGGATTCCGTTACAAGATCGCTCCCGCTGGTCTCGGAAATGTCCTAGGGTACCTCGGGAGCGCAGCCCGAGCCTTGGTTATGTATCGAACGTAACCCTGGTCATCCCTCGCTCGGTGTCTGAGGCGACTGTGAACCCTTCGGGGGCCAGCCTTCGAACCCCTGATTAGTAATGGGCGCGGAGCCCGAGTAGCGTGAGGCGACCGTGGAACCCTTCGGGGGGCCGACCTTCGAACCTCTGACCAGTAGTGGATGTAGGGCCCATGCGATCTGAGGCGGCTGTTGAACCATTCGGGGGGCCAGCCTTCGAACCTCTGATCAATAGGGAGGCTCGGAGCCTGGTTCCTTCACGGGGAAGGATCCTTTTCGGGGTGTCCCCCTTTCCCGGTCCCTGCTGCAAGAGATAGAGAAAGAGGAAAAAAGGAAAAGGATACGAAATCGAACGACGCGACGTACCTTTTTTGTCGCAGTTATTACGGCGAAGGCGAAGCGTTGCCCACTGCTCCCGCCGGAAGCGCCGCCTGTCCTGCCGTGGAGTTAATGCGACGGGGCGAGCGGTTGGCGGGGCGGCCGTTGCACGTGCGCGAGCCGTTCGAGGAAACCTGGTTGGCCGAAGCCTAGCCGGGTTGTCCGTTAGCGGGACCGACGCCGGAGTCGATCAGCCGAGGCCTCGGGTCGGGCTGGCGCCCTTGGAAGATGGTTGGCCGAGGCCCCAAGGGTAACCGGCCGAGCCGCCTGCTCGGGCCGGATTCCCGGAGAAGTCCCTGGCAGCGATTGCCCGTGCGTGGCGATGACGTCGTCCTCCAGAGTGGGGATCCTTGGACCGCGTCGCCGTCCGAGGCTAGGTCGGACCTTGCTGAAGGTGTCGTCGATGCCGAGGGTGTTACTGCCCCCTTCCAGCGTCAAGACCCGAGCCTGCAGGATCAGAGTGTCTTGTAGCGTGTGCTTTCTGCGGCCGCCGAGGCCAGAACACACACCCTCGCTGTGTTGTAAAGCTGCGTCTCCTTTCCTCTTGTTTTGAGTATCTGGGCTTTTTTGTCGGTAGCAGGGATGTTTGTGCGAGCGAGAGTTGCTTCTCGCGGAAGGTGACGAGTGAGGTATCCGTATCCCGGAGGCGTGGGAGTCCCTCGGCTCGGTCGACCTTGCCGCTTACGCGCACTTTCACCCGTCCATGAGGCCCTGTCACCGACTCAGTCGAGAAGGCTCAAAGGATCGCTTCGGCAGAAGAGCTTCCGAACGTGAAGACTTGTTCGGTCTGTGGAATCACTTTATCCGAACGCGAGTTACTTATCACAGAAGGTGATGAGTGAGGTATCCGTATCCCGGAGGCGTAGGAGTCCCTCGGCTCGGTCAGCCTTGGCTGCTTACGTGTACTCCGTCGTTTTCAGGATCCACTTTTCGAAGTAGTCAGAAAGCACGAAAGATATTCTGGCAGAACAGATCTTTTTTCGAGGAAAATTTCAACGCAGAGGGGGTTCCCCCCCTTTTAGCCCCCGAGGGAGGTCGGGCTTTGCTGAGGCGAGGCCGACCCTTCCTTGATGACTAAACTTTGCGCGGGTGCGAGGTATATGAACAACTTGAAAACATCTTAAGGGTAGAAGCGACGTAGCTGTTGGATGTTCCAAGCGTTGCCGTAGACCTCGCCTTGACTGTTGGCCAGCTTGTACGTTCCGGGCTTTAGAACTTTGGCGATGACGAATGGCCCCTCCCAAGGGGCGTGAGCTTGTGCCTCCCTCGGGCGTCTTGCCGCAGCCGAAGCACCAGGTCGCCTACCTGGAGGTCTCGGGGCCGGACCCCTCGGGCGTGGTAGCGTCGCAGGGACTGCTGGTACTGCGCCGAGTGTAGCAAGGCCTTGTCCCGAGCCTCTTCCAGCTGGTCCAGCGAGTCTTCTCGGCTAGCTTGGTTGCTTTGATCGCTGTAGGCCCTCGTCCTCGGGGAGCCGTATTCCAGGTCAGTGGGCAAGACGGCCTCGGCCCCGTAGACCAGGAAGAACGGCGTGAAACCCGTGGCCCGGCTCGGCGTTGTCCTCAGGCTCCAGACCACCGAGGGGAGTTCCTTCATCCATCGCTTGCCGAACTTGTTGAGGTCGTTGTAAATCCGAGGCTTGAGCCCTTGTAGAATCATGCCGTTGGCACGCTCTACTTGCCCATTCGACATGGGATGAGCTACGGCGGCCCAGTCCACCCGGATGTGGTGATCCTCGCAGAAGTCCAAGAATTTTCTGCCGGTGAACTGGGTACCGTTGTCGGTGATGATGGAGTACGGGACCCCAAAGCGATGGATGATGTTGGTGAAGAACGTCACCGCCTGCTCGGACCTGATGCAGTTCAGAGGTCGGACCTCGACCCACATGGAGAATTTGTCGATGGCGACCAGCAGGTGCGTGTAGCCCTCGGGCGCCTTCTGCAAGGGGCCGACGAGGTCCAGCCCCCACACAGCAAAGGGCCAGGTGATGGGTATTGTCTGTAGAGCCTGAGCGGGCAGGTGGGTTTGCTTCGCATAGAATTGACACCCTTCGCAGGTGCGGACAATTCTAGTGGCGTCAGCCACCGCCGTTGGCCAGTAGAAGCCTTGCCGGAAAGCATTCCCGACAAGGGCTCGAGGCGCTGCGTGATGGCCGCAAGCCCCCGAGTGTATCTCTTGCAGGAGTTCCTAACCTTCGGCGACGGAGATGCATCGCTGGAGGATGCTCGAGGGGCTGCGGTGGTAGAGCTCCTTCTCATCGCCCAGCAAGACGAACGACTTGGCGCGTCCCGCTACCCGCCGAGCCTCGGCTCGATCAAGGGGTAGCTCTCCTTGGCGGAGATATTGCAGGTACGGGGTCTGCCAATCTCGATCAGGCATGGCCCCGCTCCACTCCTCCTCGATGCGCAGTGCCTCACCCTCGGAGGCCGAGGGTACCTCGGGTTGAACCGAGGCCGCCTCGGGCCGAGCTGAGGGTGCCTCGGGCTGTGCCGAGGGCACCTCAGGCTGGACCGAGGGCGCCTCGGGCTCGGGCGAGTCGTCGATCTTGACGGAGGGTTGATGCAGATCCCAGGAGAAGACGTCCGGGGGAACCGTTGTTCGCCCCGAGGCTATTTTTGCCAGCTCGTCCGCAGTCTCGTTGTAGCGCCGAGCGATGTGGTTAAGCTCGAGCCCGTAGAACTTGTCTTCCAGGCGCCGAACCTCATCGCAGTAGGCCTCCATCTTCGGGTCGCGGCAGTGGGAGTTCTTCATGACTTGGTCGATGACGAGCTGCGAGTCACCGCGAGCGTCAAGGCGCCTGACCCCTAGCTCGATGGCGATCCGCAACCCGTTGACCAGAGCCTCGTACTCAGCCACATTGTTGGACGCCGGGAAGTGGAGGCGTAGCACATAGCGTAGGTGTTTCCCGAGGGGCGAGATGAAGAGTAGGCCCGCGCCGGCTCCCGTCTTCATCAGCGACCCGTCGAAAAACATGGTCCAGAGCTCCGGTTGGATCGGAGCCATCGGTAGCTGGGTGTCGACCCATTCGGCTACGAAGTCCGCCAAGACCTAGGACTTGATGGCCTTCCGAGGGGCGAACGAGATTGTCTCGCCCATGATTTCCACCGCCCACTTTGCAATCCTGCCCGAGGCCTCTCGGCACTGGATGATCTCCCCCAGGGGGAAGGATGACACCACAGTTACCGGATGAGACTCGAAGTAGTGTCGCAACTTCCGCCGCGTCAGGATCACTGCATACAGCAGCTTCTGAACTTGTGGGTAGCGGATCTTGGTTTCGGACAGTACCTCGCTGACGAAGTAAACTGGCCTCTGAACGGGCAATGCATGCCCCTCTTCTTGCCTCTCGACCACAATCGCGGCGCTAACCACCTGAGTGGTCGCGGCGACGTAGACCAAGAGGGGTTCTCCGTCAGCTGGAGGCACCAAGATAGGCGCCTTTGTGAGGAGCGCCTTCAGGTTCCCGAGAGCTTCCTCGGCCTCAGGGGTCCAAGTGAAGCGCTCGGCCTTCCTTAAGAGGCAGTACAGAGGCAGGCCTCTTTCGCCGAGGCGTGAGATGAAGCGGCTCAGAGCCGCGAGACATCCCATGACCCTCTGTACGCCCTTTAAGTCCTTGATGGGACCCATGCTGGTGATGGCTGCGATCTTCTCTGGGTTGGCTTCGATGCCCCGCTCGGAGACGATGAACCCCAAGAGCATGCCCCGGGGCACCCCGAAGACACACTTCTCGGGATTGAGCTTGACGCCTTTCGCCTTGAGACATCGGAATGTCACTTCAAGGTCGGAGAGGAGGTCGGAAGCTTTCCTCGTCTTGACTATGATGTCATCGACGTAGGCCTCGACCGTGCGACCGATGTGTTCGCCGAACACATGGTTCATGCACCGCTGGTACGTCGCGCCCGCATTCCTCAAACCGAACGGCATGGTGACATAGCAGTACATGCCGAAGGGCGTGATGAAAGAAGTCGCGAGCTGGTCGGACTCTTTCATCCTGATTTGGTGGTACCCCGAGTAGGCGTCGAGGAAAGACAGGGTTTCGCACCCAGCAGTGGAATCCACGATTTGATCGATGCGAGGCAGAGGGTAGGGAACCTTCGGACATGCTTTGTTGAGACCAGTGTAGTCTACACACATCCGCCATTTCCCCCTTTCTTTCTCACAAGCACAGGGTTGGCAAGCCATTCGGGATGGAATACCTCTTTGATGAACCCGGCTGCCATTAGCTTGTGGATCTCTTCGCCTATCGCTCTGCGCTTCTCCTCGTCGAATCGGCGCAGAGGCTGCTTGACGGGTCGGGCTCCGGCCCGAATATCCAGCGAGTGCTCGGCGACATCCCTCGGTATGCCGGGCATGTCCGAGGGACTCCACGCGAAGACGTCGGCGTTCGCGCGGAGAAAGTCGACGAGCACTGTTTCCTATTTGGGGTCGAGCCCGGAACCGATCCAGATCTGCTTGGAGGCGTCGCCACTGGGGTCGAGGGGGACGGCCTTAACCGTCTCCACTGGCTCGAAGTTGCCGGCATGACGCTTCACGTCTGGCACCTCTTTGGAGAGGCTTTCCAGGTCGGCGATGAGGGCCTCGGACTCGGCGAGGGCCTCGGCGTACTCCACGCACTCCACGTCGCATTCGAACGCGTGTTTGTACGTGGGGCCGACGGTGATGACCCCGTTGGGGCCCGACATCTTGAGCTTCAGGTAGGTGTAGTTGGGGACGGCCATGAACTTCGCGTAGCATGGCCTCCCCAGTACCGCATGGTAGGTTCCTCGGAACCCGACCACCTCGAACGTCAGAGTCTCCCTTCGGAAGTTGGAGGGCGTTCCGAAGCAGACGGGAAGGTCGAGTCGTCCGAGGGGCTGGACGCGCTTCCCGGGAATGATCCCGTGGAAGGGCGCAGCGCCTGCTCGGACGGAGGACAGGTCGACGCGCAGGAGCCTGAGGGTCTCGACGTAGATGATGTTGAGGCTGCTGCCCCCGTCCATAAGGACCTTGGTGAGCCTGACGTCGCCGATGACGGGGTCGACGACGAGCGGGTATTTCCCCGGGCTCGGCACGTGGTCGGGGTGGTCGTCTTGGTCGAAGGTGATGGGCTTGTCGGACCAGTCCAGATAGACCGACGCCGCCACTTTGACCGAGCAGACCTCCCGGCACTCTTGCTTGCGGTGCCGTGCCGAGGCATTCGCCGCATGCCCACCGTAGATCATGAAGCAGTCGCGGACCTCGGGGAACTCTCCTGCTTGGTGATCTTCCTTCTTGTCGTCGTCGTGGGCCCTGCCACCCTCCGCGGGTGGCCCAGCCCTGTGGAAGTGGCGCCGAAGCATGACGCACTCCTCAAGGGTGTGCTTGACGGGCCCCTGATGATAGGGGCACGGCTCCTTGAGCATCTTGTCGAAGAGGTTGGCACCTCCGGGGGGCTTCCGAGGGTTCTTGTACTCGGCGGCGGCGACAAGGTCCGCGTCGGCGGCGTCTCGTTTCGCTTGCGACTTCTTCTTGCCTTTCTTCTTGGCGCCGCGCGGAGTAGACGCCTCGGGAGCATCTTCCGATGGGCGGCCCTGGGGCTGCTTGTCCTTTCGGAAGATAGCCTCGACCGCCTCCTGGCCAGAGGCGAACTTGGTGGCGATGTCCATCAGCTCGCTCGCCCTGGTGGGGGTCTTGCGACCCAACTTGCTCACCAGGTCACGGCAGGTGGTGCCGGCAAGGAACGCGCCGATGACATCCGAGTCGGTGATGTTGGGCAGCTCGGTGCGCTGCTTCGAGAATCGCCGGATGTAGTCCCGGAGAGACTCTCCCGGCTGCTGCCGGCAGCTTCGGAGGTCCCAGGAATTCCCGGGGCGCACATTCGTGCCCTGGAAATTGCCGGCGAAGGCTTGGACCAGGTCATCCCAGTTGGAGATCTGCCCCGGACACTACAAGAAAAAAGGCAAACGGTGTCGGCCAAAAACCCACACTCTTACTGAAATAAGCCGACACTCTTAGTATAAGAGTGTCGGTTGACCGACACTCTTAGCCGACACTCTAAATTGGACGCTCTTATTCGTATAGAAGTGTGGGGACCGACACTCTTATATTAAGAGTGTCGGTTCAACATGCAACCGACACTCTTATCTTAAGAGTGTCGGCCAGTGACGTGGCAGACACTCTTACTGAGCGCGCGGTTACTAGCCTCTCTGGGCGCATATAAGAATGTGTGGGCTGACACTCTTACTGAATAAATTTTTTTAATACCCAGTTTTATTTTTCTCCCTCCCCGGATGGGAAGCCTCCATAACAGTTCATTAACAGCACAATACAAGCACAATATTCAATATATCACAACACAAACACCATATTCAATATATCATAACACAAGCACCATATTCAATATTCATACAAATTGAAGTCCATAAGAAAGAAGTTCAAATCCATTTGAAACAAGTTCAAGTCCATACAAAACACAATGCTAGTAAGTTCCACACAAGCCTCCATATTAATTCATTCCGTCGGTGGGTCATTGGAGCCGCCGCCACTTGTGTTCATCAATAAGTACATAAACGTGCTCTGATCCGGAGGCGGACCAGCATGATGTGAGCCTGAACCCTTTAAAAGAAACAAACATTTGTTAGTTTACCGAGTAACTAATGAAACATATACATAGGCTGCAACGTCGAATAACCTAATAAACATTTGTATAGCGGCACCTCATTCTCTATCTCTATGTGCCAATTTAAATAAGTTTGACATCTATCCTTTATAGCAATTGTTCGCATGTAGTAATCAAATTGCAATGGATGCAACTGGTTACAAGAATGAATAGTCACAAGGTCACATGCATGTTTTCTAGTAACTACTTAAACAACGAAGCAAATAGAGATGCAAAGGATATCAACTTAGCGTACTGATCCTGGTGAGTGTGAGGCTAATCCTGGAGAGTAACAGACCTTTGTGCATTCTTTTAAAAAATAAGCTTTAGTGAGCTTATTACAGAAACTACAATGCAGTTATTTTGTTCTCTTCTTTATGCAATTTTCTAGGAGTTCGGAGAGTATGAGCAACTTACCAAAGCTCAGAAGAAATGCATCTACTTCCTCTTATATGAGTAGCATGGCTTCACAAGGACCTTCAACTAGTATAGGTCATAAGATGTTCTTTTGAAACACTTATAGTAGCACATGATTAAGAATTCATGTCACTGGGTAATATTCTTAGTTTTCCTGTATGCTATTTATGAGCAAACTGCAAGAATCATAACTATAGCATTAGATTGAGCCTTATTTAAAAAATATCTCTTTAATATTGTGACCATGCGCTTTTCACAATATGTTTTTTTCTGGAGATTACACTGTGCATGTAGTTGAAAATAAGCAAACAAGAATATCTGAACTCAGTAAGCATGGAGGAAACATACAACTTGTTGCAGCTGTTACCTTCGTAATTCTTGCAGTCTTGCTGCATTGTTGATTTGATTTATAAATCTTTTCTGTTCTCATGGACATGTTTTACAAAAAAAATGCAGCTCCTCTTAGGCGGTCAAGCAGTTGGACTTTTGATGAGAAAATTTTAGTGCAAGCATTGTATAAGGTTCTGCTTTCAGTGTCAAAGAAGTACCCAGTTGTACTCTATATAAGAGATGTTGAGAAGTTCCTTCACAAGTCCCCAAAAATGTATCTCCTATTTGAGAAACTACTAAACAAGCTTGAAGGTCCAGTGTTAATCCTCGGATCAAGGATTGTAGATATGAATAGTGATGAGGAATCAAACGACAGATTGACTGTTCTGTTCCCATATAATATAGAAATCAAGCCACCTGAAAATGAAAACCACCTTGTAAGTTGGAACTCCCAATTAGAAGAAGGCATGAAGATGATTCAGTTCCAAGATAATCGAAATCATATTATGGAAGTGCTTGCAGAAAATGATCTTGAATGTGATGATTTAGGTTCGATTTGCCTATTTGATACTCTGTGCCTTAGTAAGTATTTAGAGGAAATTGTGGTGTCTGCAGTTTCGTATCACTTGATGAATAACAAAGATCCAGAGTATTGAATTGGGAAATTAGTTCTATCCCATGCATTGGAAATTTTTCAAGGCAACAAGATAAGTGATAAGGACATCATGAAATTGGAAGCGACAGATGACGCCTTAAAGGTTTATTCAATTAATTTCCTCCTTGTCGATGTAATATTATAATTAATCAAGATATACACAGCTAGATGCACAAGTTGATGAAAAATACATTGCTTACTTTTGTACTGACTTACATCACATATATATATACAATTCTAAACATACACATGATGATAAAAAATTGTTACCTTTAATGCTACATTCTGATGAGTGGTTATTTGGTTTCCCTATGTGTTGAACAAGGCTACTAGATTGCCAATGACGCTATGAAATTTTTTGCTGAGTGACCCATTTAAAAGATGACCAGTGGCTACAACAAAACAATGACATTCAGATTCATTTATTTAGACTTAAGAAAATAGCTAAGTTTGAATCCTTTAGGCTCACCTTATATTTCTTAATATGAAGATGTCTAATTTCCTGGGTATTCTCGTTTCACTTGTCTGAGAAACATTTAAAAATTGTATGTATTCACATACCATACATCAAATATATAGGCTGCTGAAAAAGCAACTGCTCCAACCACTGCAAAATCAAAAAAAAAAATCAGCAACATCACTGCCACCTGCTTGGGCTCCGGCTGCTGCCACTGCTCCCGCTAGTGCCCCTGCTCCTAGAATTGAGAGCAAAACAGAACTTCAAAAGAAGGATAATCCACCTCCAGTTGCAAAAGCACCGGTAATGTTATTCTAACTGCATCTTTCAGAAAATTATTTTCTATGTGTGCCCTAGAGGAACTAATTTACCAATTACCCTCGAGGCCGCCCGGGTCGGCGAGGCCGCCAGCCGCCCGCCACCCAGCTCGGCGAGGCCGCCCGCCGCCCGACTCGGCGAGGCTGATGGCCGCCCAGAGCCCCGCGCCGTCGGCCCCCACCACGACCTCAAGCGAACCGGACAGGGAGCAGCGCGCGGTGGAGGCGAAAGCGAGCGGGCATGACAGCAGACTGGGCAGGCGGATAGCAACTGGGCAGGAGACGCGCGGTAGAAGGATTAGGGATTAGGGTAAATTCCATAAGAGTGTCGGTGAGGAAAAAACCCACACTTTTAAATTAAAAGTGTCAGTTTCTATAAGACCTCGACACTCTTAAATTAAAAGTGTCGGTGCAGTAAAACCCACACTTTTATCCGGATTAAGAGTGTCGGTCCCGACACTATTTAAGTAACCGACACTCCTTCAACGTTTTCTTGTAGTGGGAGGCAGGTGCTCCAACCAGGCGCGAGCGGTGTCAGAGAGGAACAGGGGGATGTTGCGGATGATGAGGTTGTCATCGTCCGTTCCACCCAGCTGGCAGGCCAGGCGGTAGTCCGTGAGCCACAATTCCGGTCTCGTTTCCCCCGAGTACTTTGTGATAGTAGTCAGGGGTCGGAACCGGGTCGGGAACGGTGCCCACCGGATGGCCCGGCTGAAGGCCTGCGGACCGGGTGGTTCGGGCGAGGGACTCCGATCCTCCCCGCTGTCGTAGCGTCCCCCACGCCTGGGGTGATAGCCTCGGCGCACCCTCTCGTCGAGGTGGGCCCGACGGTCGCGATGATGGTGCTCGTTGCCGAGGTGGCCCGGGGCCGCAGGCGCGGTGTTGCGCGTGCGCCCGGTGTAGACCGAGGCTTCCCGCATGAATCGGGAAGTCGCGGCATGAGGTTCCGAGGGGTATCCCTGCCTTCGGGAGGCAGAGCTCTCGGCCCGTCGGACCGCAGCGCCTTCCAGGAGATTCTTGAGCTCTCCCTAGATTCGCCGACCCTCGGTGGTTGATGGCTCCGGCATCGCGCGGAGAAGCATCGCTGCTGCAGCCAGGTTCTGACCGACCCCACTGGATGCGGGTGGCGGCCTGACCCTGACGTCGTTGGCGACGCGGAGCTGGAGACCCTGGGGCAGGTGACGTATTTCTCCGGCCGGGGGTTGGCCCGCCCATGCCTGCCCGATGTCCCGGCGGATTGGCTCAAGCGCTCCTGCTCCCTCGTCGAGCCTGGCCTGCGCCCCACGGACTTGCTCGAGCTGTGGGTCGTGACCCCCCGCCGGAACGGGGACCACAGCTAGCTCCCGCGGGATGTCAGCGCGAGGCACCGGCCTAGGGAGATCACCGTCCTCCGGCATGCCGAGATGATTGCCTTCGGAGGGACCCCCTAGATCGACGTGGAAACATTCGCGGCTTGGGCCGCAGTCCTCGTCGTCGAGGCTGCGGCTACCGTCGGAACAGTCGGAGAGGCAGTAGTCACATGCGGTCATGAAGTCCCGCATGGCACTAGGGTTGCCAAGTCTAGAGAAATCCCAACAGATGCTGGGGTCGTCGTCTTCCTCGGACCCGGAGGGCCCATAGGTCGAGACGTCCGTCAGCCGGTCCCAAGGCGACCGCATGCGAAACCCCGGAGGGTTTGAACTCGCCTCTACGAGAGTGCCCGCCAAAGCAAGGTTGCTAGGCGGGTTGAGGCTAAATCCAAATGACGTAGGATGGGAATCGGTCGGTACCTTTTGGTCGACGAACGGCGATGAAGTCACGTCGGGGACTGACTGCACCGTCATCTCAGGTACGAGGGAGACGCCCAGCAAGCCTTCCGCGAGCGTGCTGGCGTCGTCCGCTTGCTCGGGATTGGCGTGTCGCGGGGAGACGGCGCTCGCCTTCATCTCAAATGTGAGGTCGACGCCCGACGCGCCCCCCGTTGGGGCGCTAGGGACGTCGACTCGCTCGACAGCCGACGAGGCGCGGCCTCCTGCTTGGCCTTGGTTGCCCCGCCTCCTCCGTTGGCGGGGGAGAGGACGGGGCGAGCTCGAATGTTGTTCTTCCACCACGCGGGGAAGACGTCGTCGATTCCGCCACCGGCGGGCGGGCTGTCGGCCGCCATTGTCGTTGTCGCGCGGCGGTGGAAGGAGTATCATGTCGTAGCTGCCTTGAAGGACATGAACCCAAGACTCCCGAAACGGAGCACCGTCCCGGGTCGGAGAGGTTGCTTGAGACTGCCCATCTGGAGCTTGACGGGAAGCTGTTCGTCAACACGCAGCAGGCCCCTGCCTGGCGCGCCAACTGTCGGCGTTTCGAGACCGGGGGGTCCCTCGGGCCGACGAGTGAGTGTCGCCACGTGCCCCAGCCTAGATGGGTCGAGCGCGTGGGCGAGCGCGAAGGGGGGAAAGGAGCGAGGCGGCCGGAGACCGGCGTGAGAGAGGTGGGAAT
Organism: Zea luxurians; assembly: GCA_029449295.1. Taxonomy (NCBI): domain Eukaryota; kingdom Viridiplantae; phylum Streptophyta; class Magnoliopsida; order Poales; family Poaceae; genus Zea; species Zea luxurians. The sequence continues at coordinate 879,368 of JAOPSE010000227.1, read as the reverse complement.
CCCGCGGCCTTCGTGTTCGTCCCGCGCCCAGGTCGGGTGCGCTTGCAGTAGGGGGTTACAAGCGTCCACGCGGGAGAGGGAAGCGAGCGGCCCCAAAAGAGCGCCTGTCCCGTCCTCGTCCCCGCGCGGCCAACCCTCTCTAAGAGGGCCCTGGTCCCTCCTTTTATAGGTGTAAGGAGAGGACCCAGGTGTACAATGGGGGTGTAGCAGAGTGCTACGTGTCTAGCGGGGGAGAGCTAGCGCCCTAAGTACATGCCGATGTGGCAGCCGGAGAGATTTTGGCACCCAGCTGGTGTGAAGTCGTGGCCGTCAGAGGAGCGACGGAGCCTGGCGGAGGGACAGCTATCGGAGCGGTTGAGTCCTTGCTGACGTCCTTCTGCTTCCGTAAGAGAGCTGAGAGCCGCTGTCGTCACAGAGCATGCGGGGCGCCATCATTGCCTATCTGGCGAAGCTAGCCAGATGGGACACCGGTCTTGTTCTCTGCGGCCTGAGTCAGCTCGGGGTAGGGTGATGATGGCGCTTCCTGTTGACGTGGCTGGCCTGCGCCCTAGGTTGGGCGACATGGAGGCTCCTCCGAAGCCGAGGTCAAGTCTGTCTTCCATGGCCGAGGCCGAGTCCGAGCCCCTGGGTCGGGCGAGGCAGAGGTCGTTCGGCAGAGGCCAGGGCGGAGTCCGAGCCCTGGGGTCGGGCGAAGCGGAGTTCGTCGTCTTCTGGGGCCGAGCCCGAGTCCGAGCCCTGGGGTCGGGCGAAGCGGAGTTCGTCGTCTTCCGGGACTTAGCCCGAGTCCGAGCCCTGGGTCGGGCGGAGCGGAGTTCACCGTCTTCCGGGACTTAGCCCGAGTCCGAGCCCTGGGTCGGGCGGAGCGGAGTTCGCCGTCTTCCGGGACTTAGCCCGAGTCCGAGCCCTGGGTCGGGCGGAGCGGAGTTCGCCGTCTTCTGGGACTTAGCCCGAGTCCGAGCCCTGGGTCGGGCGGAGCGGAGTTCGCCGTCTTCCGGGACTTAGCCCGAGTCCGAGCCCTGGGTCGGGCGGAGCGGAGTTCGCCGTCTTCCAGGACTTAGCCCGAGTCTGAGCTTCCTATGGTGCCTTTGGCAGGGCCTGACTGCCTGTCAGTCTCACTCTGTCAAGTGGCACTGCAGTCGGAGTTGCGCAGGCGGCGCTGTCCTTCTGTCAGGCCGGTCAGTGGAGCGGTGAAGTGACGGCGGTCACTTTGGCTCTGCCGGGGGGCGCGCGTCAGGATAAAGGTGTCAGGTCACCTTTGCGTTAAATGCTCCTGCGACTTGGTCGGTCGGTGCGGCGATTTGGTCAGGGTTGCTTCTTAGCGAAGGCAGGGCCTCGGGCGAGCCGGAGATGTGTCCGCCGTTGGAGGGGGGCCTCGGGCGAGACGGAAATCCTCCGGGGTCGGCTGCCCTTGTCCGAGGCTAGGCTCGGGCGAGGCACGATCGAGTCGCTCGAATGGACTGATCCCTGACTTAATCGCACCCATCAGGCCTTTGCAGCTTTATGCTGATGAGGGTTACCAGCTGAGAATTAGGAGTCTTGAGGGTACCCCTAATTATGGTCCCCGACAAGTAGCTTGTGCATTCTTATGAATTTGCTCATTAATAATCACAGGGTTATCCGTACTATCGAAATGCATTCCATTTTCCACTATTTCCCAAATGCTAGGATGGAGAGAAAATAGATGACTATGCATTTTATGACTTCAAAATGAGTAGTCCTCTCCATCAAAATGTGGAGGTTTTCCTAGAGGAATAGAAAGTAAATGTGCATTCGAATTGTACGGCATGCGAGAATAGTCAAAAGAGTAGTTCTGATTAACCATCTTTTTCTTTGACGAAGAATCATCATCGTCATCTCTTGGTGAAGAAGAAGATGCATCGCTGTCGTAGTAGATGATCTTCTTGATGCGCCTCTTCTTTGTCACACCCAGCTTTAAGGAACAAAGCCGGGTGCATCTCATACATGCGCCAAGAAGACAACATATATAATAACAGAGTGTATAGAGATAAATGTCACAATAAAATCAGAGTACTTATTACATAGCGGAAGTCTTACAAAAATAAATGATAAAGTAAAACGAACTAATTATTATTCTCTGGTGCCACAAAGCTGACTGGAGACGCCACCTAGATCAAGTCGAATGCCTCGGTGTTAGACGGCTCCTCTTCGACCACCTGTTCTTCTCCTGTGGGGGGATGTGAGACAGCAAGAGTGAGCTCACATACGTTCATAGCTCAACAAGTTGTGGGGAATAATGTGGCGTGAACTCACCAAAGGTGGGAGTTCATGAAGTGTAAGGCTGATCAATGAAATAGAGGCTGAAGCTGAGCATTGCTTTTATAAGTTGGTCAAAATTTTATTAGCAATTACTAAGTGTAAGTAAATACCAAACCTTAATAATAATAAAAAAAGTAATAGTAAAATAATCCCAAATGCGATGCAAATGTCAAATTAAATTTAAGTTCCATAAATTAATCATGTGAGGGTCCGAGCCGCTCATGACCGTGAGCACGGCTAGTATACTAGTTTTACACTCTGCAGAGGTTGCACATCTTTACCCACAAGTCATGTTACCTATCTGCCAAGAGATGGCCAATCCCATACACCTCTACCGAGGAGGCGAGGCAGGGTAACACTACGAGGCCTTTACAAAGTTCCACTAGCTTCAGAAATCCCGCTACAGTTTATAGGAAGCTCCAGTGCAGGAATTCCTCGCCTGACCACCATCGCAGCAAAATCAACCTAAGGACCTCCCTACACTGACCACTCCCCTACTGCCCTAGCCCCTTTCGGGTAAGGAAGACATCCACTAGCTTTCCTAGTTAATCAGCCAAGGGCGTCCCATTAAACCCTTGTGGTAGCACTGTTTTCCCGGGTGGTCGCTCCATGTTCCCATTAATTTAATGATCTTAACATGAACAGTAATAATAACAAGATAATAACAGAATAATCATGAATAGTGTATCTCCATACCCAAATCTACATAAAGCAATAGCAGGTACTACCCAAAAATATTTCAGTGGTGAACAAGATATAAAGATAACCAAAACTAGGGTGACCTAAAGGATCCCATCAAAATTAACCTACGCAGATCATTACAATTAATAAGAACATGGCTGGAAAAAGTAAGTGATCAAGGGCACAACTTGCCTTCAATGAGCTCCTGCTCAGCTACTTCTACTTGCTGAACCTCAGAATCCACAGTGGCTTGCTCGTCTACTCGCATCAACACAATAGATACATAGTACAGCATAAATTAACATCACATTAAACAGATAAATAAAATATACAATAAAAATCTACACATTAAAATAAGATCATAGGAACTGGAATCATTAAAATTGGAGTTATAGATTTTAAGTTATGAATTTCCTAAGGTTTAATGTGTTTGAAATAGGATTAAATGAGAAATAAATTTTCTTACTGTTTTCATGCCAAAACAGAGACTCTAGGTGATAGACATTAAATTTATAAAATTTTAGAAATTGGAATGGATCAATTTGGAGCTCACATGGATTTTCTATGAATTAATTAAGTTCTAGGAATTGTTTTGTATTAAAAATGCATTTTCCTAATTCATTTAAATCTGATTTTCCCTTCTCTGGATGGCGCCTCAATAACCAGAAAAGTCAGGGCCCTGGTGCAACTAATCCTAAGACTCAGATGACCCACCAGGTGGACTGCGGGTTCAAAATCTTAAACCCGAGGGTCATATCTACAAAACTGACACGGCGAACGGGTATCGGGGAATGCTGACCGTCAGATCCAATTTCTACGCGCCTGATTAGATCCATAGATCCGTGATCTGGAAATGAACAGGTACCGTCCGATCGAGGATCGTCGGCCCAGATCTAATGTTGGTCGAATCAATACGGATCGCCCGATTTAGCACCAATGCCCAGGATCAATGCTTCTCGAACCGGTATTCCATTTCTAATCTGGGCAGCACCTCTCCTATCCAACGGTTCACAACCGCACACCCACACCCAGGCCGGAGTAGGGCGGCGGGACTGAGCTCCACGGCGGAGCTTCACCGGAGCGCAAGCGATTCGAGGCACTGGTGCGCAATTCCCTTAACTGAATAGGCCTACACGACACGGGCGGGCATACGAACCAGAGAATGGCTAACTCACCTGCGACATAGACGTCGAGAAGACCGACCACGACAGGCTGCAGTTTCTGTGGCGGTGCTATAGCGGTGGTGCGCGTCCAGGCGGTACCCGGAGACGACCAGCGCAGCAGAAGGAGGAGCGCCACGAAGAGGAGCACACCGAGGCCGCAGCAGGAGGAATCTACTGCCAAGGCGACGGCGCGCGAGCGGAATCTACATCGGTGGCCAATTTCTGTTCTTCCTCCCCGCAAATTCACCATTCCAGACGAGCCCTAGTTGACTAGGCGAATGGATAGGTCTTAGGGATGGCGGCGCGTGGCAGCAGGAGGAAAACGCAAATGCCCAGGGTTTTATTTCTACGCTTGGGCTCGGTCAGCGGTGTTTTCGCGGAGTTTGCGCAGGTCCACCCATGCCGCTCAATCCGGGGGGGTTCTTGGCCATGGGACGTAACTAGAAGAGGGGTTGGCTCCGAGAGTCGGCGGCGGCTGAATCTTGGCGTCCACGGAAAAGTGCCAGGACCCAGGTAGTGTGGGATCACTGACCCCAGAGATCCGCCATCCGCTAGCGCACGAAGCGAAGAAAAGATAGGGGAGGAAGAAGATACGTCTGACTGGTGGGGTCCAGACATCGGTCACCACCCATGTTCTCGCACGCAGGGATCCAGAGTCTGGTCAAGGGGGGGCCCACAGGTCAGTGGTCGACGCGGCTTGACTGGACAAGCGGGGCCACCTGTCGGCGCTGGTATTCAGACTGGCTGCGCTGGAGTGGAGTTAATGGGTCGAATTGGGATATGAGGCCCAGGTAAGCTTTCTTTCCCTTTTTTTCTTTTTGTTTTCCTTTCCTCTTGATTTCATAATTTGAATTCCAAAATTTGTTATGAGTTTTCCCATTTATTTTAAATATGCAAATTCAAATACTGGTCTAAAATAGTTTCTTTATTTGTATATTTATTTTCTCTATATGTTATAGTATTTTCCTTCTCTTCTCCAATTATAGAATTTCCTTTAGAATTCAATTCCAATTTGGGTACCAACATATTTCTTTTTACCTTAATTTTATATTGTCACAAAATGCACACAAAGAAAAACCTCAGCATGATGCACATTCCATTTTAGTATCTTTTATTTTAACAAATCACCCTTAATTATAGGTGTGCTCTTGTTATGATGAATATATGGCACACAACATAAGGAGATTCACTTTATTCTCATCGTATACATTTTTTGGTATTACATTCTTTTTCCTGTCCTTCTTCTTATGACTCAAGCCTGAGTCAGTGGGCTTGTCATCTCTTCGATCGTTGAAGATGGACTCCTTCTCTTTGTCGTTGACCACCATCCCCTTTCCCTTAGGATCCATCTCTTCGAGCGATTAATCCCTTACGTGAAGAGAATGGCTCTGATACCAATTAAGAGCACCTAGAGGGGGGTGAATAGGTGATCCTGAATAAATCAAACACTAATAGCCACAAAACTTAGTTATAAGTGTTAGTACGGCTAAGAGCTTGAAGCGAGTTCTTGTGAACACAACAATCATAGAGAAAGCAACTGAAAGTCGCCTAGAGGGGTGGTGAATAGGGTGAAACTGAAATTCTCAAAAATAATCACAACTACAAGCCGGGTTAGCGTTAGAAATATAATAGAGTCCGCGAGAGAGGGCGCAAAACAAATCGCAAGCGAATAAGAAGTGTGACACGTGGATTTGTTTTACCAAGGTTCGGTTCTCGCAAACCTACTCCCCGTTGAGGAGGCCACAAAGGTCGGGTCTCTTTCAACCCTTACCCTCTCTCAAACGGTCCCTCGGACCGAGTGAGCTTTCTCTTCTCAATCACTTGGAACACAAAGTTCCCACAAGGACCACCACAAAATTGGTGCCTCTTGCCTCAATTACAAGTGAGTTTGATCGCAAGAAAGAATCAAGAAAGAAGAAAGCAATCCAAGCGCAAGAGCTCGAAAGAACACAAGCAAATCTCTCTCTCTAATCACTAGGGCGTTGTGTGGAATTTGGAGAGGATTTGATCTCTTTGGTGTGTCTAGAATTGAATGTTAGAGCTCTTGTAAGTAGTTGAGAAGTGGAAAACTTGGATGCCTTGAATGTGGGGTGGTTGGGGGTATTTATAGCCCCAACCACCAAACTAGCCGTTTGGTGCAGGCTGGCTGTCGTATGGTGCACCGGACAGTCCGGTGCACACCGGACAGTCCGGTGCCCCAGCCACGTCACCAAAGCCGTTGGGTTCTGACCGTTGGAGCTCTGACTTCTAGGCCCGCCTGAATGTCCGGTGGCGCACCGGACATATACTGTAGAGTGTCCAATGCGCCAGCATGGGCGTGCCTGACCTCTGCGCGCGCTGGCACGCATTTAATGCGTCGCAGGTAGCCGTTGGCGCCAGAAGTAGTCGTTGCCCCGCTGTTACACCGGACAGTCCGGTGTACACCGGACAGTCCGGTGAATTATAGCGGAGCAGCTGAAATGAATTCCCGAGACTGGCGAGTTTCGGAGGCCACCCTTCCTTGGAGCATCGGACATGTCCGGTGTACACCGAACAGTCCGGTGAATTATAGCGGAGTCGCCTCTGGAATTTCCCGAAGGTGACGAGTTTGGAGTTGGAGTCCTCTGGTGCATCGGACATGTCCGGTGGCACACCGGACAGTCTGGTGCGCCAGACCAGAGGTGCCTTCGGTTGTCCCTTGCTCCTTTGTTTGAACCCAATACTTGGTCTTTTTATTGGCTAAGTGTGAACCTTTGACACCTGTATAACTTATACACTAGAGCAAACTAGTTAGTCCAATATTTGTGTTGGGCAATTCAACCACCAAAATTAATTAGGGACTAGGTGTAAGCCTAATTCCCTTTCAATCTCCCCCTTTTTGGTGATTGATGCCAACACAAACCAAAGCAAATATAAAAGTGCATATATGTACTAGTTTGCATAATGTAAGTGCAAAGGTTGCTTGGAATTGAGCCAATAAAAGTTACTTACTAGATGTGCATGGATTGTTTATTTATTTTTAACATTTTGGACCACGCTTGCACCACAAGTTTTGTTTTTGCAAACTCTTTTGTAAATTCTTTTCAAAGTCCTTTTGCAAGATAGTCAAAGGTAAATGAATAAGATTTGAGAAGCATTTTCAAGATTTGAAATTCTCTCCCCTTGTTCCAAATGCTTTTCCTTTGACTAAACAAAACTCCCCCTCAAATAAATTCTCCTCTTAGTGTTCAAGAGGGTTTTAAGACAACAATTTTGAAAATACTACTTGCTCCCCCTTTAGAACATAAAGATATACCAATTTGAAAATTACCAATTGAAAATCATTAATTTTTAAAATTAGGGTGGTGGTGCGGTCCTTTTGCTTTGGGCCAATACTTTCTCCCCCTTTGGCATGAATCGCCAAAAATGGATACTTAGAATGAAATATAGGCCCTTTAAGACTACTTTCTCCCTTTTGGCAAATAAAACATATGAGTGAAGATTATACCAAAGATGGAGAGTGATGCGGAGCGACGGCGAAGGATGAGTAGTAGAGTGGAGTGGAAGCCTTTGTCTTCGCTGAAGACTCCAATTCCCTTTCAATATACCTATGACTTGGTTTGAAATACACTTGAAAACACATTAGTCATAGCATATATCCAAGAGACATGATCAAAGGTATACTTATGAGCTATGTGTGCAAGTTTAGCAAAAGAAATTCCTAGAATCAAGAATATTGAGCTCATGCCTAAGTTTGGTGAAAGATTGTTCATCAAGTGGCTTGGTAAAGATATTGGCTAATTGATCTTTAGTGTTAATGTATGAAATCTTGATATCCCCTTTTTGTTGGTGATCCCTAAGAAAATGATACCGAATGGCTATGTGCTTAGTGCGGCTATGCTCAACGGGATTATCCGCCATGCGGATTGCACTCTCATTATCACATAGAAGAGGAACTTTGGTTAATTTGTAACCATAGTCTCGCAGGGTTCGCCTCATCCAAAGCAATTGCGTGCAACAATGGCCTGCGGCAATGTACTCGGCTTCGGCGGTAGAAAGAGCGACCGAATTTTGCTTCTTTGAAGCCCAAGACACCAAGGATCTTCCTAAGAACTGGCAAGTCCCCGATGTGCTCTTTCTATTAATCTTACACCCCGCCCAATCAGCATCTGAATAACCAATCAAATCAAATGTGGATCCCCGAGGGTACCAAAGCCCAAACTTAGGAGTATAAGCCAAATATCTCAAGATTCGTTTTACGGCCGTAAGGTGTGATTCCTTAGGGTCGGCTTGGAATCTTGCACACATGCAAACGGAAAGCATAATGTCCGGTCGAGATGCACATAAATAAAGCAATGAACCAATCATCGACCGGTATACCTTTTGATCGACGGATTTACCTCCCGTGTCGAGGTCGAGATGTCCATTTGTTCCCATGGGTGTCTTGATGGGCTTGGCATCCTTCATTCCAAACTTGGTTAGAATGTCTTGAGTGTACTTCGTTTGGCAAATGAAGGTGCCCTCTTGGAGTTGCTTAACTTGGAATCCTAGAAAATACTTCAACTCCCCCATCATCGACATCTCGAATTTCTGTGTCATGATCCTACTAAATTCTTCACATGTAGATTCGTTAGTAGACCCAAATATGATATCATCAACATAAATTTGGCATACAAACAAATCATTGTCAAGAGTCTTAGTGAATAAAGTAGGATCGGCCTTGCCGACTTTGAAGCCATTTGCAATAAGGAAATCTCTAAGGCATTCATACCATGCTCTTGGGGCTTGCTTGAGCCCGTAAAGCGCCTTAGAGAGCCTATAGACATGGTTAGGGTACTCACTATCTTCAAAGCCGGGAGGTTGCTCAACATAGACCTCCTCCTTGATTGGTCCGTTGAGGAAGGCACTCTTCACGTCCATTTGGTAAAGCTTGAAGCCATGGTAAGTAGCATAGGCCAATAATATATGAATTGATTCAAGCCTAGCTACGTGTGCATAGGTTTCACCAAAATCCAAACCTTCGACTTGTGAATACCCCTTGGCCACGAGTCGAGCTTTGTTCCTTGTCACCACACCATGCTCATCTTGTTTGTTGCGGAAGACCCACTTGGTTCCTACAACATTTTGGTTAGGACGTGGAACTAAATGCCATACCTCGTTCCTCGTGAAGTTGTTGAGCTCCTCTTGCATGGCCATCACCCAATCCGAATCTTGTAGTGCTTCCTCTACCCTGTGTGGCTCAATAGAGGAAACAAAAGAGTAATGCTCACAAAAATGTGCAACACGAGATCGAGTGGTTACCCCCTTATGAATGTCGCCGAGGATGGTGTCGACGGGGTGATCTCATTGTATTGCTTGGTGGACTGTTGGGTGTGGCGGCCTTGGTTCTTCATCCTCCTTGTCTTGATCGTTTGTATCCCCCCCTTGATCATTGCCGTCATCTTGAGGTGGCTCATCATTTTGATCTTCTCCTTCATTAACTTGAGTCTCGTCCTCATTTTGGGTTGGTGGAGATGCTTGAGTGGAGGATGGTTGATCTTGTGCATGTGGAGGCTCTTCGGATTCCTTAGGACACACATCTCCAATGGACATGTTCCTTAGCGCTATGCATGGAGCCTGTTCTTCACCTATCTCATCAAGATCAACTTGCTCTACTTGAGAGCCGTTAGTCTCATCAAACACAACGTCACAAGAAACTTCAACAAGTCCTGAGGACTTGTTAAAGACTCTATATGCCCTTGTGTTTGAGTCATATCCTAGTAAAAAGCCTTCTATAGTTTTAGGAGCAAATTTAGATTTTCTACCTCTTTTGACAAGAATAAAACATTTGCTACCAAAAACTCTAAAATATGAAATATTTGGCTTTTTACCGGTTAGGAGTTCATAGGATGTCTTCTTGAGGATTCGGTGTAGATATAACCGGTTGATGGCGTAGCAGGCGGTGTTGACCGCCTCGGCCCAAAACCGATCCGGTGTCTTGTACTCATCAAGCATGGTTCTTGCCATGTCCAATAGAGTTCGATTCTTCCTCTCCACTACACCATTTTGTTGTGGGGTGTAGGGAGAAGAGAACTCATGCTTGATGCCCTCCTCCTCAAGGAAGCCTTCTATTTGTGAGTTCTTGAACTCCGTCCCATTGTCGCTTTTAATTTTCTTGATCCTTAAGTCGAACTCATTTTGAGCCCGTCTCAAGAATCCCTTTAAGGTTTCTTGGGTATGAGATTTTTCCTGCAAGAAGAACACCCAAGTGAAGCGAGAATAATCATCCACAATAACTAGACAGTACTTACTCCCGCCGATGCTTATGTAAGCGATCGGGCCGAATAGGTCCATGTGTTGGAGCTCCAGAGGCCTGTCACTTGTCATGATGTTCTTGTGTGGATGATGAGTGCCAACTTGCTTCCCGGCTTGCCATGCGCTACAAATCATGTCTTTCTCAAAATGAACATTTGTTAGTCCTAAAATGTGTTCTCCCTTTAGAAGCTTGTGAAGATTCTTCATTCCAACATGGGCTAGTCGGCGGTGCCAGAGCCAACCCAAGTTAGTCTTAGCAATTAAGCAAGTGTCAAGTTCAGCTCTATCAAAATCTACCAAGTATAGCTGACCCTCTAACACTCCCTTCAATGCTATTGAATCATCACTTCTTCTAAAGACAGTGACACCTACATCAGTAAATAGACAGTTGTAGCCCATTTGACATAATTGTGAAACGGAAAGCAAATTGTAATCTAAAGAGTCTACAAGAAAAACATTGGAAATGGAATGGTCAGGAGATATTGCTATTTTACCCAAGCCTTTGACCAAACCTTGGTTTCCATCCCCGAATGTGATAGCTCGTTGGGGATCTTGGTTTTTCTCATATGAGGAGAACATCTTCTTTTCCCCCGTCATGTGGTTTGTGCACCCGCTGTCGAGTATCCAACTTGAGCCCCCGGATGCATAAACCTACAAAACAATTTTAGTTCTTGACTTTAGGTACCCAAACGGTTTTGGGTCCTTTGGCATTAGAAACAATAACTTTGGGTACCCAAACACAAGTCTTTGAGCCCTTGTGTTTGCCCCCAACAAACTTGGCAACTACCTTGCCGGATTTGTTAGTAAGCACATAAGATGCATCAAAAGTCTTAAATGAAATGTCATTATCATTTGATGCACTAGGAGTTTTCTTTCTAGGCAACTTAGCACGGGTTGGTTGCCTAGAGCTAGATGTCTCACCCTTATACATAAAAGCATGGTTAGGACCAGAGTGAGACTTCCTAGAATGAATTCTCCTAATTTTGCTCTCGAGATAACCGACAGGGTACAAAATGTAACCCTCGTTATCCTGAGGCATGGGAGCCTTGCCCTTAACAAAATTAGACAATCTTTTAGGAGGGGCATTAAGTTTGACATTGTCTCCCTTTTGGTAGCCAATGCCATCCTTGATGCCAGGGCGTCTCCCATTATAGAGCATACTTCTAGCAAATTTAAACTATTCATTTTCCAAGTTATGCTCGGCAATTTTAGCATCTAATTTTGCTATATTATCATTTTGTTGTTTAATTAAGACCATGTGATCATGAATAGCATTAATACCAACATCTCTACATCTAGTGCAAATAGAAACATGCTCAACGGTAGATGTAGAGGGTTTGCAAGATTTTAATTCTACAACCTTAGCATGCAACATATCATTCTTAGTTCTAAGGTCGGAAATAGTAGTATTGCAAACATCAAAATCTTTAGCCTTAGCAATCAAATTTTCATTTTCTACTCTAAGGCTAGCAAGAGAATCATTCAATTCCTTAATCTTAGCAAGTAAATCAACATTATCATTTCTAGGATTGGAAGTTGAATCAATACAAACATGAGAATCAATCTTAGCAACTAATTTAGCATTCTCACTTCTAAGGTTGTCAATAGTCTCATGGCAAGTGCTTAGCTCACTAGATAATTTCTCACATTTTTCTACTTCTAGAGCATAAGCATTCTTAACCTTAACATGTTTCTTGTTTTCTTTAATTAGAAAATCCTCTTGGGAATCCAAAAGGTCATCTTTTTCATGAATGGTACTAATCAATTCATTTAACTTTTCCTTTTGTTCCATGTTAAGGTTGGCAAAAAGGGTACGCAAATTATTTTCCTCATCACTAGCATTATCATCACTAGAGGACTCATATTTAGTGGAGGATTTAGATTTAACCTTCTTCCTTTTGCCGTCATTTGCCATGAGGCACTTGTGGCCGACGTTGGGGAAGAGGAGTCCCTTGGTGACGGCGATGTTGGCGGCGTCCTCGTTGTCGGAGGAGGAGTCGGTGGAGCTCTCGTCGGAGTTCCACTCGCGGCACACGTGGGCATCGCCGCCCCTCTTCTTGTGGTACCTCTTCTTTTCTCTCCTCTTGCCCTTCTTGTCGTTATCCCTGTCACTGTCACTTGATAATGGACATTTAGCAATAAAGTGACCGGGCTTACCACACTTGTAGCAAACCTTCTTGGAGCGGGATTTGTAGTCCTTCCCCTTCCTTTGCTTGAGGATTTGGCGAAAGCTTTTGATGATTAAAGCCATCTCCTCATTGTCGAGCTTGGAGGCGTCAATTGGTTGTCTACTCGGTGTAGACTCGTCCTTCTTCTCCTCCGTCGCCTTAAATGCAACCGGTTGTGCTTCGGACGTGGAGGGTTCATCAAGCTCGTTGATCTACTTTGAGCCTTTAATCATACATTTAAAGCTCACAAAATTCCCGATTACTTCCTCAGGAGTCATTAGTGTGTATCTAGGATTACCATGAATTAATTGAACTTGAGTGGGGTTAAGGAAAATGAGAGATCTTAGAATAACCTTAACCACCTCGTGGTCATCCCACTTCTTGCTCCCGAGGTTGCGCACTTGATTCACCAAGGTTTTGAGCCGGTTGTACATATCTTGTGGCTCCTCCCCTTGGCGAAGACGAAAACGACCGAGCTCCCCCTCGATCGTTTCCCGCTTGGTGATTTTGGTGAGTTCATCACCCCCGTGCGCGGTCTTGAGTAGGTCCCAAATCTCCTTCGCACTCTTCAACCCTTGCACTTTGTTATATTCCTCTCTACTTAGAGAGGCGAGGAGTATGGTTGTGGCTTGGGAGTTGAAGTGCTCGATTTGGGCCACTTCGTCCGTATCATAATCTTCATCCCCTACGGATGGTACCTGTACACCAAACTCAACAACATCCCATATACTTTTGCGGAGTGAGGTTAGATGAAATCGCATTAAATCACTCCACCTAGCATAATCTTCACCATCAAACATTGGTGGTTTGCCTAATGGGACGGAAAGTAAAGGTGTATGTTTAGGAATGCGAGGGTAGCGTAAGGGGATCTTACTATACTTCTTACGCTCTTGGCGCTTAGAAGTTACGGACGGCGCATCGGAGTCGGAGGTCGATGTTGATGAAGTGTCGGTCTCGTAGTAGACCACCTTCCTCATCCTCTTGTGCTTGTCGCCTTTCCGATGCGACTTGTGGGAAGAAGATTTCTCCTTCTTCTCCTTGTGGTGTGAAGAAGAAGATCTTTTCTCCTTCCGTTTGGAGGAGTCCTTCTTCTCCTTCCTCTTGGTGCGGGACTCTTCCGATGAAGTGCTCCCTTGGCTCGTAGTGGGCTTGTCGCCGGTCTCCATCTCCCTCTTGGTGTGATCTCCCGACATCACTTCGAGCGGTTAGGCTCTAATGAAGCACTGGCTCTGATACCAATTGAAAGTTGCCTAGAGGGGGGGTGAATAGGGCGAAACTAAAATTCTCAAAAATAATCACAACTACAAGCCGGGTTAGCGTTAGAAATATAATAGAGTCCGCGAGAGAGGGCGCAAAACAAATCGCAAGCGAATAAGAAGTGTGACACGTGGATTTGTTTTACCGAGGTTCGGTTCTCGCAAACCTACTCCCCGTTGAGGAGGCCACAAAGGCCGGGTCTCTTTCAACCCTTACCCTCTCTCAAATGGTCCCTCGGACCGAGTGAGCTTTCTCTTCTCAATCACTTGGAACACAAAGTTCCCACAAGGACCACCACAAAATTGGTGCCTCTTTCCTCAATTACAAGTGAGTTTGATCGCAAGAAAGAATCAAGAAAGAAGAAAGCAATCCAAGCGCAAGAGCTCGAAAGAACACAAGCAAATCTCTCTCTCTAATCACTAGGGCGTTGTGTGGAATTTGGAGAGGATTTGATCTCTTTGGTGTGTCTAGAATTGAATGCTAGAGCTCTTGTAAGTAGTTGAGAAGTGGAAAACTTGGATGCCTTGAATGTGGGGTGGTTGGGGGTATTTATAGCCCCAACCACCAAACTAGCCGTTTGGTGTAGGCTGGCTGTCGTATGGTGCACCGGACAGTCCGGTGCCCCAGCCACGTCACCAAAGCCGTTGGGTTCCGACCGTTGGAGCTCTGACTTCTAGGCCCGCCTGAATGTCCGGTGGCGCACCGGACATATACTGTAGAGTGTCCGGTGCGTCAGCATGGGCGTGCCTGACCTCTGCGCGAGCTGGCGCGCATTTAATGCGTCGCAGGTAGCCGTTGGCGCCAGAAGTAGTCGTTGCCCCACTGTTACATCGGACAGTCCGGTGTACACCGGACAGTCCGGTGAATTATAGCGGAGCAGCTGAAATGAATTCCCGAGACTGGTGAGTTCCGGAGGCCACCCTTCCTTGGAGCATCGGACATGTCCGGTGTACACCAGACAGTCCGGTGAATTATAGAGGAGTCGCCTCTGGAATTTCCCGAAGGTGACGAGTTTGGAGTTGGAGTCCTCTGGTGCACCGGACATGTCCGGTGGCACACCGGATAGTCCGGTGCGCCAGACCATAGGTGCCTTCGGTTGTCCCTTGCTCCTTTGTTTGAACCCAATACTTGGTCTTTTTATTGGCTAAGTGTGAACCTTTGACACCTGTATAACTTATACACTAGAGCAAACTAGTTAGTCCAATATTTGTGTTGGGCAATTCAACCACCAAAATTAATTAGGGACTAGGTGTAAGCCTAATTCCCTTTCAGCAAAACAAGACACATGATTTTTATCCCGTGGTTCGGCCAAATAACACTTGCCTACTTCCACGTTGTGGTGTCCCAATGGATGAGGGTTGCACTCAACCCCTTTCAAGTGATCCGATGATCAACTTGAATACCACGGTTTTTCCTTTAGAGTATTGTTCCCGTTTGCGAGGAATCTCCACAAATTGGAGTCTCTCGCCCTTACAATGGAGATCACAAAGAAAGCACGGAGTAAGGTTGGGAAGAGCAACACACACAAGACTCAAATACACAGCACATCCACGGACACAAGTGAAGACTCGAGCTCAAATGACAACACAGGGAGTTCGTGACTCGAATGGAGCTCAAATCTCTAACACAAGGTGAATGCGTGGGAACAGAGTCTGGATGCCTTTGAATACTTAGTGAATGCTTGGGTAACTCCTCCATGCGCCTAGGGGTCCCTTTTATAGCCCCAAGGCAGCTAGGAGCCGTTGGAGGCCAACTTGGAAGGCCAAACTTGCCTTCTATCGGGTGGTGCGCCGGACAGTCCGGTGCACCACCGGACAGTCCCTGTAGCTGTCCGGTGTGCGATCTCCTTCCATTTCTGGTGCATCTGACTGTTGGTCCTCGGTGTCGGTTGGCGCACCAAACACTGTCCGGTGCACACCGGACAGTCCGGTGTGCCCAACCGACTGTTAGCGCGACCACGTGTCACACGAAGATTGTGCGGCCGACCATTGGCGCAGGCGACCGTTGGCTCACTGGACAGTCTGGTGCACCACCGGACAGTCCGGTGAATTATAGCCGTACGTCGCTGATCCTTTTCTCGAGAGCGACGAGTTCATCGCGGACGACTCACTGGATAGTCCGGTGCACCACCGGACAGTCCCGTGAATTATAGTCGTACGTCGTCGTCAAGTCCCGAGAGCGGCCTTTTCACGCGGACAAGCCTGGCGCACCGGACACTGTCTGGTGCACCACTGGACAGTCCGGTGTGCCAAGCCGAGCTGAAGTTGGCTGCACACAGCCACCTCTTTTTCCAATTCTTTTCTCACTGTTTCTAGCACTTAGACAAAACACATTAGTACTCAAAACAATGTACTAAGTCTAGAAACGTACCTTTCTCTTTGATTTGCACTTTTCTCTTTACTTGGCACATGAGAACTTAATTAACGTGTTGGGCACTTAATCACCAAAACATTATTGAAATTGTCCAAAGGCACATTTCCCTTTCAATAAGGGGGTAACCACTAGATCTCGGGTTGCACTTTTTTGTGAGCATTACTCTTTTTTATTTTCTATTGAGCCATACATGATAGAGGATGCACTAAGAGATCTAGATTGGGTGATGGCAATGCAAGAGGAGCTCAACAATTTCACAAGGAATGAGGTATGGCATTTGGTTCCACGTCCTAATCAAAATGTTGTAGGTACCAAGTGCGTTTTCCGCAACAAGCAAGATGAGCATGGTGTGGTGACAGGAAATAAAGCCCGACTTGTGGCTAAAGGTTATTCACAAGTCGAAGGTTTGGACTTTGATGAAACTTATGCACCCGTAGCTAGGCTTGAGTCAATTTGTATATTACTTGCCTATGCTACTTACCATGGCTTTAAGCTTTACCAAATGGACGTGAAAAGTGCCTTTCTCAATGGACCCATCAAGGAAGAAGTTTATGTTGAGCAACCTCCCGGCTTTGAAGATAGTGAGTATCCTAACCATGTGTATAAACTCTCAAAGGCGCTTAATGGGCTCAAGCAAGCCCCAAGAGCATGGTATGAATGCCTGTGAGATTTTCTTATCACTAATGGCTTCAAAGTCAGAAAAGTCGATCCTACTCTCTTTACTAAAACTATTGCAAAAGACTTGTTTAATTGCCAAATTTATGTTGATGATATTATATTTGGGTCTACTAACAAGTCAACTTGTGAAGAGTTTAGTAGGACCATGATTCAAAAATTCGAGATGTCTATGATGGGGGAGTTGTAGTATTTTCTAGGATTTCAAATCAAGCAACTCCAAGAGGGCACCTTCATCAGCCAAACAAAATACATACAAGACATACTTAAGAAGTTTGGAATGAAGGATGGCAAACCCATCAAAACACCCATGGGAACAAATGGGCATCTCGACATCGACACGGGAGGTAAATCCGTAGATTAAAAGGTATACCGATCAATGATAGGTTATTTACTCTATTTATGTGCATCTCGACTGGATATTATGCTTTCAGTATGCATGTGTGCAAGATTTCAGGCAAATTCTAAGGAAGTTCACCTTAGGGCCGTGAAGAGAATCATGAGATACTTAGTTTACACTCCTAAGTTTGGGCTTTGGTATCCCAGGGGATCCACTTTTGATTTAATAGGATATTCCGATGCCGATTGGGCAGGGTGTAAAATTGATAGGAAGAGCACATCAGGGACTTATCAGTTTCTAGGGAGATTTCTAGTGTCTTGGGCTTCAAAGAAACAAAACTCTGTATCTCTTTCCATCGTTGAAGCCGAGTACATTGCCGTAGGTCATTGTTGTGCACAATTACTTTGGATGAGGCAAACCCTTAGGGACTATGCTACAAATTGAGCAAAGTCCCTCTCCTATGTGATAATGAGAGTGCAATCCGCATGACGGATAATCCCGTTGAACATAGCTGCACTAAGCACATAAACATTCGGTATCACGTTCTGAGGGATCACCAACAAAAGGGAGATATCGAAATTGCTTATGTTAATACCCAAAACCAATTAGCCGATATCTTTACCAAGCCACTAGATGAGAAAACCTTTAGCAAACTTAGGAATGAGCTAAATATACTTGATTCTTGGAATTTTGATTGAAACATTGCACACATAGCTCATTTATATACCTTTGATCATATCTCTTTTCAATTGGTTTCAGAAGGCAAACCGAATGCGAACCATGTACGTGCCAGGATCAGCAATTCACATACACAGCAGTTACATAACATGGACATCATCACACAGTGCTCAAAATAGTATTAAAAGGGAAATAATAGTCGATTACATCATGCGTCTGAGACGTCCATATAGTCCTTACAATAAATCAAAGTGCGAAAACGAAACGTAGATAACCGCGGCCTTCACAGGCAGCCGACTGGGGGTTGCCGCTAACCCACACCTAGAACTCGTCGTAGTCTTGGAACTCCTGGAAGTCTCCTTCCACAGCTTCATCTTCTCCTGAGCAGTGGTTGCAATGCTGACAACCTGGGGATGGGGGGTTTGGCGTGTAGAGCAAGAGTGAGTACACATCAACATACTCAGCAAGTATCCTGTTTGGCTGTAGTGGACTAGCTTTATGTGGGGGTAAGTCAAGCAGTAGCTTTTAGTTGGTCAGTTTATTATTTACTAGTAGAAAGCCAGGTTTTAGCATTAACCCAAGTTATTAACCCAAAGTACCCTTTCCAAACGGAAAGAATACCACTTACCATTACCATAAGCATAATCATAACCATCCTCATTGTCATCTGTAAACCAAAATGTCTCTGATCAAGTACCACTAATCACTGGAGCTCCCTTGGCCGCTCATAACCGCGAGCACGGCTGATATATCAGTTTTCAAACACTCTGCAGAGGTTGTGCACTTTACCCACAAGCCGTGATTCCCTCTTGCCTCGAGCCGATCAAACCCTTAAACACTACCAAGGTGAATAGGCAGGGTCTCACTACGTAGCCTTTACAAAGATTTCCCCGGGGCTGTAGCCGCCCGTTAGGTTTCCTAAATGTACCGCACTCCTCCCCAAGGGACAAATCAACCTTGGCAGAGCGAGCCGCATACACCGAGCCCCATTGACGGCACAACGGCTAAGCGAACTACACCCCGGTTCCTCTAATTATTCAGCTAAGGGCGTCCCACTCCACCCTCATGGTTGCACTGTTTTTCCCGGGCGGTCATCCATAGAACAGGTCCTTACGGAGAGACACTCGAGAAACCGCTCGAGCCCCCTTGAAGACCACAAGTACAACATCATAATAAGAGAAGGGAAAACAGCGTATCATATATAATCTCATCATGTTCATTGATTAGAGTTTGAGCAATAGCATAGAGCTAAGTAATAATAATCCGACCCAAATAGGTAAACAAGGACATGGATAACAAAAGCTAGTCAATCCTTAGGTATAAATGTGTAATGCGGGAGGTGAATTAAAGAATGAATAGGACAGAGATAGGTCAAAGGACACTTGCCTCCACCAACCGACTGCTGCTCAGGGGCTTCTCCTGCGAGTTCTTCGGGCTCTCCAACCGGATCGTTCTCTATGCGATTGCAAGCATACATACATCCATCCATTCAAATTAGGAAACAAACAGTACACCATACAAGAGAACAAATAAAGTAAATATGCATAGAATATCACATACGATGATGAATTTACCATGGTTAGAAAGAAATGAGAAAAGGTCTCGCGAGAGTTAAAGCTTATGCCCGAGACACACTACGGGTTGGTGAATAACTAGACGTCATGTGTTCTAGTTCCAATTGGTTCTAACAAAAGAATTAGCTACATGCACTAATGTAAACGTGACCACTTTTAGTAGATTAACATTGAATAAGATAGACGATTAGCTATACAAATTAACTAACGTAACCAATTTCCAAATTGAGACTCCTATCTTATTAATAATAACAACGTGATTAGCGCATATAGGATACGGGGGGGTAGACGGGGCTAGGGGGGTAGACGATCGTGTCGCGAGCGCAACAGGGCGATATGCGTCGCGTCGCGAGCACGACGAGCTACGCCAGAACGCTGCGCGAACACGCGCGCGCGCAAAGTCACACTTAACGTGCTGCGAACGAGTCACGCACGCGTCGGGGCCATACGCTGGCCGAGCTCGAGGCCGCGCGCCGAAGGCACGCTGGGCCGAGCTCGAGGCCACGCCGAGGGCCGACGCGACGCGAGCAAGGCACGGCGGGGCGAGCGGGCAAGCACGGCGCACGGGCGGGGCGAAGCACGGGCAGGGCGGGGGCACGGCCGAGGCCGAGAGCGGGGGCGGCCGAGCCGGGGCACGGGGGCGGTCGGGCCGGGGCCGGGGCGCGGGGGCGGCCGAGGCCGGGCGCGGGGCGGTTGGGCCGGGGCCGGGGCGCGGGCGGCCGAGCCAGGGCGGGGACGGCCGGGCCGGGGCGGGGGGCGGCTGAACCGGGGCGGGGGCGGCCGAACCGGGGCGGGGGGCGGCTGAACCGGGGCGGGGGCGGCCGAGCAGGGGCCGGGACGGCCGGGCCGGGGCGGCGGAGGCGGCCGAGCCGGGCGGGGCTCGCCGGGGGGCGGCCGAGCCGGGGCCGGGCGGGGCAGCGCGGGGACGGCCGAGCCGGGGCGCGGCGAGGCGGGGCCGGCCGAGGTCGGGGACGGGGGGGGCCGAGGGCGGCCGAGCTGGGCGGCCGAGCGGGCGAGGCCGGGGTCGGGGCGCGGCAGGGCGGGGGTGGCGGAGGCGGCCGAGCCGGGCGGCCGGGCCGGGGCGAGCGCGCCCACGGCGCGGGGAAGGGCGCCGACGAGAGGGGGAAGGGGGAGGAAGTGAGGGAGGAGAGGGGAGGGGGAGGGCGGCGCGGCGGCGGTGCTGGGGAGGGAGCGGCGGCGGCGGCGCTAGGGCAGGGAGAGGGCGGCGGCGGTTAGGGTAGGGGAGGGGAGAGAGAGAGGGAGAGGGAGGGGATTTTTTGGAAAAAGAAAAAAAAGAAAAGGGGAGGGGGGTGGCTGGGCCGGCTGGGCCCAAAGGGGGGGGAAAGGGGGCGCGCGGCTAGGCCGGCGCGGGGCCCACGCGGGAAGGGGGGAAGGGGGCGGCTGGGCCACCAGCTGGGCCGGCCGAAGGGGGGAAGGGGGGAAAGAGAAAAGAAAAAAAGAAAAAAAAGAAAAAAAAGAAAAGGCTTTTCCTTTTTTCTGATTTCTAATTTCCTCTAGATGAAAGCATTCACATTTTTAATCAATCAAGAAGTATGCATGGTTCGGCATGATGCATCACACAAAATAAAGTATTTTAAGGTTTTGCTTTACACGAGGTCTAAAGCCAAAACCCGCTGCGACTTTGGAAAAGATCAAGGCTTAGCGAGAAGAAAAGGGAAAAAAGAAAGAGTAACGCCTGAATTTGGTGAGAGAAAAGAAGAAAAAATTCTACCCCCAAATTCAGGGCGTTACAAACCTATCCCCCTTAAAAGAATCTCGCCCTCGAGATTCAGGGTTGGCTAGCAAAGAGCTCAGGGTATTTGGCCATCAGATCATCTTCACGCTCCCAGGTTGCTTCTTCCTCTGAATGGTGATTCCACCTGACTTTGCACATTCTGATGGTCTTCCTTCGGGTGACTCTGTCTGCAACCTCAAGGATTTGCACTGGCTTCTCAACGTAGGTCAAGTCCTCCTGGACTTCAAGACCTTCCACTGGCAACTGCTCTTCTGGCACACGCAAGCACTTCTTCAGTTGAGACACATGAAAGACATCATGCACTGCGGACAAATTCTCTGGCAGACTGAGCTGATAGGCCACTTCTCCACGCTTTGCGAGAATCTGGTACGGACCAATGTAGCGGGGTGCTAGCTTGCCTTTGACTCCGAATCTTCTGACTCCCCTGATCGGTGACACTTTCAGATAGATAAAGTCTCCGACTTCGAAACTCAGCTCTCTTCTTCTTGTGTCTGCATAGCTTCGCTGCCTTGATTGCGCTATCTTCAGATTCTCTCGGACCATCTTGATGTTCTCTTCGGCTTCAAGCAAAATGTCTGGCCCGAACACTTGCTTTTCCCCAGGCTGATCCCATTGCAACGGAGTTCTACAACTCCTCCCATAGAGCGCTTGAAATGGTGACATCTTCAAACTGGCCTGGTAACTGTTGTTATAGGAGAATTCTGC
Organism: Zea luxurians; assembly: GCA_029449295.1. NCBI lineage: Eukaryota > Viridiplantae > Streptophyta > Magnoliopsida > Poales > Poaceae > Zea > Zea luxurians. The sequence goes on along the minus strand of JAOPSE010000227.1, from coordinate 857,469 downwards.
ATAAGGCAATCGCTTATCCCATCCGGACTGATCTTGCAGCGCACAGGCTCTCAACATATCTTCGAGAATTTGATTGGTCCTTTCGGTCTGGCCATCTGTCTGCGGATGATAAGCTGAACTGAAATTCAGATGTGTGCCCAAGGCTTCATGCAACTGCTGCCAGAAATGAGAGGTGAACTGCGTTCCTCTGTCTAACACTATCTTCTTTGGCACACCATGAAGACAAACGATCCGAGACATATACAACTCTGCCAGTACTGCGCTGCTATAGTTGGTCTTGACAGGTATGAAGTGGGCTGACTTGGTCAAACGGTCCACTACTACCCAAATAGAATCGTAGCCGGCTCGAGTGCGAGGCAATCCGACTATGAAATCCATGCCGATTTCATCCCATTTCCACTGAGGAATCTGCAACAGTTGTAACAATCCAGCAGGTCTCTGGTGCTCTGCCTTAATTCTTCGACAACTATCGCACATAGCCACATACTCTGCGATTTCCCTCTTCATTCCGTACCACCAGAACTTCTTCTTCAGATCCTGATACATCTTCTCACTGCCAGGGTGAATCGAATAGGCTGTCTCATGAGCTTCCTTGAGGATCAACTCTCGAATGGATCGGACATTGGGAACGCACAAGCGGTCTTTGAACCATATCACACCTTCTGCATCTTTACAAAAATCTTTGCCTCTGCCATCTAGAATCAGTCGCCGAATCTCACTGATCTTTTCATCATTCTTCTGTGCTTCTTTGATTTCTCGCTCCAAGGTAGGTTCCAACTCAACTGTGACTCCTCGCGAATTGTTCAGAAACCCAAGACTCAACCTGTCAAACTCCTTGGCCAACTCATAAGGCATCGGACGAGCGACCATCAGATTGACTTGACTCTTCCTGCTCAAAGCATCTGCCACTACGTTCGCTTTGCCTGGATGGTAATGGATCTCCAACTCATAGTCTTTGATCAACTCTAACCATCTTTGTTGCCTCATGTTCAACTCCAACTGAGTGAATATGTACTTCAGACTCTTGTGGTCTGTGTAAACATCGCATTTCTGTCCATACAGATAGTGCCTCCATGTCTTCAGTGCGTGAACCACTGCTGCCAATTCTAGGTCATGGATTGGGTAATTCTTCTTATGAACCTTCAGCTGTCGGGACGAGTAAGCCACAACTCTTCCCTCTTGCATCAACACGCATCCCAAACCTGTGTAACAAGCATCACAGTACACAGAGAAGGGCTTGTGCACATCAGGCAAGACTAGGACAGGCGCTGTTGTCAACTTCTCTTTCAGCGCTTCGAAGGCCTCTTGACATTTCTGGGTCCACTTGAACTCAACCTTGTTGCCTAGCAACACTGTCATTGGTTTCGCAATCTTCGAAAACCCTTCAATGAATCGCCGATAATATCCGGCCATTCCAATGAAACTCTTGATTCCTCGAGCATCTATTGGCGCTTTCCAGTTCAGAATGTCTGCCACTTTCTTCGGATCCACAGCCAATCCTTCTTTGTTGATTATGTGACCCAAGAACAGGACCTCATTGATCCAGAACTCACACTTGCTCAACTTTGCATACAACTGGTGCTCTCGCAATCTCTGCAATACCATCCTCAAATGATCTGCATGTTCTTCTTCACTTTGAGAATAAACCAGAATGTCATCAATGAATACCACCACAAACTTATCAAGATAATCCATGAATACGCTGTTCATCAAGTTCATGAAAAACGCTGGTGCATTGGTCAAACCAAAAGACATCACTGTGAACTCATATAACCCATACTTGGTAGTGAATGCCGTCTTTGGAATGTCCGAAGGTCGGATCCTGAGCTGATGATAACCTAACCTCAGATCGATCTTGGAGAACACACTGGCTCCTCTCAACTGGTCGAACAGATCTTCTATTCTGGGCAAAGGGTATTTGTTCTTGATCGTGACTTCATTCAAAGCTCGATAATCGATACACATCCTTTTGGTGCCATCTTTCTTTTCCACGAACAAGACAGGGGCGGCCCAAGGCGAGGTGCTTGGCCGGATGTAACCTTTCTCTGACAGCTCATCAATCTGCTTCTTAAGCTCAACCAACTCTGGTCCGGATATTCTGTAAGCTCTCTTAAAGATAGGGGCGGTTCCAGGAAGAAGCTCTATGGCAAACTCAACTTTCCGCTCTGGTGGCATACCCGGTAAATCCTTTGGAAACACATCTGGAAATTCAGACACAACCTTGATACTCTCAATTGGGCCTGCTTCACTGCTATCAACAGCCATCTGATAACAACTTCCTCTCTTCGGCTCAGGCGGGACTAACTCGGTCACCACTTCCTCTCCTAGTGGTGACACCAACTTGATTGTCCTTTTATCACAACTGATAACTGCCTGATACTTATCTAGCCAATTCATCCCTAGGATGACATCTATTCCTTGAGTACCCATTACTATAAGGTTAGCGGGAAACGCTATCCCCCTTATTTCCACGCTTACATTTAAACAGATGCTATCAGCTCGAATTCTACCACCGGCTGAGTCAATTTGAATGGGGGTTGACATGGTAGTAATTGGAAGATTATGTGCTTCTACCCATGATGCAGAAATGAAAGAATGCGTTGCTCCAGTATCAAATAACACTTTTGCAATATGGGAGTCGACTGGGAACATACCTACTATCATGCCGGGGGTCTCCTGAACTGCTTCAGCCTCCAAGTGGTTCAGTCTTCCATGATTGTAACGCGGCTGAGGGCGATTGCCTGCTCCAGGCTGAGACACATTCTGCTTTGCTGGGGCATTGGGGCCTGACTGCTGCTGGGCTGCCTTCTTCGGGCATTGCATCACCCAGTGGCCTTGCTCTCCACAGTGGAAACATGCTCTGTTTCCAACCTGAGCTGGTGCTGCCTGATTGTTCTGCTGGCTTGCTGGGGCAGGAAGACGAGGTGTCTGCTGATTCTGCCTCTGAAACTGACCTCCTGACTGATTGCTCTGACGGTTCTGGTACTGGTGCTGAGGGTACTGCCTTTGGAACTGCTGATGCTGCTGAGGTGGACGCTGGTTCTGCCTGAACTGCTGAGGTTGATTGCCTGAGAAACGAGGACGGTTGCTGCTTCCAGGCTGGGGTCCACTGATCTTGCGCTTATGATCCTCCATCTCCCTACGCTTTCTTTCTGTCATAATTGCTCTGTCAATTAGGTGCTGGAATGTCGGGAAGGTGTGATTCATCAGTTGGTACTGAAGAGGGTCAACCAAGCCTCTCAAGAAACGGTACTGTCACTTGGCATCAGTGTTGACATCTTCAGGAGCATAGCGAGACAACTGCAGAAACCTGTCTCGATACTCACTGACAGATGATGACCCTTGCTTAAGGGCCAGGAACTCCTCCTTCTTCACTGTCATCAGACCTGCAGGCACATGGTACTGACGAAAGCTACCTCTGAACTCTTCCCAGGTGATGGCATCGGGGTTGGCATGGGTGGCGAGATAAGACTCCCACCATGATTGGGCTGCTCCTCTCAACAGACGGGGACCATATAGAACTTTCTCCCTGTCATCGCACTGAGCGGTATGCAACTCCCGCTCCACAGTGCGCAGCCAATCTTCAGCATCCATGGGGTCAGAAGAGTGAGCAAACGTTGGTGGATGACCTCTCATGAATTCAGCACGCTTGTCTCTGGGCATCTAAGGCATCTGAGGCTGAGGTGGTGCTTGCTGCTGTTGCTGCTGCTGCTGCTGAATGGCGGCTAGAGTTTGACCGATGGCTTGAACCGCTTGAGTCTGCATCAGAAACATCTGCTCGATCGACATCGGGGGCGGGGGCGGCAGGTGCTGCTGCTGGGGCACCTCATCCTGTGGAGCGGTTCGCTCCTGCTGAGCACGCCTTCCTCCTCTGCGCCTGTTCTCTGATATCTGCAGAATGCAACCACACATCAGAACTGATCTGGCAAATCTTGCAGCATAAGAAAAGAGTATAGAATTCTCCAACAGCACTGAACAGATGAGCATCTTCACTGATCTCCAACACAGACCACACAGCTTCTCAGATAAAGAGGAAAGTGGAATAAAGGTTTTCCCAACTATATAACTAACTCCATTAACATAATATGTAAACCAAAATGCAGGGGGTACCCACACTCTGGTGACAGTCATTACAAAAATCCAAACCAAACATAGTTCATCATGACAAACATAGATGCACAGGATATAGCAAACTATCCTGTCTAACTAAGACTAACTAAAAGCGGGACTAACGCTAAGACCGTAGCTTCTACGTATATGTTTTGTATTAATTACAAGATCCAACTCTAGCGATCTATGGTTCTAGATTTATCTTGGTCTTGCAGTCGGGATTGCCATAAGACTGGCGTCCACGCCGAGGTGAGCGGTACGGGTGCTGAGTCCCAACGGGGGCGGGGGAACCATCATCCAAGTGACGACGTTCCGCGCGCTCAGCCCGCAGCAGGGCGATCTCAGCACGAGCCCTACTCAGCTCGTCTAATGCATGGTCCAGCTCCGTGTTTAGCACGGCGGCTAGGTTGACTGTGCTGCTCAACCTAGGATTGTCCTCACCAGCAGGTGAAACAATCACGCCTCCTGTGCTGCCAGATGGACGGCGGGGGTAATACTTCAGGTCGAGACCGTCAGCTACCCCACCGAGAACCGAGCAGTAGTGCGAAAGCGCACGCCGTGCAGCGGCTTGCATGGCTGCCTCAGCTGAGTCCCGCTCAGAGATGGAATAGTGCTCTGAGCAGGCCTCCGCACCCTGGAGACTGTTCTCCGGACGGCGCACCAAACAGGTCGCCTCCCAGCGGTCCGGGTAGACCCCGCGACTATGCTGGTAGACCACACAGCGATACTCGATGGACCAAGTACGTCGGTCAAGTGCCCGTCGTAGCAGGGTGTCGAGCGCATCATGGAAGTGACACCCGCGAGCAGCGTCACGAGTGATGGGTCGAGCAACCCATCCTTCCGGCTCATGGTCAGCAGGGAAGTCGGTGTCGTGGCTCGGGCTGTCGTCGCCACCTCCGTCGTCTGGGTCTCCTCCAGCAGCTACTCCAGAGGCTGGGGCGCCCAGTGGTGGTGCAGGGGGCGCCTCCAGGGGAAGCACAGGAGAGCAGCTCCTCACGGACTCTATCTCCTGCTGGAGCGAGAAAGAAGAGCCCTGCTGCTCCTGTCGTCGACGTTCCTGCTCCTCATGCAGGCGGTGGTGCAGTCTCTCCAAGTGGCTGGACTGACTGGCCACGGGACGGCGAAGCGGACGCTCCGCAAGGCGGGAGGGTAAGAAGGGGATGACAGACTTTCGTGCAGTGTGTCTAAGTCGAGCCATCTACAAAAGACACCGCAAGCAAAAGAGTGAGAACAGAATTAATATGACCAGCAAATAATGAATCATGAATAAATGAAGGATTAGAATAAAACACAATTTTCAGCAAGGTATAATATATAGTAGAATATAGGTTTGGTCGGTATGACCAACTTTTGAAGGGATATCAAAGTCAAGGTAGGGACAGAGGTCTATAGTCCTTAGAACGACCATTCTATTCTAGGTTAGCGGTCCTACAGTCAGCACGGCTTTGATACCACTTATGTCACACCCGGTTTCAGAAGGCAAACCGAATGCGAACCATGTACGTGCCAGGATCAGCAATTCACATACACAGCAGTTACATAACATGGACATCATCACACAGTGCTCAAAATAGTATTAAAAGGGAAATAATAGTCGATTACATCATGCGTCTAAGACGTCCATATAGTCCTTACAATAAATCAAAGTGCGAAAACGAAACGTAGATAACCGCGGCCTTCACAGGCAGCCGACTGGGGGTTGCTGCTAACCCACACCTAGAACTTGTCGTAGTCTTGGAACTCCTGGAAGTCTCCTTCCACAGCTTCATCTTCTCCTGAGCAGTGGTTGCAATGCTGACAACCTGGGGATGGGGGGTTTGGCGTGTAGAGCAAGAGTGAGTACACATCAACATACTCAGCAAGTATCCTATTTGGCTGTAGTGGACTAGCTTTATGTGGGGGTAAGTCAAGCAGTTGCTTTTAGTTGGTCAGTTTATTATTTACTAGTAGAAAGCCAGGTTTTAGCATTAACCCAAGTTATTAACCCAAAGTACCCTTTCCAAACGGAAAGAATACCACTTACCATTACCATAAGCATAATCATAACCATCCTCATTGTCATCTGTAAACCAAAATGTCTCTGATCAAGTACCACTAATCACTGGAGCTCCCTTGGCCGCTCATAACCGCGAGCACGGCTGATATATCAGTTTTCAAACACTCTGCAGAGGTTGTGCACTTTACCCACAAGCCGTGATTCTCTCTTGCCTCGGGCCGATCAAACCCTTAAACACTACCAAGGTGAATAGGCAGGGTCTCACTACGTAGCCTTTACAAAGATTTCCCCGGGGCTGTAGCCGCCCGTTAGGTTTCCTAAATGTACCGCACTCCTCCCCAAGGGACAAATCAACCTTGGCAGAGCGAGCCGCATACACCGAGCCCCATTGACGGCACAACGGCTAAGCGAACTACACCCCGGTTCCTCTAATTATTCAGCTAAGGGCGTCCCACTCCACCCTCATGGTTGCACTGTTTTCCCGGGCGGTCATCCATAGAACAGGTCCTTACGGAGAGGCACTCGAGAAACCGCTCGAGCCCCCTTGAAGACCACAAGTACAACATCATAATAAGAGAAGGGAAAACAGCGTATCATATATAATCTCATCATGTTCATTGATTAGAGTTTGAGCAATAGCATAGAGCTAAATAATAATAATCCGACCCAAATAGGTAAACAAGGACATGGATAACAAAAGCTAGTCAATCCTTAGGTATAAATGTGTAATGCGGGAGGTGAATTAAAGAATGAATAGGACAGAGATAGGTCAAAGGACACTTGCCTCCACCAACCGACTGCTGCTCAGGGGCTTCTCCTGCGAGTTCTTCGGGCTCTCCAACCGGATCGTTCTCTATGCGATTGCAAGCATACATACATCCATCCATTCAAATTAGGAAACAAACAGTACACCATACAAGAGAACAAATAAAGTAAATATGCATAGAATATCACATACGATGATGAATTTACCATGGTTAGAAAGAAATGAGAAAAGGTCTCGCGAGAGTTAAAGCTTATGCCCGAGACACACTACGGGTTGGTGAATAACTAGATGTCACGTGTTCTAGTTCCAATTGGTTCTAACAAAAGAATTAGCTACATGCACTAATGTAAACGTGACCACTTTTAGTAGATTAACATTGAATAAGATAGACGATTAGCTATACAAATTAACTAACGTAACCAATTTCCAAATTGAGACTCCTATCTTATTAATAATAACAACGTGATTAGCGCATATAGGATACGGGGGGTAGACGGGGCTAGGGGGGTAGACGATCGTGTCACGAGCGCAACAGGGCGATATGCGTCGCGTCGCGAGCACGACGAGCTACGCCAGAACGCTGCGCGAACACGCGCGCGCGCAAAGTCACACTTAACGTGCTGCGAACGAGTCGCGCACGCGTCGGGGCCGTACGCTGGCCGAGCTCGAGGCCGCGCGCCGAAGGCACGCTGGGCCGAGCTCGAGGCCACGCCGAGGGCCGACGCGAAGCGAGCAAGGCACGGCGGGGCGAGCGGGCAAGCACGGCGCACGGGCGGGGCGAAGCACGGGCAGGGCGGGGGCACGGCCGAGGCCGAGAGCGGGGGCGGCCGAGCCGGGGCACGGGGGCGGTCGGGCCGGGGTCGGCCGAGCCGGGGCACGGGGCGGTCGGGCCGGGGCGCGGGGGCGGCCGAGGCCGGGCGCGGGGCGGTTGGGCCGGGGCCGGGGCGCGGGCGGCCGAGCCGGGGCGGGGACGGCCGGGCCGGGGCGGGGGCGGCTGAACCGGGGCGGGGGCGGCCGAACCGGGGCGGGGGCGGCTGAACCGGGGCGGGGGCGGCCGAGCAGGGGCCGGGACGGCCGAGCCGGGCGGGGCTCGCCGGGGGGCGGCCGAGCCGGGGCCGGGCGGGGCGGCGCGGGGACGGCCGAGCCGGGGCCGGGCGGGGCGGCGCGGGGACGGCCGAGCCGGGGCGCGGCGAGGCGGGGCCGACCGAGGTCGGGGACGGGGGGGGCCGAGGGCGGCCGAGCTGGGCGGCCGGGCCGGGCGGCCGGGCGAGCGAGCCGGGGCCGGGGCGAGCGCGCCCACGGCGCGGGGAAGGGCGCCGACGAGAGGGGGAAGGGGGAGGAAGTGAGGGAGGAGAGGGGAGGGGGAGGGAGGGCCTCATCGCGGCGGGAGAGGGTGGCGCGGCGGCGGCGCTGGGGAGGGAGCGGCGGCGGCGGCGCTAGGGCAGGGAGAGGGCGGCGGCGGTTAGGGTAGGGGAGGGGAGAGAGAGAGGGAGAGGGAGGGGATTTTTGGAAAAAGAAAAAAAAGAAAAGGGGAGGGGGGCGGCTGGGCCGGCTGGGCCCAAAGGGGGGGAAAGGGGGCGCGCGGCTGGGCCGGCGCGGGGCCCACGCGGGAAGGGGGGAAGGGGGCGGCTGGGCCGCCAGCTGGGCCGGCCGAAGGGGGGGAAGGGGGGAAAGAGAAAAGAAAAAAAAGAAAAAAAAAGAAAAGGCTTTTCCTTTTTTTTCTGATTTCTAATTTCCTCTAGATAAAAGCATTCACATTTTTAATCAATCAAGAAGTATGCATGGTTCGGCATGATGCATCACACAAAATAAAGTATTTTAAGGTTTTGCTTTACACGAGGTCTAAAGCCAAAACCCGCTGCGAGTTTGGAAAAGATCAAGGCTTAGCGAGAAGAAAAGGAAAAAAAGAAAGAGTAACGCCTGAATTTGGTGAGAGAAAAGAAGAAAAAATTTTACCCCCAAATTCAGGGCGTTACAGTAAAATTGATAGGAAGAGCACATCAGGGACTTATCAGTTTCTGGGGAGATTTCTAGTGTCTTGGGCTTTAAAGAAACAAAACTCTGTAGCTCTTTCCATCGTTGAAGCCGAGTACATTGCCGTAGGTCATTGTTGTGCACAATTACTTTGGATGAGGCAAACCCTTAGGGACTATGCTACAAATTGAGCAAAGTCCCTTTCCTATGTGATAATGAGAGTGCAATCTGCATGACGGATAATCCCGTTGAACACAGCTGCACTAAGCACATAAACATTCGGTATCACGTTCTGAGGGGTCACCAACAAAAGGGAGATATCGAAATTGCTTATGTTAATACCCAAAACCAATTAGCCGATATCTTTACCAAGCCACTAGATGAGAAAACCTTTAGCAAACTTAGGAATGAGCTAAATATACTTGATTCTTGGAATTTTGATTGAAACATTGCACACATAGCTCATTTATATACCTTTGATCATATCTCTTTTCATTTGGTACAATTGTCTATTTCTTATTTTTCTTGTACCAAGACTACGACTAATGTGTTTTCAAGTGTAATTCTATACTAAGTCGTAGATTGAAAGGGAAATGGAGGATACGGCAAAGACGACGCTTCCACTCTACTCTACTGGTATCATTTACCCCTTGTCGTTACTCCATAATCTCTTAAATTGGTATAATCTTTCACTCATATTTCTTTTACCAATGGGGGAGAAAGTATTCAAGGGCTCCAATGTTCTCTATTTTTGGTGATTAATGCCAAAGGGAAGAAAATATTAAGCCTAAAGCAAAAGGACCGCACCACCATTTCAAATTTCAAAAATTTCACAAATGTTTGTCTTTCAATTGATAGTCAAAGCAATTTTAAATTAGTATGAACTTTCAATTGGTATCTTCAAAAGTAAAATGTCAATTAATGTATTTTCAATTGATATCAATTGGTGTCCTTGTTTTCACTTGATTTGTGAAAGTAAAATTTCAAATTGGTATCTACTTCAAAACCCTCTTGAAAGCTAATAGGAGAATTTCATTCAGGGGGAGCTTTTATTTAGTCAAAGGAAAAGCATTTGAAACGGGGGGAGAAATTTCAAATCTTGAAAATGCTTCTTGCATTCTTATTCATATACCTTTGACTATTTGCAAAAGGACTTTGAAAAGATTTTCCAAAAAGATTTGCAAAAACAAACATGTGGTGCAAGTGTGGTCCAAAATGTAAAATAAAAAGAAAGCCAATCCATTCACTCTTATTCTTAGTAAGACTTTCAAATTGGTTTAACTCCAAGTAACATATGCACATTCATCATAAATGCAAACTAGTTACATTTCTGCACTTCATATTTGGTTTGGTTTGTGTTGGCATCAATCACCAAAAAGGGGAGATTAAAAGGGAAATTGGGTAACCATTTCCTATAATTAATTTTGGTGGTTGACGACCAACGTAAACCTATGGACTAACTAATTTGTTTAGAATTCATGTATTACAGGTGCATAAGGTTCAACACAAACCAACAAAACAATCAAGTTAGGGACACAATCTAATTGGAGCAAAAGGACTTGATTGTGCTGAAGAATGGTGCACCGGACTGTCTGGTGTGCCACCGGACAGTGTCCGGTGCACCTGGACCGTACAACATCAAAACAGCCACTCTCGAGAAAACGAAGACGCGCTCCGCTATGATTCACCGGACTGTCCGGTGAGCCACCGGACTGTCCGGTGAGCCACCGGATTGTCCGGTGTGCTAGCGGAGCAACAGCTAACCAGCGCTAACGGTCGACTTTGATATGATGAACAGTGACGAACAGTACCGCGTAGAAGTCAGAGCGACGAAGTCAGAGGGGCACCGGACTGTCCAGTGTGGCACCGAACTGCCTGGTGCCTGTCACATCCCGGTTTTGGAAGGTAAACCGAATGCGAACCATGTACGTGCCAGGATCAGAACTCACGTACACAGCGCTTACATAGTTGGACATCATCACACAATGCTCGAAAATAAATAGCAGAAAGGTACTTTATTACATCAAGATGTCCAAGACATCCATAGAGTCTAATACATAACCATTGTTTAACAAAAATATCAAAGTGCGGAATTACGAAATGTAGATGCTAAGCCTGCACAGGCAGCTGACTGGGGGTTTGCCACTAAGAAAGAACTAGAACTCGTCGTAGTCCTAAAACTCCTCAAAGTCCTCCATGTTACCAGCTTCACCTCCTGAGCATTGAGAACAGTGGGGACAACCTAGGGTGGGGTGGTTTGTAAAGCAAGGGTGAGTACACATCAACGTACTCAGCAAATGTCCCGTTTGGCTAAGGTGGACTAGCTGTATGTGGAGTTAAGGTTAAGCAGTTGCTTTTAGTTGGTCAAGTTTTATTATTATAAGTAGAGCCAAATTTTAGTAATAACCCAGTTATTACCCAGAGGCACTCCCTCCAAGAGGAAATACCAGAGATCAGGATTATATTCACCATTGTTAATCATCATCATAAAAGTAACCATTGTTCTTCTAATCGAAGAGGATCCCAAGGCTGCTCATAACCGTGAGCATGGCTGATATACCAGTTTCTGACACTCTGCAGAGGTTGCACACTTTACCCACAAGCCATGATTCCCATTCTACCCGGGGTTCTAGCCTCCCTATTGATCACTAACAAGGTGACCTAGCAGGGTCTCACTATGTAGCCTTTACAAAGATTTCCTAGAGGTCATAGCCGCCCGTTAGGTTTCTCCAGTTTGATAAACATAGTACATCTCCCCAAAGGAAGGGTGACTAACAAAACCAAATCAAAGAACCTCTGCAACCAACCTCGGCAGAGCAAGTACTGTGCCTGGACCCCATTGACGGCCCTACGGTGAAGCCAACTACTCCTCTGGTTCCTCTAATTAATCAGCTAAGGGCGTCCCATTCCACCCTCATGGTTGCACTGTTATCCCGGGTTGTCACTCCCCAAATAGGTCCTTACAGAGAGGTACTCAGGAAAGAGCCTGAGCCCCCTAAAGTAATCACAACAACCCCATCGGGATAACATCATCGTATCATAAAAGATCACATCATGTTCATTGATTAAGTTTAAGCAATAGCATAAGCTAACCATGATTAACCCAAAAGGGTAAACAAGGGAAAGGGAAATACAAACTATTCAATCCTTAGGTTTCAATAATGTAATGCAGGATAGTGAATTATAAAGTAAAGTAGGACATGATAGGTCTAAGGACACTTGCCTTCACCAGGTTGTTGCTCAGAGGGATCTTCGACAACACACTCAGGAACCACGAGCTGCTTGTTGTCTAAGTAAAAGCGAGCATACATTCAATACATTTGGAAGGTAAAAATGAACATCACATCACACATGTACAAATATTAGCACACAACTCAAGAAGGTACAGTATTAAGTACAGAGGAATGAGGTCAAGTTATAAAAATGGACTAATCCTAATTGGGGGATTGATTACTCTCTAAATGTTTGGAACATAGCTCAAAAAGGTTAAGTAGTGATTAAAACAAATGAAAGCTAGAATTATAAGATAAACTACTCTCATTTAGAAATTTGATTATGTTTTAAGTATTATCCATAATTACATTCCTAATTCTATTTATGTCATTAAGGCCTAGAGGTTAAGCCAAAAATAAATCCAAGTAATGCATAACACTAATCTCTCAAGATTGAATATACTTTATTCCTAGGGTTCTCCTTTTATTTATTTCATTAAATAAATAAATCAACATATACTTTAATTTTATATTCTAAGTGTAAAAATTAAAGTGTACATATTACAGTTGGTCATAATTTATTTGAACAGAGAATAATTTGGTGAACATTTCGCAATTTGAACCACTAAATTTGGAGTTCATATGAAAAATATATGAAATAAACAAGTTTTGAAGTTTGAAATATGAAATTAGGGCTAAATCTGTGATTAAATAAAAGTCCAGGGCTAAATCTGTAAGAATACAGGGGTCTGCGTGCGAAAACTAGGGGCGGCGGGTTTATTTCCAATAAACCGAGGGTCTCTTTAAGAAAACTACCGCGCGAAGGGGTATTGGGTGAATCTAACCGTCGGATCTAAAACCAACGGCTGAGATTAGATCTGCGGCCGAGGGTGCGCGTGGGCGGGCAAGCACTGACAAGCGGGCCAGGGGCGTAAGGCGCGCGGGCGCGAAGCGGTATCCTGGGGTCCGGGCCATTCGATCAAGATCGGACAGAGGGGGTCCGAGGAGGTCCGAGCCGTTCGATCGAGATCAGACAGGGGAAATCAGACCGGGAAGGATGAGCGGCTGTGGGTGGCACTGACAGGCGGGCCAGGGTGTCAGGCACGCGTGTGCGAAGTGGTATTCCATGGTCCGAGCCGTGCGATCAAGATCAGACGAGGGGGGAATTAGACTGGGGAAATAGACATGCGCGAAGCGGCGCCGCTCCTCTCTACAGCGGTGAGGTTGCCGGAGTTGAGGCAAGCGCGAGCTAGGGTGGCTCCAGGGTCGCCGGAGTTGGGCAGAGGGGAAGAGGGCACCACTGCGAACTCAATGGCGGGGAAGAGGCCATGAATCCACGGGCAGAGAGGGGAGAACAACAGTGAGAAGGTCTCAGGCGGGCCGGAGTAACTTCGGTGAGCCATTCCGACCACAGGGAGGGGTCCTAAGGCGCGCTAAGGCTTGGCTAACTTCAGTAGAGGCAGGGGTGACACGGGGGCCTACTCCGATGAACTAGACCAGGCTAAATCGGTCGGCCACCGCGCGAGCATGGCGGACCGTCGCGGCTGAGCACCGGCGAAGGTGAAATTGGCCGAGCACAGAGTGCAATAAGAGAAATTGGGCACGGGCAAAGGTGTCTCACCTCAGGGCGGAGCTCGGGGAGGCTTGGCGCGGTCTCCGGCGAGCTGGATGGCCGGGAATGCGGGCGCGGGTCTTTGGCGACGGCTGGCGGCAAGGGCAGAGCGCGAGAGAGGGAGAAGCTGCGCGAAATGAGGTGAGGGGTGTGCGTGGGGCACTGGTGGGGCTCTAAAAAGGGAGCTGGGCGCGTGGGCGGGCGTCGTGGCCGAGAAATCTGGCGACGTGCGCGAGTGTGCACGCGCTGGTCCACGGTGAGCGTGGAAGGGGTGGAACTGATAGGGAGGGTCCACGGCACAGAGAGAGAGGAAAGGGGCGTGCGGGGCAATGGCTCGGCGACTGGCGATCTGGGCCCACGAGACAAAGAGAGAGAGAGCACGTGGGCGAGGGAAACTGGCACCGACAGATCGGCCCCACTAGGTAGCGAGCGAGAGAGGGAGGGCACGCGGGAGGGAGAGCTGCCGCTGACAGGCGGGTTCCGTCTGTCAGGCAGCACGGGCGCGCGAGCGCGCGGCCTGGCTGGTCTTAGTGGGCCGACTGGGCTACTTTCTCCTTTTCTTTTTCTCTGAATTTTCTAATTCCTTTTCCATTTCTTTTTCTATAGGGTTTTCCAAATCCAAATTCAAACTAGGTTTCAAATTCAAATAAATTTAAACTTGTCAAAACTTCAAAGGATATTTTAAACTCAGCATGATGCAACATGTCATGACTCATAAGGTTTTGGCAAGAATAAATAATTAACCTCCACTAGTTTAGGCTATCTCTAATCAAAAAGGAAAAATGGAGAATGAATCTAGAGAGAGAAAACCTAGAGTGTGAAAAAGAAGAGTAACACATGATTTTGGGTGATAATTAGAAAGAAAATTTATACCCCCAAAATCAGGGTGTTACAGTGCCACAAGAGGACAAAGCCTCCAACGGTCGACCAGCTCAGAACCCTAACGGTTGGGTGACGTGGCGGCGCACCGGACAAGGAACAGTGCCTGTCCGGTGGTGCACCGGACTGTCCGGTGCGCCCATCGCCAGCAGCCTCCCCAACGGCTATGGAAGTGGTTGAGGGCTATAAATACCCCCAACCACCTCATTCATATCCATCCAAGCATTCCAAACATTGCATTCAATACAAGAGCAAAAGACTCCACTCCAAGACACAATCAAAGCGATCGATCCACTCAAAGTCCCCGAATCAACTCTAGTGCGTTAGGACTTGTGAGAGGATCTCTTGTATTCTTTTATTGCTCTTGTTGCTTGGTTGGCCTTTCTTCTTTTCCATTCTTATTCTCAAGTGCTTTGTAAGCGAGGCAAGAGACACCAAGTGTGTGGTGGTCCTTGTGGGGTCTAAGTGACCCATGAGATTAAGGAAGAAGGCTCACTCGGTCTTTGTGACCTCCTCAACAGGGAATAGGTTCTTTGGAACCAAACCTTGGTAAAACAAATCATCGTGTTCACTTGCCTTATTTTCTTGGTTGATTTGTTTCTTGGTTGATTTGTTTTCCCACTCTTCGGACTTGAATTTAATTCTAACACTAACCCCAACATGTAGTGTGTGTTTAAAGTTATAAATTTCAGGTTTCGCCTATTCACCCCCTCTAGGTGACTTTCAGTGTCGTAGTGCCCGATGATATCATCGCTGATGTCATAGCCGTGCCTGATGCCGCAAGCCGTCCATCCTCTTCGGTTGCCCCTGCAGTCTGCAAGGATACTTCAACGTAGTGATTTACCTGCAAGACACTTATTTATTGAGTTAGCATCTTTTAGAGAAAAGATGTAATATGAATTTTGCATGTGTGCAACAGTTATGTTAGAACTGATTGTTCCATGGGCAGGGTGTTGGAAAACACCCCTGGCACTTGTAAGCGAGATATTTCTTTCTCCAAAGTACTCCCAACTTGAGTTGGTTATTTTGCTACTAGGGTACAGTGGTCACCCTAAATCATGTGAGTGTGAGCATGCCACATTGACTTAAGGCGTTTCCGACTTAAGTCGATTGCTCCGATAGTAGGGCATAGTGGTCACCCTAAGTTAGGTAAGCGCGAGCATGTCGCACTGACTTAAGGCATTTCCGACTTAAGCCGATTGCTCTGTTAGTAGGGTATAGTGGTCACCCAAGTTAAGTAAGTGTGAGCATATGGCACCGACTTAAGCCGTTTCCGACTTAAGCTAATTGCTCTGTTAGTATGGTATAGTGGTCACCCTAAGTTAAGTAAGCGTGAGCATGTCACACCGACTTAATGTAGGATTATGGGAAGGCTACGCTAGCGAAAAACAAAATTTTCAACCCCATAAAACCAAGAACTACTATGGTTATAGGTCATGAAATTACCACTAGACGCGCAGGGCAGAGGAAGACGTCTCGATGTAGACAAACGCGTCGAGCAGTGCCGTGCAGTCGCCGGCGTTCTTCACATCCTCGCGTGGTTTGTCCTAGTGCTCTAGATGCAGCACCTCCGAGGTATCCACACGTACAGGGAGGAAGCACCGCGTACCGAACTGCTAGGTTCGCGACAGCGGCTTCGCGAGGGCGAGAGGCGAGTGGCTGCTCGTTTGCTGGTGGCGAATTAGGGTTAACCTAACCGCGCCCCCGGCCCTCATTATATAGGCGTTATGGTGGGCTTCTGACACCGAGGCCCATCAGTAACCCTAAAGTCCAGTCTAATTTCGGATCTAATCCGAGTTAGGCTTCCTTCCCCTTAAGTGTGTGACCCTATAGGTTCACATACAAATAGTCATGGCCCGAGTACTCTTACTTGGCCCAATAATTGACAGCGGCCTCTAGCAAAACATGTCAACTCCTATGCGCACGTAAAGATCATATCAGACGAACCATTGCAACATTGCGTATATGTTGTTCCCTTTGTCTCACGATATTTGGTCTGGCTCTAAGCTAACCTCTCTTTCTCGATACTGTGAATTGGAATCCTTTCACTGGTTAACTCTTAACCCTAGCACGACCATGCATTTCTTGATCCAATCACTCGAGGGGCCTAGAGATATCTCTCTCAAGAAGAGAGGGACAAATTCCATCTTGACTGACCATGCCTCATAGCATGCTTCTTGACAAACCCAAAACTACCTTTATAACTACCCAGTTACGGAGTAGAGTTTGATAGCCCCTAAGTAGGTCAATCCACATCTTGAGAACATGCGATAATCTCAGGTCTAAGGACACAGTATACATGTTGCAAAAAGAGAACTATATTACAATATCTCA
This sequence comes from Zea luxurians, assembly GCA_029449295.1. Taxonomy (NCBI): domain Eukaryota; kingdom Viridiplantae; phylum Streptophyta; class Magnoliopsida; order Poales; family Poaceae; genus Zea; species Zea luxurians. The sequence goes on along the minus strand of JAOPSE010000227.1, from coordinate 840,586 downwards.
CATTGGGTCGGTCCAGCCTCATGTCATACATGCGCCCACATTATTAGTTTGACATCTCCATGTCCATGACTTGTGAAATGTAGTCATCAACTAATATATGTGCTAGTCATCGACTCTGACCAGGGACATCATTTAGAATAACCATACAAGTAAAAAATCTCACAAACAATTCGCATAATTGCTAACTAATACAAGGTGCCTTTCATGGATATTCAATTAAGCAATATATATATATATATAATCATGGATACATAGAAATACGCTCATCTCTATGATTATCTCTAGGGCATATTTCTAACAGTCTCCCACTTGCACTAGAGTTAATCTAGAAGATATCTAATACCCATAGATCTCATGTGTGCCTCATGCTTAGGTTGTGGAAGAGGTTTTGTCAAAGGATTAGCAACATTCAAATCCGTATGTATCTTGCATATCTTTATCTCACCCCATCTAACGAATTCCCGTATGAGGTGAAATTTCTGCAGTACATGTTTGCTTTTCTGGTGGTTCCTTGGCTCTGTTGCTTGCGCAATTGCCCCATTGTTGTCACAGTAGAGGTTCAATGGACTAGAGGCATTAGAAAACACACCAAGCTCGATGAGGAACTTCCTTATCCAAACACCTTCCTTTGCAGATTCAGAAGCTACAATGTACTCGGCTTCTGTTGTAGAATCAGTCACAGTCTCCTATTTGGAACTCTTCCAACTAACATCACCACCATTTATTGTGAACACAAAACCTGATTGCGAGTTTAACTCATATGGGTCAGTTTGGAAGCTAGCATCGGTGTAACTAGTTACAACGAGCTCCTCCTTACCCCCATATACTAGGAACATATCTTTAGTCCTTCTCAAGTACTTAAGAATGCCTTTTACCACTGTCCAGTGAGCCTCACCTGGATCAGCCTGGTACCTACTCGTAGCACTTATAGCGTATGAAACATCTGGGCATGTACTTATCATGGCATACATTATTGATCCAATTGCTGAGGCGTATGGTACCTTACTCATGCGCTCTCGCTCATTTGTCGTCGCAAGACATTGCTTCTGGCTAAGGTGTATACCATGTGACACAGGTAAGAACCCTTTCTTGGACTGTTCCATGTTGAACCGTTTCAACACCTTGTCAATGTACGTATCTTGACCTAATCCTATAAGCCTCTTTGACCTATCTCTATAGATCCTTATGCCCAAAATATATGCTGATTCCCCTAAGTCCTTCATAGAAAAACTCTTCTTCAATGAAGCCTTAACGGACTCCAGCATAGGAATGTCATTCCCAATCAATAATATGTCATCCACATACAAGATCAGAAATACAATAGCGCTCCCACTTTCCTTCTTGTAAACACAAGCTTCTTCTTCATTCTGATGAAAACCAAACCCTTTGACCACTTCATCAAAATGAATGTTCCAACTCCGAGATGCTTGCTTCAACCCATAAATGGATTTCTAAAGTTTGCATATCTTTCCAGCATTGATCGGATCGACAAAACCCTCGGGTTGTATCATATACATGTCCTCATCAAGGTTTCCATTAAGGAAAGTTGTTTTGACATCCATCTGCCAAATCCCATAATCTAAATATGTGGCAATAGCTAGAATGATCCAAATAGATTTAAGCATCGCTACTGGCGAGAATGTCTCGTCATAGTCAACTCCTTGAACTTGTCGAAAACCCTTTGTAACAAGTCGAGCCTTATAGATGTTAACATTTCCATCCATGTCTTTCTTCTTCTTATAGACCCATTTGCACTCTATGGGTCAAATATCATCAGGCGGGTCCACCAAGTTCCAAACTTGATTTTCTCCCATGGAATCTATCACGGATCTCATGGCGACTTACCATTTCTCGGAATCTGGGTCCATCATCGCTTCTACATATGTTGCAGGTTCGTCGTTGTCTAACAATAACACTTCCCCATTGCCCAACAATAGCACTTCTCTACGTGCTTCGCGAAGCCTTGCTGACCTTCATGGTTGTGGTGGTGTTTCTCTTGCCACAGACGTCTCAACTTGTTCTGCTACATTAGCATCACTTGTTGGATCATGTGACACTGGCTCATCCTGAACTTCTTCAAGATACACCTTTTGTTTACTTTTCTCTCTTTTGATAAACTCTTTCTCTAAGAACACACCATTCCGAGCAACAAACACTTTGCCCTCTGACCGGTGGTAAAAGTAATATCCCAAAGTTTCCTTTGGATATCCCACGAACATGCACTTGTCCGATTTTGGAGTGAGTTTATCCGACTGAAGTCGCTTGACGTAAACCTCACAACCCCAAATCTTCAGAAAAGACAAACTGGGAGTCTTCTCAGTCCACATCTCATATGGTGTCTTAACTATGGACTTAGACGGTACCCTATTTAGTGTGAAAGCTGCTGTTTCTAGAGCGTATCCCCAAAATGACAAAGGTAGGTCCGACTGGCTCATCATTGATCGAACCATATCCAATAAAGTCTGATTATGTCGCTCAGACACGCCATTCCTCTGAGGCATTCTAGGCAGCATAAGCTACGGAACCACAACTCTTTAGATGATTGCTAAACTCATGGCTCAAATATTCACCTCCACGATCAGATCGCTGTGCTTTAATTTTCTTGCCACGCTGATTTTCCACTTCATTCTGAAACTCTTTGAACTTTCCTAAAGATTCAGACTTGTGTTTCATTAAGTAGACATACCCATATCTACTAAAATTACCAGTGAAGGTTATGAAGTATTGGAATCCTCCCCTAGCTATCGTACTCATTGGTCTGCACACATCAGTATGTATGAGTTCCAACAAATCTAATGCCCTCTCAGGTAAACCCGTGAAGGGTGCCTTGGTCATCTTGCCAAGTAAGCATGCTTCACATGTCTCGTATGATTCAAAATCAAACGAAGTTAAAAGCCCAACAGAATGAAGCTTCTTCATGCAATTCTCACTTATATGACCCAAACGATAGTGCCACATGTAGGTAGGACTTAAATCATTAGGCCGAGGCCTTTTAGCACTAATATTACAGATAGGTGCATCATCAAGATTTAAAATGAACAACCCATTCATAATGGATGCAAAAGCCACAAACATGCCATTCTTAGAGATCACACAACCATTGTTTTCACTCGCAAATGAATAACCATCCTTCATCAAACATGAAGGAGACATAATGTTTCGACTGATACTAGGAACTAGATAACAATTATTTAACTCCAAAATAAATCCTGATGGGAGGTGGAGTTGCATCGTCCCGACGGTCAACACAGCAACTCTTGCATTATTGCCTACCTGGAAATCAACTTCTCCTCTTTTCACGCTTCTATTTCTTATCATTCCCTGCATCGAAATGCAAATATGGGTAACCGATCCGGTATCTGTTGGTCACTTGTTCTCGAATGCTATGAACCAAGAACAAGGCAACACAAATGTTAATGGTAAGAGACCTTCGTCCTTCGAAGCACTATATCCCTTAAGATAAAATGATCTTCGAACGAAGGTCATGAAGGACATACCTTCATCACATCAATATGTAAAAACAAGAATATATAAAACATAGAGCATGAATGAATATATTAAGTCATTAAATCATCGACATTTTCATTATATGATCATGAACAAATATCAATGATATTAGATTACATTTATACCTTTGGCTTAATAGAATGTTGGAATTCAAAGGTGATGTGCGAGCGATTACAAGTCAGTGTGAACAGTACGTTGTTACTGTTCATCTATTTATAGGCACATGACACAGCCTGGGTAAAGTTACATTTGTGTCCTTAACACTTATTACTGACTAAGGAGTAATTTGTCGAGGACTGAGTGGTACATTCCCTTTTAGGTCGGTTCCATTCTCCATCGCTGCCTTTTCGCTAAGCCAAAGCTTCTTCATTCGTAGCTTCGGCACTGGTTCATCCTTCCCCCAAACTACGCCTTTCATACTGTGCACAACTTCATCTTAAGACCAAAGGTTCCTGTGACAACATATTATACTCAGAAAGCATGTTAGTCGTGTTTTTGAGGACCTTCGGAAGACGAAGGCCCCCAACAGTAGCCCTTGCAGTATTAATTTGTTGTAACAACGAATTCAAACTGCGACGTGGACGAAGGCCTTAAGCCGAAGGTCCGAAAAAACATCTTCCCTTCGCTAGAATAGTGAAAGTCAATGACAAATGGGGCCCACCAAGTTACAATGCACTAGGCGTATAAATAGAAACGCACAATCGGGGCATTTATTACGCCATTTCTGTTCCTCGCATTATTTGCTCAAACTTTTAGTTCTCTTGCGACCAGCTCTTGCTTGATTTTCAAAACTTTGTGATAGGCCGAAGTTTTGTAGAAATGTCTGAGGAGAAGAAGGTTTCTGATGTGACGAAGGTGGCTGAGGAGAAGAAGGTTGCGGACCCATTTATTGCTGGGTTTTATGAATCTATGGCAGAAACGAATACAGAGAAGATCACCAAGGAGATAATGGTGGATTTATCTGAAGATTCTGATGACAGTGATGACTTTGATGTGGAGAGTGGAGACGAAGATTCTGAAGATCGGCCCTGGCGGCCAAGCCATACTATCTTCGAAAAGTCGACCATTAAACGAAGTCAGGTTGACACCATGAGAGGAAGGTACTTTCATGATATGTCTATTGTGAGGATTGGAGGAGACAGCACTGCCCCTACTCCTGAAGAAAATGAAGTTGTTGTTTACCGAAGCTTTTTGAAGGCAGGCCTTCGGTTCCCATTGAGCAAATTCGTGGTTGAAGTATTGAAGATATTCCAGATCTTTCTCCACCAAATTACTCCCGAAGCTATAATTAGGATGGGGTTGTTTGTTTGGGCTGTAAGAAGCCAAGGGCTGGAACCGAGTGCAAAGTGCTTCTGCAATATGCATGAACTATTGTATGAGACGAAGGCTACTGGGAAAGAATAGTATCACAACAACTTCGGTTGTTATGGATTCATTGCTCGTCCCAATGCAAGCTACCCTGTTCCAACATTTCGGAAAAGGTGGCCCGGGGCCTGGATGGAGGAATGGTTTTATGTCAAGAATAATCTGATTGGAAGGGAGGACATTAAGGAAATTATCCAACGCCCGATTTGGTCTCGCTTCAGCCTTCGAAGGTCGAGGGTGGCGATTGAAAATGATGATGAAGCATGTCAAAAGGCCTTCAGCAATGTCTGTGCTTTCATTGGTACACGGGACCTGATCCAAGAGCATATAGCTTACAGGGTATGGCCACTTGTGGATAGCTGGGAAATGCCGAAGGAGACTGTTACCGGGTCCAGCGAAGGTGGATTAGTTCGCCTGAAATATACCTTCAGATTTAGAGATCGGTTCGACGAACCGAACAACGTCTGGCTGAAAAGTATTGATGCTACTAGTGACTAATTGCTTGGGGCATATACCAAAGCCGAAGACGATGCTTTGTCCTCAGCCTTCGGGGGTCGGATCAAGAAGAGATTGAATAGAGTTTTTGATGCGATTGGTTTCATATATCCTGATTATTGCTATCCCTCGCGGAGACAAGGAAAAAAGAGGAAAGCTGCCACTTCGGCCATTCCTGTCACGCTGAAGGGCAAGAAATTCAAAGTTTTGACCCACAAGCCCAGATATATTGAAACGGCCATAGTGCCAAAATTTGGTGAGGGGACATCCTCCACAGCCAAAGCGGGACCGGCTGCTCCCACCGCTCGGAGTGCTGAAGAATCGACTGTAGTGCCGAAGGTGCCTGTAGTCGAACCAGTCGAAGCCGAAGATGAGACAACCAAAAAGTCAGAATTAGAAAAGGCAACAAATCAGCCAGAAATTCTAAGCCAACCAGAAGAAGCAAGGCTACCGAAGGTTGCAAGAGTTCCCGCCACTACTCCCAAGAGAAGAAGAATGGCTAGTGTGCTAGATGCCGTCACGGAGACGACAAGAGTACTGACTCCTACTCCTGTGAAGAAGATTGTCGAAGCCGTTACAACTCATATGGAGACCGAAGCTAGGCTTTCAGTGTCTGCTAAAACGAAGCCTGCTGTAACCGAGTAGAAGGCTAAAGAAGAATCTCCAAATACTAGCATAGTTTTAGAGAAAAATGTGGCCAAATAAGCCAAATCCCCTGCTCCCAAAGCACCATCCGAGGATCTTGACTATATTATTTGATATGCTTTGGGGAAAAGATTATCCGAAGAAGAAATTTTTGAAGCCAAACACTATGCGCGGGAGCTAAAGTACCCAAAGGGGGCCTTAGTGTTTAACCGGACAGACGAAGATGATTTTCTGTACTGCCTCCCAGACAACAAAGAGTTATCCGTTTGCCGGGAGATGGGCAGAAGTATGGGATTTCCGAAGCTCAAAGCTGGCCTTTGCGCCATGACGAAGGCTGAACTCACGGATAGCCTCGCATACAACAGTCTGAAGGTATAGAAGTGAACTTTGAAGTTTATGAACTTGGGAATGAAGTCTTTTATTCTCACGCTAATCCTTTATTATTTCTTGCAGGGCTTAATCCTTAGCAACGCCCTGAGGGCGCAAAAGAAGGCCGAAGACGAGAGTTGCTCTGTAGCTCTCATCAACCTTCGATCAGAGGTCATCAGGCTAAGAAACGAAGCCATAGAGAAAGACAAAATTCTACTTTCATTGGTGGATAAAGCAAAAGAAGATGAAGCAAAATTTAACACTCAAACCGAAGCATATAAAGCCGAAGCTGAAGATCTTCGTAAAAAACTTGCCGAAGCCAATGAAAATTGCGCGCTCGCAAAGGCTAGCCAAGAGATTAGTGAATATTGGAAGAATAAGCTAGAGAAAAATGTTGAAGAGCTTCGTGAATCGAAGGAAAGATGTTTCAAAAAATCCTTGGATTGCGTGAAGAAATTTAAAACTAGCTTTTCCAAAGTGGGTGCCTATTCTTCTGAGGAAAATTTTATTCGAGGCGACCCTGAAGGCGTTATTGAGTGGATAAGCGGGGAAGCCGAAGCATTCGAGGAAATCCTAAGCGATCGTGGGGATATCTGTGCATTCTCCGACGCACGGGCAATTGCGGCTATACTGGAGAAGGCTGGATGCAATCATGTTAAAGCCGCAGCCGAAGCTGAAATGGCCTTCTCCATAGACGACATGAAAGACCCCTCGGCCGAAGCTACTTCGGTGGGCGGGAAATTTTATTCTGATATATGGGTGAACGGTGGCCGAGAATTGGCCAATGAAATAATAAAGAAGAGTGAAAAAGAAAGTCGTGAAGCCTGAGAAGAAACTAGGCGAGCTGAAGAAGTTGTCGAACACGAAAGACGCATAGGTATTGCTTTTGAATTTTTAGCTTCCACCCTTATTTTGTGGATTCGAACTAATAGTTTGCCTATTACAGCTGAACTATCGCCGCTATCGGAGCCATACAATCCCTTAGCTGATCCGGTCATGAAGGAAGCATTGGATGTAATGAGCGTTGCTAACTCTATTACCGACGAAGTTGTCGACAAGCTGCTGAACGAAGCGGCAGAAAAAAATACTTAGGGAGGATTAGAATTTATTTTAATGACTCTATGTAACATTTGATATATGGAAGAATTAATCAGACATGTAAATTAGTGTAATATATTTCTTTTCGATGCATGAAATTTACACACATACCATTTTGAGCCTTCGGCGAAAAAACACCTTCCCTACTTTTCATGCTTCGTAAAGCAAGGAACCCCCTCTGGGAAGTTTGATAAAATTGTTCTTTCCGAAGTTTGTTTCATACCTCAGCACATTTTCTTTTATCAAAGTATTGCCGAAGATTTGCTTCGTATCCAATCTCTTTGCTGTTGATGCAATATGATGTATGATGTAATGTTGTGTGGAATGATATGATGACATGATGCAAAATGATGGTGATGTCGGCCATACACACGCACACGCCCACACTGGAACACACAAGACTCTGCATCCCCTTAGGAACGACTTTTGAGTCTTTAAGCTCTGCATCCCCTTAGGAGCGACTTTTGAGCTTCTTCACCTTCTATTTTGGTGGCATTAAGCTCTGCATCCCCTTAGGAACAACTTTTAAGCTTCTTCACCTTCTATTTCGGTGGTATTTGGCTCTGCATTCCCTTTGGAATGACTTTTGAGCAGAAAACTTACGCTGCGCTCCCTTAGGAGCGACTTTTTGTAGCTTCAAAACTTGATTTTTTGGCTCTGCATTCCCTTAGGAACGACTTTTGAGTAGAAAACTTACGCTGCGCTCCCTTAGGAGCGACTTTTTGTAGCTTCGGAACTTGATTTTTTGGCTCTACATTCCCTTAGGAAGTCCCCTTAGGAACAACTTTTGAGCTTCAGAAGTCTATGAGAGGCATACTTTTGTCATTGATACAGACCATTATTACGAGAAATTGAAATTAATTCTTCGTTATTTATTCTCATACAGAAAGTAAAGTGACAAAAGAGAAAAGGTACATTAAAAATAGGATATTCTTCAGTAGATATGCTTCGATTCTGGCACAGTGTTGTTGACTGTATGAGCTTCGGATTCCTCCCGATAATCACGTTGCTGCTGCGCGTGTGGGTGCCCTTCTGGCTGCTGGCCTCGGGTGTGAGTGGGTGGTAATGGTGGTGGTAAAGGGAGCTGGGCCCAGGAAGCTTGAGGGTGACTTGCTGAAGCAGCAGAAGTTGCAGGCTGTTGATTACCTACGTATTATGGTACATAGGGAGAGTAGCATGAAGCAGTATGTAGAACCTGCTTCGGCTGACTCTGCCACGCCTCAGCTTCGGCAATCTCCTTCTACTTCTGAATTATGACTTGGCATGTTCTTGTAATATGACCCTTGTCTTCTCCACAGAATAAGCAATAGAGCTTTCTAGGCTGATCCCCATACCTTCCTCCGAAGACCCTGCCGCCTCTGCCCCTTGGGCCTGGAGGCCTGAAAGAGCTTTGTTGTTGCCCTGAGGATTGGGAGCTGTGTTCTGGCCTTTGAAGCTGGCTTCCTCTGTCATCGCTTTGGCTGGAGTTATGGATTGATCTGACATGCCTAGGGTGAATTCTTCCTCTGAAGCCCCTAGCCATTTTAGAAAACATGTAGGCTTCTTCCCTTCTCTGGCGAAAATCATTGTCAGCCCAGATGTATTCATCCATCTTCTGAAGGAGCTTCTCCAAGGTTTGAGGGGGTTTCATGGTAAAATATTGGGTTGTAGGTCCTGGCTGAAGCCCCTTGATCATGGCCTCAATGACAATTTCATTGGGCACTGTGGGCGCTTGTGCTCTCAGACGCAAGAACCTTCGGACATAGGCCTGGAGGTATTTTTCGTGGTTTTGCGTGCACTGGAACAAAGCTGAGCAGTGACTGGCTTCGTCTGAAACCCTTGGAAACTGGTGATCAGCATGTTCTTCAGCTTTTGTCATGATGTGATTGTTCCTGGCCGAAGAGAAGAGTACCAAGTTTGTGCAACATTTTTGACTGCCATGATGAAGGATTTCGCAATGACTGCAGTGTTGCCCCCATATGAAGATATGGTTGCTTCGTAGCTCATTAGAAACTGCTTTGGGTCTGAATGCCCATCATACATAGGGAGCTGGGGTGGCTTGTATGATGGGGGCCATGGGGTAGCTTGTAGTTCTGCTGACAGAGGAGAAGCATCATCAAAAGCAAAACTTCCATGATGGGAATCATCATACCATTCATCCTCATTGTAGGAATTGTCTTGACGAAGCTCTCTATGTTGAGGCCTTCGGTCCTGGTCATCTTGGGTGAGATGACGCATTTCCTCAGCGGCCTCATCAATCTTCTTCTGAAGATCGGCAAGACAAAGCATCTTTTCCTTTTTCCTCTAGACCTGTCGATGAATGGCTTCGAGGTCCCTGATTTCTTGGTCCAACTCTTCCTCCTGAGGTGTTGGACTTGTGGCCTTCCTTTTTTGGCTTCTAGCTTCGCGTAGTGTTTCTTGGTTAACATCCAGTGGCTGCAGTGCAGCCCCTAGCGCTGAAGATTTCTTCGGCGGCATGACGAAGGTCACAGCTTGCCGAAGGTGGTCAGATGAGTTCTCCGGAGGTGGGTGCCAATGTTGGTCACTTGTTCTCGAATGCTATGAACCAAGAACAAGGCAACACAAATGTTAATGGTAAGAGACCTTCATCCTTCGAAGCACTATATCCCTTAAGATATAATGATCTTTGAACGAAGGTCATGAAGGACATACCTTCATCACATCAATATGTAAAAACAAGAATATATAAAACATAGAACATGAATGAATATATTAAGTCATTAAATCATCGACATTTTTATTATATGATCATGAACAAATATCAATGATATTAGATTACATTTATACCTTTGGCTTAATAGAATGTTGGAATTCAAAGGTGATGTGCGAGCGATTACAAGTCAGCGTGAACAGTACGATGTTACTGTTCATCTATTTATAGGCACAGGACACAGCCTGGGTAAAGTTACATTTGTGTCCTTAACACTTATTACTGACTAAGGAGTAATTTGTCGAGGACTAAGTGGTACATTCCCTTTTAGGTCGGTTCCATTCTCCATCGCTGCCTTTCGCTAAGCCGAAGCTTTTTCATCCGTAGCTTCGGCACTAGTTCATCCTTCCCCCAGACTACGCCTTTCATACTATGAACAGCTTTATCTTAAGACCGAAGGTTCCTGTGACAACATATTATACTCGGAAAGCATGTTAGCCGTGTTTTTGAGGACCTTCGGGAGATGAAGGCCCCCAACAGTATCAAATACCCAAGAATTAATATAAGAATCAGCAAGCAAAATTTCTGTAATGTGAATAGCAAGTGTACCTGCTGCGGCTATACCCTTACCGCTGCGATCCTTAATAGAGGCCAAGTACTGCTTGCAATTCCTCTTCCAGTGACCATGTTCTTTGCAATAAAAGCACTCTGCATCAGCAGCTGGACCAGCCTTGGGCTTTTGGTTTGGCTTGGATACTGTATCCTTTGCCTTGCCCTTCTTCTTTTGAGATTTACCCTTCTTCTTAAAGTTGGGTTTGTTTTGGACCGCCATCACATGGCCGCTGCTGCCAGTGCTTTTCTTTATGTCAGCCTCTGTTGTTTTCAGCATGCCACATAGTTCATTGAGGCCCTTCTCCGCCCCATGCATATGGTAGTTCGTAATGAAGTTTCCATAGCTAGGCTGAAGAGATGCCAAAATGAAGTCAGTGGCCAACTCTTGGCCTATTGGGAAGCCTAGCTTCTCCAACCTCTGACTGTAACCAACCATCTTGATTACATGTGGCCCAACTGCTACGCCTTCTGCTAGTTTGCATTCCAGAAAGGCTTTGGACACATTGAACCTTTCAGTCCTAGCCTGAGTCTGGAACATATCCTTGAGCGCCACGATCATATCGTGCGCCTCATGGTTTGTCTCAAATTGCACCTACAGCCCAGGCTCCATGCAAGCAAGCATTAGGCAACTCACTTCAAGATTAGCATCCATTGCCTTCTTGTAAGCGGTTTTAGCTGTAGCAGTTGCATCTTCACCAGGATCCTCTGGCATTAGGGTGTCTAGAACGTCTTCCTTTTTTAGCCCTGAGAACAATTCTCAGGTTTCGGATCCAATTCGTATAGTTTGTTCCATTTAACTTATCCTTTTCAAAAATTGATCGCAAAGTAAATGTTGGTGTGCTAGGTGCCATTTATCTACAACAAAATAATGCAAAATACTAAGACAAAAATATCCATGACAGAGTAAATCATATTAAACATTTAATAGAGTCTACTCCCACTAAAATAAATATCCCTCAATTGATACTTAGTGATTCAGAACCCGCAACTAACAAGTCTACTAGTGAGCTTTAGCATCACCGCTAGAAGACAAGGTAGATCGGTAAGCAACTCCTTGCTAATCATATCATATATATGACTTCTGTTGTTGGGTGACATCTCTATGTCTCAGCTCCCAACCTTATGCCCCAAAGTCCTTAACCATTAAGCTGACTTTGTTTAAGTTAACCAACCCTTTCTGCAGTTCGTATCTGATACAAACCTATCTAGTCAAGGAAAACTGGTGGCACCCTAATTTCATAGACCCACCACCAATTGTACAAGACTTATGATAGTGCAAGGTTTGGAGAGGCATTTAAGCTTAAACATTTATGAGGGATCGTCCTACTTATTTCATCGCACGCAAAGATATATATGCAACATGAACAAGTAGAACATTAAGAATGGCATTCACACAACAGTTGTGATTCGATATGGCTTGTTGTCACATGGTGATCCCCATCTCCAATAATATGTCCATCATGATGATCTCCATCTCCATGATATAGGTATGCCATCCTTCAGGTGATGAGTCCTTCAAGACCTATCTAACTTATGTCGGTAAACAAATTACATATACGCTTTGGATCATCACATGTTGACACATAAGTCATTACATTAAATTTGGACAATACATATGGCTCCAGCTGTATTGCCCTGGTCACGACACGCAGGTCATGAATAATTCATTATATGCATCATATACACACAATAGCCATACCGATCACAAGATGTCCTGCAAAAACAGGTTAGACAAACACGTTTCTATATGTTTGCCACTACAACAGATAGCCACAACAGGTTAGACAAACCTCACAGGATTCCATGCATCGTATGTATGGAAATTCCACTGAAAATCTCATGTGATTGATCAAATCAACCCAAATCCGAGACTTTCAACCCGAAGGAGATTACACTCATGACGTCGATCTGTTACGTCAATCTGCTTGTTGGGGGCTTGTTCTCAAATGCTAAGAGTTAAGAACAAGGCAACATAGAAAATGTCAAGTGTTAAAGTCCTTCATCCTCCAAAACATTATATCCCTTCAGGATATAAAGAATTTCGGACGAAGGTTTCGAAGGACGTACCTTCGTGAGTATAATAATAAGCAACGAAGTGTTCATACAAATCATAAGATACAAAATAAACATTTAAATATTATCATAGAATTATCTCCATTTTTATTATCATGAATGAATATAAATGACTTCAAATTATAAATGTACCTTCGATCCTGAGGAAGGCAAAAGTACAGGTGTGATGCGAAAGCAAATGCCAAGTTCACGTGAACAGTACGGGGGTACTGTTCATCTATTTATAGACACAGGACACAGCCTGTGACGAATTACAATTATGCCCCTTACAAAAGTTTACAACATTGACTCAGACCTCTATGGATAAAAAGGTCATTCTATATCTATGTCGGTTTGCAACGCCGAAGCTCCATGAAAAGGAACCTTCGGCCATCTCCTGGGGACAACTTCAGCCGAAGCTGCTTCTTCGTGTAAGACCTTCGGCGCAACGAAGCATGGCCCCAACAGTAGCCCCTTTCGCGGCGCTAGATCGTTTTTCGTAACGAGCTTGATCCGTGAAAAAAGCCTCTTAAGCTTCGGGAAGCCGAAGGTCCAAAAAACACCTTCCCTGAGCTCGTTGCCGAGAAACGATTCAATTTCCGAGCTCGTGTCAGACCCACCTTACAGAGTTACTGTTTGATCTTTGCGGTCCACTGCGCAGTGAGTACAAGTGACCGCCCGCCTGGTGTAAAAATCCTGCCGCTTCGCCTTCTTACCTGCAGCACTATATAAACAGACGAGTAGGTGTGAAGTTACCACAGCATTCATTGCTATTTGCACTGTTTTGCTGCCAAAATTTTTAACTATAGCCGAAGCTTGATTTTTAGAATCGAACGAAGGTCCATCTCGAAGCCTGCTTCGTCAGAAAGGAAAGCTTCGGGAGAAAAGGAAAAAGAAAAAAGTGTTTAACTTCCCCAAACTCAGAATCAAATGGCCAGAGTGCGATCTACTGCCAGAGTTGAATGTGAAGGAGACGAAGCCGAAGGTTCGAATACTGTGCCCATCTCCGAAGCAATGCAGCGTTCCGGACTGGTGATTGCGGAAGAAATGCCCGCTGCTAAAGCAGGCCCGACAACTGCCGAAGGAGAAGAGAACATTGAAGAAACTGACTCCGAAGATGACTATCGCATTGCCATGCCCAGCAAGCCCAGCCACCTAGATTTCGGAAAGTCGACTGTTTCAAGGGCTGATCTCGCCAAGATGGTGAAGGCAGGTTATTTCAGTGAAAATCAGAAGAAGCTACTTCGCTTCGGGGGAGAAGAAACTACCCCGAAGCCAGAGAAGGACGAGATTGTCATTTTCAAGAGTTTTTTAAAGGCTGGACTGAGATTCCCTCTTCATGGAATTATTGCAGATGTATTGAAAAAAGTTGGTATTTACTTTCATCAATTGACTCCTAACGCTATCGTTAGGCTTAATGTTTATATCTGGGCCCTCCGAAGCCAAGCAGTGGAGCCATTTGCCGACAGTTTCTGTCGAGTTCATGAGTTACATTATCAAACAAAGGCCAGAAAAGATGGATTACATGACAACTTCGGCTGCTACAATTTTGCCTACCGGAAAACAACAAAGTTCCCTGTTATTAGCTACCGAAGCAAATGGCCGGCAGGCTGGAAGTCTGAGTGGTTTTATGTGAAGGTTGACGAAGATGAAGAGAAATTGGTACAAAGCCCACTTGATTTAATCTTCGGAGAGACAAGGCCACGGTGCCACATGACATTGGAGGGTCCCACCTGGGCTGCGCTGGGTGAATTTGAAATTATTTCAGAGCATATTGGTACCAGGGATCTGGTTCAAGAATTCTTGGCGTTCAGAGTCTTCCCTACTCTGAAAGAATGGGAAATGCCAAAGCTAGAGGGGGAGAAGAAGAAGGGGGAACTTGTCCGGCTTCCTTATCACTTCAAATTCAAGAAATACTTTAAAAAGCCCTGCCAAGAGTGGCTGGACACAGTTGAGGTGATGTGCAATGAAATTCTTGGGAATTATTCCAAAAAAGAAGATCAACTGATGACCGCGGCCTTCGGCACCCGTCCGAAGCGAAGGCTGAACCGAGTGCTTGATGCCCTAGGCTTCGAGTATCCTGACTATGAACGGCTGAACAAGGGTGCTGAGGGCCAAAAAAGGAAAAGAGTGGCCGAAGCTTTGAACAAGGATGAAGAAAAACCAACAAAAGAGAAGAAAATTCCCAAAAAGAGAAAAATATCAACTCCAAAGCGAAAATTATCCGATGAAGAGGGGTCTCCTGCACCACCTTCTACCGACGACGTGGAGGAAATTTTAAAGGTAATGACTGAACCCATGCCCACGAAGCTAAGTCCATTAGGGCCTCAACTGACGAAGCTTTTTCGAAAGGTGGAGGAGCCGGAAAAAACGAAGATAACCAAAGCAAAAAGGCAAAGAATTATTGCAGTAACCGAAGTTATTGACAAGACGCCACCGAGGGCGTCAATTCAGAAAACGCCAGCTGTTGAGGGCACAACAAACGTCGAAGTCGCACCTTCGGAAGTCGCGGCTACCGAAGCCGCTACAGCCGAAGATGTGAACTTAGAAACTACCATTGAAGACATCAACAAAATTTTGACAGACATGGCTGCAGAAGAAGCTGCCACCGCTGCTGAAGAAACCATGGCCACAGTGCCTGGGAAGGGGAAAGAAATAGCCGAAGACACTTCGGACGACGAAGCCTACACATTTCAAAATTTAGTTGGGCAAGAACTGTCGAAGGCCGAAATAGAAGAGCTTAAAGACTATGCCAAATCTTGCGGATACAGGCCAGGAGCTCTTCTATTTGGAGGCATCGACGATGAAAAATTAGGCTGCATCCGAGACCAAACTGGAGCTAAGGTCATCGGTACTCTATCAAAGAGTATCGGTTTTCCGAAGCTAGAAACAGATATCAGCCGCTACCGACGACAACATATCGTCGGCAGCTTATTTTATTCGGATTTCAAGGTAAACATCTTTCTCTCTGACTTCTATTGTTCTTTAATAATGGAAATATCCCTAACGAAGGTTGTTTATTTGCAGAGCATGCTACTAAGCAAAGCTTTGAAGATGCAGCAAGATTTGGAGGATAAAAAACACGAAGCTATAATTGAAAATTTAGAGAGCAAGATAAAAGAACAATCAGCTATTATTGAAAAGAAAGACTTCGAACTTCAATCAACCGAAGGCTTGCTGGCAGAGACTGAAGCTAAAATAGCAGAATTGAATTCGAAGCTTCTCTGCCAATCAAAACAATTTGAACAAGAGAAGCTAGAACTTGATTCGAAACTTGAAGCCGAAGTCCAAACCAACTCAGACTTGAAGAAATCATTAACAAGCCTTCAAGACAAATGCTTGAAATTTAGCAACAATTGTATCCAACAATTAAAGAAGATCTTTCACTCAGTTGGAGCCAGCAGTGGGAAGTTTACCCCTTCAGCTGAAAATTTACCAAAAGCCTTCGATCATATTGAAGCTGAAATTGAAGAGCTTGACGAAGTTATAGCCGGGCACGGTGACTTCTGTGCCTGGGTAGCTTCTCGGGGTACCGCTGCAGCGTTCCTGAAGGCCGGCTGCGAGCATGGAAAAATCGTCAATAGGCCCAACTTCACCCTGTCTCCATCAATTCTAGACGATATTCCTGACCTCGCCCGAAGCATCTCAAATAGATTTATAAAAATGATATGGACAAAAGGCGGGCGAGAGAAGGCTGGAGACGAAGCTCGAAGTCATCTTGAACCAGTAAGAAATCATACTTTGTACTTAACCTTCTCCTTCACACTTGATTTTTACTCACGATACCTTGATTCATGTAGGATGACGAAGCTGAAGATGATACTTAAAGAATACGCCGCCGAAGCGGAAACCTGACGAAGATTAGTAGGAGTAGACTAGAAAAAACTCAGGAGAATTTGTAACGACTTTTTGTAAATTCAATTAAACTGTTCTCAAGGAACTTTGTACATACCTTGCAATATATTCTTACCCTTCTATTGAGGCGCTTTGATGTGGACGAAATTAGTATTTTGAGCCGAAGGAGAAAAAACACCTTCCCTTCTTTTCGTACACAACGAAGCATAAAAGACCAGTTCTTCTTTTTGCCGAGGCTTTTCTTTTTTGTACACAACGAAGCATAAAAGGCCACTTCTTCTTTTTGCCAAAGCTTTTCTTTTTTGTACACAACGAAGCATAAAAGACCACTTCTTCTTTTTGCCGAAGCAACCATTTAGGAACACAAATGCTATGAATGAATGCTTATGAATGCAAATGCTATGATGTAATGTAATGTGCGAATGAATGTCCAAAGCATATGTCCGAAGCCACACTCTCAGCCATTATTTCCTTAGAAACAACCACACATCAGCTCTGCATTCCCTTAGGAACGACTTTGGAGCTTCTTCGCCTTTTACTTAGACGGTATAAGCTCTGCATTCCCTTAGGAACGTCTTTGGAGCTTCTTCGCCTTTTACTTAGGCGGTATAAGCTCTGCATTCCCTTAGGAACGTCTTTGGAGCTTCTTCGCCTTTTACTTTCGGCGGAATCAGCGTCGACTTTTCGCTGTGAGCTCTGCATCCCCTTAGGGACGTCTTTGGAGCTTCTTCACCTTTTCAGTTTCGGCACTCGATGGTGCGTTCTCAGTTTTTACATTTACATTTTTTGGGGGATTTTGCTCTTATAAAACTAAAAAGGAAATTACACATGATGGCCCCATTAAAAACCTTTCTCCCCTTTAGAAAGGAAAAGGGTGCCATGAAAAAAGAAAAGAAAAACATAAAAAGTTACATCAAGTTATACATAATATCGCCGAAGCTCATCCGCATTCCAAGATCTTGGAATTTCGTTGCCATCCATGTCCTTCAATCTGTACGAACCAGGCCTTGACGAAGATACTACTAAGAAAGGTCCTTCCCATTTCAACTGTAGCTTGCCCACTGTGTCTGGGTTGGCTACTCTCCGAAGCACCAAGTGACCCGGCTCAATATTTTTTAACCGGACCTTTCTATCTCGCCACTTGACCGTTTCAGCTTGATATTTATTGATATTCTCCACGGCCTGAAGCCTGATCCCCTCTAAAGAATCTTTTTCCACAAGGCAAGCATCTTCGGGACCTGATTCTGCCGAAGCTACTACTCTTATTGACCCAGCTTTAGCTTCTTCCGGAGTTATTGCTTCGTCACCGAATAATAATTTGAATGGGGTAAAACCTGTAGACCTTGATGTTGTTGTATTGTGGCTCCACACCACTTTGATTAACTGATCTGGCCACTTTCCCCTGGGTTGATTGAAGATTAACTTCATTATTCCTGTCATTATAATGTCGTTGGCCCTTTCAACGAGCCCATTTGACTCCGGATGCCTGACTGATGCAAAATGGATCTTCGTTCCAATTTGATCACAGAAATTTCTGAAAGCTTCGGAGTCGAACTGCGTTCCATTATCTACAGTGATTGCCTTCGGTACCCCGAAGCGACAGACAATATTCTGCCAGAAAAACTTTTGGACAGTAGCCGAAGTTATTGTGGCTAATGGCTTCGCCTCAATCCATTTAGAAAAATACTCCACAGCTACTATAACATATTTTAGATTCCCTTGGGCCGGTGGTAATGGACCCAACAAGTCAAGGCCCCACCTTTGCAATGGCCAGATGGGTTGTATCAGCTGTGTCAAAGACGAAGGTTGCTTTTGATCTCTTGCACATTTCTGACAACCTTCGCACTTTTGAACTAACTCCGCTGCATCCGAAGCTGCCTTCGGCCAATAAAACCCTTGGCGGAAGACTTTTCCAAGCAACGGCCTAGATCCAATATGGGACCCACACAGGCCTGCATGTATTTCTTTCATCAACTCTATACCTTCGGTTCTAGATAAGCACTTGAGCAGCGGAGCGCAAACTCCATGCTTGTATAACTCCCCTTCTATCATGACATACGGACGAGCTCTTGCCTCTATCCTCTTATTATAAGCTTCGTCATCTGATAGGAAGTTACCCTGAAGGTAAGAGATGATTTCAGTTCTCCAATCTTCGCTGTAAACAGGAGATATGTTGAGGACTGCTCTTTCGAGGAGCTCCACTGAAGGTGCCCTTATTGTTTCGAAGAACACCTCCGAAGGTAACGGCAGCCCCTGTGCTGCAGACTTGGCTAGCAAATCAGCGTGCTCATTCTGTCCCTGAGGGATATTCTTGACAGAAAATCCTTCGAAGGAGGCTTCGATCCTTCGGACTGTGTCTAGATATTTTTCAAGCTTCGGATCTTTAGCCTTGCAACTTTTGTCAATATGACCCGAAACAACCTGGGAATCAGTTTTAAGAATCGCCCTTCTGATTCCCATTGCCTTTAATTTCCGAAGGCCCAGGAGCAGGGCTTCGTACTCAGTAATATTGTTTGTACAGCTGAAATCAAGTCTTGCTGCATAACAAGTTTTAACCTTGGATGGTGAGACCAACACAGCAGCTGCACCTGCTCCGAAGGTTCCCCAAGAGCCATCACAAAACACTGTCCACACTTCGGCATCTTTATTTGCTTCTTCATCTTGAGCCCCTGGCGTCCAGTCGGCAATGAAATCTGCCAATGCTTGAGACTGGATCGAGGATCTATGCACATAATCAATGTAAAATTCATTGAGCTCTGCAGCCCATTTTCCAATCCGTCCAGTAGCTTCTCTATTTCTCATGATATCCTTCAACGGCTGCGAAGAAGGAACAATAATATTGTATGCCTGAAAATAATGCCGAAGCTTCCTGGATGCCATTAAAACGGCATATAATACCTTCTCCAGCTCTGTATAATTTTTCTTTGATATACTAAGGACTTCAGATACAAAATATACTGGGACCTGCTTCTTGATTTGGCCATCAAACTTCTCCTGGACAAGTGCCGCACTTACTGCTGAGTGCGAAGCTGCCACATATAACAACAGAGGAGCCCCTGGCGTTGGTGGAGTTAATGTTGTTAGATCTATCAAATATTGCTTCAGCTCTTCGAAAGCTTTTTGTTGACTTGGTCCCCATTGAAAGACTTCGGCTGACTTCAGCACCTCGAAGAAGGGTAAGTTTCTTTCTGCTGATCTGGATATGAATCTGTTGAGAGATGCCAGCCTTCCTGTCAATCTTTGGGCCCCCTTTCTTGTGGTTGGTGGCTCCATTCGAAGTATAGCTTCGATTTTATTTGGATTAGCTTCGATTCCCTTTGTTGAAACCAAGCATCCAAGAAATTTCCCCTTCTTTACCCCGAAGACACATTTTTCTGGATTCAGCTTCAAACCAGCTTGCCTGAAACTGGCGAAGGTCTCCTGCAAATCAGCAATATGATTTTCCTGCTTCGTGCTTTTTACAATAATGTCATCGACATAAGTCAACACATTTCTGCCAATCTGAGACTGGAGGACCTTCGCAGTCATTCTGCTGAAACTTCCTCCAGCATTTTTGAGCCCCTCAGGCATCCGAAGATAGCAATATGTGCCACTTGGGGTTATGAAGCTGGTCTTCGGCTCATCTTCCTTCTTCATCCAGATTTGATGATAGCCTGAGTAGCAGTCCAGGAGACTCATGAGCTCTGAAGAAGCTGCTGCATCGACTAAAGAGTCTATCCTTGGCAGCGGGAATTCATCCTTCGGACAAGCCTTGTTGAGATCTGTGAAATCGATACACATTCTCCACTTGCCATTGGCCTTCTTCACCATAACAGTGTTAGCTAGCCACTCTGGATACTTTACTTCTCTGATAACTCCCGCACTGAGGAGTCTTTTTACTTCATTGCGAGCCCCTTCGGCCTTGTCATCCGACATCTTCCGAAGCCTCTGCTTTCGGGGTCTGAAGGATGGGTCAACATTGAGCGAATGTTCAATAACATCCCGATTCACTCCACAGAGATCATTAGCTGACCATGCAAAAACATCTTTGTTGTTGAATAAAAACCTTATCAAGGTTTTCGCCTGGTCTTCAGATAGTTGCGAGCCCAACAGCACCTTCTGCTCTGCTATGTCCTCACACAATATCGTGGGCTTCGGCTGATCTGCTGAAGCTGCCTTCTCCCTTCTGAATTTGTACTGTTCACAAGCTTCAGCTCCATCTATGTTATGGATTGCTTTGGAGTCAGTCCAGCTTCCTTCGGCCCTTCTAGCAGCTTCCTGGCTTCCATGAATAGCAATAGGCCCTTGGTCCGAAGGTATCTTCATGCAGAGATAAGCTGGGTGGAGAATTGCTTCGAAGGCATTAAGAGTACCACGGCCAATGATAGCATTGTAAGGATACTCCATGTCAACAATATCAAACACAATTTGCTCAGTCCTTGTGTTGTTAACAAATCCGAAGGTTACCGGCATGGTAATCTTCCCAAGTGCTACAATCTGCCGCCCTCCGAAGCCACAAAGAGGGTGCGTAGCATCATGAATCTTATCTTCGGGCTCTTGCATTTGTCTGAAGGCTTTAGCAAATATAATATCAGCTGCACTGCCTGTATCAACCAAGACATTGTGAACCAGAAATCCTTTGATCACGCAAGAGATAACCATGGCATCATTGTGAGGATAATCCTTAAGCTGAAGGTCTTCCTGAGAGAAAGTAATTGGAATGTGGGACCATTTTGACTTGATGAAGGGTCCCTGCACTCCAACATGCTGCACCCTTCTCTGAGCCTCCTTCTTCTGCTTCTTGTTAGCCGGCTCTGAGCAAGAACCGCCTGTTATCGGGAGCACCAGTTTCGAAGCCGAAGCAGCTCCAGCTTGATTGTTGAACGAAGCCATCAGCTCAGAAAAGTGGAAGTGAGTTCACCGGAGGTGGGCGCCAATGTTGGGGGCTTGTTCTCAAATGCTAAGAGTTAAGAACAAGGCAACATAGAAAATGTCAAGTGTTAAAGTCCTTCGTCCTCCAAAACATTATATCCCTTCAGGATATAAAGAATTTCGGACGAAGGTTTCGAAGGACGTACCTTCGTGAGTATAATAATAAGCAACGAAGTGTTCATACAAATCATAAGATACAAAATAAACATTTAAATATTATCATAGAATTATCTCCATTTTTATTATCATGAATGAATATAAATGACTTCAAATTATAAATGTACCTTCGATCCTGAGGAAGGCAAAAGTACAGGTGTGATGCGAAAGCAAATGCCAAGTTCATGTGAACAGTACGGGGGTACTGTTCATCTATTTATAGACACAGGACACAGCCTGTGACGAATTACAATTATGCCCCTTACAAAAGTTTACAACATTGACTCAGACCTCTATGGATAAAAAGGTCATTCTATCTCTATGTCGGTTTGCAACGCCGAAGCTCCATGAAAAGGAACCTTCGGCCATCTCCTGGGGACAACTTCAGCCGAAGCTGCTTCTTCGTGTAAGACCTTCGGCGCAACGAAGCATGGCCCCAACACTGCTGGTTGTGTATGCAGTTAGCCCTGATGGTGATTCCAGCCGGTAGGGGCAAGTCGCACACATAACAGAGAAGGACAAACTAATCTCTTTAGTCATATAAGATGTAATCTACTCCAACCCCTTAGAACCAAATGATCTAATCACACCGTGCATCAAGTAGATCCATCTCATGAACCTAGATCCAGACCTAAAACTACGCAGAACCTGGCTCTGATACCACTGTAGGATTATGGGAAAGCTACGCTAGAGAAAAACAAAATTTTCAACCCCATAAAACCAAGAACTACTGCGGTTATAGGTCATGGAATTACCACTAGACGCGCAGGGCAGCGGAAGACGTCTCGATGTAGACGAACGCATTGAGCAGTGTTGTGCAGTCGCCGGTGTTCTTCATGTCCTCGCGTGGTTCGTCCTAGTGCTCTAGATGTAGCACCTCGAGGTATCCACACGTACAGGGAGGAAGCACTGCGTACCGAACTGCTAGGTTCACGACAGCGGCTTCGCGAGGGCGAGAGGCGAGCGGCTACTCGTTTGCTGGTGGCGAATTAGGGTTAACCTAACCACGCCCCCGACCCTCATTATATAGGCGTTATAGTGGGCTTCTGACACCGAGGCCCAATAGTAACCCTAAAGCCTAGTCTAATTTTGGATCTAGTCCGAGTTAGGATTCCTTCCCCTTAAGTGTGTGACCCTATAGGTTCACATACAAATAGACATGGCCCGAGTACTCTTACTTGGCCCAATAATTGACAGCGGCCTCTAGCAAAACATGTCAACTCCTATGCGCACGTAAAGATCATATCAGACGAACCATTGCAACATTACGTATATGTTGTTCCCTTTGTCTCACGATATTTGGTCTGGCTCTAAGCTGACCTCTCTTTCTCGATACTGTGAATTGGAATCCTTTCAATGATTAACGCTTAACCCTAGCAAGGCCATGCATTTCTTGATCCAATCACTCGAGGGGCCCAGAGATATCTCTCTCAAGAAGAGAGGGACAAATTCCATCTTGACTGACCATGCCTCACAGCATGCTTCCTAACAAACCCAAAACTACCTTTATAACTACCCAGTTCCGGAGTAGCGTTTGATAGTCCCTAAGTAGGTCAATCCACATCTTGAGAACATGTGATAATCTCAGGTCTAAGTACACAGTATACATGTTGCAAAAAGAAGAACCTAAATATTATATCCTAGATAAACTCCACTGCTTTTGCTGAGGCCAAGGAAGCGATTGGCTTGTACTCTATCCATTTTGTGAATTTGTCAATGGCAACCAGTACATGAGTATAACCTCCCTGAGCCTTCTTAAAAGGCTCGATCATGTCCAGCCCCCAGCATGCAAATGGCCAGGTTACAGGAATGGTCTGCAGCTGCTGTGCGGGCAAGTGCTGTTGCTTTGACAAGAATTGGCACGCTTCGCACTTCTGGACTAACTCGGCAGCGTCACTCTTCGCAGTTGGCCAGTAGAAACCGGATCTAAAAGCCTTTCCGACTAGAGTCCTTGATGCAGCATGTACCCCACATTGCCCGGCATGGATTTCATCTAACAATTGTTTCCCAGTGGCCGAGTGAGTGCATTTCATGAAGACTCCTCCTGTGCCTCTCCTGTACAGCAAGCCCCCTATGATGGTGTAGTGGGCTGACTGCCTTGCGATGCGTTCTGTCGTGGCCTTGTCATCCGGCTCTTCTTCATTCTTTATGTACCTGATGGTAGGCTCTCTCCAGTCATTGGGATCTGCCTCTGGCTGACTCAAGGTGTTGCATTCCTCCACCTGATCCGTGAGGGTGCTCGGCTATGATATTTCTTGGATGAAGATCCCAGGCGGGGCCTGGGCCCGACTAGATTCTAGCTTCGACAATGCATCTGCTGCTGCATTGCGATCTCTTTCCATGTGATGGAACTCCAATCCTTCGAACTTGTCTTATAGTTTTCGCACAGTTGCACAGTATTTGCCCATTAAGTCGGTCAAGCAGTCCTAATCCTTGTTTATCTAGATTATGACCACCAGCGAGTCGCCATATACCATCAGCTTCTTGATGCCGAGTGATACTGTGATGCTTAGCCCGTGGACCAGTGCTTCATACTCTACCGCATTATTTGATGCTAGAAACAATAGCTGGAGTGCATACTTGAGTTGTTCACCTCTAGGAGCAATAAAGAGAATCCCTGCTCCCGCTCCTTATAGCTTTAGCAAACCATCAAAGTACATTTTCCACACCTCAGTAACTTCTGGGCTATTCGGGACCTGGTGTTCAGTCCATTCTGATACGAAGTCCACCAGTGCCTGAGTCTTTATTGCTGTGCGAGGCCGGAACTCTATGTCGTGAGCTCCCAGCTCACATGCCCACTTTGCTATCCTTCCGATAGCTTCTTTGTTATGGAGAATATCCCCTATCGGAAATCCTGTGACTACTATGACTTTGTGGTCGTCAAAGTAATGCTGGAGCTTGCGAGCGGTCAGAAGTACCGCATACAGCAGCTTCTGGACTTTTATCTTTGAGGGCCTAAGGACTTCGCTGATGAAGTAAACTGGATGCTGCATCGGGTGTGCATGTCCTTCCTCCGGCCGCTCGACTACTAACGCGGTGCTTACCACATGAGTCGTGCAAGAGATGTAAAGGAGCAAATCTTCCGCCGGCTGACTAGGCATAGCTCGGCGCGGTGGCTTGAGTACTGGTGGTGTGGTCAAGAATTTCTTCAGTTCCTCTAGAGCTTCATGTGCCTCTATGGTCCATTGAAATTTGTCCACCTTCTTGAGCAATTTGTAAAATGGCATCCCTTTCTCGCCTAGCCTTGATATGAACCTGCTCAAGGCTGCCATGCATCCAGTAAGCCTTTGTACCTTTTTCTGCGACTGTGGCGCTTCCATTTTCATGATGGCCTCGATCTTTTCTGGATTTTGCTTCAATTCCTCGGTGGCTGACAATGAATCCGAGTAGCTTTCTAGCCGATACTCCGAAGACACACTTTTCTGAGTTTAGCTTCCACTGGTAGCGTCTCAGGCTGTTGAAGACCAACTACAAATCTTCGATGAAGTTTTCTAAGTTTTCTGTCTTGATAACCACATCATCGACGTAGGCTTCCACCCGCTTGCCCCAGTGATCGGCTAAGTGAAAGTCGCCTAGAGGGGGGTGAATAGGGCGAAACTGAAATTTACAAATATAAACACAACTACGAGACGGGTTAGCGTTAGAAATAAATACAAGTCCAAGAGAGAGGGCGCAAAACAAATCGCAAGCAAATGAAGAGTGTGACACGCGGATTTGTTTTACCGAGGTTCGGTTCTCGCAAACCTACTCCCCGTTGAGGAGGCCACAAAGGCCGGGTCTCTTTCAACCCTTACCCTCTCTCAAACGGTCCCTCGGACCGAGTGAGCTTTTCTTCTCAATCACTTGGAACACAAAGTTCCCACAAGGACCACCACAAGATTGGTGTCTCTTGCCTCAATTACAAGTGAGTTTGATCACAATGAAGAATCAAAGAAGAAAGAAAGCAATCCAAGCGCAAGAGCTCGAAAGAACACAAGCAAATCTCTCTCACTAATCACTAGGGCGTTGTGTGGAGTTTGGAGAGGATTTGATCACTTTGGTGTGTCTAGAATTGAATGCTAGAGCTCTTGTAAGTAGTTGAAGTGGGAAAACTTGGATGACTTGAATGTGGGGTGGTTGGGGGTATTTATAGCCCCAACCACCAAACTAGCTGTTTGGTGGAGGCTGTCTGTCGTATGGTGCACCGGACAGTCCGGTGCACACCGGACAGTCCGGTGCGCCAGCCACGTCACCAAAGCCGTTGGGTTCCGACCATTGGAGCTCTGTCTTCTGGGCCCGCCTGGATGTCCGGTGGTGCACTAGACATGTACTGTAGAGTGTCCGGTGCGCCAGTATGGGCGTTCCTGACTTCTGCGCCCGCTGGCGCGCAATAAATGCGCTGCAGGTAGCCGTTGGCGCCGTCGTAGTCGTTGCCCCGCGGTTACACCGGACAGTCCGGTGTACACCGGACATGTCCGGTGAATTATAGCGGAGCAGCCGTTGCAGTTTCCCGAAGCTGGCGAGTTCCTGAGGCCGCTCTTCCTTGGAGCACCGGACACTGTCCGGTGTACACCGGACAGTCCGGTGAATTATAGTGGAGTTGCCTCTGGATTTTCCCGAGAGTGAAGAGTTCAGCCTCGAAGTGCCTCTGGTGCACCAGACACTGTCCGGTGCACACAGGACAGTCCGGTGCGCCAGACCAGAGGTGCCTTCGGTTGTCCCTTTGCTCTTTTGTTGAACCCAATACTTGGTCTTTTTATTGGCTAAGTGTGAACCTTTGTACCTGTAGAACTTATACACTAGAGCAAACTAGTTAGTCCAATTATTTGTGTTGGGCAATTCAACCACCAAAATTAATTAGGGACTAGGTGTAAGCCTAATTCCCTTTCAATCTCCCCCTTTTTGGTGATTGATGCCAACACAAACCAAAGCAAATATAAAAGTGCATAATTGAACTAGTTTGCATAATGTAAGTGCAAAGGTTGCTTAGAATTGAGCCAATAAGTGTTACTTACTAGATATGCATGGATTGTTTCTTTATTTTTATCATTTTGGACCACGCTTGCACCACATGTTTTGTTTTTGCAAATTCTTTTTGTAAATCCTTTTCAAAGTTTTTTTTTGCAAATAGTCAAAGGTAAATAAATAGGATTTTGAGAAGCATTTTTAAGAAATTTTCTCTCTTTGTTTCAAATGCTTTTCCTTTTGACTAAACAAAACTCCCCCTCAATCAATTCTCCTCTTAGTGTTCAAGAGGGTTTTAAGATATCAAGTTTTGAAAATACTACTTGCTCCCCCTTTAGAACACAAAGAGATACCAATTTGAAATTTACCAATTGAAAATCATTAATTTAAAATTGGGGTGGTGGTGCGGTCCTTTTGCTTTGGGCTCATACTTTCTCCCCCTTTGGCATGAATCGCCAAAAACGGATACTATGAGTGAAATATAAGCCCTTTCCTAACTACATTTTCCTCCTTTGGCAAATAAGACATAAGAGTGAAGATTATACCAAAGACGGAGAGCGATGCGGAGCGACGGCGAAGGATGAGTTAGTAGAGTGGAGTGGAAGCCTTTGTCTTCGCCGAAGACTCCTATTCCCTTTCAATATACCTATGACTTGGTTTGAAATACACTTGAAAACACATTAGTCATAGCATATATAAAAGAGACATGATCAAAGGTATACTTATGAGCTATGTGTGCAAGTTAGCAAAAGAAGTTCCTAGAATCAAGGATATTAAGCTCATGCCTAAGTTTGGTAAAAGTTTGTTCATCTAGTGGCTTGGTAAAAATATCAGCCAATTGATCTTTAGTGTTAATATATGCAATCTCGATATCCCCCTTTTGTTGGTGATCCCTAAGAAAGTGATACCGAATGGCTATGTGCTTAGTGCGGCTATGCTCAACGGGATAATCCGCCATGCGGATTGCACTCTCATTATCACATAGAAGGGGAACTTTGGTTAATTTGTAACCATAGTCCTGCAGGGTTTTCCTCATCCAAAGCAATTGCGCGCAACAATGGCCTGCGGCAATATACTCGGCTTCGGCGGTAGAAAGAGCGACCGAATTTTGCTTCTTTGAAGCCCAAAACACCAAGGATCTTCCCAAGAACTGGCAAGTCCCCGATGTGCTCTTCCTATTGATTTTGCACCCCGCCCAATCGGCATCCGAATAACCAATCAAATCAAATGTGGATCCCCGAGGGTACCAAAGCCCAAACTTAGGAGTATAAGCCAAATATCTCAAGATTCGTTTTACGGCCGTAAGGTGGGATTCCTTAGGGTCGGATTGGAATCTTGCACACATGCAAACGGAAAGCATAATGTACGGTCGAGATGCACATAAATAAAGTAATGAACCAATCATCGACCGGTATACCTTTTGATCCACGGACTTACCTCCCGTGTCGAGGTCGAGATGCCCATTTGTTCCCATGGGTGTCTTGATGGGCTTGGCATCCTTCATTCCAAACTTGCTTAGAATGTCTTGATTATACTTCGTTTGGCTAATGAAGGTGCCCTCTTGGAGTTGCTTGACTTGAAATCCTAGAAAATACTTCAACTCCCCCATCATAGACATCTCGAATTTCTATGTCATGATCCTACTAAATTCTTCACATGTAGATTCGTTAGTAGACCCAAATATAATATCATCAACATAAATTTGGCATACAAACAAATCATTGTCAAGAGTTTTAGTGAATAAAGTAGGATCGGCCTTGCCGACTTTGAACCCATTAGCAATAAGGAAATCTCTAAGGCATTCATACCATGCTCTTGGGGCTTGCTTGAGCCCATAAAGCACCTTAGAGAGTCTATAAACATGGTTAGGGTACTCATTGTCTTCAGAGCCGGGAGGTTGCTCAACATAGACCTCTTCCTTGATTGGTCCATTGAGGAAAGCACTCTTCACGTCCATTTGGTAAAGCTTGAAGCCATGGTAAGTAGCATAGGCCAATAATATGCGAATGGACTCAAGCCTAGCTACAGGTGCATAGGTTTCACCAAAATCCAAACCTTCGACTTGTGAATACCCCTTGGCCACGAGTCGAGCTTTGTTCCTTGTCACCACACCATGCTCGTCTTGCTTGTTGCGGAAGACCCACTTGGTTCCTACAACATTTTGGTTAGGACGTGGAACTAAATGCCATACCTCATTCCTGGTGAAGTTGTTGAGCTCCTCTTGCATCGCCATCACCCAATCCGAATCTTGAAGTGCTTCCTCTACCCTGTGTGGCTCAATAGAGGAAACAAAAGAGTAATGCTCACAAAAATGTGCAACACGAGATCGAGTGGTTACCCCCTTATGAATGTCGCCGAGGATGGTGTCGACGGGGTGATCTCGTTGGATTGCTTGGTGGACTCTTGGGTGTGGCGGCCTTGGTTCTTCATCCTCCTTGTCTTGATCATTTGCATCTCCCCCTTGATCATTGTCGTCATCTTGAGGTGGCTTATCTCTTTGATCTTCTCCTTCATCAACTTGAGTCTCGTCCTCATTTTGGTTTGGTGGAGATGCTTGTGTGGAGGAGGATGGTTGATCTTGTGCATGTGGAGGCTCTTCGGATTCCTTAGGGCACACATCCCTAATGGACATGTTCCTTAGCGCGATGCACGGAGCCTGTTCTTCA
Source organism: Zea luxurians (assembly GCA_029449295.1). Taxonomy (NCBI): domain Eukaryota; kingdom Viridiplantae; phylum Streptophyta; class Magnoliopsida; order Poales; family Poaceae; genus Zea; species Zea luxurians. The sequence continues at coordinate 811,261 of JAOPSE010000227.1, read as the reverse complement.
CCTATCTCATCAAGATCAACTTGCTCTACTTGAGAGCCGTTAGTTTCATCAAACACAACGTCACAAGAAACTTCAACTAGTCCTGAGGACTTGTTAAAGACTCTATATGCCCTTGTGTTTGAATCATATCCTAGTAAAAAACCTTCTACAGTTTTAGGAGCAAATTTAGATTTTCTACCTCTCTTAACAAGAATAAAGCATTTGCTACCAAAAACTCTAAAATATGAAATATTGGGCTTTTTACCAGTTAGGAGTTCATAGGATGTCTTCTTGAGGATTCGGTGTAGATATAACTGGTTGATGGCGTAGCAGGCGGTGTTGACCGCCTCGGCCCAAAACCGATCTGGTGCCTTGTACTCATCAAGCATGGTTCTTGCCATGTCCAATAGAGTTCGATTCTTCCTCTCCACTACACCATTTTGTTGTGGGGTGTAGGGAGAAGAGAACTCATGCTTGATGCCCTCTTCCTCAAGAAAGCTTTCAATTTGAGAGTTCTTGAACTCTGTCCCGTTGTCGCTTCTAATTTTCTTGATCCTTAAGCCGAACTCATTTTGAGCCTGTCTTAAGAATCCCTTTAAGGTCTCTTGGGTATGGGATTTTTCCTGCAAAAAGAACACCCAAGTGAAGCGAGAATAATCATCCACAATAACTAGACAGTACTTACTCCCGCCGATGCTTATGTAAGCGATCGGGCCGAATAAATCCATGTGTAGGAGCTCCAGTGGCCTGTCACTTGTCATGATGTTCTTGTGTGGATGATGAGTGCCAACTTGCTTCCCGGCTTGGCATGCGCTACAAATCCTGTCTTTCTCAAAATGAACATTTGTTAGTCCTAAAATGTGCTCTCCCTTTAGAAGCTTATGAAGATTCTTCATTCCAACATGGGCTAGTCGGCGGTGCCAGAGCCAACCCATGTTAGTCTTAGCAATTAAGCAAGTGTCGAGTTCAGCTCTATCAAAATCTACCAAGTATAGCTGACCCTCCAACACTCCCTTAAATGCTATTGAATCATCACTTCTTCTAAAGACAGTGACACCTACATTAGTAAAGAGACAGTTGTAGCCCATTTGACATAATTGCGAAACAGAAAGCAAATTGTAATATAAAGAATCTACAAGAAAAACATTGGAAATGGAATGGTCAGGAGATATAGCTATTTTACCCAAACCTTTGACCAAACCTTGGTTTCCATCCCCGAATGTGATAGCTCTTTGGGGATCTTGGTTTTTCTCGTAGGAGGAGAACATCTTCTTCTCCCCCGTCATGTGGTTTGTGCACCCGCTATCGATGATCCAACTTGAGCCCCCGGATGCATAAACCTACAAAACAAGTTTAGTTCTTGACTTTAGGTACCCAAACGGTTTTGGGTCCTTTGGTATTAGAAACAAGAACTTTGGGTACCCAAACACAAGTCTTGGAACCCTTGTGTTTTCCCCCAACAATCTTGGCAACTACCTTGCCGGATTTGTTAGTCAAAACATAAGATGCATCAAAAGTTTTGAATGAAATGTCATGATCATTTGATGCATTAGGAGTTCTCTTCTTAGGCAACTTAGCACGGGTTGGTTGCCTAGAGCTAGATGTCTCACCCTTATACATAAAAGCATGATTAGGGCCAGAGTGAGACTTCCTAAAATGAATACTCCTAATTTTGCTCTCAGGATAACCGGCAGGGTACAAAATGTAACCCTCGTTATCCTGAGGCATGGGAGCCTTGCCCTTAACAAAATTAGACAATCTTTTAGGAGGGGCACTAAGTTTGACATTGTCTCCCCTTTGGTAGCCAATGCCATCCTTGATGCTAGGGCGTCTCCCATTATAGAGCATACTTCTAGCAAATTTAAACTTTTCATTTTCTAAGTTATGCTCGGCAATTTTAGCATCTAATTTTGCTATATGATCATTTTGTTATTTAATTAATACCATGTGATCATGAATAGCATTGATATCAACATCTCTACATCTATCACAAATAGACACATGCTCAATAGTAGATGTAGAGGGTTTGCAAGAATTAAGTTCAACAATCTTAGCACGCAAAATATCATTGTTATCTCTAAGATTGGAAATTGTAACATTGCAAACATCTAATTCTTTAGCCTTAGCAATCAATTTCTCATTCTCATTTCTAAGGCTAGCAATAGAGACATTCAACTCATCAATCCTAGCAAGTAAATCAACATTATCATCTCTAGGATTGGAAGTTGAAATAGTACAAACATGTGAATCAACCTTAGCTAACAATTTAGCATTCTCATTTCTAAGGTTGTCAATGGTCTCATGGCAAGTGCTTAGCTCACTAGATAATTTTTCACATTTTTCAACTTGTAGAGCATAAGCATTTTTAACCTTAACATGCTTTTTGTTTTCCTTAATAAGGAAGTCCTCTTGAGAGTCCAAGAGATCATCCTTCTCATGAATAGCACTAATCAACTCATTTAATTTTTCCTTTTGTTGCATGTTTAGGTCGGCAAAAAGGGTACGCAAATTATTTTCCTCATCACTAGCATTATCATCACTAGAGGACTCATATTTAGTGGAGGATTTAGATTTAACCTTCTTCCTTTTGTCGTCCTTTGCCATGAGGCACTTGTGGCCGACGTTGGGGAAGAGAAGTCCCTTGGTGACGGCGATGTTGGCGGCGTCCTCGTCGGAGGAAGACTCGGTGGAGCTCTCGTCGGAGTCCCACTCCCGGCAAACATGGGCATCATCGCCCTTCTTTTTGTAGTACCTCTTCTTTTCTCTCCTCTTTCCCTTCTTGTCGTCGCCCCTGTCACTGTCACTAGATATAGGACATTTTGCAATAAAATGACCGGGCTTACCACATTTGTAGCACACTTTCTTAGAGCGAGGTTTATAGTCTTTCCCCTCCTTTGTTTGAGGATTTGGCGAAAGCTCTTGATGACGAGCGCCATTTCCTCATTATCGAGCTTTGAGGCGTCGATTGGTTGTCTACTTGGTGTAGACTCCTCCTTCTTCTCCTCCGTCGCCTTGAATGCGACCGGTTGTGCCGCGGATGTGGAGGGATCATCTAGCTCGTTGATTTTCTTCGAGCCCTTGATCATATACTCAAAGCTCACAAAATTCCCGATTACTTCCTCGGTAGTCATTAGTGTGTATCTAGGATTACCACGAATTAATTGAACTTGAGTGGGGTTAAGAAAAATGAGAGATCTTAGAATAACCTTAACCACCTCGTGGTCATCCCACTTCTTGCTCCCGAGGTTGCGCACTTGGTTCACCAAGGTTTTGAGCCGGTTGTACATATCTTGTGGCTCCTCCCCTTGGCGAAGACGGAAGCGACCGAGCTCCCCCTCGATCGTTTCCCGCTTGGTGATCTTGGTGAGTTCATCACCCTCGTGCGCGGTCTTGAGTAGGTCCCAAATCTCCTTCGCACTTTTCAACCCTTGCACCTTGTTATATTCCTCTCTACTTAGAGAGGCGAGGAGTATGGTTGTGGCTTGTGAGTTGAAGTGCTCGATTTGGGCCACTTCGTCTGTATCATAGTCTTCATCCCCTACGGATGGTACCTGTACACCAAACTCAACAACATCCCATATACTTTTGTGGAGTGAGGTTAGGTGATATCGCATTATATCACTCCACCTAGCATAATCTTCACCATCAAACGTTGGTGGTTTGCCCAAAGGGATGGAAAGTAAAGGTGTATGCTTAGGAATGCGGGGGTAGCGTAGGGGGATCTTACTATACTTCTTGCGCTCTTGGCGCTTAGAAGTTACGGACGGCGCATTGGAGCCGGAGGTCGACGTTGATGAAGTGTCGGTCTCGTAGTAGACCACTTTCCTCATCCTCTTGTGCTTGTCGCCTCTCCGATGCGACTTGTGGGAAGAAGATTTCTCCTTCTTCTCTTTGTGGTGTGAAGAAGACTTCTTCCCTTTGGAGGAGTCCTTCTTCTTCTCCTTCCTTTTGGTGCGAGACTCTTCCGATGAGGTGCTCCTGTGACTCGTAGTGGGCTTGTCGCCGGTCTCCATCTCCCTCTTGGTGTGATCTCCCGACATCACTTCGAGCGGTTAGGCTCTAATGAAGCACCGGGCTCTGATACCAATTGAAAGTCGCCTAGAGGGGGGGTGAATAGGGCAAAACTGAAATTTACAAATATAAACACAACTACGAGACGGGTTAGCGTTAGAAATAAATACAAGTCCGAGAGAGAGGGTGCAAAACAAATCGCAAGCAAATGAAGAGTGTGACACGCGGATTTGTTTTACCGAGGTTCGGTTCTCGCAAACCTACTCCCCGTTGAGGAGGCCACAAAGGCCGGGTCTCTTTCAACCCTTACCCTCTCTCAAACGGTCCCTCGGATCGAGTGAGCTTTTCTTCTCAATCACTTGGAACACAAAATTCCCACAAGGACCACCACAAGATTGGTGTCTCTTGCCTCAATTACAAGTGAGTTTGATCGCAATGAATAATCAAAGAATAAAGAAAGCAATCCAAGCGCAAGAGCTCGAAAGAACACAAGCAAATCTCTCTCACTAATCACTAGGGCGTTGTGTGGAGTTTGGAGAGGATTTGATCACTTTGGTGTGTCTAGAATTGAATGCTAGAGCTCTTGTAAGTAGTTGAAGTGCAAAAACTTGGATGACTTGAATGTGGGGTGGTTGGGGGTATTTATAGCCCCAACCACCAAACTAGCCGTTTGGTGGAGGCTGTCTGTCGTATGGTGCACCGGACAGTCCGGTGCGCCAGCCACGTCACCAAAGCCGTTGGGTTCCGACCGTTGCAGCTCTGTCTTCTGGGCCCGCCTGGATGTCCGGTGGCGCACCGGACATGTACTGTAGAGTGTCCGGTGCGCCAGTATGGGCGTTCCTGACTTCTGCGCCCGCTGGCGCGCAATAAATGCGCTGCAGGTAGCCGTTGGCGCCGTCGTAGCCGTTGCCCCGTGGTTACACCGGACAGTCCGGTGTACACCGGACATGTCCGGTGAATTATAGCGGAGCAGCCGTTGCAGTTTCCCGAAGCTGGCGAGTTCCTGAGGCCGCTCTTCCTTGGAGCACTGGACACTGTCCGGTGTACACCGGACAGTCCGGTGAATTATAGTGGAGTTGCCTCTGGATTTTCCCGAGAGTGAAGAGTTCAGCCTCGAAGTGCCTCTGGTGCACCAGACACTGTCCGGTGCACACCGGACAGTCCGGTGCGCCAGACCAGAGGTGCCTTCGGTTGTCCCTTTGCTCTTTTGTTGAACCCAATACTTGGTCTTTTTATTGGCTAAGTGTGAACCTTTGTACCTGTAGAACTTATACACTAGAGCAAACTAGTTAGTCCAATTATTTGTGTTGGGCAATTCAACCACCAAAATTAATTAGGGACTAGGTGTAAGCCTAATTCCCTTTCACTAAGCATGTTTAGATGGCTCTCTGGTAAGTTGCTCCAACGTTTTTGAGGCCAAATTGTATGAAGGTATAGCAGAAAGCTCCAAATGGGGTGATGAAAGCAGTCTTCTCCTCATCTTCTTTTGCCAAGCTGATCTGATGATATCTAGAGTAGCAGTCTAGGAAGGAAAGCATAGAACAGTCGGCAGTCGAGTCAACTACCTGATCTATTCTAGGGAGCCCGAAGGGATCCTTCGGATAATGCTTGTTGAGATCAGTATAGTCGACGCACATGCTCCAATCTACTTTATTCTTTTTGAGTACAAGAATAGGATTCACTAGCCACTCGGGGTGCACCTAATGAATCCTGCAGACACTAAGCGAGCTAACTCGGCGCGAATAGCTTCCCTTTTGTCAGGCGTGAAATGACGCAACTTCTGTCAAATCTGTCTTGCTTGAGGATAGACCTTCAATTTGTGCTCGGCCAGTTTTCTCGGGACTCTCGGCATATCCGCAGGTTGCCATACGAATACGTCTCGGTTATCTTGCAGGAACCGAACGAGCGCGCTTTCCTATTTGTCATCAAGGCTGGAATTGATGATGGCGGTCTTGCGCTCATCAGCAAATCCCAGATTGATCCTCTTAGTCTCTTTAGTCGGCCATATAGAGGTCACGGCTTGAGCTTCGCTGGTTGGTATCGTGAGACCCTCCTCCTCTAGCTTGGTGTTCGCCTGTGTGAGGGGAGCTGTCGAAGGTCTAGCAGTGAGGGCTGCTGGGACGGCTCCCCGAAAGCATTCTGCGGTGCCTTGGAAGTCAACGCACAGTGATAATTCCTTGAGGTCTTGGTATCTTTAATATCATGTACGAATAATGTAGAATGGCATGAACTTTGCTAGTCCATTCCTGCCGATGATGGCGTTGTACCCGCAGTCGAAGCACGCCACCTCGAACCTCAGGAACTCGTTTCTGTAGTTCTCTGGAGTCCCGAAGGTGACGGGCATGTAGATGTGCCCGAGCGGGTACTCTCCTTCAGTCGGCACAATACCAAAGAAGAGAGTATCTGACTCGGTGAGGTCTTTGAGTGCGACCCCAAAGTCTAGGAGCATCCGGGGGAAGGTAACGTTGATGCTGCTTCCCCCGTCCACTAGTACTTTCTTCACCTGGCTCTCTCGGATCACTGGATCAACGAGGAGCGGGTACTTGCCTGGGTGATCGAAGTTGAGCCATTGATCCGACCGGCTGAATGTTATTGCGTGCTCCGACCACTGGTGGTTACCGCCAGGACCTAGTGGTCATTGAGCTTTTGCTGCCTCCTATTCTCCTATGCTCCATGTCCTCTGAAAATGATGTTGACCTCCCTGTCAATGCACGGGAACGCTCTGCCCCCTCCCCCTTCCTACTGCTACTGAGGCTGCCTAGGTTCGCTAGGCCCTCCTCGCGGTGAGGGAGGTGGTAGAGGCTGGAAGGGTAGGCCATGCCTGACAGAGTGCTTGAAATCCCTGCAGTTTCGTATAGTGTGGCGCATGTCCTTATGGTACGGGCACTGGGCGTCAAGGATTTCATCCAATGTCCGTTCCCCTCCACGTGGTGCACCGTGAGCTCGCGCGATAGGTGGCCCGACGACGTGGACCTCCTCACGGGTCCTCTTCTCCCAACGCCTATCTGGCTGCTGGTTTGCGTCATGCCATGGCGCGGGTGGCGCGGACTTCGTGCCTCCGATGAGGTCCTGGGCCCGTTCATCCGCGGTGATGTAGAGGTCTGCCTCCCAGAACAATTGCTTAGAGGTGGTCGGCGCTTTCTGGAGTATGGCTCCGACGAAAGCCGAGTGATTGGATCCCCGATAGAAATCTTCAATCACTGCTACCTCTGCAACTTCGGGGATGCGGTTTCTCATGGTCTGAAACCTTTTGAGGTATGACTGGAGTGTTTCATCGCCTTGGCGCCTAATGTATTTGAGGTCCCATGGCTGTGCCAGCTTGTCAGAGAGTGACTGAAAGTTGGTGATGAAACACCGACTGAAATCGCTCCAATCGTCGATGCAGTGTCGTGGTAGATGTCGGAGCCACTGCAGCGCGTCTTGCCCTAGGACGATGGGAAATTATGCCATCATCACGTCTTCTGTTGTCCCGGCGGCCCGGGCAGCGATCGTGTAGACGGTCAACCAGCCACTTGGGTCCTTCTTGGGCTCGTACTTGTCAAGGTTTGATACCTTGAAGTTGGGGGGCCACTAGATGGCCCAGAGACGTGGAGTAAGCGCGGAGACTCCGCAAGTGTCCTCCCGTCGACGTTCATGAGGTCGATCCCAGGGAGGGGAGCCGGTAGTATGTCATCTCGACCGTCCCTGGGTCGGGCCACTAGTCAAGGCCGCAACCAACTCAACTCGAGCGGCGCGACTTCGAGTCGGGACACCGTGGTCCCGGTCATACTCCTCCCGGCGCCTTATCTCACTTTCATGTTGTCGGCTACGCGAAGCGTTGATGGAGCTCCGCGCGTCTCGTCGGCTGTTGATGGCGTGGTGTAAGTCGCTCGGGGGCGAGCGATGGGCATAAGGTGATTAGCTGCTCGTGTAAGCAGCCGCTGGTAGCCTTCTGTGTCTGGAGTTCGCAGGAGGCCATCAGCTATCTGGGCCTGCACCACTCCAACTTCACTCGGCGTGTTCATTGTGCGAGCAAAGTCGGGGTACAGGTTCCGAGCAAAGAGAGGGTTCTCTCGGCGCTGCCTTGCGCCTCGCTCGGCTTGCTCCCGCTCTCGGTCTTGAGCTTATCGGCGATCACAGCGGCGAGAATTCCGTCTTTCTCGATGTACTCGCTCGTCGGGAGTTTCTCCCACTTCTAAAGCCTCGTCCCGGGATACGGGCTGCGCCGGGTCCCATTCCCCAGCCTTGTGATGTCGCCACACATTCCGGCGTATGTTCCTTCGTCGCTGTGCTTCACGCTGGGGAGGTTCTTCCCCTTGCATGGTTGGCTCATCGTCAGAGATGGGAGATGACTCCAATCTCCCCCCGATGAAGAGGATGTCGGGGTAGAAAGGAGCTGTTGCGACGACGCTCTTCTTTCCATCCTCCTTTGAGGGCGAAGGTGCCGGAGAGATGACTCGGTGGGGTCTCGTCCCCTTACTTGGGACGCTTGCCTCCTTCTATCTAGTGATCTGTGTCCACTCCTTTGTGGGCGAGGTGGACAGCGGAGTTTTCCAGGTAGGTAAGCTCTCGCTTTTTGGTTTGTAAGAGGTTATCTTTGCTTGGGATGCAGGCGGCTACGCCACTCACTGTTCTACTCCTGTTTTCTTTGGGATCTCTGAGGAAAGCTTCTTCTCCGGTGGGTCCGCTATGCAATGCAGAGTTCCCTTCTCATCCACTATAGACGAAATGGTTCTGAAGCAGAACATGGTTCCAGGGCGAAGAGTAATCTTGCACTGGGATGTGATGGCCATTGAGCTAGCTTGGATCAATGACACACCCCCTACCTGGCATGCCAGTTGTCGGTGTTTAGAGCCCGACCGCACACCCAGGGTTCCCCTTGCGGTGCTTTTTGAGTAGGACGGTGTTGTCGACTGTAGCTCAATAGTTCGTGCTAGATGCACGAGAAAGTGATAGGCAATTTTCTACAGGTTTGGGCCGCTTGGAGAGGTGTAATACCCTACTTCCTGGAGTGGATCTTTATATGGTGGGTTACAGGTGAAGTCTCCTGAATGGAGGAAAGCTAATGAGATAGGTAGGTGGTCGATCCAAATGATGGGGTACCCCTTAGGCCTTATATATTCGACCGTGGGGCACTCCATGCGTACATGATGATCTCTCATCTCCTAAGTAATAGTAAATCGACTGAACTGATCTCCCTACAATCTTGCCAACTTATCCCTAATCCGCCCTGACATTCAAGGGCGCCACGCGCGGGACAGTCGGGTGGTTGCTGTGGATAACGCACAAGTTGACGGATTGCCTGGGCTTGTGTCTGTTAACTTCTTAGGTTAGCCCATTCCGCCAGTAGCTCTAGCCCAGCCCACGAAGGGATGGCCTTGCGGGGTAACTGGCCCAAGGCCCCACGCAAGGCCTTCTTGCCTTCTAGTGGACCCGGGGGATATCTGTCCCCTACAACGACATCATTGTAACTGACATCAACATAGTGGAAGGCTCGCACTGACAGATCTGAGCAAACGGAGGAAGCAGTTGAAATAGACTCCAAGCCAAGGTGTGGTTAACTCCAACGAGGACTAGGCAAGCATTTCAGACTTGGTCGAACCACGGGATAAATCCCTGTGCTTGTATGCTCTATGTCTTAATTTATTTTTATACATGCACTTCAATACTCATCTGTGATACAAAGTTGTCTTTGAAGTGCACGGTATTTTGAGACAAGAACTTTAATTCCACTGTGACTTACTCGAAGGGTCTTACACTGTGATCAAGTCTTCAAGTAGAGTAAGAATTTCCAGTTTTAAGTGTTATTTTTGATTCGCCTATTCACCCCCTCTAGACGACATCTAGATCATGTTCCTGGACAAAGGGAACTTTCAAGTCCCACTCCTTTCCAATGTGCGCCTCGTCGCCCTTCTTCTTGTGGTAGTACTTCTTCTTCTCCATTTTCTTTTTCACTTTCTTGTCGTCGTCTCTGTCACTATCACTTGCATATGGACATTTAGCAATATAATGACCGGACTTACCGCACCGGTAGCACACCCTCTTGGAGCAAGGTTTGTAGACCTTTCCCTTCATTTGTTTGAGGATTTTCTGTAAGCTTTTAATGATAAGAGCTATCTCTTTGTTGTTGATCTAGGAGGCATCAATTGGGAGCCTTTTGTTTGGTGTGGGCTCCTCCTTCTTCTCTTCCGTTGCCTTGAGTGCAACAGGTTGCGGTTCAGTGTAGAGGCGTCTCCTTACTCCAAGTTGACAATGTGCTTGGAGCCTTTGACCATATGTTCAAAGCTCACAAACTAGCCAATCACCTCATCGAGAGACATCTTTTCATACCTAGGGTTCTCATGGATTGATTGAGCTTGAGTGGGATTATGAAAAATAAGTGATCTTAGAATAACATTGACCGTCTCATGGTTATCCCACTTGGTGCTCTCGAGGTTGCGGACTTGGTTCACCATAGTCTTGAGCTAGTTGTACATATCTTGTGGCTCTTCTCCTTTGTTGAGGACGAATCAACCAAATTCTCAATTATTTCTCACTTGGTGATCTTAGTGACTTTATCACCTTCTACGTCGTCTTAAGGACGTCCCAAATTTCTATGACACTCTTCAATCCTTTCACTTTTTTAGAGCATGTACAACTTAGAAACTGTTGCACGGTACTTCAAGTATAAGACACGACTAAAACACAACATAATACAGTGGGTATGTCTAAAACATATGTCTTACCATATTCATTATACCAATCAGAGCATTCAATAAATTAAAGTGACCAATCAACTATTCTCCTGTTTCGAACATAGAGCTAAGACATTGTGTCTTCGTCAAGATACATGTCTTAGTTTTTTTACATTCACCCTATAGACACACTCGAAGACATAACTCAAGACATCCATTGTGCATGCCTTTATACCCATCCTTGCACAAGGAAGCTAAGAGTATGGTGGTGTCTTGGGAGTTGAAGTGACTTACTTAGGTGGCGTACTGAAAATAAAAATATAAATTTGCATTTCGGATTCTATATCTTATTTTTTAAAACAAAAGAAAGAAAACGAATAAATATTGGCACCGTTTTCATCTCTAGCGCGCGTCGCCGTCTTCTACGTTCCTTCTCCGGCGACCGAAGCCACCGCCATGGACACTCTCCTCGCCACCTACGCCTCTTCTGACGACGACGCTGACTCCGACGAGGCCCCGTCCACCGCCCCCGCCGCCTCCTCCGGTGGCCGCGCCGGCGGACTCTTCTCGCTCCCGCAGCCCAAGTCAGTCCCCGCCCCGCTCTTCTCCTCCCTCCCGGCGCCCAAATCCACCCCCGAGCCGCTCTTCTCCTCTCTCTCGGCGCCCAAATCCGCCAACGCCCCCACCTTCTCCTCCATCCCGGCGCCCAAGACTTCCGGAGGAAACCCTAAGCGCGTCGTCCAGTACCGCCCGCAGCCGATCCTGCAGTCCGCAGGCGACAGCTCCGACGACGACGAGGACGACGGCAAGAAGCGCCGCGCCAGCAACAACGAGGCGAGCTTGCCGCACGTGTCTGCTGGCTTGGGGCCCGTGTCCTCGTTCCTCCCGCCGCCGAAGCACTCGCTCGGGCTCGGCTCCGGCTCTGGCGCTGGAGCCAGGAGGTCGGCAATCGATACGGCTGCGCCGGAGAAGCCAAATCTCAGCGCCGCCATGCCTTCAAGCTCGGTTACCAATACAGGAGCCCCGGAAAGGCCCAGCACTGGCGCGTCCGATGACGACGATTCGGAGGATAGCGGCAGTGAGGGCGACATGCCTGCGCCAGAGCTGGAGGAGGAACACCAGGAGCAGCCGAGTTTTAATGCTGCAGCTGCAGAGCAGCAGCAAGGCCATGATGCTGGAGCTGGGAGCACTAGTGGATATGGAGCCTATGCATGGGATCCAAACTACTATGCCCAATACGGTGCGAATTATGGCTGGGATCCTAGTGCCAGTGCATGTTATGAGGATGGAACACAGTATGCCGCATATGAAGAAGGCCAAAGTGGAGGGTATGCTCATTCGCACGGAGGAGAGCATGGCAGTGGATCCGAGCATGTTGCGGCAGTGCCATATGGGGTAGATTATACTGGAGGGTTTGGTCATGAGGTAGCAGCAACGGCGTTGCCACCGGTGCAAGAACCAGTACTGCCACTAGAGATGGGTAGGATTGGAGGGAAGAGAGGTAGGAATGATATGCCGGCCCAGATTTTAGAGGTAAATCAAGCAGAGCTGATGAAGAATAGACCAAAGCAGGATAAGTCCAAGCTCACTGGGCTGGCCTTTGGTCCTAGTTATCAGGTATTGATAACTCTTTGCTAACGTTTTCTACTTTTGCCGAGCACCTTTATGCTTTATTGGAGGGAAGAGAGGAAGGAATGATATGCTTGTGTTTTCAATTGCTTAGTGCCAAATCCAGTAGATATAATTGGGACTGCAAAGCTAGATTATTTTTGCTCTATGCTCATTCCTCAAACACCAGAAACAAAAGCTACTCCTGCGTGTTGTGAGCCAGTATCAGATACTGTAGTCCAGTGCTTAATATGACCAGTGTTATTAAAACTACGTTTAAACGTCAAAACTCTAATTAGATGTTAAAACCACGTTTTAGCGTTTTAGCGTTCTAAACTGTAAAACGCAGTGTTTTATGCATTTTAGACCATTAGCTACTTTTGGGCCCAGTCTATTAGTTACTTTTGAGGTTCAATCCAGCTCATGGGTGAAGTTTTGGTAAGCCACTAACCTCTCTATTTTGGTACTTAACTTCATATTATTGTCCGAAATTATGATGTATTGGTATTTTTCCTGTGTTGTTTAAAACTACGTTTAAACAAAGTTTAAACGTTTAAAAGTCAAAATTTGACCCATGAGCGTTCCAACGTTTTACCGTTTTAATAACCTTGAATATGACGCAAACGTACAATAGTATTTTTGCAGAAGAAATAATGGGTTTGAAGCAATCACTTGAAAAATAGGTAAACATAAAGACATGCCCAGTGTCAGAGGCTCCCACATTGTAATTTTGATTTATCAAATTCATGAAGCAAGTAAAATACTTGACTACTAAAATTGCATGTTAGGCTGAAAGTCGTATTGTCAATGGTTTTGTTGCCAGTCCTTTGGTGGAGTAGCTGTAAAAAAAAGCACTTCAATGGAATAAATGGCTACATTTTGTACTTTAATGAAGCTAAAAGTCATTCTATTTGCACTTTTAAAAATAAAACATTTGTCATATAAATATTTATGCTTGTTAAGCTTGCTTATGGTCATACAGAATTGCAGGCAAATTGTGTTACTATTTGTGCCTTTTTCCCATTTGGGGGGATGCTTTATGCTTAAGTAAATTTTATTGTCACAAGGAAAAAAATAAAGGGGTTATGCTCCGATGCTTTGTTGTTGTTGTTGGTATTGATCTGATGCTGCACCCCTTGCATTGATTTGCTCAAATTTGGGAGCAAGGATTAAGTACTGGAATCCACCCTGCTTTGTGAATTATGAAACACACAACTCTCAAGGGGTATAGCATCGAACATCTCGTAGATCTGCCTGCATGTGATGAAGTATATGTTTCTCCAGATCTGAGAGGTTTGATACATTTTCCTCCCAGTGTATGGAGAAATTCATCATGCCAAACTAGGTTTATACTGTTGAAATAAGAACAGGCTATGAGTTGGTTTTAACTTTCTTTTAATTGATTAATGGACAGAGGTTAGCCTTTGTGATAAAAAGAATTGGCTCGGTTTAGGAGTGTAAATGGTATGAATATTATCCGTCCGTATTCGAATTCGATCCGTCTAAGAGGGCTAAGATCAGATCCGTACGAGTCCGGTACTCATTATTCGATCCGTATCCGATCTTTATATGTATCTGTATTATCAAAATTGGATATTTAAGATGTCGATATCCATTCAAATCTTATCCGACACAACTTAATAATATCAGTATCTAATCCAAATCCGAAGAGAAAACATGAAATGGGTAATATCCATCCGTATCCACTTTTCACTTCATGAACTTTCACTTCATGAACTGAAGTATCAACCTATGGTTCTACAGTTTCAGTAATGCTTAGGCCATCTCCAGCAGATCCCCTATCACATCTCCTATCTTATCCCATATTTCAAATTTTACTCTGCAAATAGTGTCAAACAGTGTCGGCTACAGTTCCGCATTCCCTATTTTAGGTGATCCACTGAAGACAGTCTTAGCCAGGAAAATATATATTTTCCTATAAGGATCCTATATAATTTTCCAATGAGAATCATGCTTTTGAACCTTACCCAAGATTTTCTACCTTGTGAACAGCCTGCCCCTTCAGCAAAAGGAAAGCCATCGAAGTTGCATAAAAGGAAACACCAGATTGGTTCTCTGTACTTCGACATGAAGTCGAAGGAGATGGAGCTTGCAGAGAGGCGCTCCAAAGGCATCCTTACGAAAGCAGAAACTCAAGCAAAATATGGCTGGTGAGCATGTAAGAAAAACTCAGGATACCTATGATTTGAATTGGCCGCGGTTTTGTTGCAACTGTTATGGACTTTGTAAACCCAATGCAGAACAGATAGTTCGATGATCAGTCAATTATTGAGCCAACACTTGTGTTACCCAGCTTTCCTTTTTCTACTTCTACTCTCTTTACTCTCAACTTGTATTGTGATGTTGGTATGAATAGTAGTACATGTTTAAAAGAACGCTGGTAATGTACTAGTATGTCACTGTCCATCCCAATGGCGATAGGAAGTGTTGTAAAAAAAAACTGAAGAGGCCAGTGTTATAAAAAAAACGCGGAAATGCTGTGTACATACATTTTGGACGAAATACCCGTAGCTTGTGTAACTCAGCTCATTAGTAGCTTGGCTTATTTAATTTTATAGCGAGTTAAGCTAGTACTTTAGCTCGGTTCTCTAATAAATTGGCTCATATCAGCTCATGAACCAACCAAACGAGCCAAGTTAAATCACAACACAAGTTTGTTTAGTCCTCAAAGTTGTCTCATTGTCTTGCCCTCGTAGTCCTCAGGGTTGTATCATTGTCTTGCCCTCGTAGTTATAATATGTGATTTGTCTAGTCTTGCACTCGTAGTTATAATCTGTTATTTAAACCTACGTGAATATGTCATATCATTATATATTTACACTATTATATGGCTACATACTTGTATTGTATATTTAATATTTGATTATTGTTTTATATACTTGTAGTTGCTAGCAACATTACTAATTACTATCTTATTATAATAAGAGTTATCTTGTTATAATAAGAGTTTGTAAATCTATAACTCTGATGTATATTTAGTTGTTCGATTTAATATTGAAGTGAGAACCTAAGACGATAGTATAAGAGTAATGTTACAATAGTTTTTAGGTTTGTAGTATTCTCTCTGTTTCAATTTATAATTCATTTAATTGTTTTCTTTAAAAATTTTCATAATTAATATTATTTTTAATATAATATAATTTAGCATATAATACAATTAAGTATGACTTTGAAATTTTCATTCTTTTTCACCAAGAATTTGAATAAGACGAGCGATCAAACTTATGAAAAAAAGTTAAACAAATTATAATTTAAAACAGAAGGAGTATTAAACACTTAAACTATAATTGTTCTCTAGTATATATATTTATTTATATAGATCTTTGTATTTAGTTGGTGTGACTCAAGCTCTCTAACAAGTTGAACCCGAGCTCTCTAACAAGCTAAACCGATCTAAATGTTTAGGTTGTTAGTACAACAAGCCAAACCAAGCTAGTTCGTTATAGTAATGAGCCATAAAGTCTGAGTAATATGCAAACATGTACTAGATGCAAGCATGCAAGGAGACATTTTGATCCGTTAGATCTAGATCCAACTGTATGTCATATTTACCACTTAAACCCTTCCACCACCACTACCTGATATGGCTTTATAAATAAAACCTAACAAACCACAATTGTATTTATCGTTGAATACAGATCTAACAAACTAAAAAAATCTGCTTACACGCTTACGCTTGCTTGCATATTAGTGGTTGACGTCAGTAAGCTCGATAAGCTCGATATCCTCCACTGTTACCTATAAGCTCGATATCCACCACTGTTACCGCCACTGTTACCTATAAGGCCTTGTTCGGTTAATCCCGTTACCCATGGATTGGATGAGATTGAAAAAAATTAACAAAAAATTTGACTTATTTGGGATTTAAACCCACCCAATCCCACTCAATCCACATGGATTAAGAGCTAACCGAACAAGCCCTAAGGCCTAGTTTGGGTACTCTTGGATTGAAGTGGTTTAGAGGGATTGAAGAGTGTTTAAATGCCCAATAGATCAAAAACTCTCACAATACATACCAATCCATCTCAATCCCTCACATTACTAGTGTTGGGGGCATTCGTCTTCCAAAGGTCCTCAAAAACATGATTAACAATGTTTCCGAAGTGTAATATATGTACAGAAACCTTTGGACTCGGAATGAAGCTGTACACAATATAAAAAACATGATCGGGATGAAGGTTGAACAAGCTCCGAAGCTACGCGCAAGGAAGCTTCGGCTCAGCAGCAGAAAAAGGAACCGATTTAAAGAGGAAAAGGCTATCTAGTCCTCGATAGATAGTCCTTAAGTCAATAGTAAACATGAAGGGCATGAATGTAATTTTACACAAGCTGCGCCCTGTCCCTATAAATAGATGAACAGTACCCTCGTACTGTTCACGCTGACTTGTATTCACTCGTGCGTCACGCTTGGACTTTTGCCTTCTGTCAAGCCGAAGGTACAAATGTAATTCAATATTGTTCATATTCATTTATAATGATATAAAAAGATATATTAAGGACGTCATATGATTGTTCATGTCATTTCTCATGTTTCATACGCTTCCTCTTTCACTAATATATACTGCGATGATGAAGGTACGTCCTTCATGACCTTTGTCCGAAGATCATTATATCCTAAGGGAGATAATGCTTCAAAGGACGAAGGACTTTAACTATTAACATTTTGTGTTGCCTTGTTCTTGACTCATAGCATTTGAGAACAAGTCTCCAACATTGGCCCACCTCCGGTGAACTCAATCGACCACCTTCGGCAAGCCGTGACCTTCGTCATGCCACCAAAGAAAACTTCTTCAAGGCTAGGGGCTGCACTGCAGCCACTGGACGTCAACCAGGACACACTGCGCGAAGCTTGAACTCAAAAGAGGAAGGCTACAAGTCCAACACCCCAGGAGGAGGAGCTGGACCAGGAGATAAGGGATCTCGAAGCTATCCACCAGCAGGTCGAAAGGAAGAGAGAGAAGATGCTTCGTCTTTCCGACCTACCGAAGAAGATCGATGAAGCTGCTGAAGAAATACGTCATCTTACTCAAGATGACTAGGACCGAAGACCTCCATAAAGAGAGCTTCGTCAAGACAATTCTTACAATTATGATGATTGGTATGACGATTTCCATCATGAAAATTTTGCTTTTGATGATGCTTCTCCTCTATCAGCAGAATTGCAGGCTACCCCATGGCCCCCATCATACAAACCACCTCAGCTCCCTATGTATGATGGGCACTCAGATCCGAAGCAGTTCCTGATGAGCTATAAAGTAACTATATCTTCGATGAGGGCAATATTGCAGTCATGGCAAAGTCCTTCGTCATGGCAGTCCGAAGTGTGGCCTAGACATTGTTGGGGGCCTGCTTCTTCGTCGAAGGTCCTCTAAGCAGAAACACCTTCGAACGATCGACGTATAAGCAAACACAGCGCGAAGGTACATGCCGAAGCTACGATCCAGGGAGCTTCAGCATAGTGACATGCCTTGAGACGAAGGGCTGCATCGATTTAAAGAGGAAAATACCGATCAGTCCATGATATATTGTGTCATGATTGTAACTAGTCATCAAGGACATAAATGTAATTTTGACCGGGTTGCGTCCCTTGCCTATAAATAGGTGAACAGTACCCCGATACTGTTCACGCTGACTTGTATTCACTCGTGCGTCGCACTTGGACTTTTGCCTTCTGTCAAGCCGAAGGTACAAATGTAATTCAATACTGTTTATGTTCATTCATGATGATATAGAAAAGATATATTAATGACATCATATGATTATTTATGTCATTTCTCATGTCTCATATGCTTCATCTTTCATTAATATATACTGCTATACTGAAGGTACGTCCTTCATGACCTTCGTCTGAAGATCATTATATCCCAAGGGAAATAATGCTTCGAAAGACGAAGGACTTTAACCATTAACATTTTGTGTTGCCTTGTTCTTAACTCATAGCATTTGAGAACAAGTCTCCAACAGACATGGTACTCTTCTCTTCGGTCAGTGATAATCACGTCATGGCAGAGGCTTAAGGACATGTTGGTCACCAGTTTTCAAGGATTTCAGATGAAGCCAGTCACTGCTTAGGCCTTGTTCTAGTGCACTCAGGACCATGAGGAGTACCTTCAGGCATATGTCCGAAGGTTCTTGCGCCTGAGAGCACAAGCGCCTACGGTGCCCAATGAAATCGTCATTAAGGCCATGATCAAAGGTCTTCGGCCAGGGCCTACGACCCAATACTTCGCTAGGAAACCCCCCAGACTCTGGAGAAACTGCTTCGGAAAATGGATGAGTATATCCGGACTGACAATGACTTCCGCCAAAGAAGGGAGGAAGCTTACAGATTTTCTAAGATGACTAGGGGCTTCGGAGGAAGAATCCACCCTAAGCATGTCAGATCAATCCACAGCTCCAGTCAGAACGATGACAAAGGAGGCCAGTTTCAGAGGCCACAGCACAGCTCATAGTCTTCAGGACAGCAGCAAAGCTCCTTCGGGCCACCAGCTTCAAGGGGCCAAGGCGACAGGGGTGTTGGGGCCTTCATCTTCCGAAGGTCCTCAAAAACACGACTAACATGTTTCCCAAGTTCAAATATATATATATATATATATATATATATATATATATATATATATATATATATATATATATATATATATATATATATATACAGGGACCTTTGGCCTCGGGATGAAGTTGTACACGATATAAAAAGAATGGATCGGGAGAAGGATGAACCAGTTCCGAAGCTACCTATGGAGGAGCTTCGGCTTAGCAGCGAAAAATGGAACCGACCTAAAGGGGAAAAGGCTGTCTAGTCCTTGATAGATTATCCCTAGGTCAATAGTAAATGTCAAGGGCATGAATGTAATTTACACAGGCTACGTCTTGTGCCTATAAATAGATGAACAGTAGCACCGTACTGTTCACGCTGACTTGTATTCACTCGTGCGTCACACTTGGACTTTTGCCTTCTGTCAAGCCGAAGGTACAAATGTAATTCAATATTGTTCATGTTCATTCATGATGATATAGAAAAGAGATATTAATGATATCATATAATTATTTATGTCATTTCTCATATTTCATATGCTTCTTCTTTCATTAATATCTACTGCTATGATGAAGGTACGTCCTTCATGACCTTCGTCTGAAGATCATTATATCCCAAGGGAAATAATGCTTCGAAAGACGAAGGACTTTAACCATTAACATTTTGTGTTACCTTATTCTTAACTCATAGCATTTGAGAACAAGTCCCCAACATTGGCGCCCACCTCCGGTGAACTCAATCGACCACCTTCGGCAAGCCGTGACCTTTGTCATGCTACCGAAGAAAACTTCTTCAGGGCTAGGGGCTGCACTGCAGCCACTGGACATCAACCAGGACACACTGCGTGAAGCTCGAACTCAAAAGAGGAAGGCTACAAGTCCAACACCCTAGGAGGAGGAGCTAGACCAGGAGATAAGGGATCTCGAAGCTATCCACCAGCAGGTCGAAAAGAAGAGAGAGAAGATGCTTCATCTTTTCGACCTACAGAAGAAGATCGATGAAGCTGCTGAAGAAATACGTCATCTTACTCAAGATGACCAGGACCGAAGACCTCCACAAAGAGAGCTTCGTCAAGACAATTCTTAAAATGATGATGATTGGTATGACGATTTCCATCATGGAAACTTTGCTTTTGATGATGCTTCTCCTCTATCAGCAGAACTGCAGGCTACCCCATGGCCCCCATCATACAAGCCACCTCAGCTCCGCATGTATGATGGGCACTCAGATCTGAAGCAGTTTCTGATGAGCTACGAAGCAACTATATCTTTGTACGGGGGCAATACTGCAATCATGGCAAAGTCCTTCGTCATGGAGGTCCGAAGTGTGGCCCAGACATGGTACTCTTCTCTTCGGCCAGGGACAATCACGTCATGGCAGAAGCTTAAGGACATGCTGGTCACCAGTTTTCAAGGATTTCAGATGAAGCGAGTCTCTGCTCAGGTGTAGCATCCCAAAAATTCAAATCTTGGAATTTTCTCAAACTTGCTCTAAATTCAAAATAAATTTCAAATTTCATTTCAAAATGTTTGTTTACGAGTTGATATCAACAAATAAAATTATAGTGGTCTATATTCTCTCTAAAATCCTCCTCAAAATATCCTACAAATATTTCCCCAATGATCACCCTCAAACTCTTTCAGAAATACTGCCCAAATATTCCACCGATATATCTCCAAGTATTTTCTTCCTCAGAAATACCTTCAGAATCATTTTTCAAGTCCCTACAAATATTTTCTCCATAACTTTCCTCATGCTCATACGTATACGTATGCCTCCGGTGTCATACGGTGAGCTCTACAAGCTAATTACACTCATATAAGACAAATCCATGCTAATCTCTCACTAATCCTCTCATCCTCCCACTAATCCTCTCATCCCTCCCCCTAATCCCCCCACCATGGCTATAAATAGAGGGGCAAGGGCCTCCTCTCATCTCACCCCAAGCCATTTCATGGCAACTCCCTCTCTCCCCCCCACACACACGCCCACTCCCACTCCACCTCCCACACAAGCACACACTAGCACAAGGATCGTTCGGTCGTTCTTCGATTATTCGTCCACCTGTTCTTAGTTTGTTCGTTCGTTCGTCCGATCGTTCGATCGTTCGTCCGATCGTTCATGGTTCGTTCGTCCGATCGTTCGATCGTTCGTCCGTTCGTTCGTCCAAATAATCTTTTTCCTGCCGTTATGCTGCCGAAATTCCGATCGTTCGTTCGT
The DNA here is from genome assembly GCA_029449295.1 of Zea luxurians. NCBI lineage: Eukaryota > Viridiplantae > Streptophyta > Magnoliopsida > Poales > Poaceae > Zea > Zea luxurians. The sequence goes on along the minus strand of JAOPSE010000227.1, from coordinate 790,231 downwards.
TCGATCATTCGATCGTTCATCGTTCGTTCATAGTTCCTATTCATCGTTCATCATTCGTTCATCGTCACTATTCATCGTTCATCGTTCGTTCATATGAACTATTCACCATCACTATTCATCGTTACTATTCACTGTTACTATTCATCATTACTATTTATCCGTTGTTACTATTCATCGATCATCTGATCACCCCAAATTTCAACTACTCATCCGTCATGCTGTCCAGTCCACCTAAGACCAGCCAGACCCATATTCCAGTCATACAAACTCCGGTGACTGTGATTTTCCTTCTAGTAGGGAACTTCCCATCTGGTCACCCATCCCAGATTTCTCCAGGTTGAGCACGCTTAACTTTGGGATTCTTTCAAGCCAGACTTCCAAAAAGAAAGGCGAACCATGTTTGTATGGATACGTCTTCAATCCTATAAAACCTGGCCCAAGATACCACAGCCCACTTGGACCAGAATACCACAGCATTCCAGCTATTTGGGTCCTGCCTTACTGTTGTCTAATGTGACACAGTAGGTAGAAACAGTTTCCACCAACATAAACCTTTGCCCAAGAAAAGCCCAAAAATAATTCCTCGCGCCCCGCTCAAAAATACATTTGTATTTTTGATTTTCCAAATATCTCTAAATATTCAAATTCTAGAATATTTCTTTCCTTTTCTTTTTCTCCCTATGATTATAAAATCCAAAACTCCTCCATCCAAACTCATATTTCAGTCATTCTTGTTTCTAAAATTCTTGTCAAACTATTCCCTATCCAACCATGTCATCCCTTAAGCACGGTTCATATTCCAGAAAACTCCCAAAATACTCTTGTTCCATATTCTGCCTGTAACTCTCCTGTCCATGCTAAGTCAGACGATTCTTTTGTCACTATTCTCACCAATGGTGAACTTCACTGAGCTACACCACATACACCCAGCTATAAATACACCTAGCTACCCTCTCCCACTCCACACACTCAACACCCTCAGCCAAGGCAAACACCCCACCCACTCAGTTACTCCGCTCTACCGGCTACACGCACAGTGTCGCTTCGCCTCCAGTCCACCCTCCTGGTAAGCACCTCCGCTCCACCACTAGTAGTACCTCAACACCACATGACACAGATTCTACTCAAGACTCTGCCCATCCATATATCGCTATTCTGACCACTATACTAAATATTTGTTGGTATACTTGCTGGTTTGTTGTTTGCTTGTTCATGTCACATAGTTATCGGAGCGTTCGTGCTGTCTCGTGGAGGCCAGATCTGCAAGTCTACGCTAGGCAGTGGAGCTAGAAGCCAGTTCCGCGAGCTCCCCTTCCCCCTTCGCCGGATAAGCACGGCAAGCTCACTAGATCCCTTTGATGCATAAATTACCTATGATTTTTCAACCACAACCCTCAGCCTGTTATTTTATGCATGATATGATTTTGAGGCAAGTTATTATGGCCACCCAAGACGCTTGCCGCAATCAATCCTTGATATATTTTGTTACAAATGATTTGAGAAAAGGTGTGAGTTTTCAAAAGAAAATGCTTTTCAAAATGTGTATGATGAAGGGTTTTCACCCTTATCACCTTTGAGTAGGGATGATTAGGGACTCCCTGGTTTAGGGGAGGGCCTAAGGTGATGGCTCAGCTGGTTTAGGTGTGAGCAGAAGGATTGTCCCCTCATATAAGGACCGATTTGTCATCCTTCACTACCTGTACTCATGATAAGTACAACCACTCGAGACTATGTGGGCAGTCACTCAATCTGAACTCGTACGGTCCAACCCCATGGTTATGAAGGCTGGGGAGCACCGGGAGAATAAGGAGGGGGAATGTTTTGTCCGGTTTGGGCATGGCGGTGGCCTGACTCCTTCCGGTATAACCGTTAAGGTAAGGACGTGCGAGGAAAGAAAGAGATTCAGTATTCGGGTCTCACGACGGTGAGATCGCAGAAACCGGACTAGTGGGTAAAGTGTACACCTCTGCGCAGAATTTGAAAACCTATTCGAATAGTATGTGTCCACAGGAATGGACGAGTCTGGTATGGTATGGCAATTAATGTTTTGTTTTAAAAAAAAAGGTGTGTTTGAGAAAAGTGGTTTTTAAAAGGTCCGGCGGTTGAGCCGTGAGCTATGGTGGACGGGAAGTCCAGTAGCTGTTTTTGAAAATGAAAACCAGTGGGAAACTGCTGAGATACCTGGATGGTTTAGTCCAGGGGATTTTGTTCTAATATTGAAAAACTTCCTGCTCCTTTGGGAGAGGATGCGCTTTGAAAAATACAAAATGTTTTACAAAACAATTTTGCATCAAATATTGTTGTTTCTGCAAAATATCCTGAGCTCCACATATTCTATGCATTATATCTGATTTCCCCATTCCGCGGGTGAAGGTGGGCTGCTGAGTACGTTTGTACTCACCCTTGCTTATTTGTTGTTTTTTAGAAAAGGAGATCGGGTAAGAGTTACGCCTGTTCCCAACCTTGCCTATGGCTGTTGGACCGCTGATTTGCTTCGTTGCGTATATCGGGCTGCTCCAGCCCTACTCTGATGATATGTCCCGAGTTATGGACCAACTCTTAAAGTTGATCGCCATCTTTATAGGTTTGTCTCGTTTAAGCAGATCTAAAATCATTTGTTGTATAAATGTGTTTACTAGCCTCCTGGGACTAGTAATTGTATCACATTTGAGTCCCAGAGGATTGGGGCGCTTCATCAGGCCTTGTTCTAGTGCACTCAAGACCATGAGGAGTACCTTCAGGCATATGTTCGAAGGTTCTTACGCCTAAGAGCACAAGCGCCTACGGTGCCCAATGAAATCGTCATTGAGGCCATGATCAAAGGTCTTCGGCTAGGGCCTACGTCCCAATACTTCACCAGGAACCCCCCCAGACTCTGGAGAAGCCGCTTCAGAAAATGGATGAGTATATCCGGGCTGACAATGACTTCCGCCAAAGAAGGGAGGAAGCTTACAGATTTTCTGAGATGACTAGGGGCTTTGGAGGAAGAATCCACCCTAGGCATGTCAGATCAATCCACAACTCCGGTCAGAAGGATGACAAAGGAGGCCAGTTTCAGAGGCCACAGCATAGCTCACAGTCTTCAGGACAGCAGCAAAGCTCCTTCAGGCCACCAGCTTCAAGGGGCCGAGGTGGCAGGGGCTTTGGAGGAAGATATGGGGATCAGCCCAGGAAAATTTATTGCTTATTCTGTGGAGAAGACAACGACCACACTACAAGAACGTGTCAAATCACCATTCAGAAGCAAAAAGAGATTGCCGAAGCAGAAGCCCGGTAGAATCAGCTGAAGCATGTCTTACATACTGCTTCGTGCCACTCTCCCTACATACCAGAGTATGTGGGCAATCAACCTGCAGCATCTGTTGCTTCGGCAAGCCATTCACAAGCTTCCTGGCCTTAGCTCCCACCGCCACCTCCATTGCAACCTACTTATACCCGAAGCCAGCAGCCAGAAGGGCGACAAAATCCACAACAACAATGTGACTTCAGGGAGGAGTCCGAAGCTCATACGGTCAACAGCACCGTACCAGAATCGAAGCACATTTACTAAGCAATATCCTACTTCTGAAATACTTTTACTTTTTACGCCATTTTGCTTTCTGTATGAGGAATAAGCAATGAAAACTTAGCTTAAATTTCTCTGCCTGTACCAGAATGAAATATATATTCTTCACAGATTTACGAAGCTCAAAAGTCGTTCCTAAGGGAATGCAGAGCCAACTTAAACGAAGCCACAAAAGTCGTTCCAAAGGGAGCGCAGCTTAAGTCTTTTGCTCAAAAGTCGTCCTAAGGGAATGCAGAGCCAAAATTGACAAAGCTACAAAAAGTCATTCCTAAGGGAGCGTAGTGTAAGTTTTCTACTCAAAAGTCGTTCCAAAGGGAACGCGGAGCCAAATACCGCCGAAATAAAAGGCGAAGAAGTTCAAAAGTCATTCCTAAGGAGATGCAGAACTTATACCGCTGAAATAGAAGGCGAAGAAGTTCAAAAAACGTTCCTAAGAGGATGCAGAACTTATATCACCGAAATAGAAGGTGAAGAAGCTCAAAAGTCGTTCCTAAGGGGATGTAGAGCTTGTGTATTCCAATGTGGGCGTGTGGGTATGTGTCTTCGGCATTCTCATCATTTTGCATCATATCATCACATCATTTCGTATAACATTACATCATACATCATATTGCATTACCGGCACAAGAATTGAGTACGAAGTCAATCTTCGGCAAATGCTTCATCAAAATGAGAATGTGCTAAGGCACGAAGTAAGGTTCGGGAAATACAGTTTTATCAGGCTTGTTATAAGAAGGGATCTCTTTCTTTACGAAGCATGAAAAGAAGGGAAGGTGTTTTTTTGCCGAAGGCTCAAAAATGGTATGTGTATAAATTTCATGCATCACAAAGAAATAAATTACAATAATTTACATATTCGATTCAATGTTACATACATCAAATGTTACATAGATTCATTACAAAAGAGGTCTAATCTTCCTTCATTAGTTCTATACATCAAGCTTTTCAAAATGATTATTATAATAAAACTTATTCTTCTCTAAGGACTTTCTCTGCAACTTCGTTCAGTAATTTGTTGACAACTTCGTCGATAATGGATTCAACCATGTTTATGATGTCCAATGATTCCTTCATCTCTGGATCAGCTAGGGGATCATACGGCTCCGGTGGCGGGGATAGTTCAGCTGAAATAGGTAAACAGATTAGTTCGAAGCCATAAAGCAAGTACCAAAGCTAAATAATCAAGAAACGACACATATACGCCTTTCGCGTTCTATAGCTTCTTCAGCTCGCTTTGCTTCTGCCCGGGCGTCGTGGGTGTCTTTTTCACTCTTTTTTATAATCTCGTGGGCCAGCTCTCGGCCACCGTTCACCCAGACATCGTTATAAAATTTCCCGCCCATTAAAGTTGCTTCGGCTGAAGGATCCTTCGTATCATCTACGGAGAAGGTAGCTTCGGCCTAGGCTATAGCCTTAACATGATCACATCCGGCCTTCTCCAGAATAGCTGAAATTCCCCGCGCACTAGAAAACGCGCAAATATCTCTGCGATCACTCAAAATTTCCTCGAAGGCTTCGGCTTCTCCACTTATCCATTCAACAACGCCTTCAGGGTCGCCTCGTATGAAGTTTTCTTCAGCAGAATAGGCGCCCACTTTGGTGAAGCTAGTTTTTAATTTCTTCACGCAATCCAAGGATTTCTCAAAGCACCTTTCCTTGGATTCGCAAAGTTCTTCAACATTTTTCTCTAGCTTATTTTTCCAGTATTCACTAATCTCTTGATTAGCCTGTGCGAGCGCGCAGTTCTCCTTAGCTTCGGCTAGTTGTCTCCGAAGGTCTTCAATTTCGGTTTTCTGGACTTCGGCCTGAGCTTTGTAATTTGCTTTGCCTTCCTTTGCTTTGTTCATCAATGAAATCAAAATTTTGTCTTTCTCTAGACCTTCGTTTCTCAATTCAATTAGCTCAGAGCGAAGGTTGTTAAGAGCCATCGTACAACTTTCGTCTTCGGCGCTTTTCTAAGCCCTCAAGGCATTACTAAGAATTAAGCCCTGCAAAGAAGAAAGATTTGAGCATGACAATAAAATACTTCATTTTCTAGCTTCAAAGTTAACCTCTATACCTTTAAACTGTTGTACGCGAGGCTATCAGTAAGATCATCCTTCGACAAGACCGAAATGCCTTCTTCAAGCTTAGGAAATCCCATACTCTTAGCTATCTCCCGGCAAACGGATATTTCTTTGTTATCCAGGAGACAGTACAAGAAATCATCTTCGTCAGTACCATTAAACACTAAGGCCCCCTTCGGATATTTCAGTCTTCGGGCGTAGTGTTTGGCTTCCAAGATGTCTTCTTCAGATATTTTTTCCCCGAAGCATGTCGAATAATATAATCAATATCTTCAACTAAGGCTTCTGGGACAGGGGATTTTGTTTTTTCTGCCATGTCTTGCTTTGTCGTCTTGCCAATATCTGAAAGTTGCTGACTTACCTCATCTTTAGCCGCGGCGGCCTTCATCTCAAGGGGCGCTGAAGGCCCAGCTTCGGCCTCTTCTTGGATTTTGGCAGCTTCGGCAACTTTCTTGGTAGGAGCAGGAGTTAAGGCCTTCGTAGTCTCTATAACAGCGTCTAGCACACTGGCCATCCTCCTCCTCTTGGGAGTTTCTACATGAGTTTTTTGCATCTTTGGCAAATCTGCCTCAGCCGGTGGGCTCAGAATTTCTGGCACTTTTATCATTTTTCCCACCTGTGGCTCTTCGGCCTTATCATCTTTTGCTTTGGTTGGCCCGACTGTAGGCACCTTCAGCACTACAATCGGCTCTTTAGCGCTCTGCACAATCGGAGCAGTTTGTTTTGCTTCGGCAGCTGAAGAGGTCCCTTTGCCAAATTCAGGTACTACGGTCGATTCAATATAATGCGGTCGGTGGGTCAGAACCTTCACATTTTTGCTCTTCAGCTCAGCTGGGGTGGCTGCAACGGTAGTCTTTCTCTTTTTCCCTTGCCCTTGTAGCGGGTAGTGGTAATCAGGGTATACGAAGCCAATCGCATCAAATACCCTATTCAATCTTTTCTTGCCCCGACCCCCAAAAGCTGCGGACAAAGCATTATCTTCGGCCTTGGAGTATGCCCCGAGTAACTCATCGCTGGTAGCCTCAATACACATTAGCCAGTCATCGTCTGGCTCAACAAACTTCTCCCTAAATCTAAAGGTATACTTCAATCAGACCAGACCACCCTCACTAGAATCGGCGGTGGTCTCCTTCAGTATATCCCAGCTCTCCACAAGTGGCCATACCCTGAAGGCTATATGCTCCTGAATCAAATCCCTCATGCCAATGAAAGCACACACAGTGCTAAAGGCCTTCTGACATGCTTCAACATTGTCGTCAATTTCCACCTTTGGCCTTCGGAGGCCAAAGCGAGACCAGATAGGGCGTTGTATGATTTCTTTGATGTCTCCCCTTGTCTTTAAATCATTTTTAACGTAAAACCACTCCTCCATCCATGCCCCGGGCCATCTTTTCCGAAATGTTGGCACTGGGTGGCTTGCATTGGGGCGAGCAATAAATCCATAACAACCGAAGTTGTTGTGGTACTGTTCTTTGCCAGTAGCCTTCGTCTCATATAAAAGCTCGTGCATACTGCAGAAGCACTTCGCGCTTGGCTCTAGCCCCTGACTCCTTACAGCCCAGACAAAAATCCCCATCCTAAGTATAGCTTCAAGGGTAATCTGATGAAGGAAGATCTGGTATATCTTCAGCACTTCAACCACAAACTTGCTCAGCGGGAACCGAAGACCTGCCTTTAAGAAGCTTTGGTATATAACAACTTCGTTTTCCTCCAGAGCAGGGGCAATACTGTCTCCTCCAACTCTGACAATAGACATATCGCAAAAATATCTCCCCCTCATGGCATCAATATGATTTTGCTTGATAGTTGATTCTCCGAAGATAGTATGGCTTGGGCGCCACGGCCGATCCTCAGAGTCTTCATCCCCACTTTCCACATCATAACTATCACTGTCATCAGAATCTTCGGATAAACCCTCCATGATCTCCTTAGTAATTTTCTCTGTATTTGTTTTTTCCATGGACTCAATAAATCCAGCAATGAAAGGATCCGCAACTTTTTTCTCTTCATACAGCTTTGTCTCCCTGGTTGTTTTCCTCTCTTCAGTCGTCTTCTTCTGTCCACTCATCTTCTTCTTTTCAAATTTGGAGCAAACGTGTCTTTAAACCGAAGCTCTAAAAACTCGAAAATCAGGCAAGAGCTAATGAGCAAGAGCTAAAAGTTTGAGAGAATAACGCAGATGGCAGAAATGGCGTATCAAATGCTACCGGTATGGGTTCCTATTTATATGTCTGGCGCTTTGCAACTTGGCGGACCCCGTCCGTCATTGACTATTGCTATTCTAGCAAAGGGAAGGTGTTTTTTCGGACCTTTGGCTTAAGGCCTTCGTCCATGTTGCAGTTTAAATCTGTCATTATAACAAATTAATACTGCGAGGGGCTACTGTTGGGGGCCTTCGTCTTCCGAAGGTCCTCAAAAACACGACTAACATGTTTCCCAAGTTCAGATATATATACAGGGAGTTTCAGCCTCGGGATGAAGTTGTACACGATATAAAAAGCATGGATCGGGAGAAGGATGAACCAGTTCCGAAGCTACCTGTGGAGGAGCTTCGGCTTAGCGACGAAAAATGGAACCGACCTAAAGGGGAAAAGGTTGTCTAGTCCTTGATAGATTATCCCTAGGTCAATAGTAAATGTCAAGGGCATGAATGTAATTTACATAGGTTGCGTCCTGTGCCTATAAATAGATGAACAGTAGCGCCGTACTATTCACGCTGACTTGTATTCACTCATGCGTCACACTTGGACTTTTGCCTTCTGTCAAGCCAAAGGTACAAATGTAATTCAATATTGTTCATGTTCATTCATGATGATATAGAAAAGAGATATTAATGATATCATTAATTATTTATGTCATTCCTCATGTTTCATACGCTTCTTCTTCATTAATATCTACTGCTATGATAAAGGTATGTCCTTCATGACCTTCGTCTGAAGATCATTATATCCTAATGGAAATAATGCTTTGAAGGGCGAAGGACTTTAACCATTAACATTTTGTGTTACCTTGTTCTTAACTCATAGCATTTGAGAACAAGTCCCCAACAAGGGGCTTTGGAGGAAGATATGGGGATCAGCCCAGGAAAATCTATTGCTTATTCTGTGGTGAAGATAAGGGCCACACTACAAGAACGTGTCAAATCACCATTCAGAAGCAAAAAGAGATTGCCGAAGCAGAAGCCCGGCAGAATCAACTGAACCAGGTCTTTGAAAGGGAAATGTGCCCTTGGGCCATTTCTAAGTATTTTGGTGATTTAGTGTCCAACACAAGTGCCCTAGTGTAAAAAGGTGGACAAAGTACAAATCAAGGATAAAGGTATGTTTCTCAGACTTAGTACATTGTTTTATGGACTAATGTATTGTGTCTAAGTGCTGGAAACAGGAAAAATCCAATTGAAAATGCCTTGGCTCGAGCAGCCAAGACTTTGCTCAGTCTGGAGCACCGGACTGTCCGGTGGTGCACCGGACAGTGTCCGGTGCGCCAGGCTGGCTCTGGCGAACAGGCTGCTCTCGGGACTTCGACGGCGGTGTACGGCTATAATTCACCGGACTGTCCGGTGGTGCACCGGACTGTCCGGTGGGCCGTTCACAGGCGAACTCGTCGCTCTCGGGAATTCATCGGCGACGTACGGCTATAATTCACCGGACTGTCCGGTGTGCACCGGACTGTCCGATGAGCCAACGGTCGACAGGGCCAACGGTCGGCCGCGCGATCTGCGCGGGACACGTGGCCGAGCCAACGGCTAGAAGGGGGCACCGGACTGTCCGGTGTGCACCAGACATGTCCGATGCGCCAACGGCTCCAAAACTGCCAACGGTCGGCTTCGCCATAGAAGGAAAGAAATCGGGCACCGGACAGTGTCCGGTGTGCACCGGACTGTCCGGTGCGCCAGTCGACAGAAGGCAAGATCAGCCTTCCTAGAATGCTCTCAACGGCTCCTAGCTGCCTTGGGGCTATAAAAGGGTCCCCTAGGCGCATGGAGGAGTACACCAAGCATTCCTACAACATTCCTAAGCACCAAGACATCGATTCCGCGCCTTTGATTCTTTGCGATAGCAATTAGAGCTCTAGTTGAGTGGTGAACTCATTGAGTTGTATTGTGAGCTCTCGTTGCGATTTGTGTGCGTGGTGTTGCTGTGATTTCTTGTCTTGAGTGTGTTGCTTATCCCTCCCTTGCTCCGTGCTTCTTTGTGAACTTCAAGTGTAAGGGCGAGAGGCTCCAAGTTGTGGAGATTCCTCACAAATGGGATTGAGAAAAGCAAGCAAAACACCGTGGTATTCAAGTGGGTCTTTGGACCGCTTGAGAGGGGTTGATTGCAACCCTCGTCCGTTGGGACGCCACAACGTGGAGTAGGCAAGCGTTGGTCTTGACCGAACCACGGGATAACCATCATGCCATCTCTGTGATTGATTTCTTGTGGTTATTGTGTTTTGTTGAGACTCCTCTCTAGCCACTTGGCAATTATTATGCTAACACTTAACCAAGTTTTTGTGGCTTAAGTTTTAAGTTTTACAGGATCACCTATTCACCCCCCTCTAGGTGCTCTCAATTGGTATCTGAGCCGTTCTCTTCACAAAGGGACTAATCGCCCGAAGAGATGGATCCTAAGGGGAAGGGTATCGTGATCAACGACAAAGAGAAGGAATCTTTCGTCAACGAGCTGAAGGATGACAAGCCTACTGACTCGGGCTCCGGCCATAGACGGAAAGATGGGAAGAAGAAGAAGACGAGGCGCATCAAGGAGATCGTCTACTACGACGACAGCGATGAGTCTACTTCTTCCCAAAAGGACGACGACCACAACGACTACGAGAGAAGGAAACCGGTCAATTCGAACTTTTCTTTTGATTACTCTCGTATTCCTCAAAGTACAAATGCTCATTTATTATCTATTCCACTTGGTAAACCTCCTCATTTTGATGGAGAGGACTACGGATTTTGGAGTCACAAAATGCGTAGTCACTTGTTCTCTCTCCATCCTAGTATATGGGAAATTGTAGAGAGTGGAATGCACTTTGATAGTACGGATAGTCCCATGTTCATTAATGAGCAAATTCATAAGAATGCACAAGCTACTACTGTTCTTCTAGCTTCATTGTGCAGGGATGAATACCACAAAGTGAGCGGCTTGGATAACGCCAAGCAGATCTGGGACACCCTCAAGATTTCTCATGAGGGGAACGATGTCACCTTGCTCACCAAGATGGAGTTGGTGGAGGGAGAGCTTGGACGATTCGCGATGATAAGGGGCGAGGAGCCAACCCAAACATACAACCGGCTCAAGACCCTTATCAACAAAATAAGGAGCTATGGAAGCACGCGATGGACGGACCACGACGTCATCCGATTGATGCTAAGGTCCTTTACCGTTCTTGATCCTCGTTTGGTGAATAATATTCGTGAGAATCCCAGGTACACCAAAATGTCGCCCGAAGAAGTCCTTAGAAAATTCGTAAGCGGGCGAATGATGATCAAGGAGGCAAGATACGTGGACGACGCATTGAATGCACTACAATAAACTAATAAATGTTCGTGGGTTAATTTAAGAACGTGGGTACCGACGTTCTTAATTGAGTTATGTTCGTGGGCTAACTTAAGATCGTGGGCACCCACGTTCTTATATTAAATTCGTGAGCCCGTCGTAAAACCGTCGAACTTATCGTATTAGGAACGTGGGTACCCACATTCTTAACTTAAATTCGTGGGCCACATGGACACCGTCGAACTTAACTAAAAACCTAAATCTCTCTCACGGTCTCACCCCGCGCGTCTGTCTTCTTTTCCCTGTCTACCACGCGCGCGCCCGCCGCTACCTGCCTCGCCGCCAGCCTGCCGCTACATGCCCGCCGCCGCCACCTCGCGCCCGCCCCGCCGCCCCACCGCGCGCCTAGGCAGGGTGGTACCGCGCGGTGCTCGCCATCAAGCGCCGCTGCGGCGAGCACCTCGACCCGCAGCCGAGGAACGCCTTTCTCGGCGTGCCCAAGTCCTTCCCCGGCGTCAAGCCGGAGTTCTGGGATGGGATGCGGTCCCGCCTCGCCGCCCTCCGACCCAATGGGCCCATTTTGCGCTGGTTCCTGGCTGACCTCCCTACCGTGCTTGTAGTGGGCGACTCGGTGTTCGTCCATGGGGGGCTCCTCGAGGCCAACGTCGAGTACGGTCTGGAGCGGATCAATGCGGAGGTCACCCTCAGGATTTTATTCCGCCCTCCGTCTCCAGTCTCGCTTGGATCGATATGGGCGTCTGCGTGTCCAAGGCCACCTGCTGCTGCTACTGCCGTGAGCCGCACAACGGGGTTACTAACGACAGGACTGATGCTGGTGCGTGATGCCTTCCGCCTTCCATGCCTTTTAGGTGCTTTGCTTTTTGCTGTTTAACTGTTTTGGCGGCTGCTTTTCTCTTCTCTGAGATGTTTTTTGCTTCTCTTCTGGTTGTTTGGGTTCGCGTATGGTCGCTTCCATCCAGTTCGATGCGTGATATCTGCAGCTGCGTTTCCGCACTGCCGCTGAGCCTTTTTTCATGGAACCGTTTCTGATTTCGGCGCTCTTTGATAGTTAAATGATCATGGCTGGAAGTAAGCGGAGAAAGAATGACACTGCAATATGCTATATATCTTGTTACGGACAAAGATAACCAATAGAGTGTATTGATCTGTAGTTCATTAATAAGAGCTTAGGTACACTGATTCAGCAGCGGTAGCAGTGTGTCCTTGACTATATGCCTACCAATGGTTAAGAGTTTACTGACCAGAGATCATTGATCTGTAGGTGGATTTCTTTGTACAGCATTAAGAGATTTGTAGCCTCTAAGCCTTATTTGTATGCTTTCAAATTGTCATTGTGTGGCCTCCCTACACCTACATGTTATCTTAGTTCAGATTAGCTAAGATATATATGTCCGTAACTTCATTCTTTCATTTTTGTGCCCTACTAGGATCTCATGCTTAACCTTCTATTGTAGTTATACATCCTGAATGTTGTTAGCTGAAATTAATCATTACTAATGCTATTTATGTTTAATAGTACATTTTTTACACCGAACTGAATTTTATTACTCATGGCAACGAAATTACAGAAGTTTGTGAAACTTAAACCATTCTTATCCTGAAACCAACTACTCTCATCCTTAACGTAGGGGAATCTTAACCTGGCCGGATTAGTTAAAAATAAGTTAAGTATATAAGTAAAAAAAGTTTATTGTAGAGTAAAATTGTTAATCTGACTGTTTATGCCACTTTGATTCGATTTTAACGTAAGGGAATCTTCTAATTTTGCGGGGAGTAAACCACTAAAGGTTCATTGTTTGATTTTCCATTATATGTGGCACAGAAATATCTTCCCTTTGATAAAACAACTTTGATAAAACAACTAAGGGAGTTCTATTTTTTGACATCAGATAAAAATACTTATTCGCAATAACTTTTTTGAGCATGAAACAGTAATTTTCAAATGTGTGTTGTTTTGTAGTCTAAAGTAAAACACAATAAACTACCCCCACAGAGCAAGAGAGTTGTGCGCAGACCTGGCAAAACAAAGCTTCTTGATAATGTATGCACTAAGCAACACGGTCTGCCATGAAAAGAATATTATCAATCAGTCAAAAGGGCCCTGCTCAAATCATCAGCGTAGATTTTCTGATTATTTTGGCACATGAAAGAATTCATAAGACGACTCACAAAAGTGGTGGTAGGGGATTACTTATAGCTACTCCAATTATGGTGCTGGTGAAAAACAAGTAGAGAAATTTTTCGACGAAATTCAACAGAACAATAGCATCAAAATTATCAATATCAAGGTTTTCAATTGCATTAAAGAGCACAACAGATGTGGCATCATTAACAACACCTTCACCAAAAACTAGACTATAGAGTAGGGGTGTTTCATCCTGGTTAACACCTGCAAGTAATGAATTTCCAATTAAATTGGCTTCCTATCTCAATTTTTATAAGATAAAAATGGCAGATTGTTCAACAACAAACCTGTAAGGTGCAAACAAAATCTGTTGCCGAGAAAATAGCACCAATTGCTGCAAACATGGGTAAAAAAACAAGTATTAGCAAATTGACAATGGCATCCATGGTCTAATCAGATTATCAGGGAATGGAAAGGGTCAAGTATATATCCAATCAAGATAGTCCCCAAGCTTGAGTGGACCAACATTAAGTTTCTTGAACAACCCCATAGCACCTGATGTGTTCATTAGACAAAAAAAATAGAAGCCTGAGCAAGAAAAGTTTGACGAATACAAGGTTTGTGAAAGGGAAATGTGCCCTTGGGCCATTTCTAAGTATTTTGGTGATTTAGTGACCAACACAGGTGCCTAATTGTAAAATGGAACAAAGTACAAATCATGGAGTAAAGGTATGTTTCTAATCCGTAGTACATTGGTTTTGTGGACTAACATATTTGTCTAGGTGTTAGAAACAGGAAGAGAGAAGAGGAGAAAAGACTTGGCTGTGGGCTGCCAAGTCCCAGCTCGGTCTGGAGCACCGGACTGTCCGGTGTGCACCGGACAGTGTCCGGTGCGCCAGGCCAACTCGGCGCGAACTGGCCGCTCTCGGGAATTCGCCGACGGCGTACGGCTAAAATTCACCGGACTGTCCGGTGTGCACCGGACTGTCCGGTGAGCCAACGGTCGGCCAGGGCCAACGGTCGGCCGCGCAATCCGCGCGGGACACGTGGCCGAGCCAACGGTCGGAAGACAGCACCGGACTGTCCGGTGTGCACCGGACATGTCCGGTGCGCCAACGGCTCGCAGATCCACGGCAGTCTTCCAACGGTCGGAAGCGCCAGAAAAGGAAACAAATCGGGCACCGGACAGTGTCCGGTGTGCACCGGACTGTCCGGTGCCCCCGATGACAGAAGGCAAGGATGGCCTTCCGGATTTGCTCTCAACGGCTCCTAGCTGCCTTGGGGCTATAAAAGGAGCCCCTAGGCGCATGGAGGAGTGATACAAGCAACTCTTGAGCATTCTTGATCATCCACACAAGTTCTTTGCGCATTCGTTTGTGATTCTAAGTGATTCGAGCTCTGTTCTAGTGTGAACTCTGAGATAGTCATTCGAGCTCGAGTCTTGGCTGTGTGTGTGCGCTTTTGTTGTGGATTTGTGTGTGTTGCTTCCCTCCCTTACTCTGTGCTTTCTTTGTGATCATATACTTGTAAGGGCAAGAGACTCCAATTTGTGGAGATTCCTTGCAAACGGGATAGTGAAAGGAACAACAAAACAACGTGGTATTCAAGTGGGTCTTTGGACCGCTTGAGAGGGGTTGATTGCAACCCTCGTCCGTTGGGACGCCACAACGTGGAAGTAGGCAAGCATTGGCTTGGCCGAACCACGGGATAAACCACCGTGTCACCTCTGTCTTGATCTCTTGTGGTATTGTGTTTTGTTGAGACTTCACCTTAGCCACTTGGCAATAATCGTGCTAACACATAACAAGTTTTTGTGGCTTAAGTTTGAAGTTTTTACAGGATCACCTATTCACCCCCCCCCCCTCTAGGTGCTCTCAATTGGTATCAGAGCCGTTCTATTCACAAAGGGACTAACCGCCCGAATAGATGGATCCTAAGGGGAAGGGTATAGTGATCAACGACAAAGAGAAGGAGACCTTCATCAACGAGCCAAAGGACGACAAGCCTACCGACTCCGGCTCGGGTCAAAGACGAAAGGAAGGGAAGAAGAAGAAGACCAGGCGCATCAAGGAGATCGTCTACTACGACAGCGACGAGTCTACTTCTTCCCAAAAGGATGAGGACCACAACGACTACGAGAGGAGAAAACCGGTTAATTCGAACTTTTCCTTTGATTACTCTCGTATTCCGCAAAGTTCACATTCTCATTTGCTCTCCATTCCACTTGGCAAGCCCCCACACTTTGATGGAGAGGACTACGGATTTTGGAGTCACAAAATGCGTAGTCACCTATTCTCTCTCCATCCTAGTATATGGGAGATTGTAGAGAGTGGAATGCACTTTGATAGTTCGGATAGTCCCATGTTCATTAATGAACAAATTCATAAAAATGCACAAGCTACTACTGTTCTTCTAGCTTCCTTGTGCAGGGATGAATACCATAAGGTGAGCGGCTTGGACAACGCCAAGCAAATCTGGGACACCCTCAAGATTTCTCATGAGGGGAACGACGTCACCTTACTCACCAAGATGGAGTTGGTGGAGGGCGAGCTTGGACGGTTCGCGATGATAAGGGGCGAGGAGCCAACGCAAACGTACAACCGGCTCAAGACCCTTATCAACAAGATAAGAAGCTACGGGAGCACGCGATGGACGGACCACGACGTCGTCCGCCTAATGCTCAGGTCTTTTACCGTACTTGATCCTCATCTCGTGAACAATATTCGTGAGAATCCCAGGTACACGATGATGACGCCCGAGGAAGTGCTTGGAAAATTCGTAAGCGGGCGGATGATGATCAAGGAGGCAAGATACGTCGACGAAGCATTGAACGGTCCGATCAACGAGCCGCAACCCCTTGCTCTCAAGGCAACACGAAGCAAGGAGGCGCTACCTAGCAAGGTGGCACAGATTGAGGCGGCCGGCCTTAATGATGAAGAGATGGCTCTCATCATCAAGAGATTCAAGACGGCGCTAAATGGTCGCAAGGGGCAGCCAAGCAAGACCAAGACCAAGGGAAAGCGCTCGTGCTTCAAATGCGGTAAGCTTGGTCATTTTATTGCTAACTGTCCCGATAATGAAAGTGACCAGGAAAAGGGGAACAAGAGAGAGAAGAAGAAGGCATACAAGAAGGCAAAGGGTGAGGCGCATCTAGGAAAGGAGTGGGACTCGGATTGCTCCTCCTCCGACTCCGACAATGAAGGACTCGCCGCCACTGCCTTCAACAAATCGGCTCTCTTCCCCAACGAGCGTCTCACTTGTCTTATGGCAAGAGAGAAGAAGGTAAGTACTAAAGACTCCACTTATGCTTCTTCTAGTGATAGTGAGTCTAGTGATGATGATATAGATTATTCTTGCTTGTTCAAGGGCTTAGATAGATCTAAGATAGATAAAATCAATGAATTGATTGATGCATTGAATGAAAAGGATAGGCTTTTAGAAAAGCAAGAAGATTTATTGTATGATGAACATGATAAGTTTGTAGAGGCACAAAAATCATATGCTTTAGAAGTGAAAAGAAATGAAATGCTTTCTAGTGAAATATCTTCCTGTCATGAAACCATTTCTACCTTAAGAAGTGTTAATATTGATTTAAGTGCTAAACTAGAAGTAGCTAGTAAATCAAATTCTTGTGTTGAACATGTTGAAATTTGTACTAGGTGTAAGGATTTTGATGTTAATGCTTGTAGTGAACACCTAGTTCTAATTTCCAAATTAAATGATGAAGTGGCTAGTCTTAATGCCCAACTTAAGACTAGCAAGAATGAAGTTGATAAAATAAAATTTGCAAGGGATGCCTACACGGTTGGTAGACACCCCTCAATTAAGGATGGGCTTGGCTTCAAGAGGGAAGCCAAGAACTTAACAAGCCATAAGGCTCCCGTCTTCGTCAAGGAGAAAGGGAAGGCCCCTATGGCTAATAGTGCTAAAAAGAACCATGCTTTCTTATACCATGATAGGAGACATGCTAGAAATATTTATAATGATTTTGATTCACATGTTTATGATTCTCATGCCATGTTTGCCTCAAGTTCCTCTCATAAGCATGATAGAAATATGAGTAGGAGAAATGTTGCGCATATGCCTAGGAGAAATATTGCTCATGTGCCTAGAAAGAATGTTATTCATGCTCCTAGGAAAGTAGTGAATGAACCTTCTACCATTTATTATGCTTGTAATGCTCCTTTTGCTATTTGTAGAAAGGGTAAGAAGGTTGTTGCTAGGAAATTAGGGGCTAGATGCAAGGGAGATAAATCTTGCATTTGGGTCCCTAAAGATATTTGTGCTAACCTTGCAGGACCCAACATGAGTTGGGTACCTAAGACCCAAGCCTAAATTTGCCTTGCAGGTTTATGCATCCGGGGGTTCAAGCTGGATTATCGACAGCGGATGCACAAACCATATGACGGGGGAGAAGAAGATGTTCACCTCCTACGTCAAGAATAAGGATTCCCAAGATTCAATTATATTCGGTGATGGGAATCAAGGCAAGATGTGTCTGTCTTTAGAAGATGTGATGGTTCACTAGCTTTTAAGGGTGTACTAGACGGCAAGCTTTATTTAGTTGACTTTGCAAAAGAAGAGGCCGGTCTAGATGCATGCTTAATGGCTAAGACTTGCATGGGCTGGCTGTGGCATCGCCGCTTAGCACATGTGGGGATGAAGAACCTCCACAAGCTTCTAAAGGGAGAACACGTGATAGGTCTAACAAATGTTTATTTCGAAAAAGATAGACCTTGTGCAGCTTGTCAGGCAGGTAAACAAGTGGGAGGAGCACATCACAGCAAGAATGTGATGACCACGTCAAGACCTCTGGAGTTGCTGCATATGGACCTCTTTGGACCCGTCGCCTATCTAAGTATAGGAGGAAGTAAGTATGGTTTAGTTATTGTTGATGACTTTTCCCGCTTCACTTGGGTGTTCTTTTTGCAGGATAAGTCTGAAACCCAAGGGACCATCAAGCGCTTCCTCAGGAGAGCTCAAAATGAGTTTGAGCTCAAGGTGAAGAAGATAAGGAGCGACAACGGGTCCGAGTTCAAGAACCTTCAAGTAGAGGAGTTTCTTGAGGAGGAAGGGATCAAGCACGAGTTCTCCGCTCCCTACACACCACAGCAAAATGGTGTGGTAGAGAGGAAGAACAGGACGCTAATCGATATGGCGAGGACGATGCTTGGAGAGTTCAAGACCCCCGAGTGCTTTTGGTCGGAAGCCGTGAACACGGCTTGCCACGCCATCAACAGGGTCTACCTTCACCGCCTCCTCAAGAAGACGTCATATGAGCTACTAACCGGTAACAAACCCAATGTATCGTACTTTCGTGTTTTTGGGAGCAAGTGCTACATTCTAGTGAAGAAGGGTAGAAATTCTAAGTTTGCTCCCAAAGCTGTAGAAGGGTTTTTATTAGGTTATGATTCAAATACAAAGGCGTATAGAGTCTTCAACAAATCATCGGGTTTGGTTGAAGTCTCTAGCGACGTTGTATTTGATGAGACTAATGGCTCTCCAAGAGAGCAAGTTGTTGATTGTGATGATGTAGATGAAGAAGATGTTCCAACGGCCGCTATACGAACCATGGCGATTGGAGACGTTCGGCCACAGGAACAAGATGAACGAGATCAACCTTCTTCCTCAACGATGGTGCATCCCCCACCTCAAGACGATGAACAGGTTCATCAAAAGGAGGCGTGTGATCAAGGGGGAGCACAAGATGATCACGTGATGGAGGAAGAAGCGCAACCGGCACCTCCAACCCAAGTTCGAGCGATGATTCAAAGGGATCATCCCGTCGACCAAATTCTGGGTGACATCAGCAAGGGAGTAACTACTCGGTCTCGATTAGTTAATTTTTGTGAACATTACTCTTTTGTCTCCTCTATTGAGCCTTTCAGGGTAGAGGAGGCCTTGCTAGATCCGGATTGGGTGTTGGCCATGCAGGAGGAACTCAACAACTTCAAGCGAAATGAAGTTTGGACGCTGGTGCCTCGTCCCAAGCAAAATGTTGTGGGAACCAAGTGGGTGTTCCGCAACAAACAGGACGAGCACGGAGTTGTGACAAGGAACAAGGCTCGACTTGTGGCAAAAGGTTATGCCCAAGTCGCAGGTTTGGACTTTGAGGAGACTTTTGCTCCTGTGGCTAGGCTAGAATCCATTCGCATCTTGCTAGCATATGCCGCTCACCATTCTTTCAGGTTGTACCAAATGGATGTGAAGAGCGCGTTCCTCAACGGGCCAATAAAGGAGGAAGTGTACGTGGAGCAACCCCCTGGCTTCGAGGATGAGCGGTACCCCGACCACGTGTGTAAGCTCTCTAAGGCGCTCTATGGACTTAAACAAGCCCCAAGAGCATGGTATGAATGCCTTAGAGATTTCTTACTTGCTAATGCTTTCAAGGTTGGGAAAGCCGATCCAACTCTTTTCACTAAGACTTGTAATGGTGATTTGTTTGTGTGCCAAATTTATGTCGATGACATAATATTTGGTTCTACTAATCAAAAGTCTTGTGAAGAGTTTAGCAGGGTGATGACGCAGAAATTCGAGATGTCGATGATGGGCGAGTTGAACTACTTCCTTGGGTTCCAAGTGAAGCAACTCAAGGACGGCACCTTCATCTCCCAAACGAAGTACACGCAAGATCTGCTGAAGCGGTTTGGGATGAAGGACGCCAAGCCCGCAAAGACTCCGATGGGAACCGACGGACACACCGACCTCAACAAAGGAGGTAAGTCCGTTGATCAAAAAGCATACCGGTCAATGATAGGATCTCTACTTTATTTATGTGCTAGTAGACCGGATATTATGCTTAGCGTATGCATGTGTGCTAGATTTCAATCCAATCCTAAGGAGTGTCACTTGGTGGCGGTGAAGCGAATTCTTAGATATTTAGTCGCTACGCCTTGCTTCGGGATCTGGTATCCAAAGGGGTCTAACTTTGACTTGATTGGGTACTCAGATTCCGACTATGCTGGATGTAAGGTCGATAGGAAGAGTACATCGGGGACGTGCCAATTCTTAGGAAGGTCCCTGGTGTCATGGAACTCTAAGAAACAAACATCCGTTGCCCTATCCACCGCTGAGGCCGAGTACGTTGCCGCAGGACAGTGTTGTGCGCAACTACTTTGGATGAGGCAAACCCTCAGGGACTTTGGCTACAATCTGAGCAAAGTCCCACTCCTATGTGATAATGAGAGTGCTATCCGAATAACGGAAAATCCTGTTGAGCACAGCCGCACAAAGCACATTGACATCCGGCATCACTTTTTGAGAGACCACCAGCAAAAGGGAGATATCGAAGTGTTTTATGTTAGCACCGAGAACCAGCTAGCCGATATCTTTACCAAGCCTTTAGATGAGAAGACCTTTTGCAGGCTGCGTAGTGAGCTAAATGTCTTAGATTCGCGGAACTTGGATTGAATTGTAGCATACATGTATTTATGCCTTTGATCATGTTCATTCTGCATTTTTGTTGCTTATTATGGTGCTCAAGTTGTACAAACACTCCCTGGACCTCACAAGTCCGTTGCAATGTGATGCACATGTTTAGGGGGAGATGTGTTACAACTTGACCCTTTGAGACTAACCATATGTTTGAGTTTGCTTGTGTTAGTCACAAAGGAGAATTGAAAGGGAAAAGGTGGACTTGGACCATGAAAGACTTCCACTGCACTCCGATGAGGGGTAACTTATTCCAAGTCCATCTCATGAACTCTTATTGCCATTTGCTCTTAATTAAAGATTTTGGTGAGGCAATGGGGTTAAAGGGCCAAGATTGATCCCGTTTTGGTGCTTGATGCCAAAGGGGGAGAAAATAAAGGCCAAAGCAATAAATGGATCAGCTACCACTTGAGAGATTTAGAAAATAGTAGAATAGAGTTTTGGTTTGTCAAAATTCTTAAGTTGTCTCTCTTGTCAAAAGTTGGCTTCTTGTGGGGAGAAGTATTGATTATGGGAAAAAGGGGGAGTTTTTGAAATCCTTGATCAATCTCTTTTTGAATGACTCTCTTTATGCTTAAACATGTGTGTTTAACTTAGAGATAGAGATTTGAGTTTGATTTGCAAAAACAAACCAAGTGGTGGCAAAGGATGATCCATATATGCCAAAATCGATTCAAAATAATTTGAGTTATTATTTGAAGTGTTTTTGTACTTGTTAAACTTGCTTTATGTTGTGTTGGCATAAATCACCAAAAAGGGGGAGATTGAAAGGGAAATGTGCCCTTGGGCCATTTCTAAGTATTTTGGTGATTTAGTGACCAACACAGGTGCCTAATTGTAAAATGGAACAAAGTACAAATCATGGAGTAAAGGTATGTTTCTAATCCGTAGTACATTGGTTTTGTGGACTAACATATTTGTCTAGGTGTTAGAAACAGGAAGAGAGAAGAGGAGAAAAGACTTGGCTGTGGGCTGCCAAGTCCCAGCTCGGTCTGGAGCACCGGACTGTCCGGTGTGCACCGGACAGTGTCCGGTGCGCCAGGCCAACTCGGCGCGAACTGGCCGCTCTCGGGAATTCGCCGACGGCGTACGGCTAAAATTCACCGGACTGTCCGGTGTGCACCGGACTGTCCGGTGAGCCAACGGTCGGCCAGGGCCAACGGTCGGCCGCGCAATCCGCGCGGGACACGTGGCCGAGCCAACGGTCGGAAGACAGCACCGGACTGTCCGGTGTGCACCGGACATGTCCGGTGCGCCAACGGCTCGCAGATCCACGGCAGTCTTCCAACGGTCGGAAGCGCCA
This sequence comes from Zea luxurians, assembly GCA_029449295.1. NCBI lineage: Eukaryota > Viridiplantae > Streptophyta > Magnoliopsida > Poales > Poaceae > Zea > Zea luxurians. The sequence goes on along the minus strand of JAOPSE010000227.1, from coordinate 768,234 downwards.
GAAAAGGAAACAAATCGGGCACCGGACAGTGTCCGGTGTGCACCGGACTGTCCGGTGCCCCCGATGACAGAAGGCAAGGATGGCCTTCCGGATTTGCTCTCAACGGCTCCTAGCTGCCTTGGGGCTATAAAAGGAGCCCCTAGGCGCATGGAGGAGTGATACAAGCAACTCTTGAGCATTCTTGATCATCCACACAAGTTCTTTGCGCATTCGTTTGTGATTCTAAGTGATTCGAGCTCTGTTCTAGTGTGAACTCTGAGATAGTCATTCGAGCTCGAGTCTTGGCTGTGTGTGTGCGCTTTTGTTGTGGATTTGTGTGTGTTGCTTCCCTCCCTTACTCTGTGCTTTCTTTGTGATCATATACTTGTAAGGGCAAGAGACTCCAATTTGTGGAGATTCCTTGCAAACGGGATAGTGAAAGGAACAACAAAACAACGTGGTATTCAAGTGGGTCTTTGGACCGCTTGAGAGGGGTTGATTGCAACCCTCGTCCGTTGGGACGCCACAACGTGGAAGTAGGCAAGCATTGGCTTGGCCGAACCACGGGATAAACCACCGTGTCACCTCTGTCTTGATCTCTTGTGGTATTGTGTTTTGTTGAGACTTCACCTTAGCCACTTGGCAATAATCGTGCTAACACATAACAAGTTTTTGTGGCTTAAGTTTGAAGTTTTTACAGGATCACCTATTCACCCCCCCCTCTAGGTGCTCTCAGTTTGAACACGTCATATTTGAATACAATTTCCTGTATGAAGATGACGTCCACAGATTTCAAGAACTAATTATCAGCAATAAATTATTTGGTGGCCAACTATCAAGAAGCACACTTAATTTAGCATTCATCTAAATTATCTGATTTCATGGTTTCAATTGTATATGCAAGGGCACATTTTAAATTAAAAGGAACTGACTTCTTTTCAATGTCCAATGTTTGCACACCTGATGTGGTAGATTGTATGCCTTTTTTGTTTTCAGTTCATTCCTGAACAAATAACTCAATTTTAGGAATGGTATGGGACTACTGCTGTATAAATAAAAACTACTTAAGCATGAGACAGACCACGTCTTTTTAAAATAACACTCCATGGAGTAAAGCAGACACCCCATCCACAATATGTGCACTTGTCAATTTATTAATTTTGTGACATCTATCTTTTACTATGGTCTGTCTGAATTGTTTGATTAACAACACCCTAATTCAAGCCATATGTAGTGTACAACGAAGATGAGGAAATTGATCTCTAATTCAACCTAAAAATAGACATATATTGTGTTTTAGGTCCTGTGATTAACCAATTGGGTATGTTTGCAACTCACAATACTTTTGTTGCATTATAATATTTTTCTTAAGAGCTTCATGCATTTGTTTTACTTCAACATTCATGCCTATTTTGTTTCCGAACTGGTTGTGGTGAATAATTTTACCACTGTTTTTATTTAGTGTTTAGTAGACTGAACAAACTGACCATATGGTAGATTGTATGCTTTTTTTGTTTTCAGTTCATTCCTGAACAAATAACTCAATTTTAGGAATTGTATGGGACTACTATTGTATAGAGGCAACTGACTTAGCTTTTTTATCTGATTTCTGAAGCTGCTCGTACTGTGCTTCGCACTTTTGGGGGATTCAGTGGCCGACAGTAGTGACTGTGTTCGCATTTGCACTTTTTGGGAATTAGGTACTAATTCATGACTAAGTTTACTGCTGACGTATTTTAGCTGTCAGATAGTTCATTTTGTCACTTTCAATCATTCCATTGCATTTCATCTCCTTCAGTGCACAGTATGGCAGCCGACCGTGATATTATTACTGACAGTATTCTTTGCATTTTTTTCTGTTTCAGTTGGTTACAACATTAGCCTGATCCATTGCAAAGGGACCACCATTTTGATGCACGGGTAAGAATCTGCATTTTCACCATGGTCTATCAGTTGAATCATGGTCAGCTAACTGCATGTTTACCCTTCTCCTCGCATCTTCACCCTTCTCCGATCCAACAGAGCCCGCGCGGCGATAGTTCAGTGACGAAGCAAATAACAGGTGGCGCCCACGCACCGCGCTGCAATCTGGTGGTGGTGGCGAGGTCGCAGGCATCCAACGATCTGCTCGCACTTTCGCACCAGTGGACGGTGCGTCACTGCTCCTTCTCTCCAGACTTTAGCCATACAGAACATGTCTCGCCATGAAAATATGTGAACAAGAAACTGAAGTTGCCATGAAAATAATCCTTAGTTTCTTGTTCAATGACGAAGTTGTCAGTTTCTTGTTCTGTCATTATGGAGCACAGATTACAGAATCTGTCAGTTCCTTGGTCATATTTTCATGCATGTTCGGGTGTTGTCAGTCTCAAACAGTGGCGATAATGTCTATGTTACATATTACAGACTAGAGCACACAGTTCTGGTATATTTCCCCACTTAAGTTATCGTGTTATTATATGGTTCTGTCGCAACGCACGGGTACTCACCTAGTACCTTAAAAGGCTTTAAGCTAGTTTCTATTATGGTGCAATCTGAAATTCTGAACGTATCTTGAACTCTTCCTGTAAGGCTGTAACATTTGAATCCGTACTGGTAATGCATGCTGTAGCCTCTATCTGAAGCAAATTAGGGAAGTTACTACTTACTAGAATAGAACCCAAATTTTGTATATTAGGTTGTGCTGACAGCTTTATTCCTTATTTACCCTTGTTTGACTTTGGGTTTATTTGGGAAGCATGTATTTGCATAGCACTTGAAACCCAGCTACCTTCCAACATATCTGCAAATTCTTAGGGAATATGTGAGTTATCAGTTTTACCAAATTATCTGTGGTTCCAGGCTACATTTATGTAAGGAATATATTTCTCACGACACTAAACTTTATTCCATTTTTTATAACACTAAATTTGATAGTCTGGATTCTGGAATATTTATTTTACACATGAACTACATGACCTTTTATACAACACAACGATAGGAAAACTGAAATGACACTTTTATTGTTTGTGATAGCTACTTTGTTTGACCTTACATATCCTAAATACCGATTCAGTTTCAATGGACAAATACTCACAATGTGCCTAGAAAATGTATGTACTCATCCTTATATGGGACTTATAATTTAGGAATTGGAGATCACGGATTAGGACCTACAACTAGTTATTTAATACTAATAAATTCTCGACGTAATTACAACACTAAGATTCAACCATCATGTGTTTATCCATTTTGGCAGGTGAAGCATCCAAGGGTAACAATGTCGACATGAAGGTACGGCGCCCCTGCCCTATGACTTGAGTTAATTTGGTTTCGTTAGTAAAACTCCATGTGCTTGAGACCTCGCAATGTATGTGAAAGAATGAACTGGTCCAAATGCACAAAATAGTACTTTGCTGCCAAATCCGAAGTTTGTTTGTGTGCATGTTTTAAGATGGTATATATGCTCTCCATGTTTGGGCAGGGTTGATTGATTGGTATATATGCTCTCAAGTAAGGAAACACAGAACGCACGCAAAAATATCCAGGCTATGATGCTAGCGAACCTGGGTCCTCAAGTTTTTTCTGCATCGGAACTCAGAAGAGCCTTGTGTATTTTTTCTAAAGTTTCTGTCCCTCTTGGGTTTTTTTTGGATGTCTGTTCCTCTCTTTTGGCCATCGTTTGGTCCCGGAGTCAGTCACTCACTACCAAGTGTTTCAGAGGTCTGAACTGGTGAGCATCTAGATCTGTTGTTGCTTTTTATTTTCTTCTTCTGTGCTTCAGAGGCATCTTTGTACACCGATGGACTTGTGTGAATTTGTGATATGAACATATATCCATGTGTTTGAAATCTGTATTGTATGTGATATTCTGTGTTGCATGTGATATTTTGTGTCTAATTTTTCATTTCTGTATTTTTTATTTTTTCTGGAAAAGAGTTAAGAATGTGGGTACCCACGTTCTTAAGGTTAAGAACGTGGGTACCGTCGAACTTAATGGGAAGCCCTCGCAGACCCACGCAGGACCCATAAGTTCGACGGCTTCGTGGCCCCGTCGAACTTAAGGTTAAGAACGTGGGTGCCGTCGAACTTATGGGAAAGAATTCGACGGCCCCCGTCGAACTTAAAAACCCACGTTCTTAACGTTAAGTTCGACGGTACCCACGTTCTTAATGTTAAGTTCGACGGTACCCACGTTCTTAACCTTAAGAACGTGGGGGCCGTCGAACTTACTTCTTTAAGTTCGTCCAAAAATCGCCGTCGGCTATATTCGTCGGTAAACCCACGTTCTTATGGTAAGTTCGACGGCCTATTACATTAAGTTCGACGGTTTTTCACCCATGTTCTTTAACCAGTTTCTTGTAGTGATGGTCCAATCAACGAGCCTCAACCCCTTGCTCTCAAGGCAACAAGAAGCAAAGAGGCGCTACCTAGCAAGGTGGCACAAATTGAGGCGGCCGGACTTAATGATGAAGAGATGGCCCTCATCATCAAAAGATTCAAGACGGCGCTAAAGGGTCGCAAGGGGCAGCCAAGCAAGACCAAGACAAAGGGGAAGCGCTCATGCTTCAAATGTGGTAAGCTTGGTCATTTTATTGCTAACTGTCCCGACAATGATAGTGATCAGGATCAAGGGAACAAGAGGGAGAAGAAGAAGAAGAACTATAAGAAGGCAAAGGGCGAGGCACATCTTGGCAAGGAGTGGGATTCAGATTGCTCCTCGTCCGACTCCGACAATGAAGGACTCGCCGCCACCGCCTTCAACAAGTCATCCCTCTTCCCCAACGAGCGTCACACATGCCTTATGGCAAGGGAGAAGAAGGTATGTACTCGAAACTCTACTTATGCTTCTTCAAGTGAGGACGAATCTAGTGATGAGGATGAGATAGATTATTCATGTTTATTTAAGGGCCTAGATAGAACCAAGGTAGATAAAATTAATGAATTGATTGATGCCTTGAATGATAAGAATAGGCTTTTAGAAAAACAAGAGGACTTGTTGTATGAAGAACATGACAAATTTGTAGAAGCACAAAAATCTCATGCATTAGAAGTTAAGAGAAATGAAATGCTTTCTTGTGAATTATCTTCTTGCCATGAGACGATTTCGAGCTTAAGGAGCATTAATGATGATTTGAATGCTAAGTTAGAAATAACTAGTAAATCAACAACTTGTGTAGAAAATGTTGTTATTTGCAATAGATGTAAATATTTTGATATTGATGCTTGTAGTGAACACATAGCTTCTATTGCAAAGTTAAATGATGAAATGGCTAGTCTTAATGCCCAACTTAAGGCTAGCAAAAGTGACTTTGATAAACTAAAATTTGCTAGGGATGCCTACACGATTGGTAGACACCCCTCAATTAAGAATGGGCTTGGCTTCAAGAGGGAAGCCAAGAACTTAACAAGCCATAAGGCTCCCATCTCCGCCAAGGAGAAAGGGAAGGCCCCTATGGCAAATAGTACTAAAAAGAACCATGCTTTTATGTACATTGATAGAAGACAGTCTCATAAGAGTTGTAATGCTTTTGATTCACATGCCTATGATTCTTATGCTATGTTTGCTCCCAGTTCTTCCTATATGCATGGTAGAGATATGCCTAGGAAAAATATTCATCATGTGTCTAGAAAGAATATTGTTCATGTTCCTAGGAAAGTTATGAATGGACCCTCTACAATTTATCATGCTTTAAATGCTTCCTTTGCTATTTGTAGAAAGGATAGGAAGATAGTTGCTAGGAAATTAGGGGCAAAATGCAAGGGTGATAAAGCTTGCATTTGGGTCCCTAAGACAATTGTGACTAACCTTGTAGGACCCAACAAGAGTTGGGTACCTAATACCCAAGCCTAAATTTGCCTTGCAGGTTTATGCATCCGGGGGTTCAAGCTGGATTATCGACAGCGGATGCACGAACCATATGACGGGGGAAAAGAAGATGTTCACCTCCTACGTCAAGAATAAGGATTCCCAAGATTCAATCATATTCGGTGATGGGAACCAAGGCAAGGTGAAAGGTTTAGGCAAGATTGCAATATCAAATGAGCACTCTATCTCTAATGTGTTTTTAGTTGAGTCTCTTGGATATAATTTACTATCTGTCAGTCAATTATGTATTATGGGATATAATTGTCTATTTACAAATGTAGATGTGTCTGTCTTTAGAAGATGTGATGGTTCACTAGCTTTTAAGGGTGTACTAGACGGCAACCTTTATTTAGTTGATTTTGCAAAAGAGGAGGCCGGTCTAGATGCATGCTTAATTGCTAAGACTAGCATGGGCTGGTTGTGGCATCGCCGCTTAGCACATGTAGGGATGAAGAACCTTCACAAGCTTCTAAAGGGAGAACACGTGATAGGTTTGACTAACGTGCAATTCGAAAAAGATAGACCTTGTGCAGCTTGTCAAGCAGGTAAACAAGTGGGAGGAGCACATCACAACAAGAATGTGATGACCACTTCAAGACCTCTGGAGCTGCTGCATATGGACCTCTTCGGACCCGTCGCCTATCTGAGCATAGGAGGAAGTAAGTATGGTCTAGTTATTGTTGATGACTTTTCCCGCTTCACTTGGGTGTTCTTTTTGCAGGATAAGTCTGAAACCCAAGGGACCCTCAAGCGCTTCCTAAGGAGAGCTCAAAATGAGTTTGAGCTCAAGGTGAAGAAGATAAGAAGCGACAACGGGTCCGAATTCAAGAACCTTCAAGTGGAGGAGTTCCTTGAGGAGGAAGAGATCAAGCACGAGTTCTCCGCTCCCTACACACCACAACAAAATGGTGTGGTAGAGAGGAAGAACAGGATGCTCATAGATATGGCGAGGACTATGCTTGGAGAATTCAAGACCCCCGAGCGTTTTTGGTCGAAAGCCGTGAACACGGCTTGCCACGCCATCAACAGGGTCTACCTTCACCGCCTCCTCAAGAAGACTTCATATGAGCTGCTAATTGGTAACAAACCCAATGTGTCTTATTTTCGTGTATTTGGGAGCAAGTGTTATATTCTTGTGAAGAAAGGTAGAACTTCTAAATTTGCTCCCAAAGCTGTAGAAGGGTTTTTATTAGGTTATGATTCAAATACAAAGGCGTATAGGGTCTTCAACAAATCATCGGGTTTGGTTGAAGTCTCTAGCGACGTTGTATTTGATGAGACTAATGGCTCTCCAAGAGAGCAAGTTGTTGATCTTGATGATGTAGATGAAGAAGACATTCCAACGGCCGCGATACACACCATGGCGATTGGAGATGTACTGCCTCAGGAACAATTGGAGCAAGATTAACTGTCTTCCTCAACTATGGTGCATCCCCCAACCCAAGATGACGAACAGGTACCTCAAGTGGAGGCGCATGATCAAGGGGGAGCACAAGATGTTCAAATTGAAGAGGAAGAAGCACCTCAGGCACCTCCAACCCAAGTTCGGGCGACGATCCAAAGGGATCATCCCGTCGACCAAATTTTGGGTGATATTAGCAAGGGAGTAACTACTCGTTCAAGATTAGTTAATTTTTATGAGCATTACTCTTTTGTCTCTTCTATTGAGCCTTTCAGGGTAGAAGAGGTCATGCTGGATCCGGACTGGGTGTTGGCCATGCAGGAGGAACTCAACAACTTCAAGCGCAATGAAGTTTGGACACTGGTGCCTCGCCCCAAGCAAAACGTTGTGGGAACCAAGTGGGTGTTCCGCAACAAACAGGACGAGCACGGGGTGGTGACAAGGAACAAGGCTCGACTTGTGGCAAAAGGTTATGCCCAAGTCGCAGGTTTGGACTTTGAGGAGACCTTCGCTCCTGTGGCTAGGCTAGAATCAATTCGTATTTTGCTAGCATATGCCGCTCACCACTCTTTCAGGTTGTACCAAATGGATGTGAAGAGCGCTTTCCTCAACGGGCCGATCAAAGAGGAGGTGTACGTGGAGCAACCCCCTGGCTTCGAGGATGAACGGTACCCCGACCACGTGTGTAAGCTCTCTAAGGCGCTCTATGGACTTAAGCAAGCCCCAAGAGCATGGTATGAATGCCTTAGAGACTTTTTAATTGCTAATGCTTTCAAGGTTGGGAAAGCCGATCCAACTCTTTTTACTAAGACTTGCGATGGTGATCTTTTTGTGTGCCAAATTTATGTTGATGACATAATATTTGGTTCTACTAATCAAAAGTCTTGTGAAGAGTTTAGCAGGGTGATGACGCAGAAATTCGAGATGTCGATGATGGGCGAGTTGAACTACTTCCTTGGGTTCCAAGTGAAGCAACTCAAGGACGGCACTTTCATCTCCCAAATGAAGTACACGCAAGACTTGCTAAAGCGGTTTGGGATGAAGGACGCCAAGCCCGCAAAGACGCCGATGGGAACTGACGGACACACCGACCTCAACAAAGGAGGTAAGTCCGTTGATCAAAAAGCATACCGGTCCATGATAGGTTCTTTGCTTTATTTATGTGCTAGTAGACCGGATATTATGCTTAGCGTATGCATGTGTGCTAGATTTCAATTCGATCCTAAGGAGTGTCACTTAGTGGCTGTGAAGCGAATTCTTCGATATTTAGTCGCTACGCCTTGCTTCGGGATCTGGTATCCAAAGGGGTCTAACTTTGACTTGATTGGGTACTCAGATTCCGACTATGCTGGATGTAAGGTCGATAGGAAGAGTACATCGGGGACGTGCCAATTCTTAGGAAGGTCCCTGGTGTCGTGGAACTCTAAGAAACAAACTTCCGTTGCCCTATCCACCGCTGAGGCCGAGTACGTTGCCGCAGGACAGTGTTGTGCGCAACTACTTTGGATGAGGCAAACCCTCCGGGACTTTGGCTACAATCTGAGCAAAGTCCCACTCCTATGTGACAATGAGAGTGCTATCCGAATAGCGGAAAATCCTGTTGAGCACAGCCGCACAAAGCACATTGACATCCGGCATCACTTTTTGAGAGACCACCAGCAAAAGGGAGATATCGAAGTGTTTCATGTTAGCACCGAGAACCAGCTAGCCGATATCTTCACTAAGCCTTTAGATGAAAAGACCTTTTGCAGGTTGCGAAGTGAGCTAAATATCCTAGATTCGCGGAACTTGGATTGATTTATAGCATACATGTGTTTATGCCTTTGATCATGTTCCTTATGCATTTTGTTGCTTACTATGGTGCTCAAGTTGTACAAACACTTCCCGGACCTCATAAGTCCTTGTGCAAGTGATGCACATATTTAGGGGGAGTTGTGTTACAACTTGACCCTTTGAGACTAACCATATGCTTGAGTTTGCTTGTTTTAGTCTCAAAGGAGGTTTGAAAGGGAAAAGGTGGACTTGGACCATGAAAGACTTCCACTGCACTCCGATGAGAGGGTAACTTATTCCAAGTTCATCTCATATACTCTTATTGCCTTTGTGTTCTCATTTGAAGATTTTGGTGAGGCAATAGGGTTAAGGGGCCAAGATTGCTCCCGTTTTGGTGCTTGATGCCAAAGGGGGAGAAAATAAAGGCCAAAGCGATAAATGGATCAGCTACCACTTGAGAGATTTTGAAAATAGTAGAATATAGCTTTTGGTTTGTCAAAACTCGTTTATTGTCTCTCTTGTCAAAAGTTGGCTTCTTGCGGGGAGAAGTGGTGATTATGGGAAAAAGGGGAGTTTTTGAAATCTTGAATCAATTTCTCTTGGAATGACTCTCTTTATGTCTTAACATGTGTGTTTGACTTAGAGATAGAAATTTGAGTTTGATTTGCAAAAACAAACCAAGTGGTGGCAAATGATGATCCATATATGTCAAATTTGAATCAAAACAATTTGAGTTCTTATTTGAATTGATTTTGTATTTGTTCTACTTGCTTTATTTTGTGTTGGCATAAATCACCAAAAAGGGGGAGATTGAAAGGGAAATGTGCCCTTGGGCCATTTCTAAGTATTTTGGTGATTTAGTGTCCAACACAAGTGCCCTAGTGTAAAAAGGTGGACAAAGTACAAATCAAGGATAAAGGTATGTTTCTCAGACTTAGTACATTGTTTTATGGACTAATGTATTGTGTCTAAGTGCTGGAAACAGGAAAAATCCAATTGAAAATGCCTTGGCTCGAGCAGCCAAGACTTTGCTCAGTCTGGAGCACCCGACTGTCCGGTGGTGCACCGGACAATGTCCGGTGCGCCAGGCTTGCTCTGGCGAACAGGCTGCTCTCGGGACTTCGACGGCGGTGTACGGCTATAATTCACTGGACTATCCGGTGGTGCACCGGACTGTCCGGTGGGCCGTTCACATGCGAACTCGTCGCTCTCGGGAATTCATCGGCGACGTACGGCTATAATTCACCGGACTGTCCGGTGTGCACCGGACTGTCCGGTGAGCCAACGGTCGACAGGGCCAACGGTCGGCCGCGCGATCTGCGCGGGACACGTGGCCGAGCCAATGGCTAGAAGGGGGCACCGGACTGTCCGGTGTGCACCAGACATGTCCGGTGCGCCAATGGCTCCAAAACTGCCAACGGTCGGCTTCGCCATAGAAGGAAAGAAATCGGGCACCGGACAGTGTCTGGTGTGCACCGGACTGTCCGATGCGCCAGTCGACAGAAGGCAAGATCAGCCTTCCTAGAATGCTCTCAACGGCTCCTAGCTGCCTTGGGGCTATAAAAGGGTCCCCTAGGCGCATGGAGGAGTACACCAAGCATTCCTACAACATTCCTAAGCACCAAGACATCGATTCCGCGCCTTTGATTCTTTGCGATAGCAATTAGAGCTCTAGTTGAGTGGTGAACTCATTGAGTTGTATTGTGAGCTCTCGTTGCGATTTGTGTGCGTGGTGTTGCTGTGATTTCTTGTCTTGAGTGTGTTGCTTATCCCTCCTTTGCTCCGTGCTTCTTTGTGAACTTCAAGTGTAAGGGCGAGAGGCTCCAAGTTGTGGAGATTCCTCGCAAACGGGATTGAGAAAAGCAAGCAAAACACCGTGGTATTCAAGTGGGTCTTTGGACCGCTTGAGAGGGGTTGATTGCAACCCTCGTCCGTTGGGACGCCACAACGTGGAGTAGGCAAGCGTTGGTCTTGACCAAACCACGGGATAACCACCATGCCATCTCTGTGATTGATTTCTTGTGGTTATTGTGTTTTGTTGAGACTTCTCTCTAGCCACTTGGCAATTATTGTGCTAACACTTAACCAAGTTTTTGTGGCTTAAGTTTTAAGTTTTACAGGATCACCTATTCACCCCCCCCCTCTAGGTGCTCTCAGTCTTACATACTGCTTCGTGCCACTCTCCCTACATACCAGAATATGTGGGCAATCAACCTGCAGCCTCTGTTGCTTCGGCAAGCCATTCACAAGCTTTCTGGCCTCAGCTCCCACCGCCACCTCCATTGCAACCTACTTATACCCGAAGCCAGCAGCCAGAAGGGCGCCAACACCCACAACAACAATGTGACTTCAGGGAGGAGTCCGAAGCTCGTACGGTCAATAGCACCGTACCAGAATCGAAGCACATTTACTAAGCAATATCCTACTTCTGAAATACTTTTACTTTTTACGCCATTTTGCTTTCTGTATGAGGAACAAGCAATGAAAACTTAGTTTTAATTTCTCTGCCTGTACCAGAATGAAATATATCTTCTTCACAGATTTACGAAGCTCAAAAGTCGTTCCTAAGGGAATGCAGAGCCAATATAAGGCGAAGAAGTTCAAAAGTCGTTCCTAAGGGGATGCAGAACTTATATCGCCGAAATAGAAGGCGAAGAAGTTCAAAAGACGTTCCTAAGGGGATGCAAAACTTATATCACCGAAATAGAAGGTGAAGAAGCTCAAAAGTCGTCCCTAAGGGGATGCAGAGCTTGTGTATTCCAGTGTGGGTGTGTGGGCGTGTGTCTTCGGCATCCTCATCATTTTGCATCATATCATCACATCATTTCGCATAACATTACATCATACATCATATTGTATTACCGGCACAAGAATTGAATACGAAGCCAAGCTTCGGCAAAATGCTTCGTCAAAATGAGAATATGCTAAGATACGAAGTAAGCTTCGAGAAATATAGTTTTATCAGGCTTGTCATAAGAAGGGATCTCTTTCTTTACGAAGCATGAAAAGAAGGGAAGGTGTTTTTTCGCCGCATGCTCAAAAACGGTATGTGTGTAAATTTCATGCATCGCAAAAGAAATAAATTACAATAATTTACATATTCGATTCAATGTTATGTACATCAAATGTCACATAAGTTTTGTTACAATAGAAGCCTAATTTTCCTTCAATTGTTCCATACATTCCAGCATTTCAAAATATTATTACAATAAAACTTATTCCTCTCTAAGGACTTTCTCTGCAACTTCGTTCAGTAATTTGTTGACGACTTCGTCGATAATGGATTCAACCATGTTTATGATGTCCAATGATTCCTTCATCTCTGGATCAGCTAGGGGGTCGTACGGCTCCGGTGGCGAGGATAGTTCAGCTGAAGTAGGTAAACAGATTAGTTCAAAGCCATAAAGCAAGTACCGAAGCTAAATAATCAAGAAACAGTACATATATGCTTTTCGCGTTCTGCAGCTTCTTCAGCTCGCTTTGCTTCTGTCCGGGCGTCATGAGTGTCTTTTTTGCTCTTTTTTATAATCTCGTGGGCCAGCTCTCGGCCACCGTTCACCCACACATCGTTATAAAATTTCCCGTCCATTAAAGTTGTTTCGGCTGAAGGATCCTTCGTATCATCTATGGAGAAGGCAGCTTCGGCCTGGGCTATGGCCTTAACGTGATCACATCCGGCCTTCTCTAGAATAGCTAAAATTCCCCACGCACCGGAAAACGCGCAGATATTCCCGTGATCACTCAAAATTTCCTCGAAGGCTCCGGCTTCTCCACTTATTCATTTAACAACGCCTTCAGGGTCGCCTCGTATGAAGTTTTCTTCAGCAGAGTAGGCGCACACTTTGACGAAGCTAGCATTTGACAACAAATCTCTAACAACTAGAATATCCAAACTAGACCTAAGTTGGTTTCAATTAGTGACCGCACACGCAACAATAGCTGAAGAGGCATACAACTATGAATAACACCACGATGGTCCGGCAATGCAGCAAATATGAGTGGAGTCTGGAGTAAAAATTACAAAAAAGAGAAAATATTCGTACTCAATTGCTGAAAACGTTTTTAATCACAATGCATGCACTCCTTTGTTTGAAGTTGCTTATGACAAGACACTGAGGAACATGACAATAAGCTGGACAGTTTCTTGCTGTCTGGGTACAAAACAAACGACCAAAGTAACATGACTCCAGTAGCTCAACAGCAGAAGAAAACAGAAGTCATCAGCCTGAATGGACCCCATGAAAGTCACCCGTCCTGAAACAAATAGAAAGAATAGGTGTCACATAGTGGTCTTCGATTGGAAGGTAGAACAGCCTTTAGGCCCCCTTTGAAGGTAGGGATTTGAGAGAAATCATACAGAAATTTCACAGAAATCAGTTCATTTTCACTGGAAAAACACAGGTAACGGGAAAAATTCCAGCGTTCCAAAGAGGGCCTTTGATCGATCAACATCCCAACAGTAACAGGCGCAGTAACAGGCGCAGATGATGCACGGACAAATGGGCGAAGACGATCATCTACCACACAGCACATACCATGTCTTGCCAAATAAACGTGCATTTTCCTGATACCATAGTCTGGAACATCAACCTCTTATGTCCTTTCTTTTTTAGATCAAGTCCTTTCTAAGTCACATTAAGCAAACTTTTAACTAATTTCGTTGATGTCAATGCCTTAGTTGGACACCACCCCCTCCCAGGATGTAACTAATCACGTACATAATAGGCAGTATTTAGCAACCACTTTTAATCCATTTCATTGATGTCAATGCCACCGTCATGAGACCGTCCTTCTCAGAATGGAACATAGATATTCACATACATAATGGGCAGCGTTTAGGTCCCCTATACAAAGCGGGCCACACCAAGCTTCTATACCCTATGACACAAAGCTCGAGTTCAAACATAATTTGGCTATTTGGTTCAGGCCCTGTTTGGAACCCATAGAGCTAATAGTTAGCTAGCTAACAAATTGTTAGCTGTGTTGAACCAGCTAATGAACTAATTATTAGCTAACAATTAGCTGGGTATTAGCTGAGGGTGTTTGGAACCTCTACAACTAATTTTAGCAGCTAGCTCTAAAAGTTCCAAGAAGGGCCTTAGAAACAGATATATTTTCTCACTTCCAGAGACAGCCCTACAGGTCAATGGTACAATTTTTGGAAGTCAAACAAAAATTCTGGAATCAAATTGCTGGAAATAGTAAGTCTTCATAAGGCTTCTTCAACAAGGCAGTAAACCTATTTGCTAACTAACCATTTCACATATCTCCGGATGTTGAGACTGACTCAGACTTTTACACTCAACAAGACGAGTAGCACAAATTCGAAGTGAATTGAGACAGAGATCTATTAAGCAGGAATCCATTGTTGTGCTGTGATATGACAGTCACACATCTGAGTTTCCTGAACAGCTACACACAATATAGATAAACAAAACTACAGCAGTACGATCAATAAAAAAATGTCATCACAAGCCAATAGTTAGATGCAATACAAGAATATTTTGTAAAGAATGCAATCCATGAACACCCGATTTAAATTTGCCTGCATTCATCATCAACTGAATCCCTGCACCCCTTGCGAGCAGAATGGGTGTGAAGGCGCACTATTATTCCACATTTCAATTAGCCTTGCACAAACACAAGCAAATAATCATCGGTAAAACTAGCTGCCGTAGACAAATGTTGATCATAACAAACACACCGATCTATAGCCAGCAGTGCTCTGCACTAAGGCCTATCGCGTGCCGAATGTGCAAGGATTGACCTCGTCCATCCAGATGCAATTAGTCGAGAGCAAGCCGATCGGATCGGATCGGAGCGATCCGCGGTGCGCCAGCCACGATCGGATCGGATACTATTTGGAAAGGAGAGACAGGGAGCCGCGGACTCACCTCCCGCGCTGCCGGCAAGGGACGGGGCAGCGGATCTAGTGCTTCCCACCGGTCCTCTCCATCTCCTCGAGGTGGGCGAGGTGGGCGCGCTCCCAGGGCAGATTGACGAAGTAGGAGAAGATCATCCCTCCGATGCAGACGTGGTAGAGAGGGTCCGGCGAGCTCGTGTCGATGTACTTCTCGATGTAGCGGTCGACGGCCTGGTCGGCGCTCTTCTTGACGTTGTCCCAGGTCAAGCGCGGCTTCAGGTAAGCCGGCACGTCACGGACCTTCATGCCCCTGATCTCGTTGTACAGGGCACGCAGCGCCATGGCTGGCTGGTCTCTCGGCTCCGGGCTCTCTCGCTCGCTAGGGTTTGCTCGTCGGCGTGGGTGGGTGGGGATGGGGAGTAAAGGAAAGGGGAATTTGTTGGAGGAATCGAGAGCTGGGGGTTCTTGGGCCGGGCCGGGCCTGTGTTGACTCGTGTAGTTGCTGGGGCATGGCATTTTAAGCCATGAGACCATGAGGCCCACGTAAGGCCCACAAGGCAGAGACGGCGGAGGGCGTCTGTCTTAGTCCTCCTCCCTCCCACCAATTTTTTTGCATTTTGGCTTTTTCTTGTAAAAAAATCACGTTTAGATCCTAAAAAATTTTAATGTCATTTTTAGACCCTTTGCTCGGCGCCATAGCCTATGACGCCGAGCTGTGTTACCTCGGCGTCATAGGCTATGTCGCCGAGGTACGTGCTGCACAGGCACAAACGGACATCGTGGCGCCAACGTGGCACCGAGCTCGGCGCCATAGATTTTGGCGCCGAACTCAATTTATACATAAAGCCTATCTAGCTTTTTTGGTAAAACACAAGGCTCTTAATCTTATGGACGTGGGTTCAAGCCCGACGGTGGGTGTTTTTTGATATTTTTTGTCTTTGTCACTTATTTTGTTTTTTTTTGTTGTCCAGGTTTTTTTTATGTCGCTGATTTGTCCGTCTAGATTTACTTCTCATCCAGATTTTTGGTTTTTGTGACTGATTTGTTTATTCATCCAAAAAAATTTTATCCGGCGAGCACAGCAGTTGTGTGCCACGGTGGCCGCAAGTCATCAATTTTCCCCTTGTTTGCTCAGCTAACCACAATAAAAATCAAATGAGAACACTCTTACTTCAATCATGACCAAATAAAAATATTATATTTTCATTGAGTTCTTTTGAATATATGTTCAAAAGAACTCAATGAAAATATAATATTTTTATTTGGTCATGATTGAAGTAAGAGTGTTCTCATTTAATTTTTATTGTGTAAAGCCATGAAGAACGTGAAGCCATGAAGATTTCCCAACTGTATAATCATAGTGCATCTGAGCAGTGGCCAGTGAGTGCTTTTTTTCTTCTTCTCGACGTTCTCTCTTCTGTGATACTGGCGACACGTACTACGGCCTTGATCGGGTTTTTCTGTACAAGACGGTACAAGTGGCCTGTTCCGATGGTATGAGATAGAGTATAATTAACTTATATTGCAAATATATGATAGAATCCTGGAATAAGTAGCGTCTATATATGTCTACACTGTATAATTCAAAAAAATTAGCATAAGGGGTATTTGAATGCACTAGAAATAATAGTTACTGACTAAAATTAGTTGAGACATCAAACAACCTAACTAATAGTTCATCTATTAGCTTTTTTTTTGGTAAACTAGTTAATAATTAGGTAGCTATTTATTAGCTAGCTAATTCTACTAAAAAAATTTAGGTAACTACTATTAGCTCTAGCGCATTTAAAACATAAATAGACACTGTAGCTCGATCACTCGGTTTGTTGGGTTTTAACGGGAGCTCGGAAGTGAGAGCCAACGCGTTCTGTTCTGCAAAGGACTTCTGCCCATCAAGCATGAAACGGCCCACTGCAAATGTATTTGCCGTGAGACTGTCTCCAGCAACGTCCCCTAAATTTTATCCCCTAAAGGAATATTCTTTGTCTTTTACAGCACTCTCTAAAAGATTTTATACTCTATATTTTCTTCATCTCCAACAATATCCCCTAAATTCCATCCTCTATATCAACAGTGTACTAGATTTGACATTGTATATTATTTTTTACTACTCGTGTGCAGTGTAAACGTACAGACACAAAAAACTCTGACACGCATGTGCAGTGTATAGAGTACCCTCTACAGGTAGGGGACGCATGCTATCCTCTAAATTTTAGAGGACGCTTTAGAGTTCCTTGCTGGAGGGATAAAGGACCTGACCGTCCTCTATATTTAGAGTACAGGACCCTTTACAGTCTCCTGCTGGAGACAGCCTGAGCTACTGGTACTATAGATTCAACAGCTTTCGAAAAAGAGCTAAAAATGTATTTGCCGAAAGGATTATTGTACGAAGGATAAACTGTTTTATGTGTGGATTATTGATGGGATTAGTTATTAGCTCAGGGTAACAAAAAGATATGAAAAAATATATTTGCCGAAAGGATTATTGCACTAGAGATAGAGACAAATTCTATGTATTTAGAATTTATGTTTAAAAGAAATCAATGAAAAATATAATATTTTTATTTGGTCATGATTAAAGTAAGAGTGTTCTCATTTGATTTTTATTGTGGTTAGCTGAGCAAACAAGGGGGAAAGTTGACGACTTGCGGCCACTGTGGCACACAGCCGTTGTGCTCGCCGGATAAAAAAATCTGGACGAATAAACAAATCAGTCACAAAAACAAAAAAAATATGGATGAGAAATAAATCTGGACGGACAAATCAGCGGCATAAACGAAAAATCTGGACAACAAAAAAAAACAAATAAGTGACAAAGACAAAAAGTATCAAAAAAACACCTATCGTGGGCTTGAAACCCACAACCATAAGATTAAGAGTCTTGTGTTTTACACACTGAGCTAGACAAGCTTTATGTATAGAATTGAGCTCGGCGCCAAGATCTATAGCGCTGAGCTCGGTGCCTCGTCGGTGCCACGACGTCCGTTTGTGCCAGCGCAGCACATACCTCGGCGTCATAGCCTATGCCGCCGAGCTGTGTTACCTCGGCGTTATAGGCTACGGAGCTGAGCAAAGGGTCAAAAAATGATATTAAAATTTTCTAGAGTTCAAACATGAATTTTTTTCCGAGCGGCCAAAATGCAAAAAAAAAAAAAAAAATTCGGCCCCTCCCACCTCCCACGCATACCGGTTCGGCCGTTCGGGGCTTCGGGCAGATACAAATGGCGGCAAGGCATCCCTCGTTCCCTCTCTTTCTCCCTCTGCTGGAGCACCGCCACCAACCACAGGCTAAAATTAGCGAGAGAGGTGTGCGGTGGGAAGGCGTGCAGGTATGGGGGGAAGCAGCAGGGGGTGGCGGCGAGGTGGCATTAGAGATTGGAAGGAGGGAGGGAGGAGGAGGAGGCGAGGTGAGAGAGGACGAAGAGGGCGCATCGTGGGTTGGGTGATCACGGCCTGATGGGGTCGTGGCGCAAGGCCTACGGCGCCCTCAAGGACTCAACCAAGGTCGGCCTCGCCAAGGTCAACAGCGAATTCAAGGTGAGCCATGGCGATCGCGATCCGGGTTTCCGTGGATTCCGAGTTCTCACCAACTGTCTGTCTGATGCCGTCTCTGTCTGTCTGATGCCGTCTCTGTTTGTCTGGGCAAAAAAAAAAGGAATTGGATATTGCAATTGTGAAGGCAACGAACCATGTCGAATGCCCTCCCAAGGAACGGCACGTCAGAAGTGAGTACTAATCATCCTGTTCCCCCTCCGTCTTCTACATTGGATCGATCTTCCTTCCTATCCCACCCCCCACCCCACCCCAATTTGTGTGGTATTCTGATCCTCGTCTTGCGGCGCAGAAATACTCTTGGCGACCTCAGCAAACCGCCCTCGCGCAGACCTCTCGTACTGCATATACGCATTGTCAAGGAGATTGTCCAAGACAAAGAACTGGATAGTGCGTGTTCTTCCTTGTTGCCACTTTTTACTGATGATTCCTTCGACCGCGCCATGTGTCGAACCCATGGTTTTAACTAACGCATATCCAACGTTCGCGTCACAGGTTGCGCTCAAGACATTGATAGTGGTGCATAGGCTTCTGAGGGAGGGCGATCCCATGTTCAAGGAAGAGTTCCTGGCCTACTCATCCAGAGGGAACATCTTGCACATAGCCAATTTCAAGGACGACTCGAGCCAGTCAGGTGAGTTTCTTGTACTACCATCCTGCTGGCTGGGACTGGGAGTCTCTGTAATTTCCGTTGCCCTGTTGAATGACGAACCAATCCATCCATCCTTGACTTGTCAGCTTGGGATTGCTCCGCATGGATTCGCGCCTATGGATGCTTCCTGGAGGAACGGCTCGAGTGCCTCAGGGTTCTCAGATACGACATCGAAACCGAGCGTCTCGTCAGATATCCCCAGACTTCCAGCAAGGTCCTCTTTTTCTGTCTTCTGAAATTTGATGCACGGCACTTTGATGGTGTAGAGACTTTTCGTCTTATGGCTGTGTACATGTTCTGTCATCCTGAAAAAATAAAAAACAGGTACATAGTAAAACCAGGACCCTGCCTAGCCCGGAACTCTTGGAGCAGTTGCCTGCACTGCAGCAGCTGCTTTTCAGGGTTGTCGGCGTCCAGGTCTGACACGCCAAACCTCTCCTGCTAGGCTTTCTTAATAAGTTGTTTAAGCTTGCTTGTTGAATGCCTGGTGCACTAGTTACCCCCTTCTTTGTCAATTCCAGCCTGAAGGCGCTGCCTGCTCAAATTACCTTATTCAGTACGCACTAGCCCTGGTAAGCTGCAAGCCTGCAACTGCAGACATCTCATTTCTTGCAAATCATTCCCCATCTTGCTTGCAAGGTATTTTGTGTTCTACTAGCTCTCTCTTATCCAGCTCTTGCGATCTTTAGGTTCTGAAGGAGAGCTTCAAGATCTACTGCTCAATTAACGATGGCATCATCAATCTCGTCGATATGGTAAAGTAGCAATTCTACCACATGAACCATGGTTTTCTTTGTCGCCGAATCGTGCTGATAATTTTCTTGCTCCGGCCGGTCTGATCCAGTTCTTCGAAATGCCGAAGTACGACGCAATCAACGCTCTGGCGATTTACAAACGAGCTGGCCTGCAGGTATGTAAATTTCTCTTGGCATGCCGATCTTACCAAATAGTTCTCAGAATAAAGTAGTTTTGGTCTGTCAAATCCATTCACAGGCAGAGAACCTTGCCGAGTTCTATGACTTCTGCAAACAGCTTGAGCTTGCCAGGACGTTCCAGTTTCCTACTCTCAGGCAGGTTAGTTACTTTATCTCTACACCTTGATCTTGCCGTCTTGATTTAGAGTTGTTAGAGTATGCGCTCATCAGTCATCACGACTGTTCTGCAGCCACCCGCATCTTTTCTTGCAACGATGGAAGAGTACATCAGAGAAGCACCCCGACCCTCGATCAAGAGTGAGGTGAGCGCATCTCCTTTTGAGAAACAAGTACTGGATCTGCTCTGTTTTGTGACTCTCTTGATGCTGCAAAAGCAGGAGAGCGAGGAGCCGAAGCTACTGACCTACGAGCAAGAAGCTCCAGAGGAACCCGAAATTGCTGTGGAAGAGGAGAAAGAAGAACCGAGTCAAGAACCAGAACCTCAGCCTGTGCCTGGTCCAGAACCCCACCCACAGCAAACGACTGGAGATCTACTAGTATTCTCCAATCTTTTACCTGATTCACTTCTCTAGTGTATGTATATCCGAATGGCTTTATGTTCTTGGGTTTGCGTGTGTGCAGAACCTGGAAGCAGAGGTGAATCCTTCGGCTTTGGAACTCGAACAAAGCAATGCATTGGCACTCGCTATTGTAGCACCAGGTATCGTATATCACAAGTACTTTGTAATATTATTGACACAGTTTGAATACCAAACTGTCAAATAATCCTTGAATCTGCATTGCTGTTATTAAGTGATGAAATGAGAAGGAAATACCATGAGTTTTTTGTTCTGGTTTTGGTTGTAGGTGACTACAAGCCACCAGCATCTCAAAGTATGTTTGATGTCAATTCGTCTGGGTGGGAGCTGGCACTAGTCAATGCTCCAAGCACCCATACAAGCCAAGCAGTTGAGACCAACTTGGTATGCACAGTCCTTGCTCTAAAAGCTGCTTTTCAGATATCCACCTCGGAGGCAAATTCAGAGTAACCCAGAGATAAAATCACTTATACATAGAATTTCATCTGATCAACAGGCTGGAGGCTTTGACAAGCTGCTACTTGACAGCCTCTACGAAGACGAGGCCAGGAGGCAGCAGATCGCCGGCGGGACCTACACCGGTAGCCTAGGAGCAGCCAACCCTTTCTGCCCCAATGCCAGCGATCCGTTCACCATGTCTAGCAGATTCGCCCCACCGGCTAATGTGCAGTTGGCACTGATGGCTCAGAACCAACAGCAGTATTACCAGGCGCAGCAGTATTACCAGGCGCAGCTGTATTTCCAGCCACAGCAGCAGCAGTATTTTCAGCAGCATCAACAGACGTTGGCAATGCCAATGCCAAACATGTATTACCACCAGTATCAGTACTCTGTGCCTACATCTGGAGCTTCGAACCCATTTGGTGATCCTTTCAGTGACCTTGCCCCAATGGGTGCTCCTGCAAAACAGAGCAACTCAGTTTTTCTCTGAACTGGTTGCTACTTCTGAGTCTGATCATTCAATTGGTAGAGCAGCAAACCTGTACAGCACTTGTTCCTTCGCTGAGTGGAGGTGTTGTATATTGTCTTTCTTTTGCAATATCCAAATCTTGAAATATAACATTAGTACCAGTACTATGCTGAATAGTTTTTATAATGAACTAGAAGTTCCGGTGTACTATAATGAAACCATGCTGTCATACTCATCACAAGAGTAAAACTGTCACTGTAACTCACAAGACCAGGTTAAACTATTAGTGTAGCTGATTTCATAATATCTTCGTGTCTACAAAAAAATAATCTTATAATAACAGTAAGAACTGACAAAACCCCTGTTACTCAGAATATGGGAGCTAGGAATCTAAGAATAAAAGAGAAGAAAGAGAAAAAAAGTGAAGGGCTAAAAGAAACATAGTCATACAGAGAGCACCACGAATGACAGGGAGGGCAGCGTCAATAATAAACAAACAGCACCTCAGCCCTACCAAGGGACTCAGAATTACATCAAGGACCTGGATCTGTAACTCTGTTAAGCCTCTAAGTATCAATTCCACAATTTACATGAAGCACAAAAAGATAAATCCTAGAGGAATCTCCTAGGCAAAATGCCAAAAGAATCATGTAGAACTCAAGCCGATGTGTAACTGGAGAATAGCTTCAGCAGGTTGTTCAGAGATTCTGGGTAAAACTTTCTAGCAAAAAGATAGCAGGGTCTTTTTGTTCCATTCCACATACATGGGGTCTGTGTCACAACTTTCTGCGATGAAGAGGCAATACATCAATATTCAACCAAAATGCTACAATATAGTATTTTCAATTTCAAAATCTGCTAAACTATTTGAGTGGGACATTCTTCAGCACGCCAGCTAAGATAGATGCAATGATACAGTATTTTCCAAGTTCAAAATCTGCTGAATTATTTGAGTAGGACATTCTTCCGCATACCAGCTAGTGATTGGAATTAAGTATCATTTTTAAAGGGAAATTATCTTAATGCACCATCAAAAAAGTAATCATGTGCATTTACTTTGAACAGGCCGCATTGGCCTATATTAACCATCCAAAAATAAAGGTTGACACCTTGAGTGTTCTTGGTCTATTTTGCATACGAAAACATCAAATATTCTCAGGTGCTCTTGTATAACTACAGTAATGCAGCAATCATCACCAAATCCGAGTAAAGAGGTAATAGCAAAATCCTATGTTGTGCTTGAGAGATAAGGACTGATATGCTTACTTTATCATCACTTGTAATGTGGACATTCTCATTGACAGACTGCACAAAGTAGAGCAAATAAATTAGTATGAAACACAATGAGTTGAGGGCAAGTGGGAACGTATTTTTTCCACTTAGGATTTTGTCTTGTTATGGATTGGAGTGTATTGGGCGGGATCGAGACCGATGTTGACTTGTTATGGATTTAAACCGACTCAATCGCACTCAATCCACATGGATTGAGAGCGAACCGAACAAGCCCTAGGGCTTCCATGTGGATTGAGTGGTATTGAGTCGGTTTAAATCAATAGCAAGTCAAAATCCATCCCAATCCATTCCAATACACTCGAATCCACATGGAATTGGAATAACCAAACAAGGCCTTAGCAATATAAAGGTGTACCGTTATGTTCTTTAAGAGTTGATATGTAACATCTGCAGCTCTATATGACCTTGGATGCCATTTTCCCTCAGACCAATCAACATGAGTCACTGACCAGTTAGCTATTCCACCAGGGTCAACCATCTAAAGAATAAACACAACTGTACTAAAAAAAGGGAAGCAAGGGGTCGAGGGAAAAAAGGTAAATAACAGAGTTAAAAATAATTACTAACATTGAAGAGGGTTGGCAAATAATGCTCATCAGCAATACAGTTGCGTCCTTCTGCTGGCTGCAAATAACAATTGCTTAGCTAAAACCAAGTTTTAAGATATCATGAATTGTTCTAATGCGGTTAAACCCATGATCACTGGTTGTGGTAACAAATATATGTAGCATGAAATGCTGGTAGCCTGTCATGTGACAATTGGTATGAGATGTAACATACTCAGCTCTGTCAGTTATTAATCAAGCTGCTGTAGTTGCACACTAACACAATAAATGAAAAGCAAACTCTCTTTGGGTTTTGTGGGTAGGCTCCCTTTTAACTCACTAGCCTTATTGCCAGAAGCAGTTAGAACCACAATTTTCCTATTTTTAGCCACCTATAAACTACTATACGAAGCACTGTTGTTGGCTTCATTTTGCAGTTAGCATACAAAACATAGTGATCATGAAGCACTATAAGAAACTATTGAATGCATAATTTGCATCCAGTTTCATTAAATTAAAGAATGCATATGTGAGGGAACATACCTTGCAGTACAGCTTGAACTTATTGTAGTAAAGGTTGTCTGCCAGAATCAATAAAGCATGCCTTCGTGTTATAGCAAACCACTGCAGCAAGCACAAATAAATATTCAACAAAAGCATGAAAAAATGTGATCGCGCATCAATATGAACTGTCCTGATTATAAGACAGCGATTATAAAACAACAGAATGATGAATATTTTGAAGCACCGATCATTCTAATATTCTATTAAACATGTACCTGGGCACCCTTCCTGAAGTCCCTCTGTTCTATTTCAGGAAGCATTTCCATCGTATACCTTCCAGTTCCATGTGGGCCAGGATCGAAGAAGCTGACAACATGGAATAAACATGTGAACTTATTTTCATTTCAGTTAATTAAGTTAGATAAAACTGGGATAACTCATTGAATTACTCTCTAGAACAAAAGGCATATCTTATCTAGACTATCATTATTACATCATGCATGCATTTCGTTTTAGTAATAGTAACATACATGCCAAGAATACCATTGTCCCTGAAAAGCAATGTGCATGATAGGGCAGAAAAGATGTAAGAGGTGGTCATTGTCTTGTCGGGTGGAATAAGGTCTGTAAACCCCTAAGTATGGGGGGTTTGGGAATTCACAATCTTGAAATTCTTGGTTGGGCTTTGAATCTGAGGTGGCTGTGGCTCAAGAAAACTCAACCAGACAGGCCTTGGGCTGAGTTTGATGTACAAGTCCATCCTAATGTTACTGCCATGTTCTCAGCCTCAGTTTGCTCCATAGTGGGGGATGGTGTTGGTACACTGTTTTGGACTGACCGCTAGTTGCATGGCCAATGTATCTCAGAAATTGCCCCTTCCCTGTTAAATAGAGTTCCAATTCGAGTGAGAAAAAGGAAAACAGTTCAGCAAGCTCTCAGGGACAACAGTTGGGTTGGTGACATCTCTGGCAGCTTACCGGCAGAAGTGATTGTTGATTTCTTAATAATTTGGGATTTAACTCAGGATATTCATTTGCAACCTGGAGTACCTGATGCTTTCCGTTGGCTTCCAGGTGCTTCAGGGGAGTACTCTGCTAAAACAGCCTACCAACGTTTCTTGGCTGGTTCTATGGAATTTGAGCCAGGTAAAAGGATATGGAAGAGTTGGGCGCCCCCTAAGTGCAAATTCTTCATTTGGCTTGCTTCCCTTAATAGATGCTGGACAGCGGACCGTCTAGTTCATAGAGGTCTTGACCACCCGGTGAAATGCGTTCTATGTGATCAGCAGCAGGAGACAATCCAGCACATCTTGGTCTCTTGTGTCTTCTCCAGGAATTTATGGTGGCAGATCTTATGCAAAGTGGGGCTGCAGCTTGTGGCACCAGGGCTGGAGACAGTCAATTTTCCAGGATTGGTGGAGTATGGCTGAAGGTCTTGTGCCATCTTTGCACAGGAAAGGGTTCAACACATTGGTTATTCTCGTGGCTTGGTGGATCTGGAAGCACAGAAATGCTTGTGTTTTTGATGGTGTCTCCCCAAATTCGAATACAGTTCTGCAACAGATCCAGGAGGATGCCAGGCTTTGGGAGATGGCAGGTGCTAAGGCTCTGAGAAGGCTGTGGCCTTAAATTAGGGGCTTGGTTCACTTCCCCCCCCCCTGTTTGTTCTTTCTTTTTCTTCCTTTTTCTCCTTTATTTTCTAATTTTCCCCCCTTTTTTCCTTTTTTTTGTATAGTTGTTGTTCTTGGTCTTCTTTAGACCTTCTCTCTACTTAATATAATGATGCGCAGTTCTCCTGCGTGTTCGAAAAAAAAAATGATAGAACATAGAAATATTCCTTACTAAAATATTCATAAAATTTACCACAAAAATAAGACTTCAAGTGAATTTCAAACAGATGTCTAGTCAGCAATAGGGGAAATAAGCAGCAGTTTCACTAATTCTCAAATATACATGTATTCCTGCTGACATAAGAATATAAGTTGTAGCAATCTTACCAATCAATGAAACTGACATTGGTTCCCATCAGATAATTATATATGTAATCAAATGTATGTAGTGGAACACAGCTGTCATAGAAGAAAAAGGTTTATTAAATTACTAGCAAAAGAATTGAGAAAAGAGCTCTCTTTTGCCTGCAAAATCATTTAGAACCTGTCAGAAAGCAAGACGAAAAATTGATTATCAACATCTTCCAATGCATTTCCTAACAGCCTCTTCTCTGCATCAACCATTGAAATCCTCCCCCATACTACCTGCAGTTCAGTGGCATTTAAGTGTTACATTCCACAGAAGCAAACATGTACCAAAAATTAATAGAATAATGTCAGAGAAAAGAAAGCAACATATACAAGAAATGGCAAGAATCATTTGTATCAGTGAAACTTTAGAAGACAGTGTTCAATGTGTTCCATAAAGCCTAAAACAAAAGTTGAAGCTAGATTAAAAGCGTACCCACATTTAAGTCCATTCAATGCAGAAGTAATCTCACTTATAGCTCTTGAAAACTAACCCAGCTGCTTTTATATCATTTCAGTTTCCCTCACATATTGTGTTATGGTCGCTAGATCGGTGAGGGATTGGAGAGAGGTATCGATGGGTAGGAACGTCGGCCGGGGGCCTCTGCCCACGGCCGAGCAAGAGGAGGGTTTCTCCCTTCTAATTCTTGTCTACTTTATTTCTCATTCATTGATTACATAAATAGGCCAGCTGGCCACCCCTATCTAGCTAGAGATCCTTATCTCTTTAAAACTCTCCTAAAAACTCTCAACAACTACTAACTGATAACCTTCCTAGATAACATCAACTAATCTCCTAGATAATCTCAACTAATCTTCTAATCTTATCTCTAACTATCCTTATCTAATCCCCCTTGGAGGGCCCATGGCTACTGCTGCCGCAGCCCCTCCGTGGGCCTCCTTAGGCCCTGACATATTGGCCTTTCTTTTTCTCTAATCTCTACTCGCAGTGTTATAGCATCCAACCTTCCCCTGTTTCACCGCTGTTAACCCCCAGTGCCTTAACAACTAATGGTCCTAACTCCATTGTTTCATTTAAATCCCATTGTAGCTTCATAAAGCCTGTAAGAAAAACTCTTAATAGTAGACATTAAAAATAAAGTACTCCATACATGTCACTCATTGTTTTCAGATCGCCTGATCGTCTGACGATGCCACTAGGCGATCAGAGGATTAGTCGCGATTAGGTGACGATCAGGGCGATTAGTCGCCCCTGATCGACCCTAATCATCCCCTGGTCGTCCTATGTATTTCCAGGACATATATAGCACTATATATAGATATATACTTATATAGTACAGAGACTTGCTTAGGACAAGCACAAGTATAGACAAGGCAGCAGTATAAATAGTACAAAATAGCAGTATGAATACTTAAATAGTCCAAAACAGCAATATGAATACTTGAATAGTCCAAAACAGCAGTACATCTCCAGCAACAATTCTGTATGAAACTATGAAACTACAATTCTACAACTTACTAGACTGTGTTTTCAAGTCGTCCGACTAATCGCGATTAGTCGCGATTAGTCGGGCTAGTCGGTTAGCAGAGCTCGATTAGGCAGCCGACTCGACTAGAGTACCTGGTCGCCCTGGTCGGCCGATTAGTCGCTCGATTAGCCGGTTCTAGGCGACTAGGTTTAGGACCTAGGTTTTTTGATTTCCTGGCTTCGTGGGCTTTTTTGGCGGGCGGCCCGACTACAGGCAGTTGAAACGCCAGCCGCCAGCCGCCTCTATTGAACATGGAAAGCCAGCCGCCTGCCTGTTCTGTCTTCTGATCTTTTCTTCTCTTTATTTCCCTAAACCCTAATTCCCTACCTGCTCGGCGGCTGTTCTTGAGTTCTTGTTCTGGAATCCAGGCTTCCAAAGTCCACTGCTCCCCTCCAGACTTCCAATCCAGCACGTGGGAATCCAATCTCGAGTTCCAGGCTTCCAGCACGCGCGAATCCAGTTCACCGACGGACTCCAGACTTCATCCTTCATCCTTCAATCTCCAGCACGCGCGAATCCAATTTTTTTCGTCGGCATGAGTTCATCTTCTGGAGGTATTCTTTTGTATAGTTCTGTTCTTCAATCTTCATCCTTCATCCTTCAATCATTCATCCTTGTATGTGCTGTCTGCTGTGTCATTCTGTAATCTGGAGTTCTGGACTGGATTCTGAATTTTTATTCTTGTACTCCATCAGTCCATCAGATCAGTCCATCCTTATTCCTTATTCTTGTACAGAGTTTGGTCGTCTTGAGGTGATATTCCCAGAATCACAAGTTGTGGGCAGCGGCAATCCATCTTCTGTTGCGGATAACACAGTTCTTGCTTCGGCATCATCAGCCTCAGCCGCTGCAGATTCTGCAGCTCTCGTTGATAAGGCTATTGCAAAGTTGCCTGCTGATGTTCGTGCACACGCAACTGATTCAAAGAGAAAGGCCAAATCACAAGATCCTGGTTGGAAGTTTGGATGGTGGCCAGATCCTACCAAGAAAGATTTCATCCGATGTATTTTCTGTTTGAAAGTTGTTCCTTCTGGGATTAAAAGGTTCAAACAGCACCTTGCCGGTGGATTTTCTGATACGACAAAATGTTCAATGGTTCCAGAAGTAGTTTCGAAGGACATGTATGCTTATTTGAAAAGGAACACAAGGCTTGTGCTTTCTGTTGAAAGTGAGGAAGGAGGACAGGAACATGGTGATGCTACTGAACCTGAACCAAGTTCAGGGACAAAGCACAAGCAAGCGAAGAAGAAAGCAACTCAAGCCGCCATTAGCTCTTTTGTTGTTTCAGCTCATCCCACCCAAAACCAAAAGTCTGGCAAGTCAGTGGCTGCCATGTTTTGCAAGACGCCAGAAGAAGTTGTTGCTGACAGGCATAAAAATAAAACCACTCAGTCAACTCTTGAAGCTTGCACAAAGAAAGGAAAGGAAGCCAAGCAAATTGTTAACGACCATGTCGCAGATTTTCTATATGAGAACAAAATACCATTGCACGTCGTCAATTCAGGGAGCTGGGAGGTTATGTTGGAGTCAATTGGGAAATTTGGTCCTGGATACTGTGGTCCATCGTACCATGATGTTAGGGTGCCTTGGCTTGATAGGGCTGTCGATAGGACAACAACATTAAGGTCGAAGCATGAACAAGCTTGGAAGGAATATGGCTGCTCAATTATGTCAGATGCATGGACCGATACAAGACAGCGGCATTTGATCAACTTTCTTGCTAATAGTCCTGCAGGGACATTCTTTTTAGCTTCTGTTGATGCATCGACTGAGATAGCTAGTGCTGAATTGTTGGCAGATCTACTAGAGAAGCAAATTGACAGTGTTGGTAGAGAACATGTCGTCCAGATAGTAACTGATAATGGATCTAATTTTAAAGCAGCAGGAAGGGCTCTTGTGAAAAGAATTCCACACCTATTTTGGACGCCTTGTGCTGCTCACTGTTTGGATTTATTGTTAGAGGACATCGGAAAAATCAAGGAATTCAATGACTGTATTACTATGGCAAAGAGGGTGTCGAGGTTCCTCTACAAGCATGGACGACTTCATAGCCTAATGAGGGAGAAGCTAGGTGGAGACCTTGTTAGGCCAGGTATTACTCGGTTTGCAACATCATTCCTCACTTTGGCAAGCATGCAAAAACATAAGAATGGTCTGCGCAGTTTGTTTATTTGTGATGAGTGGCAGCATTCTAAATTCTCTACCAGTCAAGAAGGTACTCAAGCTGAGAACATTGTCCTCTCTGTAGGGTTTTGGCAAAACTTGGAGAATTGCCTAAGGGCTTCACAACCCCTTCTCATTGCTTTACGGATTGCTGATGGTGATGAGACACCAGCAGCTCCAGAGATCATGGCAGCAATGGGTAAAGCACGAGACACCATCCAGGAAGCACTGAAAGGGAAGCCTAGACTACTTAAAGAAGTATTGGCACGTTTCGATAAAAGATGGGATCAACAAATGAAGCAACCATTGTATGGAGCAGCACTGTTTTTGAATCCAGGGAAATTCTTCTCCATTAGGGAGAAAGACAAGAAGCAAGCTGGAATTCTGAGATCTATGTTCAATGATGTGATGTGGAAAATGATCAGTGATGAGGAAGAACAAAGTAAAATAAGTAATCAAGCAGATGACTACGAGAGGTCCGAAGGGGAAGCATTCTCAAAACCTGGAGCTATAAGAGACAGAGAGAGAAAAAATCCTAGTAAGTGATCTAAGTATCAAGTTTCTGTCTGCTAATGTACTTTCTAGTTTCTACTTTCTACTGATCTAAGTATCTAACAATCTCAAATTTATATGACAGTCTTATGGTGGGGTGCCTATGGAGGATTGGCATATGAACTCCAAAGCCTTGCAAAAAGAATTATAAGCCTATGTTGCTCAGCATCTGGTTGTGAAAGAAACTGGAGTGATTTTGCAGCAGTAAGTACTGTTTTTTTGTTTGTGCATACTTCATACTTCAGACTTCAGAGTTGAGAATTTCAGATTGAGTAATAAACTATGTCCATGTGCAGATCCATACAAAAAAGAGAAACAGACTGGAGCACAAGAGGCTAAATAAATTGGCCTATGTAAGCTACAACAGGAAGATGGATAATAGGTTCACAAATATAAGAGAGCTAGGTTCCAAGGGAAAGAGAAGCAATCCACTGTTGCTTGAAGAGTTTACATGGCAAAATGAATGGGTTGAAGAAGAATCTGATGGTGATAACATTTGGGATGTCGTGGATGAAGCTCTAGGTGCAAGTCAGGGTCTCCGAGGCCGAAATTTGCCTAGGACTGTTGCTGCTGCTGGTTCCTCCTCTCAAACCCAGACACAAACCTATGTTAGAACCAGAAAAAGACCCAGAAATGCAGCAGCTACAGCTCAAGACATACGTGAAGAAGATGACAATTCTCCTGCTGAAGATGAACAAGAACAAGAGACAGCAAGACAAATGAATGATGATGAAGATGAAGGCGAACAAGAATCAGGTGGAAGGGGAGCTGCAGGTGATGAATTTCAGTTGGATGAAGATCTTCTTTAGGTAACTGGGTGGTAATGTGTGTTGTGTGATACTGGTATCTGGGACTTGTAGTATTAATAACTAGTAAGTGTTTCTCTGCTGTTTTCACTTTTCAGTATTGCTGAATTCATGTCATGTTTACCCTATCCTTCATAATATAGTATATGAAGTTCATATATACTATATATTTACTATATAGTATAATAGTATATATTATTTAGTATATACATAGGTCCTGGTCTCCTGGATGAACAGGACGACCAGTAAACGACCAGGTCGACCAGAGCTCGATTAGTCGGACCTAGTCGACGACTAATCGAGATTAGTCGCTGGTCGGTCTCCCAGTTCGACTAGCTGGTCGAGCGACCAGAAAACATAGTTACTAGACCATGACCAAGAAGGCAACACCTATATGAGATCATCATACAACTGAAGTCTGAAGTCTTAACTAAAGTCTTAAACTCTGAACCTGAGTAATTAATGTGACTGATCGCTAACCAGATGACTAATCGCTACATATCGCCGACTAGTCGGACGATATGGAGGATCATATCACCTGATCGAATCGACCCCCCTTATCGAGCACTGAGTACCGATCAGCCCGACTAATCGCGACTAATCGCGATTAGTCGGACGATCTGAAAACAATGCATGTCAGGCTGACAAATTTGGTCACTAAGATGGGCATCATAAAACCTCTGAAGAATCCAAATTGCCCTTGAAAACTGTCCTGATTCAAGATCAGCAAACTGTCTGGTTGATTTCTGTTATATAGTTAGCAACTTAGCATTATTTGCTCTACTTTAAATAGACACTTTTGACTAACATGGAATTGAATCTATAGATCATCATGTCCTCCTGCTTAGTCTTGTCCATGCCATACACAATGGCAGCCTTAGACAGATAGGCTCTATTAAAGTTTCTGGCGACAAAATGGTTGATCTATTAGTGTTCTAAATACCCGCTAATGCACCATTTTCTTTTTTTAGCAGAGGTAAACCCTGATGCTTTATAGAAAGTGTATAAGAGTACAAACAATGTTTGAACTCACACAAAAACTACGGCTGGGGTTACCAGCTTACAAGATTTGCAAGCCAAAAGAGCAGGAAATGCACCATTTTCAACAATCACAAGAATTGTCAAGGCATGATTACATGTTTACAGATAAAACAAACTAAAGCACTTGTAAGGGGGTGCGAGGGAGTACCTTTTCACTGTGAATTTCACGCCCAACAAAAAGAGAGCTAGAATGTACAGGTTTTTCACGAGATGCATGGATATAGATAGAATATCGGCCATCATGACCCTGTGCAAAGAATTTCAAGCAAATTAAATAAACTATTACAAAATGGTGATGGTACAGCAGACATAATGCAAACTTCATGTTTATTAACTCCAATATTAGATGATGGGTATATTAAGAACCACACCTGTAAAAATTTCTCCCACAACTTCTCAAAAGGCAATGAACCCGGTGTCAAGAACATAAAGGCAATCTTTGGGTTCTTTGACACAGCCATAGGCATCGAAAGAAGATCCCTAATAACCACCGATGAAACTATCTCTTCATCAGTTCGCTCCCGAGCAACAGCAGGTAGCCAATCCTTGAACGGAGTACAGACACTCGAAGCAAAGAAGTAGCATGCGGAGTAGCGCCGTGGTGGGTAGACATAGGCCCCCATAAGTGCAACACAAACCAACGACAATAGCACTATGATCCACATGGGCTTCTTAGCAGCACCTCGGTGGCGCGGATGCGGCATGGCTGTCATGTCCTTGCTGCTCCGCCCCTACACCTGTTTCATCTCCTCGCCATCGACAAATCACAACATATGCCTTGTGGTGATGGTGACAACCTCCAATTATACAATACTATATGTCACGCAGTAACCTGTAAACAAGGTGAAATCCGTTATGCCCCCAGAGTTGCCTCTTTTTCTGCAATGCAAGGTACCCACAGCGTTAATCCACGAACTGGGAAAGCTCCAAGTCACGCCACTATCAAAAACAGCAAGCAAATTGTGCAAGATGCAGTACTACAAGCCTATAGCACATGACCCCCCATACTACAACCTACGAGATCTGCTACTGTCTTACGTCAGTCACTATGATGTTCCAACTTGTTTGGCCCTGTGACTACATACAGGCGGTTTAACACGATTCTGACGGCCAAAACTAATAGTTCTAAATCGTTTAACTGTCCCATCGATCAGAACAACAAAAACAATTGGCGATTCCCCTTGCACAAATCAAAGCATGCCCACCATAGACGGTGGACGAGTCCAAACTACATCCCACGCTGCCAACATCAACACGCTCCGCGTTCCGAATCCTAACCCAGGCATGACCACCCCAATCCAACCAAAACAAACGCTAAAGCCGAAATCGCCTGGATAATTCGCGAAAACCGAGACGCCATGACCAGGACACGCAGGAGCAAGCATGAAGCCTCTGCAGGACGAAACCGTCCCCGGAGCACCCCCAGCCCAATGCGAGGGGAGTAGGAGGGCCTGGTCGAGCTCAACCGACGCGATAAACTTACCCAGGCCCGGGCGTGCTGCAGCGCGAGGAGCGGTGAATCCGGCGGGGCGCGTCCCGGCGCGCAACGGGCGGCGAGATCTGGTGTCTGTCGCCGGCGAGATCGGGCTAGGGCTCGCGCGCGGCGGTTGTGGGAGACAAGGTGAAGGTGGTGGTAGTGGAGTCGCGGAGGGGAAGGGCGAGGAAGGAGAGAGGTTAATTAATGGCGGAGTGGATTTAACTATTCTGTTAAAAGGCGTATGAGCTTATGGCTAGTCCCCACGGGTGGTTACACTTAGAGCATCTCCAATAGACTTTTTATTTTTTACTATCTATTTGACTCTTTATTTATCTCTCTATAAATATTAAACTCTATATATAACATCTCATTCTAATAGACTCTCCAAAATACAATTTAGCTTGGCT
This sequence comes from Zea luxurians, assembly GCA_029449295.1. Taxonomy (NCBI): domain Eukaryota; kingdom Viridiplantae; phylum Streptophyta; class Magnoliopsida; order Poales; family Poaceae; genus Zea; species Zea luxurians. Next base: position 734,447 of record JAOPSE010000227.1, on the reverse strand, counting down.
AGCGAGAGTTGCTAGCCAAATTTGGCTAGTGAAGGAGTTAATTTAGAGAGCCAGATAGCTTAGCAAGTTAAATGACTACTCTGTTGGAGAGCTATTAAGATATTAACTAGCTAAAATTTAGCTTGACAAGCTATTTAGCTAATCTCTTAGAGATGCTTTTACACACGGTCTTTTTTATCGGATTGTTAGACTTTAGATTTTTTTCCCCTTTTTATCATGATCGTTGGTGTTAGCATTCGCATGAAAATGTAATACTACGTGAATCGTTTTGGCTCTTAATTTTTATGTATATATTTAACTAGATGACGTTGAATATAGATATATATATATATAACACATACACCAAATATTATATGAATTTACTAAAAAGGCAAAAATGGATTTTATTTTGACACAAGGGAATACTTTTAAAATTTCAGCCTTCAGGTTTTTTTACGATGATTTAACTATTGAGGACATATCTGGTACACATGAAAGCTTAATGCATATGCTGGCACATATTAAATCATCACTATCTATCACAGATCTAATGTATCTGGTTGATCGTTGTAATTTACAAATAACATCTTACACCACTACCTCATCACGTCGGATGGTGTCCTTAGCAAGATATTCCAAACAACTTGAGACGTTAGATCTAAGATGACTGGTGATGATTTAATATGTGCACCATGTGCACTAAACTTATAAATGCACCAGATATGTTCTCTTAAGTATTTTATCAAAATATTAGATTAAGTCAAGCGTAACTGTGTAAGGCTGTCTCTAGCAGCTCCTCTATTCTATCATCTATCTCATCCTCTATTTTAAATTTCATTTTATAAACAGTGTCAAACAATGCCATCTACAATTTTGCATCCTCTATTTTATCCACTGAAAATAGTCTAAGGATATAATTGTAAGGTTTAGATGTGTAGTTTTAAATTTTCACTTCCGTCACAATCTCTCTTGTAGTGTCACAATAGTAGCATGCAAAGCATTTCCAACAATATCTTAAACCACTGTAAAACATAGCTCTATATTATTATTTTTTTATCAAAAGAATATATACAAACCATGAAGTGACTTAAATATACTACACTCTATATTAATGCTTTATCCTTGTTTTTATATCATTCTCAATATTTTCTTTCTTAATAATGTAATTTACTTTCTAAAATAATGATCTAAAAGGTTAACTGTTGGAGCTCAACTTGGTTTATACCCTAAACACTTTAAATGGTGTAGCATTTTAATTTTTTGCACTATTTTGAGTCACCTTAAAAATTATAGAGAAAATAACGTAAACTTGTACATCTTTTTATCTTATCGTGACTTCACTATTTTGATAGGACGTTACCACAAACCTAAAACCCCTCACATGTGGATTTACAAGAAGATTTAAGTCTTGTTCGTTTCACCGTTAATTCATATGAATTGAGTGTTATTGAATCAGTTTAAATCCATATCAATCCATTCCAATACACTACAATCCACATGGAATTGAAATAACCAAACAAAGCCTTACGTGGTTTTTCATCTAATTATAGAATTTTAACATTTAAGTATTAACTTTTTAAACTCAATACTAGTGTTGGATGGAAGGAAAACATATTATTTTTTATGTTGGGCCTTCATAAGTTTTTACATGGTCATGATTTAACTATTTTTGTTAAGGTGTTAAAACAGGTCCGGAGCTTCACCCATGGATTATGGCAAAGCCTACAATTTTCTATCTTGTTGTAGGGTTTAACGTCTAGGTTTTAGCTTTTCACTTTAATCACGGTGGGTCGTTGTAAATTTAGAACATCATATGGACCAAAGAAAAATGTGATATTTTCCTATATAAATATTTATTATGTAAATATTTTATATGTTGTTATTCAAACTTTTATACGTCTTCAAGTTGATCAAAATGTAACTATATGGTAAGAATTCATTAATAATGTAATTTATTATCTAAAACCATAATTAAAATATATTATGCAAAATATATTAAGCATAATATATTTACACTATAGAAATCCAGTTAATTTCTGTCGGCAAAAAACCGACGGGAATAACCTATAAACCGATGAGAATAACTAATTTCCATCGGTAACTGGCTAACTCCCGTCGGCCTCAAGTCGATGGCCATCAGGTGTCAGGGATAACCTTATTTTCGTCGACGGCTGACGGGAATAAGTAATCCCGTCGGCCAAGTACAAGCTGACGGGGATATGCCTTAACTCCCGTCGGCCACGCCGTCGGCCACGTGGGCCACGTGGCCGACGGGGATAAGCCTTAACTCCCGTCGGTCTGGTGAACCGACGGGAAATAACTTGGCCGACGGGGATTAATTGTTAATCCCCGTCGGTTTGACCATAGCCGACGGGAATTAACCGGGCCGACGGGAATTAACCTATAATGTTGCAAAACCATCACCAAATTAGGTCACTATTTCTTCACAATTGCACACGAAACATATATATCATCACACAGAACATATACATTACAAACACATGTATTGATAATCAATTCACACATCACAAACTTAAGATCAAGTGTTTACACAAACATTTCAAATACGAGTTAAGATCAAGTGTTTACACAAACATAATGTCCACGAGTTAAGAAACATAGCGTGCACAAATTCAAGTGTTTACATATAACCACCACTTGGGTGGTTAGAGCTTTGACCGCTGCCGGCACCAGGAGGAGGGAACGCGAAGAGGGAGTCAACAAATCCAGTCCCTGCTGCGGGATCAGACCCACTACCACCCGCTTCGGGCGTAACCTATGCAAGTTAGCAAATATCAACATTTTTAATACAAATATCAAAAAGTATACAATTGTATAAATTAATCGAGAGTTATCAAACGTACCCTATCTACAGGTGCAGGTATATGTGTTAGAGGGGTATTGAACTGTGGTGGCGGAGCTGGTGTGTATGCAAACTGGCTCCATTGTGGTGGCGGTGGAATATTTGTTGTCATGCCCTGTTGCTGCATTAACTGTTAAACATATGTGTTACTATTGAAGATGTTGTATTGAAATATAATAATTTAGAGTTTGGATTATGTATACTCACTTGATACATCGCTTGGTTATGTGCATTGCAAGCCTCCATAAATTCGCGTTGTTGTCTCATCTCTTCACGCATCCACATAATATCCAACTCCTGCTCGTTCAGTCGATGAGAGCATGAGCTACGAGAAGACGAACCCGTCCTATGAGATCTCACCGACGACGAGTCAATAAATCCGTCGAAGAGTGCGTATCTATAAGTGATTTAAAAATTATGATTACTGCATAATCAATTTAGTGTCAACCATATAATTTCATAAGTTAGAGCTTACCGTTCATGCGCTTTTCCACAACCACTTGTGTACACCACCGAGGGATCCACTGGTTCATGTCGCCAGTCGAAATCAGGGCCATGGCGACGAACCATCTCCTCTCCATATATCGCCTATACATTATTCACAACCTTACAAATTGTTGGCACCTTTTTGGGGCGCCAATCACTCAGCAAGAACCAGCGGCGGTGCTCTCTGGTCAGGCGCGGACGGTCCGCGGCGCAGGGCCGGACGGTCCGCGGCCTGGCGCGAGGCGGCGGTGCTCTCTGGTCAGGCGCGGACGGTCCGCGGCACAGGGCCGGACGGTCCGCGACCTAGTGCAGGAGCTCGGGTTCCCTGCCTGACGGCCGGACGGTCCGCGCCCTAGGGCCGGACGGTCCGCGACCTGGCGACAGGGTCGTCTTCCTCCTCCTTGCTGGAATCTAGATCTCGTCCCCTGGGGGGAAAAGATCTTAAGGTGCTCCGGGTCGACAGGTCACCCGGGGTGTCCCCAGACGACGTGGAGTCGCCTAGGAATTAAGAGATCAATTCGAGGAAGAGGTCTTGGATGGACAACTAGATCTTGCCCCCCCGGGAGGGGTGAGATCCTAGGGTCGTCTTGGGATCGGCAGGTCATCCAAGACGGATCTAGACGACGTAGAGTCGAATAGGGGTGGAGATGGATATGTGGAAGACTACAACTAGAACTATGCTACATCTACTCCTAAGGCAGGAAAAGTAAATAAGGTAATTGGTTCGATTGGAATGTGTTCGGGGGTTCTCAATCGGCCGTACCCCTTTATATTTATAGGCGAGGAGGTCTGGACCTTTTCCTAAGAGATAGTCAACAAACTCCCGCGTGATTAGATGGATAACCACGCACGAGATAAGGATAAACATTCGAGTTTAATCTAATCTCGGGATACGCGGACCGTCCGCTCATTTTGGTGTCCAACATATGCCCCCCTGCCTTTTGGTGGAGCTTGGCGAACCAAAAGCATCAGTAAAAACTTCGGAAACAATTGATCTCATAAGCTTTTGTTCCCGAAGTAAGGACTCAGCTCGATGCAAGTCATCGACTCTTGCGATTAGATAATATAAATAATTGATGGAACTTTAATGCACAGAGGCCGTTTCGGATCGCATCCTCTTCGGCCATGTCTACCTGATCAACATGTCAATAGGCAAAAACTTGTGGTGCCCCCCAGCCCAAATAAGCAAACGGATTGGGCCAGTAATATGAATTCATCGCCGTACCACCCCACACATGAGCAGGACAACACATCGGCGATGGATAGAACGGGACGCACCATGCTATCCCCAGAGGAGGATGACAAGGCGATCTTGGTTGTGCTACCTTTTGGGTCCGTTTAGTCGGCTTTTGCTTTCGCACAGATCGCCCTTTTGACTTTGTCTGCTTTATTGGCCGGTTGTGTGGAACGGCCTTCTTCGTATATTTGGCAAGCAACTGACCAAAAGTAGGGCCGACTCTACTGAGTCGTCCAGACGTCTTAGTAGTATTTTGTTTCCTAACACTTGTTTTGGAACCTTGTGGTCCGGTGGTCTGAGGTTGCTGCTTCTAACTGTCTGCGGACCGTCCGACCATTATAGCCGGACCATCCGCTCCTGTCTCGGACTGTTCAGCCTTAGTACCCGGATCGTCCGGCGTACGTAGGACAGGTGATCGTGATCGGGTGTCCGATCGTGCTTGCCCCCCGGTGCCTCCGGTCTTTCTTTTGTCCAGAGTCTTCCGAGTAACCATTCTGCGTGACATATTTGGTGTGAGGGGATCACCAATGACGATATTTTTATCTTTGCTTTTATCGGCCGCACAGGGCCGAACTATGACTTTTTTGCTTGTCGACTCTAATGTGGTGGCAGGGACAGGTGGCCTGTCAATCCTTACCTCCTTTTGAAACCTCAACCGGCTTTCGTTTATAGCCGATTGTATTTGCCGACGAAAGACAGCACAATCATTGGTGTTATGAAGAAAGGAGCCATGCCATTTACAATATATACGCCCTTTTAATTCTTCAACCGGAGGAATTATATGTGATAATTTAATATTACCATGTTTAAGCAACTCATCAAATATTTTATCACACTTAGTAATATTAAATGTGAACTTAACCTTTTCCTTTTGTGTCGAGTGCGGGTGAGAGCGAACAGAAGGTTTGGCCTTAGTGGGCCAAACAAGCTCATGTGACCTTTTTGGTTCTTGGGGCTTGGGTGGCCGGTTATATTTATGTCGGCCTTCCGCACTAGGCAGATCACAGGTGACTTCTGGTGCTCCAAACGGTCCGACCTGCATAGTCGGACGGTCTGTGGGTGGATCGGACGGTCCGGTAATATCCTCGGCCAGTCCGGTCACGTCAGGCAACACCTGTGACCCTTGTGGTGGGCTCTGTGTAACTCCGGACTGTCCGGCGTAGGGTGCCGGACGGTCTGACGGAGGGCCGGACGGTCCGCGATTGTGTGCGGACGGTTCGGCCGTGCTCAGGGTTGACTCACCATTTAGCGAAGATAGTGATGACGGTCGTCCTGGATATGAGTCCATCGGCATACCAGAATATGGCTGGGGAAACCCATTTGCCGCCGATGTGTTTGGCGTAATTGTTTCATCGCCTAATTTATGTGATAAAAAATTAGGCATGTGAGTTTTTTCTAATGCATGTGCCATCCTCTCTATATCCTCCGTGATACTTTTAATCCGATTATCAAAAGAAATTTTAATAGATGGAATATCATCGGCTGACCTGGCATCACCTATCGTGGGGAGCTGTTGCAGCACGGCTAACATATACTCGGCGTTTATCTTCCTCTCTTGGACGGTCTTCTGGTGGCAGTCTACCTTGAAGTGCGAGAGGTACCACTTATCCGCCACCTTGAGCACCTGATCCTTTTGTCGGTGGGCCTCCTCGTCTATTTTCTTCATGTCATCTTCTAATCTTTTATGCTCAGCGGCCGATAAATTAGTCAGCCTTGTGTTGCTGTTTGGAGAAGCACTGTTGAGATCTTTAGAATCGGCCATGTAAGCCTGCTTTTGTAGATCTGCAACTTCTTCCCCAGCGGAGTCGCCAAAAAGTATGTTGGCACCTTTTTGGGGCGCCAATCACTCAGCAAGAACCAGCGGCGGTGCTCTCTGGTCAGGCGCGGACGGTCCGCGGCCTAGCGCGAGGCGGCGGTGCTCTTTGGTCAGGCGCGGACGGTCCGCGACCTGGCGACAGGGTCGTCTTCCTCCTCCTTGCTGGAATCTAGATCTCGTCCCCTGGGGGGAAAAGATCTTAAGGTGCTCCGGGTCGACAGGTCACCCGGGGTGTCCCCAGACGACGTGGAGTCGCCTAGGAATTAAGAGATCAATTCGAGGAAGAGGTCTTGGATGGACAACTAGATCTTGCCCCCCCCCCCCGGGAGGGGTGAGATCCTAGGGTCGTCTTGGGATCGGCAGGTCATCCAAGACGGATCTAGACGACGTAGAGTCGAATAGGGGTGAAGATGGATATGTGGAAGACTACAACTAGAACTATGCTACATCTACTCCTACGGCAGGAAAAGTAAATAAGGTAATTGGTTCGATTGGAATGTGTTCGGGGGTTCTCAATCGGCCGTACCCCTTTATATTTATAGGCGAGGAGGTCTGGACCTTTTCCTAAGAGATAGTCAACAAACTCCCGCGTGATTAGATGGATAACCACGCACGAGATAAGGATAAACATTCGAGTTTAATCTAATCTCGGGATACGCGGACCGTCCGCTCATTTTGGTGTCCAACACAAATGTAGGAATTTCTATATTTTGAACGTTTGTACTTTTGGGGTAATTATCCTAAACCCTGAACTAAGTGTTAGTTCAAATAAGTTAGATTATATAATCTGGGTGAATTATAATCCAAACAAACACCCCCTAATGTTCATAAAATAATATATATTGTAGTGCTTGTTCTTAACTTGGTTTCTAGTCAATTTATAGTTGTACGTGTTATTTTGATGTGACCGTGACACCATCAGTTTTGACCTTTATTTTGTTGTTGATTAGTTTTTTAGACACACCTTACCGTGAACGTTAAAGCGTAGTAGTACACAAACTACATGGCTGCATCCCCTCCACTGATGTTGATATCAATATAGAAAATTTAAGGAATTAGCTTAGTTGCATTCAAATAGTCAATGGAATTTACAATTTTTTTGTTGAGTCCAATTATTAGTTTGATGCATTTTTAGTATTTTGTCAAAATGGAAATGATATAAGAGGTGCAAACACATGGCGATTCAACACAACGGTCCTCGCATATACTTCCACCGTACTAATTTATAATTAGTTTGATTTTTTTATCAAGTTTGATCCGTCCATATTATTCATTTTTTTAAAAAAATATAAAGTCCTACTTAAAATATATTATGCTAAATAATTTCAAGTAAAATTAATAATATTTATATTATTTTAATAAAGTGAGTGGATCAAACTTTAAAAAAATCAAATAAATTATAAATTAAAACAGGAAGTATAAAAAGAATGTCAAGCGTTAATCGGGCCAATTGATAAGTGTCACACCCGGTTTCAGGGGGCAGAACCGAGCGCATAGCATATGTGTGTCAGGATCCATTTCCACACATATGTTGACGTCACAAGTGTAATATATCAAAAGACAACACAATAAAGGCATAAAGAGAGTAGAATACTTTATTACATCATCTGAAACATTGTATCTTTAATAAGTATCACATCAAAGTAAAGCGAAATTTAAATAACAAGGGCAATCTCCCACAGGAAGATGACCGACGCATCGTTAGACTTAGAATTCGTCGTCGATAAAATCTCCATCAAAGTCTCCAGCATCACCCTCTGATCAAAATATTAGCAAGGGTGAGCTCACTTATGATCGGGGCTCAGCAAGTGTGGGAAAAATTAATGCAGGTATAACAAGGTGAGACTAAGGTTAAGCAGTAAGCATTTTAGTTGGTCAATATTTTATTAACAACATCTGTCTTACTAATAAGTGTGAATCCCAAATATCCCATTTAAACAAAGAAATATGAATATAACAAAAACACTTAAGTGAAACCACTTAAGCAAATCATTGGCAGATCATCGGATCTCAATTTCTTTCTATCTTCAAGTTTAATAATCATGTGAGGAGTCCAGGTCGCTCATAACCGGGAGCACGGCTGATATATCAGTTTTACACTCTATAGAGGTGGTACAACTTTACCCACAAGTCATGTATCCCATCTAGCCCGGGTTGATCGGACCCTTAAACACTGCCGAGGTGAATGACTAGGGATCCATTATGAGGCTTTCACAAAATACACTTAATACGAAGCAACCCGCTAAGGTTTCTAAAGACGATGGTGGTGGCCCCCTGGGTGAGGTACCTTAGACAAGAATACATCCCCATGTTAACGTGGGCTGCCAACACCTACCGCTCCCCCTCTTGCCCATATTTCAGGTAAGGTTGCCAATCACTAAGCATATAAAGCTAATTACCAAAGCCAGAGCCATGATAGCACTCGTGGTTGCACTGTTATCCTGGGTGGTAACTCCATGTTTCAATTAATTTGAAATAATGTTATCTTAACCATCGGATTAATGTCATAATTCCAATTTCAATTTTGGAACATTAATACCAATTAATGAGTGACATTAAAATCATTAAGTGGAGCGGTAGCATAAATTTTGCAAAGCTTAATTATTTCCCAGGGTAAACAAGGAATACATTTAGTAAATTTAGTAAATCCTTAATTAGGTAAAACCCATCAAATTATGCAGTATATCAAAAAGAAAAAATTATTATATGCAATGATTGGGTACAAAAAGAATATACAGAGGGAGAATCCACTTGCCTTGCTCAAACGTGTCCTGTGGTTCGTCTTCAAACGTATTCGAATCCTCTACCACACAGTCGGTTTCTAATAGAGTCGCACATCGCACATACAAAAATAAAACATACACCAATAAATAAACACGCACCATTACATAAACATACACCATTATATACACATTAACATATCACACTTATCACATCTTAAATACGTCCTAATCGCGTAAATATTTATTAATTCAATTATAGTTATTATTGTGAGTCCTAAATGATAAATTTATGAGTGGGTGCAATAAATACAGTTTTAACTAGTATTAATATATTTTAACATCATCAATGAAAAATAAATGATAGTTATCGTCTTTAATACTAATAAATAAATTAATAGCTTTTATTATCCTTTTTGTTTCTAACTCGAATTATTGAGTATAGCCAAAATAAGTTTAATATTCTAAAAATCCCTATAAATTATCAATTGAACTTTTTATAACACAAGCGAGGTTATTTTGACATAAACTAGTACTTTACTAACTCTAAAAATTTAGGTGCTATATTTGCGAACATGTTTATTTGGCTAGTAGAAATCTACTTTCCATCCTACTAGTGATATTTTCTTCTCTCTTTATAAAAAAGAAAATATTAATAAAATAATTAGTGATAAATCATCTAAAAATCCTATATTGTTTGTATGACAGGAGTTCTATACTATTTTCTAAATTCATTAAAATGAACCTATGACTATAATCCTCCAAGTAGTTTATAAAATTCATTGTAACCAAATTTAACTACAAAAAATCCATATCTATCGTTTTTATCACCAATGTGCGACTACTAAATTCTCGTCATATTTCTATAATCCAAAAATCAACGCATCGATTAACAAGAATTGTCACGGTGCACTAATAATCGCAAATCTCTACCAAAAATTCCATAACGCATATACACATGAATTGCGGATCACACGTGTTCATATTACAACAACTAAATATACAATTCATGAATTGAATCAAAAGTAATTTATAAAATATTTTGGGTCGTCTTCAACCTTGAGTTCACACGTGTGACGGGGAGAGTTCGACGGGGTTCGGCCGGGTGGAGAAGAGCAGGGGCTCGACTTCGGACGGCGGATGGCGTGGCTCCGACGATGAACGGCGAGCTCCGGTGAACTCCGGCGACGAACGACAACCTCCGGCGACGACAGCGGTGGCTCTAATGGCGAGGGGAGTGAAAGGGTCGGCCAGGGAGAGGAATTAATGGCCGACGGTTCATGGAGGCCCTTACTGCGTCAGTTTCAAGGAGAGAAATAATGGGAGGAGGAGGAACGGAGGATTTGATGCTCCATTAATCGCAGAAAATGAAACGGTCGCGGGCTCGCTTGGCGGCTCGGACGTGGTTGACGCGGCATCGGGTCGGGCGCGCGACTGTGCTCGGGGTCGCGGTCGGGTTGTCGGGCTGCTCGGGTCGCGCGGTGCTGAGGCCGGTCGGGGTCTTGGGCTCGACCGCTGCTCGCATGGGCGTCGTGGCGGTGATGCGCAGGGAGCTCGGCCGGCTGGATGCGCGCAGGGCCGGCCATGGCGCTTGGCTCGGCCGGGGTCGCGGTGTGCGCGCCTAGGCCTGGACGTCGGCGAGTGGGGCAGGGCAGGGCGTGGCTCGCGCGGCCTGGGTTCCTGGCGCGCGGCGGCTGCAGGCAGAGCGCGCGGGTGGCCGAAACAGCTACCAGGCGCGTGTGAGCGGGAGAGAGAAGCGAGAGAAGAGAGAGAGAAGAGAGATAGGGAAGAGAGGGAATGCATAGGGACCGGCGGCGGCTGTGGCTGGAAAGCTAGGCGTGCGGCTAGGTTAGTAAATGGGCCCCTAGTGGGCCGGTTTAGATTAGGGTTTTTTTTCTAATTCCGAAATACATTTTTAGATAGCTCAAAAATTCATAAAAATTCACCAAAATTATTTATAAATAACATATTTATTTTTAGACTAATAATTATTATATTATTTAATTACTATATTATTTACTAGTTTTTTCTTTTAAAAAGAATTGGTATTAAACATTCGATGATCAATCATGCACATACAAAGAAAATGATCAAAATGCAAATAAATAATTAAACACAAAAAATATTATTATCCTAATTACCATAATAACTAAATTCATTATTTTTAGTTGATGGCTTTTATGGTGTTACAAACCTACCCCTCTTAAAAAGAATCTCGTCCTCGAGATTAAGAAACTTCCGAGAATAACTAAGGAAATTCTGCTCTGAGTTCATCTTCTCTTTCCCAAGTGGCCTCATCTTCCGAATGATGACTCCACTGAACTTTGCACATGTTAATAACTTTACTCCGTGTAATTCTGCGAGATGTTTCTAGAATTCTGACCGGGTACTCCGAATAAGTCAAATCCTCATTAACATTCAGTTCTTCCATGGGTAACTGTTCTTCTGGTACTCTTAAGCACTTCTTGAGTTGTGACACGTGAAATACGTCATGCACATCCGATAATCTATCGGGTAGCTCTAACTGGTAGGCTACTTCACATTTTCTTTCCAAAATCTTGAATGGGCCGATATAGCGAGGAGATAATTTTCCCTTAACTTTAAACCTTTTCATTCCTCTCATCGGTGAAACTTTAAGGTATACGAAGTTTCCTACTTCGAACATCAACTCTCTTCTTCTATTATCAGCATAGCTTTTTTGTCTTGACTGTGTTGTCTTCAAATTTTCTCTGATAATCTGCACTTGCTTTTCCGCTTTTTGGAGAATTTCTGGACCAAATACCTGACTTTCTCCAGTCTGATTCCAATAAAGCGGTGTTCTACACTTTCGTCCATAAAGTGCTTCAAATGGTGCCATTTTTGGACTTGCCTGATAACTGTTGTTATACGAGAATTCTGCATAAGGCAAACTTTTATCCCAGCTTCTACCATGCTTTAGAGCGCAAGCTCTTAGCATATCCTCCAACACTTGGTTTGTCTTTCCGTTTGCCCATCCGTTTGCGGATGATAAGCTAAACTAAAATTTAGCTTGGTATCCATGGACTCATGTAGCCTTTTCCAAAAGCGTGAGGTAAATTGGGTTCCTCGATCTGATACGATCTTCTTCGGTACTCCATGTAGACAAACAATCCTCGACATGTATAACTCTGCTAACTGGGCTCCTGAGTAAGTTGTCTTCACAGGTATAAAGTGTGCCACTTTAGTCAACCTGTCTACTATGACCTATATTGAATCATAGCCATCCCAAGTACGGGGTAGTCCAACTATGAAATCCATACTGATTTCTTCCCATTTCCATTCAGGTACCTTGAGAGGTTGTAGTAATCCTGCTGGTCTTTGGTGTTCGGCTTTAACTCGCTAACACACATCACATAATGCAACATGAGTAGCAACATCTCTTTTCAATCCGTACCACCAATACTTTTCCTTAAGATCCTGGTACATCTTTGTACTTCCAGGGTGAATAGAATAAGCTAAATCATGAGCTTCTCTCAAAATAAGTTGGCGCAGGTGTTCGATTTCTGGTACACAGATTCTCTTCTTAAACCATACTGTTCCTTGATCATCTTCCGTGAAATCTGGGGCTTTACCCAAACTCATTTGCGTCTTAATTTCTTTGATTTTCTCATTGGACTCTTATCCTTTACGAATCTCTTCTTCTAAAGTAGATTCAACTTCCATAACTGTTGCTTCTACATTATTGAGCAATCCAAGGTTGAGTTGTTCCATTTCCCAGCACAATTCTTGTGACATCAAATGAGTAGTGATGTTGTTCACTTGACCCTTACGGCTCAAAGCATCAGCTACTACATTTGCTTTTCCGGGGTGATATTGTATTTCCAAATCATAATCCTTAATCAACTCAAGCCATCTTCTCTGTCTTAGATTGAGTTCCTTTTGAGTGAATATAAATTTCAAGCTTTTGTGATCCGTGAAGATTTTGCACTTGTTTCCAATCATATAGTGCCTCCAAATCTTCAAAGCATGCACTATGACAGCTAGTTCCAAATCATGTGTAGGATAATTCTTCTCTTGTTTCCTCAACTGTCTTGAGGCATAAGCTATCACTTTTCCTTCTTGCATTAGCACACATCCAAGTCCAAGGTGTGATGCATCGCAATACACATCAAATCCCTTGTGGATGTCTGGCATTACCAATATTGGTGCAGTGGTTAACCTTTTCTTGAGTTCCTCAAAACAATTCTGACAAGCTTCATCCCTAAAAGTCGCCTAGAGGGGGGGGGTGAATAGGGTGAAACTGAAATTTACAAAGTTAATCACAACTACAAGCCGGATTAGCGTTAGAAATATAATGCGAGTCCGAGAGAGGGTGTAAAAACAAATCGCAAGCGAATAAAGAAGTGAGACACAAGGATTTGTTTTACCGAGGTTCGGTTTTCTCAAACCTACTACCCGTTGAGGTGGTCACAAAGACCGGGTCTCTTTCAACCCTTTCCCTCTCTCAAACGGCCCCACGGACCGAGTGAGCTTCTCTTCTCAATAAAACGGGAACCAAACTTCCCCGCAAGGACCACCACACAATTGGTGTCTCTTGCCTCGGTTACAATTGAGTTGATCGCAAGAAAGAATGAGAGAAAGAAGCAATCCAAGCGCAAGAGCTCAAATGAACACAACAATCACTCTCTCTAATCACTAAAGCTTTGAGTGGAACTGGGAGAGGATTTGATCTCTTTGGTGTGTCTAGAATTGAATGCTAGCTCTTGTAAGTAGTTGGAAGGTGGAAAACTTGGATGACTTGAATGTGGGGGTGGTTGGGGTATTTATAGCCCCAACCACCAAACTTGACCGTTGGTGGAGGCTTCTGTCGCATGGCGCACCGGACAGTCCGGTGCGCCACCGGACACTGTCCGGTGCGCCAGCCACGTCACCTGGTCGAAGGGTTCCGACCGTTGGAGCACTGACTTATGGGCCCTGTAGGCTGTCCGGTGGTGCACCGGACAGGCCCTGTAGGCTGTCCGGTGTGCCACCCGCGCGTGCCCTGCTCCTCTGTGCGCGCAGGCGCGCATTTAATGCGTTGCAGTCGACCGTTGTGCGCGAACTAGTCGTTGCTCCTCTGTCACACCGGACAGTCCGGTGTGCACCGGACACTGTCCGGTGACTCACCGGACAGTCCGGTAAATTTTAGCGGAGCGGATTCCCGAAGCTGGCGAGTTCAGAGTCGCTCTCCCCTGGAGCACCGGACAGTCCGGTGAATTATAGCGAAGCGGCTCTGAGATTTCCCGAAGGTGAAGAGTTCAGCTTGGAGTCCCCTGGTGCACCGGACAGTCCGGTGCGCCAGACCAGGGTGGCCTTCGGTTGTCCCTTGCTCTCTTTGTTTGAACCCATACTTGGTCTTTTTATTGACTTTTTGTGAACCTTTGGCACCTGTAGAACTTATAGACTAGAGCAACTAGTTAGTCCAATTATTTGTGTTGGGCAATTCAACCACCAAAATCAATGAGGAAATAGGTGTAAGCCCAATTTCCTTTCAATCTCCCCCTTTTTGGTGATTGATGCCAACACAAACCAAAGCAAGTATAGAAGTGCATAATTGAACTAGTTTGCAAAATGTAAGTGCAAAGGTTACTTAGAATTAAGCCAATAAATATTACTTACTAGATATGCATGGATTGTTTCTTTATTTTTAACATTTTATACCACGCTTGCACCACATGTTTTGTTTTTGTAAATCCTTTTCAAAGTCCTTTTGCAAATAGTCAAAAGTAAATGAATAAGATTTTGCGAAGCATTTTCAAGATTTGAAATTTTCTCCCCTTGTTTCAAATGCTTTTCCTTTGACTAAACAAAAACTCCTCCTTAATAAAATTCTTCCTCTTAGTGTTCAAGAGGGTTTTTAAGATATCAATTTTGAAAATACTACTTACTCCCCCTTTTGAACACAATGAGATACCAATTTGAAAATCATGAGTTTTAAAATTAGGTGGTGGTGCGGTCCTTTTGCTTTGGGCTAATACTCTCTCCCCCTTTGGCATGAATCGCCAAAAACGGATGCTTGAGTGAAATATAAGCCCTTGGCTAACTACTTTCTCCCCTTTGGCAAATAAAACATATGAGTGAAGATTATACCAAAGTGGAGAGTGATGCGGAGCGACGGCGAAGGATGAGTAATAGAGTGGAGTGGAAGCCTTTGTCTTCGCCGAAGACCCCATTTCCCTTTCAATACACCTATGACTTGGTTTGAAATTCACTTGAAAACGCATTAGTCATAGCATATATAAAAGAGACATGATCAAAGGTATATTTATGAGCTATGTGAGCAAGACATCAAAAGAAATTCCTAGAATCAAGAATATTTAGCTCATGCCTAAGTTTGGTAAAAGTTTGTTCATCTAGTGGCTTGGTAAAGATATCGACTAATTGATCTTTAGTGTTAATATATGCAATCTTGATATCCCCCTTTTGTTGGTGATCCCTTAGAAAATGATACCGAATGGCTATGTGTTTAGTGCGGCTATGCTCAACGGGATTATCCGCCATGCGAATTGCACTCTCATTATCACATAGAAGAGGAAATTTGGTTAATTTGTAACCATAGTCCCTAAGGGTTTGCCTCATCTAAAGTAATTGCGCGCAACAATGGCCTGCGGCAATATACTCGGCTTCGGCGGTAGAAAGAGCTACGGAATTTTGCTTCTTTGAAGCCCAAGACACCAAGGATCTTCCCAAGAACTGGCAAGTCCCCGATGTGCTCTTTCTATTAATCTTACACCCCGCCCAATCGGCATTCGAATAACCAATTAAATCAAATGTGGATCCCCGAGGGTACCAAAGCCCAAACTTAGGAGTATAAGCCAAATATCTAAAGATTCGTTTTACGGCCGTAAGGTGAGATTCCTTAGGATCGGCTTGGAATCTTGCACACATGCATACGGAAAGCATAATATCCGGTCGAGAAGCACATAAATAGAGTAAAGAACCTATCATCGACCAGTATACCTTTTGATCGACGGATTTACCTTCCGTGTCGAGGTCGAGATGCCCATTGGTTCCCATGGGAGTCTTGATGGGCTTGGCATCCTTCATTCCAAACTTGTTTAGAATGTCTTGAGTATACTTTGTTTGGCTAATGAAGGTGCCCTCTTGGAGTTGCTTTACTTGAAATCCTAAGAAGTACTTCAACTCCCCCATCATTGACATCTCGAATTTCTGTGTCATGATCCTACTAAATTCCTCACATGTAGATTCGTTAGTAGACCCAAATATAATATCATCAACATAAATTTGGCATACAAACAAATCATTTGTAAGAGTTTTAGTGAATAAAGAAGGATCCGCCTTTCCGACTTTGAAGCCATTAGCAATGAGGAAATCTCTTAGGCATTCATACCATGCTCTTGGGGCTTGCTTGAGCCCGTAAAGCGCCTTAGAGAGCCTATAGACATGGTTAGGATACTTACTATCTTCAAAGCCGGGAGGTTGCTCAACATAGACCTCTTCCTTGATTGGTCCATTGAGGAATGCACTCTTCATGTCCATTTGATAGAGCTTGAAGCCATGGTAAGTAGCATAGGCTAATAATATACGAATTGACTCAAGCCTAGCTACGGGTGCATAGGTTTCACCGAAGTCCAAACCTTCGACCTGAGAGTATCCCTTGGCCACAAGTCGAGCTTTGTTCCTTGTCACCACACCATGCTCATCTTGCTTGTTGCGGAAGACCCATTTGGTTCCTACAACATTTTGATTAGGACGTGGAACTAAATGCCATACCTCGTTCCTAGTGAAATTGTTGAGCTCCTCTTGCATCGCCACCACCCAATCCGAATCTTGGAGTGCTTCCTCTACCCTGTGTGGCTCAATAGAGGAAACAAAAGAGTAATGCTCACAAAAATGTGCAACACGAGATCTAGTGGTTACCCCCTTATGAATGTCGCGTAGGATGGTGTCGACGGGGTGATCTCGTTGGATTGCTTGGTGGACTCTTGGGTGTGGCGGCCTTGGTTCTTCATCCTCCTTGTTTTGATCATTTGCATCTTCCCCTTGATCATTGCCGTCATCTTGAGGTGGCTCAACATTTTGATTTTCTCCTTCGTCAACCTGATCCTCATCCTCATTTTGAGTTGGTGGAGATGCTTGCGTGGAGGAGGATGGTTGATCTTGTGCATGTGGTGGCTCTTCGGATTCCTTAGGACACACATCCCCAATGAACATGTTCCTTAGCGCGATGCACGAAGCCTCTTCATTACCTATCTCATCAAGATCAACTTGCTCTACTTGAGAGCCGTTAGTTTCATCAAACACAACGTCACAAGAAACTTCAACAAGTCCTGAGGACTTGTTAAAGACTCTATATGCCCTTGTGTTTGAGTCATATCCTAGTAAAAAACCTTCTACTGTCTTAGGAGCAAATTTAGATTTTCTACCTCTTTTTAACAAGAATAAAGCATTTGCTACCAAAGACTCTAAAGTATGAAATGTTGTGCTTTTTACCGGTTAGGAGTTCATATGATGTCTTCTTGAGGATTCGGTGTAGATACAACCGGTTGATGGCGTAGTAAGTGGTGTTGACCGCCTCGGCCCAAAACCGATCCGAAGTCTTGTACTCATCAAGCATGGTTCTTGCCATGTCCAGTAGAGTTCTATTCTTCCTCTCCACTACACCATTTTGTTGTGGCGTGTAGGGAGAAGAGAACTCATGCTTGATGCCTTCCTCCTCAAGGAAGCCTTCAATTTGAGAGTTCTTGAACTCCGTTCCGTTGTCGCTTCTTATTTTCTTGATCCTTAAGCCGAACTCATTTTGAGCCCGTCTCAAGAATCCCTTTAAGCTAAGGTCTCTTGGGTTTGAGATTTTTCCTGCAAAAAGAATACCCAAGTGAAGCGAGAATAATCATCCACAATAACTAGACAGTACTTACTCCCGCCGATGCTTATGTAAGCAATCGGGCCGAATAGGTCCATGTGTAGGAGCTCCAGTGGCCTGTCAGTCGTCTTGATGTTCTTATGTGGATGATGAACACCAATTTGCTTCCCTGCTTGGCAAGCGCTACAAATCCTGTCTTTCTCAAAATAAACATTTGTTAATCCTAAAATGTTCTCTCCCTTTAGAAGCTTATGAAGATTCTTCATCCCAACATGGGCTAGTCGGTGGTGCCAGAGCCAACCTATGTTAGTCTTAGCAATTAAGCAAGTGTCGAGTTTAGCTCTATCAAAATCTACCAAGTATAGCTGACCCTCTAACACTCCCTTAAATGCTATTGAATCATCACTCCTTCTAAAGACAGTGACACCTACATCAGTAAAAAGACAGGTGTAGCCCATTTGACATAATTGAGATACGGAAAGCAAATTGTAATCTAAAGAGTCTACAAGAAAAACATTGGAAATGGAATGGTCAGGTGATATTACCCAATCCTTTGACCAAACCTTGGTTTCCATCCCCGAATGTGATTGCTCTTTGGGGGTCTTGGTTTTTCTCGTAGGAGGAGAACATCTTCTTCTCCCCTGTCATGTGGTTTGTGCACCCGCTATCGATGATCCAACTTGAGCCCCCGGATGCATAAACCTACAAAACAAGTTTAGTTATTTGTTTTAGGTACCCAAACTGTTTTGGGTCCTTTGGCATTAGATACAAGAACTTTGGGTACCCAAACACAAGTCTTGGAGCCCTTGTGTTTGCCCCCAACAAACTTGGCAACTACCTTGCCAGATTTGTTAGTCAAAACATAGGATGCATCAAAAGTTTTAAATGAAATGTCATGATCATTTGATGCACTAGGAGTTTTCTTCTTAGGCAACTTAGCACGGGTTGGTTGCCTAGAGCTAGATGTCTCACCCTTATACATAAAAGCATGATTAGGGCCAGAGTGAGACTTCCTAGAGTGAATTCTCCTAATTTTGCTCTCGGGATAACCGGCAGGGTACAAAATGTAACCCTCATTATCCTGAGGCATGGGATCCTTGCCCTTAACAAAGTTAGACAATCTTTTAGGAGGGGCATTAAGTTTGACATTGTCCCCCTTTTGGAAGCCAATGCCATCCTTGATGCCAGGGCGTCTCCCACTATAGAGCATGCTTCTAGCAAATTTAAATTTTTTGTTTTCTAAGTCATGCTCGGCAATTTTAGCATCTAATTTTGCTATATGATCATTTTGTTGTTTAATTAAAGTCATATGATCATGAATAGCATCAATATCAACATCTCTACATCTAGCACAAATAGATACATGCTCAACGGTAGATGTAGAGGGTTTGCAAGATTTTAATTCTACAACCTTAGCATGCAATATATCCTTTTCACTTTTAAGGTTAGAAATAGTAACATTGCAAACATCAAAATATTTAGCCTTAGCAATCAATTTTTCATTTTCATTTCTAAGGCTAGCAAGAGAATCATTCAATTTTTCAATCTTAGCAAGCAAATTAGCATTATCATTTCTAAGATTGGAAATTGAATCATCACATACATTTGAATCAACCTTAGCAATTAATCTAGCATTCTCATTTCTAAGGTTGGTAATTAAAACATGCGATGTGCTTAGCTCACTAGATAGTTTTTCACATTTTTCTACTTCTAGAGCATAAGCATTCTTAACCTTAACATGCTTTTTGTTTTCTTTAATTAGGAAGTCCTCTTGAGAGTCCAAGAGATCATCCTTCTCATGAATATCACTAATTAATTCATTTAGTTTTTCCTTTTGTTGCATGTTTAGGTTGGCAAAAAGGGTACGCAAATTTTCCTCCTCATCACTAGCATTACCCTCATCACTAGAGGTTTCATATTTAGTGGAGGATCTTGATTTTACCTTCTTCCTTTTGCCATCCTTAGCCATGAGGCATTTGTGGCCGACGTTGGGGAAGAGAAGACCCTTGGTGACGATGATGTTTGCGGCGTCCTCGTCGGAGGAGGAGTCGGTGGAGCTCTCATCGGAGTCCCACTCCCGGCAAACATGGGCATCGCCGCCCATCTTCTTGTAGTATCTCTTCTTCTCCTTTCTTCTCCCCTTCTTGTCGTCGCCCCTGTCACTATCACTAGATAATGGACATTTTGCAATAAAATGACTGGGCTTACCACATTTGTAGCACACTTTCTTGGAGCGGGGTTTGTAATCCTTCCCCCTCCTTTGCTTGAGGATTTGGCGGAAGCTCTTGATGATGAGCGCCATCTCCTCATTGTCGAGCTTTGAGGCGTCGATTGGTTGTCTACTTGATGTAGACTCCTCCTTCTTCTCCTCCATCGCTTTGAATGCGATCGGTTGTGCTTCGGACGTGGAAGGACCATCAAGCTCGTTGATCTTCTTTGAGCCTTTGATCATCAATTCAAAGCTCACAAAATTCCTGATTACTTCCTCGGGAGTCATTAGTGTATATCTAGGATTGCCACGAATCAATTGAACTTGAGTAGGGTTAAGGAAAACAAGTGATCTAAGAATAACCTTAACCACTTCGTGGTCATCCCATTTTTTGCTCTCGAGGTTGCGCACTTGGTTCACCAAGGTTTTGAGCCGGTTGTACATGTCTTGTGGCTCCTCCCCTTGGCGGAGACAGAAGCGACCAAGCTCCCCCTCGATCGTTTCTCGCTTGGTGATTTTGGTCACCTCGTCTCCTTCGTGTGCGATCTTTAGTACGTCCCAAACTTCCTTAGCAATCTTCAATCCTTGCACCTTATTATACTCCCCTCGACTTAGAGAGGTGAGGAGTATAGTTGTGGCTTGGGAGTTGAAGTGTTGAATTTGGGCCACTTCGTCCTCATCATAATCTTCATCCCCTACGGATGGTACCTATACACCAAACTCAACAACATCCCATATACTTTTGTGGAGTGAGGTTAGGTGATATCGCATCATATCACTCCACCTAACATAATCTTCACCATCAAACGTTGGTGGTTTGCCTAACGGGACGGAAAGTAAAGGCATATGTTTAGGAATGTGAGGATAGCGTAGGGGGATCTTACTAAACTTCTTGCGCTCGTGGCGCTTAGAAGTTACGGACGGCGCGTCGGAGTCGGAGGTGGAAGGTGATGAAGTATCGGTCTCATAGTAGACCACTTTCCTCATCTTCTTGTGCTTGTCACCACTCCGATGCGACTTGTGGGAAGAGGATTTCTTCTCCTTCCCCTTCCCTTTGTTGCGGGACTCTTCCGATGAAGTCTTCCCGTGGCTTGTAGTGGGTTTGTCGCCGGTCTCCATCTCCCTCTTGGCGTGATCTCCCGACATCACTTCGAGCGGTTAGGCTCTAATGAAGCACTGGGCTCTGATACCAATTGAAAGTCGCCTAGAGGGGGGGTGAATAGGGCGAAACTGAAATTTATGAAGTTAATCACAACTACAAGCCGGGTTAGCGTTAGAAATATAATGCGAGTCCGAGAGAGGGTGTAAAAACAAATCGCAAGCGAATAAAGAAGTGAGACACAAGGATTTGTTTTACCGAGGTTCGGTTTTCTCAAACCTACTCCCCGTTGAGGTGGTCACAAAGACCGGGTCTCTTTCAACCCTTTCCCTCTCTCAAACGGTCCCACGGACTGAGTGAGCTTCTCTTCTCAATCAAATGGGAACCAAACTTCCTCGCAAGGACCACCACACAATTGGTGTCTCTTGCCTCGGTTACAATTGAGTTGATCGCAAGAAAGAATGAGAGAAAGAACCAATCCAAGCGCAAGAGCTCAAATGTGTCGGTGTTTCGAAACCCAGGGGGTCCCTAGACCGACGAGTGAATTGTCGCCGCATGCCCCAGCCCAGATGGGTCGACGCAAGGCGGAACACGAAGGGGGGAAAGGAAGCAGCCGGAGGGAGGCAGGTGTGAGAGAGCGGATCCCGCGGCCTTCGTGTTAGCCCCGCGCCTAAGTCGGGTGCGCTTGCAGTAGGGGGATACAAGCGTCCACGTGGGAGTGGGAGCAAGAGGCCTTGCGCGAGCGCCGTCCCGTCCTTCTCCGCGCGGGCCAACCTTCTGTAAGAGGGCCCTGGTCCTTCCTTTTATAGGCGTAAGGAGAGGATCCAGGTGTACAATGGGGAGCATAGCAGAGCGCTACGTGTCTAGCGGAGGAGAGCTAGCGCCCTAAGTACACGCCGTCGTGGCAGCCGGAGAGGTTTTGGCACCCGGTTCGTGTGGTGTCGTGGCCGTCGGAGGAGTGCTGGAGCCTGGCGAGAGGACAGCTGTTGGGGCTGTCGAGTCCTTGCTGACGTCCTCTTGCTTCCGTAAGGGGGCCGAGAGCCGCCGTCGTCACAGGGCGTGAGGGGCGCCATCATTGCCTATCTGGCGGAGCGAGCCAGATGGGACGCCGGTCTTGTTCCCCGTAGCCTGAGTCAGCTCGGGGTAGGGTAATGATGGTGCCTCCTATCGACGTGGTCGGTCCGCGCCCTAGGTTGGGCGATGTGGAGGCTCCTCCGAGGTCGAGGTTGAGTCTGTCTTCCGTGGCCGTGGTCGAGTCCGGGCCCCTGGGTCGGGCGAGGCGGAGACCGTCGGCTGAGGCCAGGGCTGAGTCCGAGCCCTGGGGTCGGGTGAAGCGGAGTCCGTCGTCTTCCGGGGCTGAGCCCGAGTCCGAGCCCTGGGGTCGAGCGGAGCGGAGTTCGCCGTCTTCTGGGGCTGAGGCCGAGTCCGAGCCCTGGGTCGGGCGGAGCGGAGTTCGCCGTCTTCCGGGGCTGAGCCCGAGTCCGAGCCCTGGGGTCGGGCAGAGCGGAGTTCACCGTCTTCCGGGGCTGAGCCCGAGTCCGAGCCCTGGGGTCGGGCGGAGCGGAGTTCGCCGTCTTCCGGGGCTGAGCCCGAGTCCGAGCCCTGGGTCGGGCGGAGCGGAGTTCGCCGTCTTTCGGGGCTGAGCCCGAGTCCGAGCCCTGGGTCGGGCGGAGCGGAGTTTGCCGTCTTCCGGGGCTGAGCCCGAGTCCGAGCCCTGGGTCGGGCGGAGCGGAGTTCGCCGTCTTCCGGGGCTGAGCCCGAGTCCGAGCCCTGGGGTCGGGCGAGGTGGAGTTTCCTATGACGCCCGAGGCCGGCCTTGGCTGCTGTCAGCCTCACTCTATCGGGTGGCTCAGCAGTCGGAGCGGCGCAGGCGGCGCTGTCCTCTTGTCAGACCGGTCAGTAGAGCGGCGAAGTGACTGCGGTCACTTCGGCTCTGTCGACTGGAGGGCGTGCGTCAGGATAAAGGTGTCAGGCCACCTTTGCATTGAATGCCCCTGCGATTTGGTCGGTCGGCGTGGTGACATGGCCAAGGTTGCTTCTTGGTGAAGACTGGGCCTCGGGCAAGCCGATAGTGTGCCCGTTGCTGGAGGGGGGGGGGGGGGTCCTTGGGCGAGACGTAGGTTCTCCGGGGTCGGCTTCCCTTGCCCGAGGCTAGGCTCGGGCGAGGCACGATCATGTCCCTTGAATGGACCTATCCTTGACTTAATCGCACCCATCAGGCCTTTGCAGCTTTGTGCTGATGGGGGTTACCAGCTGAGATTTAGGGGTCTTGAGGGTACCCCTAATTATGGTCCCCGACAGTAGCCCCCGAGCCTCCAAGGGAGTACTAATACTCGCTTGGAGGCTTTTGCCGCACTTTTTTGCAAGGGGACCAGCCTTTTTCGGTTGCATTCTGTTCCGGTGGGTGCGCGCGAGCGCACCCGTCGGGTGTAGCCCCCGAGGCCTCGGAGGAGTAGTTTTACTCCTTCGAGGTCTTAGTGCGTTTCGCAACACTTCGGCTGGTCTAGTTGTTCCCTCATGCGAGCTGGTCGTAGCCCGAGTGCACGGTCGGGTCCCAAGTTCTCGGGCTGGTATGTTGACGCTGTCAACGGTTTGGCCGGAGCCGGGTTTGCGAGAGCAGCCCCCGAGCCTCTGCACAGGGCGAGAGGACGGTCAGGGACAGACTCGACTTTTTTACATACGCCCCTGCGTCGCCTTTCCGCAAGGAGGAGGGGGGGGGGGGAAGCGCCATGTTGCCCTCGGGTGGTGCCGAACATGGTGTCTCCGGTGAGCTACTGGCGGGTAATCCGAGCGGACGTCCGTGCCCCATTTGATAGGGGTCGGCTAGAGGCCCAGAGGCGTGCCCAAAAGTACCTGCGGGTGATCTGCCGGACCCGGTCCCCTGTCGACGGGGTCTGAGGGCTCGATGCCTCCCTCTGATGGGATTCCGTTACAAGATCATTCCCGTTGGTCTCGGAAATGTCCTAGGGTACCTCGGGAGCGTAGCCCGAGCCTTGGTTATGTATCGAACGTACCTATGGTCATCCCTCGCTCTGTGTCTGAGGCGACTGTGAACCCTTCGAGGGCCAGCCTATGAACCCCTGATCAGTAGTGGGCACGGAGCCCGAGTGGCCTGAGGCGGCCGTTGAACCCTTCGAAGGGCCGGCCATCGAACCTCTGACCAGTAGTGGGCGCAGAACCCAATCGATCTGAGGCGGCCGTTGAACCCCTCCGAGGGGCCGGCCTTCGAACCTCTGATCAGTAGGGAGGCTCGGAGCCTGTTTCCTTCACGGAGAAGGGTCCTTTTCGGGGTATCCCCCTTTTTCGGTCCCTGTTGTAAGAGAGAGAAAGAGGAAAAGGAAAAGGATGCGAAGTCGAATGACGTGGCGTACCTTTTTCGACGCGGTCATTATGGCGAAGGCAAAGCATCGCTTGCTTCTCCCGCCTGAGGCGCCTCCTGTCCTGCCGCGGAGTTAATGCGACAGGGCGAGTGGTACGCGAGGCGGTCGTTGCGCGTGTGCGAGCCGTTCGAGGAACGGCCGTTTCGCCTTGGGTTTTTGAATCCCGCGGCGGGTCCGGGCGAAACGTTGAACGGGTCTTGCCTTGGCCTTTATATACTCGGGGAAGGGTCTAGCGACGGTCCTTTGCTCCGCTTCTTGCCTCCTTCTTAGGTTTTCGCAACCTGAGAGGTTTAGCCGGAGAAAAAGGAAACCGCCCACCCAGTCCTTTCCGCTGCCACCCCTGTTGCTCGACGATGGCGGACCGGGTGACCATCATCTCGCCGCGCGATCCATGGCCCTTCTCCACAGTCACAGCGGAGGACCTGGAGGATCTTGTTGCCGAGGGTTTACTTCGCCCTCTCTCTGACGAGAGGCGGCCGAAGTGGATTCCTCCCGCGAGCGGAACCGCCCCGTCCCCGCCACCGGGGTACATCGTGAGCTTCGTCTCCTTCCACGAGCGGGGGTTCGGTGTGCCGGCAAGCCGCTTCATGCAGGCGATCCTGCATCACTATGGGGTGGAGTTGCACAACCTTAGTCCCAACTCCATTTCGCAGGCCGCCATCTTCGCGGCGTTGTGCAAAGGATACTTGGGGATCGCTCCCCACTGGGACTTGTGGACTCATTTCTTCTCCGCGGAGCTTTTTGCTTCGCCGACGGGAGAGAGAAGGGTCCGCGCGGCAGTGCGGGCCGACGGTTGCATTCTCCAGTTGAGGCAGTCGCGGGCGTCACTGTACATCCCCGCCATCCTCGCGTCCTCAAACAAAGGGTGGAAGCGCCGGTGGTTCTACCTCCGGAATGACGGCGAAATGCTTCCACCGTTTTCTCAACGGGTGGTCACCGCCGCTGCCGATACCTGGCGCTACGGGACCCCACACGACAGGCAGAAAAACCTCGAGCCCCTTCTCAAGGCCCTGGAGGTGTTGCAGAAAGGAGGACTTACTGCCGCGGGAGTGATTGCCGCCATTCACTGCCGTAGGGTGCTTCCCTTGGCGGAGCGGCGGTTGCCGCTTTGGGAGATGACACCGGAGGCTGACTTGGAGGGCTCACGGATGTCCTCGGATCCTCTCCCCATCGACGTTCTCCACGGGCGGGTGGCTGTCGCGTTGGGAAAACCAGACGCCAGTGCCTTCTCTCAGCCCTTGATGCGCCCCGACCATGGGTGTGTGACCCAGGTGAGTATCTGCTCCTTCCTTCTCCTTGCGTGAGGTTGCCTTTGGTCCTTACGGTCGGGATTTCCGTTCGCCTCCAGGAGGTTGGGTGGCATAAGCCTTCCCGGCCATGGGTCCCGGAGGACGCGGTGGACCGAGCAGCGCGGCGGGTTGCCGCGGAGGAGAAGAAGAAGAAGAAGGACACGGAGAAAGCCTGGGCCCGCGAGCGGACGTGGGCCCGAGACGCCTTGGAGAAGCTCCATCGTCGGCAGGAGAGGGAGGGGCTCCCGAGGGAGCCGTCGCCGGAGACGCCTGACGACGACGATGATGAAGATGATGACGAGGACGACGACATGGCTGCCCGCCTCGGCCTCAGCCCGGGTTTGAGGCTAGGCCAGGAGTTGTCAAGCCAGCCCCCGAGTGGGCTGGCGCCGTCAGTTCCTGGAGTCGGGACGCCGAGGTCCCGGCCCGACGAGCGGGGGCAGACCGAGGGGGTACTTGACCCCTCGACCGGGGAAGTCGAGGTGACCCCGGGGAGTCAGGCCGAGGCGTCTGTTTCTCAGGAGCCGTCGGCCACGCCGTCAGCGCAGGAGGGTGACCCTCAGGTCGCCGTGGTAACGCCCGGGCAGCCCGTCTCCCGGGCGTCCAAGGTGCCCAAGGTGAGGGTGATGCCGAAGCTGGCGGCGAGGCGGACCTCGGCGGTGTCTTCGGGGGTCGAGATCCGAGAGACCTCCCCTCAGGCGCGGTTGATCATGGCCCAGAGCGGGTAAGTATCTTGGAGCGTCTTCGTCCTGGCTTCTCATTCGTATGTCCCGACCGCGACTTTCCCTTCCTCCTCAGCAAGCGAAGCCACGGCCTGACCGATCTGGCTCCCCGGAAGGCCCTTAAGACGGTGTCGGCCTCCACAGCCAGCGTCGCGCCGGGCCTCGCTGTTCAGCTGGCCTTCTCGCAAGGCGCTCCACAGCGGGGGGCTCTGGCGGCACCAGCTGTCATGGAGCGAGTTCCCAAGGCCGGCTCTTCTGCCGAGGCGGCCATCGTGCTGGAGGAGGCGGCTGGCGCAGACGTGGCCCCGGGCCCACCGGACATGCCGTCGGTGCCGTCGCCTACTGCTGCTGAAGCCGCTGCTGTCCCAGCCGGGGAGCGACTCGTTGCTGCCGACGCTGAGATGGCCGAGGCGTCGGCGCTCGGTGCCTCGGAGGAGGAGGTCGTGGAAGCGCGATCCATCCCACCAAGCGGCGGCCTTGTCGCTGCGGCGGAGCTCCGAGGAGCGGCCTCAGTTGCTCCGGTTCCGGACCCGTGGGGCTTCGGATCCCTTCTTCGTTCTCAATGACGAGCGGGAGGAGCAGTCTTGGGACAAGCTCCACAAGTGCGCCGAAGCAACGGTGGGGTCGCTCCGGTCATCGCTGGAGGTCTTCTGCAGGGACGTCCCCGAAATCCTCCAGGTAATGGTTTCAGGCGTACCTTTTTGTGACCAAGGCGTCTCTTGTGATGCCCCGCTTCCTTCCCTTAGGATCTGACGGATCTGAGCGCCGCCAAGTCGTCGTTCATCCGCCACGAGGTCGATATCTGGGGCTCGCTGTGATCCCTGAGGACCTCGCTTGCCAGGGCTACTGCGCGCCTCTCCCAGCAGGGCGCCGAAGTGGCGGACCTTCGGTCGCTCTGCGCTGATCTGAGAGCAGAGGCGGCAGCGGCCCGCGCAGAGGCGGCAGCGGCGCGCGCAGAGGCGCAGCGACGGCAGTCGGAGTTCGACCAGGTCGTCGATGAGCGAGACCAATCCCGGGGCCGGGCTGCCGAGGCCGAAAGCCGGGCTGGAGCCCTTGCAGCGGACCTAGCCGTAGCCCAGGCCGTAGCTTCGGAGCAGCGTGCCCGAGTCGGAGGTATGTCCTGGCCATTTCCGGTTTTCGTTTTAGCTTGTTTCCTCCGCTTGTGTTTGAGGCCTTGCGTTCTGGCTGTTTGTAGAGCTTGAGTCCGCCCTTGATGAGTCCACCAGGGCGCTTGTCGGGGCGGCCGAGCAGAGGGAGGCCGACCACGTGGCTATGTCCGAGGCCATCTCGGACTTCTGCCGGGTCTTTGGCTTCGGTGACGTCCCCTCAGGAAGCTCCCCTCAAAGTCGCCTGCAGGCCTTGGGCGATCACGTGCGCGGCAGACTCCGTGAGGCGCTACACCATGGCGTCAGGCGGGCCTTCGCCGTGCTCGCTTCCCACTACATCGTGGACCTGGAGCGGGTCAGCGAGGGGTATTGCCTTCCTGACGAAGATGAAGCCGTCCTGGCAGAAGTCCAGAGGCTCGACGCGGCCGCCGCGGGTCCGAGCGCAGTGCTGGCGACCACCTTCGAGGCAGAGATCCTCCCGCCTGCGCCGTCGTCCGAAGCCGAGGTGGACCTTGCCGAGGGCGGGGACGAAGCCAAAGGCGTGGCTCCTTCTCCGAGCGACGCCTAACTCTGTCGGAGCAGTTTCTGTTGGATGCACGTGTGTCTTTTTGCGGCCGCTGAGGCCTGAACACTTTATTATCGTTGCATAAAGTCGTGCCCCTTTTCCTTCCATTTTGCGTGTCCGGCCCCGTCCGTCAGTAGTAGGGTGGCTTGCCCAAGTAGGAGTCACTTTTCGTGGTGGGTGACGAGTGAGGTATCCGTAACCCAGAGGCGTAGGAGTCCCTTGGCTCAGTCAGCCTTTCCACTTACATGCACCCGCGTTCGCTCCTTGGGGTCCTGCTTCCGACATAGCCAGGGAAACGCAAAAGCCTTTTTGATTGAAAATTTTGACGCAGAGGGGGTTCCCCCCTTTTAGCCCCCGAGGGAGGGTCGGGCTCTGCCGAGGCAAGGCCGACCCTACCTTGATGACTAAACCTTGCCTTGACTGTCGGCCAGTTTGTTTGTTCCGGGCTTCAGAATTCTGGCGATGACGAGTGGCTCTTCCCAGGGGTGCGTGCAGCCCCCGGGTGTCTTCCGCGAGGGGTGGGTCTGCCTTGCGCAGAACCGACGCCCTTCGCGGGTGTGGACAATTCGGGTGGCGTCGGCCACCACCGTCGGTCATTAGAGACCTTGTCGGAAGGCGTCTCCAACAAGGGCTCGGGGTGCTGCGCAATGGTCGCAAGCCCCCGAGTGTATCTCTCGTAGGAGTTCCTGACTTTCGGCGATGGAAATGCATTGCTGGGGGATGCTTGAGGGGCTGTGGTGGTAGAGCTCCTTCCCATCCCCCAGCAAGACGAAAGACTTGGCGCGCCGCGCCAACCGCCGAGCTTTGGGTTGGTCGAGGGGCAGCTCCCCTCGGTGGAGATTAGGCTTAGCAATGGGGCGGGTTCGGGTCGGGTCCCCGCGGTTTTAGACCCGACGGTGTTTGGGGCGGGTTTAAATTTTTACCCGTGGGGCCACGGTTTCGGGGACCCGAATTAATTCGGTTTCGGGGCGGTTTTATATTTTCACCCGTGGGTTTTTGCGCGGGGACCCGAAACCCGTAGTAAAGAGTCAAGCCCACTAATTGAAACCAGCCAGCCCAGCCCAACATTGAAAACCCTAGCACCCAGGCGTCGTCTAGTGCCCAGTTGCCCACCGCCTACCGCGCACGCGCACGCATGCAGTCGCTCTCGCTCGCCTTCGCCTCGCCGAGTCACCGGCCGCCGCCCTCGCATCTGCGCGTCTGCGTGTCACTCCACGAGACCGCGTCCGCGTCTCCAGGCTCCAGCTCTGCGCGTCACCTGCTCACCGCGTCTGCAGCTCTGCGCGGCGCGCTGCGCCTGACTACCTCCGCCTCCGGCCTCTGCTCGGCGGCGCTCGTCCCTCACGGCCTCACCCAGTCACCTCACGTCCTCACCCTCTCCCTCGGCGTCGGCGGCTTAGACCTTGGCCTCCCTCGTCCGGCCTCCGCTCGCCGCCTCGCACCTCGGCCCCTCAGTGACTCCTGTTGGTGATAGGTAAGTATAGCAGTATATATTAGTATAGATTAGTTCTCATGCTAGTAGTTCTTAGGGCCCCTTTAACTTTTTGCATTTTTCAGAATATTAGGGTGAAGTGAAATGTCGACTCCAGGTACTAGTAGTTCTCATGCTCCTACAACTGGAGCAGCTATTGGATCTCAAGTGGAAACAGAAGCAGCAGCAGGCCCTCGAACCCATGCACGTGTAGCAGCAGCAGCACCTCCATCAGATTTAGCAACTACAGCAGGTGATGTGTTAGAAATAGAGGATGATGTTGCTGTTGGTAGTAAGAGGAAACCAGGACCAAAATTAAAATCTAAAGTTTGGTTAGAGTTTGATAGAATTGAGTTAAATGGGGTTTGGAAAGCAAAATGCAAATGGTGTAAGAAGCATCTAGGAGGGGACACAAGAAATGGTACAAGTCACTTGAGTGGCCATCTTGAGATTTGTCCAGATAGGGCTGTTAGAAAAGGTATAAAACAGTCGTCTCTTAAATTGACTGCAAATCCACATGATGGGACTGTGATTTTGGAGAAATATGTTTTTGATCAAGAAATAGCTAGAAAAGAGCTTGCATTAATGACTATTATCCATGAGTACCCTTTGTCTATGGTGGACCATGTTGGATTTCGCAAGTTTTGTGCAGCATTGCAACCATTATTCAAGGTAGTGTCTAGGAATACACTTAGGAAGGATATCCTTGATATGTATGAAGTGCAAAAACAATCCATGTTGAAGTATTTTCGGAAGTTGAGTTCTCGAGTTGCTATTACTTCTGATTTATGGACAGCAAACCACCAAAAGAAAGGCTACATGGCCGTGACAGCACACTTTATAGATGATGATTGGAAGCTAAAGAGTTTTCTTATTAGGTAATAACCCTACTGTTCTTTATGTCCTAACTTCTTCAATTAGTATCCTTATATTATATAATGTTGAACTTATTTTGTGTAGGTTCCTATATGTTCCAGCTCCACATACAGCTGAGGTTATTGCTGATCTTCTTCATGATGTTCTCCTTGACTGACATATTGAGAGGAATTTGTCTACTATAACTCTTGATAATTGTAGCACAAATGATAGTGTTATGAGAAATATGGTTGGGACCTCCAATGAGAACCTCAGACAAAGAATGGACACTGTGAAAGGCAAGTTGCCCCTCTCATCTTGTATGTTACAAGGTAAATTAGTCCATATGAGATGTGCTTGCCATATTTTAAACCTTGTTGTGAAAGATGGAATGAGTGTAATGGAACATGGAATTGATAGAATTAGAGAGCTTGTTGGATTTTGGTCTACCACACCTAAAAGACATGAGAAATTTGAGAAAATGGCAATGCAAATGAAGGGTAAATATGACAAAAAGATAGCTCTTGACTGCAAAACTAGATGGAACTCTACTTATCTAATGCTTAACACTGCTTTGCTGTACAAAGATGTTTTTGAACGCCTTGCTGCTCGTGCTCCTTGTATTCCAACTGGAGATGATTGGC
The DNA here is from genome assembly GCA_029449295.1 of Zea luxurians. NCBI lineage: Eukaryota > Viridiplantae > Streptophyta > Magnoliopsida > Poales > Poaceae > Zea > Zea luxurians. Next base: position 703,185 of record JAOPSE010000227.1, on the reverse strand, counting down.
AGTTTGCTAAGGACCTTTGTGATAGATTGAAGATATTCTATGATGTCACAGAGTTGTTATCTGGCACTAACTATGTCACAGCCAACATTTTCTTTCCCAAAATCACCAATATTTATTTGGCAATTAGGAAGTGGCAAGTAAGTGCTAACCCAAAGGTTGAAGAAATGTCTAGTAAAATGAAAGAGAAGTTCAACAAATATTGGTTTGATGTGCATGGTTTGATGGCTGTTGGTGCTGTCCTAGATCCTAGGTATAAACTTCATCTTTTGAACGTACTTTTTCTAAAAATCCATGGATCTAAAATTACAAGTATGGAGGCTGTTAACAAAGTCAAGGATATCCTTTATAACTTGGTTTTAGAGTATCAAGATACTATAGAAGTTGTTGCCACAACAGATGGTGCTCAACCTAGGACAAGTAGTGCTCCTAATGACATGTTTGAGGAGGATTGGATGGACACTTTTGATGATTACATGTCCAAGCAACCAGACGTGACCTCCACTTATGTGCGCACAGAGATGGATTTGTACTTAGAGGAACCACTGCTTCCTAGGACACATGATTTGGATATCATTCAGTGGTGGCAGCATGCTGGGCTTAAATATCCTACTTTGAGAAAGATTGCACGTGATGTTCTTGCAATTCTGATTTCAACAGTGGCATCTGAGTCTGTATTTAGCACAGGAGGAAGAATAATTAGTCCACACCGTAGTAAGCTTGCACCATCAATGGTGGAAGCACTCATGTGTATGCAGGCTTGGTCCCGTGCTGACATGTTAGGTACGTGGTCAGAATTTTAACAAGATTTATATGTTATTTGATTTCATGCACATTATAGGAAACAACCAATGATGGCTGCTTTGTTGCAATGTAGGGTCTCCAACTATGATGGGTGTTTTGATGACTTGTCTTGATGAACAAGATGAAGAGATGGTATTGTTTATTTGTTGCTTTAATGACTTGCATTGAAGAGCCTGACTCAAGCTGTTGAGGGTTGTTTTTATTATTTTGCAGGATGAACATGAATCAACAATTGTTGATTAACCATTTGAGATGATCAGATGAACCTGCTTGTTGGACCTAGATGCTTGCTGTCTGTTGGGTGCTGCTAGCCTGCTACAAACTGCTTGTTGAACCTGACTGTCATGTACTCATATTGTGAGAGACTGCTTGCTGTAATATGTATGCTACAAACTGCTTGTTGAACCTGACTGTTTGCTGTAATATGTATGCTGCTACAAACTGTTTGATGCTACAAACTGTTTGCTATTGAGTATTGGCTGTCATGTTGGCCTTGTTTACTTGCTATTGACTAAATGTAATTAATATGTATGTTGTAGTCTTTCATCATTTCATGCCCTCTTTTTTTTGATGAAGTATGAATGTATGATCTTGTTTGTCACTATATCTTGTACTGTGCTGCTGCTTGTCTGCTGGAAATCAGTACATCTGTTTCGGGTCTGCGGGTCCCCGACGGGTTGCGGGCCTCCACGGGTTCGGGTCCGGGTGCGTGTTTTCACCCGTAATACAATTCGGGTTCGGGTCGGGTCTGCAATTCGGGTTTCGGGTGCGGGTCCGCGACATTGCACCCAACCCGAACCCGCCCCATTGCCAAGCCTAGTGGAGATATTTCAGGTACGGGGTCTGCCAGCTTTGATTAGGCGTGACCTCGCTCGGTTCCCCCTCGACGCGCAGTGCCTCACCCTCGGGGGCCGAGGGTACCTCGGGCTGAGCCGAGGGTACCTCGGACCGTGCCGAGGGTACCTCGGACTGAGCAGAGGGTGCCTCGGGCGGAGCCGAAGGTGCCTCGGGCTCGGGCGTGTCCTCGGTCTTGACGGAGGGTTGATGCAGGTCTCGGGAGAACATGTCCGGGGGAACTGTTGTTAGTCCCGAGGCTATTTTAGCCAGCTCGTCCGTAGTCTCGTTGTAGCGTCGGGTGATGTGGTTGAGCTCGAGCCCGTAGAACTTGTCTTCCAGGCGCCGAACCTCATCGCAGTAGGCTTCCATCTTCGGGTCGCGGCAGTGGGAGTTCTTCATGACTTGGTCGATGACGAGCTACGAGTCATTGCGAGCGTCGAGGCGTCGGACCCCTAGCTCGATGGCGATTCGCAACCCGTTTACCAGAGCCTCGTACTCTGCCACATTGTTGGACGCTGGGAAGTGGAGGCGTAGCACGTAGCGTAGGTGCCTTCTGAGGGGCGAGACGAAGAGGAGTAGGCTTGGCAATGGGGCGGGTTCGGGTCGGGTCCCCGCGGTTTTAGACCCGACGGTGTTTGGGGCGGGTTTAAATTTTTACCCGCGGGGCCACGGTTTCGGGGACCCGAATTAATTCGGTTTCGGGGCGGTTTTATATTTTCACCCGTGGGTTTTTGCGCGGGGACCCGAAACCCGTAGTAAAGAGTCAAGCCCACTAATTGAAACTAGCCAGCCTAGCCCAACATTGAAAACCCTAGCACCCAGGCGTCGTCTAGTGCCCAGTTGCCCACCGCCTACCGCGCACGCGCACGCACGCAGTCGCTCTCGCTCGCCTTCGCCTCGCTGAGTCACCGGCCGCCGCCCTCGCATCTGCGCGTCTGCGTGTCACTCCACGAGACCGCGTCCGCGTCTCCGGGCTCCGGCTCTGCGCGTCACCTGCTCATCGCGTCTGCAGCTCTGCGCGGCGCGCTGCGCCTGACTGCCTCCGCCTCCGGCCTCTGCTCGGCGGCGCTCGTCCCTCACGGCCTCACCCAGTCACCTCACGTCCTCACCCTCTCCCTCGGTGCCGGCGGCTTAGACCTTGGCCTCCCTCGTCCGGCCTCCCTCGTCCGACCTCTGCTCGCCGCCTCGCACCTCGGCCCCTCAGTGACTCCTGTTGGTGATAGGTAAGTATAGCAGTATATATTAGTATAGATTAGTTCTCATGCTAGTAGTTCTTAGGGCCCCTTTAACTTTTTGCATTTTTCAGAATATTAGGGTGAAGTGAAATGTCGACTCCAGGTACTAGTAGTTCTCATGCTCCTACAACTAGAGCAGCTATTGGATCTCAAGTGGAAACAGAAGCAGCAGCAGGCCCTCGAACCCGTGCACGTGTAGCAGCAGCAGCACCTCCATCAGATTTAGCAACTGCAGCAGGTGATGTGTTAGAAATAGAGGATGATGTTGCTGTTGGTAGTAAGAGAAAACCAGGACCAAAATTAAAATCTAAAGTTTGGTTAGAGTTTGATAGAATTGAGTTAAATGGGGTTTGGAAAGCAAAATGCAAATGGTGTAAGAAGCATCTAGGAGTGGACACAAGAAATGGTACAAGTCACTTGAGTGGCCATCTTGAGATTTGTCCAGATAGGGCTGTTAGAAAAGGTATAAAACAGTCGTCTCTTAAATTGACTGCAAATCCACATGATGGGACTGTGATTTTGGAGAAATATGTTTTTGATCAAGAAATAGCTAGAAAAGAGCTTGCATTAATGACTATTATCCATGAGTACCCTTTGTCTATGGTGGACCATGTTGGATTTCGCAAGTTTTGTGCAGCATTGCAACCATTATTCAAGGTAGTGTCTAGGAATACACTTAGGAAGGATATCCTTGATATGTATGAAGTGCAAAAACAATCCATGTTGAAGTATTTTCGGAAGTTGAGTTCTCGAGTTGCTATTACTTCTGATTTATGGACAACAAACCACCAAAAGAAAGGCTACATGGCCGTGACAGCACACTTTATAGATGATGATTGGAAGCTAAAGAGTTTTCTTATTAGGTAATAACCCTACTATTCTTTATGTCCTAACTTCTTCAATTAGTATCCTTATATTATATAATGTTGAACTTATTTTGTGTAGGTTCCTATATGTTCCAGCTCCACATACAGCTGAGGTTATTGCTGATCTTCTTCATGATGTTCTCCTTGACTGGCATATTGAGAGGAATTTGTCTACTATAACTCTTGATAATTGTAGCACAAATGATAGTGTTATGAGAAATATGGTTGGGACCTCCAATGAGAACCTCAGACAAAGAATGGACACTGTGAAAGGCAAGTTGCCCCTCTCATCTTGTATGTTACAAGGTAAATTAGTCCATATGAGATGTGCTTGCCATATTTTAAACCTTGTTGTGAAAGATGGAATGAGTGTAATGGAACATGGAATTGATAGAATTAGAGAGCTTGTTGGATTTTGGTCTACCACACCTAAAAGACATGAGAAATTTGAGAAAATGGCAATGCAAATGAAGGGTAAATATGACAAAAAGATAGCTCTTGACTGCAAAACTAGATGGAACTCTACTTATCTAATGCTTAACACTGCTTTGCTGTACAAAGATGTTTTTGAACGCCTTGCTGCTCGTGCTCCTTGTATTCCAACTGGAGATGATTGGCAGTTTGCTAAGGACCTTTGTGATAGATTGAAGATATTCTATGATGTCACAGAGTTGTTATCTGGCACTAACTATGTCACAGCCAACATTTTCTTTCCCAAAATCACCAATATTTATTTGGCAATTAGGAAGTGGCAAGTAAGTGCTAACCCAAAGGTTGAAGAAATGTCTAGTAAAATGAAAGAGAAGTTCAACAAATATTGGTTTGATGTGCATGGTTTGATGGCTGTTGGTGCTGTCCTAGATCCTAGGTATAAACTTCATCTTTTGAACGTACTTTTTCTAAAAATCCATGGATCTAAAATTACAAGTATGGAGGCTGTTAACAAAGTCAAGGATATCCTTTATAACTTGGTTTTAGAGTATCAAGATACTATAGAAGTTGTTGCCACAACAGATGGTGCTCAACCTAGGACAAGTAGTGCTCCTAATGACATGTTTGAGGAGGATTGGATGGACACTTTTGATGATTACATGTCCAAGCAACCAGACGTGACCTCCACTTATGTGCGCACAGAGATGGATTTGTACTTAGAGGAACCACTGCTTCCTAGGACACATGATTTGGATATCATTCAGTGGTGGCAGCATGCTGGGCTTAAATATCCTACTTTGAGAAAGATTGCACGTGATGTTCTTGCAATTCCGGTTTCAATAGTGGCATCTGAGTCTGTGTTTAGCACAGGAGGAAGAATAATTAGTCCACACCGTAGTAAGCTTGCACCATCAATGGTGGAAGCACTCATGTGTATGCAGGCTTGGTCCCGTGCTGACATGTTAGGTACGTGGTCAGAATTTTAACAAGATTTATATGTTATTCGATTTCATGCACATTATAGGAAACAACCAATGATGGCTGCTTTGTTGCAATGTAGGGTCTCCAACTATGATGGGTGTTTTGATGACTTGTCTTGATGAACAAGATGAAGAGATGGTATTGTTTATTTGTTGCTTTAATGACTTGCATTGAAGAGCCTGACTCAAGCTGTTGAGGGTTGTTTTTATTATTTTGCAGGATGAACATGAATCAACAATTGTTGATTAACCATTTGAGATGATCAGATGAACCTGCTTGTTGGACCTAGATGCTTGCTGTCTGTTGGGTGCTGCTAGCCTGCTACAAACTGCTTGTTGAACCTGACTGTCATGTACTCATATTGTGAGAGACTGCTTGCTGTAATATGTATGCTACAAACTGCTTGTTGAACCTGACTGTTTGCTGTAATATGTATGCTGCTACAAACTGTTTGATGCTACAAACTGTTTGCTATTGAGTATTGGCTGTCATGTTGGCCTTGTTTACTTGCTATTGACTAAATGTAATTAATATGTATGTTGTAGTCTTTCATCATTTCATGCCCTCTTTTTTTGATGAAGTATGAATGTATGATCTTGTTTGTCACTATATCTTGTACTGTGCTGCTGCTTGTCTGCTGGAAATCAGCACATCTGTTTCGGGTCTGCGGGTCCCCGACGGGTTGCGGGCCTCCACGGGTTCGGGTCCGGGTGCGTGTTTTCACCCGTAATACAATTCGGGTTCGGGTCGGGTCTACAATTTGGGTTTCGGGTGCGGGTCCGCGGACATTGCACCCGACCCGAACCCGCCCCATTGCCAAGCCTAGTGGAGATATTGCAGGTACAGGGTCTGCCAGCTTTGATTAGGCGTGACCTCGCTCGGTTCCCCCTCGACGCGCAGTGCCTCACCCTCGGGGGCCGAGGGTACCTCGGGCTGAGCTGAGGGTACCTCGGACCGTGCCGAGGGTACCTCGGACTGGGTCGAGGGTACCTCGGACTGAGCCGAGGGTGCCTCGGGCGGAGCCGAAGGTGCCTCGGGCTCGGGCGTGTCCTCGGTCTTGACGGAGGGTTGATGCAGGTCTCGGGAGAACATGTCCGGGGGAACTGTTGTTCGTCCCGAGGCTATTTTAGCCAGCTCGTCCGCAGTCTCGTTGTAGTGTCGGGCGATGTGGTTGAGCTCGAGCCCGTAGAACTTGTCTTCCAGGCGCCAAACCTCATCGCAGTAGGCTTCCATCTTCGGGTCGCGGCAGTGGGAGTTCTTCATGACTTTGTATAGAGGCTCTCAGCTTTCCTTAAGAGGCGGTACAGAGGCAGACCTCTTTCGCCGAGGCAAGAGATGAAGCGGCTCAGAGCCGCGAGACATCCCATGACCCTCTGTACGCCTTTCAAGTCCTTGATTGGCCCCATGCTGGTGATGGCTGCAATCTTCTCCGGGTTGGCTTCGATGCCCCGCTCGGAGACGATGAACCCCAAGAGCATGCCTCGGGGGACCCCGAAGACACACTTTTCGGGATTAAGCTTCACGCCTTTTGCCTTGAGACATCGGAATGTCGCTTCAAGGTCGGAAAGGAGGTCAGAGGCCTTCCTCGTCTTGACTACGATGTCATCGACGTAGGCCTCGACCGCTCGGCCGATGTGTTCGCCAAACACATGGTTCATGCATCGCTGGTACGTCGCCCCCGCATTCCTCAAACCAAACAGCATTGTAACATAGCAGTACATGCCGAAGGGTGTGATGAATGAAGTCGCGAGCTGGTCGGACTCTTTCATCCTGATCTGGTGATACCCTGAGTAGGCATCGAGGAAAGACAGGGTTTCGCACCCAGCAGTGGAATCCACGATCTGATCGATGCGAGGCAGAGGGTAGGGAACCTTCGGACATGCTTTGTTTAGACCAGTGTAGTCTACACACATCCGCCATTTCCCCCCTTTCTTTCTCACAAGCACAGGGTTGGCAAGCCACTCGGGATGGAATACCTCTTTGATGAACCCTGCCGCCAGTAGCTTGTGGATCTCTCGCCTATGGCTCTGCGCTTTTCTTCGTCGAATCGGCGCAGAGGTTGCTTCACGGGTCGGGCCCCAGCTCGAATATCCAGAGAGTGCTCGACGACTTCCCTTGGTATGTCGGGCATGTCCGAGGGACTCCACGCGAAAACGTCGGCGTTCGCGCGGAGAAAGTCGACGAGCACTGCTTCCTATTTGGGGTCGAGCTCGGAGCCGATCTAGATCTGCTTGGAGGCGTCGTTGCAGGGGTCGAGAGGGACGGACTTGACCGTCTCCGCTGGTTCAAAGCTGCCGGCGTGGCGCTTCACGTTGGGCGCCTCCCTAGAGAGGCTCTCCAGGTCGGCGATGAGGGCCTCAGATTCGGCGAGGGCCTCGGCGTACTCCACGCACTCCACATCGCATTCGTATGCGTGTCGGTACGTGGGCCCGACGGTGATGACCCCGTTGGGGCCCGGCATCTTGAGCTTGAGGTAGGTGTAGTTGGGGACGGCCATGAACTTGGCGTAGCATGACCTCCCCAGCACTGCGTGGTAGGTTCCTCGAAACCCGACCACTTCGAACGTGAGGGTCTCCTTTCGAAAGTTGGAGGGCGTCCCGAAGCAGACGGGTAGGTCGAGTTGTCCAAGGGGTTGAACGCGCTTCCCAGGGACGATCCCGTGGAAAGGCGCAGCGCCCGTCCGGACCGAGGACAGATCGATCCGTAGAAGCCCGAGGGTCTCGGCGTAGATGATGTTGAGGCTGCTGCCTCCGTCCATGAGGACCTTGGTGAGCCTGACGTCGCCGATGATGGGGTCGACAACGAGTGGGTATCTCCCCGGGCTCGGCACGTAGTCTAGATGGTTGGCCTGGTCGAAGGTGATGGGCTTGTCGGACCAGTCTAGGTAGACTGGCGCCGCCACCTTTATCGAGCAGACCTCCCGACGCTCTTGCTTGCAGTGCCGAGCCGAGGCGTTCACCACTTGCCCGCCATAGATCATGAAGCTGTCGCGGACCTCGGGGAACCCTCCTGCCTTGTGATCTTCCTCCTTTGCGTCGTCGGGGGCCTTGCCACCCTCCGCGGGTGGCCCGGCCTTGTGGAAGTGTCGTCTAAGCATGGCACACTCCTCAAGGGTGTGCTTGACGGGCCCCTGATGATAGGGGCACGGCTCCTTGAGCATCTTGTCGAAGAGGTTGGCACCTCCGGGAGGTTTCCGAGTGTTCTTGTGCTCGGCGGCGGCGACAAGGTCCGCGTCGGCGGTGTCGCGTTTCGCTTGCGACTTCTTCTTGCCCTTCTTCTTGGTGTCGCGCTGAGTTGACGCCTCGGGAGCATCTTCCGGTGGGCGGCCCTGGGGCTGCTTGTCCTTCCAGAAAATGGCCTCAACCGCCTCCTGGTCAGAGGCGAACTTGGTGGCGATGTCCATCAGCTCTCTCGCCCTGGTGGGGGTCTTGCGACCTAGCTTGCTCACCAGGTCGCGGCAGGTGGTGCCGGTGAGGAATGCGCCGATGACATCTGAATCGGTGACGTTGGGCAGCTCCATGCGCTGCTTTGAGAATCGCCGGATGTAGTCCCGGAGAGACTCTCCCGGCTGCTGGCGGCAGCTTCGGAGATCCCAGGAGTTTCCAGGGCGCACGTACGTGCCCTGGAAATTGTCGGCGAAGGCTTGGACCAGGTCGTCCCAGTTGGAGATCTGCCCCGGGGGCAGGTGCTCCAGCCAGGCTCGAGCGGTGTCGGAGAGGAACAGGGGGAGGTTGTGGATGATGAGGTTGTCATCGTCCGTTCCACCCAGTTGGCAGGCCAGCCGATAGTCCGCGAGCCACAGTTCCGGTCTCGTCTCCCCCGAGTACTTTGTGATAGTAGTCGGGGTTCGGAACCGGGTCGGGAACGGTGCCCGGCGTATGGCGTGGCTGAAAGCCTGCGGACCGGGTGGTTCGGGCGAAGGACTCCGATCCTCCCCGCTGTCATAGCGTCCCCCACGCCTGGGGTGGTAGCCTCGGTGCGCCCTGTCATCGAGGTGGGCCCGACAGCTGTGATGATGACACTCGTTGCCGAGGCGACCGGGGCCGCAGGCGCTGTGTTGCGCGTGCGCCCAGAGTGGACCGAGGCTTCCCGCATAAATCGGGAAGTCGCGGCGCGATGTTCCGAGGGGAACCCCTGCCTTCGGGAGGCAGAGCTTTCGGCCCGTCGAACCGTGGTGTCCTCCAGGAGATTCTTGAGCTCTCCCTGGATACGCCGCCCCTCGGTGGTTGATGGCTCCGGCATCGCGTGGAGGAGTATTGCCGCTGCAGCCAGGTTCTGGCCGACTCCGCTGGAATCCGGCGGCGGCCTCACCCTGACGTCGTCGGCAATGCGGTGCTGGATGTCCTGGGGGAGATGACGCGCTTCTCTGGCCGGGGGTTGGACCGCCCATTCCTGCCCGATGTCCCGGCGGATCGGCACAAGCGTTCCTGCTCCCTCGTCGAGCCTGGCCTGCCTCTCGCGGATATGCTTGAGCTGTGGGTCAGGACCCCTCGCCGGGACGGGGACCACAACTAGCTCCCGAGGGATGTCAACGCGAGGCGCGGGCCTAGGGGGATCACCGTTTTCCGGCATACCAAGATGGTTGCCTTCGCCGGGACCCCCTAGATCGACGTGGAAACATTCACGACTTGGGCCGCGGTCCTCATTGTCGAGGCCGCGGCTGCCGTCGGAACAGTTGGAAAGGCAGTAGTCACATGCGATCATGAAGTCCCGCACGACACTGGGGTTACCAAGTACGGAGAAATCCCAACAGAGGTCGGGCTCGCCATCTTCCTCGGACCCCGAGGGCTCGTAGGTCGAGTCGGCCGTCAGTCGGTCCCAGGGTGACCGCACACGATACCCCAGATGGTTTGGACTCGCCTCTAAGAGAGTGCTCACCGAAGCGAAGTCGCTTGGTGGGTCGAGGCCGAATCCAAAAGACACGAGACGGGAATCGGTCGGTACCTTTCGGTCGACGGTCGGTGACGAGGTCGTGTCTAGGACTGACTGCACCGTTGTCTCAGGGACGAGGGTGACGCCCAGCAAGTCCCTCGCGAGCGTGCTGGCATCGTGGGTTTGCTTGAGATTTGCATGTTGCGAGGAGGCGGCGCTCGTCTTCGTCTCAGACGCGAGATCGATGCCCGACGCGCCCTCCGTTGGGGCGCCGGCGCCGTCGACTCGCTCGACAGCCAACGAGGTGCCGCTTCCCGCTTGGCCTTGGTTGCCCCGCCTCCTCCTCCGTCGGCGGGGGAGGGGACGGGACAAGCCTGAATGTCATCCTTCCACCTCGTGGGGAAGGTGTCGTCGATTTCCCCGCCGGCGAGCGGGTTGTCGACCGCCATTGTCGCTGTCGCACGGCGGGGGAAGGAGTATCATGTCGTAGCTGCCGTCGAGGGACATGAACTCAAGATTCCCGAAACGGAGCACCGTCCCGGGCTGGAAAGGTTGCTGGAGACTGCCCATCTGGAGCTTGACGGGAAGCTGTTCATCAACACGCAGGAGGCCCCTACCTGGTGCGCCAACTGTCGGTGTTTCGAAACTCGGGGGGGTCCCTGGACCGACGAGTGAATTGTCGCCGCGTGCCCCAGCCCAGATGGGTCGACGTGAGGCGGAACGCGAAGGGGAGAAAGGAAGCAGCCGGAGGGAGGCAGGTGTGAGAGAGTGGATCCCGCGACCTTCGTGTTAGCCCCGCGCCTGAGTCGGGTGCGCTTGCAGTAGGGGGATACAAGCGTCCACGCGGGAGTGGGAGCGAGAGGCCTTGCGCGAGCGCCGTCCCGTCCTTCTCCGCGCGGGCCAACCTTCTGTAAGAGGGCCCTGGTCCTTCCTTTTATAGGCGTAAGGAGAGGATCCAGGTGTACAATGGGGAGCGTAGCAGAGCGCTACGTGTCTAGCGGAGGAGAGCTAGCGCCCTAAGTACACGTCGTCGTGGCAGCCGGAGAGGTTTTGGCACCCGGTTCGTGTGGTGTCGTGGCCGTCGGAGGAGTGCTGGAGCCTAGCGAGAGGACAACTGTTGGGGCTATCAAGTCCTTGCTGATGTCCTCTTGCTTCTGTAAGGGGGCCAAGAGCCGCCGTCGTCACAGGGCGTGAGGGGCGCCATCATTGCCTATCTGGCAGAGCGAGCCAGATGGGACGCCGGTCTTGTTCCCCGTAGCCTGAGTCAGCTCGGGGTAGGGTAATGATGGTGCCTCCTGTCGACGTGGTCGGTCCGCGCCCTAGGTTGGGCGATGTGGAGGCTCCTCCGAGGTCGAGGTTGAGTCTGTCTTCCGTGGCCGTGGTCGAGTCCGGGCCCCTGGGTCGGGCGAGGCGGAGACCATCGGCTGAGGCCAGGGCTAAGTCCGAGCCCTAGGGTCGGGCGAAGCGGAGTCCGTCGTCTTCCGGGGCTGAGCCCGAGTCCGAGCCCTGGGGTCGGGCGGAGCGGAGTTCGCCGTCTTCCGGGGCTGAGGCCGAGTCCGAGCCCTAGGTCGGGCGGAGCGAAGTTCGCCGTCTTCCGGGGCTGAGCCCGAGTCCGAGCCCTGGGGTCGGGCGGAGCGGAGTTCGCCGTCTTCCGGGGCTGAGCCTGAGTCTGAGCCCTAGGGTCGGGCGGAGCGGAGTTCGCCGTCTTCCGGGGCTGAGCCCGAGTCCGAGCCCTAGGTCGGGCGGAGCGGAGTTCGCCGTCTTCCGGGGCTGAGCCCGAGTCCGAGCCCTGGGTCGGGCGGAGCGGAGTTCACCGTCTTCCGGGGCTGAGCCCGAGTCCGAGCCCTGGGTCGGGCGGAGCGGAGTTCGCCGTCTTCCGGGGCTGAGCCCGAGTCCGAGCCCTGGGGTCGGGCGAGGCGGAGTTTCCTATGACGCCTGAGGCCGGCCTTGGCTGCTGTCAGCCTCACTCTGTCGGGTGGCTCAGCAGTCGGAGCGGCGCAGGCGGCGCTGTCCTCTTGTCAGACCGGTCAGTAGAGCGGCGAAGTGACTGCGGTCACTTCGGCTCTGTCGACTGGAGGGCGTGCGTCAGGATAAAGGTGTTAGGCCACCTTTGCATTGAATGCCCCTGCGATTTGGTCGGTCGGCGTGGCGACGTGGCCAAGGTTGCTTCTTGGTGAAGACTGGGCCTCGGGCAAGCCGATAGTGTGCCCGTTGCTGGAGGGGGGTCCTCGGGCGAGACGTAGGTTCTCCGGGGTCGGCTTCCCTTGCCCGAGGCTAGGCTCGGGCGAGGCACGATCATGTCCCTTGAATGGACCGATCCTTGACTTAATCGCACCCATCAGGCCTTTGCAACTTTGTGCTGATGGGGGTTACCAGCTGAGATTTAGGGGTCTTGAGGGTACCCCTAATTATGGTCCCTGACAAAATGAACACAACAATCACTCTCTCTAATCACTAAAGCTTTGAGTGGAATTGGGAGAGGATTTGATCTCTTTGGTGTGTCTAGAATTGAATGCTAGCTCTTGTAAGTAGTTGGAAGGTGGAAAACTTGGATGACTTGAATGTGGGGGTGGTTGGGGTATTTATAGCCCCAACCACCAAACTTGACCGTCGGTGGAGGCTTCTGTCGCATGGCGCACCGGACAGTCCGGTGCGCCACCGGACACTGTCCGGTGCGCCAGCCACATCACTTGGCCGAAGGGTTCCGACCGTTGGGGCACTGACTTGTGGGCCTGCCTGGCTGTCCGGTGGTGCACCGGACAGGCCCTGTAGGCTATCCGGTGTGCCACCTGCGCGTGCCCTGCTCCTCTGCGCGCGAAGGCGTGCATTTAATGCGTTGCAGTCGACCGTTGCGCGCGAACTAGCCGTTGCTCCGCTGTCACACCGGACAGTCCGGTGTGCACCGGACACTGTCCGGTGACTCACCGGACAGTCCGGTGAATTTTAGCGGAGCGGATTCCCGAAGCTGGCGAGTTCAGAGTCGCTCTCCCCTGGAGCACTGGACACTGTCCGGTGGTGCACCGGACAGTCCGGTGAATTATAGCGAAGCGGCTCTGAGATTTCCCGAAGGTGAAGAGTTCAGCTTGGAGTCCCCTGGTGCACCGGACACTGTCCGGTGGTGCACCGGACACTGTCTGGTGGCACACCGGACAGTCCGGTGCACCAGACCAGGGTGGCCTTCGGTTGTCCCTTGCTCTCTTTGTTTGAACCCATACTTGGTCTTTTTATTGACTTTTTGTGAACCTTTGGCACCTGTAGAACTTATAGACTAGAGCAACTAGTTAGTCCAATTATTTGTGTTGGGCAATTCAACCACCAAAATCAATTAGGAAATAGGTGTAAGCCCAATTTCCTTTCAATCCCACTTGAACTCTTTACCTTTCTCCAGTAGAGAGGTAAGAGGTTTCACTAACTTGGAAAAACCTTCAATAAATCTTCTATAGTATCCTGCCAATCCAAGAAAACTTCTGATCTTGGACGCATCCTTTGGTTGCTTCCAATCCAGTATCTCACTTATCTTTCCTGGGTCCATTTTAATTCCACCATCGGTAACGATATGCCCTAAGAAAGCAACTTCCTTAAGCCAAAAATCACACTTCGAGAACTTTGCGTACAATTGGTTGTCACGAAGCTTTTGTAGGACTAGCCTTAGATGATCTTCATGTGTTTCTTCATTCGGAGAGTATATCAGTATGTCGTCAATGAATACGACTACAAACTGATCTAGATATTCCATGAATACTTTATTCATCAAGTTCATAAAGTATGCTGGTGCATTAGTCAGTCCAAACGACATGACCAAAAACTCATATAATCCATATCTCGTCGTGAAGGCTGTCTTGGGTACATCTTCTGCTCGAATTTTTAACTGATGATATCCCGATCTCATATCTATCTTCGAGAATATCTTAGCTCCCTTCATCTGATCAAATAAATCTTCAATTCGAGGTAGTGGGTATTTATTTTTGATGGTTACTTCATTCAAACTTCTATAATCAACGCACATTCTCCTCGAACCATCCTTCTTGTTCACAAATAGCACTGGGGCTCCCCAAGGAGATGAACTTGGGCGAATGAAACCTTTTTCTAGTAATTCTTCTATTTGTTTCTTCAGTTATACTAAATCTTTGACATCCATTATATAAGGTCTTTTCGAGATAGGTGCGGTTCCGGGTAATAATTCAATAGAAAACTCTATATCACGGTCAGGTGGCATACCTGGTAATTCCTCCGGAAATACGTCTGGGTACTCACACACTACCTTGATATTTTCCAAGGGCTTTTCTTACAAGTGATTAATCACTGTCTTTCCTTTTGCATCTGTTGACTTGTCTATGCTAACTTGGATTCTTTCACCTTGAGGACTTGTTAACATAATTGTTCCGTTGGCACACTGTATCACTCCATCACAACTCTTCAACCAATTGCATCCAAGAATCACATCAATACCATTAGATCCTAGGACCACTGGGTTGACTGAAAAATCTATTCCTTGAATCTTGATATTAACATGAGGGCATGAGTGTGTGGCCTTCATGTTACCTCCCGGTGAACTAATATGTAACATCTTTTTAAGAGGGTACTTAGGTATGTTGTGTTTTTCCACAAATGACTCAGTTATGAATGAATGCGATGCTCTAGAGTCAAATAAAACTGATGCAGGTATGGAGTTAACAAGGAACATACCATACACTATGTCGGCATCCTCAGGTACTGATTCTGCGGTGACGTGATTGACCCTTCCTCTACTCTGGTTCTGCGGAGTCTTGTTCTGAGCAGATCCACGAGTGGGGGCGTTCTGGTCATTTCTCTGGTTATTGCTCCTTTGGGGTGTTTACTGGTCGTGCCTTGGGCAGTTGTTAGCATAGTGGCCTAGCTCACCGCACTTGAAACAGCCATTGGGTTGGACTGGTGCGTTGTTGCCTCTAGCCTGTGTGTTCACGGTGCCACCTTGATGATTCTGTGAGCTCTCGCCAGACCTCTGGTTGGTCTGAGAGTTGCTCCTTTGATGGTTCTGGCTTTGATTATTTCTTTGGCCTTGCTGTCCAGAGCGTTGCACTTGATAATTGTTTCCACCCTGATTTCCAGAGCGGAACTGCTAACCTTGAGTGTGGTTTAGGCGGGTATTCTCGTTGGACTGACCTTGAAATTTCTTTTGTGGTCAGATAATTCCTTTCTTTTGCTTTCAAGGCCAATTGCCTTGTTTAGCAGTGTCTGGAAATTGGGGAAAGTATGACTCTGAAGTTGATAATTCAGAGGTCCAATTAGTCCTTCCAAGAAACGCTCTTGACGCTTCTCATCTGTGTCCACTTCTTCAGGGGCATAGCCTGAAAGCTGAGTGAAGCGACCACGATACTCACTGACCGACATATTCCCTTGAGTAAGGGAAAGTGAAAGGGAAATAGGCTTACACCTTTTCCTAATTGATTTTGGTGGTTGAATTGCCCAACACAAATAATTGGACTAACTAGTTTGCTCTAGATTATAAGTTTTATAGGTGCCAAAGGTTCACAATAGACCAATAAAATGACCAAGAAAGGGTTCAAACAAAGTGAGCTAAAGACAACCCAAAGGCACCCTGGTCTGGCGCACCGGACTGTCCGGTGTGCCACCGGACAGTGTCCGGTGCACCAGGGAACTCGACGCTGAACTCGCTACCTTCGGGAAATTGGAGGCCGCTCCGCTATAATTCACCGGACTGTCCGGTGTGTCAGCGGAGCAACGGCTACTTCGCGCGCAACGGTCGACTGCAACACATTTAATGCGTGACTGCGCACGCAGAGGTCAGAGCACGCGCAGTAGGCGCACCAGACAGTCTACAGGACTTGTCCGGTGCACCACCGGACAGACAGAAGACCCCACCTGTCAGAGCTCCAACGGTCGAACCCTAACGGCCAGGTGACGTGGTTGGCGCATCGGACAGTGTCCGGTGACGCACCGGACTGTCCGGTGCGCCCATCGACAGCAGCCTCCACCAAACGACTAGTTTGGTGGTTGGGGCTATAAATACCCCAACCACCCCACCATTCATTGCATCCAAGTTTTCCACCTTCCAACATCTTACAAGAGCTAAAGAATTTAATTCTAGACACAACCAAAGAGATCAAATCCTCTCCCAAGTCCGGAATCACTCCAAATCAAATAGTGACTAGAGAGAGTGACATTTGTGTTCATTTGAGCTCTTGCGCTTGGATTGCTTCTTTTCTTTCTCATTCTTTCTTGTGATAAACTCAATTGTAACCGAAGCAAGAGACACCAATTGTGTGGTGGTCCTTGCGGGGACTTAGTGTCCTGTGTGATTGAGAAGAGAAGCTCACTCGGTCTAAGTGACCGTTTGAGAGAGGGAAAGGGTTGAAAGAGACCCGGTCTTTGTGACCACCTCAACAGGGAGTAGGTTTGCAAGAACGGAACCTCGGTAAAACAAATCCTTGTGTCTCACTCTTTATTTGCTTGCGATTTGCTTTTCACCCTCTCTCTCGGACTCGCTTATATTTCTAACGCTAACCCGGCTTGTAGTTGTGATTAACTTTGTAAATTTCAGTTTCGCCCTATTCACCCCCCTCTAGGCGACTTTGAATTGGTATCGGAGCCCGGTGCTTCATTAGAGCCTAACCGCTCGAAGTGATGTCGGGAGATCATGCCAAGAAGGAGATGGTGACCGGCGACAAGCCCGCTGCAAGCCATGGGAAGGCTCCATCGGGAGAGTCCCGCAACAAAGGGAAAGAGAATAAATCCTCTTCTCACAAGTCGCATTGGAGTGGCGACAAGAAAAAGATGATGTGGAAGGTGGTCTACTACGAGACCGATTCTTCATCGCCATCCACCTCCGGCTCCGACGCGCCATCCATAACTTCTAAGCGCCATGAGCGCAAGAAGTATAGTAAGATTCCCCTACGCTACCCTCGTATTTCTAAACATACTCCATTACTTTCCGTTCCATTAGGCAAGCCACCAACATTTGACGGTGAAGATTATGCTAGGTGGAGTGATATGATGAAATATCACCTAACCTCACCCCACAAAAGTATATGGGATGTTGTTGAGTTTGGAGTACAGGTATCATCCGTAGGGGATGAGGATTACGATGAGGACGAGGTGGCCCAAATCGAGCACTTCAACTTCCAAGCCACCACTATACTCCTCCAATCTCTAAGTTGTGAGGAGTATAACAAGGTGCAAGGATTAAAAAGCGCCAAAGAGGTTTGGGACGTGCTCAAGACTGCGCACGAAGGAGACGAGGTGACCAAGATCACCAAGCGGGAGACGATCGAGGGGGAGCTCGGTCGCTTCATGCTTCACCAAGGAGAGGATCCGCAAGCCATGTACAATCGCTTGAAGACCTTGGTGAACCAAGTGCGCAACCTCGGGAGCACGAAATGGGATGACCATGAGATGGTCAAGGTTATTCTTAGATCCCTCATTTTTCTTAACCCTACGCAAGTTCAATTAATTCGAGGTTATCCTAGATACAAGCTAATGTCTCCTGAGGTGGTTATAGGGAAATTTGTGAGCTTTGAGCTAATGATTAAAGGCTCAAAGAAAATCATCGAGCAAGGCACCTCCTCCACGCCCGAGGCACAACCCGTCGCATTCAAGGCAACAGAGGAGAAGAAGGAAGAGTCTACATCAAGTAGGCTCCCCATCGACGCCTCAAAGCTCGACAATGAGGAGATGGCTTTGATCATCAAAAGCTTTCGACAAATCCTCAAGCAAAGGAGGGGGAAGGACTACAAGCCTCGCTCCAAGAAGGTTTGCTACAAGTGTGGTAAGCCCGGTCACTTTATAGCAAAATGTCCTATTTCTAGTGACAGTGACAGGGGCGACGACAAGAAGGGGAGAAGAAAGGAGAAGAAAAGATATCACAAGAAGAAGGGCGGCGATGCCCATGTTTGCCGCGAGTGGGACTCCGACGAGAGCTCCACCGACTCCTCCTCCGACAAGGACACCGCCAACATCGCCGTCAACAAGGGACTTCTCTTCCCCAACGTCGGCCACAAGTGCCTCATGGCAAAGGACGGCAAAAGGAAGAAGGTTAAATCTAAATCCTCCACTAAATATGCCACCTCTAGTGATGAGGCTAATTCTAGTGATGATGAGGATAATTTGCTTACTCTTTTTGCCAACCTTAACATGCAACAAAAGGAAAAGTTAAATGAATTGATTGGCACTATTCATGATAAGTATGAACTCTTGGATAGCCAAGAGGACTTCCTAATTAAGGAAAATAAGAAGCATGTTAAGATTAAGAATGCTTATGCTCTAGAGATGGAAAATGTGAAAAATTAACTAGTGAGCTAAGCACTTGCCATGATGTTATTACCAACCTTAGAAATGAAAATGCTAGATTAATTGCTAAGGTTGATTCAAATGCTTGTGATGATTCATATGCCAATCTTAGAAATGATCATGCTATTTCTACTGCTAAGATTGAAAAATTAAATGCCTCTCTTGCTAGCCTTAGAATTGAAAATGAAAAATTGATTGCTAAGGCTAAAGACTTAGATGTTTGCAATGCTTCCATTTCCAATCTTAGAGATGAAAATGACATATTACATGCTAAGATTGTTGAATTAAATTCTTGCAAACCCTCTACATCTACCATTGAGCATGTTTCTATTTGCACTAGATGTAGAGATGTTGACATTGATGCTATTCATGATCACATGGTATTAATTAAACAACAAAATGATCATATAGCAAAATTAGATGCTAAAATTGCCGAGCATGAGCTAGAAAATAAAAAATTTAAATTTGCTCGTAGTATGCTTTATAGTGGGAGACGCCCTGGCATCAAGGATGGCATTGGCTTCCAAAGGGGAGACAATGTCAAACTTAATGTCCCTCCTAAAAAATTATCTAACTTTGTTAAGGGCAAGGCTCCCATGTCTCAGGATAACGAGGGTTACATTTTGTACCCTGCCGGTTATCCCGAGCATAAGATTAGGAGAATTCATTCTAGGAAGTCTCACTCTGGCCCTAATCATGCTTTTATGTATAAGGGTGAGACATCTAGTTCTAGGCAATCAACTCGTGCTAAATTGCCTAAGAAGAAAACTCCTAGTGCATCAAATGAACCTAGCATTTCATTTAAAACTTTTGATGCATCTTATGTTTTGACTAACAAATCCGGCAAAGTAGTTGCCAAGTATGTTGGGGACAAACACAAGGGATCAAAGACTTGTGTTTGGGTACCCAAAGTTCTTGTATCTAATGTCAAAGGACCCAAAACTATTTGGGTACCTAAAATCAAGAACTAAATTTATTTTGTAGGTTTATGCATCCAGGGGCTCAAGTTGGATCATCGATAGCGGGTGCACAAACCACATGACAGAGGAGAAGAAGATGTTCTCCTCCTACGAGAAAAACCAAGATCCCCAACGAGCTATCACATTCGGGAATGGAAACCAAGGTTTGGTCAAAGGATTGGGTAAAATTGCTATATCACCTGACCATTCCATTTCCAATGTTTTTCTTATAGATTCATTAGATTACAACTTGCTTTCTGTATCTCAATTATGTAAAATGGGTTACAACTGTCTTTTTACGGATACAGGTGTTACTATCTTTAGAAGAAGTGATGATTCAGTAGCTTTTAAGGGAGTATTAGAGGGTCAGCTATACTTAGTTGATTTCAATAGAGCTGAACTCGATACTTGCTTAATTGCTAAGACTAACATGGGTTGGCTCTGGCATCGCCGACTAGCCCATGTTGGAATGAAGAATCTTCACAAGCTTCTAAAGGGAGAGCACATTTTGGGACTAACAAATGTGCATTTTGAGAAAGACAGGATCTGTAGCGCATGCCAAGCAGGGAAGCAAGTTGGTGCTCATCATCCACATAAGAACATCTTGACGACTGACAGGCCACTCGAGCTCCTCCACATGGACCTATTCGGCCTGATAGCTTACATAAGCATCGCGCGGGAGTAAGTACTGTCTTGTTATTGTGGATGACTATTCTCGCTTCACTTGGGTATTCTTTTTACAGGAAAAATCTCAAACCCAAGAGACCTTAAAGGGATTCTTGAGACGAGCTCAAAATGAGTTCGGCTTGAGGATCAAGAAAATTAGAAGCGATAATGGAACGGAGTTCAAGAACTCTCAAATAGAAGGCTTCCTTGAGGAGGAGGGCATCAAGCATGAGTTCTCTTCTCCCTACACGCCACAACAAAATGGTGTAGTGGAGAGGAAGAATAGAACTCTATTGGACATGGCAAGAACCATGCTTGATGAGTACAAGACTTCAGATTGGTTTTGGGCCGAGGCGGTCAACACCGCTTGCTACGCCATCAACCGGTTATATCTACACCGAATCCTCAAGAAGACATCCTACGAACTCCTCACCGGTAAAAAGCCCAATGTTTCATATTTTAGAGTCTTTGGTAGCAAATGTTTTATTCTTGTTAAAAGAGGTAGAAAATCAAAATTTGCTCCTAAGGCTGTAGAAGGCTTTTTACTAGGATATGATTCAAACACAAGGGCATATAGAGTCTTTAACAAGTCCACTGGACTAGTTGAAGTTTCTTGTGACATTGTGTTTGATGAGACTAACGGCTCTCAAGTAGAGCAAGTTTATCTTGATGAATTAGATGATGAAGAGGCTCTGTGTGTGGCGCTAAGGAACATGTCCATTGGGGATGTGTGTCCTAAGGAATCTGAAGAGCCCATTCAAGCACAAGATCAACCATCCTCCTCCATGCAAGCATCTCCACCAACTCAAGATGAGGATGAGGCTCAAGATGATGAAGAGGAAGATCAAGAAGATGAGCCACCTCAAGACGACGGCAATGATCAAGGGGAGATGCAAATAATCAAGACAAGGAGGATGAGCAAGTTGCAAGGCCACCACACCCAAGAGTCCACCAAGCAATCCAACGAGATCACCCCGTGAACACCATCCTCGGCAACATTCATAAGGGGGTAACCACTAGATCTCATGTTACACATTTTTGTGAGCATTACTCTTTTGTTTCCTCTATTGAGCCACACAGGGTAGAGGAAGCACTTCAAGATTCGGATTGGGTGATGGCGATGCAAGAGGAGCTCAACAACTTCACGAGGAATGAGGTATGGCATTTAGTTCCACGTCCTAACCAAAATGTTGTAGGAACCAAGTGGGTCTTCCTCAACAAACAAGACGAGCATGGTGTGGTGACAAGGAACAAAGTCCGACTTGTGGCCAAGGGATACTCACAAGTCGAAGGTTTGGATTTCGGTGAAACCTATGCACCCGTAGCTAGGCTTGAGTCAATTCGCATTTTACTTGCCTATGCTACTTACCATGGCTTCAAGCTTTATCAAATGGACGTGAAAAGTGCCTTCCTCAATGGACCAATCAAGGAAGAGGTCTATGTTGAGCAACCTCCCGGCTTTGAAGACAGTGAGTATCCTAATCATGTTTATAGACTCTCTAAGGTGCTTTATAGGCTCAAACAAGCCCCAAGAGCATGGTATGAATGCCTAAGAGATTTTCTTATTGCTAATGGATTCAAAGTCAGAAAAGCCGATCCTACACTCTTTACTAAAACACTTGCAAATGATTTGTTTGTATGCCAAATTTATGTTGATGATATCATATTTGGGTCTACTAACGAATCTACATGTGAAGAGTTTAGTAGGATCATGACTCAAAAATTCGAGATGTCTATGATGGGGGAGTTGAAGTATTTCTTAGGATTTCAAGTGAAGCAACTCCAAGAGGGCACTTTCATTAACCAAACCAAGTACACTCAAGATATACTCAACAAGTTTGGGATGAAAGACGCCAAACCCATCAAGACACCCATGGGAACAAATGGGCATCTCGACCTCGACACGGGAGGTAAATCCGTAGATCAAAAGGTATACCGATCGATGATAGGTTCCTTACTCTATTTATGTGCTTCACGACCGGATATTATGCTTTCCGTATGCATGTGTGCAAGATTCCAAGCCGATCCTAAGGAAGCTCACCTTAGGGCCGTAAAACGAATCTTGAGATATTTAGTTTATACTCCTAAGTTTAGCCTTTGGTACTGAAAGTCGCCTAGAGGGGGGTGGATATGCGAAACCTGAAAATTAAAACTTTATCCCCCAACTAGATCCCTTGATTAGTGGTTAGAACAAGATATACAAATATAGGAGAATAAAAACTAAGTTCTTGCTTGTAAAGAGTATTGCGCTTAAATAATGCGGAAGAGATAAATCAATACTACTAACAAGTTTATGAGAATAGAGCAAGAAGGCTTAGATGGGAAGAGCAATGCTTTCTTGCGAAGTGTTGCTTTACTAAATGAGGATTTAACTTGAAGCAACACCAAATAATTTTGACAAAGAATAGCGCAAGAAAACTTAGAGGAAAGGAGAACAAACAAATCACAAGTCAATAAACACAATGGACACGGGTGATTTGTTTTATCGAGGTTCGGCCCTCGAAGGCCTAGACCCCGTTGAGGAGTCCACTTAAGGACGGGTCTTTTTCAACCCTTTCCCTCTCTCCACCGATCACCCAAGGATCGGCGAGCTCTTCTTCTTCTCAAGGATCACTCTCGATCCCACAAGGACCACCACACTCTTTGGTGTCTCTTGCTAGCTTTTACAAGCCTCCAAAACTTTGGAGGAAGTTCAATGGGAGTCAAAACTCCACGCACAAATGAACACAAAGATGTAGCACACACTATCTATCAATGAATCTCACAAGGCGCTAGGGCTAAACTCAATTGAGTAGCTCTCAATTGCTTGCTCTCTCTTTTGTGGCACTTGTGTTGGTTGTAGTGGACTAAATCTTGTGTATAGGATGGATCAATGAATATATGTGGTTGGGAGGGCTTGAGTATGTCAACTAGATGACTTGGAATGTTGCTTGGGCTCCCACCCCTTGAAGTGGCCGGTTGGGGTGGTATTTATAGCCACCAACCAAAATCTAGCCGTTGGTGAAGGCTGTCTGTCGCATGGTGCACCGGACAGTCCGGTGCACACTGGACAGTGTCCGGTGCGCCAGCCACGTCACCAGGCCATTGGGTTCCGACCCTTGGAGCTCTGACTGCTGGGCCCGCCTGGATGTCCGGTGGCGCACCGGACATGTACTGTAGAGTGTTCGGTGCGCCGTCTCGCGTGTGCCTGACTTCTGCGCGCTCTGGCGCGCATTCAATGCCCCTGCAGGTGACCGTTGCGCGCGAACTAGCCGTTGCCCCGCTGTCACACCGGACAGTTCGATGTGCACCGGACATGTCCGGTGAATTATAGCGAAGCGGATTCCCGAAGCTGGCAAGTTCAGAGTTGCTTCTCCTTGGAGCACCGGACACTGTCTGGTGTACACCGGACAGTCCAGTGAATTATAGTGCAGCGACTCTGAGTTTTCCCGAAGGTACGAAGTTTAGCTTGGAGTCCCCTGGTGCACCGGACACTGTCCGGTGGCACACCGGAAAGTCCGGTGCGCCAGACCAGGGTGCCTTCGATTATCCCTTTGCTCTCTTTTATTGAACCCATTCTTGGTCTTTTTATTGGCTTGTTGTGAACCTTTGGCACCTGTAGAACTTATAGACTAGAGCAAACTAGTTAGTCCAATTATTTGTGTTGGGCAATTCAACCACCAAAATCAATTAGGAAATAGGTGTAAGCCTAATTCCCTTTCAATCTCCCCCTTTTTGGCGATTGATGCCAACACAAACCAAAGCAAGTATAGAAATGCATAATTAAACTAGTTTGCAAAATGTAAGTGCAATGGTTACTTAGAATTGAGTCAATAAATATTACTTACTATATATGCATGGATTGTTTCTTTATTTTAACATTTTGGACCACGCTTGCACCACATGTTTTGTTTTTGCAAATTCTTTTTGTAAATTCTTTTCAAAGTCCTTTTGCAAGAAGTCAAAGGTAAATGAATAAGATTTTGCGAAGCATTTTCTAGATTTGAAATTTTCTCCCCTTTTTCAAATGCTTTTCCTTTGACTAAACAAAAACTCCCCCTAAACAAAATTCTCCTCTTAGTGTTCAAGAGGGTTTTAAGATATCAATTTTGAAAACACTACTTTCTCCCCCTTTTGAACACAATGAGATACCAATTTGAAATTTACCAATTGAAAATCATAAATTTTTTTTAAAATTAGGGTGGTGGTGCGGTCCTTTTGCTTTGGGCTCATACTCTCTCCCCCTTTGGCATGAATCGCCAAAAACGAATACTTAGAGTGAAATATAGGCCCTTTCACTTTCTCTCCCCCTTTGGCAAACAATTGAAATACCAATTGAAATAGAGATATGAGTGAAGATTATACCAAAGTGGAGAACTATGCGGAATACCGACAAAGAGTGGATAATACCGAAAGAGTTGAGTGGAAGCGTCGTCTTTGCCGAATATTCCATTTCCCTTTCAATTTTATGACTAAGCAAGAGAATACACTTGAAAACACATTAGTCATAGACATAAAAGAGATATGATCAAAAGGATATATCAATTTAAGCATGATCATAGTTCTATATAACATAGATTGCTCCCTCTAAGTATGTGCATGGAGAGGAACACATATTTTGGCCTTAAATGCCAATTGCACATAATTAGGTTAATGAGAACATATCTATATCATACAGAATGTGAAGTGCATTATCATAGTATAAGTGTGATGCTCATGACAATTTATGCACTTATGAAAGCATGTTGTAAATATTTTAAGCATTTTCCCTTAAGGATTTCAAAGAGACTTAAGGACCATCCACCTTTGGAACAAAGGCAGCTTATCCTCGTTACAAGGTTAAGCTTTAAGCTCTTTGACAATAAAAGTACTTCATCTACTTTTACCAAAGATGCATTAAAGCAGGAATGAATTTTGGGAAATTAAACTAGGTATGAAGCAGGGATAATGCATGGACATGCTTTCTCTTCCTTTTATACAAGATATGCAAAGAATGTATAGAAAAGGAAGATTGAGGTACAAGTTTAAATGAAGAGAGATAGTTTTACCCTTTTGTACCTACACATAGAGATGCTCTCTTCATTGTGCTTTGTCCTTAGTCTTTAGATGCTTATGACCTATACTCAATGACAATATATGGAAATATTTTGCACAAGAGAGAGTTCTACAACTAGTGATCCTTTTCTAATTCATGGTTAGCATATAACAAGTGGATCACCAATTATATAAATGAATCATGAATTCTCCTTTTAACTTAGTGCATATCAAGAGAGATATTGATTGAAAGAATATGAGGCACTAAGAGGCATGATTGTTAATTGAAGTCATTCAATGATCAAACAAATAACAGATGTGATCAAAAGAACAACATACACATAAGATTATCAAATAAGCTTAAAGTAGGAGAATCCAGCAAATATGCTACTTTGGCAATGAAAGCTACAATCCTTGATAAAGATGATATTACTTTAACAAGATGGATTAAATTGAAGTAGCATACTTCATGAGAAACTTAATCTCATGCAAGAGACTATATGAAATTACTAAGATAACGCAATAGTCTCAACATAATCAAGATACATAAAGAGGCTCCCCCTAAAGATATGCATCAAGTATTTGAAAGAATTGATTCAATGCATTCACTTTTAAAGACATATAGGGAGAAGCATTATATATCTTGATCAAGGCTTATAAAATTTGCAATAAACAACTTAAGCCTAGAATTCTCATTATGAAAAGGTTTAGAAAACTCACAACCACACCATTGATTGTTTTGTAGATCTTATTATCCAAGTAGGTGTTGTTGTTCTTGATTTCCTCCACTTTCATTTGAGAGTCCTCCCTTTGTGGTTGTTTCTTTTTCCTTTCAAACTTATTGAAAATACTCAAGAAAGATGTTAATAGCATATGGAGCATATGATGAAAGGTGATCTCTTTAGATAGGAAATATAAACAATTCATCATCTATGAGTCACACAGACATGAAGTAAAATCCTTAACATTAGTGTATTTCATTTGAGAAAGAGGAACATGCACTTTTTAAGCATTTTAATAGTCATTGGACATTTTACTTCATCATATTGACTTTAGTAATCATTACTTGGAAGCAAATCAATATGACAACATATATAAATATCGCAAAGGCATTAAATAGATTCCAATGGACATGAACATTTAAAAGAGTGAGATTGAATGCACGCCCAGCTGATTTAGGTCCAATAAAGAATCTATTCCTCACATGGGTAGAATATGATAGTTTAGATTGAATACCCATTGGAATGAGAACTAAATTTGATTAAGAAGGTGAGTTTCTATACCTTAGCTTTTACCTTTCTTCCTTTGGGTGAAGAGCAACCCACGAGGCTTGTGCACTTTCTCTTTTGTAGATATTTATAAGTAAGCTCAAGAGATATGTCATTAGTAGCACAGGCACTAGTTTCCCTTTTTATAATTAATTTGATAATGAATGAAAACATAGACTACTAAAACATGGAAACTTCATAGCATGAACTAGATTATCCATAGATGATGTTATGCTCAATTTTAACTCATAAACCAAGCATAAATAATCCCTTAAGATTATAGGAATAAATCTATTTCATGATATGGAAAGTGATAAATGTGAAAGAATCATATCCAATTTAAGCAAGTAGAAATGCAACATAAATCATTGGATTGATTTTTCTTTTTATGTTAGATTACATGCTTCCAAAGAGAAACCTATTCTTCTACAAGTGAGACTACTTGGGTTACTTAGATAAAATCATCAGTCTCACTATTCTAGTTATAGAGAGAGTTTTCCTTTTAAAAGTATCCTAAGGATTTGAATTCCTTAAATGACACCTTATTCTTTTAAGAACATGAAATATCTCTCTATATCTAGAATCATGGCAATAATAAGATAATTAGGTGCAAAACATGCCATGAGGTTTTTGCAATAATTAAAGCATGTAGATTGCCATAGGATGGAAATGATGAGTATGCAATCCACCATATGAGAGGAAATTCTTCAAAGAATGGTAATATAAATTTGAAGACATTTGAAGTGCTACCCATTTCTATGTGACTACACAAGACAAATAAGAAATGATAATTTAAAATACTTGCACTTAAAAGCATAGAAGTTACCATCCTTTGACTTTCCTCCATGTTGTTGGCCTTGATTTTTCCGCATAAGATAATCCTTGGGTCAATCACGGATATAGGTCATTGAAGATTGATAGCTTGAGTTCATAAGAATTGAATGGACTCTCTCAAGCACCCCAAGGCATCATATCATCTGCTTCCCCTGCAAATCTTGTCAAGTATATTTTGGTACCCATCGCTTCATGGGTCCATCACGGTTAGTCAACAAAGATCTAGGAACCCAAAAGTCCTTTGTGTTAGCACTAGGTAAACTCATTACCTTTCTAGCACAAGTTGCAATTTTGGGTTGCCTAGTTGTATGAGAATTAATTGACAAGCTAGGAGAAGGATTGTTACCAATGGGACAATCCTTGCATTGATGTCCCTTCTTACGGCATGTGTAGCATAGGCGTTTTTAAAGTTTTGAAGCTTTCTTCTTTCCTTGTTTGTTGCTTGCTACATGGTTAGTAAAAACTTTCTTTTCTAACCCTATGCCTCTTTGTTTTAAATGGGGACAAGATCTAAGTAAGTGTCCCTTCTTGGAGCATTTAAAACAAAGTCTATCATCCTTGTTAATAATCAAGCCATTTTTAATGTAGGGACATGACCTAATCAAGTGCCCCTTTTCAAAGCATTCACTACACCTCTTAGTGTGAAGTGTGGCTTGATCATTACCTTGGATGTTACCTTTTGTAGAGGCGTGGTTGAGGCTTTTGGAGGAGGTATTGAATTTCATCTTTTGCTTCTTCCTCATGGCAATCCTCACGCCCTTGACATTTTCCTCAAGGGATTTAGTGCATGCCACGATTGTTCCTGTCTCAAGCTTCTTCACCATGTGGTCACGGTTATCTTGAGAAGGTTGAGCAATGCATTTCCCTTTTAGTTGTGTCAAGCTCATCTTTAGCCTCTCATTTTCTTCTTTGAGCTTTTGATATGAATCATCATTTGTTCCTGCAAACTTTAGCTCAAAGGAAGGTTTGCTTGTTGACGGACAACAAGCATTAGCACATGGTAATATAGTATCAATTTGAGTACATGTGCATGAGTGAGGTTGTTGGGATTTTAAGTTTTCTATCACAACCTCATGAGCAATATTTAATATGATATGATCATCCATAAGATTTTCATAAGAACATAGAAGCATATCATATTTTTCTTGAAAAGCTAGATTTTCAACTTTTAGCTTTTCTACTTGGTCCTTAAGCGAGATATTCCTATTTACTAATTGAGCGATACAATGTAAAGCGTTATCTTGCTCAATTGAAATAGTTTCATACCTTTGGACCAAATCAACATGAGAGCACTTTAGCTCCTCATGTTCTTTAGTCAACTCGTCAAAGTGTAGCATTTTTATAGAGAGAACATCTTCTTGCCTTTGATGAGCTTCGCTTTGCTCTCTCGCTCTTTCTAGAAGTTTGAGCATAACCGCCTTATCTTCTTGGCTTAGGTGAGCGTAGAGATGCAAGAAGCTTCTTTCTTCCTCTTCATCCTCATTTGTCCTTCCGCTATCATTTTCATTAGCCACACAACATATGTGGGAATCGAAATGGGAAGACAAACCTTTTGGAGAGGTGGATTCATCATTTGGTCTCCATCGTTCATTTTCTTCTTCTTCCTTGCAAGGGTTAGTATCACAAATACCAAAGGAAGTAGAAGCACAAAATGAACTATCATGTTTGGACTCATTACATTTGCTTTTAATTCTAGTCCAAATATCATGCGCATCATGGATGGATTCGTCATAATTTGATATGAAGGCACGATAATCTTCTTTGCTAAGAGAATTGCTTAAGATGTCAAAAGCTAGGTAGTTTAAGCGAAAACATCTTTGATCCTCCTCGGAGATAATTTTTCCATTAAAACTAGGAGGGAAGATACTCTTGTCTATAATTTGTTCTAATCGAGGATCTAGAGTTCTAAAAGCATTTAGTACACTAGATGACCATGAATCATAGTTAGAACAATCATCAAATAAAATCTCAAGAGTTACCTCCTTCCGAGTTGTGTTCTCTTGGGTCTTCTTGTTCTTTTGGGATCTTCTACGAGCCATCACTTCGAGTTGTTAGACTCAAGATGAAGTGCCTAGCTCTGATACCAATTGAAAGTCGCCTAGAGGGGGGGGGTGGATAGGCAAAACCTGAAAATTAAAACTTTATCCCCCAACTAGATCCCTTGATTAGTGGTTAGAACAAGATATACAAATATAGGAGAATAAAAACTAAGTTCTTGCTTGTAAAGAGTATTGCGCTTAAATAATGCGGAAGAGATAAATCAATACTACTAACAAGTTTATGAGAATAGAGCAAGAAGGCTTAGGTGGGAAGAGCAATGCTTTCTTGCAAAGTGTTGCTTTACTAAATGAGGATTTAACTTGAAGCAACACCAAATAATATTGACAAAGAATAGCACAAGAAAACTTAGAGGAAAGGAGAACAAACAAATCACAAGTCAATAAACACAATGGACACATGTGATTTGTTTTACCGAGATTCGGCCCTCGAAGGCCTAGTCCCCGTTGAGGAGTCCACTTAAGGACGGGTCTTTTTCAACCCTTTCCCTCTCTCCACCGATCACCCAAGGATCGGCGAGCTCTTCTTCTTCTCAAGGATCACTCACGATCCCACAAGGACCACCACACTCTTTGGTGTCTCTTGCTAGCTTTTACAAGCCTCCAAAACTTTGGAGGAAGTTCAATGGGAGTCA
Source organism: Zea luxurians (assembly GCA_029449295.1). Taxonomy (NCBI): domain Eukaryota; kingdom Viridiplantae; phylum Streptophyta; class Magnoliopsida; order Poales; family Poaceae; genus Zea; species Zea luxurians. The sequence goes on along the minus strand of JAOPSE010000227.1, from coordinate 673,443 downwards.
AAACTCCACGCACAAATGAACACAAAGATGTAGCACACACTATCTCTCAATGAATCTCACAAGGCGCTAGGGCTAAACTCAATTGAGTAGCTCTCAATTGCTTGCTCTCTCTTTTGTGGCACTTGTGTTGGTTGTAGTGGACTAAATCTTGTGTATAGGATGGATCAATGAATATATGTGGTTGGGAGGGCTTGAGTATGTCAACTAGATGACTTGGAATGTTGCTTGGGCTCCCACCCATTGAAGTGGCCGGTTGGGGTGGTATTTATAGCCACCAACCAAAATCTAGCCGTTGGTGAAGGCTGTCTGTCGCATGGTGCACCGGACAGTCCGGTGCACACCGGATAGTGTCTGGTGCGCCAGCCACGTCACCAGGCCGTTGGGTTCCGACCGTTGGAGCTCTGACTGCTGGGCCCGCCTGGATGTCCGGTGGCGCACCGGACATGTACTGTAGAGTGTCCGGTGCGCCGTCTCGCGTGTGCCTGACTTCTGCGCGCTCTGGCGCGCATTCAATGCCCCTGCAGGTGACTGTTGCGCGCGAACTAGCCGTTGCCCCGCTGTCACACCGGACAGTCCGGTGTGCACCGGACATGTCCGGTGAATTATAGCGAAGCGGATTCCCGAAGCTAGTGAGTTCAGAGTCGCTTCTCCTTGGAGCACCGGACACTGTCTGGTGTACACCGGACAGTCCGGTGAATTATAGTGCGGCGACTCTGAGTTTTCCCGAAGGTACGAAGTTTAGCTTGGAGTCCCCTGGTGCACCGGACACTGTCCGGTGGTGCACCGGACAGTCCGGTGCGCCAGACCAGGGTGCCTTCGGTTATCCCTTTGCTCTCTTTTATTGAACCCATTCTTGGTCTTTTTATTGGCTTGTTGTGAACCTTTGGCACCTATAGAACTTATAGACTAGAGCAAACTAGTTAGTTCAATTATTTGTGTTGGGCAATTCAACCACCAAAATCAATTAGGAAATAGGTGTAAGCCTAATTCCCTTTCAGGTACCCTAGGGGATCCACATTTGATTTAATTGGTTATTCCGATGCCGATTGGGCAGGGTGTAAAATTAATAGAAAGAGCACATCGGGGACTTGCCAGTTCTTGCGAAGATCTCTGGTGTCTTAGGCTTCAAAGAAGCAAAATTTTGTGGCTCTTTCAACCGCCGAAGCCGAGTATATTGCCGCAGGCCATTGTTGCGCGCAATTGCTTTGGATGAGGCAAACCCTTAGGGACTATGGTTACAAATTAACCAAAGTTCCTCTTCTATGTGATAATGAGAGTGCAATCCGCATGGCGGATAATCCCGTTGAGCATAGCCGCACTAAACACATAGCCATTCGGTATCATTTTCTAAGGGATCACTAACAAAAGGGGGATATCGAGATCGCATATGTTAGCACCAAAGAACAATTAGCCGATATCTTTACCAAGCCATTGGATGAACAAACTTTTACCAAACTTAGGCATGAGCTAAATATTCTTGATTCTAGAAACTTTTAATGATGTTTTGCACACATAGCTCATATATATACCTTTGGTCATCTCTTTCATGTGCTATGACTAATGTGTTCTTTCAAGTCCATTTCATGCTAAGTCATAGATTGAAAGGGAAAAGGAGTCTTCGGCGAAGACAAGGCTTCCACTCCGCTCCATCGAATCATTCATCCTTCGCCGTCACTCCACACAACTCTCCAACTTTGGTATAATCTTCACTTCTATACTTCCATCCAAAGGGGGAGAGAGTAGTTTCAAAGGGCTTATATTTCACTCAAGCATCCGTTTTTGGCGATTCATGCCAAAGGGGGAGAGAGTATTAGCCCAAAGCAAAAGGACCGCACCACCACCAATTTCAAAAAATGTAGTCTTTTATTTGGTATTAAAAGAAGTTTTTTCAATTAGTATCTTATTTTGATATAATTTCAAATTGGCATACCCTCTTCAAAATTAATATCTAAAACCCTCTTGAACACTAAGAGGAGGATTTCATTAAGGGGGAGTTTTGTTTTGTCGGGGACCATAATTATGGGTACCCTCAAGACTCCTAAATCTCAGCAGGTAACCCCCATCATCACAAAGCTGCAAAGGCCTGATGGGTGCGATTAAGTCAAGGATCGGTCCATTCGAGGGACGAGATCACGCCTCGCCCGAGCCCAGCCTCGGGCAAGGGCAGCCGACCCCGGAGGATCTACGTCTCGCCCAAGGACCCCCTCCAGCAACGGACACAGCTTCGGCTCGCCCGAGGCCCAGTCTTCACCAAGAAGCAACCTTGGCCAAATCGCCACGCCAACCGACCAAATCGCAGGGGCATTTAATGCAAAGGTGGCCTGACACCTTTATCCTGACGCACGCCCTCCAGTCAACAGAGCCGAAGTGACGGCAGTCACTTCACCGCTCCACTGACCGGTCTGACAAGAGGACAGCGCCGCCTGCGCCGCTCCGACTGCTGAGCCACTCGACAGAGTGAGGCTGACAGCAGCCAAGTCCAGCCCTAGGCGCCATGGGAAACTCCGCTCCGCCCGACCCCAGGGCTCGGACTCGTGCTCGGCCCCAGAAGACGACGAACTCCGCTCCGCCCGACCCCAGGGCTCGAACTCGGGCTCGGCCCCGGAAGATGACGAACTCCGCTCCGCCCGACCCCAGGGCTCGGACTCGGGCTCGGCCCCGGAAGACGACGAACTCCGCTTCGCCCGACCCCAGGGCTCGGACTCGGGCTCGGCCCCGAAAGACGACGAACTCCGCTCCACCCGACCCCAGGGCTCGGACTCGGGCTCAGCCCCAGAAGACGACGAACTCCGCTCTGCCCGACCCCAGGGCTCGAACTCGGGCTCAACCCCGGAAGACGACGAACTCCGCTTCGCCCGACCCCAGGGCTCAGACTCGGGCTCAGCCCCAAAGGACGACGAACTCCACTTCGCCCGACCCCAAGGTTTGGACTCAGCCCTGGCCTCAGCCGACGGTCTCCGCCTTGTCTGACCCGGGGGCTCGGACTCGACCTCGACCTTGGGAGACATACTCGACCTTGACCTCGGAGGAGCCTCCACCTCGCCCAACCTAGGGCATGGACCGACCACGTCAACAGGAGGCGCCATCATTACCCTACCCCAAGCTGACTCAGGCTACGGGGAACAAGACCGGCGTCCCATCTGGCTCGCTCCACTATACGAGTAATGATGGCGCCCCGCACGCTCTATGACGACGGCGGCTCTCAGCCCCCTTACGGAAGCAAGAGGACGTCAGCAAGGACTCGACAGCCCCGACAGCTGTCCTTCCGCCAGGCTCCAGCGCTCCTCCGACGGCCATGACACCATACGAACTGGGTGCCAAAACCTCTCCGGCTGCCACGATGGCATGTACTTAGGGCGCTAGCTCTCCTCCGCTAGACACGTTAGCACACTGCTACACCCCCCATTGTACACCTGGATCCTCTCCTTACGTCTATAAAAGGGAGGTCCAGGGCCCTCTTACAGAGGGTTGGCCGCGCGGGGAAGGACGGGACGGCGCTCGCGCAAGGCCGCTCGCTCCCTCCCGCGTGGACGCTTGTAACCCCCTACTGCAAGCACACCCGACCTAGGCGCGGGGCTAACACGAAGGCCGCGGGTTCCACCTCCCACGCCTGTCTCCCTCCGGCTGCTCTCCCCCCTTCGCGTTCCGCCTCGCGCCGACCCATCTGGGCTGGGGCACGCGGCGACAATTTACTCGTCGGTCCAGGGACCCCCCGGGGTTGAAACGACGACAGTTGGCGCGCTAGGTAGGTGCCTGTTGCGTGTTGACGAACACCTTCCCGTCAAGCTCTAGATGGGCAGTCTCCAGCAACCACTCCAGTCCGGGACGGTGCTCCATTTTGGGAGTCTTGAGTTCATGTCCCTCGACGGCAGCTACGACATGATACTCCTTCCCCCGCCGCGCGACAGCGACAATGGCGGTCGACAACCCGCCCGCCGGCGGGGAAATCGACGACGCCTTCCCCACGTGGTGGAAGGACGACATTCGGGCTTGTCCCGTCCCCTCCCCCGCCGACAGAGGAGGAGGCAGGGCAACCAAGGCCAAGCAGGAGGCGGCACCTCGTTGGCTGTCGAGCGAGTCGACGGCGTCGGTGCCCCAACAGAGAGCGCGTCGGGCATCGGCCTCGCGTCTGAGACGAAGACGAGCGCCGTCTCCCCGCAACACACCAACCTCAAGCAAACGGACAACGCCAGCACGCTCACGAAGGACTTGCTGGGCGTCACCCTCGTACCTGAGACGACGGTGCAGTCAGTCCCTGACGTGACTTCGTCACCGCCCGTCGACCAAAAGGTACCGACCGATTCCCATCTCGCGCCTTTTGGATTCGGCCTCGACCCGCCAAGCAACTCCGCTTCGGTGGACATTCTCATAGAGGCGAGTCCAAACCCTCTGGGGTATCGTGTGCGGTCACCCTGGGACCGGCTGACGGCCATCTCGACCTATGGGCCCTCGGGGTCCGAGGAAGATGGCGAGCCCGACCTCTGGTTGGATTTCTCCGGACTTGGTAACCCCAGTGCCGTGCGGGACTTCATGACCGCATGCGACTACTGCCTTTCCGACTGTTCCGACGGTAGCCACAGCCTCGGCGACGAGGACTGCGGTCCAAGTCGCGAATGTTTCCACGTCGATCTAGGGGGTCCCGGCGAAGGCAACCATCTTGGTATACCGGAGAACAGTGATCCCCCTAGGCCCGTGCCTCGCGTTGACATCCTTCGGGAGCTAGTTGTGGTCCCCGTCCCGGCGGGGGGTCATGACTCACAGCTCGAGCAAATCCGCGAGATGCAGGCCAGGCTCGACGAGGGAGTAGGAACGCTTGAGCCGATCCGCCGGGACATTGGGCAGGAATGGGCGGGCCAACCTCCGGCCGGAGAAGCGCGTCATCTCCCCCAGGGCATCCAACACCGCATCGCCGACGACGTCAGGGTAAGGCCGCCATCGGTTTCCAGTGGAGTCGGCCAAAACCTGGCCACAGCGGCAATACTTCTCCGCGCGATGCTGGAGCCATCAACCACCAAGGGGCGGCGTATCCAGGGAGAGCTCAAGAATCTCCTGGAGGACGCCGCGGTCCGACGGGTCGAAAGCTCCGCCTCCCGAAGGAAGGGGTACCCCTCGGAACATCGCGCCGCGACTTCCCGATTCATGCGGGAAGCTTCGGTCCACACCGGGCGCACGCGCAACACAGCGCCTGCAGCCCCGGGTCGCCTCGGCAACGAGCACCATCACCGCAGCCGTCGGGCCCACCTCGACGAGAGGGTGTGCCGAGGCTACCACCCCAGGCGTGGGGGACACTACGATAGCGGGGAGGATCGGAGTCCTTCGCCCGAACCACCCGGTCCGCAGGCTTTCAGCCGCGCCATACGACGGGCGCCGTTCCCGACCCGGTTCCGAGCCCCGACTACTATCACAAAGTACTCGAGGGAGATGAGACTGGAACTGTGGCTCGCGGACTATCGGCTGGCCTGCCAACTGGGTGGAACGGACGATGATAATCTCATCATCCGCAACCTCCCCCTGTTCCTCTCCGACACCGCTCGAGCCTGGCTGGAGCACCTGCCTCCGGGGCAGATCTCCAACTGGGACGACCTGGTCCAAGCCTTCGCCAGCAATTTCCAAGGCACGTACGTGCGCCCTGGAAACTCCTGGGATCTCCGAAGCTGCCGCCAGCAGCCGGGAGAGTCTCTCCGAGACTACATCCGGCGATTCTCGAAGTAGCGCACCGAGCTACCCAACGTCACTGATTTAGATGTCATCGGCGCGTTCCTCGCCGACACCACCTGTTGCGACCTGGGGAGCAAGCTGGGTCGCAAGACCCCCACCAGGGCGAGCGAGCTGATGGACATCGCCACCAAGTTCGCCTCTGGCCAGGAGGCGGTTGAGGCCATCTTCCGGAAGGACAAGCAGCCCCAGGGCCGCCCACCATAAGATGTTCCCGAGGTGTCAACTCAGCGCGGCACCAAGAATAAAGGCAAGAAGAAGTCGCAAGCGAAACGTGACGCCGCCGACGCGGACCTTGTCGCTGCCGCCGAGTACAAGAACCCTCGGAAACCTCCCGGAGGTGCCAACCTCTTCGACAAGATGCTCAAGGAGCCATGCCCCTATCATCAGGGGCCCGTCAAGCACACCCTTGAGGAAAGTGCCATGCTTCGACGCCACTTTCACAAGGTCGGGCCACCCGCGGACGGTGGCAAGGCTCTCGACGACGCTAAGAAGGAAGATCACAGGGCAGGAGAGTTCCTCGAGGTCCGCGACTGCTTCATGATCTACGGTGGGCAAGTGGCAAACGCCTCGGCTCGGCACCGCAAGCAAGAGCGTCGGGAGGTCTACTCGGTAAAGGTGGCGGCGCCAATCTACCTAGACTGGTCCGAAAAGCCCATCACCTTCGACCAGGCCGACCATCCCGACCATGTGCCGAGCCCGGGGAAATACCCGCTCGTTGTCGACCCCATCATCGGCAACGTCAGGCTCACCAAGGTCCTCATGGACGGAGGCAGCAGCCTCAACATCATCGACGCCGAGACCCTCGGGCTCCTGCGGATCGATCTGTCCTCGGTCCGGACGGGTGCTGCGCCTTTCCATGGGATCATCCCCAGGAAGCGCGTCCAACCCCTCGGACAACTCGATCTACCCGTTTGCTTTGGGACGCCCTCCAACTTTCGAAGGGAGACCCTCACGTTCGAAGTGGTCGGGTTTCGAGGAACCTACCACGCAGTGTTGGGGAGGCCATGCTACGCCAAGTTCATGGCCATCCCCAACTACACCTACCTCAAGCTCAAGATGCCAGGCCCCAACAGGGTCATCATCGTCGGGCCCACGTACCGACACGCGTACGAATGCGACGTGGAGTGCGTGGAGTACGCCGAGGCCCTCGCCGAGTCCGAGGCCCTCATCGTCGACCTAGAGAACCTCTCTAGGGAGGCGCCAGACGTGAAGCGCCACACCGGCAACTTCGAGCCAGCAGAGACGGTTAAGTCCGTTCCTCTCGACCCCTGCAACGACGCCTCCAAGCAGATCTGGATCGGCTCCGAGCTCGACCCCAAATAGGAAGCAGTGCTCGTCGACTTTCTCCGCGCAAACGCCGATGTTTTCGCGTGGAGTCCCTCGGACATGCCCGGCATACCGAGGGAAGTCGCCGAGCACTCGCTGGATATCCGAGCTAGAGCCCGACCCGTGAAGCAACCTCTGCGCCAATTCGACGAAGAAAAGCGCAGAGCCATAGGCGAGGAGATCACAAGCTAATGGCGGCAGGGTTCATCAAAGAGGTATTCCATCTCGAATGGCTTGCCAACCCTGTGCTTGTGAGAAAGAAAGGAGGGAAATGGCGGATGTGTGTAGACTACACTGGTCTAAACAAAGCATGTCCGAAAGTTCCCTACCCTCTGCCTCGCATCGATCAAATCGTGGATTCCACTACTAGGTGCGAAACCCTGTCTTTCCTCGATGCCTACTCAGGGTATCACCAGATCAGGATGAAAGAGTCCGACCAGCTCGCGACTTCTTTCATCACACCCTTCGGCATGTACTGCTATGTTACCATGTCGTTCGGCTTGAGGAATGCGAGTGCAACGTACCAACGGTGCATGAACCATGTGTTCGGCGAACACATTGGCCGAACGGTCGAGGCCTACGTCGATGACATTGTAGTCAAGACGAGGAAAGCCTCCGACCTCCTTTTCGACCTTGAAGTGACATTCCAATGTCTCAAGGCGAAAGGCGTGAAGCTCAATCCCGAAAAGTGTGTCTTCGGGGTTCCCCGAGGCTTGCTCTTGGGGTTCATCATCTCCGAGCGGGGCATCAAGGCCAACCCGGAGAAGATCGCAGCTATCACCAGCATGGGGCCCATCAAGGACTTGAAAGGCATACAGAGGGTCATGGGATGCCTCACGGCTCTGAGCCGTTTCATCTCGCGCCTCGGTGAAAGAGGCCTGCCTCTGTACCGCCTCTTAAGGAAGGTCGAGTGCTTCGCTTGGATCCTTGAGGCCGAGGAAGCCCTCGGGAACCTGAAGGTGCTCCTCACGAACGCGCCCGTCTTGGTGCCCCCCGCTGTCGGAGAAGCCCTCTTGATCTACGTCGCTGTGACCACTCAGGTGGTTAGCGCTGCGATTGTGGTTGAGAGACGAGAAGAGGGGCATGCATTGCCCGTCTAGAGGCCAGTCTACTTCATCAGTGAGGTACTGTCCGAGACCAAGATCCGCTACCCACAAATTCAGAAGCTGCTGTACGCAGTGATCCTGACGCAGCGGAAGTTGCGACACTACTTCGAGTCTCATCCGGTAACTGTGGTGTCATCCTTCCCCTGGGGGAGATCATCCAGTCCCAAGAGGCCTCGGGTAGAATTGCAAAGTGGGCGGTGGAGATCATGGGCGAGACGATCTCGTTCGCCCCCCAGAAGGCCATCAAGTCTCAGGTCTTGGCGGACTTCGTGGCTGAATGGGTCGACACCCAGCTCCCAACAGCTCCGATCCAACTGGAACTCTGGACCATGTTTTTCGACGGGTCGCTGATGAAGACGGGGGCCGGCGCGGGCCTGCTCTTCATCTCACCCCTCGGGAAGCACCTACGCTACGTGCTACGCCTCCACTTCCCGGCGTCCAACAACGTGGCTGAGTACGAGGCTCTGGTAAACGGGTTGCGAATCGCCATCGAGCTAGGGGTCCAACGCCTCAACGCTTGCGGTGACTCGCAGCTCATCATCGACCAAGTCATGAAGAACTCCCACTGCCGCGACCCGAAGATGGAAGCCTACTGCGATGAGGTTCGGCGCCTGGAAGACAAGTTCTACGGGCTCGAGCTCAACCACATCGCCCGACGCTACAACGAGACTGCGGACGAGCTGGCTAAAATAGCCTCGGGGCGAACAACGGTTCCCCCCGGACGTATTCTCCCGAGACCTGCATCAACCCTCCATCAAGACCGACGACACGCCCGAGCCCGAGAAGGCCTCGACCCAGCCCGAGGCACCCTCGGCTCAGACCGAGGTACCCTCGGCTCAGTCTGAGGTACCCTCGGCTTGGCCCGAGGCACCCTCAGCTCAACCCGAGGCGCCCCCGGCTCGGCCCGAGCTACCCTCGGCCCCAGAGGGTGAGGCACTGCGCATCGAGGGGGAGCGGGGCGAGGTCACGCCTAATCGAAACTGGCAGACCTCGTACCTGCAATATCTCCACCGAGGAGAGCTACCCCTCGACCAAGCCGAAGCTCGGCGGTTGGCGCGGCGCACCAAGTCGTTCGTCTTGCTGGGAGATGGGAAGGAGCTCTACCACCGTAGCCCCTCAGGCATCCTCCAGCGATGCATTTCCATCGCCGAAGGCTAGGAGCTCCTACAAGAGATACACTCGGGGGCTTGCGGCCATCACACATCTCCTCGAGCCCTTGTTGGAAACGCCTTCCGACAAGGTTTCTACTGGCCGACGGCGGTGGCCGACGACGGTGGCCGACGCCACTAGAATTGTCCGCACCTGCGAAGGGTGTCAGTTCTACGCGAGGCAAACCCACCTGCCCGCTCAGGCTCTGCAGACCATACCCATCACCTGGCCGTTTGCTGTGTGGGGTCTGGACCTCGTCGGCCCCTTGCAGAAGGCACCCGAGGGCTACACGCACCTATTGGTTGCCATCAACAAATTCTCCAAGTGGATCGAGGTCTGACCCCTAAACAGCATCAGGTCCGAACAGGCGATGGCGTTCTTCACCAACATCATCCATCTCTTTGGGGTCCCGAACTCCATCATCACTGACAACGGCACCCAGTTCATCGGCAGAAAGTTCCTGGACTTCTGCGAGGATCACCACATCCGGGTGGACTGGGCCGTCGTGGCTCACCCCATGACGAATGGGCAAGTAGAGCGGGCTAACGGCATGATCCTGCAAGGGCTCAAGCCGTGGATCTACAACGACCTCAACAAGTTCGGCAAGCGATGGATGAAGGAGCTCCCCTCGGTGGTCTGGAGTCTGAGGACAACGCCGAGCCGAGCCACGGGCTTCACACCGTTCTTTCTAGTCTATGGGGCCGAGGCCATCTTGCCCACAAACTTAGAATACGGTTCCCCAAGGATGAGGGCCTATGCCGACCAAAGCAATCAAGCTAATCGAGAAGACTCACTGGACCAGCTGGAAGAGGCTCGGGACATGGCCTTACTACACTCGGCGCGGTACCAGCAGTCCCTGCAACGCTACCACGCCCGAGGGTTTCGGTCCCGAGACCTCCAGGTGGGCGACCTGGTGCTTCGGCTGCGACAAGACGCCCGAGGGCGGCACAAACTCACGCCTCCCTGGGAAGGGCCGTTCGTCGTCTCCAAGGTTCTGAAGCCCGAACATACAAGCTGGCCAACAGTCAAGGCAAGGTCTACAGCAACGCTTGGAACATCCAACAGCTACGTCGCTTCTACCCTTAAGATGCTTCCAAGTTATTCGTACACCCCGTTCACACACAAAGTATGGTCGTCAAGGAAGGGTCAGCCTTGCCTCGGTAAAGCCCGACCCTCCCTCGGGGGCTAGAAGGGGGGAACCCCCTCTGCGTCGAAATTTTCCTCGAAAAAAGAAAAAAATCTTTTCTGCCAGAATATCTTTCGTGCTTTTCGACTACTTCGAAAGTGGATCCTGAAAACGACGGAGTACACGTAAGCAGCCAAGGCTGACCGAGCCGAGGGACTCCTACGCCTCTGGGATACGGATACCTCACTCATCACCTTCTGCGATAAGTAACTCGCGCTCGGATAAGTGATTCCGCGGACCGAACAAGTCTTTACGCTCGAAAGCTCCTCTGCCGGAACGATTTTTCGGGCCTTCTCGACTGCGTCGGTGACAGAACCGTATGGACGAGTAAGAGTGCGCGTAAGCGGCATGGCCGACCGAGCCGAGGGATTCCTACGCCTCCGGGATACGGATACCTCACTCATCACCTTCCGTGAAAAGCAACTCTCGCCCGCACAAACAATTCTGTTACCGACAAATAAGTCCGGATACTCGAAACAAGAGGAAAAGGGACACAACTTCACAACACGACGACAGTGTGTTTGGGCCTCGGCGGCCGTAGAAAACATACACACACTACAAGACAACCCGATCCTACAGGCTCGGACGTCGACAGTTGAAGGGGGCAGTGGCACCCTCGGCGTCAACTGCACCTTCGGTGGGGTCTGACCTAGCCTCGGACGGCGACGCGGTTGGAGGATCTCCACTCTGAAGGACGACATCAGCACCACACCCGGGCCATCGCCGCTAGGGTCTTCTCCAGGAATCCGGCTCGAGCAGACGGCTCGGCCGGCCACCCCGAGGCCTCGGCCAGCTGACCCCCGAAGACATCAGCCCGGCTTGTGGCCTCAGTAGCTCAACTCCGGCGTCGGTCCCACCAGTGGACGACCCGGCCAGGCTCCGGTCGACCAAATCTTCTTTTCGAGCCAACTCTGCCTCTGTCCATGCTGACACCGCTACCTCCGGCTTCGGCTCATCGAAGGGCGGCCGAGGGTTCCTTTAACTAAGCAGGAGAAGCCTCGGACAGCAAGGCCGACCGAGCCGAGGGACTCCTACGCCTCCGGGATACGGATACCTCACTCGTCACCTTTGCACGAGGCGACTCACGCTCGGTGAAGCGGTTCAGATAGTCGACAGGCGAGTCTTAGTGCTCGAAATGAGGAAAAAACATGGCTCCGCGCCGAAAATACATACATGTTCAGGCCCCGACAACCACAATGAACAAAAGACCGGCACACAAGGTGCCAATACAAACGGAACACCGGTTCCACCTCCGCAGGTACGAACAACCCCACACGATTGGGGGGCCTGCGGAGCAACAGAAGGCCGACAGCTGGCCCACCGCCACCCGCTCCGGCAGCAGCGACAACGACCTCCGCCCCGGGCGGCGAAGCAGCTTCAGCAACGGCTTCCGGGCGGGTGCTACGGCAGGAGGGCTCTCGCCCACGAAGGACGAGAACCAGCCATTCAAGCCGGGGGACAGAGGTCCGGGGGTGCATGCAGAGTTGGCAATCTCGTCGGCAGAGAAGCCTTCTCCAGCTGCCACCACCTCAACACCGCGCCAGCGGGCGCCGGGCGCCTCAAGGCGCACCGACAAGTCCTCGCCCTCGCCGGAGCCACCCAGAACATGAGCGCCGCCCTCGTGGCGGACGACGTGCTGGGTGACCCTCTGATGCGGCTGTCGGCGCGAGGAAGACCTGGACGTGGCCGGCCTGCACGCGGCGCGACCATCGTCCGGACGAAGGACGGAATGCTGCACCCTGGTTGGGCAGCGGCAGTCCGCCTTCCCTGGCGTGGCTAAGGAAAGCCTCCGTGGGGCTGGAAGATGCCTTTCTCCCCCAGACGCCGGGGGAAGAAAAGGGTTGCCGACCCACACGAAGGCAGCCTCCCGGCTCGCCTCACCCTCCGCCCCAGCAAGGATGATGAAGATCCTTGGAGCTGAGGGCGGGGCAGAGGTTGCAGCCCGGTTCGCTTCTCCCCGCCATCAAGCTGGAGGTCACCGTCTTGGGTGACCACCAGCGAGGGGATGCAGCCGGGCTGCATGATGAAAATCCTTGAAGCCGAACGATGGCTGAAAGGTACCGACTTCCTCGAAGTTGCGTCCCTCCGACGACAAGGCAGAAGGATTGCGGGCGTCCCCCATCCGGGGGCTTGGAAGGTGGAAAGACGCAACGCATAAGGGAACGCAAAGACATGGTCGCTTTTTAAGGGGGTCACCCTCCTTTTAAAGGCGACTCTCCCTACTTGCGTCCCCAGCCGTCGTGGGCTGAGTCTTCTCCAACGCGCTCCAAGGTCCTCCCCCTACGGCGTGGGGGCTGGTCCCACGCGTCATACAAACTGACCCAGGGCAGAAGAAGCCAAACCGCCGCGCGCGGTGCATGCAACCGCCCGGCGGTTACAAGCATTCCTCCACTTTCGCCTAGACCAGCGGGTGAAAGGGCGGACAGCCATGCAGGCGGCATGCAACCGCGCCAAGTGGGTGCGCCCCTCCGACTTCCAACGCACCCAGCATGGAGGCCCAGGCCCACACGTCATGCAACCGGCGCGCCGGATGCTACGTGCGAGCAACTGCACCGCCACTCGCACCATTACTGCGCCTCCTCAACTGCGGAACCAGTACCGCGACTCGAGGCAACCGTGCGTATGACCCAGCAGTGCCAGCCAGGCGCGACGGTCAATACGGCCAAAAATGGGCCGGCAGTAATGGCGGTGGCAGGCGGGCATGAGCAGCGGTCACGTCGTCAGCCAAGCTTATGTCCCATCCAGGGGCAGTGAGAGAACCCTCTCTCACTGCATGAAGACGGCGCGCCCGTGTTCCGTTCCTCGAATGGCTCACACATGCGCAACGGCTGCCTCGCGAACCACTCGCCCCGTCGCATTAACTCAGCGGCGGGACGGGCGGCGCCTCAGGCAGGAGAAGCAAGCGACGCTTCGCCTTCGCCATAATGACCGCGTCGAAAAAGGTATGCCATGTCATTCGATTTCGTATCCTTTTCCTTTTCCTCTTTCTCTGTCTTACAACAGGGACCGGGAAAGGGGGATACCTCGAAAAGGATCCTTCTCCGTGAAGGAAACAGGCCCCGAGCCTCCCTACTGATAAGAGGTTCAAAGGATAGCCCCTCGGAGGGGTTCAACGGCCGCCTAAGAGCGCTTGGGTTCTGCGCCCACTACTGGTCAGAGGTTCGATGGCCGGCCCCTCGGAAGGGTTCAACGGCCGCCTCAGGCCACTCGGGCTCCACGCCCACTACTGATCAGGGGTTCATAGGCTGGCCCTCGAAGGGTTCACAATCGCCTCAGACACAGAGCGAGGGATGACCCTGGGTACGTTCGATACATAACCAAGGCTCGGGCTACGCTCCCGAGGTACCCTAGGACATTTCCGAGACCAGTGGGAACGATCTTGTAATGGAATCCCATCAGAGGGAGGCATCGAGCCCTCGGACCCCGTCAAAAGGGGACCGGGTCCGACAGATCACCCGCAGGTACTTTTGGAGCGCGCCTCCGGGCCTCTAGCCGACCCCTAACAAATGGGGCACGGGCGTCCACTCGGATTACCCGCTAGCAGCTCACCGGAGACACCATGTTCGGCGCCCTCCGAGGGCAACATGGCGCTTCCCCCCTCCTCCTTGCGGAAAGGTGACGCAGGGGCGTATGTAAAAAAAGTCGAGTCTGTCCTTGACCGTCCTCTCGCCCTGTGCAGAGGCTCGGGGGCTGCTCTCGCAAACCCAGCTCCAGCCAAACCGTTGATAGCGTCAACATACCAGCCCGAGAACTTGGGACCCGACCGTGCACCCGGGCTACGGCCAGCTCGCATGAGGGAACAACCAGACCAGCCGAAGTGTTGCGAAACGCACTAAGACCTCGAAGGAGTCAAACTACTCCTCCGAGGCCTCGGGGGCTACACCCGGCGGGTGCGCTCGCGCGCACCCACTGGAACAAAATGCAACCAAAAAAGGCTGGTCCCCTTGCAAAAAAGTGCGGCAAAAGCCTCCAAGCGAGTATTAACACTCCCTTCGAGGCTCGGGGGCTACTGTTGGGGACCATAATTAGGGGTACCCTCAAGACTCCTAAATCTCAGCTGGTAACCCCCATCAGCACAAAGCTACAAAGGCCTGATGGGTGCGATTAAGTCAAGGATCGGTCCATTCGAGGGACGCGATCACGCCTCGCCCTAGCCCAGCCTCGGGCAAGGGCAGCCGACCCCAGAGGATCTACATCTCGCCCGAGGACCCCCTCCAGCAACGGACACACCTTCGGCTCGCCCGAGGCCCAGTCTTCACCAAGAAGCAACCTTGGCCAAATCGCCACGCCAACCGACCAAATCACAGGGGCATTTAATGCAAAGGTGGCCTGACACCTTTATCCTGACGCACGCCCTCCAGTCGACAAAGCCGAAGTGACCGCAGTCACTTCGCCGCTCCACTGACCGGTCTGACAAGAGGACAGCGCCGCCTGCGCCGCTCCGACTGCTGAGCCACTCGACAGAGTGAGGCTGACAGCAGCCAAGTCCAGCCCTAGGCGCCATGGGAAACTCCACTCCGCCCGACCCCAGGGCTCGGACTCGGGCTCGGCCCCGGAAGACGACGAACTCCGCTCCGCCCGACCCTAGGGCTCGGACTCGGGCTCAGCCCCGGAAGACGACGAACTCCGCTCCGCCCGACCCTAGGGCTCGGACTCGGGCTCGGCCCCGGAAGACGACGAACTCCGCTCCGCCCGACCCTAGGGCTTGGACTCGGGCTCGGCCCCGGAAGATGACGAACTCCGCTCCGCCCGACCCCAGGGCTCAGACTCGGGCTCAGCCCCAGAAGACGACGAACTCCGCTCCGCCCGACCCCAGGGCTCGGACTCGGGCTCAGCCCCGGAAGATGACGAACTCCGCTTCGCCCGACCCCAGGGCTCGGACTCGGGCTCAGCCCCAAAGGACGACGAACACCACTTCGCCCGACCCCAGGGCTTGGACTCAGCCCTGGCCTCAGCCGATGGTCTCCGCCTTGTCCGACCCGGGGGCTCGGACTCGACCTCGACCTTGGGAGACAGACTCGACCTCGACCTCGGAGGAGCCTCCACCTCGCCCAACCTAGGGCACGGACCGACCACGTCAACAGGAGGCGCCATCATTACCCTACCCCGAGCTGACTCAGGCTACGGGGAACAAGACCGGCGTCCCATTTGGCTCGCTCCACTATACGAGTAATGATGGCGCCCCGCACGCTCTATGATGACGGCAGCTCTCAGCCCCCTTACGGAAGTAAGAGGACGTCAGCAAGGACTCGACAGCCCCGACAGCTGTCCTTTCGCCAGGCTCCAGCGCTCCTCCGACGGCCACGACACCACACGAACTGGGTGCCAAAACCTCTCCGGCTGCCACGATGGCATGTACTTAGGGCGCTAGCTCTCCTCCGCTAGACACGTTAGCACACTGCTACACCCCCCATTGTACACCTGGATCCTCTCCTTACGTCTATAAAAGGGAGGTCCAGGGCCCTCTTACAGAGGGTTGGCCGCGCGGGGAAGGACGGGACGGCGCTCGCGCAAGGCCGCTCGCTCCCTCCCGCGTGGACGCTTGTAACCCCCTACTGCAAGCACACCCGACCTGGGCGCGGGGCTAACACGAAGGCCACGAGTTCCACCTCCCACACTTGTCTCCCTCCGGCTGCTCTCCCCCCTTCGCGTTCCACCTCGCGCCGACCCATCTGGGCTGGGGCACGCGGCGACAATTTACTCGTCGATCCAGGGACCCCCCGGGGTCGAAACGCCGACATGTTTAGTCAAAGGAAAAGCGTTTGAACCTCAGGAGAAAATTTCAAAACTTGAAAATGCTTCTCAAAATCTTATTCATTTACCTTTGACTATTTGCAAAAGAACTTTGAAAAGAATTTCCAAAACATTTTGCAAAACAAAACATGTGGTGCAAGCGTGGTCCAAAATGTTAATAAGAAGAAAAGACATCCATGCACATCTAGTAAGTAATATTTATTGGTTTCATTCCAAGCAACCTTTGCACTTACATTATGCAAACTAGTTCAAATCTGCACTTCCATATTTGCTTTGGTTTGTGTTGGCATCAATCACCAAAAAGGGGGAGATTGAAAGGGAAATAGGCTTACACCTTTTTCTAATTGATTTTGGTGGTTGAATTGCCCAACACAAATAATTGGACTAACAAGTTTGCTCTAGATTATAAGTTTTACAGGTGCCAAAGGTTCACAATAGACCAATAAAATGACCAAGAAAGGGTTCAAACAAAGTGAGCTAAAGACAACCCAAAGGAACCTTGGTCTGGCGCACCGGACAGTGTCCGGTGCACCATCGGACAGTGTCTGGTGCACCAGGGAACTCGACGCTGAACTCGCTACCTTTAGGAAATTGGAGACCGCTCCGCTATAATTCACCGGACCGTCCAGTGCATGCACCGGACAGTGTCCGGTGGCACACCGGACTGTCCGGTGTGTCAGCGGAGCAACGGCTATTTCGCGCGCAACGGTCGACTGCAACGTATTTAATGCGCGCCTACGCACGCAGAGGTCAGAGCACGCACGGCAGGCGCACCGGACAGTCTACAGGACTTGTCCGGTGCACCACCGGACAGCCAGAAGACCCCACCTATCAGAGCTCCAACGGTCGAACCCTAACGGCCGAGTGACGTGGCTGGTGCACCGGACAGTGTCCGGTGGCGCACCGGACTGTCCGGTGCGCCTGTCGACAGCAGCCTCCACCAAACGGCTAGTTTGGTGGTTGGGGCTATAAATACCCCAACCACCCCACCATTCATTGCATCCAAGTTTTCCACCTTCCAACATCTTACAAGAGCTAAAGCATTTAATTGTAGACACAACCAAAGAGATCAAATCCTCTCCCAAGTCCGGAATCACTCCAAATCAAATAGTGACTAGAGAGAGTGACATTTGTGTTCATTTGAGCTCTTGCGCTTGGATTGCTTCTTTTCTTTCTCATTTCTTCTTGTGATAAACTCAATTGTAACCGAAGCAAGAGACACCAATTGTGTGGTGGTCCTTGCAGGGACTTAGTGTCCCGTGTGATTGAGAAGAGAAGCTCACTCGGTCTAAGTGACCGTTTGAGAGAGGGAAAGGGTTGAAAGAGACCCGGTCTTTGTGACCACCTCAACAGGGAGTAGGTTTGCAAGAACCAAACCTCGGTAAAACAAATCCTTGTGTCTCACTCTTTATTTGCTTGTGATTTGCTTTTCACCCTCTCTCTCGGACTCGCTTATATTTCTAACGCTAACCCGGCTTGTAGTTGTGATTAACTTTGTAAATTTCAGTTTCGCCCTATTCACCCCCTCTAGGCGACTTTCAGAAAGAAATTCCTTCTTCTTTAGCTTCATAATTCCTGAGGGGATGTGATGAGCGTGGAAGTTCTCCTAAAACTCCAGCCAAGTTATTGTATCCGCGTTGGGATGTGCCGCTGTGAAGGCATCCCACCAGTCGGACGCGGAACCCTCGAGTCTTCCCGAGGCGTACAAGACCTTCTCCTGGTCGTTGCACTAGGTGATGTCTAACTTCTTTCCAATGACCTTGAGCCAGTCATCGGCATCCAGAGGATCAACCGCATGAGAAAATGTCGGTGGATGATGACTCATGAAATCCCAGTGCTTATCTCTGACCGGGGTGCGTTCTGCTGTTGCTGCTGATGTTGCTGATTCTGCTGGTTCTGCTGAATTTGTTGAACAGCCGCAATGAGTCCTTGCAGAATCTGCATCTGGGCGGCGATGAACTGCTCCATATTGGGATTCGGTGGTGGTGGTGGTATCTGTTGACCACGCTGGTTCCGATTGTTGTTGGGTCCTTGACGTGCGTTCACCATCTGATTGGTCAGAGATTGAAATTCTTAGAGAAGTGGGGAGTAGAAAAGATTCTAGAGGGGAATATCCTAAATTTATTATTTTTTAATATGATCTTATGGCCATCATTCCATAAGACCATTGCACTCAAACAAAAATCCAACTCAAGCATATCAACCAATCACCATCACATGGTTGTTATTTATTAATAAGATAAATTAACAGAGTGTTCAACGTCTAACGCGAAGACTAACTTATTACACCATAACTCAAAGCATTTAAAGCAGCCTAGTGACGGATCCGGGCTCCCCATAGCGCAGCCTCTTGCAGGAAAGAGACAACGCCATGGCGGGGACCTGGGCTTCGGGTGGATCCAGTCCTTGCAGTTGGGCTTCCAGGGCTGCAATCCTGGCATGGGCATTCTCCAGCTCCAAGTGCACCCTAGAGAGATCCAGGGTGGCACTGTCTAGGTCGGTGTTGAGACCGGCCACTACACCAGCTAGGGTGTTGAGGCAATCCTCACCAGCTTCACCTGGGACGATGCTGGTCTGACTTCCTCCACTCAGACGCTGAGGAAGATGCCTGAACCTCGTGTTCTGCAGCTGCTGCCAGTAGGTGTGGCTGAGAGACCACAGGGTCTGTCTAGCAGCATCGCTGACCGAGGCAGCGTAGGTGGACAGTGGTGTCAGGGACTCGTGAGCAGACAGAGTCCTGAATCCCCTGTCCCCTGCATCCATCACCCTGACGTGGATGCGAGTGATGTAGTAGCAAGCCCGGGGAGGCTCGCTCAATCGCCTTGTTTCGTACAGGGGGCGGACGTAGGTGCCTAGCGCGTGCAGCACGTCTTGCATCAGGTTGGGGAAGTGCCTCGTCTCGAACATCGATGTGTAATGTTCGACAACAGGCCCAAACCCCATGAAATAGTCCTGCTGGGCGTAGTCAGCTTCCTCGTTGACATGTTCGTCTCCTCCTTCGTCATTGTCGTCGTCCTCATCATCGTCGTCCCCAGAGTCGTCGGGGTCGTCGCCTCCGGGTGCAGGTGCTTGGAAGGCTGGTGTAGGCGGTGCCGATGTCGATGAACTAGCTGCGAAGGCCAGGGACTCTGCCAACGGGGTGGGCGTCGGCAGCTGTTCCTCCGAGCTATCCTCCAGGATGACTCTATTCTCCACTCGAATTTGAGGGAGATCCACCGGAATTTCCTCGACTACCACTGGGTAGACCGGGATTTGCCGGGGCGGAGGGGCGTAGCTGGTGTTGATGCGGGTAGTTTGGAGAGTACGAACCATCTACAAGAGAAGAGTCAACTCAGTTGAAATTTTTAAAGAGGTAAGGCTGATAAAATAATTTATAAGAATGAAATTAGCAAGTTTTGAACAAACTAGGCTTTCCATTTCTAACTAGTCTAACGACCTAGGGTCAGCATACCTTTGATACCACTTCTGTCACACCCGGTTCCAGGGGGCAGAACCGAGTGCATAGCATATGTGTGCCAGGATCCATTTCCACACATATGTTGACGTCACAAGTGTAATATATCAAAAGACAATGCAATAAAGGCGTAAAGAGAGTAGAATACTTTATTACATCATCTGAAACATTGTATCTTTAACAAGTATCACATCAAAGTAAAGCAGAATTTAAATAACAGGGGCAATCTCCCATAGGAAGATGACCGGCACATCGTTAGACTTAGAATTCGTCGTCGATAAAATCTCCATCAAAGTCTCCAGCATCACCCTCTGATCAAAATATTAGCAATGGTGAGCTCACTTATGGTCGGGGCTCAGCAAGTGGGGGAAAAATTAATGCAGGTATAACAAGGTGAGGCTAAGGTTGAGCAGTAAGCATTTTAGTCGGTCGATATTTTATTAACAACACCTGTCTTACTAATAAGTGTGAATCCCAAATATCCCATTTAAATAGAGGAATATGAATATAACAAAAACACTTAAGTGAAACCACTTAAGCAAACCATTGACATATCATCGGATCTCAATTTCTTTCCATCTTCAAGTTCAATTATCATGTGAGGAGTCCAGGTCGCTCATAACCGGGAGCACGGCTGATATATCAGTTTTACACTCTGCAGAGGTGATACAACTTTACCCACAAGCCATGTATCCCATCTAGCCCGGGTTGATCGGACCATTAAACACTGCCGAGGTGAATGGCTAGGGATCCATTATGAGGCTTTCACAAAATACACTTAATACGAAGCAACCCGCTAAGGTTTCTAAAGACGATGGTGGTGACCCCCTGGGTGAGGTACCTTAGACAAGAATACGTCCCCATGTTAACGTGGGTTGCCAACACATACCGCTCCCCCTTTTGCCCATATTTCAGGTAAGGTTGCCAGGCACTAAGCATATAAAGCTAATTACCAAAGCCAGAGCCATGATAGCACTCGTGGTTGCACTGTTATCCTGGGTGGTCACTCCATGTTCCAATTAATTTGAAATAATGTTATCTTAACCATCGGGTTAATGTCATAATTGCCAATTTCAATTTTGGAACATTAATACCAATTAATGAGTGACATTAAAATCATTAAGTTGAGCGGTAGCATAAATTTTGCAAAGCTTAATTATTTCCCAGGGTAAACAAGGAATACATTTGGTAAATCTAGGAAATCCTTAATTAGGTAAAACCCATCAAATTATGCAGTATATCAAAAAGTAAACATTATTATATGCAATGATTGGGTACAAAAAGAATATGCAGAGGGAGAATCCACTTGCCTTGCTCAAACGTGTCCTGTGGTTCGTCTTCGAACGTATTCGAATCCTCTACCACACAGTCGGCTTCTAATAGAGTCGCACATCGCACATACAAAAATAAAACATACACCAATAAATAAACACGCACCATTATATAAACATACACCATTACATACACATTAACATATCACACTTATCACATCTTAAATACGTCCTAATCGCGTAAATACTTATTAATTCAATTATAGCTATTATTGTGAGTCCTAAATGATGAATTTATGAGTGGGTGCAATAAATACAATTTTAACTAGTATTAATATATTTTAACATCACCAATGAAAAATAAATGATAGTTATTGTCTTTAATACTAATAAATTAATTAATAGCTTTTATCCTTTTTATTTCTAACTCAAATTATTGAGTATAGCCAAAATGAGTTTAATATTCTAAAAATCCCTATAAATTATCAATTGAACTTTTTATAACACAAGCGATGTTATTTTGACATAAACTAGTACTTTACTAACTCTAAAAATTTAGGTGTTATATTTGCGAACATGTTTATTTGGCTAGTAGAAATCTACTTTCCATCCTACTAGTGATATTTTCTTCTCTCTTTATAAAAAAGAAAATATTAATAAATAATTAGTGATAAATCATCTAAAATCCTATATTGTTTGTATGACAGGAGTTCTATACTATTTTCTAAATTCATTAAAAGGAACCTATGACTATAATCCTCCAAGTAGTTTCTAAAGTTCATTGTAACCAAATTTAACTACAAAAAAATCCATATCTATCGTTTTTATCACCAACGTGCGACTACTAAATTCTCGTCATATTTCTCTAATCCAAAAATCAACGCATCGATTAACATGAATTGTCACGGTGCACTAATAATCGCAAATCTCTACCAAAAATTCCATAACGCATATACACATGAATTGTGGATCACACGTGTTCATATTACAACAACTAAATATACAATTCATGAATCGAATCAAAAGTAATTTATAAAATATTTTGGGTCGTCTTCAACCTTGAGTTCGCACGTGTGATGGGGAGAGTTCGACGGGGTTCGGTCGGGTGGAGAAGAGCAGGGGCTCGACTTCGGACGGCGGATGGCGTGGCTCCGACGATGAACGGCGAGCTCCGGTGAACTCAGGCGACGAACGGCGAGGGGAGTGAAAGGTGTTAGACTACCCGTCTAGGGTTTGTGTTATTCCCTGTGTAATGACCAATATACCCCTGTGTAATGGGCCTTGGCCCAGTTACTCTCTCTATTTAATATCACTCCCAACCCCTGATTAGGGTATGGGTTCCTATTCTAACATGGTATCTTCAGTCTAGGTTAGGTCTCTTTTTCCTCCCAGCCGCCAGGGGCTTCCCACCCTCAGCCGCCGCCAGGGGGGTTTTCCCTCCCTGCCGCCGCCGCCGGCCAGCCCCAACCTCCACCCGCCGCCGCCCCCCCCCCCACCCCTCCCTCTCTCTCTTCCCTCTGCTCCGTCCCGGCGGTGCTCCCGCCCGCGCTGGTCCAGCGCCCGGTCCTGGTCGCCGCCGCCATCCTGCACCACGAGCCCACCTCGTCCGCGTCGACCCGCGCCCCGGCCAGGCCGTCGTCGTCGTCGGGGACGTCCACGGGCAGCTCCTCGTCGTCTTCTTCCTGCTCCACGACGCCGGGTTCCCGTCCGAGGACCGCATCTTCGTCTTCAACGGCGACGCTCCCTTGTGGTCGGGAGAGCAGCCGTGCGGACCGCGTCGCTTCCCTTCGCCGGATCCGCGCCCCCCCCGACCTGCTGCTCCATGGACGCCGGCCGCCTCCCCTGCGCGGATCCCGCCGCCGTCGTCGCTCCCAGCGCGGATCCGGCCGCCGCTGCTGCGCCCGGCGCGGGCCTGGCCGCAGGGGTCACCCGCCGGGCCGCCGTCCCAGCTGGCGCGGGCCTGGCCGCCGGAGCCACCCAGCTGGCCTTCACCGCCGCCCCTCTGAGCGACGCCGGGTCCCTGCACGCCGGCCTCGCCTCCCCCACGGCCATCGGACCTCCCCTGCCCGGTCTCACTGCCCCCCGCAGCGAGCACACTGGGGGCAGCGCCCCGTTCATCGACGGCCTCGGGCCCCTCCGTGATGCCACTCCCATGGCCCTGCGCCGTGGCTCTCCGCCGGGGTTTCCCACCATGCCGGTACCCGCCGAGCACAACCCCTCCCTCGTCGCCGCCATCGCTACGATCCAGGCCGCTGTGGCTGCCTCGCGGGAGCGTGAGCGCGCCACGTCCCTCGCCCTGGAGCACGAACGTGCCCTGGGCGCCGCTCTGACCACCCAGATGGCCACCGCACAGTGCCTCCTCCTCGGCCGCCCGCCGGTCGCTCGTGAGGACCCCCCGGCGCCTCCTGAGGCCATCCCCGCCACTGGCCTCGACGTCGACCACATCGGTGCTCTCCACGCTCAAGCCGCCGGACTTCACAACATCCGGGCCCTCATGTCCGTGGTGTTGGACCCGGCGTCCTCCCACTACCCCCGTTGGCGAGGACAGGTCCTCCTCACACTGCGGCGGTATGCCCTCGCCGATCACGTCCTCGACGACCTCGACGCTCCGCCGACTCCCTCCTGGTGCCTCATGGACAGTGTCGTCCTCTCGTGGCTCCACGGCACCATCACCGTTGAGCTACAGGACATCATCCGCGACCAGGCGGACACGGCTCGTCAGGCGTGGCTCGCTCTCGAGGACCAGTTCCTCGGGAACCGGGACGCGCGGGCACTCCACCTCGACGCCCAGTTTCACCTGTTCTCTCAGGGGGACCTCTCCGTGGGAGAGTACTGCCGCCAGATGAAGGGCCTGGCTGACTCTCTCCG
The DNA here is from genome assembly GCA_029449295.1 of Zea luxurians. Lineage (NCBI taxonomy): Eukaryota > Viridiplantae > Streptophyta > Magnoliopsida > Poales > Poaceae > Zea > Zea luxurians. The sequence goes on along the minus strand of JAOPSE010000227.1, from coordinate 649,611 downwards.
CGATCTCGGCGAGCCCGTTGCCGATCGTACCCTGGTGCTGAACCTCCTGCGTGGCCTCAGCCCCCGCTACGGCCACCTGAAGGCTCTCATCAAGAGGAGTGTGCCCTTCCCCACCTTCCACGCCGTGCGTAACGAGCTTCTCCTCGAGGAGCTCACCATGGCGCATGAGGCACCCACTCCTGCCTCGGCCCTCTACAGCGCTCCCACCAGTGGTCAGCCGCCTTCAGGGGGCCAGGCCACCCGTCCTCCGTCGACCGGGGCTCCCACCCGCCCTACTCCTGCCGTCCCGGCGGCCCCTCGTCCGACTTCCACGACCGACGGGGGTCGTCGCTCCCGCAAGGGCGGCCGTGGGAGCGGCGGCTCCTCTCGTGGTGGTCCCTCCGGCCGGGGTGGCGGCCACACGTGGCCGTCATTCTACAACCCCTGGACCGGGACCATCGCCATGTGGCCGGGCCAGGCCCCGAGTACCCCCCGTCCTCCGTCGCCCGCCCTCCTGACTACACCTCACTACGGCACACCTCCGTATGGTGTTCCCGTCGTGCCCCAGGCTTTGCCCGCGCTCCTGCCCCCGGGGACCCCCACCTCGACGACTTGGTCCCCGCCGGCTGGTGGTTGGGACAGCGCCTCCCTCGCTGCTGCCTTCAGCACCATGGCGATGACCCCACCCCCCTCCGACTGGGTGATCGACTCCGGTGCCTCGTACCACACCACTCCCACGGCAGGCACGCTCTCTCGCTCTCATCCCCCCCTCCCCTCTCACCCATCCTCGATCATCGTTGGAAACGGTTCCACTCTGCCAGTCACCTCAGTAGGTGCCTCGGTTCTCCCTGGGCCGTTTTACCTCAACGATGTTCTCGTAGCTCCCCACATCACCCACAATCTTCTTTCTGTTCGTCGATTCACCACTGACAACTCCTGTTCCATTGAGTTTGACCCCTCTGGTTTTTCTGTGAAGGATCTGGCCACCAGGACCCTTCTCGCCCGCTGTGACAGCTCGGGGCCTCTCTACACGCTCCAGCCCTCCACCGCCGGCGTGTCTCCACCTCCTGCCCTGGTCTCCACCACCTCCTCCACCACATGGCATCGACGTCTCGGCCATCCTGGACCCGACGTCATGACCAAGATTACCAGTAGTCTCGATCCTTCCTGTAGTAGGGGACATTTTGAGGGTCTCTGTCATGCTTGTCAGTTAGGCCGACATACTCGTCTCCCATTTACTACTTCTTCTTCTCGGGCTGAGCAGGCTTTTGATCTGGTTCATTGTGACCTTTGGACCTCCCCTGTACTCAGTCTTTCTGGTTATAAATACTATCTGGTGATTTTGGATGATTTTTCCCATTTTCTCTGGACCTTCCCGCTTCGGTTGAAGTCGGACACATTCACCACCCTCACACACTTCTTCACCTGGGTATCCACTCAGTTTCGTCGCCCGGTCCGTGCTCTGCAGTGTGACAATGGCCGCGAGTTCGATAACAACGCCTCTCGCTCCTTCTTCCTCACTCATGGCGTCCAGTTGCGTCTCTCGTGCCCCTACACTTCTGCCCAGAACGGCCGTGCCGAACGCATGATCCGCACCATCACTAACATGCTCCGCTGTCTCCTCTTCCAGGCGTCTCTCCCTGCCAGCTACTGGGCAGAGGCCCTGCATACTGCCACCCACCTCCTCAACCATCTTCCCTCGAAGGCGGTGAGCCACCCTACTCCCCACTTTGCCCTGTACGGCACAGCCCCTTCCTACGACCACCTGCGCGTGTTCGGCTGTGCCTGCTACCCTAACACTTCCGCTACCGCCCCTACCAAGATTTCTCCTCGCTCCACTCGATGCCTCTTCCTCGGCTACTCCCCCGACCACAAGGGGTATCGGTGCCTAGACCTCACCTCCCACCGCATCATCATCTCTCGTCACGTCGTCTTTGACGAAGATGTGTTCCCTCTTGCTGGCTCCACCCCACCCACCGACCTTGACTCCCTCCTCGAGTCCGATCCGATTCCTCCCCCACCTTCGGCTCCCCGTCTTGCGCCGTTACCTGCTCCTCGTGCGGCCCCCACGACCCCGCCTGTGCCACGCGCGGCTCCGTCGACCACGCCTGCGCCACGTGCGGCCCCGTCGGTCTCCGCGACACGCGCGACCCCGTCGACCCCGCCTGCGCCACGCGCGGCCCCGTCGGTCCTGCCTGCGCCACGCACGGCCCCGTCGACCCCGCCTGCGCCATGCGCGGCCTCGTCGACCCCGCCTGCGCCACGCGCGGCCCCGTCGACCCCGCCTACGCCACGCGCGGCCCCGTCGACCCCGTCTGCGCCACGCGCGGCCCCGTCGACTCCGGCTCGACTCGCCAACCCCGCCCTCGTCTACCATCGCCGCGGCCACGCCACTACCTCGGCGCCCCCCGGCTCGGGCCCGTCGACGAGCGCGGCCCGATTCGCCGACCCCGCCGTCGTCTATCACCGCCATGCGCCGGCCCCACCAGCCGCTCCCGACGTTACGGCGGCCCACTCCGAGCCGTCCGTATACCACCCAGTCGCCATCCATCGCGACCCCGGGCACGTCCACCCGATGGTGACTCGGCGCGCTGCTGGCGTTCTCCGCCCCGTTGACCGGCTCATCCTGGCAGCCGCTACGACCAGCACTCCACCCGACGCTTCCCCGGTACCCTCCTCCGTTCGCACTGCCCTCGCCGACCCACATTGGCGTCGCGCTATGGAGGAGGAGTACGCGGCTCTCTTGGCCAACCACACCTGGGACCTGGTGCCGCGACCACCAGGCACCAACGTGGTCACCGGCAAGTGGCTATTTCGCCACAAGCTGACTTCGGACGGCTCCCTCGACCGCTACAAGGCCCGTTGGGTCCTTCGAGGCTTCACCCAGCGCCCCGGAGTGGACTACGACGAGACCTTCAGCCCGGTCGTCAAGTTCGCCACTGTTCGCGCCGTCCTCTCCCTCGCCCTCTCCCGCGACTGGGCGATCCACCAGCTCGATGTCAAGAATGCCTTCCTCCATGGCACTCTGACGGAGACTGTCTACTGCAGCCAGCCCACCGGCTTCGTCGACGCTGACCGTCCGGACCTGGTTTGCCGGCTGAACCGATCCCTGTACGGCCTCAAGCAGGCGCCACGGGCTTGGTACAGCCGCTTCGCCTCCTACTTGGCCTCCGTCGGCTTCGTCGAGGCCAAGTCGGACACGTCCCTGTTCATCTACCGGCGCGGCGACGACACCGTCTACCTCCTGCTTTACGTCGACGACATTGTGCTCACGGCATCCACCGCCGACCTCCTTCACCGCACGATCGTCGCCCTTCAGTGGGAGTTCGCGATGAAGGACCTGGGGCCCCTCCACCACTTCCTCGGCATCACCGCCGAACGTCGGCCTCAGGGTCTCTTCCTCCACCAGCGCCAGTACGCCATCGACATCCTGGAGCGGGCTGGCATGTCTGACTGCAAGCCCTGCTCCACGCCTGTCGACACCCAGGCGAAGCTCTCTGAGGACGACGGGCCTCCGGTCGCCGACGCGACGTCCTACAGGAGCCTCACCGGCGCGCTCCAGTACCTCACGTTCTCCAGGCCCGACATCGCTTACGCCGTCCAGCAGGTGTGCCTGCATATGCACACTCCGCGGGAGCCCCATCTCACTGCGCTCAAGCGGATTCTACGCTACCTCCGCGGCTCCCTCGACTACGGCCTCCTACTCCGCCCATCCCCGACGTCGGAGCTTGTGGTCTACACCGACGCTGACTGGGCTGGTTGTCCCGACACGCGCCGGTCCACCTCCGGCTACGCCGTCTTCCTGGGAGCCAACCTCGTCTCTTGGGCCGCCAAGAGGCAGCCCGTCGTCTCTCGCTCCAGCGCTGAGGCCGAGTACCGTGCCGTGGCCAACGGCGCCAGCTACTTCACGAGCTTCACAGTCCCCTCCAGCGCGCCACCCTCGTCTACTGCGACAACGTCAGCGCGGTCTACCTCTCCACCAACCCCGTGCAGCATCAGCGCACGAAGCATGTGGAGATCGACCTGCACTTCGTCCGCGAGCGTGTCGCTGCCGGTGACGTCCGCGTTCTCAACGTCCCCACCACGCTTCAGTTCGCCGACATCTTCACCAAGGGGTTGCCGTCGAGTGTCTTTTTCGACTTCCGCTCCAGTCTCAACATCTGTACAGGATAGAGTTGTGACTGCGGGGGGGTGTTAGACTACCCGTCTAGGGTTTGTGTTATTCCCTGTGTAATGACCAATATACCCCTGTGTAATGGGCCTTGGCCCAGTTACTCTCTCTATTTAATATCACTCCCAACCCCTGATTAGGGTATGGGTTCCTATTCTAACAAAAGGGTCGGCCAGGGAGAGGAATTAATGGCCGACGGTTCATGGAGGCCCTTACTGCGTCAGTTTCAAGGAGAGAAATAATGGGAGGAGGAAGAATGGATGATTTGATGCTCCATTAATCGCAGAAAATGAAACGGTCGCGGGCTCGCTTGGCGGCTCAGACGTGGTTGACGCGACATCGGGTCGGGCGCGTGGCTGTGCTCGGGGTCGCGGTCGGGTTGTCGGGCTGCTCGGGTCGCGCGGTGCTGAGGCCGGTCGGGGTCTTGGGCTCGACCGCTGCTCGCGTGGGTGTCGTGGCGGTGATGCGCAGGGAGCTCGGCGGCTCGGCCGGCTGGATGCGCGCAGGGCCGGCCATGGCGCTTGGCTCGGCCGGGGTCGCGGTGTGCGCGCCTGGGCCTGGACGTCGGCGAGTGGGGCAGGGCAGGGCGTGGCTCGCGCGGCCTGGGTTCCTGGCGCGCGGCGGCTGCAGACAGAGCGCGCGGGTGGCCGGAACAGCTACCAGGCGCGTGTGAGCGGGAGAGAGAAGCGAGAGAAGAGAGAGAGTGGGTGAGAGAGAGAAGAGAGATAGGGGAGAGAGGGAGTGCATAGGGAGCGGCGGCGGCTGTGGCTGGAAAGCTAGGCGTGCGGCTAGGTTAGTAAATAGGCCCCTAGTGGGCCGGTTTAGATTAGGGTTTTTTTCTAATTCCGAAATACATTTTTAGATAGCTCAAAAATTCATAAAAATTCACCAAAATTATTTATAAATAACATATTTATTTTTAGACTAATAATTATTATATTATTTAATTACTATATTATTTACTAGTATTTTCTTTTAAAAAGAATTGGTATTAAACATCCGATAATCAATCATGCGCATACAAAGAAAAATGATCAAAATACAAATAAATAATTAAACACAAAAAATATTATTATCCTAATTACCATAATAATTAAATTCATTATTTTTAGTTGATGGCTTTTATGGTATTACAATAAGCTCTGTCTCCCCAAACATGACAACTCGCAAGAGGGAGGGGCACCTTGTAGAAACCGTGTATAAAGTTCACACATGTAGTCCAACAACAGACAACAACCTGTCCATTCAAATAAGGTTTGCAAAGCATAACTTTAGAGTAGTACATTAAGAGCTTGTTTGGTTATGAGAAACACCTCAGCCAAACACCAAGGAGCTATTCAGAACCTGCCAAACACCATAACTTTAGAGTTATAAACTCCATAGAGTTTTTGGAGTTGTAGTACATATTTTTAAAATACCTCTTTTGCTACTCTAAAAACTTAAAAAACAACTTAGACATAGAGAAATTGGAATTCACTCAATAAAATAACTTATTTAGTTTGGAATTTAACATTTCACCACTTTCCAAAGTTCAGATATAAACCTATCTCAAATTCATGGGGTGGAGGATAGGAAATGATTTTATGCATTAGTAGAATTTGTTTCTACTCTATAACCTACATGACACTCTTCATCTCACTCCTATATAGTAAAAATATAACACATAAATATCTCTGACATCCTGCTAATAATAGTGTACAAATATATTTTATATAAAACCGAATTAACTTAATTGATATATGCTTAAATTATTATTATTAGAATGGAATTCAATTCCAATGATCCAAACAGAGCGTTAGAAAAATTAGGTTCCAAAGAAGCCCTTAGAAAAATAAAATCCACCCGGATTATGCTCAAGCACTCATAATAAGTTTATCTCTACTATTCCTTATGTTTGTATTGTAGGCGTCCACGTCTGGTTCTGCCGTCGCGCTTCCTCCGCGCTCCCCACGCGGCTTCCTTCGTTGGCCAGCGCCGCAGCGCGAATCCCGCCCGCGGATCCCTCACCATCGTTGGCCAGCCCCGCAGAGATTAGCGGGAGGAGGAGCAGGGCACAGCCCTTGCCACATGCCGCTCTGGGGGACCGCCGCGTCCGCGCAGCCGGCAGCCGAGGGCGACGCCGCCCGTGCGCCCTCAGGGTCCGGCGGCGGCGGCGTCAAGGTGATCCGGTCGCTGCTCCCCACCCGGCGCCGCCTCGACCCGCCCGCTAAGCTTTATTTCTCATGTAAGCAATCTGTGCGCGGCGCTCTGTTAATTTTCTTGCCGCCTCTCGACTGCTCCTGCTCTGGTGGTTTACTGTTTCCTTTCTACTAGCACGGATGGCCCGTGGAGAAGAAGGCGCCTTTCGACGGATAGACGTTGGGCAAACAAATTTACTCACACACAAACGGAGTAAGCTCAATTGGATATCAATCTCAACAACTTCGCTTAAAACGAGATCCGAGAAAACTAACTGTTCTACAGTCCACACCCCCAAACGAAATGGTAAAATAGAGTAATTCACTTATTCAGGCTTCAGCAGTCCATTCCAGATTATCCACATAGATGCGAAACAGCAAGATATCTGTATGGCTATACAACATTCATACATTTGATTGACTACATTCTAAATCCCTGTGATTTTTTTCTTAAACAAAATGAAATAAGGTATTGAAGCAGCCAGCAAAAACTACAATAACAATGTGAACCCAGATCTATACGCAGCCAAAAAAAGAAAATAATATGCATTTTGATGATCCAGAAAACAAAATCCTGTAATTCTTCTGTTAGTTCTGTAGAAACCATGCCCGCCTTAATCTATAGCAATTATGAGACATGCAACTGAGATATACATGAGGAACACGGGATACAGCGCCAGGGCCTTTCTCTTTGGGTTAACAGCAGCACTCATGAGGGGGTATGCTGCCCAAGAGCTCCATGCCAATGTTACCGTCACCACAACCATCTTTAGTATGACGCTGTCCTTAAGCATGCAAATCAGAGCCCCCACGTCCAGCGGGAACAGACAGTATCCGAGAAGACTGAGGCTTTGGAAGAAGATGATGTTCCCACCCTGTACCAAACCATTACAGCCATCACCAAATATTGCAATGTCAGGTACTCAGGTATAAGCTGATATGGCAATATGGGCGCTGTGGCCAGATACAATAAGAGAGAATAGAGGAGAGGAGGGGCGTACCAGCAGTAGAACATTGAGTGTCAGAACTATAGCACCAGCAGCTAATACAGCGAAGGCAACGGCGAACACTTGAGACTACAGAAACAAAATCCAAGCAACTGAAATTAGTATGCGATACAATGCACATCATATTGTATAAAACAAACAAAATATCAGTCATAGTTTGAGTTGGTAAGTCGACAAAGAATACTGCTCTATTGTAAGCTAAGGTTCTGACAGAAGGAAACGGATATCTAAAAATTACGATACGAAAATATCTGAGTTTTTAACTCACTAGATGTCTATGCACAACAAAGAGATAAGATCCACATCCAGCAGAATTTCAGAAGGGGAGAGATGGCAGCAGCATATACTCAACCCACAAAGTGTTTGTGTTCAAGGAAAATAAAACCCTACAAAGCGATCAATCTGTAGGGTGTTCTTTCCACCGAAACATTGGAAGAATATCCTTAAGCCCTTTCAATTTTTGAGCACCTGAAGCAAATATGCTCCTATAGTCCTATATCCATGATAGCTAGACATTGAGCATCAAGAGTCTTATGTTTTAAGCCTGGTACTGCTGATTATTACTCAATTCTTGAAGGCAAGATAGACACATATGGCTTCAACCCTAAAAGTGTTCCGTGTCAGCTCAACATAAACTCCTAGATTGACATTGTTTTCTTTTCATAAGGCAAAAACACAGTCTCTCACAAAACATTCTGCTTTCTAACAGCATATGCTCCTAGGTGTTGTAGTCCTCGTCACCGATGTCCCTAGAGAATTTGATGTACCTACGTCTGCATCACGCAGGCAAGTGGACTTCAGCAGCCGTCTGGACATCTTCAATCCTTATGTTAGTGTAAATCTAAGTGTGATCAATTGTTAATCTAAGCACTAGCTATTGTATTGGTAAGCTAGGCGATTCTCTACTATTCCTTATGTTTGTATTGTAGGCGTCCAAATCTGGTTCTGCCGTCGCGCTTCCTCCGCTCCCCCCGCGGCTTCCTTCGTTGGCCAGCGCCGCAGCGCCTCCCTCGAATCCCGCCCGCGGATCCCTCACCCTCGTTGGCCAGCCCCGCAGAGATTAGCGGGAGGAGCAGGGCACCGGCCGCTTGGGGCTGTGCCACATGCCGCTCTGGGGGACCGCCGCTCTGTGCCATATAGAGATTAAATCGACGGATAGTTAAAGGGCATGGCAGATATGCAATTTACTGCATTTTTTCCCCATCCAGCTGTTTTCGACTAATTTTGGTCTCTAATTGTGACTGTCTACAGATGAACCCGGTAAGCAAGTCCGGAGCGCTGTCAGGATCAAGAACATCAGCAAGTCTCATGTGGCTTTCAAGGTAACAACCAATTGTCTCTTAGTTAACTACATGTTATAGCTACATGCTTTGCTGAAATGTTCTTTTGCAAATTTTCCAACCAGTCTGTTCCTAGACAGCTTTACCACTAACTACCGCAACTGGTCCAATTGTTAAACCCTCAGTTCCCATCAGCAGAGCACTGATTCTAAGCATGTTTGATGTTCCAGTTCCAAACGACTGCACCAAAGAGTTGCTTCATGAGGCCTCCCGGTGGCGTACTTGCTCCAGGGGAATGTATCATAGCAACAGGTAACTGAATTTGACACCAATGAATTAATATTAATCGCTAGCTGTGGTGCTCGCAAGTTATAACGACCTATCCGTGCATTCCCTTACATCAAGTGCAGTTTTCAAGTTTGTTGAGCATCCGGAGAACAATGAGAAGCCCTTGGACAAGTGCAAGGTTAAGTTTAAGATTGTCAGCCTGAAAGTCAAAGGGCCAGTGGAGTATGTCCCTGAATTGGTAAATCCTCTCTCCACCTTCCTCGGCAGACTATGATAGATTACTATTCCTACCTGGGATGCTATAGAGGTTGTTGTATAGATGGGACGTGGAGGGGCGAGAGCGAGCACGACGCAGGGGCTCCGTGGCTGATCAGAGAGTGAGAGATTACTCGTGGCTAGGTTTCGCCCTGCTCCCTGAGGGAAGCGGGCAAAAGTAATTGCTTCTGCTTGATTCCATAGGATAACATTTGATAACATTTTACAAGTATTTATCTCCCTACTAATCTGTATCCTGATCTAAGAGATCTAATATGAGATCTCATCTAATCCTTATCTTCTAATCTGAGATCTAATCTTTATCCTTATCTCCTACTGCTGGCCGCCTATTCCTATGGGGGACGACACCTAGGGATGAAAACGGTCGAAAACGATCGGAAAACACTAAAACCGTTACCGTTTTCATATTTTTTTATCGGAAACGAAATCGGAAACGGAAACGACATCGGTATTTCGGAATCATCGGAAACGGAAGTTCGGTACAAAAAAAACATCGGTATCCCTCGAATCCCGCCCGCGGATCCCTCACCCTCGAATCAAGCAGTGGCGGTTCCTTCCATCCTCGGATCGAGCAGCGGAGGCTTCCTTCCATACAAAAATCAAGCAGCCGCGGCTTGATTCGATGGCGCTCCTTCCTTCGACGGCCAGCCCTGCAGCAGCTCCCTCTAATGGCGCGGCTTCCTTCAATCACTTTGAATTTGTGAACTTCATTGCATGATTTGCTTAGCTCAAAGTTTTTGTAGTCCAATTATTCTTAGATGTTCTTCCTGATTCTTTTCAGTTCATTTAGTAAATTGATGTCATTTTTGCTTAAGTGGAGAATTGAGCCGTGAATGTAAAAAATAACTTAGGCTAGAAAGGTATATTTTAGAAATTGATAGTACTGTCGGGCTATAATGTGTGTGAATAGGAAAAAGTAATCATGTTAGTTTCTCAAATCATATCATTTTCCACATATTCCTTCATGTTTATTTCATTCATGATGCTTTTGCACAAAAAAATGTTTTTGACATTACATTTCTTAGGCATGAAAATTATTGCCCTTGCACATGCAAATGCTTGGCATATGTGACTGATTAGTTTGATGACTTCACATCATGGAGGACAGCAAGGGAGAGGTGGTGAGAGCTATCATCGAAGTGAAGGACAAGATGCTTTGGATAGGGTCCGTCTGACGAGTTTTTTTTGCTATTTTGGTATTCAAAACAAAACGCTTCTCCCTAATGGTACTCTTAATATTAGATTATTTATAATAGTACTTTTAAGTGAAGTGTTTTGCTAAAATGGTTTGTAGGGTACTTTTAACTCTTTTTATATTTGTTTTCAGTTTTTTGCTTCCGGAATTGACACCAACATCAATAAATTTTACGGATCATATCACCTCAGACAAAGAACGTATGTGTGTGTGTGTGTGTGTATATATATATATATATATATATATATATATATATATATATATATATATATATATATATATATATATATATATATATGATTCAACTGAATGTTCCTAACAAATTGATCAACTGAATGTTGCTAGCAAATTGAGTTCATCAAACTAATTCACTTCTAAGAAGCACAAAATAATTTCACACAAAAAAATTAACACTGAGTAAAGACCACATCTCATTAAGAGGGGGCGACGTGCAGGGTTTGGGAAACACTTGGTGCACCGCACCTGAACTGGTAGCAAAAACTGGAAGATTAAGCAGGGGATGACGCGCAGGGTTCCTCTTACATTAAGCAGGGGTAGAATGGTCAATTCCGGAAGCAAAAAACTGAAAAGAAAAATAAAAAGAATTAAAAGCACCCTAAATACTATTTTAGCAAAACACTCCACTTAAAAGTACTATTATAAATAATCTAATATTAAGAGTACCATTAGAGAGAAGCGTTTAGTTTTGAATACCAAAATAGCAAAAAACTCCCGTCTGATGCCATTCATCGCCGTCTTTGACCTCGTGAAGGCATCTTAGCCAGCTCAATTTGATTGGAAATATTGTTGTTTTAAGATACAAAGAAGACTTGTCATCCCAATAATTTGGTTCTGGAGCAACCTGGAGCTATATACTGATCTAGCTTCTTTTAGTAACAAATGTAAGTTGCTCACATTTCCTTTAGATTGTCACTAGAACTTTGAACGATCAACTCGTGCTTCTAAATCAAGAATTACCATGTGTTTCTTGAGTTCGATCCCTTCTATTTTTTATTTGGCCAGCAAACGAAGTTTTTACATAACAAGAATGTTATAAATACTTCTTTAAATCACGAGCTTCGTGGTCACGTACGTGCAAAGCATGTAGGTATATTTCTCTTTCTTGCTTCTCGCGATCGATTTTGTCGTCGCAACGCACGGGCATTAACCTAGTTTACTCATACGTTAGTCTTTTTTCAACATCATATGCAATAAGCACGAACAAATCCCAAAAAGGCAACATAGTTTTTTTAACAAACAAATAATCACGATACTGGTGTCTGAATACATGGACATTATACTTATTCAACTACAATCATGCCCATCGCTTATTACAATGACAGCAATAAATGATACATGAAATAAACAGGGTGCCCATCAGGCACCGATGACTAAAACAGTGGTGGCGAAGAGATGGTGCAACGGTGGGAATAATTCTTACAGATGATCTCAATCTACAACTTATGTATCTTATAAAACATTTGGCAGTCCTTGTTTACACAGAATCTACACTAGTTCACCGTGCCTCGTCTTCGAGATTGCGGAACCCAGTGGTGAGGTCATCATACAGTTTCTTAAATTTGCCGACCAAAGCTTCTTCACCTTCGGCAGGATCCTCGAACTTTTGAGATCTGTAATTTCGTATATAAATAAAAGGATTCTTTCATGACGATGCCGCCAAAATTAGTGTTGAAAATATGTCAAAAAGAAATACTTACACTAGGCGATAAAATAGATCGCCCAAACGGTGTTTTATGACACCGTATGTTATCTTTTGGCCATCAGTACCAGCTGCCCGCTCCACAGCCTACAAACAATACAAGAATATAAAATATTCTTAATAAACCACAAATGTTGTTTCACAAGTTATTTATTAGTGCAGCTAACTCCAAAGACTACTCATTCCCCTTCTAGCACTCAGGTGGAATTTATCATTAAAAATCTTGACAAAAGAATACAAGGATAGCAGGTGGAGCAATATTAGTTTATAAAAAATTCGACCTGCGAGGATAAAACAGCACTGGATATTGCATTGAAAAGAAAACATTCTCACGCAGGTTGAGAAAATTCTCGAACCCTTGTCCCACCAACGTGAGAAAACTCCCGAACCCTTCTCCCACCCATAAAAAACGACCATGTAAGAACAATCACAACCAGAGCCAGAGCCAGGTCCTAGGTCTGTGCTTTAATGTGAGATAGATGAGAAGATTTTATTAACCACAACCTAAAATTCTGTTCTCACACGGGCCAAACCTAGGACCTGATTCCATCTAAACAACTCAGCTGAAGGCCCTTTCACAGCAATAATATATTTATGATAACCGGTTAGGAAACAATCAGAAGTTTAATAAGTTTCCTTGATCATTGCAAAACAATCTGCAGGAAAAACATTTACTCAAAAATTACAGAAGTACTGCTAGTTGAGAGCTTACCTGATTTGCCAATGTGTTGAAGTGAATAATATTGCGCATCATCCAAACGGATTTGTAGAATGGGCAGAACTTATCATATCTAATATTAAACAACACTTGTCAGAATTATTTAAAAAAATAAAATGGAGAAATATGAGTAGAAAATTGTAACACCCAAAATCTTGATTTTTGGTCTAGTAATTTTTTCCAAAAAATAATTAAATTAAAGTGTCTCCCGATGAAGATTGTATATTAGGAAGTACTTCATTTTACAACAATAAGTAATATTTTTTTAAATAAACTTTTAATTTGACTTTACACCCCAAAGTAATATTTTCTTAAAATAACTATATTTGAGTGTGAACTGTATACTTAAAACATTTTCCTAAATAGGATAATAAATAAATAACTTGATAAATTATAATTGCATATCATACTGGAATTTTTCTATTGTGCATTTACCTTGAATTTGAAATTCCAAACCAGATTTAAATTGAAATTTGAAATAGAAATATAGAATAGAAATATAGATAAGAAAACAGAAAATGAAAAAAAAGGAAAGAAAAAAAAAACCTTACTTGGGCTAGAACCCACGCCAGTGCTTCTCCCCGCCGGCCTGCTAACCTTCCGCGTCCCACTACCGATTTCCCACCATGCGCCCCTTACCCTCTCCCTCGCTCGGCCCACTTCTCTCCCTCCCCTTTTCCTTTTCTCTGGTTTCACTAACAGATGGGGCTCGCCCTCAAGCCGTGTACCCGCGCCGCACACCTCTGCTCTCTCGCTTCGTGTCGCTGTGGATGGGTCCCTGCTATCGGACTCATCACCTCCACGCCACACAAATTCGTGCAACAGAATCACTCAAACACCACCATGGTTGAATCCCTCAGGAGCAGACTCCGCTCGTCGAGGTATATATAACCCAAGTCTCACGTGCCCTTCTCCATAACCGAGCCGAGAGCGTCGACCGGAGAATAGAGAGGAGACAGAGAGAAACGAGTGCCGCCATGGGAGGAACAACGATACGCCGACGCTGATGCCTCGGGGGTGGGCCAGGGTGCATCATCGGGGTGCGCAGATGGAGCTCGGGTCTCGCCGTGCAGAGCTGTGGGTCGGGCGTGCGGGAGTTGCTCACCGTCGACCAACGTCGGCTCGGTTCTGCAATGTGCCGTTGTTAGCACCGCCTGATGGAATAAGTCTTGAGCATCTAGAGGACAGCCTGCTTTTGACTGTCCTCTGTAGTCCTTTAGCATCTAGAGGACAGCTTGACTGTCCTCTGTAGTCTCTTTAGCATCTAGAGGACAGCAGTCACTTTTTGACTGTCCTCTGTAGTCGCTTTAGCATCTAGAGGACAACAGTCGCTTTTGACTGTCCTCTGTAGTCTCTTTAGCATCTAGAGGACAATCCTGTTGTGTAGTGTGTGTGAGAAGGTGTGGTAGTGCAGCCCCTAGGGCTATAAATATGTGTCCCCAACCCCTCTAAGGGTATGGCATTGTGTAGTGTTTGAGGAAATAAACAGAAAATTGCCCCAACTCATAGTGTCATCCTCTTGATGAGAGTTAGAGTCCCTCTATTTACACCGCCAACTCCCCAAATGCCGGTGAGTACCCACCCTTCTAGTTCGTACTTATCTCCTCTGCGTGTAGCACCGATCTTCGTGTAGCACCGTCTACGCCAAGCGCATTGTTGAGCTGGCTGGGCTCACCGACTGCAACCCAGCTCTCACTCCGATGGAGGAGAGGCTGAAGCTGAGTCACGACAGCACGACGGAGGAGGTGGACGCTACACAGTACCGGCGTCTTGTGGGGAGCCTTTCGCTACCTCGTCCACACACGGCCTGACTTGGCATACTCCGTCGGCTACGTTAGTCAGTTTCTGCAGCGACCGACGACGGAGCATGAGCAGGCTGTGAAGAGGATCATCCGCTATGTTGCGGGGACTCTCGACCACGGTCTCTACTACCCGAGGTGCCCTGGGGAGGCACACCTTGTCGGGTACAGCGATAGCGACCACGCCGGCGACATCGACACCAGCAAGAGCACAACCGGGATCCTCTTCTTCCTCGGCAAGTGCCCCATCAGCTGGCAGTCGGTCAAGCAGCAGGTGGTGGCCATGTCCAGCTGCGAGGCCGAGTATATAGCGACGTCCACTGCTTCGACTCAGGCGCTCTGGCTGGCTCGACTGCTCGGTGATCTCCTCGGGAGAGACACTGGAGCGGTGGAACTCAGGGTGGATAGCCAGTCCGCTCTGGCATTGGCCAGAACCCCGTGTTCCATGAACGGAGCAAGCACATCCGGCTGAGATACCACTTCATCCGAGACTGCTTGGCAGAAGGGAGCATCAAGGCGCGCTACATCAACACCAAGGATCAGCTTGCAGACAGGGGCGGAGGGCCCAATATGGCCCGGTATTGCTTGAGCAATACCTTGGTTCAGCCCAAGAAAGCACCAATAGTTAAAAGAAAATGTCGATTTTACAAACCTAACACTCCCAACTGTCGGACTGTCTCTGGCTCTCTGCTCGTCCGCTCAACTCTGTGCGTCCCTGCCGTAATGCCCAGCTCTGCGTGTTGTCCGCCATCCACTCGTCTGCAGTCCGCCTAGCGCTGCGCGTCTCTGTCGTCCACCCAACGCGAGGCGCATGGGCGCGCGGTGGTGCTCGCACCCGCACAGACAGTCCAGTGCCGCTAGGATGAGCTCGCACATGTGGCGCTCTGTCCCATCGTCGAAGAGCATGTCAATGCAACAAGCATGGGCACCGTGCTAGCGTCCACCATGTTGATGTGGTTACGGCCTTACGCCTCCGGGCGCACGAGCCCCTACAGAGCCATCTTGGTCACAGGCCTGGACACCAGCCGTGTAGCAGCTCCACAGCCTCCTCATATAGGTTCATTTATTTAGGATTCTTAATTTAGTTGCTGAGGATATGAAGACTGCTAGATGAATGATAAGGGCCATGTGAAGAAAGATAACCGACATTGTAGCAGGTGTAGTATGTTTATTAAAATACTATTCCACTTGATGACAACTCCTCCAGATAAGTATTTCCTATAAAGATATTTGAGCAATCATTTCCCTGTTAGCCGCAAGTATTGCTGCCATGATAGTATCACATTTATGCTAGTTTCTCTTTAACAATTTTTACTTCAATTTGTCATGATAGTATTCCTTTTTCAGATTTTGTTTGCTATATGATATTTGTCTGTAAATGGATTATGATCATGAAGACTCTTGAATAAGGTATATTTTTCCATATTCATTGCTTATCTTGTAGCTATGAATTGCTTTATGTTGTGTTGTGAATATTTTTCATCATTACGTTAGCAACACCTTATTTTTGGTGCGTCCTCCGCCACTGCTTGCAGACCTGCTCACCAAGCCCCTTGGGAAGATCAAGTTTGTTGAGCTTTGCTCCAGGTCCGGGATGGCCCAACTTTCTCACAAGACGACGCCCAAGACTTAGGGGGAGAATGATGGAATAAGTCTTGAGCATCTAGAGGACAGCCTGCTTTTGACTGTCCTCTGTAGTCCTTTAGCATCTAGAGGACAGCTTGACTGTCCTCTGTAGTCTCTTTAGCATCTAGAGGACAGCAGTCACTTTTTGACTGTCCTCTGTAGTCGCTTTAGCATCTAGAGGACAACAGTCGCTTTTGACTGTCCTCTGTAGTCTCTTTAGCATCTAGAGGACAATCCTGTTGTGTAGTGTGTGTGAGAAGGTGTGGTAGTGCAGCCCCTAGGGCTATAAATATGTGTCCCCAACCCCTCTAAGGGTATGGCATTGTGTAGTGTTTGAGGAAATAAACAGAAAATTGCCCCAACTCATAGTGTCATCCTCTTGATGAGAGTTAGAGTCCCTCTATTTACACCGCCAACTCCCCAAATGCCGGTGAGTACCCACCCTTCTAGTTCGTACTTATCTCCTCTGCGTGTAGCACCGATTTTCGTGGAGTTTGGCGCGTAGGGGCGACAGGTCGCATGTCGTGGGCGTGTCTCCACCGTGGCGCTCACGCCGCCGTGAAGTACGTCGGAGGGGAAAGAGAGTAGGAGCATGCCTTCGTGGACCGTCGATCTTATCACGTCCGGCCACGATTAGAAGCAAGGTAACGTCTCGCTCCGTTAAACCTTGGAGCGTCAGATGTAGATCGGGCGATCCAGATCTCACCGTGTTAGAATAGTTGTGCGCCTTTTACTAGAGTCCCCCGAAAACCAGTGAAATAACTCGCAGACCAGATCAGTTAAAAATAAATTACTGAAAGGTCCTTGGTTACCACGGTTAGGTCCCTAGAATTTATATTTTAATTAAAAACAAGTCCTAAAACTTATTTAGCTCATATCTTTCTCATTTTAACTTTGATTTGGTCCGTTCAAGTTGCGATAGCTTTATAAATAAATTGCCTACACATTAACAACATTATTTCATTATACAACATGTTTTCAAAAATAAATAACTAATTTGTTTAACCTATGTTTATTAAAGTAACTCTCCTAATCTAAGTTAATGTAGCATTTTAACTCTGATCCATCTATAATTTAACTAAAATATGACTTCTAATCAAGTTATAACTTAGATTAAAAGTTGAATTAGTTATTTATTAGTAATATTTTTCTCACATGATTTATATTAATTAACATAAAATATACTTTTATTAGTTAATCACCTAAAACTTCAGAAAAAACCATATATTTTAACCGTAACTCCGATTTTAGTGGTTCTCAAACCTACGGATTCGTATCAACGCGTAGAATATTATTGTGTGGTTTGTTTTCAACTTTGGTGTAATGTTATTTTATTCATTATTTTCAACTCTGGTGTTGCACTAAAAAGGCAAGTTGTGTTCTTCATCACATTTTTTACCTAATAATATTTACTCATGATCTCATCCTGCTTGCATTGATAGGTTAACTTGATGGGACCTAATTGGTTACCAGCCCTACACCTTGCATACTAATGAATTATTGGATAGTCTTGCTATTGCTACCAGGTTTTGGGATTTATATTATATATGAATCATGATCATGCCTTATTACCATCGTTGATTGTTTAATTGTCAATGAATTATTCATTTGTTCATGATACGATCATTTTGTTAATTGGAACATGGAGAACCACCCGGGAAAACTGTGCTACCACAAGGGTGGAATGGGACGCCGGAACGCCCTTGACCAATTAATTAGGAAAACTAGTAAGAAATTACCTTACCCGAAAGGGCAAGCGGGGAGTGAATCGCTGCAGAACATAGTGTTGTCTGTAATTACTGCGATAGGGTTACAGACCGTGGATAAAAGGACTATGCTCCCTTTTGCCTGAAACCATAGCGGGGTTTTCCGAATAAGTGAAACTTTATAAAGGCCTCGCAGTGGATCCCTAGTCATTCACCTTGGAAGTGTCTAAGAGCCTTGCAAACCCTAGCTAGACGGATGTCCAACCTCTGCAGAGTGTAAAACTGGTATCAGCCGTGCTCACGGTCAAGGGCTCAGACACTCACATGATTAAATGATGGAACTAAACTTAACCTGTCATGCATTTGCATTATGGGAATTTTTATTACTTATGATCTCTCATTTATTCGGGATGGTATTTACTTATACTTAAGAGGTGTTTGAATGCACTATAGCTAATAGTTAGCGACTAAAATTAGTTCAGACATCCAAATACCCTAGCTAATAGTTCAGCTATTAGCTAATTTTAGTAAATTAGTTAATAGATAAGTAGATATTTGTTAGTTAGCTAATTCCACTAACAATTTTTAGCCAACTAATTATTAGTTTTAATGCATTCAAACACTCCCTTAGTAATTGCTAATAAAATTTTGGCTAACAAAAGTTAAAAGCAATGCTTCTAAAGCTTGATATCTCAAAGGCCTTTGATTCAGTCTCATGGCCCTTCCTCCTGGAAGTCTTGCAACATTTGGGCTTTGGCCAAGTCTGGAGAGATATTATTAGTGGATTGCTATGGACTTCCTCATCTCAGGTGTTACTTAATGGGTTACCTGGACAACCTATTCTTCATCGTCGTGGTCTCCGACAGGGGGATCCTCTGTCTCCTTTTCTGTTCATCTTGGTCATGGATACTCTGGGCTTCTTGATTAATAAGGCCGCACAGGATGGATTGCTACAGCCATGGTTTTTAAAGCGGTAAGGCGCTCCAAGGCGTTGGACCACCGCCTAGACGCCTAGGCGACGCCTAGGCGACGCCTAGGCGAGGTAGGCGGGCAAGGCGCCTAGGCGTCAGACCACCGCCCGGACGCCTAGGCGACGCCTTAAAAACAGTGGCTACAGCCCCTTGCTCCTCGGGCACTGCAACACCGGGTTTCTCTCTATGCGGATGATGTGGTGATCTTTCTTCGGCCGACAGCCTTGGATATCAATGTTATTCTGGATTGTCTTCAGCTGTTTGGAGATGCTTCGGGTTTACGTACGAATGTTCAGAAAAGCAGCGTGTACCCTATTAGATGTGGAGATCAGGACCTTGCTTTGCTGCAGAATATGTTGCCCTGTGAGTTAGCTGAATTCCCTTGCCGCTATCTGGGTTTACCGCTTGCCATTAAAAAGCTTTCAAAAATCCAAGTACAACCCATCATTGATAAGATTGCAAATCAACTCTCTGGATGGAAGACTGAGTTATTGACTAAAGCTGGTCGTAAGGTGCACGTCCAGCATGTCCTCACAGGGATGGTGATCTACTTGGCCATGGCGGTTGACCTTCCAGCTTGGGCCCTTAAAGCCATTGATAAGATTCGTCGAGGTTTTCTGTGGCGAGGCCGAAGAGATGTAAAAGGTGGCCACTGTCACGTGGCTTGGGGAATTGTTTGTAGGCCTCGCGAATTGGGTGGTCTAGGCATTTCCAGCATGAAAAAACTTGCATGGTCTCTTAGAATGCGATGGCTTTGGCTGGCTAAAACTGAGCCATCTCGCCCGTGGGCCTCTCTTGCTATCCAGGTCCCTAAAAAGGTAAAAGATTTCTTCTCCATGGCTATGCAAACTGAGCTTGGTAATGGGGCTACAACCTTTTTCTGGACTGATAGGTGGTTATCGGGTCACAAAATTGCAGAGTTAGTCCCTCGATTATTTGGGATCATTCCTAAGAGACGGGTTAGCAAGAGAATAGTGGTGGATGCTATCTCTAATCAGAGCTGGATTTCTGACATTCAAGGAGCTCTTTCTGTTGGAATTATCAATGAATTTCTCATTTTGTGGGATTTAATTGACTCAATTGTTTTAAGACCTCAAGTTGAAGACAAACATTTCTTCCGTCTAGCTGCAAACGGAAAGTTCTCCTCAAGGGAAGCATATAGGGGTTTCTTTTTGGGATCTTCTGAGTTTGAGCCTTTTCATAGAATATGGAAAACTTGGGCTCCTCCAAAAACCAAGTTTTTCATGTGGTTGGTCGCACACAGGAAGGTTTGGACAGCAGACAGGCTGCATAAAAGAGGTATGGACCATCCAGAGAGATGTCCACTATGTGACCAGGATCAAGAAACCTTGGACCATATGTTGATCGGATGTGTCTTTGCTCGAGAATTCTGGTTTAAATTGCTTCTTCAAGTGAACCTGCAGTTTCTTGCCCCCCAATCTGAGGATAGTGCTTTTCTTGAATGGTGGATAACGTTAGGTACCAAAGTCTCTGGAATTGCAAGGGACGGCTTCAATTCTCTAGTCATTCTGGGAGTTTGGACCTTATGGAAGCAACGCAATGGCTGTGTTTTTGACAATAAGAGCCCCAGTATTGCTGATGCTATTAGAAGAGTTGAGTTGGAGGTTCTGTAACGCCCCGAATTTTGCAGTTGAATTTTTTCTTTTCTTTACTCGCCAAAATTCGGGCGTTACCTTTTCTTTTTCTTTTTCCCCTCGCTAAACCTTGACCTTTTCCAAAGTTTTAGCGGGATTCGATTTGGATTTCCCGTGTAAGAAAAAACTCTAAAATACTTTGTGTTGTTTGATGCACCATGCCGAACCTTGCATTTTTCTGATTGTTTGAAAGTGCAAACGCATTCATCTAAAAGATCGGATTTCGAAAACAGGGAAATAATCTTTTCTTTTTCTTTCTCTCTCTTTCTCTCTCCTCTCTCTCTCTCTCCCGCGCCCTGGGCCGACCCCGGCCGGCCCAGCCGCCCCAGGCGCCCCCCTCTTGGGCCTGGATAAGGCCCAGCCGCCCCCCCCCCCCCCCCACCTCCCCTTTTCCCCAATTCCCCTCTCCCTCCCTCTCATTTTCTCCCTCCTCTCTCTAGCGCCGCCGCCCTACCTCCCTGCCCTAGGCCGCCGCCGCCGCCCCTTGCCCGGCCGCCACCCCTCGCCGTCGGCCGCCCCGCCGGTGAGCCCCCTCCCTCTCCCCCCTCCTCCCTCCTCCCTCCTTCCCCCTCCCCTCCTCTCTCCCCCAATCGGCCATGGCTCAGCCGCCCGCCCCTGGCCGCCCGTCCCTGGCCGCGCCGGCCCTGGCCGCGCCGCCCGGCCGCCCCCGGCCGCCCCCTGGCCGGCCACGGCCCCTCCCCGGCCAGCCCCCCCCGGCCGCGCCCCCCCTCGCCAGCTCGGCCGGCCTTGGCCCCAGCTCGGCTGGCCTCGGCCGCCAGCTCGGCTGGCCTCGGCCGCCAGCTCGGCCGGCCCCGGCCCCAGCTCGGCCGCCCGACCGCCCCAGCTCGGCCGCCCCGCCTAGGGCCGGTTCAACCGCCCTAGGGCCGGTTCAACCGCCCCCCCCCTCTGTTTTTTTTTATTTTTTTTATTTTATTTTATTTACTTTCTGTGATCATAATTACTTTATTTTAGGTAGACTGATCATTGTTCATGCTATGGAAAATAGGAAGTTTAATTTAAAATTCCGTTATGCTATTGATTCACGTAGTTAATTGTTTAACCAGCGCAATGTTGACCAACTAAAAATGATTAGGTTTCCATTAGTATATGTATAACAGAATTCTTTTGTTAAGAATCAATTGTAACTAATCATTAGTGCATAAGATTTAACCCCCCTGCGAGGCCCTTTCCCATTTCTTTCTAACCGTAACAAATGCGATAATCGAATGTCATACTTGATGCATATTCACTTTATTTGTTCCCTTGTATGGTGTACTGTTCTTTTGTATTAAATATGTGGATGTACGTATGTTTGCGCTCGCATAGAGAACGATCCGGTCGAAGAGCCCGAGGAATTCGCAGGAGAAGCCCCTGAGCAGCAGTCGGTTGGTGGAGGCAAGTGTCCTTTGACCTATCTTTGTCCTATTCATTCTTTAATTCACCTCCCGCATTACACATTTATACCTAAGGATTTACTAGCTTTTGTTATCCATGTCCTTGTTTACCTATTTGGGTCGGATTATTACTGCTTAGTCTGATGCTATTGCTCAACTCTAATCAATGAACATGATGTGATTATCTATGATACGCTGTTTTCCCCTTCTTATTTATGATCATACTTGTGGCATTTAAGGGGACTCGAGCGGTTTCTCGAGTGCCTCTCCGTAAGGACCTGTTCAATGGATGACCGCCCGGGAAAACAGTGCAACCATGAGGGTGGAATGGGACGCCCTTAGCTGAATAATTAGAGGAACCGGGGTGTAGTCCGCTTAGCCGTTGTGCCGTCAATGGGGCTCGGTGTATGCGGCTCGCTCTGCCAAGGTTGATTTGTCCCTTGGGGAGGAGTGCGGTACATTTAGGAAACCTAACGGGCGGCTACAGCCTCGGGGAATCTTTGTAAAGGCTTCGTAGTGAATCCCTAGCCATTCACCTTGGGAGTGAATAAGGGTCTTGCAAGCCCGGGCTAGAGAGGGAATCACGGCTTGTGGGTAAAGTGCGCAACCTCTGCAGAGTGTTATGAAACTGATATATCAGCCGTGCTCGCGGTTATGAGCGGCCAAGGGAGCTCCAGAGATTAGTGATACTTGATCAGTGATACTTTGGTACAGGTGGCAATGAGATTGATGATTCTGGTTATGATTATGGTATTGGTAAGTGGTATTCTTTCCGTCTGGAAAGGATACTTTGGGCTAATAACTTGGGTTAATGTTAAAACCTGGCTTTCTACTAGTAAGTAATAACCTGACCAACTAAAAGCAACTGCTTGACTTATCCCCACATAAAGCTAGTCCACTACAGCCAAACGGGATGCTTGCTGAGTATGTTGATGTGTACTCACCCTTGCTCTACACACCAATCCCCCCCCCCAGGTTGTCAGCATTGCAACCACTGCTCAGGAGAAGATGAAGCTGTGGAAGGAGACTTTCAGGAGTTCCAAGACTACGACGAGTTCTAGGCGTGGGTTAGCGGCAACCCCCAGTCGGCTGCCTGTGAAGGCCGCGTTATCTACGTTTCTTTTCCGCACTTTGATTTATTGTAAGAACTATATGGACGTCTCAGACGTATGATGTAATCGACTATTATTTCCCCTTTTAATACTATTTTGAGCACTGTGTGATGATGTCCATATTATGTAACTGCTGTGTACGTGAATAACTGATCCTGGCACGTACATGGTTCGCATTCGGTTTGCCTTCTAAAAACCGGGTGTGACAGGTTCACCTACGGGAGATGGCTGGTGCAAAGAAGTTATCTTTGCTCACCGCCCCCATTCCGGGCATCCCTGCTAGTTAGCTAGCATTGTGGTAATTTGTGTTAGTTTCTTCTTTAGTCATGGATGGGTTTCTGTATGCCTGTTACTGGCCGCCATAGGCGCCTCAGTTGTTTTTTTCTGTAACTGTCCTTCTTCTTTAATATAGCGCCCGTTTGGGAAGGCTCCCGGACGGCTCCGGCTCCGGCACCTTGCCGGAGCTCTTCCAAACGGCGTCCCAAAAACGGCTCCACACCGGGAGCAAGAGCCAGTTTCGAGGTTGGGAGCCGGAGCCTGGAAAAGTGGCTCCGACGGCTCCATGGCGTCCTTCCCTGATTCCCTCGCCTGACTCCGGCGCTCGTCTGATGGCAAGCCGCGCGGGCGAGCGCAGCCATGTTCACTGGCGTCGCCAAAGCTGTTGCGCTCGTGCTCCTCAACCTCAAGTCCAAGAAGACGGTCACCGAGGAGATGAACTAGGCGTTCCACGACGCTGCAGCCAACAAGCTCGAGGGCATTCTCAAAGTCTACGACATGTCGCTCGTGCCCGTCGACTACTGGTGCTATGACGGCTGCTCCATGTACCCCTTCCCTTTGCAAGGCCTCTGTGCAGCGACGCCGCGCGTAGATGGCACATCCGTGCATTCTTCTTCCCTTTCGACAGTGGCCAGGTGCGAGCAGCAGAGGCGGCTTGACGTTCTCGATAGGTGCAGCACACATTACGTGCACAAGGTGTTCGTGTATATGTCTATAAGAGCATTGTGTGTTCGTGTACATATCTACATCAAAAGAAAATACACGAGAAGCCGTTTTACCAAACAATTTGTAAAATACATCGGTTTCTAGCAAAGAGCTGCTCCTTTAGAGGAGCTGGAGCTAGAGCTGTTTGTAGAGGAGCCGAAGCCCTGCCAAACGAGGCCATAATATCGCGCAGTTCTCCTGCGCTTTCGAGAAAAAAAAAAGTTAAAAGCAATGCTCAGCCATAACAATTCTCCTTGGTAAGTCTTACACTACACTTTTACCCACACTTGCTGAGCGATGACCATATGGGAGCTCACCCTTGCTATAATCAAACCAGGTCAAGAACAGATACCACCGAAGGAAAATGATGAAGATGAGTTCGAAGAGGTCTAGACCGTCGTCTCTTAGTCAAATATGGTTGTAGATGATCGTTGTCACCATATAGTGTATTTTATTAAGTTATTTTATACAGAAAATCCTATTATGTAATAAAGATGTGACATTGATTTCTGTACCCTGAATAATCATATGTGTGATACTTGATCCTGTCACGCATGTAAGATGCATTCGGATTTGTTCTTAAATTCGGGTGTCACAAAAATGTGTTGAAATAACTAGGGGACTCACGGGGTAAATGCATTTTGTGCCAAATAATCTTCTCTCAGTAGCTTTGCTGTCTCCAGTGTAATCTTGTCAGATTCTGCCAGCGCATCTTTACCAACAAGCTGAACACACGGAAGTCACAATCAAGACAATGGAGTGCTATTGATAAAATTTTTCATTTGAATGCTGCATGACAAAACATGCCAATGCCACATAATAAGGAAAAAAAGTTCAAACATCATGGTATTTTGTGCAAGTAAATGGAAAAGATGAGCAAATCCTACCTGCACAATTTCATTTAGATCGTCCTCCCTCTGCAACACCTCACGTGCTTTTGTCCTAATATCAATGAAATCTGGATCAAACTTCTCATAAAAGGACTCAAGGGCCTGCAAGGCATAAAATGGTTTGGTCACATAACATCATCACTGGAGAAGAACACAACACAAGCAAATGAAGAACTGTGAATATTTGAGAGGGAAAGAATAAAACAAACACACTAAACATTATGGTAAATAAATCAATAGAGCATCCTTGCCACTTCACACAATAATGTAGACATTTTCAACAACCTTTATATTTCCTTTATTATTCTCCATATTTTGCATGAAACTTCTAGAGATAATAAATGTGCAAACAGGTTTTACACAATTCAGGAAATAACCTTGGAGTATTTCGAATAGGAAATGAGCCAATTCACAGATGGGAAATGCTTCCTTTGAGCGAGCTTTTTATCTAAACCCCAGAAGACCTGCAAAAAAAACAGCACATGATTTAACAATATATTGAAACAACAAACACTGTAAATCAGGCTGGACCAATGATTGGAGGACTGAAGTATTGAAGTAATTGGCAGCCGTCTTACCTGAACAATACTGAGGGTTGCGGAGGTAACAGGGTCTGAAAAATCACCACCAGGAGGAGAGACGGCTCCAACAATTGTGACACTGCCAGTCCTGTCTGGACTTCCCAGGCATTTCACCTTACCAGCACGTTCATAAAAGGATGCCAAACGCGCAGCCAAGTAAGCTGGGTAACCACTATCAGCAGGCATTTCAGCCTGGACCAAGGCAAATGCACCATTAGTTGTGAAGACAGAGATAAAATGTGAAAAATGATCAACAAAACAGAAGTTCGAAGTATTTCATATTATCTCATGGCTCAAACTGCTTCACTAGTGTTATGGGCCTGTTTGCAACTTAACGTTGGCCCATCCGAGTCATTCATTTCTCTTAATTATCAGTATCAATATGTAAGCTTATAAATCACAAATTAATAACATACTATTTAACTTTGAAATTATATGTAGTAATGCTCCTACATATAAGTTTATGGGTCAATCTTAGTATGTGGCCAGATGATGGAACCATAAATGGGACATCATACCAAATTGTGACAGCAGATTCAGGCAGCAACAAAAAAATATAGGTAATTGACAAATACTCCCTCTGTTCTAAATTATAAGATGTTTTGGGTTTTCTAGAAATCTACTACATTGATTTTACTATGTATCTAGACATTATATATCTAAATGCATAGCAAAAGCTATGTATTTAGAAAAGCCAAAAACGTCTTCCAATTTGGAATGGACGGAGTAAGAAACATCACTAAAGATCATGTTGGCATGACACATGATGAACCAGAGATTATTTAAAAAACATTTTCTATACTATGTTATCTCTTATTTACTTATTTTAAAAGACCAATTTGAGGACAGAAGATGAGTAGCATACCAAACGCCCTGAGATCTCACGCAAAGCCTCAGCCCATCGTGAGGTGGAGTCAGCCATCATACTAACGTTGTAGCCCATATCACGAAAATACTCGGCAATTGTAATTCCTGCAGGAAAAAGGTACAATATAATTGTTAACAGAAACTCCACACCGAACAGTGACAAGCAGAGATACAGCTGACAGATTGACAGAGGCACCCATATCATCAAGACTGTCTCCTAGTCCTAACCAAATATTTCAATTTTGGTAATAGATGGATTAAATTGCTGTGAAATATTTCTGATATTGATATGTTTCCTACCACAGCACTAAGAGTTTCAGACTTGATATCTGTGGCTACACGACCAAAGGTTAAATATCAAGGCAACAGGGTTTTACCTGTATAAATGGAGGCTTCACGAGCAGCAACAGGCATATTTGATGTGTTAGCCACCAAGGTTGTTCTCTTCATGACTGACTCCTCACGGCCATCAGGCAATGTCATCGTCAACTGGGGGAAGTCCATGAGAACCTCAGCCATCTCATTTCCTCGTTCACCACAGCCCACATAAACCACAGCTTCAGAATTGGAGTACTGCAGATAACATTAGGGGAAGCTAGATGAGACCATCAGGACAATAAAAAAGAAAAAATATGTACAGCTACAACATATGGAGCAGTAGTAAAGGGTGAGGAGAAATCACCTTGGAAAGTGCCTGACTAATGACAGTTTTACCACAACCAAATGCCCCTGGAATAGCACAAGTGCCTCCCAGAACTGAGGGGAATAGTGCATCCAGTACACGCTGAAACCATTTGAAAGCATACAAGACTTCAAGATTTAATGGAGTAAGATAAAGGGAAACATCGTCTGAAAATGCTTGGCGATTTCAAGTTTTAGCAAAAACTGACAATTATAGACAACCAAGCTAAGACAACTTATAGACAAACCTGCCCTGTCAGAAGAGGTGTATCCGCAGCAAGCTTCGACGCAACAGGCCTTGGTGAACGCACAGGCCATGTCTGCAAGGAAATGAATTAAACACATTAAGCGAATGCTTCAATCCTTACGAAATTTGATCTTCTGCATGAGAAGTAGCATTTTTTTCACCTGAAGCATGGTAAAATTCTTTTTTATGCCCTGAAATTCCAATTCTAGCACTGTGTCCTGCATAAAAAAGCAATAGCAAGGATTGAGATTAAAGCTCAGAGGTAGAAGACACTACATCAATAAGGCTTCCTATAAGGCATAACATCAACTAACCTGAAGGTTGTACTGACCAGCTGGTGCAATGTAACTTATTTTCCCCATAGAACCCGGTGGAAGAGCAACATGGTGCTGCATCAATGTGTTCTCAAAAACAGTCTGCAACACACACAGTCAGCAATCATTAGGATGTAAACACAGGTCAACGGCATCCATCTCCATAGTCCATATCATAGACGGCTAGTCTTCAGAATGAATGTGAAGAACTTACAGCGTATAGGTCTCCACCCGTGATGACATCTCCAACACCTGGAAATATAACAAGAAATCACATACAACTTAGAGATAACAAAAACAGTATGCAAGACCATTTGGACAATGTGGTACTACATTAAGTCACTACCTAGTTTCTTTGGCTGAAATTCCCATAATGCATCTTTGTCAAGGGCAGGAACTGAAACACCACGAGGAATATACACATCTCCTGACTTAATGGCAATGGTTTTTAGAGGGCGCTGCAAACACAATAGAGGAGGGGTAAGGGCAAATTAAAAAAAACAAGAACAAAAGTAGATGACCGCAAAATGAACCCTGTCACATTCAGCGCACCTGGATACCATCAAAAATATTTCCAAGAATTCCAGGTCCCAATTCAACTGATAGAGGCTGCATGGGTATAGCCATTACATGTTAAAGGATAGCAAAACAATGGCATTAAAAGATATAGTAAGAATAAAAATGAACTATAAGACACCTTTCTTGTTCTCAAAACAGGGTCATTAACCATCAGTCCAGCTGTTTCCTCATAAACTGTAACACAAAATGACAGCGCTTACAAGGTTAGCACCATGTCTAGGAACTTCTCAAGGGCGAGTAATGTATTATAGATGATCTGCCATGTTGTATACCTTGGATTGTAGCTGAATCGCCCTCAAGACGGATAATTTCCCCGATGAGGTTATCATGCCCGACTCGGACAAGTTCATACATGGCAGCACCACCCATTCCATCAGCAACAACCACAGGTCCAGAGACCTGCAATAACCCAGCATAAAGGTTAATCAATTCGTCATGAACAAAATGGACTTGTTATATATATAACGATAGTGAAGAACATCAGCAGAAGATGTGTTCTCCCCAAGGTAGGTAAATATAGGATATAGCATCGAAGGTACAAGAAATGCAAAGCATTAGAAGCTCAACAATTGAATCTAGCTTCTACATAAAAAAGGTAAAGTTATGTGCATTATCCACTAATTCGACTAATTACATGGCAACGCAAACCAACTCGAGCATTGGACCAAACAATAGCACAGAAACAATGAAAATACCACTCCACAAATCTCCAAAACTACTGGACCAAGCCACACCCACCAATTCTGACTACATCCCACTATCCCAGCACCACCTGGACAAGGCCAGTCACGCCCGAGTGATCCACAACAGTAACCGTCAACACCACCTAAATCCCAAACCGAGAACCCGCACGTAACCAAATCTGGCAGCAATTCAGCTCGATCCGAGCACGCCAGACTCCGACGACTCAGCCACTGTACCGTGCAGCCCGCGCCCACAAGAGATCGCGCGAAATCGGGCAGCGGGATCTAGCGCAAGCAATGCGAGCGATACGAGGAGAGGAGGGGGAGACGCGGACCTTGCGGACATAGCCGTACTCGCTCTCCTTCTCTGAGTCCTCGAAGGTGGTAACGCGGTCGCCGTACGCCATGACCGCCGGCGGCGAGAGTGGTCGTCGGCGTCAGCCTAGGTCGGATCGCGCGGCGTCTCGTCGCGATCCGATCGGCGAGGTGCAGCGGAGAGGACGCGATGGGGAGGAGGGGAGGGCCACGCAGGCGAGGTAGATTCAGCCTTAAATAGATGTCGTCGTCGATTTTTATTTGGCCCCTTTTTATATGGAGCAGAGTCTCGTGTTGTGATGAGGTGTGAGGAGATGTGACTTGTGTCCCTTCCATTTATAATTTATTTAACTTTCTATTAAATTTAATTGATTAGTTTATTGAAATCTATATTACTATAAAAAGGATAAGAATAAGAGTGTGTTTGGTTTGATTTTTGATTTTAACTTTTAACCTTTAAAATTCACAAACTAAATGAAATGTATAAACTTAGAAAACAACTTTTTTAAAAAATGACTTTCTTGGAGTGCAAAACTGAAAACACACTTTTCACGTGCTTTTGGCGATTTTTTGGGTGGAATCATGAAAATATATGTGAAAAAATATTGGCTTTTAGTAGTTTCCACCACATGGATTTATAGCATTTTAGCAGTTCACGACTCACATCAATTTCTTTCATAGTTCATAGTAGTAGCCACAAACTAACCAAATAGATCCACTAAGGGAGAAATTCGCAAGGGTGAGGCCCCATGTGCCCCCGTCCCCATTCCTCTCGGCCTCGGTGCTGTGTTCGCGATGCCCGAGATCCGCGACCATCGCCCCCATCCCCGTCCGCAACAGACACCGTCTAACCCCCCTCCCCACCCCGCGTCCACGATGCTCACGCTGTGATGTGAGTCGGGTTGGAACTCTGGGTGGCGCGTGGGGTCAGACGCGTCGAAATGTGCGTTCAAGTCCATCGGTCGTGCCCTCTCCACGCTCGTCGATGAGGCAACGAGCTCCGCCGCGCGCACTGGAGGAGCATGCCCACCCGGGTCGCACCCTCGTCGCGCTCGACACCCTCCACCTCTCGGGCCTCTCAGTCTCCATCTCATTTGCACATTTCCATTTGTGCAGCCCCTCCCTCCATATATTATTGATTTTCTTTAGAACGCTCTTGTTCTTTCTTACACTCGATGACTGACATCCTTTGTGTTGCTGCCCATGCCCACGCTTCCTAAAACCTGAGACCTCTTGAATCCTCCGATTCACCAATTTCTTCCATGAAGGAGTCAATTTGATAGTCCTACCTCCGATATTTCCTCTATTGATTTGTTGAATGTTTCTTAATTATTTATGGGATTTTTACCTATTTCGATCTATCCTTATGAAAATATGGCGAGTATAAATTCTGCTGATCATGTAGTCTCTTTCAATTTGCTACCAGAAACATCTCTTTCTTTCATGGCCAAATGTCCTACAATTTCAACTTACCAGGCTCATCTATTTTGTGTTACAGGTGGTGGAGGATACACTTACCTTTCCTGGCCGCTATGGTGGTTTGGGATAACCACAATTATGCATGTTCCACATAAAACTTGTTGTGAATTTAAACTTTATCATCCCAACTGGATTTTCTTAGTGTACCATCCAACTAAACTTCCTTAGTGTTTTGTTTGGAAACTACTGCTTGGGGAGGTTGCAAACTTTGTTGCTTATATATTTGTGTCAACTGTACTTGGTCTACAACCTTTCCATTTACTTCCGCATTGCCAGTAGTTGTAAGATAGGTTTCACACAACCTTTTGTGTTATCAATGATCAACATCATTGGATCATCAATTCCTTAACAATATGTGGTATTTAGTAGGCCCGAGGAGGCAAGGGCCAAAATTTTGAGAATGGACTAGGCTTTGAGTCAGCATTCAAGCTTTTTCATGGATGGACGAAATAGTTCCCCTTTCAGAAAGATCATTTGTGTGATGGTAGGACACGACCTCCCTGCCCCACGGAGGCACCAATAGCTCAAGATAACTTCAGCTTGTAGATCATGTTGTTTGAGGTTTTTTACAGTTTGATAGAGGATTTGTACAGTTATTGAAACGGTATAACAAAACTCAAAAGTTTTTCCTCCAAGTT
Organism: Zea luxurians; assembly: GCA_029449295.1. Taxonomy (NCBI): domain Eukaryota; kingdom Viridiplantae; phylum Streptophyta; class Magnoliopsida; order Poales; family Poaceae; genus Zea; species Zea luxurians. The sequence goes on along the minus strand of JAOPSE010000227.1, from coordinate 618,282 downwards.
GTTTTTGGTACATCTCTATAATGAAAAAAAAACAAAAACTTACTCTCTAGTTCCATCCAAAAGTATGAGGGTCCCGTCCATGCTGAAGAAGATGTTGTCATGAACATTCTCACAAGACAAACTAGAGGCAAGTTGCCTCAATCATCTTTCATGGCGTCAGACATGTCTCACAATCGATTAAATTTGAATTCAAAATGTGGGCTCAACTTGTATATTTAAAATAAGTACAAGTGCTCAATTAAATTTGAATTCAAAATGTAGATTCAAAAATAAAAGAGAAAGAAAGAAAAGAAAGAGAAAAAAGAGAAAAAAAGAAGAAAGGACCATGTGGGCCGCTTTCCGCACCCCGGCCCAAGTGCACACTGTGCGGCCCACCCAGAACCCGAGCGACGCGTGGGGGCGCTGTGTTAGTCTTTCACCCGCCAGCACTCGCTGACACCGCGGGCCCGTGAAAGCTCTCTTCTGGGTTTTGGTGGTTTGGATGACAACCCAATTAAAGGACTAACAAGTGTGCTAAGTGTTGAACAGGTGCTTAATGCAAAGCTAACAGGGTTCAACACAAGTGAACAAGTGTGATGGTCCAAAGACTGGATTATCTATAGGTAATGGACATCACAAGTAAGATGGACATTGCTTAAGTGAGACTCGGTGTGCGTAACTCAGAGACAATCGATCAAGCCAAGGATGGAGGCAAGAAGAGGTTCGAGGTACCGAGTGCACGGGAGAAGGTCAAGGAGACCAGGATCCCAAAGCCAGGGGTGAAGAATAAGACTTGCAAAGTCAAGGTTGATCGAGTTAAGAAGAGTTATGGTGCATCAAGGATCACTACATAAGGACATGACTTACAACCAATGAGGTAACATCTACAATTATGTGGTGTAAGTCATAAGGCTCAAGATCAAGCTCGAGAAGTGAACGAGGGTTGGGGCTCAGATATGTCAATCTAGATCAAGTCAAGTTGACTTGATGGTTTAGAGTCCAACATCGACCTCAAACAAGCCAAATTGGGTAAAACGGTGAAAAAGGTTAAGTATGTAAGGTTTGAGTGTTCAACCATTTTGCATACACCTCTTACTACAAGTTTGGTGCTTTGGTTTGCTCTCTAACTCTTTCTGTAGAGAAAGTACCATTCTGAGCTCTGCTGGAGGAGAAACAGAAAAGCTAGGAGAAGAACAAGAAAGATGTAAGTTTCTAGGACTAAATCAATTGGATTATACTCTAAATGTGTTTGTTTAAGTCTCAGGAAAATCCTCCCAAAAGTTGAAGTCAAACGGAGAAAGAACGGAGGAAAAAGCACTTAGTGTGCTGTTGGCTGGTGCACAGGACAGTGAATAGTAGCTGTCCGGTGCACAGGACAGTGAATAGTAACTGTGTCCGGTGCACAGGACAGTGAATAGTAACTGTGTCCGGAGCACAAGACAGTGAATAGTCGCAGCGTCCGGTGCACAGGACAGTGAATAGTAGCTGTGTCCGGTGCACAGGACAGTGAATAGTGACCTGTCCGGTGCACAGGACAGTGAATAGTAACCTGTCCGGTGCACCAACGGCTAGCTGTTCCAGAGAAGGAAACTGTCAATCAGATCCGTTACTGTTCACTGTCCGGTGCGCCACCGGACAGTCCGGTGCACCCGCAACCAGGGAAGGCTGGGAGCTTCCAAATGAAGCTCTAACGGCTCCTAGGCCATTTGGGGCTATAAAAGGGACCCCTAGGCGCCTCAAACAACTTCACAAGTGCAGCCAACAATTGTATACATCACTCGGATCGATTCTCTCTCTCCCTCTTGTGTAAATCTCTCTAGTTTGTGTGAAGGCAAAGTTATAAGCCTTTAGAGAGTGGAGAGGTGCTGCAAAGAGCTAGAGCAAAGTCTTGAGCGCATTGTTACTCCGCCGGAGTGCTGTCAAGAAGATTATAAGCAGCCGTGGTTTTGTTGTAACCCAACTCAACATAGTGGAAGGCTCTATCTGTCATACTGACAGATCTGAGCAAACGGAGGAAGGAGTTGAAATAGACTCCAAGCCCAGGTGTGGCTAACTCCAACGAGGACTAGGCAAGCATTTCAGGCTTGGCCGAACCTCGGGATAAATTCCTGCGTCTGTGTGCTTCGCTCTGTATTGTGTGCTGACTCTCTGTCTTACTCACTTTTTATATCTGCACTTCAACACTTATCTGTGGTACAAGTTATATTTGAAGTGCAGGGCATTTTGAGACAGGATCTTCTATTCCGCTGCAACCTACTCGAAGGATCTTTCATTCCACTGCGATCTGGTCCTTGAGTAGAGTAAGAACTAAAGTTTTAAAGTGATAATTTTTTATTCGCCTATTCACCCCCCTCTAGGCGACATCCAGATCCTGTTCCCGGGCAAAGGGAACTTTCAGCCCGTTCATCAGTCGGCTTCGCTGCTTCGTGCGCCATCACTGTCGCGTGGGCCCGCCTTACTGTTCCTCTTCCCAGCCGCGGACTCCGACGCGAGCTGTTGTGCCCGCGTGAGATCTCCGCTCCCCACGACTCCACCTAGCCCCGGCTTCAAAAGCGGACCCGAGACCCCCTCTTGCTCTCCCCTTTGCCTCCCCTTCTTTCCGCCGCCACCAGGAAAAGAAAGTGTCGTCGTGCGGGGAAACATCGTCGCCACCGCGGACAATCACTGGTAGCGCAATTTGGGCCCTAGTCCGGTCACCTAAGGCTTAGGTTAATCACGTAGAAGCTGTGCGTGGGTGCAATCGGAAGGGGGTTAACGGAGGCCACAGGAATCCTTCACCGGAGTTGGGGATCCGCCGCTCGCCGTGACCGAGGCTCTCTACGGCGCACAGTAGGTTATGTATACGTTCATCGCATCCCCCTTTCTTAGGGCATCGTATTGGGCTTCTCGGATTAGAGCAATGTACACGGGTTTGAGCTTTGGGGCGTGCCGGCAATGGCGCCACCACACCAAGTGACTGCGCCACCGGTGAGTCGGGCGACCATGGGAAGACGGGGATCTAGCCACGGTCGGCTAGGATTAGATCTGGCCAGTGTTGATCCTTAACCATAGATCACGCGTTGCTCGGTCCAGATCGAATCGCGCGTGTCCCCTTCACACATTGAATCGGTGAAAGGGAAATGTGCCTTTGGACCATTTCTATAAGTGTTTTGGTGATTAGATGCCCAACACAAATTACTTTGGTTCATATGTGCTAAGTGGTTGTGAAAGGGAAATAGGGAGATCGTGACCGGCGATAAGCCCGCAAGCTCAGGGGGACTCTCTCAAGGGAGTCCGGCAACAAGCACTAGGAGGAATCCTCTTCCTCCATCAAGTCCCATCGGAAAGGCGACAAGAAAAAGAAGATGAAGAAAGTGGTCTACTACAAGACCGACTCATCGTCGCCCTCCACATCAAGCTCCGAGTCATCCGTCGCTTCTAAGCGCCATGAGCGCAAGAAGTATAGTAAGATGCCCCTTCGCTATCCCCGTATTTCAAAACGCGCTCCTCTACTTTCCGTTCCTTTAGGCAAGCCACCATATTTTGATGGTGAAGATTATTCTATGTGGAGTGATAAAATGAGGCATCATTTAACCTCACTCCACGAAAGTATTTGGGAAATTGTTGAGTTTGGAGCGCAGGTACCGAAGGTAGGGGACAAGGACTATGACTCGGACGAGGCGGCCCAAATTAGGCACTTCAACTCCTAAGCCACGTCTATACTCCTCGCCTCCTTATGTCGAGAGGAGTATAACAAGGTGCAAGGGTTGAAGAACGCCAAAGAAATTTGGGACGTTCTCAAAACCACGCACGAAGGAGATGAGGTGACCAAGATCACCAAGCGCGAGACATTCGAGGGCGAACTTGGTCAATTCGTCCTCAACAAAGGAGAAGAGCCGCAAGCTATGTACAACCGGCTCAAGACGATGGTCAATCAAGTGCGCAACCTCGGGAGCACAAAATGGGATGACCATGAAATGGTCAAGGTTATTCTTAGATCCCTCGTATTTTATAATCCTACTCAAGTTCAATTAATACGTGGGGATCCTAGATACAAGCTAATGTCTCCCGAGGAGGTGATTGGCAAGTTTGTGAGCTTTGAACTTATGATCAAAGACTCCAAACATATTGTCAACTTGGAGCAAGGCGCCACCTTAACACCCGAGGTGCAACCCATCGCATTCAAGGCGACGGAAGAAGAGAAGAGGGAGTCTACACCAAGTAGGCTTCCAATCGACGCCCCCAAGCTCGACAACGAGGAGATGGAGCTCATCATCAAGAGCTTCCGCCAAATCCTCAAGCAAAGGAGGGGGAAGGACTACAAACCCCACTCCAAAAGGGTGTGCTACAAATGTGGTAAGACCGGTCATTTTATTGCTAAATGTCCTATTTCAAGTAATAGTGACAGGGGCGACGACAAGAAGGGGAAGAAGAAGGAAAAGAAGAGGTATTACAAGAAGAAGGGCGGTGATGCTCATGTGTGTCGGGAATGGGACTCCGATGAGAGCTCCACCGACTCTTCCTCCAACGAGGACGCCACCAACATCGCCGTCAATAAGGGCCTCTTCTTCCCCAACATCGGCCACAAGTGTTTCATGGCTAAGGACAACAAAAAGAAGAAGGTACAATCTAGAACCACCCCCAAGTATACTACATCTAGTATTGAGGGTAGTTTTAGTGACAGCGAAGATGATTTAATGTCTCTTTTTGCCAACCTTAATATGGAACAAAAGGAAAAAAAATTAAATGAACTAATTGAAACCATTAATGAGAAGGATGATCTCTTGGAAAGCTAAGAGGACTTCCTTATTAAAGAAAACAAAAAACATGTTAAGGTAAAGAATGCTTATGCTCAGGAAGTAGAAAAATGTGAAAACTTGACTATGGAGCTTAGCACTTGCCATGATTCAATTATCTGTCTTAGAAATGAAAATGCTAGTCTAAATGCTAAGATTGATAAATTGAATGATACAATCTCTAGTCTTAGAACTGAAAATGATAGTTTAGTTTGTAAGATTAAAGAATTGAATGTTTGCAATGATTCTATTTCGTGTCTTATAGACAAGAATGTTAAATTAAATTCTAAGATAGAAGAATTAAATGCATGCAAACCCTCTACATCTACTATTGATCACGTTTCCATTTGCACGAGATGTAGATATGTTAATGTTGAAGCTATTAATGATGGCCTTGCTATGATTAAACAACAAATGATCATATAGCTAAATTAACTGCTAAAATTAATGAGCATGAACTTGAAAATGAAAAGTTTAAATTTGCTAGAAGCATGCTTTATAATGGGAGACGACCTAGCATTAAGGATGGCATTGGCTTCCAACAGGGGAGCAATGTCAAGCTTAATGCCCCTAAGAAACTGTCTAATTTTGTTAAGGGTAAGGCTCCCATGGTTCAGGATAACGAAGGCTACATTTTATATCCTGCTAATTATCCTGAGCACAAAATTAGGAAAATTCATGCTAGAAAACCTCATACTGTTTCTCACCATGCTTTTATGTATAAAAATGAGGCTTCTAGCTCTAGGCACACCACTCATATAAAATTGCCTAGAAAGAAAATTCCTGTAGCATCAAATGATCATAATATTTCATTTAAGACTTTTGATGCATCATATGTTTTAACTAACAAATCAGGCAAAGTAGTTGCTAAATATGTTGGGGGCAAACTGAAAGCTCTCTTGTGGGTTTTGGTGTTTGGATGACAACTCAATTAAAGGACTAACAAGTGTGCTAAGTGTTGAACAGGTGCTTAATGTAAAGCTAACAAGGTTCAACACAAGTGAACAAGTGTGACGGTCCAAGGACTAGATTATGGATAGATAATGGACATCACAAGTAAAATGCACATTGCATAAAGTGAGACTCGGGTGCGTAGCTCGGAGACAACTGATCAAGCCAAGGATGGAGGCAAGAAGAGCTTCGAGGTACCAAGTGCATGGGAGAAGGTCAAAGAGGCTGAGGAACCCAAAGCCAAGGGTGAAGAAGAAGACTTGCAAAGTCAAGGGTGATCGAGTTGAGAAGAGCTATGGCACATCAAGGATCACTACATAAGGACGTGACTTACAACCAATGAGGAAACATCTATAGTTATGTGGTGTAAGTCATAAGGCTCAAGATCAAGCTCTAAGAAGGAGAACAAAGTCACTAGAAGGAGAACAAATGTCAAAATCAGAACTGGAAGCAGCCCAAAAGAGCTAAGTACACTTTGACCTTTAGTTCGGGTTGTTCCTATGTTTGGAGATATTCTATGTGACCTTTGCAGGATGTTGGAGCTCAAAAATGATAATCTAGATCAAGTCAAGCTGACTTGATGATTTATAAGTCCAATATCAATCTTAAGCATGTCAAGTGCTAGAGAAGTGAAAATCCAAGAGAAGGTATGTTTCTAGACTTAGTACATTGGTTTTTGTGTACTAACATATTTGTCTAAATATTAGAAACAGAGAGAAGAACAAAAAGAGAAAGACTTGGCTGGTGCAGCCATGACTATACGAAGTCTGGGTGCACCGGACTGTCCGGTGGTGCACCGGACAGTGTCCGGTGCGCCAGGCTGGCGTCTGGTTAACTGGCTGCTCTCGGGTCTCAACGGTGGCGTATGGCTATAAATCACCGGACTGTCCGGTGGTCCACCAGACTGTCCGGTGAGTCAGCTGAGGCGAAGTCGCCGCTCTCGGGAATCAAGTCAACAACGTTCGGCTAATTCACCGGACTGTCCGGTGGTGCACCGGACTGTACGGTGAGCCAACGGTCGGCCGGGCCAACGGTCGGTCGCGCAATCCGCGCGTGACGCGTGGCCGAGCCAACGGTCAGATGGGGGCACCGGACTGTCCGGTGTGCACCAGACAGTGTCCGGTGCGCCAACGGCTCCTAGTCTGCAACGGTCGACTGCGCCAAGTTTGGAAGGAGATCCGCACCAGACCGTGAATAGTGGATGTCCGGCAACAGAAGGCAAGATTTGCCTTCCTGGATTGCTTCCAACGGCTCCTAGGCCCCTTGGGCCTATAAAAGGGACCTCTAGGCGCTTCAAACAATACACAAGCGCAGCCAATTATAGTATACATCACTCTGATCAATTCTCACTCTCCCTCTTGTGTGTATCTCTCTAGTTTGTGTAGAAGGCAAAGCTATAAGCCTTTAGAGAGTGGAGAAGAGCTTCTAAGAGCTAGAGCAAGGTCTTGAGCATATCGTTACTCTGCCGGAGTGCTGCCAAGAAGATTGTAAGCAGCCGCGATTTCGTTGTAACCATCTCAACATAGTGGAAGGCTCTATCTGTCAGATTGACAGATTTGAGCAAACGGAGGAAGGAGTTGAAACAGACTCCAAGCCTAGGTGTGGCTAACTCCAACGAGGACTAGGCAAGCGTTTCAGGCCTGGCCGAACCTCGGGATAAATCCTTGCGTATGTGTGCTCTGTCCTGTATTGTGTTCTGACTCTCTGTCTTACTCGCTTTTATATCTGCACTTCAACACTTATCTGTGGTACAAGTTATATTTGAAGTGCAGGATATTTTGAGACAGGATTTTCTATTCCGCTGTAACCTACTCGAAGGGTCTTCTCATTCCACTGCGTTCTAGTCTTCGAGTAGAGTAAGAATTTAAGTTTTACAGTGATAATTTTTATTCGCCTATTCACCCCCCTCTAGGCGACATCCAGATCCTGTTCCCAGGCAAAGGGAACTTTCAATTGGTATCAGAGCTAGGCCTCTCCAGTGTGGGCTTAGCCGTCCGGAGATGACGATGTCGTCACAAGAGGTAACTGTAGAACTTCTTCTAGGCGATGGCTCTAATTATAAATCTTGGTCTGTCTCTATTTATAATGCCTTCATGAGTGTTGATCCTGATTTAAGACAAATCTTTAGTAGAAGTATTTTTCCCCTCTGATATTAGTAAAAATCCCTCTAATACTAAACTAAGATGTTTATCTCTCAATCACCATGTGTGCAACATCTTAGTTGACTCTCTTTCTAGAAGTGCTTATTTTGCCATCATGAGTAGTGATAGTGATTTATTTATTGATGCTCATGATTTATGGAATAGAATTAAAGTAAAATATTCTGTGGCAAATTGTGATGCTCCTACTCCCTATATTGCTTGTGATACTAACCCTTCAAAGGGAGAAGAAAAGCGTTGGCCACCAAACAATGAATCTACCTCATCGAAAGGTTTGTCTTCCACTAGTTATAAATGTCTTATTGCTAACGATGATAGTGGAGATGAAAGCAATGATGAGGAGTCTACATCATCACAAGGTACATTTCCCTATATTGCTTCCACTGACAATAGTGACATGGAAAATGAGATCGACGATGTAGAAGAAGAGGAGATTTGCCGTTTCTACATCCATCTCAACAAAGAGGACAAAGCGCTCTTGGTTAAGCTGTTGAGAAGGAACAAGGAACAAGGCGAGACGCTTCTCAGGCTAGAGGAGACACTCATCAAAACAAACAACAGCCTGGAGAAGATGACCAAAGAACATGAGGAGCTAAAGTGCTCTCATGATGATTTGGTCCAGCGTTATGATTCAATTTTAATTGAGCAAAGAAATAATGATGATAATTTATCTTGTGTTGCTCAACTTAAAACTGAAAATTCTATGCTTAGGAATCAAGTAGAGATGATAAATCTAGAAAAACTTGCTCTAAATGAAAAGTATGATATGTTGTCAAATTCTCATAGTGAATTGGTTGATGACCATATCATGCTCAATATTGCTAATAAGGTTGTCTTTGCAAACTTAAATTCATGTGAACCTCATTCTTGCAAGTGTACGCATTCAAATTGTATATCACCATGTTCCAACCCCCGCTCCTCAAAAGAAAGCCAATCCTTGATTGAGCAACAAGTTGTAGGGTCTAAAAGAAAATTGCTTGGGAACAAGAAACAAAGACAACTAAGGAGAAGACGCCATGCTCGACTTCCTCAAGATATCTACAAACACGTGGTGAAGAAACATGAGGAAGGAGAAACCGCAACAAGGGTCAACCTCCTTGCGAAAGATGTTCCTAAAGCAAAAAGTCAAAAGATAAGAGGAAAAAGGAGATGCTTCAAGTGCAAAGCATTAGGCCACCTCATCGCGTCTTGTCCGTACAACGACAAGGATGAAGAGGCAATGAGATGTTTTGGATGCAACAACAAGGACCACATGATCATTTCATGTCCGGTCATGAAGAATCAAAGATGTGCATTCTCCAAGATGACTCTCACCAAGGAAAATGACAAACAGCAAGTGTCATGTCAGGTTGAGCGATGCTTCTGCTACAAGTGTGGTGAGCAGGGTCATCTGTCAAAGGTATGTAATAAAGGTAAGGTTCCTAAGCAAGTAAATTTTTCTAAATCTCATTCGCTTAGGAGACCCGAATCATACACTTGTGTTAGATCTATAACGAGATCACCTAGAACTAGCACAAAGGCTATTTGGGTACCAAAGGCATTTTTAGTTGAACGTCATGGACCCATCCCGAGATGGGTACCAAACTTTGTCAAATAGACCCTGCAGGTGCCTCGAGATGGAATGGAGACCCTGGGAGAGCTTAAGATGGTTAATTTAAACTCTATGCTTAAGCTGTTGATCTTTATTGTCTATTTATTAACTCAAGGGTGGATTATTGTGCAATACTAATCCCATGTTCATCTCGAGTTAAATAAGTTGTAGAAGTCCTTAATCATTATTGGTGAATCAAGCAAAGGACTTTGATGAGAATCTGCATCTGGCTCTCCAAAGGACGGTACCTTGTATCTTTAGTATATTATTGCAAATTAGTATTACTCCTAAGCTTGATTGTTGTGCTACCTGTCCTTGGAGTAGTTATGTTTTTTGAGACTGCCTATGTTGAATAGCTTTCAATCAATGGTTCATGATTTCCAAAATCATAATAATGCTTGCTTAATCATGAATGTGCGTTCTAGATGTTATATCTTTTGAATTATTCAATGAGTAGCTTTTCATTTGATATATTCACCATGATTAACTCTCTGTATGTGTCCATGGATAAACCTGTATCATTTTTAAGTCATGCTAAATGGTGTTTAATGATTAACCTATGTGTGCAAGCATGACATCCTGTTTAGTCCATGTTCACACAATTACCTGGGTGTATATCAAATCTATGTTGTGTCACTGATGCACCTTCTTGAGTTATGAGGTGAATGAGCAAAAGGAGCACTCATTTAGGTGACAACTGGTGCTCTCATGGCCATTCAGGAAAAAGGCAAAGGTATATGGAACTATGCAATTTCGTTAAATATCTTGAAGTTCCAATGATTGTGATCACAGCTATGTGCTTGCATCTGAATTTGTGGTTTTTTTGGCATAGGTGCTCCTTACTCTAAAATGTTGTTTCTTTTGGTGTACCTAAGAAACCCTCTTAATCATAGTGTGCTTAGACACTATGCTTTATATGCATGCTCATGTTGTTTTTCAATTGATAAATATGGTGCAATGATTGTCATGTATGAAGCATGTCTAGGTTGCGTGTAAATTGTTATACTCCTTGAGGCATGCATTGTTTTCTCTAGTCATTAGTTGTATTATGTCATCGATTCATTTGGTATCTCTTTGTGATGAAGTTAATAGAATATGTCTTGACCAAGATATGTTGTGATCCCCTCTAGTTCTGAGGAAGCTAGAATGTGCAAAGCGCAAGTCATTCAAATACTTGATGCACAACTTTAGGGGGAGTACACATAACTTGTGTCTTTTGAGACTAATTGTTTCTTGAGTGATCTTGTATAGTCTCAAGGCGGAAAAGAGAAGATGAGCAAGAAATGGAGCATTCAGGACTTGGGTACCTCCGTAAGTCAAGTAATTGGTATCTTAAGTCGTGAGTAATTGCATATTTTTAGATTGCTCATGCTCTATAATAATTGGTGATACTAGATGCTTATCCTTAAATATCATGGAGCTATGATAATAAATGATTTTTCAATTGGAAGCCGTGATAGTTTGCTTCAATTGACATATTTTGGTAATCACTAGAATAGAAGCTTCATCTTGTGCCACAATACTATAACTTGCTCTAAGCTTGGTGTCTTAGCAACAAGAAAAGGTTAGGATAAAGGATCAGGCACAAGTGTGGAGAAGCTCCCGTGGGATTAAACTTTCAAGATGGGAAATAATCACAACAGGGTAAAGGTACAAAAGGAAGTATTGATCTTTTGCGTATATGTACCTTAACTTTCCTCCAAATGCTTGTGGTGCATATGTTGAATGAGTAAGGGGGAGTATTGTTAGTGTGTTTTTACCTGCTCAATACCCTGCTGTCTTTTGACATCATTCTATGTTCTTGCTTGAATATGGTGTTGGTGTTTGATGTCAAAGGGGGAGAATTTGTGCATTAAAGCTCATCTCAAGCTGAGAGGAAACCTTATCCAAAAGGGGTTTCCTTGATCTTAAGGAGGGATATGTTAGTTTATGTTATTAATAATTCTTATCATATGCTTCTTGTTGTATTATATGTGTTGCATCATATGGTGATGATGCAAAACTAGTGCTTCCATTGATATGAATTAATTGACATCTACTGTGTTTAATTCTGTAATAGATGTTCATGTGGGTAATGATGCATGTGGTTAATGGTGCTTTAAAATTGCTTTAAATTAGTTTAAATTGGTATCTTAATGGTGAATAGTGGTAGGTTGATATTCCTGTGGTATATCCACTCAATTGATCGGTGTTGATTATGTGCATTTGTGTGTTATACGCATCATGGTTTGATCCTTGACAAAATGCATCCCACTGGTGCTAAGGTATAGCAATGCTTCAATTTAGCCTAAGTATGTGCATTTTGGCATTTAAGGCCAAAGTTAAGATTTTAATGTAAGCACATATTTAGGGGGAGCGTTCTACAAACTTAGAGTTCAAAATTTGTTCTTTAAATTTTACTCTTATGTAAGCTTTAATTGTGTTGCCATCAATCACCAAAAAGGGGGAGATTGAAAGCTCTCTTGTGGGTTTTGGTGTTTGGATGACAACTCAATTAAAGGACTAACAAGTGTGCTAAGTGTTGAACAGGTGCTTAATGTAAAGCTAACAAGGTTCAACACAAGTGAACAAGTGTGACGGTCCAAGGACTAGATTATGGATAGATAATGGACATCACAAGTAAGATGCACATTGCATAAAGTGAGACTCGGGTGCGTAGCTCGGAGACAACTGATCAAGCCAAGGATGGAGGCAAGAAGAGCTTCGAGGTACCAAGTCCATGGGAGAAGGTCAAAGAGGCTGAGGAACCCAAAGCCAAGGGTGAAGAAGAAGACTTGCAAAGTCAAGGGTGATCGAGTTGAGAAGAGCTATGGCACATCAAGGATCACTACATAAGGACGTGACTTACAACCAATGAGGAAACATCTATAGTTATGTGGTGTAAGTCATAAGGCTCAAGATCAAGCTCTAAGAAGGAGAACAAAGTCACTAGAAGGAGAACAAATGTCAAAATCAGAACTGGAAGCAGCCCAAAAGAGCTAAGTACACTTTGACCTTTAGTTCGGGTTGTTCCTATGTTTGGAGATATTCTATGTGACCTTTGCAGGATGTTGGAGCTCAAAAATGATAATCTAGATCAAGTCAAGCTGACTTGATGATTTATAAGTCCAATATCAATCTTAAGCATGTCAAGTGCTAGAGAAGTGAAAATCCAAGAGAAGGTATGTTTCTAGACTTAGTACATTGGTTTTTGTGTACTAACATATTTGTCTAAATATTAGAAACAGAGAGAAGAACAAAAAGAGAAAGACTTGGCTGGTGCAGCCATGACTATACGAAGTCTGGGTGCACCGGACTGTCCGGTGGTGCACCGGACAGTGTCCGGTGCGCCAGGCTGGCGTCTGGTTAACTGGCTGCTCTCGGGTCTCAACGGTGGCGTATGGCTATAAATCACCGGACTGTCCGGTGGTCCACCAGACTGTCCGGTGAGTCAGCTGAGGCGAAGTCGCCGCTCTCAGGAATCAAGTCAACAACGTTCGGCTAATTCACCGGACTGTCCGGTGGTGCACCGGACTGTCCGGTGAGCCAACGGTCGGCCGCGCAATCCGCGCGTGACTCGTGGCCGAGCCAACGGTCAGATGGGGGCACCGGACTGTTTGGTGTGCACCGGACAGTGTCCGGTGCGCCAACGGCTCCTATTCTGCAACGGTCGACTGCGCCAAGTTTGGAAGGAGATCCGCACCGGACCGTGAATAGTGGATGTCCGGTGGTGCACCGGACTGTCCGGTGCGCCACCCGACAGAAGGCAAGATTTGCCTTCCTGGATTGCTTCCAACGGCTCCTAGGCCCCTTGGGCCTATAAAAGGGACCTCTAGGCGCCTCAAACAATACACAAGCGCAGCCAATGATAGTATACATCACTCTGATCAATTCTCACTCTCCCTCTTGTGTGTATCTCTCTAGTTTGTGTAGAAGGCAAAGCTATAAGCCTTTAGAGAGTGGAGAAGAGCTGCTAAGAGCTAGAGCAAGGTCTTGAGCATATTGTTACTCTGCCGGAGTGCTGCCAAGAAGATTGTAAGCAGCCGCGGTTTCGTTGTAACCATCTCAACATAGTGGAAGGCTCTATCTGTCAGATTGACAGATTTGGGCAAACAGAGGAAGGAGCTGAAACAGACTCCAAGCCCAGGTGTGGCTAACTCCAACGAGGACTAGGCAAGCGTTTCAGGCTTGACCGAACCTCGGGATAAATCCTTGCGTCTGTGTGCTCTGTCCTGTATTGTGTTCTGACTCTTTGTCTTACTCGCTTTTATATCTGCACTTCAACACTTATCTGTGGTACAAGTTATATTTGAAGTGCAGGACATTTTGAGACAGGATTTTCTATTCCGCTGTAACCTACTCGAAGGGTCTTCTCATTCCACTGCGTTCTAGTCTTCGAGTAGAGTAAGAATTTAAGTTTTACAGTGATAATTTTTATTCGCCTATTCACCCCCCTCTAGGCGACATCCAGATCCTGTTCCCAGGCAAAGGGAACTTTCACAAACACAAGAGTCCTAAGACTTGTGTTTGGGTACCCAAGGTGCTTGTTTCTAACGTGAAAGGACCCAAGACTGTTTAGGTACCTAAGAACAAGGCCTAAATTGTTTTGCAGGTTTATACATTTGGGGGTTCAAGTTGGATAATCGATAGTGGATGCACAAACCACATGACAGGGGAGAAGAGAATGTTCTCCTCCTACGAGAAAAATGAAGATCCTCAACAAGCCATCACATTCGGGGATGGAAATCAAGGTTTGGTCAAAGGATTGGGTAAAATTGCTATATCACCTGACCATTCTATTTCCAATGTTTTTCTTGTAGATTCATTAGATTACAACTTGCTTTCAGTTTCTCAATTGTGTAAAATGGGCTACACCTGTCTATTTACAAATGTAGGTGTTACTGTCTTTAGAAGGAGTGATGATTCAGTAGCATTTAAGGGAGTGTTAGGGGGTCAGCTATATTTGGTTAATTTTAATGATAACAAAGCTGAACTCGACACTTGTTTAATTGCTAAGACTAATATGGGTTGGCTCTGGCATCGCCTGCTAGCCCATGTTGGGATGAAGAATCTTCACAAGCTTCTAAAGGGAGAGCACATTTTAGGACTAACAAATGTTCATTTTGAGAAAGACAGGGTTTGTAGCGCATGCCAAGCAGGAAAGCAAGTTGGCGCTCATCATCCACACAAAACGTAATGACAACAGACATGCCTCTCGAGCTGCTCCACGTGGACCTATTCGGCCCAATCGCTTACATAAGCATCGGCGGGAGTAAGTACTGTCTAGTAATTGTGGATGATTATTCTTGTTTCACGTGGGTATTCTTTTTGCAAGAAAAATCTCAGACCCAAGATACACTAAAAGTATTCTTGAGACGGTCTCAAAATGAGTTCGGATTGAGAATCAAAATGATAAGAAGCGATAATGGGACGGAGTTCAAGAATTCACAAATAGAGGGATTTCTTGAGGACGAGGGCATCAAGCATGAGTTTTCTTCTCCCTACACACCTCAACAAAATGGTGTAGTAGAGAGGAAAAATAGAACTCTACTGGACATGGCAAGAACCATGCTTGATGAGTACAAGACTCTGGACCAGTTTTGGGCTGAAGCAATCAACACTGCTTGCTACTCCATCAACCGGCTCTGCCTTCACCGAATCCTCAAGAAGACATCATACAAACTCCTCACTGGTAAAAAGCCCAATGTTTCATATTTTAGAGTCTTTGGGAGCAAATGCTTTATTCTTATTAAAAGAGGTAGAAAATCTAAATTTGCTCCTAAAGCTGTAGAAGGCTTTTTACTTGGTTATGACTCAAACACAAGGGCATATAGAGTCTTCAAAATCCACTGGATTAGTTGAAGTTTCTTGTGACATTTGTGTTTGATGAGACTAAATGGCTCCCAAGTGGAGCAAATTGATCTTGATGAGCTAGATGATGAAGAGGCCCCATGCGTCGCGCTAAGGAACATGTCCATTGGGGATGTGTGTCCTAAGGAATCTGAAGAGCCTCCACAAACACAAGATCAACTGTCATCTTCCATGCAAGCATCTCCACCAACTCAAGATAAGGATCAGGCTCAAAATGATGAAGATGATGATCAAGAGGATGAACCACCTCAAGAGGAGGACATTGATCAAGGGGGAGACCATGTAGATAATAAAGACAAGGAAGATGAGCAAGAAATACAGGGTCAAAGACCGCCACACCCAAGAGTCCACCAAGCAATTCAACGAGATCACCCTGTCAACTCCATCCTTGGTGACATTCATAAGGGGATAACCACTAGATCTCGGGTTGCACATTTTTGTGAACATTACTCTTTTATGTCCTCTATTGAGCCATACATGGTGGAGGATGCACTAAGAGATCCGGATTGGGTGGTGGCAATGCAAGAGGATCTCAACAACTTCACGAGGAATGAGGTATGGCATTTAGTTCCACGTCCTAACCAAAATGTTGTAGGTACCAAGTGGGTATTCCGCAACAAGCAAGATGAGCATGGTGTGGTGACAAGAAACAAAGCCCGACTTGTGGCCAAGGGTTATTCACAAGTCGAAGGTTTGGATTTCGATGAAACTTATGCACCCGTAGCTAGGCTCGAGTCAATTCACATATTATTTGCCTATGCTACTTACCATGGCTTTAAGCTTTATCATATGGACGTGAAAAGTGTCTTCCTCAATGGACCCATCAAGGAAGAGGTCTATGTTGAGCAACCTCCCGACTTTGAAGATAGTAAGTACCCTAACTATGCTTATAAACTCTTAAAGGCACTTTATGGGCTCAAGCAAGCCCCAAGAGCATGGTATGAATGCCTGCGAGATTTTCTTATCACTAATGGCTTCAAAGTCGGAAAGGCTGATCCTACCCTCTTCACTAAAATTGTTGAAGGAGACTTGTTTATATGCCAAATTTATGTTGACAATATCATATTTGGGTTTACTAACAAGTCTACCTGTGAAGAGTTTACTAGGTTCATGATTTAAAAATTTGAGATGTCTATGATGGGGGAGTTGAGATGTTTCCTAGGATTTCAAATCAAGCAACTCCAAGAGGGCACCTGTCACACCCGGATTTTGGGGCACCAAGACCCGGGCGCGAACATAATCACCAGGTGTGCTGGGACCAAGTCTCACACATATGATGAATCATGGCACAGGATCGAATGTCACATCTTTATATATAACAGGAGTTCTATACAAAATAAATAATTTCATTATAAAGAGACAACGGTCCAGCAACCCAAAGTTGACTGGGAGACGACGGCCTAGACCTCTTACGAACACAGCATAACATCCTCCATGCGCCTCATCCTGTGGTACCTGTTCTTGACCTGTGGTGGGATGTGAGACAGCAAGAGTGAGCTCACATACGTTCATAGCTCAACAAGTTGTGGGGAATAATGTGCATGAACTCGCCAAAGGTGGGAGCTCACGTGAGGTGTAAGGCTTACCAAAGAGGATGGCTGAAGCTGAGCATTGCTTTTAAAGTTGGTCAAAATTTTATTAGCAATTACTAAGTATAAGTAAATACCAACCCAATTAAGTAGTAGAACAAAAGTTACAACATCACCTGCGATGCAATGCATATGACAAATTGAATTTAGTTCCATAAATTAATCATGTGAGTGTCCGAGCTGCTCATGACCGTGAGCACGGCTAGTATACCAGTTTTACACTCTACAGAAGTTGCGCATCTTTACCCACAAGTCATGTTACCCATCTGCCAAGAGACGGCCAATCCCATACACCTCTACCGAGGAGGCGAGGCAGGGTAACAC
Source organism: Zea luxurians (assembly GCA_029449295.1). Classification (NCBI taxonomy): domain Eukaryota; kingdom Viridiplantae; phylum Streptophyta; class Magnoliopsida; order Poales; family Poaceae; genus Zea; species Zea luxurians. Next base: position 601,064 of record JAOPSE010000227.1, on the reverse strand, counting down.
TACGAGGCCTTTACAAAGTTCCACTAGCTTCAGAAAACCCGCTACAGTTTATAGGAAGCTCCAATGCAGGAATCCCTCGTCTGACCGCCATCGCAGCAAAATCAACCTGAGGACCTCCCTACACTGACCACTCCCCTACTGCCCTTGCCCCTTTCGGGTAAGGTAGTCCTCCACTAGCTTTCCTAGTTAGTCAGCCAAGGGCGTCCCATTAAACCCTTGTGGTAGCACTGTTTTCCCGGGTGGTTCTCCATGTTCCAATTAACATAATGATCTTATCATGAACAATGAATAACAACTGAGAATAAAAGTATGATAATAAATAATGTGTATCTTCATACCCAAAAACCATATAAAGCAATAGCCGATTTTTTTGTATTTTGGTCATTTTTTGGAAAAAAAATACACGTTTGGATCCTAGAAAATTTTAATTGCATTTTTGGACCCTTTGCTCGGCGCCATAGGCTATGGCGCCGAGGTAACACAGCTCGGCGCCATAGGTTATGGCGCCGAGGTACGTGCTGTGTTGGCACAACCCGGACGCCGTGGCGTTGACGTGGCACCGAGCTCGGCGCCACAGATCTTGGCACCGAGCTCGGTTGTGTTATCAACTGTTTTGCTGCAAAGAAATAGCACAAATCTATCTAGCTCAGTTGGTGAAGCACAAGGTTTTAAACCATGAGGTTGAGGGTTCAAGTCCTACAACTTGCCCAGATTTTTTTTTATTTTTTAAATAACTCATTAGGTATACTATTTGGAACACAGGATTATTATATGCATTCCAAATAATCCTTATATGCAACTGCAACCAAGATGGTCTTCCCTGGAACCTAATGAGTTATTTAAAAAATGAGTAAGGAAAGAAGCTCTTCTTTGTTTGTTTGTCTTGCTGTCATTTTTTTTTGTTCCCTGCGTCAGTACAATAGTCCCCCCACCCCACCCCCAACACACACACGGCCGGACGCATGCTTTGCCCCCATCCCAGCACAGCCTTTCTGCCCTTTTGGTCTTTAGCTTCCATCGCTCCGGCGTTTCCCCAGAAATACAATGGCACGCACAAGCCTGTTTCGAAGATGTCGTCGTACGCAAGGGACCTCTTCCTAGCCTTTCCCACAGTCTCCATCTCGATATGCAGTTCAGATCATCTACCCAGAAACAAGAGAAGAAGAATAGGAAGAAAATAAAAGATCGTGCACCAAGATATTGCGTGCGGAAATTTAATGACTCCCTGGACTTCGTTTACCCCCTCTCTCTGTCAGTCGCTAGTAGCTGCAACAGTGGGTAAAAAAAGAAGAAGAGGTCGATGCTCGCCCTGAGCGCTCATGATGCCCACGTGTCAGCAAGAGCGTTGAAGGCCGTAGCATCGAGGTCAAGGGTACCTCCAATGGCGTCCGTTTACGGCCTGATTACCAAATGAGTTATTTAAAAAATGAGTTATTTTGAATGCAAGATGGTTATTTAAAAAAAATGAGTTATTTAAAAGATAAAAAAATCTAGCAAGTTGTAGGGCTTGAACCCCCAACCTCAAGGTTTAAAACCTTCTGCTCCACCAACTGATCTAGATAGATTTGTGCTATTTCTTTGCAGCAAAACAGTTGATAACACAACCGAGCTCGGCGCCAAGATCTGTGGCGCCGAGCTCGGTGCCACGTCAATGCCACGGCGTCCGGGTTGTGCCAACGCAGCACGTACCTCGGCGCCATAACCTATGGCGCCGAGCTGTGTTACCTCGGCACCATAGGCTATGGCGCCGAGCAAAGGGTCCAAAAATGCAATTAAAATTTTCTAAGGTCTAAACGTGTATTTTTTTCCGAAAAATGACCAAAATACAAAAAAATCGGAAGCAATAGCAGGTACTACCCAAGAATTTAGTGGTAAACAAGGTATAAAGATATTCAAACTAGGGTAACCTATTAGGTCCCATCAATCTTAACCTATGCAGATTATTATGATTAATTAGAACATGAGTGGGTAAAAAGAAGTGATCAAGGGCACAACTTGCATGGGACTTGAGACTCCAAGTACCAACTTGCTTTTCAGATGACACGTGACCTCGCGCTAGTCGTAGCAATACAAACAAACATGGTATAGACAAATTTAACATAACACCAAACATAAGAATAAACTGCATATAATAATCTATGTGTCGCTACGAGATCGTGGGCTCGAGAATCACTGAATTCGGAGCTACAGTTAAGAAGTTATGGTTTTTCGAAGATCCACGTGGTTAAATATATAATAGACTAAGTGCAACATTTTAACCTATAATTCATGACAAAACAAAGTTACCAGATGATAATAATTATTATTATGAGACTAATGCAACTAGAATGGATCAAAACGGAGTTACGGTTATTGAGTTATGAATTTTCGAAGTTATTAAGTACTTGGCACGAAATAAATTAAGTAAACAATTTTAATCTATGTTTCATGTCTAAATAGAGTCACTAGGTGATAAACAATATTAAAACAAAATTAATACAACTGGAATGAATCAAAAAGGAGTTAAAATAAATTTTCTATGAATTAAACAAGATCCTAGAATTATTTTTATACTAAAAAATCATTTTCTTTATTAGTTTTACCAATTATATTAACCTTTGGACCACGACCACTAATACCAGAGAGCGCAGGGTGTTTCTTATAAAATTCGGGGCTAAACCGCAAGACTCTTCCTATAGCCCCGGACGGCAGGTTAATTGTGGCAAAGAGCAGGGTCTCTTAAGTAAGAATGCCAAACGAAGGGGTACGGATAAGCCCTGGCCGCCCGATCAAAGATGGAGGGCCCAGATCACATTGGGACGACATCAAACCGGTATAGGCCCACAGCCGTTGGATCCGAGATCCGCGGTTGGGATTGGAAGCGCGTAGGGGTATACTCGGATTACGGAGCACGGGATTCCACCTACGGTGAGCGGCGGATTCATGGCAACAACATGGCTCCAATGAGAAATTGGAGGTGTCATAGTTGATCCACATGCCCCTAGAAGCCATGCCCTGGTTCCCAGCGATCTGGAGAACACCCCCAATCACCAGCCGAGGCGCCAGCACGAGCGTACCGAGGTTTCCCCCCGCGGCAGACCCCGACTCCCGCGCCCTCTCTCTATTTCCATGTGTTGCATCCGATTGTTTGATGGTTGGGACGGATCGGCCACAGGAGCCCGGAGGAGAGGGATAAGGGGAGGGAAAACCCACGCCATGGATTTATAGACGGGTGAAGTCCGCTATGCTCGAAGGAACGGATCCGCGATTCCTTCATAGAGGTTGGGATCGTCGCGTTCGCCGTGGAGAAGGTGACCCCAGCTGCCCAGCGTAGAGGGCCCACCGCCCAGCTTCCCTACGGCACTGCGAGCAACAACCAGCAAGCGAAGATTCTGGACAAAAACTCGGAGTCCAGTTCGCTGAGCTCCGCGGTCCGCGCAAAGAAGATGACCCTGTTCACCTAGTGAAGCTGACAGCAGGGCCCCACCAGTCAGGGTACCGCGTGCGCCAGGCACACGAGCCGGGTGGCGGTGTTTGCGCAGGAGTTGGGGTTGGGCCGCGGATGCTGGTTCAGGCCCAAGTGCAGGTTTGTGCCTCTTTTTCTCTTTTTTTTCAGTTTTCTATTTTTTTAGAATTCTATTTGGAGTTTATCATTTCACACAAGATTCAAATTTAGGATTCGAGTTCAAATGCACATACAAAAATTCAGCATGAAATGCAATTATATTTTTGTACTAGGTATATGCCCGTGTGTTGCTACGAAACCAATTTGATAAAAAAATTTGATATGCAAAAACAATCAATTAGTAAGCGAGAAACCAATTAGTAGACCTTTGCAGCCAAAATCGATCAAAATATCAAAAAACACTGCAAATGGTATGTTTAACCGAGAGCAATTAGCCCTTCATCTAAAGCATGCTCATGTATCGAATTGGCCTTTATCAAATGCTTTAGATCCACCTCCCCAACAATAGGATTCTCCTATATTTCATTCTTTTTAGCCATACTTCGTCCATGCAAGTAATAATTGTGTAAAGATTTGTTTCATGCTAATTACCAATCTCCAAGTTGGTTTTCAAAGGAAGAGAGCCCACACAGGACAATCCACATCCTCGTCGAATATGTTGTAGGCTTCCATGGCCTGGTTGTAGGTGAAGCCCATTGCGAGAAGCAACTGCATGCTGCGAGTCAGCATAGTGTCCAGGAACACAAAGTGTTACATATGGTTCTATGCCTAGGTGGTAACGAATAAATAACAACTTGTGAGAACTTCAATTTGAGCATTAATAAGCAGTTAATGGAATAGAAATGGATGGATTCTAAAAAGTGTTACACCAGGATTTTTGTTGCAATAATAGGCAACCCGTGCATGACAAACTGCTCACAAAAAGAACAGATAGGTAGTAAGGGCGTGAAAATGGTGAGATACATAAATGAATTCTTGATTTCAATAGTTCTGACCTCTATCAAGGTGACACCAAATTGTTCAAAGGAAGCAACATTTACAAAAGCGCCATGGCATAAATTTGACAAGAAAAGTTGTACATGTGAATACTTAAAATAGGAAAATGGCTACTGTATTTCACTTACATATACCATGAAGCAGATATATGTCAGGAACTTCATATAAATCATATTCATCAATCAATGTAAGCCAAATCTAAATTAATGCTTCTATCAATAGGAGGACAGGATTCTGCACACTGAAAGGACAAGAATTCTTTTTATATTACAATGATAAAAATGAATCATACCTATTGTCCAAAATTTGTGAAGAAAAACATCACGAAAAGACCATCAATTTTACTTCAGGATGAACAACACCATTCACACACTGGGAAATGGACTAAAACCTGAAGCAGTTTAAGGCCTTTGGCATGAATGTGTGCTACACTCAGGATTTGTTCAATTTTCTTTTTACCCCTTCATGCATTCTAAGTCAATGTCGATACTTCTTTAATTTTAGGGAGACAACTTAAGCAGTAGCAGACAACAAAAATTGATAGTGGGTTGGTTTCACACGGACCTTGTTGAAAGCTAGAAAAATATAAGGGAAAGCAAAAAATGTGAATGGGTAATCATATTCTCAGTGAATAGGCTCAAACAGAAAGACCTTGATATCAATTTTTAGTTGCTAGAGTCAGGGGTGCTTTCATTTTTTGGTGCTCAGACACCATCTCTTAATCAGAACATAATCACCAAATGGATACACAAAAGATTTTCAGAAGTTTGGAGCACAAAAAATTAGTTCCAACAAGCAGCTCAATATATAAATATGCTCAAATAGCAAAGTTAGGAGCATACATACTTCTTCCAATTGGTCAGGTATCTCAAGAACTCTCTGATGGTAAGTTCTCTCAGTCTCAACCTTAAAGCCAAAAATATTAATGATTAGTGAACATGAAATATAGGAACCTAGAGGATAAGAAAATGTTTAGTTGCCATTGATTATTATTGTTGCTGCTCCTGTAATAGAACCAAAAGGATCATCTTCATTGGTGAATATAAGAATTCATCTATTGGTCTTCAAAGGTCCAAAAAGTTTCAAATGAGGGAAGTGGTGCAGTTAAGGAAGAGATTCGTGTGAACAAATGCTGCTTGATTGAGTGATCCTGCATGAAAGGTTGAATTACAAAGGATACATAACACTTGTATTCCAGGATTCATGTGGAACCCAACATAATAAGGACAACAATACCAAAATCCAGGAGAATGGCTGCAAAAACATACCCTTCTTCGATAAGCTGTTCCTTGAATTGCAGGTACTCAGGGACCCTCAGCTCCTCAACAGCGAGCTTGATGACATTGACCCTCACATATTCCCACACACCAGGACGAGGGCAAATGGAAAGTGCAACCCATGGGGGTATAACAATTACTTCCTGTAACATAATAGAACCGATTGCGCCGCGACAGATCCTCGATTCTCTTCCCCTATTGACACAACATGTCTCCAAGGGCATGCTGAGATCCGACATGCCATGGTGTGGCGGCATCAGGGTGGCAGCTGGCTGGTCATAGCTGTTCTGTGTGGCACTTGTACCATTCCTTTGTTTATCTTCTAAGATATGTATATGCCTTTAGACTGAATTGAGAGTCCATAATAAAGTAGGGCTTACACATGTGTTGTTGCGATCAGGTGCCAAAATTGATGGTTCCATTTGATTGTCAGTGTTATCTTTTCTATCTGCAACTAAATTGTGGGAAGAGAAATGATAAGCATAATAGTATTAACAAACATTACCGAGCATGAGTCATTCAGGTACGCAACACAAATAACTTATCAAATATGTGACACTAAAAACAGACATTAGCATGCCATGAATTTTGAAACCTAGTAAAAGAAAAGAAAGGAAGCTTACACACACAGTAACTAAGAGATTCCTAAAAAATGAAACAAAGAAACAACAATGTTTACTGTGCTACTGTGATCTATAATTATTTCCTTATAGTAGAATAAAGTACAATCTAACGCATGATTTGGTATGGGATTATAAGTATCCAGCATTAAACATGTTATAGTAGAAACTGGAGAGAACTCATCTGTAATGTAGCCAGGCATTATTGAAGCATAGAGACTCAACAAATTAGCTATGTAGTTACTCACAAACTTCAGAATTTATACATGTACCCACTCTTACCGGTAGTACAGATACTAACAAGAAAAAAGAAAATACGAACAATTACAGCTTAGGAAACTCTTGTGCATGGCATACTGATCCATATTAAAATTTGTAGATAAAAATAAAAGAACGCGTACCAATTTTGTTGCAGACTTATTGACCTTAACTATAGGAATACTGAAACAAGCAGCTCTTGGTTCCAAACATACGTACTCAAGTTACCATCTTTCTAAAAGAGATCAAATAATGGCACAAAACTAACCACGCCAATATCTTCACCGCTGTTAGATAAACATGAAATAGGAAAGAATCCATATTCAACATAGTACATCACTAATGCTCGTTAATATTGCCAATGTACAACAGATTGAATTCGATTGTACCACATGAAATATGCACCATTAAGTAATTAAACCTATTTATGTGCTAATGTTTATGTCTTCTGAAAAATGTTTGCAATTAATTGGTGCAGAAATGCATAAATATGTATGTGGAATGTAAGCATACGGAGTTAAGGCACACAGGAATTAAGAAACGTCCATCTTTGAGGCATAATACATGAGCAAACTTTATGCCATATTTTCAAGCACAGGATTTTTTTTGCAGAAACCAAACTACAAGACAAAACAAGATCGCAATGTCCTGAACAACAAAAACATCACAAGAAATTCTTTGAGTAAAAAATGTCTTGAGTTTTAAGAGCAATCAACGACTCAACCATATCCCTCAGGATGCCACATCTCAACAATGTAATCTAGAGATACTGGTTCCTTCAACCTCCCATCGGAGTGATGAGGAGGGAGCACCAGGTGAATGAGATACTGGGTCACGCTAACGTCGAAGTTGGCGGTCTTGGTGCAGGCGTGGTCGGCGACGTTGATAGCCTGGCAGGCTGGGACGGTGGCCAGGCTAGGCTTGTAGCTGAGGCCCTTGCAGTGGCACCAAAGGAAATAGGGGGCGGATGGCGGATGGGAATCTGGGGAGGATCTGGGCGGAGGATTCGGCTTCTATGGAGAGCGCGACGTGGACGCGGATCGAGAGGCTGGAGCGAGGAGAGAGCAGGGATTGCGGCGATCCGGGCGGAGGACTTGCCATGCAGAGCACGGATGCGGATGGGATTCTAGGGAGAGAGCATGGATTGCGGCGAGAGGAGTGTGGGGCGTCGGACGAGAGCATGCTTCACCATATGGGGTGTGGACGCCCACTCTAGAGTAGTAGAGATAGAGTAGTAGAGATTAGTAGTGACACGCGGTTCTGCAGCAGCCGCTTCTCCCCGCGGTGCGTCCGCGCTTCTTCCCGCCTGCCAGAGGCTGCGCCCCCGCCGCCACGTACCCCTGCTTGCCGTCCTCCCCCTTGGGATGCTCGTCCGCGCCGGCGCCCGACGAGGCCGACGCCGACGCGCCGCCCATCTCCGGTACCCGCCATATCTCCTCGTCGCTCTCCGCCCCTAGGGTGCCATGCCGGGCAGGGCAGCAGCAACTTCAGCTGATTAACCAGAAATGATGCAGGAAATATGTCATGTCACGGGTTGGGCGCGGCACCTACCTCCTTCCGTGAGGTTGTTCCAAGCGGAGCTAGAGGAGTGCTCGCTGCTGGAGGGGAGCGAGCTCGTGGTGCTCGTCTTTGCCTGCTGCTTCTCCTGCTCCTCATCTCCGCGTCGATCTTCTTCTCCTCCTCCCACGCGCTGCTCATCTCCTTCTTGCTGCTCCCCTCCGTCGAGGCCAATCTCCGCAAGCAGATGCGGGCCGAGGAGCGCCCCGTGCGGCCCCGTGCGGCCTAGGATCGCCTACCTCGTCTCCGGCTTCGCGGGGGACGGTGCTACGCGGTTGTGGTGGGAGGGGCATGGCGGGTTACTTCCATCGCGCGTGGGAGGGTGCACAGGCAGGCAGGGGTACAACAGGGGCTGACCGAGATTGGGGGCCATGGTCGAGATTAGCTGTTGTGGCGAGCGCGAGATCCGCGGTGGGGCGGTGGGGGAAGAGTGGAAGGGCAGGCGGGGGCTGGCGTGAGATCCACGAGGGGCGAGATCCGGGGCGGCAGGGAAGGGTGCCTGCTGCCTGCTTCCATGCGCGTGCGTGCGTCAGAGAGATCGGTAGAACCGTGCACCAATTCGACTGTGGACGCCTACATTAGATACTTAAGTAGTAGTATTCCGTGAGGTTGTTCCAAGTGGAGCTGGAGGAGCGCTCGCTGCTGGAGGGGAGCGAGCTCGTGGTGCTCGTCTTCGCCTGCTGCTTCTCCTGCTCCTCATCTCTGCGTCGATCTTCTTCTCCTCCTCCAGCGCGCTGCTCATCTCCTTCTCGCTGCTCCCCTCCGTCGAGGCCAATCTCCGCAAGCAGATGCGGGCCGAGGAGCGCCCCGCGCGGCCCAGGATCGCCTACCTCATCTCCGGCTCCGCGGGGGACGGTGCTACGCGGTTGTGGTGGGAGGGGCATGGCGGGCTGCTTCCATCGCGCGTGGGAGGGTGCATAGGTAGGCGAGGGTACAACAGGGGCTGACCGAGATTGGGGGGCATGGTCGAGATTAGCTGTTGTGGCGAGCGCGAGATCCGCGGCGGGGCGGCGGGGGAAGAGTGGAAGGGCAGGTGGGGGCTGGCGCGAGATCCGCGAGGGGCGAGATCCGGGGCGGCAGGGAAGGGTGCCTGCTGCCTGCTTCCATGCGCGTGCGTGCGTCGGAGAGATCGGCAGAACCGTGCACCAATTCGACTGTGGACGCCTACATTAGATACTTAAATACTAGTAGAGATTAAATACTTTATTTATTTAAGAATGTCTCAAATATGCAACATATACACATATTGTTTGTAGTTAAATTAAAAGTATATTCAAAGTTCATATTCATCTATTTTGATAAAATTTTTTTTCTAATGCATAATATTTTATTAATAGATTGTTTAACTAATTCTACATAGTTTACTACGGCAATCATTCATATTTGGACCTTTTATTTAACCACTTGTTTCAAAACTATTTTTTTGCTTCAGAATATTTTTTTAATTACCCAAAATGACATTTTGGGGTGCTACAAATCCTACCCCCTTAACAGAAATCTCGACCCGAGATTTGTAAGAAAAAGGATATAGGAAGAGTGGTTCGCAATTTTAGCTTTCAGTTTCTAATTATTTCAAAAATCAAAAGCCTTTTTTTTCATTAGTGAGTGATTAAGAGAGCATGGGTATCTATATGTATAGTCATTTTATTATGTAGAATAAAGGATATTTTTTAAAGCATATATAGGTTTGGGTAAAAAGCAATGGGGTAAGAAAAGACTCCATCCAAGATTGTGGATCTTGATTCATCTGGCGATCCAACTCGATCTTTGAAGACTTGAGTTGATGCTTATCCTTCTTTGACGTGGTTGGTCTTCTTTGGCCTTTATTCTTGGAGTTGTCATCCGAGTTAAGGACATATGGCTAAGGATATATGGTTAGGATAGCCAGGGTATACGAGGTAGGTAGGTTTGAATAGAGTTTTACTTTGCTTTTGGAATAGATGAACTAGGCAACCTGTGATGTAGGTTATGTCATTGTTCACAGAGGAGTTGGTGGAAGACATTAATTTAGGTTAAGATATGTTTGTAGAGACAATGTCTAACCTATATCACCAAATTAACTAACCTGTTAATAACCCACTTTAGATTGGATCATATTAGATTAGGTAGAATCTAGATTAGGTTGGATATGACTAGATAGACTTGATAATATTTCATTAATTAGATCATGGTTGTTATTCTAAAGTGGGATAAATATATTAACTATGGCAAGATGAATCTATAGGGATAAGGTAGAATTTTTTTAAGGTTAGTTAGATCTATTAGGGTGACATAAGATCTTTTCAAGATAAGATGAATATCTTTTAAGATAAGATAGATCTATGAGTGTAGGATAGACTCTTTCAAGATGAGATGGATATTGTTAGGCTAGATACTTTAATGAGTGATAATCTAGTTTATCTAGTTATTTTTATAAGCATTTTTTTCTATATGCAGATTACTCAACAACTCATCCTACTCAATCAAAGATCCAAATCAGACAAGTATCATAAGAACAAGCATTCAAGCATATAGATAAAAAAATAGTTTTGTTTTTGTTCCTAAGATTAGGTCTCCTATTCCTAAAGGTCACTTTAGGTATAGGATTTCAAAGTGTGAAATCCACATTTGTCTTTGGAAAGAAAATGTAAGATTAATCAGAGTATAGCGGGAATAGGTGAGAAAAGATTAAGAAAAGTTTAGAAAAGATCAGAGTAGCAGAGGTAAGTAAGATAATGGTTGTCCAGTTCTATCTAGGTTTCATCCTACAGTCAACATTGCCTCTGATACCACTTCTGTCACACCCGGATTTTGGGGCACCAAGACCCGGGCGCGAACATAATCACCAGGTGTGCTGGGACCAAGTCTCACACATATGATGAATCATGGCACAGGATCGAATGTCACATCTTTATATATAACAGGAGTTCTATACAAAATAAATAATTTCATTATAAAGAGACAATGGTCCAGCAACCCAAAGTTGACTGGGAGACGACAACCTAGACCTCTCATGAACACAGCATAGCATCCTCCATGCGCCTCATCCTGTGGTACCTGTTCTTGACCTGTTGTGGGGTGTGAGACAACAAGAGTGAGCTCACATACGTTCATAGCTCAACAAGTTGTGGGGAATAATGTGCATGAACTCACCAAAGGTGGGAGCTCACGTGAGGTGTAAGGCTTACCAAAGAGGATGGTTGAAGCTGAGCATTGCTTTTAAAGTTGGTCAAAATTTTATTAGCAATTACTAAGTATAAGTAAATACCAACCCAATTAAGTAGTAGAACAAAAGTAACAACATCACCTGCGATGCAATGCATATGACAAATTGAATTTAGTTCCATAAATTAATCATGTGAGTGTCTGAGCTGCTCATGACCGTGAGCATGGCTAGTATACCAGTTTTACACTCTATAGAGGTTGCGCATCTTTACCCACAAGTCATGTTACGCATCTGCCAAGAGACGGCCAATCCCATACACCTCTACCGAGGAGGCGAGGCAGGGTAACACTACGAGGCCTTTACAAAGTTCCACTAGCTTCAGAAAACCCGCTACAGTTTATAGGAAGCTCCAATGCAGGAATCCCTCGTCTGACCGCCATCGCAGCAAAATCAACCTGAGGACCTCCCTACACTGACCACTCCCCTACTGCCCTTGCCCCTTTCGGGTAAGGTAGTCCTCCACTAGCTTTCCTAGTTAGTCAGCCAAGGGCGTCCCATTAAACCCTTGTGGTAGCACTGTTTTCCCGGGTGGTTCTCCATGTTCCAATTAACATAATGATCTTATCATGAACAATGAATAACAACTGAGAATAAAAGTATGATAATAAATAATGTGTATCTTCATACCCAAAAACCACATAAAGCAATAGCAGGTACTACCCAAGAATTCAGTGGTAAACAAGGTATAAAGATATTCAAACTAGGGTAACCTATTGGGTCCCATCAATCTTAACCTATGCAAATCATTATGATTAATTAGAACATGAGTGGGTAAAAAGAAGTGATCAAGGGCACAACTTGCCTGGGACTTGAGATTCCAAGTACCAACTTGCTTTTCAGATGACACGTGACCTCGCGCTAGTCGTAGCAATACAAACAAACATGGTATAGACAAATTTAACATCACACCAAACATAAGAATAAACTACATATAATAATCTATGTGTCGCTACGAGATCGTGGGCTTGAGAATCACTGAATTCGGAGCTACGGTTAAGAAGTTATGGTTTTCCGAAGATCCACGTGGTTAAATATATAATAGACTAAGTGCAACATTTTAACCTATAATTCATGACAAAACAAAGTTACCAGATGATAATAAATATTATTATGAGACTAATGTAACTAGAATGGATCAAAACGGAGTTACGGTTATTGAGTTATGAATTTTCGAAGTTATTAAGTACTTGGCACGAAATAAATTAAGTAAACAATTTTAATCTATGTTTCATGTCTAAATAGAGTCACTAGGTGATAAACAATATTAAAACAAAATTAATACAACTAGAATGAATAAAAAAGGAGTTAAAATAAATTTTCTATGAATTAAACAAGATCCTAGAATTATTTTTATACTAAAAAATCATTTTCTTTATTAGTTTTACCAATTATATTAACCTTTGGACCGCGGCCACTAATACCAGAGAGCGCAGGGTGTTTCTTATAAAATTCGGGGCTAAACCGCAAGACTCTTCCTATAGCCCCGGACGGCGGGTTAATTGTGGCAAAGAGCAGGGGCTCTTAAGTAAGAATGCCAAACGAAGGGGTACGGATAAGCCCTGGCCGCCCGATCAGAGATGGAGGGCCCAGATCACATCGGGACGGCATCGAACCGGTATAGGCCCACAGCCGTTGGATCCGAGATCCGCGGTCGGGATTGGAAGCGCGTAGGGGTATACATGGCGCGATCCCAAGCATTCAACTAGCATCGTACGGTCGAGGCATAATGTTTTCACGATCTAAACTTGACCGCCCTCTGCTCGATCTACGATCAGGATCTAACCTGCGAAGGGCTATGGGATGGTTTAATCGGGACCGATGGCCCCAGATCCAATGGTCCAGAGCAATTGTCCCCCTCCCTGCCCTCCGACAGAACATCGGCGGCGTGGCGCCCAGCATGGTGGTGCCATGGCCGGCGACGGCGCAAAGCGGCAACCGGTGCACGAAACTGATGCATTACGTGAAGAAGATCACCGTGAATACTATTGATAATTTCTCACCTCGGATTACGGAGCACGGGATTCCACCTACGGTGAGCGGCGGATTCATGGCAGCAACATGGCTCTGATGAGAAATTGGAGGTGTCACAGTCGATCCACATGCCCCTAGAAGCCATGCCGTGGTTCCTAGCGATCTGGAGAACACCCCCAATCACCAGCCGAGGCGCCAGCGCGAGCGTATCGAGGTTTTCCCCCGCGGCGGATCCCGACTCCCGCGCCCTCTCTCTATTTCCATGTGCTGCATCCGATTGTTTGATGGTTGGGATGGATCAGTCACAGGAGCCCAGAGGAGAGGGATAAGGGGAGGGAAAACCCACGCCATGGATTTATAGACGGGTGAAGTCCGCTATGCTCGAAGGAACGGATCCGCGATTCCTTCGCAGAGGTTGGGATCGTCGCGTTCGCCGTGGAGAAGGTGACCCCAGCTGCCCAGCGTAGAGGGCCCATCACCCAGCTTCCCTACGGCACTGCGAGCAACAACCAGCGAGCGAAGATTCTGGACAAAAACTCGGAGTCCAGTTCGCTGAGCCCCGCGGTCCGCGCAAAGAAGATGACCCTGTTCACCTATTGAAGCTGACAGCAGGGCCCCACCAGTCAGGGTACCACGTGCGCCAGGCACACGGGCCGGGTGGCGGTGTTTGCGCAGGAGTTGGGGTTGGGCCGCGGATGCTGGTTCAGGCCCAAGTGGAGGTTTGTGCCTCTTTTTCTCTTTTTTTCAGTTTTCTATTTTTTTAGAATTCTATTTGGAATTTATAATTTCACTCTTCGAGTTCAAATGCACATACAAAAATTCAGCATGAAATGCAATTATATTTTTGTATTAAATACTTTATTTATTTAAGAATGTCTCAAATATGCAACATATACACACATTGTTTGTAGTTAAATTAAAAGTATATTCAAAGTTCATATTCATCTATTTTGATAAAAAAATTTTCTAATGCATAATATTTTATTAATAGATTGTTTAACTAATTCTACATAGTTTACTACGACAATCATTCATATTTGGACCTTTTATTTAACCACTTGTTTCAAAACTATTTTTTACTTCAGAATATTTTTTAATTACCCAAAATGACATTTTGGGGTGCTACAACACCTTCATCAGCCAAACAAAGTACATTCAAGACATACTTAATAAGTTTGGAATGAAGGATGGCAAACCCATCAAGACACCCATGGGAACCAATGGGCATCTCGACCTTGACACGCGAGGTAAATCTGTAGATCAAAAGGTATACCAGTCGATGATAGGATCTTTATTTATGTGCATCTCGACCAGATATTATGCTTTCTGTATGCATGTGTGCAAGATTTTAGGCCGATCCTAAGTAAGTTCACCTTAGGGCCGTAAAGAGAATCATGAGATATTTAGTTTACACACCTAGGTTTAGGCTTTGGTACCCCAAGGGATCAACCTTTGATTTAATAGGATATTCCGATGCCGATTGGGTAGGGTGTAAAATTGATAGGAAGAGCACATCAGAAACTTGTCAGTTTTTGGGGAGATCCCTGGTGTCTTGGATTTCAAAGAAACAAAACTTAGTAGCTCTTTCTACCGCCGAAGCCGAGTATATTGCTGCAGGACATTGTTGTGTGCAATTACTTTGGATGAGGCATACCCTTAGGGACTATGGCTACAAATTGAGCAAAGTCCCTCTCCTATGTGATAATGAGAGTGCTATCCGCGTGGCGGATAATCCCGTTGAACACAGCCGCACTAAGCACATAGACATTCGGTATCACTTTCTGAGAGATCACCAACAAAGGGGGATATCAAAATAGTTTATGTAAACACCAAAGATCAACTAGCCGATATCTTTACCAAGCCACTAGACGAGAAAACCTTTAGCAAACTTAGGAATGAGCTAAATATTCTTGATTCTCGGAATTTTGATTGAAACATTGCACACATAGCTCATTTATATACCTTTGATCATATCTCTTTCATTTGGTACAATTTCTATTTCTTATTTTTCTTGTGCCAAGACTACGACTAATGTGTTTTCAAGTGTATCTCTATGATAAGTCGTAGAATGAAAGGGAAATGGAGTATTCGGCAAATACAACGCTTCCACTCAACTCTAATGGTATTATCTACTCTTTGCCGATATTCCGCAAAATCTCAATGATATGACCTTTTACTCGTATTTATTTTACCATTTCGGAGGTAATGTTAGGCCCCAAAGGGGGAGAAAATGCAAGAGGGCTCCAAAGTTCTCCGTTTTTGGCGATTAATGCCAAAGGGGGAGAAAATATTAAGCCCAAAGCAAAAGGACCGCACCACCACCATTTCAAAAAAATTCGAAAAAGAAAGATTTAATTGGTATTCACAAATGTTTGTTTTTCAATTAGTATTCAAGATAATTTGAATTGGTATGAATTTTAAAAATTGGCATCTACCTCAAAACCCTCTTGAAATCTAAGGGGAGAATTCCATTCAGGGGGAGCTTTTGTTTAGTCAAAGGAAAAGCATTTGAAATAGGGAGAGAAATTTCAAAATCTTGAAAAAAATGCTTCTTGCAATCTTATTCATATACCTTTGACTATTTGCAAAATTTTTTTGAAAAGACTTTGAAAAGATTTGCAAAAACAAAAACATGTGGTGCAAAAGTGGTCCAAAATGTCAAATAGAAGATAGCAATCCATTCATATCTAGTAAGATTATAAATTGGTTTAATTCCATGTAACTTATGCACTTACCATATGCAAACTAGTTCAATTCTGCACTTTATATATTTGCTTTGGTTTGTGTTGGCATCAATCACCAAAAAGGGGGGAGATTGAAAGGGAAATAAGGTTAACCTTTTCCTACAATTAATTTTGGTGGTTGAATGTTCAACACAAACATATTGTTGGGAGCTTGTTCTCAAATGCTAAGAGTTAAGAACAAGGCAACACAGAAAATGTTAGATATTAAGGTCCTTCGTCCTCTATTTCATTATATCCCCTCAGGATATAAGGAACTTCGGACGAAGGTTACGAAGGACGCACCTTCGTAAACATAATTACGTAGGATGAAGCATTCACATAAATCATGAGATATAAAATGGACATTCAAATGTTAACATAGAATCATTTTCATTTCTATTAATACGAATATAAATGACAGATGTACCTTCGGTCTTGAGGAAGGCAAGAGTACAAGTGTGATGTGAAGGCAAATGACAGGTTCGCGTGAACAGTACAAAGGTACTGTTCATCTATTTATAGGCACAGGTCGCAGCCTGTGACAAATTACAATTATGCCCCTTACAAATGTTTACATCATTGACTCAGACCTATATGAATAAAAAGGTCATTCTATCTCTATGTCGGTTTAAAACGCCGAAGCTCCATAAAAAGGAACCTTCGGCCATCTCTTGGAGACGACTCCAGCAGAAGCTGCTTCTTCGTGTGAGACCTTCGGCGCACCGAAGCACGACCCCAACAGTAGCCCCTTTCGCGGTGCTAGATCGTTTTTCGTAACGAGCTTGACCCGTGAAAAAAAAACTTCTTCAGCTTCGGGAAGCCGAAGGTCCAAAAAACACCTTCCCTGAGCTCGTTGCAGAGAAACGATCCGGCTTCCGAGTACGTGCCAGGCCCACCTTGCAGAGTTACTGTTTGGTCTTTGCGGTCCACTGCACAGCGAGTACAAGTGACCGCCCGTCTGGTGTAGAAATCTTGCCGCTTCGCCTTCTTACCTGCAGTACTATATAAACAAGCGGGTAGGTGTGAAGTTACCACAGCATTCATTGCTATTTGCACTGTTTTGCTGCCAAAATTTTCCACCATAGCCGAAGCTTGACTCTCAAAATCGAACTAAGGTCCTTCTCGACGCTTGCTTCGTCAGAAAGGAGAGCTTCGGAGAAAAGAAAAAAGAAAAAAGTTTTTAACTTCCCCAAACTCAGAATCACATGGCACGAGTGCGGTCTACTGCCAAAGTTGTACGTGAGGGAGACGAAGCCGAAGGTTCGGACACTGTGCCCATCTCCGAAGCGATGCAGCGTTCCGATCTAGTGACTGCGGAAGAAAGGCCTGCTGCCGAAGCAAACCCGATAACAGCCGAAGAGGAAGAAAACATTGATGGGACTGACTCCGAAGATGACTACCACATTGCTACGCCCAGCAAGCCCAGTCACCTGGATTTTGGGAAATCAACTGTTTCAAAAGCTGATCTTTCGAAGATGGTGAAAGCAGGTTATTTCAATGAAGATCAGAAGAAGCTACTGCGCTTCGGGGGAGAAGAAACCACCCCGAAGCCAGGGAAAGATGAGATTGTTATCTTCAAAAGCTTTTTAAAGGCTGGGCTGAGATTTCCTCTGCACAATATTATTGCAGAGATATTAAGGAGGTTTGGTATCTACTTTCATCAATTGACTCCTAACGCCATCGTTAGGCTCAATGTTTATATCTGGGCCCTTCGGAGCCAAGCCGTGGAACCGTTTGCTGACAGCTTCTGCCGAGTTCACGAATTACACTACCAAACAAAGGCCAGAAAAGATGGGCTACATGACAATTTCGGTTGCTATAATTTTGCCTACCGGAAGACAACAAAATGTCCTGTCATCAGCTGCCGAAGCAAATGGCCAGCAGGCTGGAAATCTGAATGGTTTTATGTAAAAGTTGACGAAGACAGAGAAAAATTGGTACAAAGCCCTCTGGAATTAATCTTCGGAGAGACGAGGCCACGCTGCCGCATCGGCGACTTAAAGGGTCCTACCTGGGCTGCTCTGGGTGAATTTGAAATCATTTCAAAACATATTGGCACCAGGGATCTAGTTCAGGAATTTTTGGCATTCAGAGTTTTCCCTACTCTAAAAGAGTGGGAAATGCCGAAGCTGAAGGGCGAAAAGAAGAAGGGGGAGCTGGTCCGTCTGCCCTATCACTTTAAATTCAAGAAGTACTTTAAGAAACCCTGCAAAGAGTGGTTAGACACAGTTGAGACAATGTGTAATGAAATCTTGGGGAATTACTCCAAAAAGGAGGATCAATTAATGACAGCGGCCTTCGGCACCCGACCGAAGCGAAGGCTGAACCGAGTATTTGATGCCCTGGGCTTCGAGTACCCAGACTATGAGCAGTTGAACAAGGGTGCCGAAGGCCTCAAAAGAAAAAGAGTAACTGAAATTCTGACAAAGGATGAAGAGCAACCAGCAGCAGAGAAGAAAATCCCGAAGAAAAGAAAAATATCAAGTCCGAAACGGAAAATATCCGAAGAAGAGAGGACCCCCACACCGCCTTCCACCAGCGACGTGGAAGAAATTTTAAAGGTAATGACTGAACCTATGCCCACGAAGCTAGGTCCATTAGGGCTCCAACTGACGAAGCTTTTTCAAAAGGTGGACGAGCCGGATCAGGCGAAGATGAGCAAACCCAAACGGCAAAGAATCATTGCGGTAACTGAAGTTATCGATAAGACACCGCCAAGAGCGTCAGTTCAGAAAACAGCAGCTGCCGAAAGCACCAAGAACGTCGAAGTCGCCTCTTCGGAGGTCGCGGCTACCGAAGCCGCTACAGCCGAAGATGTTAATTTAGAAACAACCATTGAGGATATTAACAAAATCTTGGAAGACATTGATGCAGAAGAAGCGGGTGTTGCTACTGAAAAATCCATGGCCACAGTGCCTGAAAAAGGAAAAGAAATAGCCGAAGATACTTCGGATGACGAAGCCTACTCCTTCCAGAATTTAATTGGGCAAAAACTGACAAAGGACGAAATAGAAGAACTTAAAGAATATGCCAAATCCTGCGGCTACAAGTCAGGTGCCCTCCTATTCGGAGGTGTAGACGATGAAAAACTAGGCTGCATTCGAGACCAGACTGGTGCTAAGGTAATCGGTACTCTATCAAAGAGTATCGGTTTTCCGAAGCTAGAGACAGACATCAGCCGCTACCGACGACAACATATCGTCGGCAGCTTATTTTATTCTAACTTCAGGGTAAACAACCTTTTCTCTGATTTTTATTGCTGTTAACAATGAAAATATTACTAACATAAGTTGTTTTTGTACAGAGCATGCTACTGAGCAAAGCTCTGAAGATGCAGCAAGACTTGGAGGACAAAAAGCACGAAGCTATTATTGAAAACTTAGAAAACAAAATAAAAGAGCAATCTGCCATCATTGAAAAGAAAGACTTCGAGCTCCAATCGGCCGAAGGCTTACTGGCTGAGACTGAGGCTAAATTATCAGAGTTGAATTCGAAGCTTATCAATCAATCAAAACAATTCGAACAGGAGAAGCTAGAACTGAATTCGAAGCTTAAAGCCGAAGTCCAGACCAGCTCAGAGTTGAAGAAAACATTAACTAGCCTTCAAGACAAATGCTTGAACTTTGGCAATAATTGCATTGGACGATTAAAGAAGATATTTTACTCTGTTGGAGCCAGCAGCGGGAAATTTAACCCTTCAGCGGAAAATTTACCCCAGGCCTTCGATCATATTGAAGCTGAAATCGAAGAGCTTGACGAAGTTATAGCCGGGCACGGCGACTTCTGTGCCTGGGTAGCTTCTCGGGGTACCGCTACTGCATTTCTGAAGGCCGGCTGCGAACACGGAAAAATTGTCAACAGGCCCAACTTCACCTTATCTCCATCAATACTGGATGATATGCCTGACCTCGCCCGAAGTATCTCCAATAGGTTCATAAAAATGATATGGACAAAAGGCGGGCGGGAGAAAGCTGGAGACGAAGCACGAAGTCATCTTGAACCAGTAAGAAATGATACTTCGGACTTACCTTTTCCTTTGCTCTTGATTTTTACTCATGATTTCTTAATTTATGTAGGATGACGAAGGTGAAGATGATGCCTAAGTTATGTCACCGAAGCTGTTGCCGAAGCTGAAACTTAATGAAGATCAGTAGAAGTGTACTGTAGAAAAACTCAGGATATTTTTGTAACAATTCTTGTAAATACAATTAGACTGTTCTCAAGGAATTTTGTACATACCTTGTAATATATTCTTACCCTTCGATTGAGGCGCTTTGATGTGGACGAAATCAGTATTTTGAGCCGAAGGCGAAAAAAACACCTTCCCTTCTTTTCGTACACAACGAAGCATAAAAACAATTCTTCTTTTTGCCGAGCAACAAAACTTTTCTCTTTTGTACACAACATAGCATAACAAATCATAAAAACGCACTTCTCCGAAGCTTTTTGCCGAAGCAGCCACTTGGGAACACAAATGCTATGAATGAATGCGTATGCATGCAAATGTTATGATGTAATGTAATGCACGAATGAATATCCGAAGCATACGTCCGAAGCCACATTGCCAGCCATTACTTAGAAACAACCACACATTAGCTCTGCATTCCCTTAGGAACGACTTTGGAGCCTCTTCGCCTTTTACTTAGGCAGTATCAGCGTTGACTTTTCGCTGTAAGCTCTGCATCCCCTTAGGGACGACTTTGGAGCTTCTTCGTCTTTTACTTAGACGGTATAAGCTCTGCATTCCCTTGGGAACGTCTTTGGAGCTTCTTCGCCTTTTACTTTCGGCGGAATCAGCGTTGACTTTTCGCTGTAAACTCTGCATCCCCTTAGGGACGTCTTCGGAGCTTTTTTCTCTTTTTCAGTTTCGGCACTCGATGGTGCGCTCTCAGCTTTTACATTTACATCTTTTGGGGGATTTTGCTCTTATAAAACTAAAAAGGAAAATTACATATGATGGCCCCATTAAAAACCTTTCTCCCCCTTTAGAAAGGAAAAGGGTGCCATAAAAAAGAAAAGAAAAGATAAAATTACATCAAGTTATACATAGAACCGCCGAAGCTCATCGGCATTCCAAGATCTTGGAATTTCATTGCCATCCATGTCCTTCAGTCTGTACGAACCAGGCCTTGACGAAGATGCTACTAAGAAAGGCCCTTCCCATTTCAGTTGCAACTTGCCCACTGTATCCGGGTTGGCCACTCTCCGAAGCACCAAGTGTCCTGGCTCAATATTTTTTAGCCGGACTTTTCTATCTCGCCATTTGATTGTTTCAGCCTGGTATTTGTTGATATTTTCCACAGCCTGAAGCCTGATCCCTTCTAAGGCATCTTTTTCCACAAGAGAAGTATCTTCGGCACCTGATTCTGCCGAAGCTACCACTCTTATTGATCCAGCTTTAGCTTCTTCTGGAGTTATTGCTTCGTCACCAAATAATAACTTGAATGGGGTAAAGCCTGTAGACCTTGATGTTGTTGTATTGTGGCTCCACACCACTTTGGTCAACTGATCTGGCCATTTTCCCCTTGGTTGATTAAAAATTAGCTTCATTATTCCTGTCATTATGATGCCGTTGGCCCTTTCAACAAGCCCATTCGACTCCGGATGCCTTACTGATGCAAAGTGGATCTTCGTGCCAATTTGATCACAGAAATTTCTGAAGTCTTCGGAGTCGAACTGTGTTCCATTATCTACAGTGATAGCCTTCGGCACTCCGAAGCGACAGACAATACTCTGCCAGAAAAATTTTTGGACAGTGGCCGAAGTTATTGTGGCTAATGGTTTCGCCTCAATCCACTTGGAAAAATACTCCACAGCTACTATAACATATTTTAGGTTCCCTTGGGCCGGTGGCAATGGACCCAACAAGTCAAGGCCCCACCTTTGCAATGGCCAGATGGGTTGTATCAGCTGTGTTAATGACGAAGGTTGTTTTTGATCTCTTGCACATTTTTGACAACCTTCGCACTTTTGGACTAACTCCGCTGCATCCGAAGCTGCCTTCGGCCAATAAAATCCTTGGCGGAACACTTTTCCAAGTAGCGGCCTGGATCCAATGTGGGATCCGCACAGGCCTGCATGTATCTCCTTCATCAACTCTATACCTTCGGCCCTAGACAAGCACTTGAGCAGCGGGGCACAAACTCCATGCTTGTATAACTCCCCTTCTATCATGACATAGGGACGAGCTCTTGCCTCTATCCTCTTACTATAAGCTTCGTCATCTGATAGAAATTTTCCCTGAAGGTAAGAGATTATTTCTGTTCTCCAATCCTCACTGTAAACAGGAGAAATGTTAAGGACTGCTCTTTCAAGTAGCTCCACTGAAGGTGCCTTTATTGTTTCGAAGAACACGTCCGAAGGTAGCGGCAGCCCCTGTGCTGCAGACTTGGCTAATAAATCAGCATGCTCATTTTGTCCTCGAGGGATATTCTTAACAGAAAATCCTTCGAAGGAAGCTTCGATCCTTCGGACCGTGTCTAGGTATTTTTCAAGCTTCGGGTCCTTAGCCTTGCAACTTTTATCAATATGACCCGAAACAACCTGGGAATCAGTTTTAAGAATTGCCCTTCTGATCCCCATTGCCTTTAGTTTCCGAAGACCCAGGAGCAAAGCTTCGTACTCAGCGATATTATTTGTGCAGCTGAAGTCAAGTCTTGCTGCATAGCAAGTTTTAACCTTGGACGGAGAGACCAACACAGCAGCTGCACCTGCTCCGAAGGTTCCCCAAGAGCCATCACAAAACACTGTCCATGCTTCGGCATCTCTATTCGCTTCTTCGTCCTGAGCCCCTGGCGTCCAGTCGGCAATGAAATCTGCCAATGCTTGAGACTGAATTGAGGATCTATGCACATAATCAATGTAAAATTCATTAAGTTCCGCAGCCCATTTTCCAATACGCCCGGTAGCTTCTCTATTCCTCATGATGTCCTTCAACGGCTGCGAAGAAGGAACAATAATGTTGAATGCCTGAAAGTAATGCCGAAGCTTCCTGGATGCCATTAAAACGGCATACAACACCTTCTCCAGCTCTGTATAATTTTTCTTTGAGACACTGAGGACCTCAGACACAAAATATACTGGGACCTGCTTCTTGGCTTGTCCATCAAACTTTTCCTGAACAAGCGCCGCACTTACCGCTGAGTGCGAAGCTGCCACATACAACAGCAGAGGAGCCCCTGGCGTTGGTGGAGTTAATGTTGTGAGATCTATTAGATATTGCTTCAGCTCTTCGAAGGCTTTTTGTTGACTTGGGCCCCATTGAAAGACTTCAGCTGACTTCAGCACCTCGAAGAATGGTAAGTTTCTTTCTGCTGATCTGGATATAAATCTGTTGAGAGATGCCAGCCTTCCTGTCAATCTTTGGGCCCCCTTTCTTGTGGTTGGTGGCTCCATCCGAAGTATAGCTTCGATTTTATTTGGGTTAGCTTCGATTCCCTTCGTTGAAACCAGACATCCAAGAAATCTGCCCTTCTTCACTCCGAAGACACATTTTTCTGGATTCAGCTTCAGACCAGCCTGTCTGAAGCTGGCGAAGGTCTCCTGCAAATCAGCAATATGATTTTCTTACTTCGTGCTCTTTACGATAATGTCATCAACATAGGTCAACACATTTCTGCCTATCTGAGATTGGAGAACCTTCGCAGTCATTCTGCTGAAACTCCCTCCAGCATTCTTGAGCCCCTCAGGCATCCGAAGATAGCAATACGTACCACTTGGGGTTATGAAGCTAGTCTTCGGCTCATCTTCCTTCTTCATCCAGATTTGATGATAGCCTGAGTAGCAGTCCAGGAGACTCATGAGCTCCGAAGAAGCTGCTGCATCAACTAAAGAATCTATTCTTGGCAACGGGAATTCATCCTTCGGACAAGCCTTGTTGAGATCTGTGAAATCAATACACATTCTCCATTTGCCATTGGCCTTCTTTACCATAACAGTGTTAGCTAGCCACTCTGGGTACTTCACTTCTCTGATAACTCCTGCACTGAGGAGTCTTTTCACTTCATTGCGAGCCCCTTCGGCCTTATCATCAGACATTTTCCGAAGCCTCTGCTTTCGGGGTCTGAAGGATGGATCAACATTAAGCGAATGTTCAATAACATCCCGATTTACTCCGCAGAGATCATTAGCTGACCATGCAAAGACATCTTTGTTATTGAATAAAAACCTTATCAAGGTTTTCTCCTGGTCTTCAGATAATTGCGAGCCCAACAACACCTTCTGCTCTGCTACATCTTCACACAATAACATAGGCTTCGGCTGATCCGCTGAAGCTGCCTTCTCCCTCCTGAACTTGTACTGTTCACAAGCTTCAGCTCCATCTATATTATGGATTGCCTTGGAATCAGTCCAGCTTCCTTCGGCCCTTCTAGCAGCTTCCTGGCTTCCATGAATAGCAATAGGTCCTTGGTCCGAAGGTATCTTCATGCAGAGATAAGCTGGGTGAAGAATTGCTTCGAAAGCATTAAGAGTTCCACGACCAATGATAGCATTATAAGGATACTCCATGTCAACAATGTCAAACACAATTTGCTCAGTCCTTGTGTTGTTGACAAATCCGAAGGTTACCGGCATGGTAATCTTCCCAAGGGCCACAATCTGCCGCCCTCCGAAGCCACAAAGAGGGTGCGTAGCATCATGAATCTTGTCTTCGGGCTCTTGCATTTGTCTGAAGGCTTTAGCAAATATAATGTCAGCTGCACTGCCTGTGTCAACTAGGACATTGTGGACCAGAAATCCTTTGATCACGCAAGAGATAACCATGGCATCATTGTGGGGATAATCCTTAAGCTGAAGGTCTTCCTGAGAGAAGGTAATTGGAATATGGGACCATTTTGACTTGATGAAGGGTCCCTGCACTCCAACATGCTGCACCCTTCTCTGAGCCTCCTTCTTCTGCTTCTTGTTGGACTAACTAGTTTGCTCTATAACTCATTTATTACAGGTGCATAAGGTTCAACACAAACCAATAAAAGATTCAAGTTAGGGACAAAATTGAACCGGAGCAAAAACTTGAGTGTGCTGTGGACTGGCGCACCGACTATCTGGTGTGCCACTGGACAGTGTTCGGTGCACCAGGACCGTACAACTCAAACCAGCCACTCTCGAGAAATCGAAGGCACACTCCGCTATACTTCACGGGACTGTCCAGTGTGCCACCAAACTATCCGGTGTGCCACCGGATCAACGGCTAACTCGCGCAACGATCGACTCTGACAGGAGCTACAGTGAGCAACAGTGCCGCGCAGAAGTCAGATTAGCAAAGTCAGAGGGGCACCAGACTGTCCGGTGTGGCACCGGACTATCCGGTGCTGCAAGAAGACAAAGCTCCAATGGTCGACCGAGCTTCGAACCCTAACGGTTGGGTGACGTGGCGGCTCACCGGATAGTGAACAGGACCTGTCCGGTGGCGCACCGGACTGTCCGGTGCGCCCATCGACATCAGCCTCCCCAACGACTTCTTTGGTGGTTGAGGGCTATAAATACCCCCAACCACCACAACTCCAAGCATCCAAGATTTCTGAGTATCACATTCAATACAAGAGCTCTAGCATTCACTCCTAGAAACAATTAAAAAGATCAAAGCCTCTCCAAGTCTCAAATTCATCTCAACCACTTAGTGACTTGTGAGAGAGAGATTTTGTGTTCTTTTGAGCTCTTTCTTCTTGGATTGCCTTTCTTCCTTTCTCATTCTTGTCCCAAGTGACTTGTAATCAAAGCAAGAGACACCTAAGTGTGTGGTGGTCCTTGCGGGGTCTAAGTGACCCATTTGATTAAGGAGAAGGCTCACTCGGTCTAAGTGACCGTATGAGAGAGGGAAAGGGTTGAAAGAGACATGGTCTTTGTGACACCTCAACAGGGACTAGGTTCTTTGGACGAACCTCGATAAAACAAATCACCGTGTTCATTCGCTTGATTTCCATTTAATTTGTTTTTCCCCTCTCTCGCGAACTTGATTTTAATTCTAACGCTAACCCCCGCTTGTAGTGTGTGCTTAAGTTTATAAATTTCAGGTTTCGCCTATTCACCCCCCTCTAGGCAACTTTCGGGTTGAAAGATGCAAATCAAAGAATCAAGGTATGACTCTGGCCTTAGTAAATTGTTTTTGGGTACTAACATATTTCTCTAAGTGCTAGGAACCTTGGTTAATCAAAAGAAATTGGATTGGAGAAGTCTGGCTAAGTCCAGCCAAGGAGAAGCAGTCTCTCTTCAACGAGCCAAGAGATGACAAGCCCACTGACTTAGGCTCGAGTCACAAGAAGAGAGATGGAAAGAAGAAGAGGCACATTAAGAAGATCATCTACTACAACAGTGATGCCTCCTCTTCTTCACCAAGGGATGACGACGACGAAGACTCTTCGTCGAAAAAGAAAACGGTTAATCAAAACTATTCTTTTGATTATTCTCACATCCCTTACAATTCGAATGCCCATTTACTCTCTATTCCACTTGGAAAACCCCCACACTTCGATCGAGAGGACTACTCATTTTGGAGTCACAAAATGCGTAGTCACTTATTTTTCCTCCATCCTAGTATCTGGGAAATTGTAGAAAATGGAATGCATTTCAATAGCACTGATAATCATGTATTCATAAATGAGCAAATACATAAAAATGCCCAAGCCACTACTATTTTGCTAGCATCTCTATGCAGGGATGAATACAACAAAGTGAGCGGCTTGGACAATGCCAAGTAAATCTGGGATACCCTCAAGATCTCTCACGAGGGTAATGACGCCACCATGATCACCAAGATGGAACTAGTGGAAGGCGAGCTAGGGACATTTGCTATGATAAGGGGAGAAGAGCCAACACAAATGTATAACAGGCTCAAGACCCTTGTCAACAAAATTCGAAGCTATGGAAGCACAAGATGGACAGATCATGACGTCATCCGACTCATGCTAAGGTCATTTACTATTATTGATCCTCATATTGTAAACCTTATTCATGAGAACCCCAGGTACACCAAGATGACGCCCGAGGAAATCCTCGGAAAATTCGTGAGCGAGCGCATGATGGTGAAGGAGGCAAGGTATGTGGACGACGCTCTAAACGGACCGCTTCCTCTCCATGAGTCGCAGCCCATTGCTCTCAAAGCAACCAGCAGCAAGGAGGCTCTACCTAGAAAGGTAGCACAAGTGGAGGCTGCCGGGTTCAATGAGGATGAGATGGCTCTCACAATCAAGCATTTCAAGACCGTCTTGAAGGGACGCAAGGAGTATCCCAACAAGAACAAATCAAAGGGAAAGCGCTCCTGCTTCAAGTGTGGTAAGTCTGGTCATTTTATAGCACAATGTCCTGATAATGATGATGACCAGGCACAAGAGAAGAAAGGGAAGAAGGAAAGAAAGAAGAACTACAGGAAGGCGAAGGGTGAGGCGCACATTGGAAAGGAGTGGGACTCCGACTGTTCTTCATCCGACTCCGATGATGAAGGACTAGTTGCCTCGGCCTTCGATAAGTCTTTCCTCTTCCCCAACGAACGCCACACATGCCTTATGGCTAAGGAGAAGAAGGTACGTATTCGAGATACCTCTGATGATGAAATAGATTATAGTGATTTATTTAAAGGATTAGATAGATCTTAGGTAGACAAAATAAATGAATTAATCGATGCTCTTAATGAAAAAGATAGACTTCTAGAAAGCAAGAAGATATTCTCCATGAGGAACATGATAAGTTCATTAGTGTTCAAAAATCACTTGCTCTAGAAATTAAGAACAATGAAATATTGTCTTCTGAACTGTCAACCTGTCAAGAGTCTATCTCTAGTCTAAAGAATTTGAATGTTGAATTAAATACTAAGCTAGAAGAATTGAACGTGGCTAGTTCATGTGTAGAGCATGTCGTAATATGCAATAGGCATAAAGATTTCAACATTGATGCTTGTAAAGAACATGTTTCTACTATTCATAGGCTTAATAATGATGTTGTGTGACGGAACCTCCCAAGTAATTAGGCCCACCTACAGTTGTCCTTGTCCAACGGACTTCAGACAACCCTGTAGGTGCCCCTGAATTACTCGACAAGTTTGGTATCTTTCCTTACCTTACCAGGAACGATTCACCCGTCTTGCAGACATTACAGAACATCGGAGATAAAGAAATGCGGAAGCGATTTACATAACTTACATTTATTTTAAAAGCAAGCTCAAGTTGTTTTATTACAGACCAGAACTAAAAACGAGTGCAGAGTAATAATATTATACAAACCAAGGGAGGCAAAAACTCCTCCCGAGAAGATTTAAGTAAAAGTTCTATATGGAGGACCAAGTCCTCCCGCACTTCAGTCTTGTGTTTCTTCTTTGGGAACCACCTTGGCACAGAAGCAGCAGAAATCTGCTACTTCCTCACCTAAAAACAACGAAGGGATAAACCCTGAGTATGGAATTACTCAGCAAGACTTACCCGACTAAAGAAAAGACTCTCAAGGGTATGCTGGCTTTTAGGGAGTCAAGGTAAGGCTTCTCAATACTCAAAGACTCTGTTTTGCATAAATGCTTACTAAAGTGGATCCTTAAAAATCCAATTTTATTTGTCCGGTTAAGTTCAATTACCTGCAACTAGAGTTCTTTCTACCCTAGTTCAATCGCTGGTCCTGCACTAGCCAATTTCTTAACAAATACCCATTATCTTTAGTGGAATGCTACGTGTAGGGTAGTGACCAAGTCTTCATAACCGCGAAGGTACGGCGATCCGAATCGATTATACTCAGCTGAGGATCTCCAATCACACGACATATGTAGCACTTAACCCTTGCATATGTCAACCCGCCACCGGGGTTCTTAAGACCGGATCAGGTTCACGCAAACCGAGAGCACAGATACACCACCGTCCAGCCTCTTGCCACGGAGGGTACACGCTACTCTCGCCACCGCTCCACGCCCATTTCGTGTTATCTTATTCCAGCCTTAGTCTGCCCGAGGCAAGGCTTACCCATGACGAGGCATGTGACCAGCTAAAGGGTCCTCGATCAACAAGCCTACATCGACAAGGTCCTTAATCGACTCAGACGACGACACTACACCGAGGCTCCTTTCTCGTGCAAGTCACCCGTCCGGTCTCAGCTTAATCTTTTCAACCCAAAAACTTGGTACCTAGCAGAGGTACATCTTTTCCAGATGTTGAATCCATCAAGGCCCTGATGGATCCACCATCAAATTTTATTTTCCAAAAACATTCCACCCACCTTTGCCACATCATCTTTTGTAAAAACAAAACATTTTGTTTTTCTAAAGCAAGGCTAAGCATCAAAATCTTTTGTAAAAAGGGTGATCAAGGAAGGTAATCAAATTCAAGGAAGGTAATGCAGGAATTGTTTTATCAATCAACTCCTATCACCTAATGCATCAAGCAAGTGAGAAAGATTTAAAACAACAAGGAGGGTGGCAAATGCACCGGGGCTTGCCTTTGTTAACAGGTGAGTCCTGCTCGGATCCACAAATATCGAAATAAAAGCAGTTGCCTGCTTGAGGATCTGAGGCTGGTGGAGTCCCCTCTTCAGTGACTTCTTCTTCTTCTTCGTGTTCTAACATAACCATATATATATGCATAAGAATGGATGCCATGGGATGCTCATGAGGATGCGAAGATAATATAAACTTATTATCTAAGTCTTGAGTACAACTTTCCTTCACGGTACTCCGAGAACCTAGGGTTTCCGGAGTCAGTAAAGGAGTTCATAGAGCAGGGGGGTGGTTTGGGGTTTGGTGATCAAACAAGGTCCAAATCAATTCAAACCCTACCCAAGGCTTCTAAATATTGTTTTAAGTTCCCATAAAAAGTTTGGGCATTTTTGGACTTACCAATTATTTTCTAAAAATCCATAACTAATACTTTTAACTACTTTAAATGCCCTAAAATTTCTTATTTCCACTAAAAATCACAAAACTATTTTTATTAAATTCTAGGGAAAATAACAAGCCTAGGAAAATTGGTTTCACAATTTTATTATTTTTCTACTGTTTTCTATAATTGTTTTGGCTCTGGAGATAAAAGAAAAAGAAAAACAGATGAATAGTACTGGGCTGATTTCAGCCCAGTAGCCCAGCTCGGAGGGAGAAAGCGCTTGCGCGCGTCCGCGCCCTGGCGGTTTTGCAGAACGGCCCCCGTGTTTTTGTCAAACAGCAAACGAGGTCATTCACTGTTTCTACGTATCACTGACAGTTTACAGAAACGCCCCTGATGTTCTATTTCTTCACCCGACTCATCTTCGACGGCGTTCATGCCCCGCCGAGCTCCGGCGAGCGCCTGAACCGGTCGATTAGGGCTACGGCTGGGTTCTCCGAGCAACCGACATGAAATCGAGGCTACCTAGATGGTTTTCCCCAACTTAATTTGGCTCATGATCGACTTAAGGAGCTCTGGCCACGGTGGCCGTGAGCATGGGGGCTAGTCCGTCGTGTTCCCGACGATTGGTGGTGATATAATTCAATTAAGTGGGGCAGTGAGCATTGTGGACATACAAGAATGTACGAACAACACAAACAACGACAGGATTGGACCTGATTTGCGTTGGCCGCGGCGGGTTGTTCTTCGCGGTGGCGGAGAACGAAATTGGGGGAAATTGGAAATTCAAGCTTGCTGGTAGATGACTGTGGCTGTTTAGCGGTGGCTAGTTAGCTGACGACCTCACGGAGCTAGTCACGGGCTCAATTTATAGGGGGAGTGAGCGGTGGCCGCGAATTTTGGACGAGCACGCGGCGGCCGGAGGTGAGGAAGAATACTGGGCGCGGTGAATACGTGTCCAGAGGCGTGGCGGGTGTTCCGGTGATCGACAGAGAGTTAGAGTAAGTCGTGGCGGTGCGGTGGAAATTGAGAGCCACACGGCGCACGGCCGGGAGGCGGCGGTTCACCGGCGAGCCTATCGCTCCACCGCAAAGCCGAGGGGGAGGCACGGGAGGGGTCACCGGAGTGGAGCCCAGCTCACGGCGGTGAAGATTTTTACTGGGTGATGCTTATCTGATGTCCACGACGCACGAATCACGGCGAGCAGTAATCGACGGCGACGGTCACCGGTGATGGGTAGGAGGGGTGAATCGTGATCTTCTTCAGTTGAGCTCTACTGTACCATGGCGAGTTTGGTTCAGACAGTATGACAGAGCGATTTGCAGGGGGTTTTCCTTCCAATTTCATGTGGCAACAAGTCTAAGTCTCTGCATCAAAGTTGTAGTGCTATGTACCAGCTACAAATCGACTATAGAGATTGAACTCATTAGAGCACTGGATCATGTCAGGAATTGGGTTTGAAGTTGGTGATAATTCACTGCTAGTCTGAAAATTCAGACCAAATCAGTCTGACAGCCTGACTTCAGGCTTAAATATCTCTGGATTTTTCTCAACAAGTGAGCTTGCAACCTTAAGCAAAGTTGTTCTCTTTTGATAGATCTTCAAATTTGGTGTGGTGACCTAGGGCAAAAAACCTTATAGTTTGAAAGTTACAAAGCTCAAAAGTTGAGCCCATAACACTAAGTTTCAGACTTAGAGAAATCTCAATTGGGGTCCTTTTTGCATTTAAGTACAAAACTTAGGGTTTGGCTTGTAAATTCACATATGAGTGCCCCAAATGACTTTAGATACTTATTTAACTTGGTTTTTGCACTTTAGTCCAAAAGTGGACTAATTTTGCACATAAGCCCCTAGGGTTTAGTTTTGGGTCTTCCAGGGTTCTATTTAGAGTTTTTAGTATCCCAGGGGTATAATTGTGGTTCAACTTTGTTTTTGGGGATATTTTATAACTATTATCCTAAAGTATTTAGATTTTCTCAAGTTGGGTTAAGTCTTACCCCTTTAATCCTTGTTTAGGGTA
Source organism: Zea luxurians (assembly GCA_029449295.1). Lineage (NCBI taxonomy): Eukaryota > Viridiplantae > Streptophyta > Magnoliopsida > Poales > Poaceae > Zea > Zea luxurians. The sequence continues at coordinate 569,202 of JAOPSE010000227.1, read as the reverse complement.
AAGCTTCCTATCCAGGGTCCTATTTGCAAAACCTGAAAACAATACAACTTGTTTGAAATTTTTGCCTAGTGAATGCACTCTAAGTGTGTCAAACATATGCAATGTCAATGCTTATGATGCCATGCTCAAGTTTTAGTCATAGTAACACCAGGAGTGTTACATCCTTCCCCCCATAAAAGAATCTCGTCCCGAGATTTAAAGTCCTAGGGTGAGTAATGGAAAAGGAAATGTGTCACATTTTTATTCCCTTATCTCTGGTACAAGGCAGGGTGGTGTGGGGTTCATTCCTTTATTGCCATAACTATATACATTTTACAAATTACATGAGGTTAGAAAGCTTGGGAAATTCTTATTCAAGAAGTCTTGAGTTTCCCATGTAGCCTCTTCCTCAGAATGCTGGTTCCATTGTATCTTGTAGAACTTGAGAGTCTTGCTCCGGGTAACCCTGTCCTTTTTATCCAGAACTCGAATAGGATGTTCTGAGTACGTTAAGTCTGGTTCCAGGACAACATCTGTCACTTCAATGGTTCGATCGGGAACCCGAAGACACTTTTTCAATTGTGACACATGGAACACATTATGCACAGCAGACAAGGTTTTGGGTAGTTGGAGTCGGTATGCCACTGGTCCACATTGCTCAAGTACCAGGAATGGACCAATGTACCTGGGTGCAAGCTTCCCTTTAACCCCAAAACGCGATACTCCTTTCATTGGTGAGACTTTCAGGTAAACATAGTCTCCTTCCAGGAAATATAAGGGCATTCGCCGTGTGTCTGCATAACTCTTCTGACGAGCTTGTGCTTGCTTCAGATTACGAATAATTTTCTGAACTTTATCCTCGGCTTCTTTCACCAGATCAGGTCTAAAGAAGCACCTCTCACCAGGTTCAGACCAATTTAGCGGAGTTCGACACCGTCGTCCATATAAAGCTTCAAAAGGTGCCATCCTAATACTTTCTTGATAACTATTATTGTATGAAAACTCCGCCAAAGGTAAACATTCATCCCATTTTGGTGAGAAATCCAGGACACATGCCCGCAACATATCTTCAAGTATTTGGTTCACCCTCTCAGTTTGTCCACTGGTTTGAGGATGATAGGCCGAACTGTGGAGTAACTTAGTACCCAGGGATTTATGAAGTTCTTCCCAAAATTTAGATACAAATTGTGGTCCACGATCCGACACTATAGTCTTTAGAACTCCATGCAAACTGAGAATACGGGCGATGTACAACTCCGCATAGGTAATGACGTGACATTTTACCTTGACAGGGAGGAAGTGGGCGATCTTGGTAAATCGATCAATGATAACCCAAATAGAGTCATACCCTTTTGTGGTCCTGGGCAATCCCACAATGAAGTCCATGCTTATGTCTTCCCATTTCCATGTTGGTATTGGTAATGACTGCAATGGACCGGCAGTTTTCATGTGTATGGCCTTGACACGTCTACAAGTGTCACACTTAGCCACATAGCGTGCAATTTCAATTTTCATCTTCGTCCACCAGTAGTGCTGTTTTAGATCATGATACATCTTAGTGCTTCCTGGATGAATAGAATAGCGACTAAGATGCGCTTCATCTAAGATTTGCTGGCGGAGTTCTTCATTCTTTAGCACTACTATGCGGTTGTTAAACCATAACACACCTTGATCGTCTTCCTTGAAACATTTGGTTGTTCCAGCCCTTATCTTCTCTCGTATGTGCTTCATACCCAGATTATCCTTTTGAGCATCAATTATCTTTTGCAGAATGATTGACTCAAGCTTTAGCTGATTTAGAGTCCCTTGCTGGATTATCCCCAGGTTTAGCTTCTCCATTTCTTGACATAAAGTGTTCTCGGAGGTCTTTGCCATAAGACAGTGGCAGGAAGTCTTACGACTCAATGCATCTGCCACCACATTGGCCTTGCCTGGGTGATAATGGATCTCCAGTTCATAGTCTTTAATGAGCTCAAGCCATCGTCTTTGCCTCATATTTAACTCTGACTGGGTAAAGATGTACTTCAAACTTTTATGATCTGTATATATGTGACAGATATTTCCCAGCAGATAGTGATGCCATATTTTTAGGGCATGAACCACAGCAGCTAGCTCCAGATCATGAGTTGGATAATGCTCCTCATGTCGGCGCAACTGCCTTGAAGTATACGCAATTACTCAGCCTTCTTGCATCAGTACACAGCCGAGCCCACTGCCAGATGCATCACAATATACATCAAAAGGCTTAGTGATGTCCGGTTGAGCCAATACCGGAGCAGTGGTTAATAATGTCTTCAATTGCTCAAAGGCTTCATTACACTTAGAAGACCAATTGAATTTAATATCATTCTTCAATAAACTTGTGATTGGCTTCACAAGCTTAGAAAAATCAGGTATGAATCTGCGATAATATCCAGCTAGTCCAAGAAAACTCCGGACTTGGTGAACAGTGGTTGGGAGTTTCCACTCCAGAATATCTTTGACCTTGCTAGGATCTACCGCAATTCCTTTAGCTGATAACACGTGCCCCAAAAATTGAATTTCCTCCAGCCAGAACGCGCACTTGCTGAACTTGGCATACAGCTGATGTTCCCTCAGGCGCGTCAATACAATCCGTAGATGCTGAGCATGCTCCTCTTCATTTTTAGAGTATATCAAAATATCGTCGATGAAGACTACCACGAACTTGTCCAACTCGGGCATGAACACCGAGTTCATCAAATAGGTGAAGTGGGCAGGAGCATTTGTGAGCCCGAAAGACATTACCAAGTATTCAAACAATCCATACTGCGTAGTAAATGTGGTCTTCGGTATATCCTCGGGCCGAATACGGATTTGGTGATAGCCCGACCTGAGATCAATTTTGGAAAATACCCTCGCCCCAGTCAGTTGATCAAATAAGATGTCGATCCTTGGAAGAGGGTACTTATTCTTGATGGTGACCTCATTCAGGGGTCGATAATCCACACACATCCGCAAGGTTTGATCCTTCTTCTTAACAAAAATGGCGGGGCAACCCCATGGGGACGAGCTTGGCCGGATGAATCCCTTATTCAGTAGATCTTGTAATTGAATCTTCAATTCCGCCAACTCATTAGGGGGCATACGGTACGATCTTCGGGAGATGGGAGCCGTACCGGGCTTTAGCTCAATTACGAATTCTACATCTCTTTCAGGGGGTAGTCCAGGCAAATCTTCCGGAAATACATCTGGAAACTCACATACTACCGGAATGTTCTTGATTTCCGGTACAATGGCTTCAAATATTCTACCAGAAGCTTTGGCTGGATTGGTTATGGGGAGAGACAAAAGAATCTCTTCTTGATTATAGCTCAACCTGATAGTTCTGAGTTCAGTGTTGAGAATTGCCTTGTGTTGGGTTAACCAATTCATACCCAAAATTACATCTATATCCTGGCCTTTCAGAACAATCATGTTAGCAGGAAAGTTCCGTCCGACCATTGTTACTAGCACTTCATAGGCCACTTCTCTAGTAAAAATATGTCCCCCAGGTGAATGAATTTTAAATCCCTCTCTTGATTCATGGCATGCAATGTGATGTTGCTCCACAAATTTCTTGCTAATGAAGGTATGCGAAGCACCAGAATCAAAAAGAATAATTGCAGGGTGACTGGCCACGGAAAACGTACCCATCATCACCGGCTCTCCTTCCGGTGTAGTGGCCACCTGGGTGTAGTATACACGCCCCGTTTTCTTGGTATTTCTCCCCACAGCATTTCCCTTGGGCTGAGTGGACTTCCCAGTTCCTTGCTGAGCATTGGATTGATTTTGCTTGGAGTATGGGCAGTCTTTGATAAAATGTCCTGATTTGCCGCAGTTGAAACACCCGGTTGAAGAGCTGGGCAACGTAGGGAATCGAGTGCCTGGGGCACCCGGCTGATTTGGGGAAGTGGAGGTATTGTTGGGGCGGATAATAATGGGCTGTTTGAAAGGGAATGCTGGTGGACGGGAAAAAGTACGGTTTTGGATAGAAGGCCGGATGACGAACCGTTGCCTCTTCGCCTGGCCCTGATTAGGCCTCTCACCACTGAATCCCTTATTCTTCCCAGAACTTGCGTATTTTGCTTCCACAGATAAGGCTGTACTGACAGCCTTTCCATATGTGAGATCAATACATGTGGCCATCTTTCGCTGCAACCGGTCATTTAGACCTCTCATAAAACAGTTCTTTTTCTTCAAATCAGTATTCACCTGGTCGATGGCATACTGCGACAGGTGATTAAACTTGTTAAGATACTGATTGATGGTGTCTCCTCCTTGTTTCAGCTTCATGAATTCCTCTTGTTTCATATGCAGCACCCCTTCCGGTATGTAGTGCTCACGGAAGGCTGCTTTAAATTCTTCCCAGGTAATTTGATGGTTGTCAGGTTGGATAGCCACAAAATTTCCCCACCAAGTACTGGCAGGGCCACGTAGTTGCTGTGCCGCGAACAATGGCTTCTGTGTTTCAGAACAACGAAGAAGACCAAACTTTTGTTCAATAACTCGTATCCACTCGTCGGCTTCTAGCGGGTCTTCTGCTTTGGTAAATAGAGGTGGACGAGTTTCGGAGAAGTCCAGATAAGTGGTTTCACGGGGACCTTGCTGAAAACCTCTTCCTGCCTGCTGCTGGAACTGCTGCTGACCCGCCATTTCCCTAAGGAAGCGGGTATTGTCTGCGGTGGCATTCACCAAGGCGGCAATCGCCTCGGCTAGCGTGGGTGGAACCGGATGTGGATTTGGGGTGACATCCCGACCCCCAGAAGTTCCGGCTGTGTCCTGTCCGCGAGTCCTGGTCAGCATCTGAGGCAAAAACATTTGAATAAACATAATATGCCAAAGAGACCTTCCATTTTACATTACTATAAAAAGTAATGATACAGACTCGATATTACATAACAGGATACAGTACCCATTATACAAAAGTTCAACCTATTATACAACCGTGCATTCTACAATACACTACTCTACTTCTATTACACCATTAGTCCTGCTTTCCGTTACTTTTGGCGGCCTCATCGTCAGGTGTGGGAGTCCAGACGTCGACCAACCTCAAAGAAGGAGGGGGTTCAAAAAGGTCTAACTCCCCACCCAACGCGCGTCCCGCAACGTGAGAGGGTCCGGCTTCCGCCTCCGCAGAGTATGCAGGCACACTAGGGTGTAATTGTGAGTATAGTATATGGACTTCCTCATGCAACGTATTGCAGTAGACCTGTAGGTCGTCGACAGTTGAGCTAAGTTCTTTAATTCGGGCCTGAGCCCTTGCTTCCTTAGCACATGCCAGCAAATGAGACTGTACTGCCCAGTCAAGTGCTAAGTCTCGATCAGCAAGCTGATCCTGCAGGTGACGGATGTCCCTTCTTAGTTCATTGATTCTATCTCCGTCTGCGACCCAAGCATCGGTCCTGTGTTGCAGCTCTGCTTGAAGTCGACTCACTCGGGCTTCAAGGTCTCCTATGGGGTCATTACTTCCGCTGCTGCTGCTTTCATGTCGAGGGGCTAGTTGATGCCGGGGTACTCCAATTGGTCCCGTTGACTTACGTGCCGTTAGCCGTGTGCGTGGCGGCATCTTTCTAAGGGGGAAAATTTATTAGCATAATTCTTAGCATGATGCATGAATAAGTACAGAATCAACCTTAGTCGATTCAACCTTCTATACATTGCACTCTTCCTATCTGGTCTTTAGGATAGACTCTTCAGAATACTTAGGTAAGAAGAGAAAAGAATTTTTTTTAGGTAAGACTTTCGAAAATCCTTTTTAAGATGCCTCATAATATCTGCAAAGAAGGGCTACGCTCCGATACCAGCTGTGACGGAACCTCCCAAGTAATTAGGCCCACCTACAGTTGTCCTTGTCCAACGGACTTCAGACAACCCTGTAGGTGCCCCTGAATTACTCGACAAGTTTGGTATCTTTCCTTACCTTACCAGGAACGATTCACCCGTCTTGCAGACATTACAGAACATCGGAGATAAAGAAATGCGGAAGCGATTTACATAACTTACATTTATTTTAAAAGCAAGCTCAAGTTGTTTTATTACAGACCAGAACTAAAAACGAGTGCAGAGTAATAATATTATACAAACCAAGGGAGGCAAAAACTCCTCCCGAGAAGATTTAAGTAAAAGTTCTATATGGAGGACCAAGTCCTCCCGCACTTCAGTCTTGTGTTTCTTCTTTGGGAACCACCTTGGCACAGAAGCAGCAGAAATCTGCTACTTCCTCACCTAAAAACAACGAAGGGATAAACCCTGAGTATGGAATTACTCAGCAAGACTTACCCGACTAAAGAAAAGACTCTCAAGGGTATGCTGGCTTTTAGGGAGTCAAGGTAAGGCTTCTCAATACTCAAAGACTCTGTTTTGCATAAATGCTTAATAAAGTGGATCCTTAAAAATCCAATTTTATTTGTCCGGTTAAGTTCAATTACCTGCAACTAGAGTTCTTTCTACCCTAGTTCAATCGCTGGTCCTGCACTAGCCAATTTCTTAACAAATACCCATTATCTTTAGTGGAATGCTACGTGTAGGGTAGTGACCAAGTCTTCATAACCGCGAAGGTACGACGATCCGAATCGATTATACTCAGCTGAGGATCTCCAATCACACGACATATGTAGCACTTAACCCTTGCATATGTCAACCCGCCACCGGGGTTCTTAAGACCGGATCAGGTTCACGCAAACCGAGAGCATAGATACACCACCGTCTAGCCTCTTGCCACGGAGGGTACACGCTACTCTCGCCACCGCTCCACGCCCATTTCGTGTTATCTTATTCTGGCCTTAGTCTGCCCGAGGCAAGGCTTACCCATGACGAGGCATGTGACCAGCTAAAGGGTCCTCGATCAACAAGCCTACATCGACAAGGTCCTTAATCGACTCAGACGGCGACACTACACCGAGGCTCCTTTCTTGTGCAAGTCACCCGTCCGGTCTCAGCTTAATCTTTTCAACCCAAAAACTTGGTACCTAGCAGAGGTACATCTTTTCCAGATGTTGAATCCATCAAGGCCCTGATGGATCCACCATCAAATTTTATTTTCCAAAAACATCCCACCCACCTTTGCCACATCATCTTTTGTAAAAACAAAACATTTTGTTTTTCTAAAGCAAGGCTAAGCATCAAAATCTTTTGTAAAAAGGGTGATCAAGGAAGGTAATCAAATTCAAGGAAGGTAATGCAGGAATTGTTTTATCAATCAACTCCTATCACCTAATGCATCAAGCAAGTGAGAAAGATTTAAAACAACAAGGAGGGTGGCAAATGCACTGGGGCTTGCCTTTGTTAACAGGTGAGTCCTGCTCGGATCCACAAATATCGAAATAAAAGCAGTTGCCTGCTTGAGGATCTGAGGCTGGTGGAGTCCCCTCTTCAGTGACTTCTTCTTCTTCTTCGTGTTCTAACATAACCATATATATATGCATAAGAATGGATGCCATGGGATGCTCATGAGGATGCGAAGATAATATAAACTTATTATCTAAGTCTTGAGTACAACTTTCCTTCACGGTACTCCGAGAACCTAGGGTTTCCGGAGTCAGTAAAGGAGTTCATAGAGCAGGGGGGTGGTTTGGGGTTTGGTGATCAAACAAGGTCCAAATCAATTCAAACCCTACCCAAGGCTTCTAAATATTGTTTTAAGTTCCCATAAAAAGTTTGGGCATTTTTGGACTTACCAATTATTTTCTAAAAATCCATAACTAATACTTTTAACTACTTTAAATGCCCTAAAATTTCTTATTTCCACTAAAAATCACAAAACTATTTTTATTAAATTCTAGGGAAAATAACAAGCCTAGGAAAATTGGTTTCACAATTTTATTATTTTTCTACTGTTTTCTATAATTGTTTTGGCTCTGGAGATAAAAGAAAAAGAAAAACAGATGAATAGTACTGGGCTGATTTCAGCCCAGTAGCCCAGCTCGGAGGGGGAAAGCGCTTGCGCGCGTCCGCGCCCTGGCGGTTTTGCAGAACGGCCCCCGTGTTTTTGTCAAACAGCAAATGAGGTCATTCACTGTTTCTACGTATCACTGACAGTTTACAGAAACGCCCCTGATGTTCTATTTCTTCACCCGACTCATCTTCGACGGCGTTCTTGCCCCGCCGAGCTCCGGCGAGCGCCTGAACCGGTCGATTAGGGCTACGGCTGGGTTCTCCGAGCAACCGACATGAAATCGAGGCTACCTAGATGGTTTTCCCCAACTTAATTTGGCTCATGATCGACTTAAGGAGCTCTAGCCACGGTGGCCGCGAGCATGGGGGCTAGTCCGTCGTGTTCCCGACGATTGGTGGTGATATAATTCAATTAAGTGGGGCAGTGAGCATTGTGGACATACAAGAATGTACGAACAACACAAACAACGACAGGATTGGACCTGATTTGCGTTGGCCGCGGCGGGTTGTTCTTCGCGGTGGCGGAGAACGAAATTGGGGGAAATTGGAAATTCAAGCTTGCTGGTAGATGACTGTGGCTGTTTAGCGGTGGCTAGTTAGCTGACGACCTCACGGAGCTAGTCACGGGCTCAATTTATAGGGGGAGTGAGCGGTGGCCGCGAATTTTGGACGAGCATGCGGCGGCCGGAGGTGAGGAAGAATACTAGGCGCGGTGAATACGTGTCCAGAGGCGTGGCGGGTGTTCCGGTGATCGACTGGGAGTTAGAGTAAGTCGTGGCGGTGCGGTGGAAAGTGAGAGCCACACGGCGCACGGCCGGGAGGCGGCGGTTCACCGGCGAGCCTATCGCTCCGCCGCAAAGCCGAGGGGGAGGCACGGGAGGGGTCACTGGAGTGGAGCCCAGCTCACGGCGGTGAAGATTTTTACTGGGTGATGCTTATCTGATGTCCACGGCGCACGAATCACGGCGAGCGGTAATGGACGGTGACGGTCACCGGCGATGGGCAGGAGGGGTGAATCGTGATCTTCTTCAGTTGAGCTCTACTGTACCATGGCGAGTTTGGTTCAGACAGTCTGACAGAGCGATTTGCAGGGGGTTTTCCTTCCAATTTCATGTGGCAACAAGTCTAAGTCTCTGCATCAAAGTTGTAGTGCTATGTACCAGCTACAAATCGACTATAGAGATTGAACTCATTAGAGCACTGGATCATGTCTGGAATTGGGTTTGAAGTTGGTGATAATTCACTGCTAGTCTGAAAATTCAGACCAAATCAGTCTGACAGCCTGACTTCAGGCTTAAATATCTCTGGATTTTTCTCAACAAGTGAGCTTGCAATCTTAAGCAAAGTTGTTCTCTTTTGATAGATCTTCAAATTTGGTGTGGTGACCTAGGGCAAAAGACCTTATAGTTTGAAAGTTACAAAGCTCAAAAGTTGAGCCCATAACACTAAGTTTCAGACTTAGAGAAATCTCAATTGGGGTCCTTTTTGCATTTAAGTCCAAAACTTAGGGTTTGGCTTGTAAATTCACATATGAGTGCCCCAAATGACTTTAGATACTTATTTAACTTGGTTTTTGCACTTTAGTCCAAAAGTGGACTAATTTTGCACATAAGCCCCTAGGGTTTAGTTTTGGGTCTTCCAGGGTTCTATTTAGAGTTTTTAGTATCCCAGGGGTATAATTGTGGTTCAACTTTGTTTTTGGGGATATTTTATAACTATTATCCTAAAGTATTTAGATTTTCTCAAGTTGGGTTAAGTCTTACCCCTTTAATCCTTGTTTAGGGTAAAGCTTCCTATCCAGGGTCCTATTTGCAAAACCTGAAAACAATACAACTTATTTGAAATTTTTGCCTAGTGAATGCACTCTAAGTGTGTCAAACATATGCAATGTCAATGCTTATGATGCCATGCTCAAGTTTTAGTCATAGTAACACCAGGAGTGTTACATGTTGCAAGTCTTAATGCCCAACTTAAGACTTGCAAAAGTAATTATGAAAAACTGAAATTTGCTAGGGATGCCTACACCATTGGTAGACACCCCTCAATTAAGGATGGACTTGGTTTCCAAAAGCAGACCAAGAACTTAACAAGCCAACGGACTTCCGGTCTCAACAAGGAGAAAGGGAAGGCTCCTATGGCTAGTAGTTCTCAGAAGAACCATGCCTATCTTTATAAAAAAATTCCTAATGTTACTCATCATGATAAGTGTCATAATCATCCTGTTGTTCCTGTATATCATGATGATGTATTTAGTTCTCATGCCATGTTTGCAACTAGCTCCTCTCATGCTCATGGTAGAAGTAGGCCTAGGCGTAATCATACTATTTCTCATACACCTAGGAAAGTATGCACTGGTCCAACTACTATTTATCAAACATGTAATGCTTCTTTTGTATTGTCATGTAAAAATGCTAAAGTAGCTGCTAGAAAATTAGGATCTAAATGCAAGGGAGACAAATCTTGCATTTGGGTTCTAAAATCTGTTGTAACTAACCTTGTAGGACCCAACAAGAGTTGGGTACCTAAAACCCAAGCTTAATTACCTTGCAGGTTTATGCATCCGGGGGCTCAAGCTGGATTATTGATAGTGGATGCACAAACCACATGACGGGGTAGAAGAAATTGTTTACCTCCTATGTCAAGAACATGGATTCCCAAGACACCATCATCTTTGGAGATGGGAACCAAGGCAAGGTTAAAGGCTTAGGCAAGATAGCCATCACAACCGAGCATTCGATCTCTAATGTGTTTTTAGTAGAATCGCTCGGGTATAATTTATTGTCTGTAAGTCAATAATATCATATGGGCTATAATTGTTTATTTACAAATATTGATGTATCTGTCTTTAGAAGGAGTGATGGTTCATTAGCTTTTAAGGGTGTATTAGACGACAAGCTCTATTTAGTTGATTTCTCAAAAGAGAATGCCGATCTAGATGCATGCTTAATCGTTAAGACTAATATGGGCTGGCTCTGGCACCGTCGTCTAGCACATGTTGGAATGAAGAACCTTCATAAACTTCTGAAGGGAGAACATGTGTTAGGACTAACCGATGTCTATTTTGAGAAAGACAGACCTTGTGCAGCGTGCCAAGCAGGGAAGCAGGTGAGAAGCACTCATCAAAGCAAGAATGTGATGACAACATCAAGACCACTGGAACTCCTACACATGGATCTCTTCGGGCCTGTTGCCTATCTCAGCATTGGGGGAAGTAAGTATGGTCTTGTTATAGTTGATGACTTTTCCCACTTCACTTGGGTGTTCTTTTTGCAGGATAAATCTGAAACCCAAGGAACTCTAAAGCGCTTCTTAAGGAGAGCTCAAAACAAATTTGAGCTAAAAGTGAAGAAGATAAGAAGCGATAACGGATCAGAGTTTAAGAACCTTCAAGTCGAAGAATATCTTGAGGAGGAAGGCATCAAGCATGAGTTCTCCGCTCCCTACACACCACAGTAAAACGGTGTGGTAGAGAGGAAGAACATGACACTAATTGATATGGCAAGGACTATGCTTGGAGAATACAAGACGCCTGAGCGGTTTTGGTCGGAAGCTATGAATATAGCCTGCCATGCCATAAATCGGCTCTACCTGCATCGCCTCCTCAAGAAGACGTCATATGAACTCTTAACCGATAACAAACTAAATGTTTCCTACTTTCGTGTATTTAGGAGCAAATGCTACATCTTGGTAAAGAAAGGTAGGCATTCAAAATTTGCTCTCAAAGCAGTAGAAGGTTTTTACTAGGATATGACTCAAATACAAAAGCATATAGGATCTTCAACAAATCATCAGGATTAGTTAAAGTCTCTAGCGACGTTGTATTTGATGAGACTAATGGCTCTCCAAGAGAGCAAGTTGATCTTGATGATGTAGATGAAGATGAGGTTCCGACGGCCGCAATGCGAACAATGGTGAAAGGTGATGTGCAACCACAGGAAACACAAGAGCAAGATCAACCTTCTTCCTCTACGGTGGTGCATCCCCCAACTCAAGACGATGAACAGGTACCTCAAGAAGAATGGCATGATCAAGGGGGAGCACATGAAGAACAGGATAAGGAGGAAGAAGCATCATGAGTTCCTCCAACTCAAGTCCGGACGATGATCCAAAGAAATCATCTAGTGGATCAAATTCTGGGTGATATTAGTAAGGGAGTAACAACTCGCTCACGCTTCGCTAATTTCTATGAGTATTACTCGTTTGTTTCTTCTATTGAGCCTTTCAGGGTAGAAGAAGCCTTGCAGGATCTGGACTGGGTGTTGGCCATGCAGGAAGAGCTCAACAACTTCAAGAAAAATGAAGTGTGGAGCCTGGTGCCACGTCCAAAGCAAAATGTTGTGGGAACCAAGTGGGTGTTCTGCAACAAGCAAGATGAAAATGGTGTGGTGACAAGAAACATGGCTCGACTTGTGGCAAAAGGTTATGCCCAAGTCAAAGGTTTGGATTTTGAGGAGACTTTTGCTCCTGTGGCTAGGTTAGAATCAATTCGGATTTTATTGGCCTATGCTGCTCACCACTCTTTTAAGCTTTTTCAAATGGATGTGAAGAGCGCCTTCCTCAACGGACCAATCAAGGAGGAAGTGTACGTGGAACAACCCCCTGGCTTTGAGGATGACAGGTATCCCCATCACGTCTATAAGCTCTCTAAGGCACTCTATGGACTTAAGCAAGCCCCAAGAGCATGGTATGAATGCCTTATAGATTTTCTCATTTCTAATGCTTTCAAGGTTGGGAAAGTTGATCCTACTCTCTTTACCAAGACTTGTAATGGTGATCTTTTTGTATGCCAAATATATGTCGATGACATTATATTTGGTTTTACTAATCAAAAGTCCTGTGAGGAGTTTAGCAGGGTGATGATGCAAAAGTTCGAGATGTCGATGATGGGCGAGTCGAACTACTTTCTTGGATTTCAAGTCAAGCAACTCAAGGAAGGAACCTTCATCTCCCAAACAAAGTACACTCAAGACTTATTCAAGAGGGTTGGGATGAAGTACACTCTAGGTTTCTCAAACCTAACCATGGTCAACCAAAGAATTTTAAAGAGATTTTTTCTTTTCAAAAAATAGCTTTTGAATATAGAGGTTTGAGCTTTGGCAAACACCAACCTTCTTTTTGGATCCCCCTTTATAGTACGACGATTCCTATACTCAAGTTAAATAAAATATAATGAAGTAAACTCCTTGAGAAATTGGTGTCTCATGTGTGATTTCTCCATGGCATTGCTTCATAAGGATCACAAACATCTTTGTCTCACCTTTTGAAGCAAACTCAAATCAAACCCTGTGACTTGTACCATATCACCTTGTATGAGTTCAAATCATGGCTTCAAGTCACCTCACTGATGCATCAACATGTTATAACTCTTCATAGCTGATTAGTTCATCGACTTAGTGCAAGTACTCTCTTCTTCACCTTAGCCATGGTACCTCGGTCCACAAGCCGTCGCTTGGCCTTCACCTTCGCTTAGTTCCTCGAAGCCCTTTCCTTGCTATCTTCACCCTATCAAGCCATTCTTGAGTCACATCATATTAAGCATCCATTGAGAGAATCATTTCTTCAATATTGTGAACCTTGCTTGAATGTCTTTTAGATATAATTGTTAAGACCAATCAAGCTCTAGTTTGATTCTCATAGAAGCATATATGGACTGATAGTAATATGGTCAAGCCAATTCACGATTCCTCATATCTTATCCACTTTGGCTTAACCAGTCCTCTTAATCACTTTATCCTCTATTCTGATCATATGTATGTAGTGATTTCTCAGGTCTTGTCCATATATATTCAAACCAATACAGAGACCATATTATATCCATTTGCATTGTCTCATTGGTTATTTAACCTCATGTTGAACCTTTGTTCATTGATCATTATACACTATTCAAGTATGTTCATCATACTGAATTTCCTGTTCAACACTTAGCAAACTCGTTAGACCTTTAAATGTGTTGTTATCCAAATCACCAAAACTCACACAAGGGATGAATGCACTTTCAATCTCCCCCTTTTTGGTGATTGATGACAACACATTTAAAGCTTACATGAGATTTGATAAATAAGATTTTGAATCCTATGATATAATTTCTCCCCCTAAATATGTGCATTTCAGAAAATACCAATTTTGAACTCAAATGCCAAAAGCACATATTTGGGTCAAAGTATGGAGACAACTTATATCATACTATTCATAGGGTGCAGTGTGTCATAAAATAAACGTGATGCTCATGACATATTATGCACTCATCAATTTCCTTCATCTTATGTTTTTCTTATGATTCCCCCTTTTTATTAATTATATCTCCCCTTCTTAAAAGTCTTCTAACACTTAGTTACATAAGACTAAAGGTAAGCTTTAATGCAAAATTTCTCCCCCTTTGTCATAAATCTCCAAAAAAGGATACAAAGAATATAAAGGGTAGAAATTATGATTAAGCAAGATGGGAACACACTATTATGAAAAGGGTCCTTAGATGGCACAAATGTAATGGAGAAGTGACATGAAGTGATGTACCTTTGCATTTTACCTTTTCAAGGGGTTTCCAGACTTGTGTTGGATTTAGAATTCATTTGCAAGCTCTTGTTGGCATAATTGTGACATAGGTCCAAGATATCAAATGAAGATTGTCATACTAACTGAAAGATAAATCTTGATACCTGGAGTCTAGATGTCACCTAGCATTTTCTTATCACAACAAGAGGCAACATGAAAATTGCACAAGTATGGATTATGCAACTAGTGATCATGTATGAAAGATATCAATTGAAAAACACTAATTGATACAATTTGATAGATAAGTAGATCACTAATAGCATATTACACTAAGTTCTCCTCAAGTTTTAGTGCACACATATATGAATTCAATTGATATCTGTTGAGAGTACTTATTTGCAACTTAAAGTACCATTGGCATAAAAGGAGTATCAATTGAACATAATCATGCAACATAAGAAACATGTGCACTATTTAATCAATTAAGTTCTAGACAGGAGAATTTATAAGCTATGCTACTTCAGACATTTGCAATCCAAAAGGATGTGATACATATTTACCAATTTTAGATGACGTTGGAGTAGCATATAAAAGAGAAACTCATTCTCTTATGAAATGTATAAAAGATACATTTATTGGAGCAAAGAATCTTTGATACCCATCAAAATTTGCAGTGGAAGCGATTGTCTTTGCCCGAAGATTCCTTTCTAATTCGAGACTACACACATAATAGACTTGGAAATGAAGTTAGTCTCAAAGATTCAAATTATAGACTATTCTCCCCCTAAATGTGTGCATACAAGTGATGAATACTTGTTTAGCTTATGTACTTGGACTTGTGAGGCTAGGGGATTAAGTCCTACAATTTGAACCTTGGTACAAATAAAGTATGAAAATGTGAAATTGTACCAATTTAAGGAATTACTCATAATTAAAAGGTATACTAATAGACATGACATGCAATATTTTAAGCCAAGATTCTTGAGAAGTTAGCATGTTTGACTCATACCTCACAAAGATGACTTAAGACTAACTTATGATATCACCACAAGAGGTATTAATCAAATATCTAGAGATTCTTTAATCGTCACCACAAGTGCAACCTTATGATGTGACTTAAGATATTGCATATACATGCACACACTAGCATGTAAGAGCCTAGATACACAAATGTAATACAATAGTTCATGGAGTGACACACCTTTGTTCTACGCCACATGGTTTCCATCATAATCATGAATTTCCATCTTAGCTTTTGATAGGCTTGACATTTCAAAGAGAAACTCATCCTCTTCAAATGATCAAGAGAAACTCATTTTCTTGATAGGTTCAAGAGAAAATCATTTTCATTTCTATGGAACCATTCATCCTCATTTGATGTTCTCCAAGGTGTGAGACTACACAACATGAACTTGAAAGAAATCATTTGTCTCACAAGATATAGGCTAAACTCTCCCTCAATTTGTGCATGCAAGAGTACACAAAGTACACTTATGCACATTAACAATGTGAGGTTAAAGGAGATGTTTGTACTATATCTTGGCTTAACATAACATGCTTTATATAGATGATGAAAATTAAACCAATTGAAGATTTAAGAACTGAAAGTATATCAATTGAAATCTTGAAGGGTAAAGCATGCTAATATGAACCTCAAACCTCATAATGAAGTATATTATATGATTATGTCACTACTTCTTCATTATTTGGTTTTCATGATAGTTCAACTTCCTTCTTGATTCACTGTGATTTCTTTTCTCTTTATGATTTCATCCAACCAAGCGATCTTGAACTTCATTCATCTTTGCTTGGTTCGATCATGCTTGATATGAGACCCATTGAAACTCAATGATTGAAAGAACCAAGACTCTTATATTTGTAGATTTTGAATCCATCTTGAAAGCACTTGGAAGGACCTTGTTGAAATACTTAGAAAAGAGAGCATTAGAATCACAATAGAGGGTTTCACAAATGATGATCCTTATATGTGGATGGCAAATGAGTCATCATTATTGAAACCCAAAAGGATAAATTAAATTCCTTTAAATTAGTGCACACATATAGTTGATCTCAAAGTTATATGCACTATTGAACATTTTATATTGCAAGGAAATTAACCTATACTATGGTACATCCCACTAAGGATAGAATACTAAAACAACTGAAGGAGAGGAAGTTTTCATACCTTGGCCTCTTATCAACTTCATCTTACTTTAGTTGAATAGTATCCCTTAAGCTTGTGATTTATCCAATTTAATAATAAGCATCATCTCTTAATATAGATTTTCTATGGATAAACTCAACACAAGAGATGGCATTAGTAGCATAAGCACTAGTTTCTTATTTAGCAATCCTTTATATGTGGAAGGCAAGCGAGTTGCTAAAATAGAGAAACCTCATAATATGGACTAAATTTCCTTTGAGCCCTCATGCACAATATATTTTGAATGACATGGATAATATGCATGGTGTTCAATGAAGTCTAAAGGGCTGACTTAATCCATATTATGGTAAGTGTCTAATATAGAAGAATCAAATCCAAATTAACTAGATAGAGAATACATCACATAATTTTGGATTGTTGACCATATGATAATATTCATTCATCTTCCAATTGGACCTTTATTTCATATTCAACAACTGATGTATATCCTCAAGTGCTTCTTTTCCCTTAGTGGCTACACAAGTCACAAAAGAGATAAGATTTGAAAATAATATGCACTTGAGATTCAGTTGTTACCATCCTTGCTACTATCTCCAAATATGATTTATACATTCAATATCGAGCACCCAACTGTATCCATTGAAGGTGTGATCCTGCAAAACAAGTTTAAGCTTCATATCTTGGTACCCAATTTGAATTGGGTCCTTTGAGATTAGTAGGAAGAGCCTTGAGTACCCACACAATCCTTATTGTGACCTTTCTCTTTGTGTAGGCACCCAAATATACTTGACAACCATCTTACATGGTTTCAAGTCAATATTTAATCACATAGATAAAAGCTAGAGTTAAGAATAGGAGACTTTTCTCCTTTTCTTGATACATCATTGTGTTGCCTTCTTGATGATGAACCTAGCTTGACCTTGGGTGCACCTAGCTTATTAAGGTTAGTCGCACAAGCATTCATATCATAAAGACAAGTTATGCATGGAATTTACAACTTAGTGATCCAATTCAATGTGAAGCATATGGATATCGATTGAAGTATATTTCTAAGGTATCAAAATATGGGTTTCCAAAATTTAGAGAGTATGGATCACTAATTGTACCTTTTACAGTTTAAAAATCATATCCATGTTAGAGCATATGTATGAGATGAATATCAACAAAAAGATTCTTATGCACTTTTAGATTTAACGATAAGGGAATTTTAAACTGCATCAAGAGTAGCTATTAAAAAAAATAAAGATTACAATCCACATGAATGAGATACAAATTTACCATTTTGGATTGTCTTAGTATAGCTTACTCAAGGAAAACTTATTCTCTACGACACAAGATATATAATGTTCTCCCACTAGATATGTGCATCAAGTATTTGAATGACTTGCCACATGCACTTTCAATTCAGTTAAGAGTATCATGTGGAGTACATTACATATCATGGTCAAGGCATGACAAATTTGCAATGAATTAACTTATCCTTAAGAATACTTACCACCAAGTAGAGTGTACCATTTGTTATGCCAATTTGAAAGATCTTACTATCTATGGTGGTGTCACCTTAGTATTCTTCTTTTCATCATTTGTGGAGACTTCCTTCTTTGTTATCTCTTTTCCTTTTAAAACTAATCGATAAAACACTTTGAAAAGAGGTATTAGTAGTACAAGGAAGTATTTAATGAATGATTATATCTATATATGAATGGCAAACAAATCATCATCTATGACGCATAAAGGTATAAATTAAATTCCTTGTAAGTTAATGTACATGAAGGAGTGAATTAATAATATGCACCAATTTACAAATTTAAGCCAAAAGGAATTTAACCTTCATATTGGCATTTCTTTCCATAAAATAGATTATTACCAATTGAAAGAATGCCACTTGAAAGGAACTATTATTGGTCACATACCAAATGAAACAACTAGTTCCATACCTTTGCCTTGAGCATTCCTAATCTTTCTTTGTTTGAAGATTAACCTTTAATGCTTGTGATTTTACCAAATGAAAGAGCACAATCTCTACTTATGAATTTCCACGAAATAGCTTAAAAGAGATTGTATTAGTAACACAAGCAATAGTTTCCTATTCAGCAACCTCTAGTATATGAATGACAAGAAGGTTACTAAAACAAGGAAACCTCATGATATGAACTAAATTACCCTTACAAGCATCATGCATAACATCAATTGTAAAAAAGATGAAAGTAGCATGATTATTTAATTAAGTTTACATGGCAAGTTTAATTCATAGCATGGTGAGTGATTAATGTAGAAGACTCAAAACCAATTTAAACAAGAATGAATACATCACATAGTATTGGTTTGGTCTTCTTTGAATGTTGAATGGCACACTCCATTTGGGAAACACATTCTCATGTTGAGAGACTACATAAACACTTGGTAGAAACATTAGTCTCACAACTCTAGTCATATAGAGAATTCCCTTTTAGTAAGTGCTTTAAGAATTTGAATTTCTTACTTAGCACTCTATTCATTTAAGAACATGGGATAATACTCTTTATGTCTAGGTCATGGCAATAATATGATGATTAACTTGAAATATGCCACAAGATACATACAACCAAATTTAAAGCATGTAGATTGTCATAATAAAAATATGAACTTGCAATCTACCATATAATTAGATCCTTTCCAAAGCAAGGCAAAATCTTTTAAGTTCATTCTCAAGTGCTTCATTTTTCCTATGTGGCTACAAAAGACACAAAGGAATATACCAATTAAAAGCAATGTGCACTTAAGAATTAATTGTTACCATCCTTTGGATATCACTTGGTTGTAGGCCTTTTGCTTGATTCCCACAAAGGTTAATCCTTATTCCCTACAACATAAGTTCTTGCTAGAGATGAATATGAAGTTAGTGATATAACAACTCAATTCATCTTTGGGTCAATCTTAAAGGATAGATAATGTAAGATTGATAGCTTGAGATAAGAATTGAGTTGAACCGCTCAAGCACCCCAAAGCTTCATATCATCTCTGGGTACCTGCAAAACTTATTAAGTACATTTTGGTACCCATCTCATGATAGGTCCATCAAGGTTAGCCAATAAGGACTTAGGCACCCAAATAGCCTTGGTCCTAGAATGTGGTGAACTCATCACCTTTCTAGCACAAGAGTCAAATTTGGGTCTCCTAAGCATATTTGAATGTATTGACAAGTTAGGCTTAGGAGTTTTACCCTTTGGACAAACCTTGAATAGATGACCTCTTTCACGGCAATTGTAGCAAATGCGGTGCTTGTCCTTGCAATGCATTTGCCTTTTGCTTTCATCCTTCTTGATAGTCATCTTTCTTGATCGTGCAAGGTCTTGGTTCTTCATGCGGGGGCATGAACCAATTTCATGACCCTTCTCCTTGCATCCATAGCACCTCCTATCACTTCTCTTTGATCTTTCTTTGTTGAAGCACATAGGTACATTGTTAGAGCAAATAATATGAGCATTAATTTTCTTACCATGGATTTTGCTCATGCCCTTCTTGGAAAGCTTGGTATTCTTTTGAAGGGGTTTTGTGCATGCTACGGTTGTCCCCTTCTCAAGCTTTTTCACCATATTATCACGGTTATCTTGAGAAGGTTGAGCATGACACTTTCCCTTCAAACGAGTTAAGCTCCTTCTTAGCATTCCAACTTCTTCCTTGAGCTCTTTATTTTCTTGTGTGATAGAAATATCACTAATTCCTGAAATTTCTAGCTCAATGGAAGATTGACTTGCTTGATAACAACAATTGTTAGCACATGGTAATATAGTTTCAATTTCAACACATGTGCACATGTGAGGTTGGTATGATTTCAAATTAGTTAGCACAACCTCATGAGCCATTTCTAACATGATATGGGAATCCATAAATTTATTATGAGAGCATACAAGCATATCATGTTTTTCTTGTAAAGCTATATTTTCAATGTTTAGCTTTTCTACCGTGTTCTTGAGCATAGCATTTTTATTTTCTAATTGAGCAATATATGATGAATGATTAATAGCTTTAATTTGCTCAATTGAAATGTCTTCATACCTTTGGACCAAATCATCATGAGAGCACTTTAGCTTCTCATGCTCTTTGGTCAACTTCTCCAAGTCTTTGATTTTTTCGATGAGGATATCTTCTTGCTTATGAAGCATTTCCTTTTGTTCTTCCGCTCTTTTCATGAGTTTGAGCAAGCTCATCCGGTTCTTCTTACTTAGTTGAGCGAAGAATTTTTGAAGATCATCCTCATCTTCACTATCACTTTCATGCTCCTCCTCATCCTCACTTTCGCTTTCACTGTCACTCCCATCAGCAATAAAGCACATATGAGAAGTGGATTTGAAAAACGAACCTTGTGAAGAGGTGGATTCATCGTTTGGTCTCCATCGATCATTTTCTTCTTCAATTTTGTTCTTCGCCTCATCTTCCTTCATTTTGAGGAACATCCTTTCGGCGATTCTCATGGCAAGATCTATTGCCCTAGGATCAACATCTGCAACAAAAGATGAAGTCGAGGCAACCTCAACTTTTTCAAGCTTAGAAGCACTTTCGTTTCTTAGTCCCCCCGACATGATCTTTCCTCACGCGGTTAAGCGTTAGAACGAGGATTAGGCTCCGATACCAATTGAAAGTTGCCTAGAGGGGGGTGAATAGGCAAGTTAAAACTTTTTCTACAAAAACTAGAAGAAAACTGGGTAAAACTGAATTGATCTCGAAATTCACCCAGTTAACTTTGGAAATGAGATGTTCTAAATGATCCACAGGGTTCAAAGTAGTAGATCTGAGAAGGGCACTTCTCAAAATCCACACACCAAAAAGATATAAACAAATCTTTCACGGAATGGTGAGAGAACGAAGAACACAAACAAACACAATGAGCAAGAACACAAGAGACACAAGATTTATCCCGAGGTTCGGTCACACCACCAAGGTGCCCTACTTCCTCGTTGAGGCGCCCACAAAGAGCCGGGTCTCTTTCAACCCTAATCCTCCCTTTGCCGACCACAAAGGTCAAGTTCACACACTAATCTTTGCTCAAACGAGCGGGTAATACAAACTTTCTTGTGGTCTTCCACAAGATTTGGAGACTCACAAGAGACACCTAGTCGTCTAGGAGCTAGAAGCTCCAAGAGTAATGAATCCACAAAGAACTCGATGTAGTACCAAAGCTCGAATCAAGAAGAAGAGCAAGAGAGATTTAGAGATGAAGCACAAAACCGCAGCTCTCAAGCTCACTCAAAGATTTCTCTCCAAAGATTTGAAATGGGAGAGGCAAGAGATGTGTGAGAGAGTGGAGTTCAAATCGTGCTCACTGCTTTGGGGAGAGAGGTAGGAGGTAGTATATATAGGTGGAGCTCAAAACTAGCCGTTGGGCAGATTTTTCTGCCTGAGACCGGTTGAACCTCCCCCTAGGGCGGTTGAACCTACCCTGGTAGGCCTGGCAGCCTGTCTGCCAGACTGACGCGCAGACTGACCTGCAGACTGGTCAAGTTGACCAAGACCGGTTGAACCGCCCAAGGGGGGGCGGTTGAACCGCCCCTGACAGCTCTGGCGACCTGTTTGCCAGTCTGACTGGCAGACTGCAGAACAGAGGTCAGAGGGGTCAGAGACCAGCTGAACTGCCCCTCAGGACCAGTTCAACTGGTCTTGACCAGTGAGTTTAGGAGAGAAAACCCCAGCTCAACTGCCCGAAGGCAAGTTCAGCTGGTGTATGGTCAAAGAGGTTCACAGCTGAAGTTGAGTTCAGCTGAAGTTCAGCCCAGCTGAAAAGCTCAGCTCAGCTAAAGTTCAGCTCAGCTGAAAAGCTCAGCTGTAGCTGAAGAAGCTCAGCTCAGCTGAAGTCCAGCTCAGCTGAAAAGCTCAGCTGCAGCTGAAGAAGCTCAACTCAGCTGAAGTTAAGTTCAGCTGGAAAGCTCAGCTGCAGTTGAAGAAGTTCAGCTGCTTTTCAGCAAGAACACTCTAGGTTTCTCAAACCTAACCATGGTCAACCAAAGAATTTTAAAGAGATTTTTTCTTTTCAAAAAATAGCTTTTGAATATAGAGGTTTGAGCTTTGGCAAACACCAACCTTCTTTTTGGATCCCCCTTTATAGTACGACGATTCCTATACTCAAGTTAAATAAAATATAATGAAGTAAACTCCTTGAGAAATTGGTGTCTCATGTGTGATTTCTCCATGGCATTGCTTCATAAGGATCACAAACATCTTTGTCTCACCTTTTGAAGCAAACTCAAATCAAACCCTGTGACTTGTACCATATCACCTTGTATGAGTTCAAATCATGGCTTCAAGTCACCTCACTGATGCATCAACATGTTATAACTCTTCATAGCTGATTAGTTCATCGACTTAGTGCAAGTACTCTCTTCTTCACCTTAGCCATGGTACCTCGGTCCACAAGCCGTCGCTTGGCCTTCACCTTCGCTTAGTTCCTCGAAGCCCTTTCCTTGCTATCTTCACCCTATCAAGCCATTCTTGAGTCACATCATATTGAGCATCCATTGAGAGAATCATTTCTTCAATATTGTGAACCTTGCTTGAATGTCTTTTAGATATAATTGTTAAGACCAATCAAGCTCTAGTTTGATTCTCATAGAAGCATATATGGACTGATAGTAATATGGTCAAGCCAATTCACGATTCCTCATATCTTATCCACTTTGGCTTAACCAGTCCTCTTAATCACTTTATCCTCTATTCTGATCATATGTATGTAGTGATTTCTCAGGTCTTGTCCATATATATTCAAACCAATACAGAGACCATATTATATCCATTTGCATTGTCTCATTGGTTATTTAACCTCATGTTGAACCTTTGTTCATTGATCATTATACACTATTCAAGTATGTTCATCATACTGAATTTCCTGTTCAACACTTAGCAAACTCGTTAGACCTTTAAATGTGTTGTTATCCAAATCACCAAAACTCACACAAGGGATGAATGCACTTTCAGACTTGTCAGTTTCTGGGAAGATCCCTGATGTCTTGGAGCTCAAAGAAACAAACATCCGTTGCCCTATCCATCGCTGAGGCCAAGTATGTTGCCGCAGGACAGTGTTGCGCGCAACTACTTTGGATGAGGCAAACCCTCCGGGACTTTGGCTACAATCTAAGCAAAGTCCCACTCCTATGTGACAATGATAGTGCAATCCGCTTGGTGGATAATCCTGTTGAACACAACCGCACTAAGCACATAGACATCCAGCATCACTTCCTGAGAGACCACCAGCAAAGGGGAGATATCAATATTTAACATATTAGCACCGAGAACCAGCTAGTCGATATCTTCACTAAGCCTTTAGATGAGAAAAGGTTTTGCAGGTTGCGTAGTTGTGGGGGATAGATATCCCCCGGGTCCACTAAAGGAGTAAAAGACCTCACGAAAGGCCCAAGGGCCCAATAAATCGTAAGGTCATTCTTTCGTGGGCCTGGGGAGAAACAACCAACAAAGCAGAGCGACGTGAGACCAGATTGGTGCAAACCCGGACGGCCCACAACGTCGAGCGAGTAAATCGCAACAGAGACCCGACTTTCCCGCGCTGAAGCCCCCATGCAACGGAGCCATGCGAGGATAAGTCGGCGAGGGTTACGTAGGGATAAACTCAAGAGGTTCACTACCTTTTAGCTACTTGTTGTTATCATATCCACGTGTACTGCCCCACGGTCGAGTATATAAGGCCTAGGGGGCACCCCTTCAGATCGATCGACCTTTTACTTAGCCACCCACGTCAACTCTCTGTAATCTCAATTCAGAGAGCTCTTTTGTAACCACATCCACCAAGCATACTCACCAGGACGTAGGGTGTTACGCATCTCTAAGCGGCCCGAACCTGAAAACCTTGTCCACTGTTCCTCGTGCGATCGGCACGAACCATTTTACTACAGTCGTCGACACCGTCCTACTCCAAAAAACACCTTGAGGGGCAACCCCGGGTGTGCGGTCGGACCCAAAACACCGACAGCTGGCACGCCAGGTAGGGGGTGTGTCGACGATCCAAGCTAGCTCAATGACCGTCACCTTCTACAGCAAGATCACCATGCGTCCCGGATCCGTATTCTGCTTCGGGACAATTTCATCTGTAGCAGATGAAGAGGGAATTCTACACCGTATCGCGGATCCGCCGGAAAAGAAGTCTCCTCCAACGAACTCCGAAAATGCCGGAGAGGCGCAACCTCCAGCTCTTTGGAAAAAGATCGTCTCCGGAAAGTCGGGGGCCGAGGGCTCGCTGACCCGGAAGACTCCGCTGTCTACTTCCCCGACAAAAGAATGGACACGGATCGCGAGGAAGAAGGAGACCAGGGAAAAGCAAGTCGTTCTTTCCGTTCCTCCGGCCTCAAAGGAGAACGGAAAGAAAGTCGCCACGACAGTAGCTCCATTCTACCCCGACGTCCTCTTCATCGGGAGAGTGGAGTCGCCTATCGTCTCCGACGACGAGCCGACCGTACCCGGGGAAGAACCGCCTCAACGAGAGTCCCGACGACGGAGGAACCGGCACTGGAACGTTCGACGACATCACGCGGCCGGGGAATGGGATCCGGAGCAGCCTGTCTCGCGAGACGAGGTCTCGGAGATAGGAGAAACTCCGGAAGAACGCGTCTTCAGAGAACGAAGGAACTCCCGACGACGTGATCACCGACGAGCTCAGGAACAGGCTGAGCAAGATGCAAGGCAACGCCGGGAGAATCCATTCTTCGGGCGTAACTTGAATCCCGACTTCGCCCGAGCTATGAACACGCCGAGCGAAGTCAGAGGAGTATTGGCTCGGATAGCTGATGGACTTCCTCGAACTCCTGACGCTGAGGGCTACCGACGACTGTTCACCCAGGCGGCCAACCACCTTCTACCGCTTGCTCACCCGCCGAACGATCTACGGCACGCCATCAACAGTCGCCGAGACGCGCGAAGCTCCATCAATGCTTCGCGCGAGCGGCGGCATGAGAACGAGATCCGCCGTCGGGAGGAGTACGACAGGGATCATGGCGTCCCGACTCAAAGCCAAGCCACCGGAACTGAGTCGGCAATGGCCTCAACTGGCGGAACCACCCGGGGACGGTCGAGGAACCACAATCACAACTCCTCTCCCCGGGACAGACATCGTCCCCGACGACAGGAGGACACGTGCGGAGTGTCCGCTCTTACTCCGCGCCTTAGGGCCATCCAATGGTCTCCCAACTTCAAGGTATCCAATGTCGACAAATATGAACCTAAGCAGGATCCAGGGGGTTGGCTAGCCGTCTACACCACCGCCGCTCGAGCTGCCGGGGCATCTGAGGACGTTATGACCGCGTATTTGCCCATCGTCCTTGGGCAAGACGCGCTATAGTGGCTACGACATCTACCCCGACACTGCATCGACGACTGGGGAGACTTCAGTCGACGTTTCACCGCCAACTTCTAGTCCCTCTCTGACAAGCCAGCGCAACCGTGGGACCTCAAATCCATCAAGCGCCGGGGGGATGAGACTCTTCGGTCGTACCTCAAAAGGTTCCAGACCATGAGAAATCGTATCCCCGAGGTCACGGAGGCGGCCGTGATCGAGGACTTCTACAGAGGATCCAATGACTCGGCTTTCGTCCGAGCCATACTACAGAAGGCGCCGACTACCTCCGAGGAGCTGTTCCGGGAAGTCGACCTATACATCACCGCCGACGAGCGAGCTCAGGACCTCATCGGAGGAGCAAAGCCTGCACCGGTAGCACCACGACGCGACGCGAACCAGCCACCCGACAAACGCTGGGAGAAGAGGCCTCGCGAAGAAGTACACGCCGCCGGACCACCTGCCTCTCGTGCCCGAGGAGGACCTCGCGGAGGCGAGCGCACGCTGGACGACATCCTCGACGCCTAGTGCCCCTACCACAAGGACATGCGCCACACTCTTCGCAACTGCCGGGACTTCAAGCACTCCGTTGGGCATGGCCGACCCTTCCAACCTCTACCTCCTCCTCCGCCGAGGGGAGGACCGGATGAACCACGACAACCTCATCGGCCGGAGGAGGGAGGAGGAGGAGCTTTCCCACGCGTCGACAGGGAGGTCAACGTCATCTTCGGCGGACATGGGTCGCAGGAGAACAAGAGACAACAAAAGCTCAACGACCGCCAGATACTGGTGGCGACCACCGGTCCTCCCACCCCATACCAGTGGTCAGAACACCCGATCACCTTCACTCGGGGAGATCAATGGCTCAACTTCGACCATCCAGGCAAATATCCGCTCCTCGTCGATCCGGTGATCCGAGAAAGCCGGGTAAAGAAAGTGCTGGTGGACGGGGGGAGCAGCATCAACGTCACCTTCCCCCGGACGCTCCAAGGCTTAGGAGTTCGCCTTAAAGAGCTCCACGAGTCGGACACTCCTTTCTTCGGCATCGTGCCGACAGAAGGGGAGTACCCGCTGGGCCACATCTACATGCCAGTCACCTTCGGAACTCCGGAGAACTACAGA
Source organism: Zea luxurians (assembly GCA_029449295.1). Lineage (NCBI taxonomy): Eukaryota > Viridiplantae > Streptophyta > Magnoliopsida > Poales > Poaceae > Zea > Zea luxurians. The sequence continues at coordinate 542,236 of JAOPSE010000227.1, read as the reverse complement.
ACCGAGTTCCTGAGGTTTGAAGTGGCGAACTTCGACTGTGGGTGCAACGCCATCATCGGGAGGCCTGGATTGGCCAAGTTCATGGCCATTCCGCATTACACATACATGATACTGAAGATGCCAGGACCGCAAGGGATCATAACTGTGCGCGCCGACTTCCAAGGTGCCGCAGTGTGTTTCCGAGTGGCTATTCAAGCAGCCCTCACCGCCAAGCCATCGACGGTCCCTTCCACACTGGCGAACTCTAAGCCTGAGGAAGACCTCGCCGTACCAGCAAGCGAAGCTCAGACCGCGACTTCTATGCGGCCGACTGAAGAAACCAAGAGAATCAACCTGGGGTTCGCTGATGAGCGCAAGATGGCTATCATCAGCTCCAGCTTGGACGACAAATAGGAAAGCGCGCTCGTCCAGTTTCTGCAAGATAACCGAGATGTATTTGCATGGCAACCTGCGGATATGCCGGGAGTCCCAAGAGAACTGGCCGAGCACAAACTGAAAGTCTATCCCCAGGCAAGGCCGATTCGGCAAAAACTACGTCGTTTCACGCCCGACAAGAGAGAGGCCATTCGCACCGAGTTAGCTCGCTTGGTCGCGACTGGATTCATTAGAGAAGTGTTACATCCCGAGTGGTTAGCCAACCCTGTTCTTGTACTCAAAAAGAATAAAGTGGATTGGCGCATGTGTGTTGATTATACTGATCTCAACAAACACTGTCCGAAGGATCCTTTCGGGCTCCCGAGGATAGATCAGGTGGTGGACTCCACCGCTGGATGTTCTATGCTGTCTTTCCTGGATTGCTATTCCGGATACCATCAGATTAGTCTGGCAAAGGAAGATGAAGAAAAAACGGCATTCATTACTCCGTTTGGTGCTTTCTGTTATACCTCCATGCCGTTTGGCCTCAAAAACGCTGGGGCAACTTACCAGAGAGCCATTCAAACATGCTTAGCCGACCACTGGGGCAAGCGTGTGGAGGCCTACGTGGATGACATGGTAATCAAAACGCAGGACTCAAAAAACTTCATGGAAGACTTACAACTGGTTTTCAACAGTCTGAGGCGGTATAGATGGAAGCTTAATCCCGAGAAATGTGTTTTCGGGGTACCAGCAGGAAAGTTGCTCGGGTTTATCATCAGCCACCGGGGAATTGAGGCTAATCCAGAAAAGATTGAAGCTATCATGAAGATGGAAGCACCTCGATCGCAAAAGAAGGTTCAGCGACTTACTGGATGTATGGCAGCTCTGAGCAGATTTATATCCAGGCTAGGAGAAAAAGGTTTGCCATTTTACAAGTTACTCAAGAAGGTGGATAAGTTTCAATGGACTTCAGAAGCACAAGAAGCTCTAGATGCTCTGAAAAAATTCTTGACCACACCACCAGTACTAAAACCAGCCCGGCGAGCTACGTCAACTCAACCAGCTGAAGATTTGCTACTGTATATCTCTTGCACGACTCACGTGGTAAGCACCGCGTTGGTAGTCGAGCGAGTAGAAGAAGGACATGCCTATCCAGTACAACTTCCTGTTTACTTCATTAGTGAAGTCCTAGGCCCCTCAAAGAAAAAGTATCCTCAAGTTCAGAAGCTATTATACGCAGTACTTCTAACTGCCCGCAAGCTGCGTCACTACTTTGACGACCACAAAGTCATAGTAGTTACAAGTTTTCCAATAGGGGATATTCTTCACAACAAGGAAGCCATCGGTCGAATAGCCATGTGGGCTTGCGAGCTGGGATCTCATGACATCGAGTTCCGACCTCGCACTGCCATCAAAACTCAAGCACTGGTTGATTTCGTATCAGAGTGGACCAAACAACAAATACCAGACAACCCGGAGACTGCAGAAGTATGGCGAATGTATTTTGATGGCTCACTGAAGTTGCAGGGAGCAGGAGCAGGGATTCTCTTCACTGCGCCTAGAGGTGAACACCTCAAGTACGCCCTCCAGTTGCTATTCCCGGCCTCCAACAATGCAGCCGAGTATGAAGCTTTGATCCATGGATTGAACATTGCCATATCGTTGGGCGTCAAAAGATTGATGGTATACGGAGACTCTCTGGTAGTCATCAGCTAGATAAACAAGGAGTGGGATTGCTCAAGCGATTCAATGGGAAAATACTGCACTGCTGTCCGAAAGCTGGAAGATAAATTCGAGGGTCTGGAATTTCATCATGTAGAAAGAGATCGGAACACAGCAGCCGATGTATTGTCCAAGCTAGGGTCCAGTCGAACTCAGGTCCCACCCGGAGTTTTTGTGCAAGAAATTCTGCACCCGAGTATCTCAATGGATCAAACAGAAGAGTGCAACATCATAGATCAACCCGAGTCAAACCCTGATGACTGGAGAAGGCCGATCATTAAGTATATAAAGAATGAAGAAGAACCAGACGACAAGAATTCGGCAGAGCGCATTGCAAGACAGTCAGCTCACTATACACTTATTGGGGAGACATTATACAGAAGGGGTGCATCAGGCGTCCTCATGAAGTGCATTCTCTCGTCTACTGGGAAGCAACTTCTGGAGGAGGTCCATGCTGGGCAATGTGGAATACATGCAGCCTCCAGAACACTAGTCGGGAAGGTCTTCAGGTCAGGATTCTATTGGCCAACAGCAAAGAACGATGCAGCCGAGTTAGTTCAGAGGTGCGAAGCCTGCCAATATTTGTCAAAGCAACAACACATGCCAGCACAGCAACTGCAGACCATACCAGTAACTTGGCCTTTCGCGTGCTAGGGACTGGATATGATTGGACCTTTAAAGAAAGCTCAAGGGGGATACACTCATGTATTGGTAGCGATTGACAAATTCACTAAATGGATAGAGTTCAAGCCCATTGCCTCTTTAACCTCTGCTAAGGCCGTGGAATTCATACAAGACATAATATTCAGATTCGGGATACCAAACAGCATCATAACCGATTTAGGATCCAACTTCACAAGTTCAGAATTCTTCGACTTCTGCGAGCAAAAGAGCATTCAGATCAAGTATGCATCTGTAGCCCATCCAAGAGCCAATGGGCAGGTTGAGCGAGCCAACGGGATGATATTGGAGGCACTCAGGAAAAAGGTCTTTGATAAGAATGAAAAATTCGCAGGAAAGTGGATAAGGGAATTTCCCTATATCGTTTGGAGCCTAAGAACCCAACCTAGCCGAGCTTTGCATGGAAACACTCCTTTCTTCATGGTCTATGGGTCGGAGGCAGTGCTACCTGCTGATCTCAAGTTTGGGGCGCCAAGGTTGATCTTTGAAAGCATAGCAGAAGCTGAGGCCACCAGGTTGGAGGACATTGATGTACTTGAGGAAGAACGGCTGAATGCGGTAATCCAATCAGCACGGTACCAGCAGACTCTAAGGCGCTATCATGACAAGGCTGTGCGGCAACGGTTCTTTTCAGTAGGAGACCTCGTCCTCCGCCGAATTCTAACAGGGGAGGGACGGCACAAGTTATCACCCTTATGGGAAGGACCCTTCATAGTAACAGAAGTCACTCGGCCCGGATCGTATCGCCTCACTCAGATGGATGGCACAGAAGTTGGGAACTCCTGGAACATAGAGCACCTCAGAAAGTTTTATCCCTAGCTGTATTTCAAAACTGCTGGGGCGACAATGTATTCTGAAAAGTGGAAATATGTCATCAATAAAGAGAGATTTCAAAGATACTCATCTCGTTTACGATTGACTTGCATTCTTACTTAACTCGGGGTGACCACTATGCCCTACCAACGGAGCAATCGACTTAAGTCGGCAACGACTTAAGGCGGTGCAACATGCTCACGCTTACTTAACTCGGGGTGACCATATGCCCTACCAACGGAGCAATCGACTTAAGTCGGCAACGACTTAAGGCGGTGCAACATGCTCACGCTTACTTAACTCGGGGTGACCACTATGCCCTACCAACGGAGCAATCGACTTAAGTCGGCAACGACTTAAGGCGGTGCAACATGCTCATGCTTACTTAACTCGGGGTGACCACTATGCCCTACCAATGGAGCAATCGACTTAAGTCAGCAACGACTTAAGGCGGTGCAACATGCTCACGCTTACTTAACTCGGGGTGACCACTATGCCCTACCAACGGAGCAATCGACTTAAGTCGGCAACGACTTAAGGCGGTGCAACATGCTCACGCTTACTTAACTCGGGGTGACCACTATACCCTACTAACGGAGCTATCGGCTAAAGTCAGTGGCGACTTAAGCCGGGGCAACATACTCGCGCCTATGTAATTCAGGGGATGACTTCCATATCTCGCAAACAAATTTCATAATCATCATGCGTCATTTCATTACCACAAATTTACGAACCAATAAATTCTGATATAATAAGAGAGTAATTATGTCATTCGAATGATAAATTGATGTCCTCTAACAAATACTCGATCATGCTAACCGCGCGCTCAGAGCACGCAAAATGTTTCTCTATTTCGCAATGTCTTTCTCAGGAGCGACCGACGAAGAAGGGCGACTCGAGGAATCAGGGGCAGCATTCACGTCAGCCTTTATGTCTTCAGAAACAACCACGCCGGGTCTCCTCATTAAGATTTGTCCCGCCCGAATAGCCTTGTCCATGGCTTTATCGCGCTGGACTTTGAGAGTAGCAGCAGTTTCTTCGGCAACTTTAGCAGCCAGCCGAGCAGCCTCTAACTCCTGGGCAATGGATTTCTTGGAAGCTCGAAGTTCTTTGATGGTGGCATCCTTTGCTGATATCAATTGCTTAAGGCGGGTCACTTCGTCCGCAGATTCCTGCAGCTTACAACGTTGATTGTCCAGTTCCTCCATTGTAAAACGGTGACTCCTCTCCAAGATTGACAGCGAGTTGCTAGAATCACGATACAATCTGTCAAGATTGTCACGAGAAGCAGCAAGGATACGCTTTTCCTCCTGCAAACAAAAATCAACTCCTTCAGAAACCAAGCAAGTAATAGGAACATAGCAAGGCAAGGCACAGTTTTGTAAGTTACCTTTTCAGAGTCAAGCCGAGCATGAAGAGAAGAACTCAGGGCATTGGCGTCATCCAAGGCAGCAGAGACCTGATTTAGTTCAGTTTGGCTCTGAGAGTACTTCTCCTCGAAGTCAGCGCACCGTTGAACCATTTCAGCCTGATCTCGGGAATGCTTTTCCTCAAGAATTGCAATCTGCCGAGTCATTCCTAGCAAGAGGTAATCAAACAAAACGAGGTCAGAAGGTAAAATAGTCCACAACAAAGACGAAGAGAAGAAAAAGGGCACTAACCAGCGTTAGTTGCCTCCAACTCGGATACACGACGATGAAGTGACACTGGATTCCAACACGCAAGAGACGAAGCCACTTCTGGGACGGAAGCACCCTGCAATCTCAGCTGGCTGGCCATCCCATCCACCAAAACCTAATGAGAAGAACAGATGAGCATAATAACAAAAGTTCATGCAATGTAAAGATCAAGCTAAAATATAGCACAGTACCTGGAGGTTGGAAAAGAACAAAGGGATCCCCAAATCAGGAGAAATCAGCTGATAACCAGGCGCAAGGCCACCACCCGAAGCAGCTTGCAACGGACCAATAGGAATCAGCTCAGCGCATTCAACAGAGCCAAACGCCCGATCAGCGGGGACGCTACCCTCTAAAGCGACTCCCTGGTCCAAAGTTTGGGCTACCACCATGCAGCCAGAGTGTGGAGGTGATCCCGCGTGAACGTCCATGGAAGTGCAGGAAGGAGACCCTACTTGGGTACCCTCGGGGGCTGGGTCATAGTTGGCACTGCCCACTTGAGCCGGATCATCCCCGGCAGCACCCTCGGGGGCTGGGCAGTGGCTTACACTCTTCACCCGAGCTAAGTCATCCCCGGCGACATCCTCGGGGGCTGGGCATGTGTCAGCACCATTCTTGAGGTCCAGACTCTCCGCAGTAACCACCTCTAAGGTTGACGGGCCTTCAGCCACTTCCATGGGACCAGGACAATCCAAGTTAGCATCCCGACCCTCGAGATCGCGCTCTAAGGTCGACGAGGCACGGGATGACCTCAACCCAGCATCAGGCACGGCAGCGCAAGCCTCCGTTGCATCATCATCCACTGGCTCTGATAACAAGTCCTCTGGGACCATATCCTCAAGAGTTTGATCAAAGTTGGCCAGGGACAGTTCTTGCAGACCAATGAGGGCAGACAAAGCAGGAGAAGGAACTCCGCTACTTTCACCGCTGGCGATGAACTGCCGACTGTTTTTTCCGAGTTAAAGGAGCCTCATTTTCTTCCTCCTCATCTTCCACAGTGACAACACAAGGAGCGCCCACATTGGGATCAGTAGCAGTTTGGGTACACCCATTGGGTTCAGCGTTAGTAAGTCCAGTCACAGGCACTTCTTCAGTAGCAGGAACTGAGGTACCAGCATCCTCATCAAAACTGGATACTCGCCGGAGGCGTCTTCTTTTCTTCTTTTGCTCATCAGCAGAAGGCTCAGGCTGACTGGTTCGGCTAGGGCGCCTCGGGCGAGTACTGACAGGTTTCTGGACATCCAAAGTTGTATCAACCTCTGGAAGGGGCACCACTGCCAACGTACCAGTAGGAGCGGCGTCGGAGGAATCCTCAGCTAGCAGATCAAGCATGGCATTTATATCCGCATCACTAGGGTTCAGGGGCACCTCAAAATGGACCTGCCGTTCGTCATCAGGAATCTCCCCAAGCGAAACAACCAAAGCACTGACTTCTTCAGCAGAGGGTCGCACTCTAAGGCCCAAACTGCCATCAGTAACAGGTGGATTCGATACAAATAGGGTGAAAGTTTTGGGAGGAGGCAAATTCCAGGCCGAGTACGCCACTGGAGCACCAACGTTTGACACCTTGCCCCTAAGGATCATTTCAAGTCGGCTCACCAAGTCTGCAGAAGGGATTCTCCTGTTGGTAACCCGAGTTGAGTCGGCTAGCCCTCGGTACAGATAAGCTGGATAGGCCCTGTCTTTCAGTGGCTGGATATTCTTGAAAACAAAGTCAGCAACCACAGCTTCAGCAGTTAGACCTCTCTCTTTCAGCAGTCCAACTTCAGCTAGCAACACGCCTGCCTCAGCTACCTGCTGGTCTGTGGGAGACTCAGTCCAGCTCGGGGTGCGAACGTCTGGCTGTCTTCCCGACCGGGAGGGGAGAGAATTCCCATAATTATCAACTATAAACCACTCTAGGCGCCATCCCTTAATACTGTCCTTAAGGGGAATCTCAAGATACTCAGTTTTCCGCCTGCGACGCATCTCCAAACTGGCACCTCCGACCAACTGATGTTGTCCCCCGGCCATCCCAGAACGACAATGATACAAATACTTCCATAAACCGAAATGTGGCAGCACGCCAAGAAAGGCTTCACATAGGTGAACGAAAATGGAGATTTGCAGAATGGAATTAGGGTTCAAATGGGTCAAGTTAATGTGGTAGAAATCAAGGAGGCCACGGAAAAAGGGAGAGATGGGAAGGCCGAGGCCGCGGAGAAGAAAAGGAGCGTAAACTACAGACTCGTGGGTATCCTCTGTCGGGACAGTAGTCCCGTGGCAAATCCGCCAAGAACAGAGTTCTCGCGGAGGAAGAACCCCGATGGATACGAGGTGGAGAAGTTCAGCTTCGGAAATGATGGACATATGGTTACCTGCGAAAGGCAACTGGCTGTTGGGGTCGATCGGAGGGATCACCGTAGCAGACGAGCTTGCAGTCTTCCTCTTGGGCGCCATCTCGATTTCACCAGCGAGCAGAGTAGGAGGCGAATGGTAGGGAGGATTCGGAAGCGGGAATGCAAGAACTAGGGCACGGAAAGCAAAGGCGGCTAAAAGCGCAGCTCTTATGGGATATTCTCGAGCCATATACCGTTTCAAAAAGTGCCCAGTCATCACCCGGCGGTTATTTCCAAACCCCAGCATGCCACGTGGTCATCCGGCAGTTATTTCCAAAAAGCCGATGGGCCACCTCATCACTCGGTTATCATCCTCAAAATAGCTCATGGGGCCTGCTATCACTCGGCGTTGACTCTAAAACGCTGATTTCATATTCAGTCGCTCGGCATTACCTCTAAAATGCTGACGTCACCATCCAGTCACTCGGCATTGACTCTAAAACGCTGATTTCATATTCAGTCGCTCGGCATTACCTCTAAAAAGCTGATGCCGACCTCCAGTCACTCGGCGTTGCCTCTAAAACGCTGTTTTCGTATTCGGTCGCTCGGCATCACCTCTAAAATGCCGACATCACCCTCCAGTCACTCGGCGTTGCCTCTAAAACGCTGATCTCGTGTTCAATCGCTCGACATTACTTCTAAAATGCTGACGGCGACCTTCAATCACTCGGCGTTGCCTGTAAAACGCTGGTCTCGTGTTCAATCGCTCGGCATTACTTCTAAAATGCCGACGTCGACCTTCAATCACCCGGCATTGCTTCTAAGACGCTGGTATAGCGTTCAGTCGCTCGGCATTACTTCTAAAACGTCGACACAGACTACAAGATTACTCGGCAGCTACTTCTGGAAGCGTCAGTGTGATGTCCAAGTTATTCATCTACTGTCTCAAAAGAATCAGTTTTATAATCAAGCAAAGCGAGTCATCAAGAGGAAGCCAACATCATTCTTTCATTAAGACCAGTGGCGTCTAGCCACTGGCCTTGCTGCTGCTGCCACCGCCTCCGACCCTGGTGCTGCCCTTGCTGCTGCCGCCTCTGGTGCTGCCCTTGCTCTCGTCGCCGCCGCCGCTGCCCCCGCCGTCACCGTCGCCGTCGCCACCGTCGTCGTCGTCGCCGTCGTCATCGTCGTCGTCCTCGTCCTCGCCGCCGTCCGAGTCCTCCTCATCCAAAGAGTACTCCGACTCATCCGAGCCCTCGAGCCCGGAGCGCTCGACGGCCCGGATGTACGTCCAGACTTCCGCGGCAATCCCCTGGGAGTCGTCTGAGTCATCAGACGACGCCGGGGGAGAGACGGGAGCCGGAGACCCCTCGGACTCGGAGGAGAACTCCTCCTCCGAGTATTCCGAGTCACCAAACTCCTCCGATGGAGGAGTTGGCTCGCGCTTGCGCTTGTTGTTCTTGCCCATGGTGGAGGCAGAAAGGAGAGGGGCGAGGAAGGCAGCAGAAGAACAGCGAAGAGATGTGAAAAAGCCAGAGAGACAATGGCGTTATTTATAGAAGGAGGAGGCAATCGCTCACCTCCAACCGCGGTCACCGAACAGTCGCAAAGCATTCAATAAGCACTTCAACCCGTCTGAAGACACGTCAGGCGGCTGACGCCGTTTCACGCAACACTACACCCATTGGGACTCCAGTCAACAGCGTGAAGGATATGATTACACTCGCCGTCACATCACATTACTACTCAGAAGCAGCCGGCTAAAACACTCAGCGTACCAAGCCGTCCCTTGCCCACACCCATTGGGGGGGACGCCCAGGAATTATCAGTATATTTTTCAAATTGGTCACATCTGTGCAGGGCACGCAGTGAATGCCTCAAGACAAAAATGAGATATCAGTGAGAATTAGAGGGAAGCCAAATATAGCCAGGGGAGTACAAAATATGGTCAACAGAAACGACTTGAAGACTAGACAGAGAACGTCCATCAAATGTCTAATCAGTCACAGAGCAAATAAATTGCACTACCCAGCAAGATATGGATGGATTGCGAACTCGGCTGCAAAAGACAAAATACATGCTGACCTCTGAAGTATAATATTGATGACATAGTGCGGATGACATCATGCCAATTTTTTACAAGCAGAAAGGATAATCTTCAGCAAAAAGACACAAAAGGAAGACCTTCGAGTGGATTATCCTCAAAAATCCACTTGAAGGTCGGAGGCTACACCCATTGGGTGCACCTCCGGTGCACCCCATGGATTATCATTCCAAGCCAAGATAGTGCCAACTTCTAAGGCGTGGGACAAGATTAAAAGGCTAGCCCTCAATCAAAATGCAGGAGCACAAATGGAAACAATTTCTGAGGAAGACCTTCGAGTAGATTATTTTTTAAAAAATCTACTCGAAGCTCGGGGGCTACACCCATTGGGTGCACCCCAATGAAGTTCAGAATCCTACAAATTGAAATGCCGACCTCTAAGGCACAATCTCGAAACTAAGCTTCAGTCAAATGAGTGATCGGAGCAAGAGAAGACAGCAGGAAATCATTTTTCTTCAAAACACCCGCAAGTTGGACCTGGGATCTTTGGGCTGATTACCTCTAAATTAACCCAAAGATCGGGGGCTTGTGGGGGATAGATATCCCCCGGGTCCACTAAAGGAGTAAAAGACCTCACGAAAGGCCCAAGGGCCCAATAAATCGTAAGGTCATTCTTTCGTGGGCCTGGGGAGAAACAACCAACAAAGCAGAGCGACGTGAGACCAGATTGGTGCAAACCCGGACGGCCCACAACGTCGAGCGAGTAAATCGCAATAGAGACCCGACTTTCCCGCGCTGAAGCCCCCATGCAACGGAGCCATGCGAGGATAAGTCGGCGAGGGTTACGTAGGGATAAACTCAAGAGGTTCACTACCTTTTAGCTACTTGTTGTTATCATATCCACGTGTACTGCCCCACGGTCGAGTATATAAGGCCTAGGGGGCACCCCTTCAGATCGATCGACCTTTTACTTAGCCACCCACGTCAACTCTCTGTAATCTCAATTCAGAGAGCTCTTTTGTAACCACATCCACCAAGCATACTCACCAGGACGTAGGGTGTTACGCATCTCTAAGCGGCCCGAACCTGAAAACCCTGTCCACTGTTCCTCGTGCGATCGGCACGAACCATTTTGCTACAGTCGTCGACACCGTCCTACTCCAAAAAACACCTTGAGGGGCAACCCCGGGTGTGCGGTCGGACCCAAAACACCGACAGTAGTGAACTAAATGTCTTAGATTCGTGTAACTTGGATTGATCTGTAGCATACATGTGTTCTATGCCTTTGATCATGTTACTTTAAGCTTTATTGTCTTTCATTGCTTATATTTGGTGCTCAAGTTGTACAAATCATCCCCGGACCTCACAAGCCCCTATGCAAATGATGCACATGTTTAGGGGGAGATGTGCTACAACTTGACTCCCTTGAGACTAACTTATTTGTTGAGTACTCTTGAAATAGTCTCAAAGGTGTATTGAAAGGGAAAAGTGAACTTGGACAAAGAAAGGGCTTCCACTGCACTCCGGTATAAGTGTATCTTGTCCTAAGTTCTTTGCTATGCTCTCATTGCCTTTTTGCTCTTATTTGACATTTTGGTGAGGCAATGGGGTTAAAGGGCCAAAAGTCCTCCCATTTTGGTGCTTAATGCCAAAGGGGGAGAAATTAAGGCCAAAGCAAATGGATGAGCAAACCACTTGTGAGATTTCAAAAATTGTAGAGTTAGAAGTTTTGTATTTGATCAAACTCTCTTAATGCAAAAATTGTTCTCTTACGGGGGAGAATTTTAATTATGGGAAAAAGGGGGAGTTTTTGACATTTGATCAAATTTACTCATGATAGATCTCTTGATTTGATAAAACAAGTGTGATTTGATATAGAGATAGGAAAAAGAATTTGTTTTGTGAAAATAAACCAAGTGGTGGCAAAAGTGATCCAAATATGCCAAATCCTAAGTGAAGATAAATTGGTCTTCAATTTGCACTCTTTGAGAATGATATTCCATTTTTAGTTGCTTTTAAATGTGTTAGCATAAATCACCAAAAAGGGGGAGATTGAAAGGGAAATGTGCCCTTGGGCCATTTCTATAAGTGTTTTGGTGATTAGATGCCCAACACAATTTACTTTGGTTCATATGTGCTAAGTGGTTGAAAGACGCAAATCAAAGAATCAAGGTATGACTCTGGCCTTAGTAAATTGTTTTTGGGTACTAACATATTTCTCTAAGTGCTAGGAACCTTGGTTAATCAAAAGAAATTGGATTGGAGAATCTGGCTATGTCCAGCCAAACTTGCACTAGCTTGCGGTGCACCGGACTGTTCGGTGTGCACCGGACAGTGTTCGGTGCCCAAGCTGGCTCGGCAACGAACTCGTCGTTCTCGGGAATTCGCCGAGGGCGTCGCGGCTAAAAATCACTAGACTGTTCGATGGTGCACCGGACTATCCGGTGAGCCATCAGTGCCCTGCGCCAACAGTCGGCTGCGCGATCAGCGAGCGACACATGGCCGAGCCAATGGTCACCAGGCCGCACCAGATAGTGTCCAGTGTGCCAAGGGGACCGAGAGCTCAACGGTCAGCTTCGCTAGAAAAAGGAAGGAGATCAGGCACTGTTCATGTCCGGTGGTGCACCAGAATGTCCGGTGCGCCAACCGGCAGAAGGCAAGAATTGCCTACCAAATGGAGATCCAACGGCTCCTAGCTGCCTTGGGGCTATAAAAGGGACTCCTAGGCGCATGGAGCAGCACACCAAGCCTCCATTGAACATCCTAAGACGCCTAGACTCTGCAACCACGCAATCGGATCATCGTGTTTGAGATTTGAGCACTTCTTGAGTTGTAAACTCCCTGCGCTGTGTTTGTGTGCTCACGTCTTGACTTGTGTGCGTGTGATTGCTGCGATTCTTGCGTGTGTTTCTTTCTCTCCCTTACTCTTGTGTTTTTGTTGTGATCAACGTTGTAAGGGTGAGAGGCTCCAACTTGTGAAGATTCCTCACAAACAGGAAATCAACTATAAGGAAGAAAACCGTGGTATTCAAGTGGATCATTGGATCACTTGAAAGGGGTTGAGTGCAACCCTCGTCCATTGGGACGCCACAACATGGAAGTAGGCAAGTGTTATACTTGGCCAAACCATGGGATAAAATCACCGTGTCACTTGTGTCGCCTTTCTTTGTGATTGGTTTCTTCTCAAGAGTTCCCGCTACAACAACTTGGCTTTAATCGTACTAACATTTCATAACCAAGTTTGGGCTATTTAGTGTTGAATTTTACAAGATCACCTATTCACCCCCCCTCTAGGTGCTCTCAATCGGGTCCGTCAATCTCAGATCCGGTGGCCGATGATGCATACCAACTCATATCGACTGGATCAAATCCTGGCCATCGGCTTATGATCGTACGGCCAGAACTCTCCGATACCCCTTCGCTGCGACAGAATTGCGTAAGAGCCCCTCTGTTTTACATTAACAACCCGCAGTCCAGCACCATGTACTCTGAGTCTTGGGACGGTTTATGTATAAGCCCATGTGCTTTCTGTTAATATTGCGCGTGGTCCAGGGAAACAGAAAACCTCAGAAATTCATTTCGAAATTGATTTTTAGTACAAAATTAATTGCAGAAACTTGTTTATTTCCTAGAAAATTCATTCTAACTTCTTTTTAATCCGTTCCAGTTCCTAGAATTTTGTATTAATACTGTCTATCGCTTGGCAACACTGTTTTAACATGAAACCTATATTAGAATTGATCACTCAATTAATTTTGTACCAAACACTTAAGAACTTCGAAAAATCATAACTTAAAATCCGTAACTCCGAATTTAGTGATTCTTGTTCCTACGATCTTGTTACGATACGTAGATTATAATTATGTATTATGTATTCATATTTGGTGTGATGTTAATTTCTTTCTTGTACCATATTTGTTTGTATTGTGGCGAGTAGACGAGCCAGTGGCCGAGGATTCAGGTGTTCAACAGGTAGAAGTTGCTAAGCAGGAGCTCATTGAAGGCAAGTTGTGCCCTTGACCACTTTTATTTACCTAATAATGTTCTCTATAATCATTTTTATCATGCAAAGGCTTAATTTTGATGGGACCCAATAGGCCACCATAGTCTGGTTATCTTTATACCTTGTTATCCATGAACTTTTTGGGTAGTCTTTGCTACTACTATATATGGTTTTGGGTGTTGAGACAACTATTACACATGATCATCCTTTATTATTGTTCTATTTTAGTTCATGATAAGACTATTATAGTAATTGGAACATCGAGCTTAACTTGAGAAACATGTGTCACCACAAGGGTGGAATGGGACGCCCTTGGCTGACTAACTAGGAAAGCTAGTGGAGGACTACCTTATCCGAAAGGGGTAAGGGCAGTAGGGGAGTAGGTTTAAAAGAAACTACTGGATCAACCATTGTATAACATACAAACAAACAAAAAACATACACCACTCAATAACATACAACAATCACCACAAGCAAGTTTAAAAGAAAGCATAACAAAAAGAGCATTTGCTTTTCAAATACATCACAAGCGATGGTTATAACAAAAAGGAGCTCTTTTGCAAAAGGTTTGGTTCATATTTTATAAAATAAGACCTAAGCTTGAAAATATATTAATTATAAATATACAAATATTAGGTTTACCATTTTAATCTTTTATAAAAGGCATTTGTGATATGCATAAGATTAAGGGTTCATAAGATGATAACATTATTAAACCTTTTAGAGATGATATATGCTATATATCTAAGGTTAATGAGTTATGAAACACATTATTAGTTTTCGAAGCATTATGAAACATAAAATAAAATATTTATTGATGAAAAGTTATTATACCAGCTTAGATAGATTTTATGTGGAAAATAACTAAATAATAATTATGTTTATTTTCATTAAGAAAATACATGGCCTAATAGATTTTTATGCGAGAGATAATGAAACAATTAATTATCTTCGCTTGTTAGGAAAACTCATGACATATGCTTTTATTAAGGAACTACATTCAAAATAATATATAACTATCATTTAACCTTTGAAAAGAACATAAATACTAATTTCATTATTTTATTCTTTAGAAAAACTAAATGATATATAAATAATATGGACTCAATTTGATGGAAAAGATTAATCATATCTACAAAACTAATTAAGTCATTTTCAATTAGGAACAAATGATCAAATTATTTAATAAGAAAATTGTATTTGACATTATATAAACTATCATTTTAGTTTACAAAAGTAGGAACACTAGTTAATACATTCTAACACTTATTTTAGAAAAAACCTTTATATTACTTTTAAACATTGTGAGACATAATATATCATTATTTATAAGAACTAGAATATAAGGCTAAATCAGGTTTTATGAGAAATATAATTAGATATATATATATATGTATATATCTTTAATTTTTATTAAGTAACATATGTTCTACAGTTTCTTTTAAATTTCTATTTAAGAAGGCTATACTAAACATCTATAATGAACATTGCTATATTATGAAAACCTGATATCTATTAAAAAGACTATTTTAATTTTATTGTATAATAACCGTAATTCAAATTAAATTATGAAAATAAGTGAACCGTTGGAAACACTAATTAAAATGCTTATCACATAATTATGAAACTAACAAAACCATTTCTAATTTTTTGGGTTCCAAGTATACATTTTATAATAAACTATAGCACAGATCTACACATAAGTAAAGATAAACTAGGAGGGGTAGCTAATAAATTTACATTTTTTATACATATGCCATTATAAATAATCATCTCTTATTTTATCTGTTATAAAAACATAAAGTCTATAGATCATTTTTACTTTCTTAATATGATAACTACTGTCGGGGACCATAATTAGGGGTACCCCCAATGCACCTTAATCCGGCTGGAAACATCTTCAGAACAAACCATAAACGACCGATAAAGCATAGACTTCGTCTATCAAGGGACGTGACCTCATCCGAGCTCAGCCTCGGGCAAGGACAGTAGTCCCAAACGAATTCACACCTCGCCCGAGGGTCCCCTCAGTCAGCAGACGCACCCTCGGCTCGCCCGAAGCACAACTCGGGCAGGCTTTGTCGTGCAGCGACCTCGTATGAATCGCCTTACCAACCAACCGTATCACATGCGCATTTTATGCGGGGATCGCCTGAAACCTTATCCTGACACGCGTGCCTCAGTCGGCAAGGTCAAAGTGACCGCAGTCACTTTGCCCCCTTTACTGACTGTTCTGACATGAAAACAGCGCTGTTCACCCCGCTCCGGCAACTATGCCAGCTATCAGGGAAAGACTGACAGCAGCAAGTCATGACCTCCCCCGAGTTCGGCCTCGGGCGTAACAGGGAGCTCCGCCTCGCCCGACCCTAGGCCTCGGCCTCAACCTCGGCCTCGGGAGAAGGTCTCCGCCTCGCCCGACCCCGACCTCGGCATTAGCTTCGGCCTCGGGAGAAGGTCTCCGCCTTGCCCGACCCTGGGCCTCGGCTTCAGCCTCGGCCTTGGAGGAGTCGCCGCCTCGCCCGACCTCGGCCTCATATCGGCTACGCTACTGGGGATCCATCATTACCCTACCCATAGCTAGCCGCCTCGGGCTACGAAGCAACAAGACCGGTGTCCCATCTAAATTACCCTAATAACAGGTAATGATGGCTCCCCGCGTGCGCCCATGACGTCGGGTGCTCTCAAACCCCCTACGGAAGCAAGGAAACGTCAGCAGGATCCATGCCGCACCGCTAGATATGCATCTACAGGGCTCAAGGCGTTTCTCCGACGGCCACATTGGTACACCTACAGGGCTCAAGGCACCCCTCCGACGGCCACATAGGCGCATCTACAGGGCTCAAGGCACTTCCCCGACGGCCACGTTATTACCTATACAGGGCTCAGGGCACTTCCCTACTAGTCACGTTAGCTCATAGCTACACCCCCATTGTACAGCTGGGCATCTCCTTGCATCTATAAAAGGGATGTACAGGGCCCCGGAGAACGGGAGGGGAGAGAGAGGGGGACGAACATGCAAACGTATGAACACACGGACACACGGCGCAGACGAGCGGAGGCAGGCAGAGTAGGAGAGAGCGGCGGAGGCAGCCCCAGACGGCTCGCCTCAAGGCCGAACCCTCTCCTTCTCACTCTCTCTCTTGTTCTCGCTCTCCCGGAACGCTTGTAACCCCTACTGCAAGCGCCCCCTGGTGCAGGATAATATAAGCCTCATCCCATCGCTTGTGTTCCATCTTGCATCAACCCATTTGGACAGGGGCACGCGGCACTAAAATTCACTAGTCGGTCCGGCTGAGGGCCCCCCGGGTCCGAAACACCAACAGTTGGCGCGCTAGGTAGGGGCTCGCTGCGTGTTAACGATTACTTTCCCATTGAGTTCCAGATGGGTAGCTTTCGGCAGCCTCTCCAGCCCGGGACGGTGCTCTGCTTCGAAAGTCTCGAGTTCATGTCCCTCGACGGCAGCTACGACATGGTACTGCTCCCTCCGCAGCATGACAACGACAATGGTCGACGACTTGCCCGTCGGAGGCGAACTCGACGACGGCATCTCCCCGCGGCAGAAGGGGAACACCCGGGTTTACCCCGCCACCCTCCTCGCCGGAGGAGACGGAGACGGGGCAACCGTGGCCAGGCAGGAGGCGGCGCCTCATCGGCTATCAAACTAGAGCGAGTCGACGACACCGGCACCCCTATGGGGGACATGTCGGGTGTTGTCCTCGCACCTGAGACAACGACGGATGTCGCCTCCCCGCAACGGGCCAACCCCAAGCGGACTGATGACGCCAACACCCTCGCAAAGGATTTGCTGGGTGTTAGCCTCGTACCTGCGATAACGGTGCAGTCCGTCCCTGACGCGACTTCACCACCGTCTATCGACCAAAAGGTACCGTTCGTTTTCCACCCTGTTCCCTTTAGATTCAGTTTCGATCCACCAAGCAACCCCGCTTCGGTGAGCACTTTCGCTAGGGCATACCCTGACCTTCCGGGATACCATATGTGGTCCTCTTGGGACCGACTGATGGCTGTCTCAACCTCTGGACCCGCGAGTTCTGAGGAAGAAGACGACCCCGACGTCAGTTGGGATTTCTCTGGACTCCGTGATCCTAGTGCCATGCGCGACTTCATGTCCGCATGTGACCACTGCCTCTCCGGCTGCTCTGATGATGGTCACAGCCTTGACGACGAGGGTTGCGACCCGACTCGCGAGTGCTTCCACATCAATCAGGAGGATCACGATGAAGAGAACCGCCTTGGCATGCCAGGAAGTGACGGCGCCCTTGCACCTGCGTCTCGCGTTGAGATCCCGCGGGAGCTAGCCGTGGTCCAAGTCCCTCCGAGGGGTCAGGACACACAGCTTGAGCAACTCCACGAGATGCAGGCCAAGCTCGACGAAGAAGCGGGGCGACTTGTGCAGCTTTGGCAAAACATCGAGCAGGAGTGGGCAGGCCAGGCACTCGCTGGAGGAGCGCATCATCAGGCCTAGGATGTTCAGCGCCGTATCGTTGACGATGCCAGGGCGATGCCGCCCCCAGCCTTCAACAGGGCCGGCTAAAGCCTAGCCGCAGCAGCTATGTTGCTTCGGACGATGCCGGAGCCATCCACCACCGAAGGGCGACGTATCCAGGGCGAGATCAAGGGCCTCCTGGAAGACGCTGCTGTTCGACAAGCCAAGAGCTCTGCCTCCCGGAGGCGAGGGGACCCCTTGGAGCATCGCGTAGCGCCGTCCCGACGCATGCGGGAGGCCTCGGTCCACACCGAGCACACATGGGACGGGACGTCTGCAGCCCCGGATCGCCTCGACACCGAGCAACACCGCCGCCACTGTCGAGCCTGCCTCGAGGAGAAGGTGCGCCGAGGCTACCATCCCAGGCGCGGGGGACACTATGACAGTGAGGAGGATCGAAGCCCCTCACCCGAGCCACCAGGTCCGCGAGTCTTCAGCCGGGCCATACGACGAGTGCCGTTCCCGACCCGTTTCTGAGCCCCGACTACCGTCACCAAGTACTCGGGGGAGACAAGGCTAGAATTGTGGCTTGCGGACTACCGGCTGGCATGCCAGTTGGGAGGGGCGGACGATGACAACCTCATCATCCGCAACCTCCCCTTTTTCCTCTCCGACGCTGCTCGGGCCTGGCTGGAGCATCTACCTCCTGCGCAGATCTCCGACTGGGACGACCTGGTCAAGGCTTTCGCTAGAAATTTCCAGGGTACGTACGTGCACCCTAGGAACTCATGGGATCTCCGAAGTTGCCGCCAGCAGCCCGGGGAATCCCTGCGAGAGTACATCCGATGGTTTTCAAAGCAGCGCACCGAGCTGCCCAACATCACTGACTCGAAGGTCATCGGGGCTTTCCTCGCTGGCACCACATGCCGAGACCTAGTGAGCAAGCTAGGACGCAAGACTCCCACCAAGGCGAGCGAATTGATGAACATCACCACCAAGTTCGCCTCTAGTCAGGAGGCGGTCGAAGCCATCTTCTGGAAGGACAAACAGCCTCAGGGAAGACAGAAGGAAGACGCCCTCGAGACGTCCGCCTAGCGTGGCGTGAAGAAGAAGGCCAAGAAGAAGGCGCAAGCGAAGCGCAACGCTGTCGACACGGATCTCGTCGCTGCTACCGAGCACAGGAACCCTCGTAAGCCTCCCGGGGGGGCCAACACGTTCGACAAGATGCTCAAGGAGTCATGCCCCTACCACCGAGGTCCCGTCAAGCACACCCTTGAAGAGTGCGACATGCTCCGGCGCTACTTCAACAAGGCTGGACCCTCGACAGAAGGTGGCAAAGACTAAGGCAACAACAAGGGGGCGACAAGGAAGAGGAGTTCCCGAAGGTCCACAACTGCTTCATGATCTACGGCGAACAGGTGGCGAACACCTCGGCTCGGCACCGCAAGCAAGAGCGCCGGGAGGTCTGCTCGGTGAGGGTGGCAGCGCCAGTCTACTTAGACTGGTCCGACAAGCCTATCACCTTCGACCAAGGCGACCACCCCGACTTCGTGCCGAATCCAGGAAGGTACCTGCTCGTCGTCGACCCAATCATCGACAACGTTAGGCTCTCCAAGGTCCTCATGGACGGAGGCAGCAGCCTCAACCTCATCTACGTCGAGACCCTGGAGCTCTTGGGGGTTGATCGGTTCGAGATCCGGGCTAGTGCAGCGCCTTTCCACAGGATTGCACCCGGAAAGCATATCCTGTCCCTCGGGCAGATCGACTTGCCTGTCTGCTTCGGAACTCCCTCCAACTTTCAAAAGGAAACCCTCACCTTCGAGGTAGTTGGGTTCCGAGGGACCTATCACGCGGTGCTGGGAAGACCATGCTACGCCAAGTTCATGGCCATCCCCAACTACACCTACCTCAAGCTCAAGGTGCCTGGCCCCAAGGGAGTCATCACCGTCGGGCCCACGTACTGCCACGCTTACGAGTGTGACGTGGAATGCATGGAGTACGCCAAGGCCCTCGCCGAGTTCGAAGCCCTCATTGCCGACATAGATTGCCTCTCAAAGGAGGCGCCCGACACGAAGCGGCACGCCGGCAACTTCGAGCCAGCCGAAGCGGTCAAGTCCGTCTCTCTCGACCCCAGCAACAACGTCGGCAAGAAAGTCAGGATCGGCTCCAAGCTCAACCCCAAATAGGAAGCAGTGCTCGTCGACTTTCTCCGCGCGAACGCCGAAGTTTTAGCGTGGAGTCCCTCGGACATGCCGGGCATACCGAGGGATGTCGCCGAGCACTCACTGGACATCCGAGCTGGAGCCCGACCCTGAAGCAGTCCCATGCGCCGTTTTGATGAAGAAAAGCGCAGAGCCATAGGCGAGGAGGTCCACAAGCTGATGGCTGCATGGTTCATCAAAGAGGTATTCCATCCCGAATGGTTAGCTAACCCTGTGCTTGTGAAGAAAAAGGGTGGGAAATGGAGGATGTGCGTAGACTACACTGGTCTGAACAAAGCATGTCCGAAGGTTCCCTACCCTCTGCCTCGCATCGATCAAATTGTGGACTCCACTGCTGGGTGCGAAACCCTGTCATTCCTCGATGCCTACTCAGGCTATCACCAAATCAAGATGAAAGAGTCCGACCAGCTCGTGACTTCTTTCATCACACCTTTTGGCATGTATTGTTATACTACAATGCCATTTGGCTTGAGGAATGCAGGTGCCACCTACCAGAGGTGCATGAACCATGTGTTCGGAGAACACATCGGCAGAACGGTCGAGGCTTACGTCGATGACATCGTCGTCAAAACAAGGAAAGCCTCCGACCTCCTCTCTGACCTTGAGGTAACATTCAGTTGCCTAAAAGCGAAGAGCGTAAAACTCAATCCTGAGAAGTGTGTCTTCGGAGTCCCCCGAGGCATGCTCTTAGGGTTCATTGTCTCTGAACGAGGCATCGAAGCCAACCTAGAGAAAATCGCGGCCATCACCAACATGGGGCCCATCAAAGATTTGAAAGGAGTACAAAGGGTCATGGGATGCCTTGCGGCTCTAAGCCGCTTCATCTCGTGCCTCGGCGAGAAAGGGTTGCCCTTGTACCGCCTCTTAAGGAAGGCCGAGCGCTTCACTTGGACCCCCGAGGCCGAGGAAGCCCTCGGAAACTTAAAGGCGCTCCTTACAAATGCGCCCATCTTGGTGCCCCCCGCTGCGGAAGAAGCCCTCTTGATTTACGTCGCCGCAACCACTCAGGTGGTCAGCGCTGCGGTCGTAGTCGAGAGACGAGAAGGAGGGCACGCACTGCTCGTCCAGAGGCCAGTCTACTTCATCAGCGAAATGCTATCCGAGACCAAAGTCCGCTACCCGCAAATCCAGAAGCTGCTCTACACAGTGATTCTGACACGGCGGAAGCTGTGACACTACTTCGAGTCTCATCCGGTTACTGTGGTGTCATCTTTCCCCCTGGGAGAAATCATCCAGAGCCGAGAGGCCTCGGGTAGGATAGCGAAGTGGGCAGTGGAACTTATGGGCGAAACACTTTTGTTTGCCCCTCGGAAGGCCATAAAATCCCAAGTCTTGGCTGACTTCCTGGCTGAATGGACTGACACCCAGTTGCCGACGGCCCCAATACAGCCCGAACTTTGGACCATGTACTTCGACGGGTCGTTGATGAAAATAGGAGCAGGTGCTGGCTTGCTCTTCATCTCACCCCTCGGGAAACATGTGCGCTACGTACTGCGCCTCCATTTTCCGGCGTCAAACAACGTGGCCGAGTACGAGGCCTTGGTTAATGGCCTACGCATTGCCGTCGAGCTAGGGGTTCGGCGCCTCCACGCTCGTGGCGACTCGCAACTCGTCATTGACCAGGTCATGATGAACTCCCACTGCCGTGACCAAAAAATGGAGGCCTACTGCGACGAGGTTCGGCGCTTGGAAGACAAGTTCTACAGGCTGGAACTCAACCATGTTGCTCGATGGTACAACGAGACTGCGGATGAGCTGGCGAAAATAGCCTTGGGGCGAACCACAGTACCCCCGGACGTCTTCTCCAGGGACATATATCAACCATCCGTCAAACTCGACGACGCGCCCGAGCCCGAGGAGGCCTCGGCCCAGCCCGAGGTACCCTCAGCCGCCGAGGGCGAGGCCCTATGCGTTGAGGGGTAGCGGGATGGGGTCACACTGGTCCCGAACTGGCAGACCCCGTACCTGGAATATCTCCTCTAAGGAGAGCTGCCCCTTGACAAAGCCGAAGCTCAGCGACTGGCTCGGCGCACCAAGTCGTTCGTTTTGCTGGGTGATGAAAAGGAGCTGTACCACCACAGCCCCTCAGGCATTCTCCAACGATGCATATCCATTGCCCAAGGACAAGAGCTGTTACAAGAAATACACTCGGGGGCTTGCGGTCACCATGCAACACCTCGAGCCCTCATGGGAAACGCTTTTCGACAAGGTTTCTACTGGCCAACCGCGGTGGCCGACGCCACTAGGATTGTACGCTCCTGTCGAGGGTGTCAATTCTACGCGAGACAGACACACCTGCCCGCTCAAGCCCTGCAGACAATACCCATCACTTGGTCGTTTGCCGTGTGGGGTCTAGACCTCGTCGGTCCCTTGCAGAAGGTACCCGGGGGCTTCACGCACTTGCTGGTCGCCATCGACAAATTCTCCAAGTGGATCGAGGTCCGACCCTTAACCAGCATCAGGTCCGAGCAGGCGGTGGCGTTTTTCACAAATATCATCCATCGCTTTGGGGTCCCAAACTCAATCATCACCGACAATGGCACGCAGTTCACTGGGAAAAGTTCGTGGACTTCTGCGAGCACCACCACATCCATGTGGACTGGGCCGCCGTAGCGCACCCAATGACGAATGGGCAGGTGGAACGCGCCAACGGTATGATTTTGCAGGGACTAAAGCCGAGGATCTACAACAACCTCAATAAGTTCGGCAAGCGGTGGATAAAAGAGCTACCCTCGGTTGTTTGGAGTCTGAGGACGACGTCGAGCCGGGCCACAGGCTTCACGCCGTTTTTCCTAGTCTATGGGGCCGAGGCCATCTTACCCACGGACTTGGAATACGGTTCCCCGAGGACAAAGGCTTACGGCGACCAAAGCAACCAGACCAGCCGAGAGGATTCGCTGGACCAGCTGGAAGAGGCTCGGGACGTGGCCTTACTACACTCGGCACGATATCAGCAGTCTCTGCGACGCTACCACGCCCGAAGGGTTCGGCCCCGAGACTTCCAAGTGGGAGACTTGGTACTTCGGCTACGGCAAAATGCCCGAGGGTGCCACAAACTCACCCCTCCCTAGGAAGGGCCCTTCATCATCGCCAATATTTTGAAGCCTAGGACATATAAGCTGGCCAACGATCAAGGCGAGGTCTACAGCAACGCTTGGAACATCGAACAGCTATGTCGCTTTTACCCTTAAAATGTTTCAAGTCGTTCATGTATCTTGCTTTCTTTACATGCATAAATAAAGTCTAACCATCAAGGAAGGATCAGCCTTGCCTCGGCAAAGCTCGACCCTCCCTCGGGGGCTAGAAGGGGGGAACCCCCTCTGCGTCAAAATTTTTCTCAAAAAAGTCTTTTGCTAGAACGTCTTTCGTGCATCTCGACTGCGTTGATAACAGAATCCTAAATACAAGCAAGAGAGACCGTAAGCGGCAAGGCCGACCGAGCCGAGGGACTCCTACGCCTCCGGGATACGGATACCTCACTCATCACCTTCCGCGAAAAGGTAGCTCACGCTCGGATAAGCGATTCTGCTACCGAACAAGTCCTAACGCTCGAAAACTTTTCTACCAGAACGACTTTCGTGCCTTTTTCGACTGCATCGCTAACAGAATCCTAAAAACAACGTGAGAACACGTAAGCGGCAAGGCCGACCGAGCCAAGGGACTCCTACACCTCCGGGATACGGATACCTCACTCATCACCTTCCGCGAAAAGTGACTCACACTTGGATAAGCGATTTTGCTACCGAACAAGTCCTAAGGCTCGAAACAAGAGGAAAAGAAAACGCAGCTTTATAATACGACAATAATGTTTAGGCCTCATCAGCCGCAAAACACATACACATACCTCAAGCAAACTGTTCCTGCAGGCTCAGACATCGGTAGGGGGAGGGGCGACACCCTCGGCGTCGTTTCCACCCTCGGTAGAATCCGGCCCGGCCTTAGGCGGCGACACGGGCGGAAGGACTTCCACCTCAAAGGAGGAAGCCAGCGCCGCGCTTGGGCCCTCGACAGCCACGTCAAGCCTCTAGACCTCGGCTATGGCAGCCTCCTCTTCGTCGGGTAAGCAGTACCCCTCGCTGACCCGCTCCAGATCCACGTCGTAGTGGGAAGCGAGCACGGCGAAGGCCCGCCTAACACCGTGGTGCAGCGCCCCATGGAGTCTGTTGCGCACATGGCCGCCCAAGGCCCACAGATGACTCTGGGGGAACTACCCGAGGGGACGCCGCCGAGGCCAAAGGCCTGGCAGAAAGCCGAGATGGCCTCGGACATGGCCACACGCTCGGCTTCCTTCCGCTCGGCCGCCTCGGCAAGCGCTTTGCAGTTCTTGACGGACTCGTCAAGACCCATCTCGAACCCTGTAGACAGTAGGACAACATTCTTCAGACGCAAGAAGAAGAATGGAGACAAAAACAAAGTCACAAAGCGGGGAAAACACACCTTCGGCCCGGACACCCTAGCTTGGGCGGACCAAGCAGACCCGACGGCCACGGCCAGACCCTCCGCGAGGGTCCCGGCCCGAGCGGTCGCCTCAGGGTCTAGAAAGGGGGAGCACCCTCTGTGCCGAAACATTCCTCGGAAAAGTTTTTCCACCAAAACAACTTTCGTGCATCTCGACTGTGTCAGTAGCGGAGTCTCAAAAACGAGCGACTGAGACCTTGAACGGCAAGGCTGATCGAGCCGAGGGACTCCTACGCCTCTGGGATACGGATACCTCACTCGTCACCTTCCAGGAAAGGCGGCTCACGCTCGGATAAGTGATTCTGCTACCGACAAACAAGTCTTAATGCTCGAAACAAGAGGAAAGAAACATGGCTTTATACCCAAATGTTCAGGCCTCAGCAGCCACAAAGAACAAACACACATGCTTGGGGTAACAATGGTACCTAGACTTAGACGTCGGCAGCGCCCTCGGCGGTTGTCCCGACCTACAGCAGATGTCTTAGTACTCAAAGCTATTACATCTCGCTCTTAAGAGGGTACCATTACAAACGGGACTCCAGGTCCATTCCCGCAGGAATGAACTACCTCCACACCAGAAGGCCTGCGGGATAACGAGCTCCAAGCGGCTCGCCAGCGACCACTGCACCAGCAGCGACAACGACCTCCGCCTCAGGTGGCTAGACAGCAGCAGTGATTGCCTCAGGGCAAACGCTACTGTGAAAAGGCCCTCGTCCCCGTCCCCCGTCCGAGGGGCGAGGACAAGCCATTAAAGCCAAAAGAGCCGGAGGTCCACATGACGCTGATGGTCTCATCGGCAGAGGCAACCACCTCGGCGGTGGGAAGCCTCACCTATGGCGACCATCGCCTCAGCACCAACAGCAGCGGCCGCCTGCCCACCAACACCGCACCGGTGAACGACGGCCGCCCCAAAGCGCACCGGCAGGTCCTCACTCCTGTCCTCGCTGAGGCCGTCCCAGAACACGAGTACCGCCCTCGAGGCGTATGACGTGTTGTGCGACCCCCCGGTGCAGCCGATGGCGCAAGGAGGACCTGGAGGTAGCCGGCCCCGCGCACGACGCGACCGACACCCGTGCGGCGGACGGGCAGCCACGCTCCGCCCCAGCAGTAGGAGGCACCGGAAGCAGCGCCAGAGCCGCTCAGGCCAGGGAGCCAGACACGCGGCAGCTGACAGCGCCACAGGCGGCGAACGTCCTTCTCCCCCGATCACTGAGGGAAGGAGCGGGCCGCTGCCCACGCGGAGACGGGTCCCACATGTCATGCGAGCTGACCCGAAACGCGAAGGAGGCAAAACGCCGCGCGCGAAGCATGTAACCGCCCTGCGGTTATAAGCATTCCCTCATCCTCGCTGAAACCAGCGGTCGGAAGGGCGGACCACCGCGCAGGGGGCATGCAACCGCACCATGGTTGTGCACCAATTCGGCTTCGTCGCGTCTGGTCGTCCAGCATGGAGGCCCGGGCCCACATGTCATGTAACCGACGTGACGGTTGCTACGTGCAAGGAAACTGCACCGCCACTCGCGCCAATGCTGCGTCTTCTCGACTGCAGAACCAGCGCAGCGACTCAAGGCAGCCCTGCGCGTGACCCAACAGTGCCCATCAAGTGCGACGATCACGGGTCACTTAGCCGCGGAGATAGGCACGACGGTCGATATGATCAGGGGCGGGCCGGCAGTAATTGCAGCAACAAGCATGCAGAAGCAGCGGTCCAATCGCCTACAGGTTCACATCCTCTCTCAAAACGGTAGGGTAGCCCTGCCCCGCAGCATGAGAAATGACACACCCGTGTTCCGTTCCTCGAATGGCTCGCGCACGCACAACAGATGCCCCACGAATCGCCTGTCCTGTCACATTAACTCCTAGGCAGGGCAAGCGACACCTCCGGCAGGCGAAGTGGGTGCCGTTTCGTCTCCGTCATGATGACCGCGTCAAAAAAGGTGCGCCACCTTATTTAAATTTATATCCTTTTCCTTTTCCTTTTCCTCTCTCTCTTGCCACAGGGACCAGGAAAGGGGATAATGTGAAAAGGATCCTTCTCGGCGAAGGAAACGGGCCCCGAGCCCTCCTACTGATCAGGGGTTCGAAGGTTGCGCCCTCCGGGGTTCAGCAACCACCCCAGAGCACTCGGGCTCCGAGCCCTTTACTGATCAGGGGTTCAAAGGCTGGCCCCTTGGAAGGGTTCGACAGCCGCCCTAGTGCACGCAGAGTTAGGGATGACCCTGGGTACGTCCGTTACATGGCCGAGGCTCGGGCTACGCTCCCGAGGTACCCTAGGACATTTCCGAGACCAGCGGGAACAATTTGTAATGGAATCCCACCGGAGGGAGGCATCGAACCCTCGGATCCTATCGAATGGGTCCGGGTTCAGCAAATCACCTGCAGGTACTTTTGGAGCGCGCCTCTGGGCTACTAGCCGACCCTTATCGAACGGGGCTCGGGCGTCCACTCGGATCACCCATTAGCAGCTCACCGGAAACACCATGTTCGGTGCCCCCCGGGGGTAACATGGCACTTTTCCCCCCTTCCTCCTTGCGAAAAGGCGACGAAGGGGCGTATAATAAAAGTCGAGACGGTCCTTGATCGTCCTCTAGCTCCGTGTAGAGGCTCGGGGCTGCTCTCGCACCAGGCTACGGCCAAACCGTTGACCACGTCAACAAACCAGCTTGAAAACTCGGAGCCTGACCGAGCACCCAGGCTACGGCCGGGCCGCATGAGGGAACGACAAGGCTGACCGAGGCATCACAAGAAGGGTTAAGACCTCAGAGGAGTCAAACCACTCCTCCGAGGACTGTGACACCTCAGGTGTTACCATGGCTAGAGCACACCTTGGCACTAAGGACTGTGATCATATGTGGTAGAGACTTAAGGAACCACATAAGAACTTTGGAGATCATGTGTTAATCAAAGTTTGTTAATGACCTAAGAAGTATTACTCAAATCTTTGTACACTTACTACCTTGGATAACAGGGGGGAAAAACCCTAGACCTCTCTTTAACCCTATATCTCAAGGCCATGAATAAGGGGGGAGAGAGAGTGAGAAAATGTGCAAAACATGGGTAATCTTCAACCAAACCTTAAGTAACCTTATAACCAGCAATTAGGGGAAGGAAATATTGCAAAAAGACCCCTGGAGAAACCCCAAATCAAATCTCCAAGTGGAGAGAGAGCTAGAGCTCTCTATTTCTCTCTAAGTTAAAAACTATACCTACACTAAAGATTAGTCGTGTTCACCTCGAAGCTGGCACCAAATCCACCTATGTTCTATACCAAAAATGTGGCATACCACCTAAGGCACCCACTGGAAAAAGCTGAGCCCGAGACTTGGACGTTTGACATGCCTTGGCATGGTTTTTGTCGCGAGGTGGGCAGAGTGACACACCCGATTTGGCGACCCAAGATCTCCCTCCCTAGGCCATATCTGCCATGGCGTCTCACAGATGAGTGATAGCCCTAGGTGCCAGGAAAAGACTCACGCCAGATTTTTGCCAAGATTCGCACGTTTGCGACTTGGGTGAGCTGTGGAACAAGGGCAGAAGAAAAGCTCCACGTGTTCGACGCGCTCTGCCGCGCCAGAGCACGCCCGCGCCCGACCCTGCGCCACGCCGAGCCGCGCCCGTGTCCCCTGTGTGCGCCCGCGCCTATAAAACCCACTGAGGCATCGGCCACACCCCTCCGCGCACACTCAAACCTCACCGAAGCTTAACTCGCCGTCGTTTGCCCGAGCACGGCGTGTCCTCGGCCACCCGAGCCACTGCCATCGTGGACCGGCCAGCCCAGCCCTTCCCAGCCCCGTCCAACCCTCGGAGACGAGTGTGCACAGCTCAGTGAAGCTCCCCGAGCGAGGAATCGAAGTCTACTTCGCCGGAGAGGCCAGTCCACGGTCGCCGGAGTTCACAACCTCGCCGGAGTGCGTGGACCGGGTAATCCACTGAACCATTTTCCGATTCCTTGTGCACACGGTCTCTACGTTACCCCGTGAAGCTCACCGTGCCCTTGGATTGAACCAGATCACCGTGGTTTGGCCGGTACACTCGCCGCCGATGAGAACACCCGCCTGCGCACGTGGACCGAGCGATTTCGGCCATCTCCGCCATCGAGCCGCACCTCGCTGTGACCGCCAGAGCCTTCCCGAGCCAACCCTGCCCTTCGCCGGACCTATCTCGCCACCGGTAAGCCGTGCCACCCTTTTCTTTCCCGCGGGTACTGTTTACATTGGGGGAAGGACCGCGGGTGAGAGGAAGAGAAGGTCAGGGGGCTTTTTGAACTGTCAGCGACCCAGGGAAATAGTGGCGCAGGGGTAGATTTGTGCGGGTTGATTTAGTTTAAACCCAGGGACCTCGGTGTAAACTACTTTTTCAGAAAACCTTATTAAAATTGATTTTAAATTTGAACAGAAACTTGGAAAATCCATAACTTCTGTTTAGTTCATCCAAATTTGGTCAAACCAATTTTGTCAGACTCTAAATAATGTGACCTACTTAATAAAAATATAAAAACCCCTATGTACTACAGAAAACTTTAGGGTTCTAAATTAATTATTGTTTTGGCCAAAAGCTTAATAATGGGGATAAAATAGTTGCACTTTTTGACTAGGGTTAGAAAAATTTGGAGGAGTTTCTATCCACTCACTGACCTGTTTAAAAATGTTAAACCTCTCTGTCCACCCCATTAAATTAGTTTTTGCCATTCAGTTTACAATATGCTTAAGATTAAGAAAAATAGAAAAGATGATTTAAATAATGAACCAGAGGACACCCCTATTTTTGTTAGAGTACTTATTCCATGTAGTTTACTAGAAAAATCTATCATACCCTAGTGTAGTATAAAATAAGTAAGATCCCTTTTTATTTTAAGAAAACAAGGAAAGCTTAGAAAAACCCTACAAAAATAACCCTAAGGTGAAAACACCCCAACCCTTGGGATAACTAATGTTTTGTTATTATGAACATAAGAAAAATACAAAGTCTGTTGTTTGATATTTTCAAATGACAAGTTAGTTATAAGCACCTTTTTGACATAAAACTTTAGAAAATCACAACTAAATACCCACCTATTAACTTTCTGTGAATTTTGGCACAGAGGTTTATTATTACTGTTAGATGCCAACAAAAATAACCCTTAGGAAGGAACTCACCTCTAATGAAGAGTTGTAGTACAAAGTGGCCCATTTTACACAACTCTTGTTATTTTTGTCTAAAGCATGGCCTCCATATTTTAAGCCTCAGGTTCTTACAACAGGCTAAAATAGCAAATGGCAACCCACTGTAATTTTTACAGAATTTTTGGAAAATGTTAAATCACTGTCGTAGTTCAAACCTACACTAGAAACCATAAGTAGAAAATGAAGGAAGGGGAAAAGTGAATAACGGGAAATTGGTGTCATCCTAAAAACTCTTTATAACTTGTCCACTGAAGTATATAAAGGCAATACCAATTCCCTATACTTATCCTCAACAAAAACTTAAACCTAAAGGTGATAAACATAAACCACCAAAAGCCACGTATGACCCGGAAACCCTAAGTTACTCATTAATTTAGTGTTCTTCTCTTAGCGTAATGTTTTTAAATCCTGCATAATCATGACATACATGTTCATTGCATTTCGATAGACTGTAACCTCGCTGACGGAGAGTACGTCCTCGTGCCGGAGCAAGGAGCTGCTCAGGAGGTAGCCCCAGATCCAGCACCCGAGTCTGCGCCAGAGGATCTGCCTGCCACAGCCTTGGAAGGCAAGCCCCGGTTTTATGCATAACCTGTTATTTATGCTATTTTACTATACTTAATGACTGTAGGATTGATTGTGCACTCAGGTGTAGGAGTTGTTTGAAACCCTAGTTGCATGATCTCAGGAATCCTTTTGAGATGGATACTAGGATGCTAAGTCGAATAACTGCTTATTTAATTAGGATCTCGGTAGAAGTAGAGTGATTTTTCTAGCACTCGCGCGAGGTTAGGAATTGGCTGTATCCACTTTCTTATCATATTGATGTTGGTATGTGGGCAACAATCCATGGGGATTGGTTGTCTACGGGATAAAATTTGAATAAGGATTAAGGTGTGGTACCGTGAGTCAAGCGTTTGAACGTACTAAGCACATGCCGAGAAATATGGTAAATCAGTAAGCCTAGTACCTGATTGAACCTGGCAGTGGACTTTACCCCTCACGCGACCTGAGACGTAGTCTCCCATTCCAGTTATGGTGGGTACAAGTGCGGTCACTACACGACGGCAGTCGGGGTCAGTGAGGCATTGTACGCCAAGGCGGTGAGCCCTGATCTGCTGACGGGGAATCGATGGGGACGGTTGATGTGTGTGGGGACGGAGTACCTCGCCACGTCGTGTGTTTAGGTTTACCTTGCAAGGATAAAAACTCGATTCAAATCGTCTGCTTCTCGCAGCTAAGGAGACTGCTTGATCCATGCTGCTACATTGAGTAACAAGTGGAAATAGGATGAGTTAATACAAGATGTTGATTGCTAAAATGTTTGCTACTATGTATGAGTAGATAGTACACATTTAGCCTTAAGAGAGTCACACTTAAATTTGACCAAGTTAAAACTTGATTTAGAAACTCAGCTAGTGCTTTTGGCAAACCAAACCCCACAGCCAAACAGCTGCATGTCTAGAGGTAGAGGAGTAGACTCCTCACACCGGGTAAGTCTAGCTGAGTATTAGTATACTCAGCCTTGCTTGTGGCATAATTTTACAGGTTCTCTGGAGGACATGGTTGCTGGAGTGACTTGGCCGTCCATCTTGCCACCGGGTTGGACTGTCGAGTGGGACCCCGCCTCGGCTGAGGAGGAGCATGAGGAGTGATGGGACAGGCTTCCCCATCTCTCTGTTTATTTTCCGTTAGTTTTATTCCGCTGCACTTCGAACAATGATGGTCACTTTTGCAAAACTCCGATGATGATGTAATAATTTAACACTCTTACCTGCATGGTTTTATGCTTTATTGTATTTGCTCTGTGACTCACCATCGAGTGAGAGTGTGGTACTTGATCCTGTCAGTGGCCGTGTCGGACTAGATCCGAGGAATTGGTGGGTTATTCCCATTTAAGTGTGGTCTAGCCTCTAAGGCAGGGCTTAGGCACTTAAGATGGAATAATTCAGGCAGTTCCGCCACAGCTGGTATCGGAGCTTGTACCACCATAGAGGAATCAATAAGATATGAATACCATCCCTTTTCAAAATAAAACTTGATAGAAACAAGGTTGGATAGATCGTAGGACGAGCAGGATAGACCTAGGACGTGAAGCCTTAGGATGATAGAAGGGTAGCTAGGTGGCTAAATAATTAGGCCCCACAGGCCACTTTAGGGGATGGGAGTTCTTCCCTATCTTCCCTTGATACTGATGTGAGGTCGTTCAGGACGAGCATGCATGCATTCTTACATTAAATTAAACAAGAGGAAAATTTGGCAAGGACTTAAATACAAAATGATGACCAACTAAGTGCCTCAGTACTATTTTATAAATGGAGAGAAGCTGAGTCTTATTCTTTTTCTTGACTCTTTTTATAATTCTTTTTCTTTTACTTATGCTTCCCCGTACACAGATGACTTCCCACGGATCCTCAGACGACGGGAATGCACTAACCCACACTGACGGGCTTGCACGAGAGGGCTTCCCCCTTATTTTGTGGGAGGTACTTCAGGGGGCCGGGTACATGACACCCCCTCAGTACGCTGTGCAGCAGTTCGAGAAGCACCGGGTGCCCCGCTGTAGGGTGAGGATGACCTTGGAGCCTCATCCCCTGCAGCTAGGCTGGCGTTCACTGGACTCCGAGTCTTTCGGATACCGGGCGGAGGACACGATCGAGGCGATCGCTCTGCACGGGATGACTACTTTTTGCGGATTCCATCCCTTGGAGCTCTCTACCCACCCCATTGGCTTGTTCCCCGCGGAAAAGGAGGACAACCCGATGTGGAAGGATCGGGTGGAGCATGCCAAGGACATCTGGGCTCTCTACCCAGGCCACACGGCTCACTTGTCGGTACGATGCATGAACGCCCTGTATCGTCTGCAAGTGATGCATGGAGAGGCAATGTCTCATCTGATGGCATTATTGAAGGCAACCAAGATCACCCTGGATAACAGGGAGGAGCTCGTGGTTGACTTGTCCCAGGAGCTGGTGGAAAAAGATTTACAAGTGGAGCAGTTGTCTGATGAGATCCATGAGCTGGAGGAATTGGTAGGGACGAGGGAGAACACCATCGAGGTTCTCGAAGATCAGCTCCTCAACACCCAGCAGCAGCTAGCAGAGGCTAATGAGCACCTGGATATGCATCATCAGGAGATCCATGATGGGGAGGCTGATGAGGACGTCGACATTGAGGGAGGGGAGGAGCCTGCTTCCAGCGTAGACACCGCTGGCTCAGGGAGGCCACCTTCCCCCAAGTCGAGTGTTGCCTCGTTCGCTCATTAGGTGCCGGAGTAGGAATAGAGGTTGGTAATGTAGGACTCCTCACAGCTAGCTTAGCTTTTGCACCCTTGGGGTACTAGGCTAGCTAGAGTTGAGTCTTTTGGGGACACTAATGTAACCGTGATAAACTCTTTTGGAAGCATGATTGATGGATGCTTTTAGTTCTTAACTTGGAAGAAAAATTTATGTCTTTTCAGAATCCTTTTTATTTATGTCAGAATCTATCAATTCGCCCTTGACTCTTTCGCCGCGATTAAACCTTAAACTTGAAGATGTGTTATTGAGAATATATGTGGTTTTTCAGATGGCTGGGAGAGCGCGCCGTGGCCAGAATGAGCGCATTCCTCCACCGCCGCCACCGCCTCCCACTCTGCAGGAGTTAATGGCTCAGCAGAATGAGATCTTGAGGCAGCTGGCTCAGCGTCAGCCACCACCTCAGCACTATGGTGGTGGGACCATCAGCGTCACCCCGCAGTAGCCACTTACCAGGAGTTCCTCAGTACCCAGCCACCGTTGTTCACCAGGGCGGAGGATCCACTTGATGCTGATGTATGGCTGAGGGTAGTGGAATCTAAATTCCCACTACTCAATGGAGTTTGTTCTGAGGTGACAAAGGTCCGATTCGCCACCCAGCAGCTTCGCGGACCCGCACGAACATGGTGGGACCACTATCTTGCTATGCAACCAGTTGACCATGAAGTGGATTGGAGAGAGTTCAAGGCAGCTTTCAGAGGACACCATATCCCAGCTGGCATCATGGACCGTAAACTCAATGAGTTTCTGGCACTCACTCAGGGCAATAGGACAGTGTTACAGTATGCCCAGGCTTTTAATGACTTGTGCCAGTATGCTGGATATCACGCAGATACGGATGAGAAGAAGAGAGACATGTTCAGGAGGGGGCTCAGCACTAAGCTCCGTGACCGTCTCAACACCGTCAGGGCCAACAGCTACAATGAGTTGGTCAACATGGCTATCTCCCAGGAGGACTGTATCGCAGCCCGACAGGCAGAAAAGAAGAGGAAGACCCCTGTGGCAGGACCCTCAGCTCAGCCACAACACTTCAGGATTGTGTCTGACACTCAGAACAGGGGACCCCAACAGCAGCAAGGGAGATGGGTGATCCGACCACAGCAGCAGCAGCAGGCACCCAACCGCACCCAGTTTCCAGCTCAGAGGAACAATCAGCAGCAGCAGCAGTATCGCCAGGCAAATGACAACAGGTGTTTCACATGTGGCAACACCGGGCATTATGCCAAAAATTACCCAAGGAACCAGCAGAGGCAGGGGCAGAATGTCAATCAAAACCAGGGCAAGAGGCAGAAGGTGCAAGTGAGGCAGGGCAAGCTGAACTTTACCACCATGGCTGATATTCCAGAGGGAGCACCCGTCATGACTGGTATCTTTACCGTTTTGAATTGTCCTGCTATTATTCTTTTTGATTCTGGTGCATCACATAGCTTTATTAGTGCCAAATTTAGTGCCAAGTGTCAATTGCCCTTTCATCACACCAATGGGGGTATCACGATTTCAACACCCGGAGGCAGGATTGCCACTAATCAAATCAGCAGGCATGTGCCCATAAAGTTTGGTAGTCTTGTAATTAAACCACCCTCCTCATTTTGGGTTTGGATAGCGTGGATATTATATTGGGAACTGACTAGTTAACCAGGCACCAAGCAGTTATTGATATTGCAGCTAGGACCATTGAAGTGCACTCACCAACTTGTGGTGAAACTACACTATATCTACCCGACCAGGGATGCACCCGTTCTTGTGCCTTCGTTATGATAGAATCCCCAGTGGGAAAGATCCCAGTAGTCTGTGACTACCCAGATGTTTTTCCGGATGA
The DNA here is from genome assembly GCA_029449295.1 of Zea luxurians. Taxonomy (NCBI): domain Eukaryota; kingdom Viridiplantae; phylum Streptophyta; class Magnoliopsida; order Poales; family Poaceae; genus Zea; species Zea luxurians. Next base: position 507,224 of record JAOPSE010000227.1, on the reverse strand, counting down.
ATTGCCAGGAATGCCACCTGACAGAGACATTGAGTTTGCGATTGAATTGCAACCCGGGACTGCTCCTATCTCCAAGAGACCCTATAGGATGCCTCCCGCGGAACTAGCAGAACTGAAGAAACAACTGCAAGAATTGTTGGACAAGGGGTTCATTCGCCCAAGTACTTCACCTTGGGGATGTCCTGCATTATTTGTGAAGAAAAAGGATGAGAGTTTGAGGATGTGTGTTGACTACCGCCCTCTTAATGCGGTGACCGTCAAGAACAAATACCCGCTACCCCGTATTAATGTTCTGTTTGATCAGTTAGTGGGAGCCAAGGTATTCTCCAAGATAGACCTTCGCTCAGGTTACCATCAGATCAAGATCTGTGCCAGTGATATTCCCAAGACGACTTTCTCTACCAGATATGGGCTGTACGAGTTTTTGGTGATGTCTTTTGGGCTGACCAATGCCCCGGCTTATTTTATGTACCTGATGAACTCAGTGTTCATGCCAGAATTGGACAAGTTTGTGGTCGTTTTCATTGATGATATTCTGGTCTATTCCAAGAATGAAGATGAACATACTAAGCACCTGCACATTGTGCTCCAGCGACTGCGCGATCATCGTATTTATGCTAAGTTGTCTAAATGCGAATTCTGGCTGAAGGAGATCAAATTCTTGGGTCACACCATTTCTCAGGAGGGATATCAGTTGATCCTGAGAAGGTACAAGAGGTGATGAACTGGAAACCCCCAACTACAGTGAGGCAGATTCAGAGTTTTCTAGGATTGGCCGGGTATTATCGATGATTTATTCCGGATTTCTCCAGGATTGCTAAACCAATGACTGAACTGTTAAAGAAGGGAGCCAAGTATGATTGGAGCCCAAAGTGTGAAGATGCCTTTCATACTTTGAGGCAGCATTTGACAACAACCCCAGTGCTAGCTCAACCCGATAACACCAAGCCCTTTGAAGTTTATTGTGATGCTTCTGGTACGGGATTGGGATGTGTCTTGATGCAAGAGAACAGAGTCATTGCTTATGCTTCCCGAGCACTCAGGCCCCATGAGCAGAATTACCCTACACATGATCTGGAGTTGGCAGCTGTGGTTCATGCCCTTAAGATATGGAGACACTACTTGATGGGAGCTCACTGTAACATCTACACTGATCATAAGAGCCTCAAATACATCTTCACTCAGGCAGATCTGAACATGAGGCAGAGGAGATGGTTGGAGTTAATCAAGGACTATGATTTGGAGGTGCACTACCATCCGGGCAAAGCAAATGTTGTGGCAGATGCCTTGAGCAGAAAGGCCCAGTGCAATTGTATGAGCATGGATGCAAGGGTTACCACCCTGTGTGATGAATTGTGCAAGCTGAACCTGGAAATTGTTACTTCCGGTGAATTAAATTATATCTCGGTGGAGCCCACATTGCAAGAGCAAATAGTCCAGGCACAGATTGGGGATAAAGGTGTTCAGGTTATCAAAGACATGCTCAAGCAGAAGGCAGAAAAATACAAGTGCTTCCGTCAGGACAGTAAAGGAATTTTATGGTTTGGAGATCGATTGGTTGTTCCCAAGGACCCTGAGCTCAGAAAGAAGATACTGGATGAAGCTCACCTTTCCAAGTTCTCCATGCACCCTGGTAGCAACAAGATGTACCATGATCTCAGATCTTTGTACTGGTGGACCAGAATGAAGAGGGAAATTGCCAAGTATATATCCGAGTGTGACACCTGCCAAAGGATCAAAGCTAGTCATTTGAAGGCAGCAGGTCCTCTACAACCCCTTCCCATACCATCTTGGAAATGGGAGGACATTTGCATGGACTTTATCGTGGGGTTGCCCAACACCTCCAGGCACCATGATTCAATTTGGGTTATTGTGGACAGATTGACCAAGACCGCTCATTTCTTGCCAGTACATACCACCCACCGGACGGAGAAGTATGTGGAAATTTACATCGACCAGATAGTTCGTTTGCATGGGATACCAAGGACTATAGTCTCAGACCGAGGAGCATCGTTTGTGGCACGATTTTGGGAACAATTGCAGGAATCACTTGGGACCCATGTGATACGGAGCTCAGCATACCATCCCCAAACCGATGGCCAGACAGAAAGGGTGAATCAGATTTTGGAAGACATGTTGCGGGCATGTGCACTACACTACGGAAAGGATTGGGACAAGTGTCTTTCCTTGGCAGAGTTTTCTTATAATAACAGCTATCAGTTCAGTCTGAAGATGGCACCATTTGAAGCCTTATATGGGAGGAGATGTAGAACCCCGCTGAATTGGTCTCAAGCAGGAGAAAGGGAAATATTTGGGCCAGATTTGGTACTTGAAGCAGAGGAAAAGGTCAGAGTCATGAAGAAGAACTTAGAAGCTGCTCAAGCCAGGCAAAAGAGCTATCATGATAAGAGGCGGAAGCCTCTACAGTTCGAGGTGGGAGATCATGTTTATCTTAAGGTATCACCCACCAAGGGTGTCCAGAGATTCGGGATCAAGGGCAAGTTAGCTCCGCGTTACATTGGACCCTACGAGATCAAGGAGGCTTATGGACCTGTAGCATATCAATTGAAGTTGCCACCCAGCATGTCAGCTATTCATGATGTATTCCATGTATCTCAGCTGCGGAAATGTGTTCGCCTACCCACCGAAGTGCTACCGGAACCAGAGGTTGAGATAGAACCAGACTTGTCCTATCAAGAGTACCCCGTCAAAAAACTGGATCAGAAGGAGAGATCAACATGGACAAGATCAATTAGAATGTATAAAGTTCAGTGGAGTCACCATTCAGCAGAGGAAGCTACGTGGGAGACGGAGGATTTTCTACGCTCTCGCTTCCCCGACTTTCTGCCCAAAGGAGTCGGTACGTAACCCCAAAACCCCACCCCCACCTGCCCTTTGAACTCAATTATAAGAAAAACTTAGATAACAAGGATAGTCTAAGTTGTGGATTTAACTTAAAAAGGGCTTCCTTCTGAAGTTGCAAAGAGAATGACATTCGAAGAGCAGTAACTAGAGAACTGGAGTATAAGGAAGAGTAACACACCATCGTACCTTAGTAGCACCCCATCTAGAGGACTCTGCCGAAAATCTCGGGACGAGATTCCTTTAAGGGGGGAGGGCTATGACACCTCAGGTGTTACCATGGCTAGAGCACACATTGGCACTAAGGACTGTGATCATATGTGGTAGAGACTTAAGGAACCACATAAGAACTTTGGAGATCATGTGTTAATCAAAGTTTGTTAATGACCTAAGAAGTATTACTCAAATCTTTGTACACTTACTACCTTGGATAGGAGGGGGGAAAACCCTAGACCTCTCTTTAACCCTATATCTCAAGGCCATGAATAAGGGGGGAGAGAGAGTGAGCAAATGTGCAAAACATGGGTAATCTTCAACCAAACCTTAAGTAACCTTATAACCAGCAATTAGGGGAAGGAAATATTGCAAAAAGACCCCTGGAGAAACCCCAAATCAAATCTCCAAGTGGAGAGAGAGCTAGAGCTCTCTATTTCTCTCTAAGTTAAAAACTATACCTACACTAAAGATCGGTCGTGTTCACCTCGAAGCTGGCACCAAATCCACCTATGTTCTATACCAAAAATGTGGCATACCACCTAAGGCACCCACTGGAAAAAGCTGAGCCCGAGACTTGGAAGTTTGACATGCCTTGGCATGGTTTTTGTCGCGAGGTGGGCAGAGTGACACACCCGATTTGGCGACCCAAGATCTCCTCCCTAGGCCATATCTGCCATGGCGTCTCACAGATGAGTGATAGCCCTAGGTGCCAGGAAAAGACTCGCGCCGGATTTTTGCCAAGATTCGCACGTTTGCGACTTGGGTGAGCTGTGGAACAAGGGCAGAAGAAACGCTCCACGTGTTCGACGCGCTCTGCCGCACCAGAGCACGCCCACGCCCGACCCTGCGCCGCGCCGAGCCGCGCCCGTGTCCCCTGTGTGCGCCCGCGCCTATAAAACCCACTGAGGCATCGGCCACACCCCTCCGCGCACACTCAAACCTCACCGAAGCTTAACTCGCCGTCGTTTGCCCGAGCACGGCGTGTCCGCGGCCACCCGAGCCACTGCCGTCGTGGACTGGCCAGCCCAGCCCTTCCCAGCCCCGTCCAACCCTTGGAGACGAGTGTGCATAGCTCAGTGAAGCTCCCCGAGCGAGGAATCGAAGTCTACTTCGCCGGAGAGGCCAGTCCACGGTCGCCGGAGTTCACAACCCCGCCGGAGTGCGTGGACCGGGTAATCCACTGAACCATTTTCCGATTCCTTGTGCACACGGTCTCTACGTTACCCCGTGAAGCTCACCGTGCCCTTGGATTGAACCAGATCACCGTGGTTTGGCCGGTACACTCGCCGCCGACGAGAACACCCGCCTGCGCACGTGGACCGAGCGATTCCGGCCATCCCCGCCATCGAGCCGCACCTCGCTGTGACCGCCAGAGCCTTCCCGAGCCAACCCTGCCCTTCGTCGGACCTATCTCGCCGCCGGTAAGCCGCGCCACCCTTTTCTTTCCCGCGGGTACTGTTTACATTGGGGGAAGGACCGCGGGTGAGAGGAAGAGAAGGTCAGGGGGCTTTTTGAACTGTCAGCGACCTAGGGGAATAGTGGCGCAGGGGTAGATTTGTGCGGGTTGATTTAGTTTAAACCCAGGGACCTCGGTGTAAACTACTTTTTCAGAAAACCTTATTAAAATTGATTTTAAATTTGAACAGAAACTTGGAAAATCCATAACTTCTGTTTAGTTCATCCAAATTTGGTCAAACCAATTTTGTCAGACTCTAAATAATGTGACCTACTTAATAAAAATATAAAAACCCCTATGTACTACAGAAAACTTTACGGTTCTAAATTAATTATTGTTTTGGCCAAAAGTTAAATAATGGGGATAAAAATAGTTGCACTTTTTGACTAGAGTTAGAAAAATTTGGAGGAGTTTCTATCCACTCACTGACCTGTTTAAAAATGTTAAACCTCTCTGTCCACCCAATTAAATTAGTTTTTGCCATTCAGTTTACAATATGCTTAAGATTAAAAAAAATAGAAAAGATGGTTTAAATAATGAACCAGAGGACATCCCTATTTTTGTTAGAGTACTTATTCCATGTAGTTTACTAGAAAAATCTATCATACCCTGGTGTAGTATAAAATAAGTAAGATCCCTTTTATTTTAAGAAAACAAGGAAAGCTTAGAAAAACCCTACAAAAATAACCCTAAGGTGAAAACACCCCAACCCTTGGGATAACTAATGTTTTGTTATTATGAACATAAGAAAAATACAATGTCTGTTGTTTGATATTTTTCAAATGACAAGTTAGTTATAAGCACCTTTTTGACATAAAACTTTAGAAAATCACAACTAAATACCCACCAATTAACTTTCTGTGAATTTTGGCACAGAGGTTTATTATTACTGTTAGATGCCAACAAAAATAACCCTTAGGAAGGAACTCACCTCTAATGAAGAGTTGTAGTACAAAGTGGCCCATTTTACACAACTCTTGTTATTTTTGTCTAAAGCATGGCCTCCATATTTTAAGCCTCAGGTTCTTACAACATGTTAGAATAGCAAATGGCAACCCACTGTAATTTTTACAGAATTTTTGGAAAATGTTAAATCACTGTCGTTGTTCAAACCTACACTAGAAACCATAAGTAGAAAATGAAGGAAGGGGAAAAGTGAATAACGGGAAATTGGTGTCATCCTAAAAACTCTTTATAACTTGTCCACTGAAGTATATAAAGGCAATACCAATTCCCTATACTTATCATCAACAAAAACTTAAACCTAAAGGTGATAAACATAAACCACCAAAAGCCACGTATGACCCGGAAACCCTAAGTTACTCATTAATTTAATGTTCTTCTCTTAGCGTAATGTTTTTAAATCCTGCATAATCATGACATACATGTTCATTGCATTTCGATAGACTGTAACCTCGCTGACGGAGAGTACGTCCTCGTGCCGGAGCAAGGAGCTGCTCAGGAGGTAGCCCCAGATCCAGCACCCGAGTCTGCACCAGAGGATCTGCCTGCCACAGCCTTGGAAGGCAAGCCCCGGTTTTATGCATAACCTGTTATTTATGCTATTTTACTATACTTAATGATTGTAGGATTGATTGTGCACTCAGGTGTAGGAGTTGTTTGAAACCCTAGTTGCATGATCTCAGGAATCCTTTTGAGATGGATACTAGGATGCTAAGTCGAGTATCTGCTTATTTAATTAGGATCTCGGTAGAAGTCGAGTGATTTATCTAGCACTCGCGCGAGGTTAGGAATTGGCTGTATCCACTTTCTTATCATATTGATGTTGTTATGTGGGCAACAATCCATGGGGATTGGTTGTCTACGGGATAAAATTTGAATAAGGATTAAGGTGTGGTACCGTGAGTCAAGCGTTTGAACGTACTAAGCACATGCCGAGAAATATGGTAAATCGGTAAGCCTAGTACCTGATTGAACCTGGCAGTGGACTTTACCCCTCACGCGACCTGAGACGTAGTCTCCCATTCCGGTTATGGTGGGTACAAGTGCGGTCACTACACGACGGCAGTCGGGGTCAGTGAGGCATTGTACGCCAAGGCGGTGAGCCCTGATCTGCTGACGGGGAATCGATGGGGACGGTTGATGTGTGTGGGGACGGAGTACCTCGCCACGTCGTGTGTTTAGGTTTACCTTGCAAGGATAAAAACTCGATTCGAATCGTCTGCTTCTCGCAACTAAGGAGACTGCTTGATCCATGCTGCTACATTGAGTAACAAGTGGAAATAGGATGAGTTAATACAAGATGTTGATTGCTAAAATGTTTGCTACTATGTATGAGTAGATAGTACACATTTAGCCTTAAGAGAGTCACACTTAAATTTGACCAAGTTAAAACTTGATTTAGAAACTCAGCTAGTGCTTTTGGCAAACCAAACCCCACAGCCAAACAGCTGCATGTCTAGAGGTAGAGGAGTAGACTCCTCACACCGGGTAAGTCTAGCTGAGTATTAGTATACTCAGCCTTGCTTGTGGCATAATTTTACAGGTTCTCTGGAGGACATGGTTGCTGGAGTGACTTGGCCGTCCATCTTGCCACCGGGTTGGACTGTCGAGTGGGACCCCGCCTCGGCTGAGGAGGAGCATGAGGAGGGATGGGACAGGCTTCCCCATCTCTCTGTTTATTTTTCGTTAGTTTTATTCCGCTGCACTTCGAACAATGATGGTCACTTTTGCAAAACTCCGATGATGATGATGTAATAATTTAACACTCTTACCTGCATGGTTTTATGCTTTATTGTATTTGCTCTGTGACTCACCATCGAATGAGAGTGTGGTACTTGATCCTGTCAGTGGCCGTGTCGGACTAGATCCGAGGAATTGACGGGTTATTCCCATTTAAGTGTGGTCTAGCCTCTAAGGCACGACTTAGGCACTTAAGTTGGAATAATTCGGGCAGTTCCGCCACAAGGACTCGGGGGCTACACCCGGCGGGTGCGCTCGCGCGCACCCACCGGAACAAAGCATGACCGAGAAGGGCCGGTCCCCTTACGAAAAATCCGGCAGAACCTCCAAGCGAGTACCTACACTCCCTTCGAGGCTCGGGGGCTACTGTCAGGGACCGTAATTAGGGGTACCCCCAATGCACCTTAATCCGGCTGGAAAACATCTCCAGAACAAACCACAAACGACCGATAAAGCGCGGGCTTCGTCTATCAAGGGACGCGACCTCATCCGAGACCAGCCTCGGGCAAGGACAGTAGTCCCGAACGAATTCACGCCTCGCCCGAGGGTCCCCTCAGTCAGTAGACGCACCCTCGGCTCGCCCGAAGCACAGCTCGGGCAGGCTTTGTCGTGCAACGACCTCATCCGAATCGCCTTACCAACCGACCGTATCACATGCGCATTTAATGCGGGGATCGCCTGACACCTTATCCTGACACGCGTGCCTCAGTCGGCAAAATCAAAGTGACCGCAGTCACTTCGCCCCCTTTACTGACCGTTCTGACAGGAAAACAGCGCTGTTCACCCCGCTCCGGCAACTGTGCCAGCTATCAGGGAAAGGCTGACAGCAGCAAGTCACGACCTCCCCCAAGTTCGGCCTCGGGCGCAACAGGGAGCTCCTCCTCGCCCGACCCCAGGCCTCGGCCTCAACCTCGGCCTCGGGAGAAGGTCTCCGCCTCGCCCGACCCTGACCTCGGCCTCAGCTTTGGCCTCGAGAGAAGGTCTCCGCCTTGCCCGACCCTGGGCCTCAGCCTCAGCCTCGGCCTTGGAGGATTCGCCGCCTTGCCCGACCTCGGCCTCGTATCGGCTATGCTACTAGGGATCCATCATTACCCTACCCCTAGCTAGCCGCCTCGAGCTACAAAGGAACAAGACCGATGTCCCATCTAAGTTACCCCGGTAACAAGTAATGATGGCTCCCCGCGTGCGCCCATGACGTTGAGTGCTCTCAAACCCCCTACGGAAGCAAGGAAAAGTCAGCAGGATCCATGCCGCACCGCCAGATATGCGTCTACAGGGCTCAAGGCGTTTCTCTGACAGCCACGTTGGTACACCTACAGGGCTCAAGGCACCCCTCTGACGGCCACGTCGGTGCATCTACAGGGCTCAAGGCACTTCCCTGACGACCACATTATTACCTATACAGGGCTCAGGGCACTTCCCTGCTAGCCACGTTAGCTCATAGCTACACCCCCATTGTACAGCTGGGCATCTCCTTGCATCTTTAAAAGGGATGTCCAGGGCCCTGGAGAACGGGAGGGGAGAGAGAGGGGGACGAACGTGCAAACGTACGAACACACGGACGCACGGCGCGGACGAGCGGAGGCAGGCAGAGTAGGACAGAGGCGGCGGAGGCAGCCCCAGACGGCTCGTCTCAAGGCCGAACCCTCTCCTTCTCTCCTTCTCACTCTCTCTCTCTCATTCTCGCTCTCCCGCAACGCTTGTAACCCCTACTGCAAGCGCCCCCTGATGCAGGATAATATAAGCCTCATCACATCGCTTGTGTTCCATCTTGCATCAACCCATCTAGACAGGGGCACGCGACACTAAAATTCACTAGTCGGTCCGGCTAAGGGCCCCCCAGGTCCGAAACACCGACAACTACATATAAATCAAATATAACAATTACTTTTAAATTAATAAAACATGTAAATTGTTGCAACCTCTGGTATAAAGTATTTTGTTTAAACTAATGAATCTAGCAACACAATAATCAAATTATTTGCACTCTAAATAATTATTTTATAAACTGAAAAATGACATAGAGATAGCTATGCTATTAAACTTAGATCACAGCGGTATTAGCATGCAAGATTTTTATCTTCTACCTTAGTTCGAGCAGAGCAGACTAAGCGAAGGTGGCTTCAACGACGGCGTGCTCGGGCGGTGTTCGGCGCACTAGAGACATCACTGCGAGACGTGTGTAGGAAATAGTGACATAGAGGGGAGTGAATTAGGACTTCTCAAAACTATCTCTAAACTAGGCCACAATTAAATCCCTAGAGCAAAACTAAAAGAGAAATGGGCTTAATCATTTCCTATAATCGATTTTGGTGGTCCAAGTCCATCACAAACCATGTGGACTAATTAGTTTGCCAAGATGTCTTTTATCCCAGGTGCATAAGGTTCAACACAAACCAAGAAAGAAATACAGTTAGGGACTCAAATTTATTTGGAACAAAGAACTCAAGAGTGTGCTGACAATGGCGCACCGAACAGTGCACCAGGCCGAGCTTCAATCGAACAACTCACTCTCGGGAATTTCCAAGGAGCACTCTATTATAATTCACCGGACTGTCCGGTGTGCACCGAACATGTCCGATGAGCCAACGGAGCAACGGTAACCTGGCGCCATTGGTCGACTGCAAAAGTGAACAGTTGTGAACAGTGCGCGGTAGGAGTCAGAGCACAGATGTTAGAGCACACCAGACATGTCCGGTGTGGCACCAGACTGCCCGGTGCAGCTACAGGACAGAAGACTTCAACGGTCAACAGCTCCAAACCCCAACAGGCGTGCTGACGTGGCGCACTGGATAGTAAACAGTACATGTCCGGTGCGCCACCGGACTGTCTGGTGTGCCCATCGACAACAAACTTAGCCAACGACTAGGAAGTGGTTGGAGGCTATAAATACCCCCCAACCACCTCCTTCAATGGCATCCAAGTTTTCTGAACTTCACATTCAATGCAAGAGAAAAAGACTTCACTCCAAGACACATTCCAAAGATCAAATCATCTCCAAGCCTCCAAATCAACTCAATTGCTTAATGACTTGATAGAGGGTGTTTTGTGTTCTTTTTTTGCTCATTTAAGTGCTTTGTAAAGCTAGCAAGAGACACCTAAGTGTGTGGTGATCCTTGCGGGGTCTTAGTGACTCAAGTGATTAAGGAGAAGGCTCATCCGGTCTAAGTGACCGTTTGAGAGAGGGAAAGGGTTGGAATAGACCCGGTCTTTGTGGCCTCCTCAACGGGGACTAGGTTCTTTGGAACCGAACCTCGGTAAAACAAATCACCGTGTTCACTTGTGTTGATTTCCATTTTATTTGTTTTCCCTCTTTCCTCTCTCTAAAGTTCCCTTGCTCATATTGATTTGAGTTTGCTCCCAAATGTTATCTACATTGATTTAGCAACTCTAAGCAAGGAGAACAATTTTCAAACTTAGATTTAATTCTAACGCTAACCCCAGCTTTAGTGCGAGTTTAAGTTTATAAATTTCAGGTTTCGCCTATTCACCCTCCTCTAGGCGACTTTCAATTGGTATCAGAGGCAGTGCTTCATTAATAGTCTAACAAACTTGAAGTGATGTCTAGAGATCACGCCAAGAGGGATATTGTCACGGGCGACAAGGCCATGGTGTCACACCTGGGTTTAAGGGGCAAAGCCGGGTGCATCTCATACATGCGCCAAAGAAGACAACATATATAATAACAGAGTGTATAGAGATAAATGTCACAATATAATCAGAGTACTTATTACATAGCGGAAGTCTTACAAAATAAAAGATACTTATAACAGGATCTAAAATCCATCCTTGGCACCAGAAAGTCAACTGGGAGACGCCACCTAGATCGAATCGAACTCCTCGTTGTATGGCTCCACTTGAACCACCTATTCTTCTCCTGTGGGGGGTGTGAGACAGCAAGGGTGAGCTCACATATGTTCATCGCTCAACAAGTTGTGGGGAATAATGTGGCATGAACTCACCAAAGGTGGGAGTTCATGTGAAGTGTAGGGCTGATCAACAAAATAAAGGTTGAAGCTGAGCATTGCTTTTATAAGTTGGTCGAAATTTTATTAGCAATTACTAAGTATAAGTAAATACCAAACCATAGTAAAAATAATAGAACAAAATTAATAAATAATCCCATGCAAATGCAAATGACAAATTGAGTTTTAATTCCATAGATTAATCATGTGAGTGTCCGAGCCGCTCATGACAGTGAGCACGGCTAGTATACCGATTTTACACTCTGCAGAGGTTGCACATCTTTACCCACAAGCCGTGTTACCCATCTGTCAAGGGGTCATGAATCCCATACACCTCTACCAAGGAAGCGAGGCAGGGTAACACTATGAGGCCTTTACAAAGTTCCACTAGCTTCAAGAAAACCCGCTACAGTTTATAGGAAGCTCCAGTGCAGGAATCCCTCGCCTGACCACCATTGTAGAAAAATCAACCCAAGGACCTCCCTACACTGACCACTCCCCTACTGCCCTTGCCCCTTTCGGGTAAGGTAGTCATCCACTAGCTTTCCTAATTAATCAGCCAAGGGCGTCCCATTAAACCCTTGTGGTAGCACTATTTTCCCGTGTGGTTCTCCATGTTCCCATTAACATAATGATCTTATCATGAACATAAATAACATAACAAAATAATAGGAACATGGATATAATGAAATATTGATCCCAAACCATATAGAGCAATAGCATAACTACCCAAATGATTCAGGGGTAATCAAGGAAAAATGATAAACAGACTAGGGTGACCTATTGGGTCCCATCAAAATTAAACCTATGCATTGAATAGTGATAATAAAGAATATTATTGGGTAACAAAAGTGGATCAAGGGCATAACTTGCCTGGCACTTGAGATTCCAGTTACCAGGGTGATTCTTCAGATCCTCGTAACTGCACTGCTAGTCATAGCAATACAAACAAACATGGTATAGACAAAATTAACATCACACCATACATAAGTACATACTGCATAATAATGATCTACGCGAAGCTACGAGATCGTGGGATTGAGAACTACTAAGATTGGAGTCACGATTAAGGAGTTGTGATTCTATAGAAGATCTATGTGATTAAAATATTAAAGTATATTATAAGTTGGTTAGTATAAATCATATGAAAGATTATTCTTTAAATAACTATCTCAACTTTAATCTAAGTTATAAATTGACCATAAATTATATTCTAGTAGATTTTAATGATAAGCAGATTAACAAGACTAACCAACATAAGTTAAAGAATGAGATATGGTATACTAAATGTTGTTATTGCATAGTAAATGTTTATACGAGACTCACGCAACTTGAACGGATCAAATCGGAGTTACGGATTGTGAGTTATGAATTTCCGAAGGTTTTATGTGCCTGGCGTAAAATTAATTAAGAGATCAATTTTAATACAATTTTCATGTTAAAACAGTATTACATAATTATAGACAATATTAATACAAAATTATAGAAACTGGAATGGTCCATTTTGGACCTAATATGAATTTTCTAGGAATTATACAAGTTTTAGTAATTATTTTACATTAACAATCATTTTAGAAATGAATTTCTCCGATTTTACTATTGGATGTACTGCGCACCAAATGAACAAAAACTCAGGGTTAGCGCCGCAAAAGTCCCCCAAACTCAGATTGCGCCAGCCCTGGACCGCGGGTTGATTAGTCCAAGAGGCAAGGGTTCTTATGCAAACCCCCCCCTAGCCGAAAGGGTACGGTTAATGCTGGCCATGCGATTAAGTGTGGACACGTGAGATTAGATCTAGCCTATCCCGAACCGGTACGCTTACTTGTCCATAGGATCTAAAATCAACGGCGCTGATATAAATCGATGCTGAGCCACTGGGATCGCTCATTCGTGGATCAGTGGGCCGGATTAAAAATGCCCATCCGGTATCCTACTTCTAATCACAACCATCGATTATTCGATCCACGACCGACTAGCTTTCTTCCTCGCCCAGCACAGGCCACGGTGACGCACGGCGGCGCACCCTAGAGCCACGGTGGAAGTTCGTCGGCGTGCGCACGATTCTCTGACCAAGCGTCCCCTAACACTGAAATTGATTGGTACTACGCGACGAGGAGGACGAGGCGAGTTGATTGGATGGGTTTCTTACTAGGATTAGAGACGACGAGTGCCCTGCTCGCGGCGTGAGGCGGATCCATGGCGATGCTGGCCCACCGATGAGTAATTCCGCCCATCGCGCTCCCTCACCGACCGCAATTCTTCCGAGCATCCCTCCTATAGGTACCAGTGAGCACCATAAGCATGATTCCACGCCCGATACACCAACGGGGCCTAGGAATCATGACGGCGCAGACGACACTCTCGTGGCGGTCCTGCGGCAACAATGGACCACAACGAGAAATTAACCATTCACTGGTTAATCGCGCACCCACAATCACACGCCCGCGCCATCGTTGGGTCATGGCAGAGCTCCCTGGGCAACCATCCCGACCGGGGCGCAAGCAGGGACGATGTCCCATGGCGGCGGCGGTAGGTTTGTCTCTCTGTGAGTACACGATGGTGGTCGCATGATGGTTGCGGCGTCCGGGGAAAGGGGCTCACGATGGGCAGTCCCTTTTAAGACCTGCAGGGTTGGGCCCCCCATGCTTCGGCCGGTACTGACACCGAGATCGCCGGCGGCAAATACGGCGATGGTAGTTGGGCGTGGCGTCCTGAGGTGAGATCGCGACCTGGCAAGTGGGTCCCACAAGACGGTGGTTTAGGTGCGGTGAGTGACCGACGGTGCGGGTCTATCGGCAGGTGCCTAGGTTGATCAGTGTGCGGCGCGAGGTGAGTGGCTGTAGAGTGGGCCCCATGCACCAGTGAACGGTTGAGAGCGATAGCAAGAGAGGAGGCTGGCCAGTGGGGCCCGCGTGTCGGTTTCATGCGGTAGTGAGGAGCTGCGCTTGCATTAAATGGGCCTAACAGGCCGAATTGGTTAAGCGCAGGTTTTTCCTATTTCCTTTTTCTTTTCTATTTTTTCCTTTCCTTTTCTCATTTTTGAATCCAAGTTTAAAACTCATAGTTCAAATTCCAATCTGAATCACAAGTAAAGTACTGGCTTGAAGAATTATATTTAATTATTTATATTTTTCTTTATAATATATATTCTTTTCCTTTTTTGTTTTTAGATTTCTATTTTGAATCCATATTTGTTTCCAAAATTCAAGTTCATATGCAAGAGTGCCATAAAATTCCATATTTCAAATATCAAACCACAGTTTCATGTATTATGCTTCTATTATTTGAATTATTATTATTTATTATTTCCCTTGTCATTTATTTATTTATTAGTTACCTAACTAATTTAATATTATTGTTGGAATGTGAGAAGGAAGAATCCTAATAGAAAAAGGTCTTAAAAATATTCTCACCACACTATTATATATATATATCTTTATCTCTTTATATATTTATTTTATTATTATTTATTTTTTATACAAATTTTGGGCCTTACACATGGGCTCGAGAAGGACTCTATCAAGAGAGTCCGGCGACAAATACAAGGAGGAATCCTTTTTCTTCATCAAGTCACTAAGGAAGGGTGACAAGAAGAAAAAGAAAATGAAGAAGGTGGTCTACTATGAGACCGACTCTTCATCACCTTCCACATACGGTGCCGAGTCTACAACTTTGAAGCGCCACGAGCGTAAGAAGTATAGTAAGATGCCTCTTCGCTATCCTCACATTTCTAAACGTGCTCCTCTACTTTTGGTACCCCTAGGCAAACCACCATATTTTGATGGTGAAGATTATTGTATGTGGAGTGATAAAATGAAGCATCATCTAACCTCACTCCACGAAAGCATATGGGATATTGTTGAGTTTGGAGCGCAGGCACCACAAGTGGGCGACGAGGACTACGACTTGGACGAGGCCACCCAAATTAGGCATTTCAATTCCCAAGCAACTTCTATACTCCTCGCCTCCTTGTGTCGAGAGGAGTATAATAAGATGCAAGGGTTGAAAAATGTCAAAGATATTTGGGATGTCCTCAAAACGGCGCACAATGGGGACGAGGTGACCAAGATCACCAAGCGCGAGACGATCGAGGGAGAACTTGGTCGATTCGTCCTCAACAAAGGAGAGGAGCCGCAAGCAATGTACAACTGGCTCAAAACAATGGTGAACCAAGTGCACAACCTCGGGAGCACCAAGTGGGATGACCATGAGATGGTCAAAGTTATTCTTAGATCACTTGTTTTTCGTAATCCCACTCAAGTGCAACTAATCCGTGGAGACCCTAGATATAAACAAATGTCTCTCGAGGAAGTGATTAGCAAGTTTGTGAGCTTTGAACTTATGATCAAAGACTCCAAACACATTGTCAACCTGGAGCAAGGCGTCACCTCCACACCTGAGGTGCAACTCGTTGCATTCAAAGCAACAGAGGAAAAGAAGGAAGAGTCTACACCAAGTAGACTACCAATCGACGCCTCCAAGCTCGACAACGAGGAGATGGCTCTTATCATCAAGAGCTTTCGACAAATCCTCAAGCAAAGGAAGGGGAAGGACTACAAACCCTGTTCTAAGAGGGTGTGCTACAGGTGTGGTAAGTCCAACCACTTTATTGCAAAATGTTCATATACAAGTGACAGTGACAGGGACGACGACAAGAAAGGGAAGAAGAAAATGGAGAAGAAGAAGTATTACAAGAAGGGTGGTGAGGCACACATGGGACGGGAATGGGACTCTGACGAGAGCTCCACTGACTTCTCATCCGACGAGGACGCCGCCAACATCACCATCAACAAGGGACTTCTCTTCCCCAACGTCAGCAACAAGTGTCTCATGGCTAAGGACGACAGGAAGAAGAAGGTACATTCTAGAGATACCCCCAAATACACTACATCTGATGATGAGGGTAACTCTAGTGATGATAATGATGATTTAATTTCTCTCTTTGCCAACCTTACCATGGACCAAAAGAAAAAATTAAATGAATTAATAGAAACCATTAACGAGAAGGATGATCTCTTGGAATGCCAAGAGGACTTGCTCGTTAAGGAAAATAAAAAAATTTATTAAGCTGAAAAATGCTTATGCTCTAGAAGTAGAAAAATGTGAAAATTTATCTAAATAGCTTAACACTTGCAATGATTTAATTTCGTGTCTAAGAGATGAGAATGCTAGTTTAAATGCTAAGATAGAAGAACTGGATGTTTGCAAACCCTCTACTGTTAAGCATGTCACTATTTGCACTAGATGTAGAGATATTAATGTTGAAGCTACTGATGATTAGCTTGCCATGATTAAAAAACAAAATGATCACATAGCTACTTTAAATGCTAAACTTGCCGAGCATGAATTAGAAAATGAAAAGTTTAAATTTGCTCGTAGCATGCTTTATAATGGGAGACGCCCTGACATTAAGGATGGCATTGGCTTCCAACAATGGAGCCAAAGCAACATCAAGCCTAATGTCCCTAAGAAACTGTCTAATTTTGTTAAGGGTAAGGCTCCCATGGTTTAGGATAGAGAGGGTTACATTTTATATCCTAAGAACTATCCTGAGCACAAAATTAGGAGAATCCATCCTAGAAAACCTCATAATGTTTTCATCATGCTTTTATGTATAAGTATGAGGCTTCTAGCTCTAGGCATTCAACTCATATAAAAATGCCTAAAAAGAAAATTGTAAATGCATCAATTGAACATAACATTTCATTTAAGACTTTTGATGCATCCTATGTGCTGACTAACAAATCAGGCAAAGTAGTTGCTAAATATGTTGGGGGCAAACACAAGAGCCCCATGACTTGTGCTTGGGTACCCAAGGTGCTTGTTTCTAATGTCAAAGGACCCAAGACCATTTGGGTATCTAAGAACAAGACCTAAACTTGTTTTGTAGGTTTATGTATCTGGTGGATCAAGTTGGATAATCGATAGCGGGTGCACAAAACACATGACAGAGGAGAAAAGGATGTTCTCCTCATATGAGAAAAATAAAGATCCCTAAAGAACGATTACATTCGGGGATGGAAATCAAGGTTTGGTCAAAGGTTTGGGTAAAATTGCTATATCACCTGACCATTCCATTTCTAATGTTTTTCTTGTACATTCTTTAGACTACAATTTGTTTTCTGTTTCTCAATTGTGTAAAATGGGCTACAACTGTCTCTTTACTGATACTGGTGTTACTGTCTTTAAAAGAAGTGATGATTCAATAGCTTTTAAGGGAGTGTTAGATGGTTAGCTATATTTAGTTGATTTTAATGATAAGAATGCTAAACTAGACACTTGCTTGATTGTTAAGACTAATACGGGCTGGCTCTGGCATCACCGACTTGCCCATGTTGGAATGAAGAATCTTCACAAACTTCTAAAGGGAGAGCACATTTTAGGACTAACAAATGTTCATTTTGAGAAAGACATGATTTGTAGCACATGTCAAGCAGGGAAGCAAGTTGGAGTTCATCATCCACACAAGAACATCGTGACGACCAACAGGCCGCTTGAACTACTCCACATGGACCTATTCGGCTCGATTGCTGCTTACATAAGCATCGGCGGGAGTAAGTACTGTCTAGTTATTGTGGATGATTATTCTCGCTTCACTTGGGTATTCTTTTTACAGGAAAAATCTCAAACCCAAGAGACTCTAAAGAGATTCTTGAGACGAGCTAAAAATGAATTTGGATTGAGAATAAAAAAGATTAGAAGTGATAACGGAACAAAGTTCAAGAATTCACAAATAGAAGGATTTCTTGAGGAAGAGGGCATCAAGCATTAGTTCTCTTCACCCTACACACCTCAACAAAATGGTGTAGTGGAGAGGAAGAATAGAACTCTATTGGACATGGCAAGGACCATGCTTGATGAGTACAAGACACTGGACCGGTTTTGGGTGGAGGCAATTAACACCGCCTGCTACTCCATCAACCGGTTATATCTTCATTGAATCCTCAAGAAAACATCATATGAACTCCTCACTGGTAAAAATCCCAATATTTCTTATTTTAGAGTTTTTGGGAGCAAATGCTTTAATCTTATTAAGAGAGGTAGAAATTCTAAATTTGCTCCTAAAGCAGTAGAAGGCTTTTTACTTGGTTATGACTCAAACACAAGGGCATATAGAGTCTTCAACAAGTCCACTAGATTAGTTGAAGTTTCTTGTGACATTGTGTTTGATGAGACTAATGGCTCCCAAGTGGAGCAAGTTCATCTTGATGAATTAGATGATGAAGAGGCTCCAAGCGTCGCACTAAGGAACATGTCCATTGGGGATGTGTGTCCTAAGGAATCCAAAGAGCCTCCACAAACACAAGATCAACCATCATCTTCCATACAAGCATCTCCAGCTACTCAAGAAGAGGATATGGCTCAAGAAGAAGAGGATGAAGACCAAGACAATGAGATACCTCAAGAGGAGGACATTAATCAAGTGGGAGATGAAGATGATCAAGATAAGGAAGATGAGCAAGAAATTCAGGATCGAAGACCACCACACCTAAGAGTCCACCAAGCAATTCAAAGAGATCACCCCGTCAACTCCATACTTGGTGATATACACAAGGGGGTAACCACTAGATCTCGAGTTGCTCATTTCTGTGAACATTACTCTTTTGTGTCCTCTATTGAGCCATACAGGATAGAGGATGCACTAAGGGATCTGGATTGGGTGGTGGCAATGCAAGAGGAGCTCAACAACTTCACGAGGAATGAGGTATGGCATGTAGTTCCATGACCTAACCAAAATGTTGTAGGTACCAAATGGGTATTCCGCAACAAACAAGATGAGCATGGTGTGGTGACTAGGAACAAAGCCCGACTTGTTGCAAAAGGTTATTCACAAGTCGAAGGTTTGGATTTTGATGAAACCTATGCACCCGTAGCTAGGCTTGAATCAATTCTCATATTACTTGCCTATGCTACTTACCATGGCTTTAAGTTGTATTAAATGGACGTGAAGAGTGCCTTCCTCAATGGCCCTATCAAGGAAGAAGTATATGTTGAGCAACCTCTCGGCTTTGAAGATAGTGAGTATCCTAACCATGTTTATAAGCTCTCAAAGGCGCTTTATGGGCTCAAGCAAGCCCCAAGAGCATGGTATGAATGCCTGCGAGACTTTCTTATCACTAATGGCTTCAAAGTTGGAAAAGCTGATCCTACTCTCTTCACCAAAACTATTGCTAAAGACTTGTTTATATGCCAAATTTATATTGATGATATTATTTTTGGGTCTACTAACAAGTCATCTTATGAAGAGTTTAGTAGGATAATGATACAGAAATTCAAGATGCCTATGATGGGGGAGTTGAAGTATTTCCTTGGATTTCAAATCAAGCAACTCCAAGAGGGCACCTTCATCAGCCAAACTAAGTACATTCAAGATATACTCAAGAAGTTTGGAATGAAGAATGGCAAACCCATCAAGAATCCCATGGGAACTAATGGGCATCTCGACCCCGACATTGGAGGTAAATCCATAGATCAAAAGGTATACCAGTCGATGATAGGTTCTTTACTCTATTTATATGCTTCACGACCGGATATAATGCTTTCAATATGTATGTGTGCAAGGTTCCCGGCAAATCCTAAGGAAGTTCACCTTAGGGCCGTGAAAGGAATCATGAGATATTTAGCTTATACTCCTATGTTTGGGCTTTGGTACCCCAAGGGATCTACCTTTGATTTAATTGGGTATTCCGATGCCGATTATGCTGGATGTAAAATTGATAGGAAGAGCACATCAGGGACTTGTCAGTTTCTGGGAAGATCCCTGGTGTCGTGGGCTCCAAAGAAACAAAACTTAGTAGCTCTTTCCACCGCCAAAGCCGAGTACGTTGTCGCAGGTCATTGTTGTGCGCAATTACTTTAGATGAGGCAAACCCTTAGGGACTATGGCTACAAATTTAGCAAAGTCCCTCTCCTATGTGATAATGAGAGTGCAATCCGCATGGCAGATAATCCCATTGAACATAGCTACACTAAGCACATAGACATCAGGTATCAATTTCTGAGAGATCACCAACATAAGGGGATACCGAAATAGCTTATGTTAGCACCCACAACCAATTAGACGATATCTTTACCAAGCCACTTGATGAAAAAACCTTTAGCAAACTTAGGAATGAGCTAAATATACTTGATTCTTGAAACTTTGATTGAAACATTGCACACATAGCTAATTTATATACCTTTGATCATATCTCTTTCATTTGGTACAAATGTATATTTCTTATTCTTCTTATGCCAAGGCTAAGACTAATGTGCTTTCAAGTGTATTTCTATGCTTAGTCTTAAAATTGAAAGGAAATGGGGTTTTTGGCAAAGACAAGGCTTCCACTCCAACTCTGACGGTATCATTTATCCTTTGTCGTTACTCAGGAAACTCTCAATTGGTATGAACCCTCACTCATATTTCTTTTACCAAAGGGGGAAAAAGTATCAAGGGCTCTCAAGTTCTCTGTTTTTGGCGATTAATGCCAAAGGGGGAGAAAGTATTATACCCAATGCAAAAGGACCGCATCACCATTTTAAAATTTTCAAAAACTAAATGAAGAAATTATTTCAATTGGTATTTCGGTTAGTCTCAAAATTTTCAATTGGTATATCATTTGATTTCAAAGTTTCAATTAGCATAAAGAATTTCAAATGGTATAATTTCATTTGATATCTGTTTCAAAAAGGGAAAATCCTTTCAAAAACCCTCTTGAAAGATAAGAGGAGAATTTCTTCAGGGGGAGCTTTTATCTAGTCAAAGGAAAGCATTTTGAAACAGGGGAGAATTTCAAACCTTGAAAATGCTTGTTGAAATCATATTTCTATACCTTTGGCTATTTGCAAAAGAATTTGAAAAGATTTTTCCAAAAGATTTGCAAAAACAAGCAAGTGGTGCAAATGTGGTCCAAAATGTTAAATAGAAGAAAGCAATCACGTTTATTCTTAGACTTATATAGAAAGTCTTTCAATTGGTTTAAATCTAAGTAACCTATGCACATCTATCATAATTGCAAACTAGTTACATTTTTACACTCTATATTTGCTTTGGTTTGTGTTGACATCAATCACCAAAAAGGGGGAGATTGAAAGGGAAATGGGCTTAATCATTCCTATAATTGATTTTGGTGGCTGAAGTCCATCACAAACCATGTGGACTAATTAGTTTGCCAAGATGTCTTTTATCTCAGGTGCATAAGGTTCAACACAAACCAAGAAAGAAATTCAGTTAGGGACTCAAATTTATTTGAAGCAAAGAACTTAAGAGTGTGCTAACAATGGCGCACCAGACAGTGTCTGGTGCACCAGGCCGAGCTCCACTCGAACAGCTTACTCTCGGGAATTTCCAAGGAGCGCTCCGCTATAATTCACCGGACTGTCTGGTGTGCAGCGGACATGTCCGATGACCCAACAGAGCAACGGTAACCTAGCGCCAACGGTCGACTGCAAAAGTGAACTGTGCACAGTAGGAGTCAGAGCACAGATGTCAGAGCACACTGGACATGGCACCAGACATGTCCGGTGCATCTACAGGACAGAAGACTCCAATGGTCAACAGCTCCAAACCCCAACGGGCGTGCTGACATGGCACACACCGGACAGTTGAAAGTCGCCTAGAGGGGGGTGAATAGGCGAAACCTGAAATTTATAACTTTAAACACACTAAGGTCGGGGGTTAGTGTTAGAATTAAATTCAAGTTCAAATTATAGTTCTCCTTGCGTGGAGTTGCTCAATCAATGCGTAGGTCATTTAGGAGCAAACTCAAATTTGTGTGAGCAAGGGAATGTTAGAGAGGGAAAAACAAATCAAACAAGAATCAAGGCGAGTGAACATGATGATTTGTTTTACCGAGGTTCGGTTCCAAAGAACCTAGTCCCCGTTGAGGAGGTCACAAAGACTGGGTCTATTTCAACCCTTTCCCTCTCTCAAACGATCACTTAGACCGAGTGAGCCTTTCCTTAATCTCACGGGTCACTAAGACCCCACAAGGACCACCACACACTTAGTTGTCTCTTGCTTAAGAAGGGAAAAAGAAAAGGCCAAACCAAGCGACAAGAGCAACAAAAGAACACAAGTGATCTCCTCACAAGCCCTAATGCACTAGAGTTGATTTTGGGGCTTTGAGTGGATTGATTGCTTTGATTGTGTCTTGGAGTGTTGGGTTTTTCTCTTGCAATGAATGAGAAACTCAGAATGCTTAGATAGAGGTGAATGAGGTGGTTGGGGGTATTTATGGCCTCCCAACCACTTCTAGCCGTTGGCTGAATTCTGCTGGCGATGGGTGCACCGAATAGTCCGGTGCGCCACTGGACAGTCACTATGCACTGCCCGGTGCACGCCATGTTAGCCCGTCCATTAGGGTTCTGAGCAGTTGACCGTTGGAGACGTTTGTCCACTAGCTGCACCGGACAGTCCGGTGCCACACCAGACAGTCCGGTGCCCTCTGACTTCTGACTTGCACTGTAGCACACTGTTCCTCTGTGCAGAGAGCCATTGCTCCGCTGGCTCACTGGACAGTCCGGTGGCACACCAGATAGTCCGGTGAATTATAGTGGAGCGCGCCTCCATTTTCTCTAGAGTGGCTGGTTCGGAAGGGTGCCTGGCTGGCGCACCGGACAATGTCTGGTGCACCATTTTCCAGCACACTCTAAGTCTTGCTCCATTTTTAATTGTGTCCCTAACTTGATTTCTTTCTTGGTTTTTGTTGAACCTTATGCACCTGAGATATATCACATCTAGCCAATAAACTAGTTAGTCCATATGTTTGTGTTGGTCGTCAACCACCAAATTGAATTATAGGAAATGGTTAACTCAGTTTCCCTTTCAATCTCCCCCTTTTTGGTGATTGATGCCAACACAAACCAAAGCAAATATAAAGTGCAGAAATGTAACTTGTTTGTATGAAGAATGTGCATAGGTTACTTGGAGTTAAACCAATTGAAAGTAACACTAAATGTACTTGGTTGCTTTTTCTTTTATTCAACATTTTGGACCACATTTGCACCACAAATTTGTTTTTGCAAATCTTTTTGGAAAAATCCTTTCAAAATCTTTTGCAAATAGTCAAAGGGATAGGAATAAGATTGCAAGAAGCATTTTAAAGATTTGAAATTTCTCCCCCTGTTTCAAATGCTTTTCCTTTGATTAAATAAAAGCTCCCATGAATGAAATCTCCCCTTAGCCTTCAAGAGGGTTTTTGAAATAGATATCAATTGAAAATTGACTTTTTAAAGATACTGTTGGGGACTTGTTCTCAAATGCTTCGAATTAAGAATAAGGCAACACAAAAATGTTAGGTATAAATGCCCTTCGTCAGCTGAAGCATTATCTCCCCAAGGATTTAATGAGCTTCGGACGAAGGTCAAGAGTAAAATATTACGAAGATTTCACCTTCGTAATCATACTCGTAAAACAACAAATAATGAGAAATAAAATATAAAGTATAAAATACATTCACATGTTTTATTATATGACCATATGGGTATTAGAACATAACGTTTGAGTACAATTATACCTTCGTCTTGGCAGGAAACAATAATTCAAGTGTGATGAGCCAGAGATTACAAGATCGCGTGAACAGTGCCGGGGTACTGTTCACCTATTTATAGACACAGGGTACAACCTGCGTAAAATTACATTTAAGCCCTTTACAATTGATTACAATAATTACACAAACATCATGGGTCTTTGAGTCAATCCATCTTTAAGTCGGTTCGGCCCTTCGTCTTAAGATCTATCATTGTGCCGAAGCTCTCTAAGTAATAGCTTCGGCGCTTGCTTCTGAGAGTGTCTGCCGAAGGTGTCTTCTTTCTTTAGGATCTTCGGCTACGAAGCACACCCCCAACAGTAGCCCCTTCGCGGTGCTAGATCGTTTTTCTTAACAAGCTTGATCTGTGAAAAAGTCTTCTATGCTTCGGGATGTCGAAGATCCGAAAAACACCTTCCCTGAGCTCGTTGGCGAGAAACGATTAAAATAATCTGCGCTCGAGGTGGCTCCATCTTGCAGCAGTTACGCGCGCCCTGGAGATTCACCCTCTCAAACCCTGTGGCCCACCGTTCAGCGAGTGCGGATGACTGTTTGTTCGGTGCGGGAGACCTTGACGATTCACCTTCTCACCTGTGGCACTATATAAACAGACGGGTAGGTGTGAAGTTACCACAGCATTCATTGCTATTGCACTGTTTTGCTGCCAAAATTTTAGTCATAGCCGAAGCTTAATCATCATGCTCAGACAAAACCCCGCTTTTGAATCTGCTTCGTCGCAAAGGGAAAAGCTTCGGGAAAATCAGAAAAGTCAACAACAAAAAATTTCAAGGAAGACATAATTAAATGGCCAAAGTTCGCTCCATTGCTAGGGTTGATCGCGAGGGAGATGAGACCGAAGCTGCTGAGACCATTCCGATTTCTGAAGCTATGAAGCGGTCTGGGCTAGTAACATCGAAGGATGTCCCTGTCGTCGGGGCAGAGCAAGTTGATGTTGAGGAGACCGATTCTGAGGATGATTATAGCAGCGCTGTACCGAGCAAACCCAGCCACCTTGATTTTGGAAAATCCACAGTCTCCAAAGGTGACCTACCTAAAATGTTGAAATTGGGGTATTTCAATGAAGAGAATAAAAAGCTGATTCGCTTTGGTGGAGAGGAAACTACTCCGAAGCCGGAAAAAGATGAAATAGTAGTTTTTAAGTGTTTCTTTAAAGCTGGTTTGAGATTTCCCCTGAATAAAATGATTGCTGATGTGCTAAAAAAGTTTGGGATCTACTTCCATCAGCTAACTCCTAACGCTATCGTTAGGCTTAGCGTTTACATTTGGGCTCTCCGAAGCCAAGGGGTGGAACCTTTTGCCGAAAGTTTCTGCCGAGTACATGAACTGCATTACCAAACCAAGGCCAGGAATGATGGGTTGCATGAAAGCTTCGGCTGCTACAATTTTGCCTACCGGAAGACTACAAAATTTCCTGTGATCAGCTACAGAAGCAAGTGGCCGGCAGGCTGGAAATCGGAATGATTTTATGTCAAAGTTGACGATGATAAGGAGAAGTTGGTCCAGAGCCCACTAGAGCTGATCTTCGGAGAGACCCGACCCCCATGCAACATGTTACTAGGGAGTCCAAGTCAGATTGCTCTAGCTGAATTTAGGATTATCGCAGAGCACATTGGCACTAGAGACTTAGTGCAGGAATTTTTGGCTTTCAAAATATTTCCAACTATGAAAGAGTGGGCCATGCCGAAGATCGAAGGAAAAAAGAAGGAAGGAGAACTTATCCGGCTGCCCTACCATTACAAATTCAAGAGACATTTCAAAGTACCCTGCCAAGAATGGTTGGATACAATCGAAGTGATGTGTAACAAAATTCTTGAAAATTATTCTAAAAAGGAAGATCAATTGATGACAGCAGCCTTCAGCACCCGTCCGAAACGAAGGCTAAATCGAGTGATGGATGCTATAGGCTTTGAATATCCCAACTACGAGCTACTGGACAAGGGTGCTGAAGGACAAAAAAGAAAAAGAGTGGCTAGTGCCCTGAATAAGGACGATGGAGATCAATCGAAGAAGAAAAAACAAGAGTCTGAGGCAAAAACAGTTGCTTCGAAGAAAAGAAAAACCTCGCCTTCGAAGCAAAAACCAACTGATGAAGAAGAAAAGACTTCTGCGACATCCTCTGCTTCTGAAATAGAGGAAATCCTGAAGGTAATGACTAAAACTTTGCCTGTCAAACTAAGTCCACTAGGGTTACATCTGACGAAGCTTTTTTAGAAGGAAAAGGAGCCCATAAAAACGAAAGGACCTAATCCGAAGAGGCAAAGAATCGTTACTGTGATAGAAGTTATTGAAGCAACTCCACCAAGAGCTTCAGCTCCGAAGGTGCCAGCCATTGAAAGCGTGACAACTACCGAAGCTGTACCTTCGGAGGCTTTCACAGAAGAGGTCAGAGCCGAAGATGCCAAATCCGAAGATATTAATTTAGAGAGCGTAGCTGCTGATATAGACAAGATGCTACTAAACATGGCCGCGGAAGAAGCTGCCGCAACCACCGAAGAGACTACGGCCGCAAAACCCGAGAAGGAAGAGATGATCGAAGATACTTCGGAAGATGAAACCTTTGACTTTCAAAACTTAATTGGCCAAGAGCTGACAAAAGCTGAAAAAGAGGAATTAAAAGAATATGCTATATCCTGCGGGTATCGGCCGGGAGCACTTCTCTTCTGTGGCATTGATGATGAAAAGTTAGGCTGCATACGAGATCAGACTGGCGCGAAGGTTATCGGTACTCTATCAAAGAGTATCGGTTTCCCGAAGCTCGAAGCAGATATCAGCCGCTACCGATGACAACACATTGTCGGCAGTTTGTTCTATTCCAATTTTAAGGTAAACATCTTGCATCTAACCCTTACTATTTGTAATAACACAAATATTTTCTAACGAAGGTCATTTGTCCACAGAGTATGCTTTTGAGCAAGGCCTTAAAAATGCAGCAGGACATAGAAGATAAAAGGCACGAAGTTATAATTGGGAACTTAGAAAACAAAATAAAAGAGCAATCAGCTACCATCGAAAAGAAAGACTTCGAGCTTCAATCAGCCGAAGGCTTATTAGCGGATGCTGAAGCCAAAATAACAGAATTAAATTCGAAGCTTCTTTCCCAATCAAAAAATTTTGAACAAGAAAAGCTGAAACTTGATGTAAAGCTTGAAGCCGAAATTCAAAAAAGCTCGGAGCTGAAAGAATCCTTGAAAAATCTTCAGAATAAATGCCTGGAGTTCAGCAATCGATGCATCCAACAGTTGAAGCAGGTGTTTCATTTTGTCGGAGCTAGCAGCGAAAAGTTCACTCCTTCGGCTGAAGACCTGCCTGGTGTCTTCGAGCATATTGAAGGTGAAATCAATGATCTTGATGAAGTCATAGCTGGGCTTGGCGATTTCTGTGCCCTGGCAGCTTCTCGGGGCACAGCTGTTGCCTTGTTCAAGTCTAGCTGTGAACACAGAAAGATTGTTAATAGACCCAACTTCAGCCTGTCACCAGAAGACTTAGATAATATTCCTAGCCTGGCCCGAAGTATTGCGAATAGATTCATAAAATTAGTATGGACAAAGGGTGGCCGGAGCAAAGCTGGTGACGAAGCTCGAAGCCACCTTAAGCTGGTAACGAAATTATACCTTATACTTACCTTTACCTTTGAATTTTGAATTTTGTTTATAATACTTACATACAGGTTGACCAAGCCGAAGCTGAAGCTGCAAAGTAAAATGATGAAGCTCTATGGGTGCTGTCGAAGCTCGAATAGTCTGTCAAGAATAGCTCAAAAAACTTTGTACAAAATATGATGTAATTAAATTTGACTTTGTAATATAATCTTACTTTTCCGCCAATGTATGAAATGCTTTGGTGTGGACGAAATTAATACTTTTGAGCCGAAAGCGAAAAACACCTTCCCTTCTTTGCGTACACAGCGAAGCATAAAATTGCCTCTTTTTCCCTTTTTTCTGAAGCCTTCTCTTCCAAAGCCAAAGGAAGTTTGTATGTTATGATGATGATGATCCTATGTATGTCTAAATGAATGTTTATGAATGTAAATGTATGATGTAATGTATCATGCAAATGAATGTTCGAAGACACATATGAAACCATAACCACAACTCTTATTCCCTTAGGAATAACAAATCTTTGCCGTTTATTTTTCGGCTTCACCGCCTATTTTTCGGTGTATCAGCGCTGACTTTTTGCTGTAAGCCTCCCTTAGGAGCTTCTTCGCCTTTTACTTCAGCGGAATCAGCGTTTATTTTTCGCTGTAAGCCTCCCTTAGGAGCTTCTTCGCCTTTTACTTCAGCGAAATCAGCGTTTATTTTTCGTTGTAAGCTCTGCATTCCCTTGGGAATGACTTTTGAGCAGAAAACTTACGCTGCGCTCCTTTAGGAACGACTTTTTGTAGCTTCGTCGTGCTCTGCATCCCCTTAGGGACGTCTTTCAAGCTTCTCCCTGTTTTTCCTTTTTCTCTTTGCACTCGATGGTGCATGCCCAGTTTTTACATTTACATCTTCGGGGGATACTGCTCTTGTAGAGCTGGTATAAGAAAAAGAGAAATTACATGCCATGGCCCCATTAAAAACCTTTCTCCCCCTTTGGAAAGGAAAAGGGTGCCATAGGAAAGAATAAAAAAGATTACATCAGGTTACACATAATACCGCCGAAGCTCATCTGCATTCCAAGATCTAGGAATGTTGTTGCCGTCCATATCCTTCAACCTGAAGGAACCAGGTTTGACGAAGATGTTACCAGAAAAGGTCCTTCCCACTTCAGCTGAACTTTGCCTACTGTGTCGGGGTTGGCCACCCTCCGAAGCACCAGATGTCCTTGCTTAATATTTTTTAACCGAACCTTTCTGTCACGCCATTTTATTGTTTCTGCTTGATATTTATTGATGTTCTCCACAGCCTGAAGCCTGATCCCTTCTATAGCATCTTTTGCCACAGAATAATCAGCTTCGGTTTCTGCAGAAGCTACTGTTCTTATTGATCCCGTTTTAGGTTCTTCTGGGGTTATTGCTTCATCACCAAACAACAATTTGAATGGTGTAAAGCCTGTTGATCTTGACACTGTTGTGTTGTGACTCCACACCACTTTGATTAACTCATCTGGCCACTTTCCCCTGGGCTGATTGAAGATTAACTTCATTATTCCTGTCATTATAATGCCATTATCTCTTTCAACAAGTCCATTTGACTCCGGATGCCGAACCGATGCAAAATGGATCTTCGTGCCAATTCGTTCACAAAACTCTCTGAAAGCTTCGGAATCAAATTGTGTTCCATTATCCACAGTGATAGCCTTTGGCACCTCGAAGCGACACACAATATTTTGCCAGAAAAACTTTTGAACAATGATCGAAGTTATTGTGGCTAAAGGCTTCGCCTCAATCCACTTAGAAAAATATTCTACTGCCACCACAACATATCTTAAATTCCCTTGTGCTGGTGGAAGTGGGCCTAGCAAATCAAGGCCCCACCTTTGCAATGGCCAAGTGGGCTGTATTAATTGAGTTAGAGACGAAGGTTGTTTTTGGTCTCTTGCACATTTTTGACAACCTTCGCACTTTTGGACTAATTCTGCTGCATCCGAAGCTGCCTTCGGCCAATAAAATCCTTGACGAAAGACTTTACCCAACAAAGGCCTAGATCCAATGTGAGATCCACACAGGCCTGCATGTATTTTTTTCATTAGCTCTATACCTTCAGCTCTGGATAAACATTTGAGTAATGGAGAACAGACTCCATGCTTATATAACTCCCCTTCTATTATTATATATGGACGGGCTCTTGCCGCTATTCTCTTATGATAAGCTTCGTCATCTAAAAGGAAATTGCCCTGAAGAAAAGATATGATCTCAGTTCTCCAGTCTTCACTATAAACGGGAGATATATTGAGTACTGCTCTTTCAAGAAGGTCAACCGAAGGTAAGGGTAGCCCCTGTGCCGCTGACTTGGCTAGTAGATCAGCATGCTCATTTTCTCCTCGTGGAATATTCTTGACAGAAAACCCTTTGAAGGAAGCTTCAAGTCTTCGAACTGTATCCAAATATTTCTCAAGCTTCGGATCTCTTGCTTTGCAACTTTTGTCAACATGGCCAGAAATGACTTGAGAATCAGTTTTGAGAATCGCCCTTCTTATCCCCATTGCCTTCAACTTCTGAAGACCCAAAAGTAAAGCTTCATATTCAGCAATATTATTTGTACAACTAAAATCTTGTTTCACTGCGTAGCATGTTCTGACTTTTGAAGGTGCAATTAAAACGGTAGCTGCACCTGCCCCGAAGGTTCCCCAGGAACCATCGCAAAATACTGTCCAAGCTTCGGCATGTTTACTTGCTTCTTCTTCCTGAGCCCCTGGCGTCCAGTCAGCGATGAAATCTGCTAGCGCCTAGGACTGAATCAAAGATCTATGCACATAATCAATGTAGAACTCATTGAGTTCCGCAGCCCACTTTCCAATCCTTCCCGTAGCTTCTCTGTTTCTCATAATATCCTTCAAAGGCTGTGATGAAGGAACAATTATATGGTATGCTTGGAAGTAATGTCGAAGCTTCCTGGAGGCCATTAAAACAGCATACAACACCTTCTCCAATTCTGTATAGTTTTTCTTTGATAAACTGAGAACTTCGGAAACAAAGTATATTGGAGCCTGCTTTTTCAATTGCCCTTCAAGCTTCTCCTGAACAAGCACCGCACTTACTGCAGAGTGCGAAGCTGCCACATATAGCAGCAGAGGAGCCCCTGGCGTTGGTGGAGTTAAAGTTGTTAAATCTATCAAATACTGTTTCAGTTCTTCGAAAGCTTTTTGCTGAGCTGATCCCCATTGAAAAACTTCGGCTAACTTCAGCACTTCAAAGAATGGTAAATTTCTCTTTACCGATCTAGATATAAATCGATTCAAAGATGCCAGTCTTCGTGTCAGCCGTTGAGCCCCTTTCTTTGTGCTTGGTGGCTCCATCCGAAGGATAGCTTCAATTTTATTTGGATTAGCTTCGATTCCTTTTGTTGAAACCAGACAACCAAGGAATTTCCCCTTCTTTACCCCGAAGACACACTTTTCCGGATTCAGCTTCAGACCAACTTGCCTAAAATTAGCGAATGTCTCTTGCAGATCAGCAATGTGATTTTCTTGCTTTGTGCTTTTTACTATGATATCATCAACATATGTTAGCACGTTTCTGCCTATCTAAGAATGAAGGACCTTTGCTGTCATTCTACTGAAGCTTCCTCTAGCATTCTTGAGCCCCTCAGGCATCCGAAGGTAACAATATGTACCACTAGGGGTGATAAAGCTGGTTTTTGGCTCGTCTTCTTTCTTCATCCAGATTTGATGGTAGCCTGAATAACAATCTAGTAAACTCATGAGCTCTGACGAAGCTGCTGCGTCTACCAGAGAATATATCCTTGGTAATGGAAATTCATCCTTCGGACAAGCCTTGTTGAGATCAGTAAAATCAATGCACATTCTCCATTTACCATTGGCTTTTTTCACCATAACAGTGTTAGCTAACCATTCTGGGTATTTTACTTCTCTGATGACTCCAGCGCTAAGGAGTCTTTTCACTTCATTCCGAGCACCTTCGGCTTTGTCATCAGACATCTTTCGAAGCCTCTGCTTCCTGGGTCTGAAGGATGGGTCCACATTGAGCGAGTGTTCAATAACATCCCTGTTGACACCACAGAGATCATTGGCTGACCAAGCAAAAACATCTTTGTTGTTGAACAAAAACCTTATCAGGGTTTTCTCCTGTTCTTCAGACAATTGGGAACCCAGCAGCACCTTCTGCTCTACAATATCTTCACATAAAAGCATGGGCTTCGGCTGATCGGCCGAAGCAGCCTTCTCACTTCTGTACTTGTACTGCTCACAAGCTTCATTTCCATCTATATTATGGATTGCCTTTGAATCTGTCCAGTTCCCTTTAGCTTTTCTGGCAGCTTCCTGACTCCCATGAATAGCAATAGGTCCCTAATCCGAAGGTATCTTCATGCAAAGATATGCTGGATGAAGAATTGCTTCAAAAGCATTAAGTGTTCCATGACCAATGATTGCATTATAGGGGTACTCCATGTCAACAATATCAAACACAACTTGCTCAGTTCTGGTGTTGTTAACAAATCCGAAAGTCACTGGCATGGTGATCTTGCCGAGTGCTACAATCTGTCTTCCTCCGAAGCCACAAAGAGGGTGCGTAGCATCATGAATATTGTCTTCTGGCTCTTGCATTTGTCTAAAGGCCTTAGCAAATATGATATCAGCTGCACTGCCTGTATCAACCAAAACATTGTGGACCAGAAACCCTTTGATAACACAAGAAATAACCATGGCATCATTGTGAGGGAAATCCTTGAGCTGAAGATCCTCTTGGGAGAAGGTAATTGGAATGTGAGACCATCTTGACTTGATGAAGGGTCCCTGCACCCCGACATGATGTATCCTTCTCTGTGCCTCCTTCTTCTGTTTCTTGTTGGCCGGCTCTGAGCATGAACCGCCTGTGATCGAGAGGACAAGCTTCGAAGCCGAAGCAGTTGCAACCTGGTTCTTGAACGAAGCCATCAACTCAAAAAGTGGAAGTGAGTTCACCGGAGGTGGGCGCCAATGTTGGGGACTTGTTCTCAAATGCTTTGAATTAAGAACAAGGCAACACAAAAATGTTAGGTATAAATGCCCTTCGTCCGCTGAAGCATTATCCCCCTAAGGATTTAATGAGCTTCGGACGAAGGTCAAGAGTAAAATATTACGAAGATTTCACCTTTGTAATCATACTCGTAAAACAACAAATAATGAGAAATAAAATATAAAGTATAAAATACATTCACATGTTTTATTATATGACCATATGGGTATTAGAACATAACGTTTGAGTACAATTATACCTTCGTCTTGGCGGGAAACAATAATTCAAGTGTGATGAGCCAGAGATTACAAGATCGCCTGAACAGTGTCGGGGTACTGTTCACCTATTTATAGAAATAGGGTACAACCTACGTAAAATTACATTTAAGCCCTTTACAATTGATTACAATAATGACACAAACATCATGGGTCTTTGAGTCAATCCATCTTTAAGTCGGTTCGGCCCTTCGTCTTAAGATCTATCATTGTGCCAAAGCTCTCTAAGTAATAGCTTCGGCGCTTGCTTCTGAGAGTGTCTGCCGAAGGTGTCTTCTTTCTTTAGGATCTTTGGCTACGAAGCACACCTCCAACAGATACCAATTGATAATTCATACTACTTGAAAATTCATTTTGGGGCTTGCTCAAATATCAATTGAAATAAACATTTTCTTTTGAAAGATCTTAATACTAATTTGAAAAATACACTAAAATTTTAAAATGGTGGTGGTGCGGTACTTTTGCTTTGGGCTTAATACTTTCTCCCCCTTTGGCATTAATCGCCAAAAACAGAGAACTTGAGAGCCCTTTTGCATTTTCTCCCCCTTTGGGGCCTAATACTATCTCCCAAATGGTAAAGTAAATATGAGTGAAGAGTCATACCATTGAGAATTTGCGGAATACCGGCAAAGGGTAAATAATACCGCTAGAGTTAAGTGGAAGCGTTGTTTTTGCCTAATACTCCATTTCCCTTTCAATCTAAGACTAATGCAAGAGATACTCATGGAAGCATATTAGTCTTAGCCTTGGCACAAGAAGAATAAGAAAAATGCATTTGTACCAAATGAAAGAGATATGATCAAAGGTATATGAAATAGCTATGTGTGCAATGTTTTAATCAAAATTCTGAGAATCAAGTATATTTAGCTCATTCCTATGTTTGCAAAAGGTTCTCATCTAGTGGCTTGGTAAAGATATCGGCTATGTGCTTGTGGGTGTTTACATAAGCAATTTCGATATCCCCCTTTTGTTGGTGATCTCTCAGAAAGTGATACCAAATATCTATGTGCTTAGTGTGGCTGTGCTCAACAGGATTATCCGCCATGCGGATTGCACTCTCATTATCACATAGGAGAGGGACTTTACTCAATTTGTAGCCATAGTCCCTAAGGATTTGCCTCATCCAAAGTAATTGCGCACAATAATGGCCTACAACAATGTACTCGGCTTCGGCGGTGGAAAGAGCTACCGAGTTTTGTTTCATTGAAGCCCAAGACACCAGGGATCTTCCCAGAAACTGACAAGTCCTAGATGTGCTCTTTCTATCAATTTTACACCCTACATAATCAGCATCAGAATATCCAATTAAATCAAATGTGGATCCCTTGGGGTAACAAAGCCCAAACTTAGGAGTGTAAACTAAATATCGTATGATTCTCTTTACGATAGGTGAACTACCTTAGGATTTGCCTGAAATCTTGCACACATGCATACAGAAAGCATAATATCTGGTCGAGATGCACATAAGTAGAGTAAAGATCCTATAATCGATAGGTATACCTTTTGATCTACGGATTTACCTCCCGTGTCGAGGTCGAGATGCCCATTGGTTCCCATGGGTGTCTTGATGGGTTTGCCATCCTTCATTCCAAACTTCTTGAGTATGTCTTGAATGTACTTAGTTTGGCTGATGAATGTGCCTTCTTGGAGTTGCTTGATTTGGAATCCAAGAAAATAATTCAACTCACCCATCATTGACATCTCGAATTTCTGTATCATAATCCTACTAAACTCTTCACAAGAAGACTTGTTGACTCAAATATAATATCATCAACATAAATTTGGCATATAAACAAGTCTTTTGCAATAGTTTTAGTGAAGAGAGTATGATCGTCTTTACCGACTTTGAAGCCATTAGTGATAAGAAAATCTCGCAGGCATTCATACCATGTCCTTGGGGCTTGCTTGAGCCCATAAAGCGCCTTTGAGAGTTTGTAAACATGGTTAGGGTACTCACTATCTTCAAAGCTGGGCGGTTGCTCAACATAGACCTCTTCCTTGATAGGGCCACTGAGGAAGGCACTTTTCACGTCCATTTGATAGAGCTTAAAGCCATGGTAAGTAGCATAGGCAAGTAATATGCGAATTGATTCAAGCCTAGCTACGGGTGCATAGGTTTCATCAAAATCCAAACCTTCGACTTGTGAATAACCTTTGGCCACAAGTCGGGCTTTGTTTCTTGTCACCACACCATGCTCGTCTTGCTTGTTGCGGAATACCCATTTGGTACCTACAACATTTTGATTAGGATGTGGAACCAAATGCCATACCTCATTCCTCGTGAAGTTGTTGAGCTCCTCTTGCATAGCCACCACCCAATCCGGATCTCTTAGTGCATCCTCTACCCTGTATGGCTCAATAGAGGACACAAAAGAGTAATGTACACAGAAATGAGCAACTCAAGATCTAGTGGTTACCCCCTTATGAGTATCACCAAGGATGGAGTTGACGGGGTGATCTCTTTGAATTGCATGGTGGACTCTTGGGTGTGGCAGTCGTTGATCCCTCATTTCTTGATCATCTTCCTTGTCATTATTATCTTCATCTCCCCCTTGATCATTGTCCTCCTCTTGAGGTGGCTCATCTTCTTGATCTTCATCCTCATCATCTTGAGCCTGTTCCTCATCTTAGGTAGGTGGAGACGCTTGCATGGAAGATGATGGCACATCCCCAATGGACATGTTCCTTAGTGCGACGCACGGAGCCTCTTCATCATCTAGCTCATCAAGATCAACTTGCTCCACTTGGGAGCCATTAGTCTCATCAAACACAATGTCACAAGAGACTTCAACTAATCCAGTGGATTTGTTAAAGACTCTATATGCCCTTGTGTTTGAGTCATAACCAAGTAAAAAACCTTCTACAGCCTTAGGAGCAAATTTAGATTTTCTACCTCTCTTAATAAGAATAAAGCATTTACTCCCAAAGACTCTAAAATATGAAACATTGGGCTTTTTACCGGTTAGGAGTTCATATGATGTCTTCTTGAGGATTCGGTGAAGGTAGAGCTGGTTGATGTTGTAGCAGGCGGTGTTAATCGCCTCCATCCAAAACCGGTCCGATGTCTTGTACTCATCAAGCATGATCCTTGCCATATCCAGTAGAGTTCTATTCTTCCTCTCACCATTTTGTTGAGGTGTGTAGGGAGAAGAGAACTCATGCTTGATGCCCTCTTCCTCAAGAAATCCTTCGATTTGTGAGTTCTTAAACTCCATTCCATTATCGCTTCTAATCTTTTTGATTCTCAATCCAAACTCATTTTGAGCCCGTCTCAAGAATCCTCTTAATGTCTCTTGGGTTTGTGATTTTTCCTGCAAAAAGAACACCCAAGTGAAGAGAGAATAATCATCCACAATAACTATACAACACTTACTCCCCCCGATGCTTATGTAAGCAATCGAGCCGAATAGGTCCATGTGGAGTAGTTCAAGCGGCCTGTTGGTCGTCATGATGTTCTTGTGTGGATGATGAGCACCAACTTGCTTTCCTACTTGGCATGCGCTACAAACCCTGTCTTTCTCAAAATGAACATTTGTTCGTCCTAAAATGTGCTCTCCCTTTAGAAGTTTGTGGAGATTCTTCATCCCAACATGGGCAAGTCGGCTACCAGAGCCAACCCATATTAGTCTTAGCAATTAAGCAAGTGTCTAGTTCAGCTTTGTTATCATTAAAATCAACCAAATATAACTGACCATCTAACACTCCCTTTAATGCTATTCAATCATCACTTCTTCTAAAGACAGTAAGACCAATATCACTAAAAAGACAGTTATAGCCCATTTTACATAATTGAGAAACAGAAAGCAAATTGTAATCTAATGAATCTACAAGAAAAACATTAGAAATGGAATGGTCAGGAGATATAGCAATTTTACCCAAACCTTTGATCAATCCTTGATTTCCATCCCCGAATGTGATAGCTCGTTGGGGATCTTCATTTTTCTCATAGGAGGAGAACATTCTTTTCTCCCCAATCATGTGGTTTGTGCACCCGCTATCGATTATCCAACTTGAACCACTGGATGCCTAAACCTACAAAACAATTTAGGCCTTGTTCTTTGGTACCCAAATAGTCTTGGGCCTTTGACGTTAGAAACAGGCACCTTGGGTACCCAAACACAAGTCTTGGGACTCTTGTGTTTGCCCCCAACATATTTGGCAACTACTTTGCCTGATTTGTTAGTTAGAACATAGGAAGCATCAAAAGCCTTAAATGAAACATTATGATCATTTGATGCATTAGGAATTTTCTTTTTAGGCATTTTAACATGAGTGGTATGCCTAGAGCTAGAAGCATTTTTTATACATAAATGCATGATGAGAAACATTATGAGGTTTTCTAGCATGAATCTTCCTAGATTTATGTTCGGGATAGTTTGCAGGATATAAAATGTAACCCTCACTATCCTGAACCATGGAAACCAATGCCATCCTTAATGCCAGGGCATCTCCCATTATAGAGCATGCTCCTAGCAAATTTAAAATTTTCATTTTCAAGCTCATGCTCAGCAATTTTAGTAGTTAAATTAGCTATATGATCATTTTGTTGTTTAATCATAGCAAGGTGATCATTCATAGCTTCAATATTGACATCTTTACATCTAGTACAAATAGTAACGTGATCAGCAGTAGATGTAGAGGGTTTGCAAGTATTTAATTCCTCTATCTTAGCAATTAGTCTAGCATTCTCATTTTTAAGACAGGAGATAGAATCATTGCAAACATTTAATTCTTCAATCTTAGAAACTAAACTAGCATTTTCAGTTCTAAGACTTGAAATTGAATCATGACAAATGCTAAGCTCCTTAGATAAGTTTTCACATTTTTCTATTTCCTGAGCATAAGCATTTTTCAATTTAACAAATTTTTTGTTCTCTTTAACGAGGAAGTCCTCTTGGTTTTCCAAGAGATCATCTTTCTCGTTAATGGTTTCTATTAATTCATTT
The DNA here is from genome assembly GCA_029449295.1 of Zea luxurians. Lineage (NCBI taxonomy): Eukaryota > Viridiplantae > Streptophyta > Magnoliopsida > Poales > Poaceae > Zea > Zea luxurians. Next base: position 469,672 of record JAOPSE010000227.1, on the reverse strand, counting down.
AATTTTTCTTTTGGTCCATGGTAAGGTTGGTAAAGAGAGAAATTAAATCATCTTCATTATCGCTAGAGCTACCCTCATCACTAGATGTTGTATATTTGGGGTTGTGAGGGACAGATATCCCTCGGGTCCACTAGAAGGCAGGAAGGCCTCGCGAGAGGCTTTGAGCCAATTATCTCGCAAGGCCATCCTTTCATGGGCCGGGACAGAATTGCTGGCGGAGTGGGCTGACACGAGAAAGAAGCAGACTCAGGCCCAATCAACCCGTCAGACTCGAGCGCTATCCATGGAGTCCACCCGACTTTCCCGCGTGCAACGCCCTTGAGTATTGAGGTGGGTTAGGGATAAGTCGGCAAGATTGTAGGAAGATCAGTTCAGTCAGTTCACTATTATTTAGGGTATACATAATTATCACATACGCATGTAGTGCCCCACGGTCAAGTATATAAGGCCTAGGGGGTACCCCATCATTTTCATCGACCATCTACCTATCTCATTAGCTTTTCTCCACCCTGGAGACTTCCCTTGTAACCTACCACATAAAGATCCACACCAGGAAGTAGGGTATTATGCCTCTCCAAGCGGCCTGAACCTGCAGAAAATTGCTTGTCGTCTCTCGTGTGTCCCGCATGAACCATTGAGTTACAACCAACAACACTAGGAGCTCACGACATAGAGTTCTGGCCCCGCACGGCAATAAAGACTCAGGCGCTGGTTGACTTCGTATCAGAGTGGACTGAGCACCAAGTCCCAGACAGCCCAGAAGTTACTAAGGTGTGGAGAATGTACTTTGATGGCTCGTTGAAACTGCAAGGAGCAGGCATAGGGATTCTCTTTATTGCTCCTGGAGGTGAGCAACTCAAGTACGCACTCCAACTACTGTTTCCAGCATCAAACAATGCAGCAGAGTATGAAGCACTGATCCATGGTTTAAGCATCATTGTATCACTCGGCATCAAGAAACTAATGGTATATGGTGATTCGCTGGTAGTCATAAGCCAAATAAACAAAGACTGGGATTGCTCGACTGACTCCATGGGCAAATATTGCGCAGCTATGCAAAAACTGGAGGATAAATTTGAAGGATTGGAGTTCCATCATGTGGAAAGAGACTGCAACACAGTAGCAGATGCGTTATCGAAGCTGGGATCTAGTCGGGCCCAGGCTCCACCTGGGATCTTCGTCCAAGAAATATCACAGCCGAGCATCCTCTCGGATCAGGTGGAAGAGTGCAACACCTTGAGCCAGCCAGAGTCGAACCCTAATGACTGGAGAGAGCCTATCATCAGGTATATAAAAACTGAAGAAGAACCAAATGACAAGGCTGCAGCGGAACGCATTGCGAGGCAGTCGGCCCACTACACCATCATAGGGGGCTTACTGTACAGGAGAGGTGCAATAGGAGTCCTCATGAAATGCATTCACTCAGCTACTGGGAAGCAATTGCTAGATGAAATCCACACCGGGCAGTGTGGGGTACATGCAGCATCAAGAACTCTGGTCAGAAAGGCTTTCAGATCCGGTTTCTATTGGCCAACTGCGAAGAGCAATGTTGCCGAGTTAGTACAGAAGTGTGAGGCGTGCCAATTCCTATCAAAACAACAACACTTACCCACGCAGCAACTGCAGACCATTCCTGTAACATGGCCATTTGCATGCTAGGGACTGGACATGATTGGACCTTTCAAGAAAGCTCAGGGAGGCTATACTCATATACTAGTTGCCATTGACAAATTCACAAAATGGATAGAGTACAAGCCAATCACCTCTTTGACCTCAGCCAAAGCAGTGGAATTTATACAAGACATAATATTCAGGTTTGGAATACCAAACAGCATCATCACTAACCCGGGATCCAACTTCACCAGCGTCGAATTCATCGTTTTCTGCGAGCAAAGGAGCATCCAAATTAAGTATGCATCAGTGGCACATCCAAGAGCCAATGGCCAAGTAGAAAGAGCCAACGGAATGATACTGAATGCACTCAGGAAAAAGGTATTTGACAAGAGTGAAAAGCTTGCAGGAAAATAGATCAGAGTACTGCCCTACATAGTCTGGAGCCTAAAAACTCAACCCAGTCTGGCTCTGCATGGAAATACTCTATTTTTCATGGTTTATGGGTTCGAGGCAGTGTTGCCTGCCGACCTAATCTTCGGGGCGCCGAGGTTAACTTTCGAGAACATAGCCAAAGCAGAAGCAACTAGGCTGGAAGATATTGATGTGCTGGAGGAAGAACGATTGAACACAGTAATTCAGTCGGCTAGGTATGAGCAGACCTTGAGGCGCTACCATGATAAAGTTGTGCGGCACCGATCCTTTGCAGTGGGAGACTTGGTCCTTTGCCGAATTCTAATGGGGGAAGGGCAACACAAGCTGTCACCACTATGGGAAGGACTGTTCATTGTGTCAGAGATCACACGACTGGGATCATATCGGCTTACTCAGATGGACGACACAGAAGTGGGGAACTCGTGGAACATAGAACACCTCAGAAAATTCTACCATTAGCGAGGCCTCAAAACTCTTGAAGGAATATTGTACTCTGTAATCTGAGGACTTCATCATCAATAAAGCTTTCGTTTTCCAAAGGCATTCAGACTCTTGACTTACAGCTAACTTCGATTGGGCTTGGCTTGAAATCAGCGCACTTACTTGACTTAGGGTGACCACTATACCCTGCTAACGGAGCAATTGGCTTAAGTCGGTGATGACTTAAGTCGGTGTGACATGCTCACGCTTACTTGACTTAGGGTGACCACTATACCCTGCTAATGGAGCAATCGGCTTAAGTCGGCGACGACTTAAGTCGATGCGACATGCACACGCTTACTCGACTTAGGGTGACCACTATACCCTGCTAATAGAGCAATTGGCTTAAGTTGGTGATGACTTAAGTCGGTGCGACATGCTCACGCTTACTTGACTTAGGGTGACCACTATACCCTGCTAGCGGAGCAATCAGCTTAAGTCAGCGACGACTTAAGTCGGTGCGACATGCTCACGCTTACTTGACTTAGGGTGACCACTATACCCTGCTAATGGAGCAATTGGCTTGAGTCGGTAACAACTTAAGTCGGTGCAACATGCTCACGCTTACATGACTTAGGGGCGATCACTATGCCCTACCATCGAGGCGATCGACTTAAGTCAGAAATGCCTTAAGCCAGCACGGTATACTTACATTCGCGTTGTTTGGGGTGACCACTGTACCCTAATAGTAGAATGACCAGCTAAGATTAAAAGCACTTCAGAAAAAGAAAACATCTTACTTGCAAGTGACGGGGGTGTTTTCTGGCACCCCGTTCACAGAATGATCGAGTTCTAACACAACTGTCGCGTGCACATAGAATTAATATTACATCTATCCTCCAAAGAGATGCTAACTCGATAAGTAAAGTGTTTCACAGGAAATCACTATGTTGAAACATCTTTGTAGGCAATATCCTTCACACGAGCAACAGAAGAAGATGGATGGCTTGCAGCATCAAGCATGACCTTGACATCAGCAACAATATCGTCGGACACCATGACGCCGGGTCTCCTCATCAGGATCTATCCAGCATGAATGGCTTTATCCATAGCCTTGTCGCGCTGAGCCTTCAAGACGACACAATTGTTCTCTAGAGTTTTAACAGCAAGTTGAGCGGCCTCTAGCTCCTGCGCGACAAGTTTCTTGGAGGCGCGTAGATCCTTAATGGTGGAGTCTTTGGTCGACAGCAGTTGTCCAAGTCGCAAAACCTCATCCTGAGATGCCTGCAGCTCGTGGCAATGATGGTCTAGGTCAGACATGGTGAAGCGATGGCTCCTCTCCAGGATGGTCAAGGAGTTACTAGCATCACGGTACAACATGTCTAGATTGTCACGAGAGGCGACGAGTGCTCGTTTCTCCTCCTGTAAGCAAAAAACAACATTCATCATTAAAGCGATAATAACAGAGCAGGGTCATCCAGGGAAGTTTACCTCATGTGCCATCATTTCGGAATCAAGCTAGGCGTTCAGGGAAGAGTTCAGGGAACGTGCACTATCCAGAAAGGTAGAAGTCTGGGCTAAGTCAGCCTGACTCTAAGAATACTTCTCCTCAAAGTCAGAGCACTGTTAAGCCATATCTGATAAAGCAACTAAAAGAGAATGTGTGATTAAAGACAAGTTAAGCAATTAAAGCAACTAAGAGAAACCGTGAGCTCACTAACCAGTGTTTGATGCCCTAAAATCATCTATCTGTTTCTGGAGCAGCAGAGGGTTCCACTGCATCAGAGATAAAGCTTGATCGGGAACAGCGGCGCCACAAGATCTCAATTGGGCGGATACACCGTCAACAAAATCCTATGGTCATAGACAGATGAGCAAACAGAAGATAATTCGCAGTATGAACAATGAAGAGCAAAAGGTTGACTCACATGGAGATTGGAAAGGAATAGTGGAAGACCCAACGCAGGAAGGGCTGGTGCCTAGCTTGACGTAGGAAGATCAGTAGGAACGATCTCAAGAACACGACTCGGGGTGACCTCAGCCCCACCAGCAGGCAACAGGTTCCTGGCATCTGGCTCGCCAACCTCTAAGGCGACTTGGCCAGTTAAAGCCATAGAAGCACGTGTCGCCATCACCTCCTCGGACCGGATTGGGGGTGACCTGATGTGGACATCCATGGAAGAAATAGAAAGGGAGCATGCCAAAACACCCTTGGGGGCTGGATTACCACCAACACTACCCTCGGGGGCTGGGTTGCTACCGACAATACCCTCAGGGCTGGGTCTTCTGCAGCAGCCACCTCTAAGGCTGAAGGCCCCTCAGCCACCTCCATGGGAGTTGGGTGACTTAGATCAGCATCCTTACATGGAAGATTGCCCTCCAAGGTCGATGATGCATAGGACAGCACCTGGGTTACCTCTTGTCCGGCAGAATCAAGCAGTGAAAGTCCACCATCTGGGACCTCTGAACAGATGGTTGGAATGTCAGCTTCGGGAGGCTCCGATAGTATGTCTTCAGGAATGACTTCTTCCAGTGCCTGATCAAAGTCCGATATCGAAAGCCCCTAAAGACTAACGAGTGTCGATAGAGCTTGGGAGGGAATGCTGCTGGCCCCGTCGCTGCCTCTATAGTGACGTCTGTTCTTACGGATCAGTGGGATCTCTTCTTCTTCCTCTTTATCCTCGTCAAACATGCCGCCAGCAGCCCGCAAATCATCACAACCTTCGGCGTTAACTTTGGGAATGATGTCCACCGGGACATCATCAGAGATCGGCACAAAAGGACCAGCATCCTGATCCAAGCACGAGAGTCGTCGAAGTCGCCTCTTTTTCTTCTTCTCCTCGATAGGTGCAGATGAGCGGTTCACTCGGCATGAATGCTTTGGGCAGGCATCTTCAGGTTTCTGGGTCTCCACCTCTTCGCCAAATTCTTGTCTAGTCATGATGGCCAACGGCTCGATGCGGGTAGAGTCGGACGATTCCCCGGCCAGCAGGCTAAGCACGGCGTCCATCTCAGCATCATCGGTGCTAGCTGGCATTTTGAAGTGAGTTTGCCTCTCAGCCTCGAGAAGACTCTGAAGTGGAGCAATCAAGGCCTCAATGTCCTCAGGAGTGGGTCACACTCTATGACCCGGACTACCATCACGAGCAAGAGGGTTGGAGATAAACTCAAAGAATGGCCTATTTGGCAGCATATTCCAAGCAAAGTAAGCCACAGAAGCACCAACATTCAAGACTCTGCCCCTCAGAATCATATCCAGTCGGCTCAACAAATCCTCATTGGGAATCTTTCTGTTTGTAACTCGTGTGGAATCATTGATGCCAGTGTATAAGTAGGCGGGGTAAATTCTATCCTTCAAAGGTTGAATGTTTTTGAATATGAAGTCAGCAACCACAACTTCAGCAGTCAGACCCCCATCCTTCAGCAAGCAGATCTCAGCAAGTAATACTTTGGCCTCAGTTATCTCTAAAAAGGTAGGAGATTCTACCTAGCTAGGTGTGCGAACATCTGGTTACCTCCCTGGCCGAGGGGAGAGAGATTTGCAATGATTTTCTACAATGAACCACTCAAGACGCTATCCTTTAATGCTGTCCTTGAGGGGAATATCGAGATACTCCACTTTCCTCCCCCGGCGAAGCTCTAAACTTGCGCCACCAACAAGTTGATGCTGCCCTCTAGCCATCCTGGGCCGACAGTGATAAAGATACTTCCAGAGACCAAAGTGGGGGAGAATCCCAAGAAAAGCCTCGCATAGATGTCCAAAAATGGCAATTTGCAGAATTGAGTTAGGCCACGAAAAAAGGGGAGATGGGAAGAGCAAGCCCGCGGATGAGAAATGGAACATAAACAATGGATTCATGAGTGTCCTCTGTCGGAACAGTGACACCACGGTAGATCTGCCAAGAATAGAGCTCTTTTGGAAGCAAAACCCCAATCTTAATAAGATGGAGAAGGTCGGATTCGGAGATGACAGACATGTGGTTACCAACGAATGGAAGCTTGCTGTTGAGGTTGATGGGCGGGATGATTGCAGCAGCAGTGTTCTGTCTCTTCCGCTTGGGAGCCATCACAATTTTTCGGGCGAGGAGAGCGAGCTCAGAATTTTAGGGAAGCATAGTAGCGGCTGAAGGGAAAAAGTGAAGCTAGGGCTCGGAAATCAAAAAGGCATGTTGGCGTAGGTATAAATGGGGTTTCTTGGGTCGGGCATTATCTCTAAAAGTGCCAGATCACTACTCGGAAAAGCAAAAGCCTCAGACATCACTCGGCAGTTACCTCTAGAATGCTGGCAATGTCAAGCATACGGACAAACTTTCAAACACGCAAATAGAAAGCAACAAAACAATGGTCATTTGAAGCAACCAAATTCTTGATTCATACTAGAGGGGGTAACACAAACTCGAAGCCGACTCATTATGAGTCAGCCTCTTTCACCGTGGTTACTACATTACATTACACTACCTTACTACTTACACTACACTACTAACTACCACTACATTATTCTACTACCACTACTACTGCTAACTATCTATACTAATATTTAAACCAGTGGCGCTATGCCACTGGCCTTGCCGCCGTTGCTGCCGTCGTCGCCGCCACCACCGTCGCCTTTGTCGTTGCTGCTGCCGCCGTCGCCACCGTCACCACCGTCGCTGTCGTCACCGCTGCCGTTGCCGCTGTCGCCCTTGCTGCTGCCCTTGCTGCCGTCGCCTTCATCGTTGTCGTCGCCGCTGCCATCGCCCTCGTCACCGTCACTGCCGCTCCACTCCTCGAAAGAGTTGGAGGAGTCTGCCTCATTCGAGGAGACCCCCGACTCATCCGACCCACCGAGCCCAGCACGCTCGATGGAGCGCCAGTACGCCCGGGCCACGGTAGAAAGCCCCATGGAATCATCTGAGTCTTCGGATGACACCGGGGGAGATGCTAGAGCGGGCGAGCAGTCCAACTCGGAGGATGCCTCCTCCGAGTACTCCGAGTCCCTAAAGTCCTCCGAGGGGGGACTCGGGGCACGCTTGCGCTTGTTGTCACCACGGCGAGGCCAGCCACGACCCCTCCTGCCTGTACCCATGGTTGGATGGAGAAGAAGAGAAAGGAAGAAGAAAGCAACATATGATCGAAGGATGAGTTAAGAGAACAATGGTGCAAGCAGGCTATTTATAGAGGCCGGGGGTGACCGTCCACTTCCTACCACGCTGTCACACCCGGTTTTAAGAGACAAAGCCGGGTGCATCTCATACATGCGCCAAAGAAGACAACATATATAATAACAGAGTGTATAGAGATAAATGTCACAAAACATCAGAGTATTTATTACATAGCGGAAGACTTATTACAAAATAAAAGAATAAATATAAAACGAACTAAGGATCGTCGGCGCCAATGTCAACTGAGAAACGCCACCTAGATCAGATCAAACTCTTCGCCTTGTGGCTCCTCCTGAACCACCTGTTCTTCTCCTGTGGGGGGGTGTGAGACAGCAAGAGTGAGCTCACATACGTTCATAGCTCAACAAGTCATGGGGAATAATGTGGCATGAACTCACCAAAGGTGGGAGTTCATGAAGTGTAAGGCTGATCAATGAAATAAAGGCTGAAGCTGAGCATTGCTTTTATAAGTTGGTCAAAATTTTATTAGCAATTACTAAGTGTAAGTAAATACCAAAACCTTAATAATGATAAAGAAAAGTAATAGTAAAATAATCCCAAATGCGATGCAAATGTCAAATTAAATTTAAGTTCCATAATTAATCATGTGAGGGTCCGAGCCGCTCATGACCGTGAGCACGACTAGTATACCAGTTTTACACTCTGCAGAGGTTGCGCATCTTTACCCACAAGTCATGTTACCCATCTGCCAAGAGACGGCGAATCCCATACACCTCTACCGAGGAGGCGAGGCAGGGTAACACTACGAGGCCTTTAAAGTTCCACTAGCTTCAGAAATCCCGCTACAGTTTATAGGAAGCTCCAGTGCAGGAATCCCTCGCCTGACCGCCATCGCAGCAAAATCAACCCAAGGACCTCCCTACACTGACCACTCCCCTACTGCCCTTGCCCCTTTCGGGTAAGGAAGACCTGCACTAGCTTTCCTAGTTAATCAGCCAAGGGCGTCCCATTAAACCCTTGTGGTAGCACTGTTTTCCCGGGTGGTCGCTCCATGTTCCAATTAATTTAATGATCTTAACATGAATAGTAATAATAACAAGATAATAACAGAATAATCATGAATAGTGTATCTTCATACCCAAATCCACATAAAGCAATAGTAGGTACTACCCAAAAATATTTCAGGGGTGATCAAGGTATAAAGATAACCAAAACTGGGGTAACCTGAAGGATCCCATCAAAATTAACCTATGCAGATCATTAAAATTAATAAGAACATGGCTGGGAAAAGTAAGTGATCAAGGGCACAACTTGCCTGGCACTTGAGATTCTAGGTACCAACTTGCTTTTCAGATGACACGTGTCCTTGCGCTAGTCGTAGCAATACAAACAAGCATAATATACAGAGAAAATTAACATCACACCAAACATATAGACAAAATACACAGTAATAATCTACACATTAAAATAAAATCCTAGGAACTAGAATCATAATTTTTGTAGTTATATATTTTAATATATGAATTTCCAAAGGTTTTATGTGTTTAAAATAGGATTAAGTGAGTAATAAATTTTCTTACTGTTTTCATGTCAAAACAGATACTCTAAGTGAAAGAGAATAATATTACAAAATTTTAGCAACTGGAATGGAGTGATTTGGACTAGAGATGAATTTTATAAGTTCTAGCAATTCTTTTTCTCATTAAAATCATTTTTAGATTTTATTTATCCCTTTCTTATGAACTCTGGACTGGTCCTCAAATTCTTAAAAGGGCAGGGGTTAATAAGGAAGAGTTCCTAAGACTCAGACGGCCCTGGAATGAACCGCGGGTTGATTCTAAAATAATGTAAGGACCTTGACGCAAAACTAACCAGCCGAATGGGTATGGCGCCGCCTCGGCCATCAGATCCAAATCCAGTGGCCAAAATTAGATCCAGCGCTACCCGAACCGGTATTCACTGCCATCCTTCAGATCACGATCCAACGACCACCATGTAATTGGTCGAAACGTTACCTACCCTTTGATCTCGACCACCCCTTTTGATCTAACGGTCCCCTACCGTTCTTCCTCACCCGACCGCGCCAGCCGGCGGCGCGCTCACCACCACGGCGAAAGGCCACCGGAGACCGCCACACCGGCGTTCAGGCACCCATACGCGAATCTACTCGGTGCTGAACGCAACAGAGAACTCAATGAATCGATTCAGGCACCCCTTACTGAAAGTAGTGGCGATGGCAAGGCCCTCGGTGCCGCGATGCGGACTGGCAGAGGCACCAACTCCAGCGATGGATTGCAAGCGCCCCGATCCATGAACTCTCGAATCCAGTATACATACGCCATCCACATGGTCCAGCTACCATCCAAAGCTACTCATCGAGGTCCAAGTCGCCGTGGTCCGGTGATCCCCTAATTTCTCCTTGAGGCCGCACACGACCGGAGTAGCTTGCGGCAGTCCAGGGGCATCAAGAACCTGGAGTTTTGGCGCGGCAGGTTGGCAGAGATGCCGCGGACGCGAGGAGAGGCTAGAGAGGGGGCCTCGGCCGTAGCTTCCTATGTAGGCGAGGGAGGAATGGTAGGCGAGTACCCAGGGGAATCGATTGAACCGGCCACGGTCAGCAGCGGAGGGATCGGCGGTCGTTGTGCAGATCGAGGAGGTGTGAAGTGGAAGAAGTCTACACCGCGCAGACTACAAAATGGAAGCAGACGAGAGCGACACCGGCGACGAGGGGATCGGCGATGCTGCCACCGGCGGGGCAGAGAGGGATTTAGAGATGCGGCCGCCAGCGAGGGCGACACAGCGACGTTGGCCAAGACAAGCAACAGGATGTGGTTTTGGGACATTTATAGTCCAAGCACGGCAATCCAGGAGATTTCCCCCGAAACAGGATTCTGTTACGCGGTTAATTCGCAACAACCCGAGCTGGCAGATGAACCCGACAGCTAGGGCCCACAGGTCATTGTCCCAAACCAACCATCGCCCAACGATGGAGACTGCCCAAAGGGCCCAGTCGTTAGTGCCGTGGAAAATGCTGCGCAGTGGCCGCGTGGGGTGAGAATCGGAAATGGGCCAAAGTGGTCAAATGCTGGCCCAAGCGCAAGGATTTTTTTTCTTTTTTTTCTTCTATTTTTTCTATTTCTAAGTTCAATTTGAATTCGAATTTGAGTTCAAACTTGTGCCAAAATTTATTCCCAATTATTTTGTGAAATTAAGAAGTACCAATTCTGAAAATATAATTTTTTTTCTTTATATTATATACACTCCTTTCTTTTCTCTCCTTTTTCCATTAATTCTTCACCTCATTATTATTATTATATTTTTATTCATTTTATTATTATTGGATTAAATGCACAAACAAAACTCCAATATGATGCAATGGTTTATTTGTGTCTTAGTAATGTTTTACTCATTTTTGAACATGATCAGTCACATGTGATGATAGTTAATGGTCACCAAACATTGAGATCAACTCTATTTTCGTTGTTTACACATTTGGGTATTACACACGCTCGCCGAACAGTCGCAAGTATTCAATAAGCAATTCAAGCCGCCTAAAAATGAGTCAGGCAACAGGCGTCGCTTCATGTAACACGACACCGTTCGGACCAAGGTCAACTGCTCAGGCAATATGATTACACCCCGTGGTCACATCAAGTTACTACTCTAGGACAGTGGGCTAAACGCTCTACGTACCAAGACACCCCTTGGGCACACCCATTGGGTGTGTTGCCAAGAATTTTCAAAAGATTTTCTGAAGAAGTAATATCCACATAGTATACACAATGAATGTACTGCGACAAAAGGAAGAGATCGGCTGAGATGGGAGGAACTCCAAATATAGCTACTGAACCACGAGTCTAATTAGCAGAAGCATTGAAGCACAAAGCGGGGTGACATCTAGCCGAGAGCCATCTGCCTCCACCAGCCAGACGTCCAATCTGTCACCGATCAAATTAATTTCAGACCTAACAAGGCATGGACAGATAACGCTGTTTGAATTCGCAAGAACATATGATGATGACAAAATGTTGATTTCTAAAGCATAAGTTGATGACAGGATGCTGATTTCTAAAGCATAAGATATAGACCTTTGAACGGATTATTTTCAAAAATCCACTCAAAGTTCGAGGGCTACACCATTGGGTGCACCTTCGGTGCACCCAATAGATTTTTAGTCCCAGGAAGACGAAATGCTGATTTCTAAAGCATAAGATGATGACGAAACGCTGATTTCTAAAGCATAAGTTGATGACAGGATGCTGATTTCTAAAGCATAAGATATTGACCTTTGAATGGATTATTTTCAAAAATCCACTCAAAGCTCGAAGGCTACACCCTTCGGTGCACCCAATAGATTTTTAGTCCCAAGAAGACGAAATGCTAATTTCTAAAGCATAAGATGATGACGAAACACTGATTTCTAAAGCATAAGTTGATGACAGGATGCTGAATTCTAAAGCATAAGATATAGACCTTTGAATGGATTATTTTCAAAAATCCACTCAAAGCACGGGGGCTACACCCATTGGGCACCCAATAGATTTTTAGTCCTGGGAAGATGAAAGGTTGATTTCTAAAGCATAAGATGATGACGAAACACTGATTTCTAAAGCATGTTGATGACAGGATGCTGATTTCTAAAGCATAAGATATAGACCTTTGAATGGATTATTTTCAAAAATCCACTCAAAGCTCGGGGGCTACACCCATTAGGTGCACCTTCGATGCACCCAATAGATTTTTAGTCCCAGGAAGACGAAAGGCTGATTTCTAAAGCATAAGATGATGACAAGACGCTGATTTCCAAAGCCAAGGTGAAGACCTTTGAGAGGATTATTTTTAAGAATCCACTCATAGCTCAGGAGCTACACCTAATGGGTGCACCTTCGATGCACCCATCGGAAGAATGGAAACCATGCCACATAACAAACCTACAAGCCGGACCTAGAATCTTTGGGGTGATTATTTCAAAATCAACTCAAAGATTGAGGGCTTGTGGGGGACAGATATCCCCCGGGTCCACTAGAAGGCAGGAAGGCCCCGCAAGAGGCTTTGGGCTAATTACCTCGCAAGACCATCGCTTCGTGGGCCGGGATAGAACTACTGGTGGAGTGGGCTAACATGAGAAAGAAGCAGACTCAGGCCCAAGCAACCCGTCAGACTCGAGCGCTATCCGTGGAGTCCACCCGACTTTCTCGCGTGCAGCGCCCTTGAGTATCAGGGCAGGTTAGAGATAAGTCGGCAAGATTGTAGGAAGATCAGTTCAGTCGGTTCACTATTATTTAGGGTATACATAATCATCACATACGCATGTAGTGCCCCACGGTCGAGTATATAAGGCCTAGGGGGTATCCCATCATTTTCATCGACCATCTACCTATCCATTAGCTTTTCTCCACCGTGGAGACTTCCCTTGTAACCTACCACATAAAGATCCACACCAGGAAGTAGGGTACTACGCCTCTCCAAGCGGCCCAAACCTACAGAAAATTGCTTGTCGTCTCTCATGCGTCCTGCACGAACAATTGAGTTACAGTCAACAATGCCGTCCTATCCAAAAGCACCGCAAGAGGTAACCTTGGGTGTGCGGTCAGACTCTAAACACCAACAGGGGTGGCTCTAGAGTGTTCCTTCTTCTTCTTGTCATCCTTGGCCATGAGACACTTGTGGCCGAAGTTGGGGAAGAGGAGGCCTTTTTTGACGGCGATATTGGCGGCGTCCTCGTTGGAGGATGAGTCGGAGGTGCTCTCATCGAAGTCCCATTCCCGGCATATGTGCGCATCGCCGCCCTTCTTCTTGTAGTACCTTTTCCTCTCCTTCTTCTTCCCCTTCTTGTCTTCATCCCTGTCACTTTCACTAGAAATTGAACATTTAGTGATAAAGTGACCGGACTTACCACACCGGTAGCACACCCTTTTGGAGCGGGGTTTGTAATCCTTCCCCCTCCTTTGTTTGAGGATTTGGCGGAAGCTCTTGATGATAGCACCATTTCTTCGTTGTCAAGCTTGGAGGCGTCGATTGGAAGCCTACTTGGTGTAGACTCCTCCTTCTCTTTCGTTGCTTTGAATGCAACGGGTTGCACCTCGGGTGTGGAGGTGGCGCCTTGCTCCAAGTTGACAATGTGTTTGGAGTCTTTGATCATAAGTTGAAAGCTCACAAACTTGCTAATAACTTCCTCAGGAGACATTAGTTTGTATCTAGGTTCCCCACGTATTAATTGAACTTGAGTAGGATTATGAAATACGAGGGATCTAAGAATAACCTTAACCATTTCATGGTCATCCCATTTGGTGCTCCCGAGGTTGCGCACTTGGTTCACCATGGTCTCGAGCCGGTTGTACATGGCTTGCGGCTCTTCCCCTTTGTTGAAGATGAATCGATCGAGTTCTCCCACGATCGTTTCGCGTTTGGTGATCTTGGTCACCTCGTCCCCTTTGTGCGCGGTTTTGAGGACGTCTCAAATTTGTTTGGCATTCTTCAACCCTTGCACCTTGTTATACTCCTCTCGACACAAGGAGGCGAGCAGTATAGACGTGGCTTGGGAGTTGAAGTGCCTAATTTGGGCGGCCTCGTCCGAGTCATAGTCGTCGTCCCCCACCTATGGTGCCTGCGCTCCAAATTCAACAATGTCCCATATGCTTTCGTGGAGTGAGGTTAGATGATGCCTCATTTTATCACTCCACATACAATAATCCTCACCATCAAAATATGGTGGTTTGCCTAAGGGAACGGAAAGTAAAAGAGCACGTTTTGAAATACGAGGATAGCATAGGGGCATCTTGTTAGAAATATGCCCTAGAGATAATCATAGAGATGAGCATATTTCTTTGTATCCATGATATATATATTGCTTAATTGAATATCCATGGAAGGCACCTTGTATTGATTAGCAATTATGTGAATTGTTTGTGAGATTCTTTACTTATATGGTTATTCTAAATGATGTCCCTAGTCAGAGTCGATGACTAGCACATGTATTAGTTGATGACTACATTTCACAAGTCATGAACATGGAGATGTTAAACTAATAATGTGGGCACATGTATGACATGAGGCTGGACTGACCCAACGTGAGATATTGTAATATAGTTCTCTTCTTGCAACATGAATACTGTATCCTTAGACCTGAGATTGTCGCATGTTCTCAAGATGTGAATTGACTTACTTAGGGACTATCAAACGCTATCCCGTAACTGGGTAGTTATAAAGGTAGTTTTGGGTTTGTCAGGAAGCATGCTGTGAGGCATGGTCAGTCAAGATGGAATTTGTCCCTCTCTTTGTGAGAGAGATATCTCTGGGCCCCTCGAGTGATTGGATCAAGAAATGCATGGCCGTGCTAGGGTTAAGAGTTAACCATTGAAAGGATTCCAATTCACAGTATCGAGAAAGAGAGGTCAGCTTAGAGCCAGACCAAATATCGTGAGACAAAGGGAACAACATGTACGTAATGTCGCAATGGTTCGTCTGATATGATCTTTACGTACACATAGGAGTTGACATGTCTTGCTAGAGGCCGCTGTCAATTATTGGGCCAAGTAAGAGTACTCGGGCTATGTCTATTTGTACGTGAACCTATAGGGTCACACACTTAAGGGGAAGGAAGCCTAATTCGGATTAGATCCGAAATTAGACTGGGCTTTAGGGTTAATGATGGGCCTCGGCGTCAGAAGCCCACCATAACGCCTATATAATGAGGGGCGGGGGCGTGGTTAAGAGATAACCTAATTCGCCACCGGCAAACCAGCAGCCACCGCTCGCCTCTCGCCCTCGCCAAGCCGCCGTCGCGAACCTAGCAGTTCGGTACGCGGCGCTTCCTCCCTGTACGTGTGGATACCTCGGAGGTGCTGCATCTGGAGCACTTGGACAAACCGTGCGAGGACGTGAAGGACGCCGGCGACTGCACGACACTGCTCGACGCGTTCGTCTACATCGAGACGTCTTCCGCTGCTCTGCGCGTCTAGTGGTAATTCCATGACCTATAACCGCAGTAGTTCTTGGTATTATGGGGTTGAAAATTTTGTTTTGCGCTAGTGTAGCATCCCCGTAATCCTACACATCTTACTATACTTCTTGAGCTCATGGCGCTTAGAAGTAGTGGACGACTCGTTGCCAGAGGTGGAGGGTGTCGAAGAGTCGGTCTCGTAGTAGACCACCTTCTTCATCATCATCTTCTTCTTGTCACCCCTCCTATGTGACTTGATGGAGGAAGAGGATTCCTCCTTGTACTTGTTGTCGGACTCCTTTGATAGAGTCCTCCCCGAGCTCGCGGGCTTGTCGCCGGTCACGATCTCCCTCTTGGCATGTTCTCCAGACATCACTTCGAGTTGGTTAGGCTCTAAATGAAGCACTGGCTCTGATACCAATTGAAAGTCGCCTAGAGGGGGTGAATAGGCGAAACTTGAAATTTATAACTTTAAACACACACTAAGGTCGGGGGTTAGCATTAGAATTAAATTCATGTTCAGAAGATAGTTCTCCTTGCGTGGAGTTGCTCAATCAATGCGTAGGTCATTTGGAAGCAAACTCAAATTTGTGTGAGCAAGGGAACGTTAGAGAGGGAAAAATAAATCAAACAAGAATCAAGGCGAGTGACATGATGATTTGTTTTACCGAGGTTCGGTTCCAAAGAACCTAGTCCTCGTTGAGGAGGTCACAAAGACTGGGTCTATTTCAACCCTTTCCCTCTCTCAAACGGTCACTTAGACCGAGTGAGCCTTTTCTTAATCTCACGGGTCACTAAGACCCTGCAAGGACAACCACACACTTAGGTGTCTCTTGCTTTGATTACAAATCTCTTGAGAATAAGAAGGGAAAAAGAAAAGGCCAAACCAAGCAACAAGAGCAACAAAAGAACACAAGTGATCCTCTCACAAGCCCTAATGCACTAGAGTTGATTTTGGGGCTTTAAGTGGATTGATTGCTTTGATTGTGTCTTGGAGTGTTGGGTTTTGCTCTTGTATTGAATGAGAAACTCAGAATGCTTGGATAGAAGTGAATGAGGTTGTTGGGGGGTATTTATAGCCTCCCAACCACTTCTAGCCATTGGCTGAATTCTGCTGGTGATGGGCGCACCGGACAGTCACTGTGCACTGTCCGGTGCACGCCACGTTAGCTCGTCCATTAGGGTTCTGAGCAGTTGACCGTTGGAGACGTTTGTCCTCTAGCTACATCGGACAGTCCGGTGCCCTATGACTTCTACGCTCTGACTTCTGACTTGCACTATAGCACACTGTTCCTCTACACAGAGAGCCGTTGCTCCGCTGGCTCACCGGACAGTCCAGTGAATTATAGCGGAGCGCGCCTCCATTTTCCCAAAAGTGGCTGGTTCAGAAGGGTGCCTAGCTGGTGCACCGGACAGTGTCTAGTGCACCATTTTCTAGCACACTCTAAGTCTTGCTCCATTTTTAATTGTGTCCCGCCCTAACTTGATTTCTTTCTTGGTTTTTGTTGAACCTTATGCACCTGAGATAGATCACATCTAGCCAAACTAGTTAGTCCATATGTTTGTGTTGGTCATCAACCACCAAAATTAATTATAGGAAATGGTTAACTCAATTTCCCTTTCAACAGTAAACAGTACCTGTCTGGTGCACCACTGGACTGTCCGGTGTGCCCATCGACAGCAAACTCAGCAACGGCTAGGAAGTGGTTGGAGGATATAAATACCCCCCAACCACCTTCTTCAATGGCATCCAAGTTTTTTGAACTTCACATTCATTGCAAGAGCAAAAGACTTCACTCCAAGGCACATTCCAAAGATCAAATCCTCTCCAAGCCTCCAAATCAATTCAATTGGTTAATAACTTGATAGACAATGTTTTGTGTTCTTTTGTTGCTTGGATTGCCTTTCTCCTCCTCATTCTTATTCATCTAAGTGTTTTATAAAGCTAGTAAGAGACACCTAAGTGTGTGGTGATCCTTGCGGGGTCTTAGTGACCCAAGTGATTGAGGAGAAGGCTCATCCGGTCTAAGTGATCGTTTGAGAGAGGGAAAGGGTTGGAATAGACCCGGCCTTTGTGGCCTCCTCAACGGAGACTATGTTCTTTGGAACCGAACCTCGGTAAAACAAATCACCGTGTTCACTTGTGTTGATTTCCATTTGATTTGTTTTCCCTCTTTCCTCTCTCTAAAGTTCCCTTGCTCATATTTATTTGAGTTTGCTCCCAAACGTTTTCCGCATTGATTGAGCAACTCTAAGCAATGAGAACAATTTTTCAAACTCTGATTTAATTCTAACGCAAACCCTAGCCTTAGTGTGAGTTTAAGTTTATAAATTTCAGGTTTCGCCTATTCACCCCCCTCTAGGCGACTTTCAAAAACCTATGCAAATAAACAATCTAGAATGTGCAAATTAGGTTTTATCTAAATGTTGTTACTGTTGGGGCCATGCTTCGTTGCGCCGAAGGTCTTACACGAAGAAGCAGCTTCGGCTGAAGTTGTTCCCAGGAGATGGCCGAAGGTTCCTTTTCATGGAGCTTCGGCATTACAAACCGACATAGAGATAGAATGACCTTTTTATCCATAGAGGTCTGAGTCAATGTTGTAAACTTTTGTAAGGGGCATAATTGTAATTCGTCACAGGCTGTGACCTGTGTCTATAAATAGATGAACAGTACCCCTGTACTGTTCACGCGAACCTGACATTTGCTTTCGCATCACACCTGTACTTTTGCTTTCCTCAGGACCGAAGGTACATTTGTAATTTGAAGTCATTTATATTCGTTCATGATAATAAAAATGGAGATGATTCTATGATAATATTTAAATGTTTATTTTATACCTCATGATTTGTATGAATACTTCGTCCCTTGTTATTATGCTCACGAAGGTACGTCCTTTGTAACCTTCGTCCGAAATTCTTTATATCCTGAAGGGATATAATGTTTTGGAGGACGAAGGACTTTAACACTTAACATTTTCTATGTTGCCTTGTTCTTAATTCTTAGCATTTGAGAACAAGCCCCCAACATTGGCGCCCACCTCCGGTGAACTCACTTCCACTTTTCTGAGCTGATGGCTTCGTTCAACAATCAAGCTGAAGCTGCTTCGGCTTCGAAGATGGTACTCCCGATAACAGGCGGTTCTTGCTCAGAGCCGGCTAACAAGAAGCAGAAGAACGAGGCTCAGAGAAGGGTGCAGCATGTTGGAGTGCAGGGACCCTTCATCAAGTCAAAATGGTCCCACATTCCAATTACTTTCTCTCAGGAAGACCTTCAGCTTAAGGATTATCCTCACAATGATGCCATGGTTATCTCTTGCGTGATCAAAGGATTTCTGGTCCACAATGTCTTAGTTGATACAGGCAGTGCAGCTGATATTATATTTGCTAAAGCCTTCAGACAAATGCAAGAGCCCGAAGACAAGATTCATGATGCTACGCACCCTCTTTGTGGCTTCGGAGGGCGGCAGATTGTAGCACTTGGGAAGATTACCATGCCGGTAACCTTCGGATTTGTTAACAACACAAGGACTGAGCAAATTGTGTTTGATATTGTTGACATGGAGTATCCTTACAATGCTATCATTGGTCGCGGTACTCTTAATGCCTTCGAAGCAATTCTTCACCCAGCTTATCTCTGCATGAAGATACCTTCGGACCAAGGGCCTATTGTTATTCATGGAAGCCAGGAAGCTGCTAGAAGGGCCGAAGGAAGCTGGACTGACTCCAAAGCAATCCATAACATAGATGGAGCTGAAGCTTGTGAACAGTACAAATTCAGAAGGGAGAAAGCAGCTTCAGCAGATCAGCCGAAGCCCATGCTATTGTGTGAGGACATAGCAGAGCAGAAGGTGCTGTTGGGCTCGCAATTATCTGAAGACCAGGAGAAAACCTTGATAAGGTTTTTATTCAACAACAAAGATGTTTTTGCATGGTCAGCTAATGATCTCTGTGGAGTAAATCGGGATGTTATTGAACATTCGCTCAATGTTGACCCATCCTTCAGACCCCGAAAGCAGAGGCTTCGGAAGATGTCGGATGACAAGGCCGAAGGGGCTCGCAATGAAGTAAAAAGACTCCTCAGTGCAGGAGTTATCAGAGAAGTAAAGTATCCAGAGTGGCTAGCTAACACTGTTATGGTGAAGAAGGCCAATGGCAAGTGGAGAATGTGTATCGATTTCACAGATCTCAACAAGGCTTGTCCGAAGGATGAATTCCCGCTGCCAAGGATAGACTCTTTAGTCGATGCAGCAGCTTGTTCAGAGCTCATGAGTCTCCTGGACTGCTACTCAGGCTATCATCAAATCTGGATGAAGAAGGAAGATGAGCCGAAGACTAGCTTCATAACCCCAAGTGGCACATATTGCTATCTTCGGATGCCTGAGGGGCTCAAAAATGCTGGAGGAAGTTTCAGCAGAATGACAGCGAAGGTCCTCCAGTCTCAGATAGGCAGAAATGTGTTGACTTATGTCGATGACATCATTGTAAAAAGCACGAAGCAGGAAAATCATATTGCTGATCTGCAGGAGACCTTCGCCAGTTTCAGACAAGCTGGTCTGAAGCTGAATCCAGAAAAATGTGTCTTCGGAGTAAAGAAGGGGAAATTTCTTGGATGCTTGGTTTCAACAAAGGGAATCGAAGCTAATCCAAATAAAATCGAAGCTATACTTCGAATGGAGCCACCAACCACAAGAAAGGGGGCCCAAAGATTGACAGGAAGGCTGGCATCTCTCAACAGATTTATATCCAGATCAGCAGAAAGAAATTTACCATTCTTCGAGGTGCTGAAGTCAGCTGAAGTCTTTCAATGGGGACCAAGTCAACAAAAAGCCTTCGAAGAGCTGAAGCAATATTTGATAGATCTAACAACATTAACTCTGCCAACACCAGGGGCTCCTCTGTTGTTATATGTGGCAGCTTCGCACTCAGCAGTAAGTGCGGCACTTGTCCAGGAGAAGCTTGTTGGCCAAGTCAAGAAGCAAGTTCCAGTGTATTTTGTATCTGAAGTCCTTAGTGTATCAAAGAAAAATTATACAGAGCTGGAGAAGGTATTGTATGCCGTTTTAATGGCATCCAGGAAGCTTCGGCATTATTTTCAGGCATACAACATTATTGTTCCTTCTTCGCAGCCGTTGAAGGATATCATGAGAAATAGAGAAGCTACTGGACGGATTGGAAAATGGGCTGCAGAGCTCAATGAATTTTATATTGATTATGTGCATAGATCTTCGATCCAGTCTCAAGCATTGGCAGATTTCATTGCCGACTGAACGCCAGGGGCTCAGGATGAAGAAGCAAATAAAGATGCCGAAGTGTGGACAGTGTTTTGTGATGGCTCTTGGGGAACCTTCGGAGCAGGTGCAGCCGCTGTGTTGGTTTCACCATCCAAGGTTAAAACTTGTTATGCAGCAAGACTTGATTTCAGCTGTACGAACAATATTACTGAGTACGAAGCCCTGCTCCTGGGCCTTCGGAAATTAAAGGCAATGGGAATCAGAAGGGCGATTCTTAAAACTGATTCCCAGGTCGTTTCGGGTCATATTGACAAAAGTTGCAAGGCTAAAGATCCGAAGCTTGAAAAATATATAGACACGGTCCGAAGGATCGAAGCCTCTTTCGAAGGATTTTCTGTCAAGAATATCCCTCGAGGGCAAAATGAGCATGCTGATTTGCTAGCCAAGTCTGCAGCACAGGGGCTGCCGTTACCTTCGGATGTGTTCTTCGAAACAATAAAGGCACCTTCAGTGGAGCTTATCGAAAGAGCAGTCCTCAACATATCTCCTGTTTACAGCGAAGATTGGAGAACTGAAATCATCTCTTACCTTCAGGGTAACTTCCTATCAGATGACGAAGCTTATAATAAAAGGATAGAGGCAAGAGCTCGTCCGTATGTCATGATAGAAGGGGAGTTATACAAACATGGAGTTTGCGCTCCGCTGCTCAAGTGCTTATCTAGAACCGAAGGTATAGAGTTGATGAAAGAAATACATGCAGGCCTGTGTGGATCCCACATTGGATCTAGGCCGTTACTTGGAAAAGTCTTCCGCCAAGGGTTTTATTGGCCGAAGGCAGCTTCGGATGCAGCGGAGTTAGTTCAAAAGTGCGAAGGTTGTCAGAAATGTGCAAGAGATCAAAAGCAACCTTCGTCTTTGACACAGCTGATACAACCCATCTGGCCATTGCAAAGGTGGGGCCTTGACTTGTTGGGTCCATTACCACCGGCCCAAGGGAATCTAAAATATGTCATAGTGGCTGTGGAGTATTTTTCTAAATGGATTGAGGCGAAGCCATTAGCCACAATAACTTCGGCCACTGTCCAAAAGTTTTTTTGGCAGAATATTGTCTGTCGCCTCGGGGTACCGAAGGCCATCACTGTAGATAATGGAACACAATTCGACTCCGAAGCTTTCAGAAATTTCTGTGATCAAATTGGTACGAAGATCCATTTTGCATCAGTCAGGCATCCTGAGTCAAATGGGCTCGTTGAAAGGGCCAACGACATTATAATGATAGGAATAATGAAGTTAATCTTCAATCAACCTAGGGGAAAGTGGCCAGATCAGTTAACCAAAGTGGTGTGGAGCCACAATACAACAACATCAAGATCTACAGGCTTTACTCCATTCAAATTATTATTCGGCGACGAAGCAGTAACTCCGGAAGAAGCAAAAGCTGGATCAATAAGAGTAGTAGCTTCGGCAGAATCAGGTCCCGAAGATGCTTGCCTTGTGGAAAAAGATGCCTTAGAGGGAATCAGGCTTCAGGCCGTGGAGAATATCAATAAATACCAAGCTGAAACAGTCAAGTGGCGAGATAGAAAGGTCCGGTTAAAAATATTGAGCCGGGACACTTGGTGCCTCGGAGAGTAGCCAACCCAGATACAGTGGGCAAGCTACAGTTGAAATGGGAAGGACCTTTCTTAGTAGTATCTTCGTCAAGGCCTGGTTCGTACAGATTGAAGGACATGGATGGCAACGAAATTCCAAGATCTTGGAATGCGGATGAGCTTCGGCGATATTATGTATAACTTGATGTAACTTTTTATGTTTTTTCTTTTCTTTTTCATGGCACCCTTTTCCTTTCTAAAGGGGGAGAAAGGTTTTTAATGGGGCCATCATGTGTAATTTCCTTTTTAGTCTTATAAGAGCAAAATCCCCCAAAAAATGTAAATGTAAAAACTGAGAACGCACCATCGAGTGCCGAAACTGAAAAAGCGAAGAAGCTGCAAAGACGTCCCTAAGGGGATGCAGAGCTCACAGCGAAAAGTCAACGCTGATTCCGCCGAAAGTAAAAGGCGAAGAAGCTCCAAAGACGTCCCTAAGGGGATGCAGAGCTTACAGCGAAAAGTCAACGCTGATACCGCCTAAGTAAAAGGCGAAGAAGCTCCAAAGACGTTCCTAAGGGAATGCAGAGCTGATGTGTGGTTATTTCTAAGGAAATAATGGCTGAGAGTGTGGCTTCGGATACATGTTTTGGACATTCATTCGCACATTACATTACATCATAGCATTTGCATTCATAAGCATTCATTCATAGCATTTGCGTTCCTAAGTGGTTGTTTCGGCAAAAAGAAAAAGCGGTCTTTTATGCTTCGTTGTGTACGAAAAGAAGGGAAGGTGTTTTTTCGCCTTCGGCTCAAAATACTAATTTCGTCCACATCAAAGCGCCTCAATAGAAGGGTAATAATATATTACAAGGTATGTACAAAGTTCATTGAGAACAGTTTAATTATATTTACAAAAGTTGTTACAAAAGTCTCCTGAGTTTTTTCTATAGTATACTCCTACTGATCTTCACTGAGCTTCAGCTTCGGCGATATATATTAAGCATCATCTTCAGCTTCGTCATCCTACATGAATCGAGGTATCGCGAGTAAAAATCAAGTGTGAAGGAGAAGGTAAGTACAAAGTATGATTTCTTACTGGTTCAAGATGACTTCGAGCTTCGTCTCCAGCCTTCTCTCGCCCGCCTTTTGTCCATATCATTTTTATAAATCTATTTGAGATGCTTCGGGCGAGGTCAGGAATGTCGTCTAGAATAGATGGAGACAGAGCGAAATTAGGCCTGTTGATGATTTTTCCATGCTCGCAGCCGGCCTTCAGGAACGCTGCAACGGTACCCCGAGAAGCTACCCAGGCACAGAAGTCACCGTGCCCGGCTATAACTTCGTCAAGCTCTTCAATTTCAGCTTCAATATGATCGAAGGTTTTTGGCAAATTTTCAGCTGAAGGGTTGAACTTCCCACTGCTGGCTCCAACTGAGTAAAAGATCTTTTTTAATTGTTCAATACAGTTGTTGCTAAATTTCAAACATTTGTCTTGAAGTCTTGTTAATAATTTCTTCAAATCTGAGCTGGTTTGGACTTCGGCCTCAAGTTTTGAATTAAGCTCTAGCTTCTCTTGTTCAAATTGTTTTGATTGCCAGATAAGCTTCGAATTCAATTCTGATACTTTAGCTTCAGTCTCTGCCAGCAAGCCTTCAGTTGTTTGGAGTTCAAAGTCTTTCTTCTCAATAATGGCTGACTGCTCTTTTATCTTGCTCTCTAGATTTTCAATTATAGCTTCGTGTTTCTTATCGTCTAGATCTTGTTGCATCTTCAGAGCTTTGCTCAGTAGCATGCTCTGCACAGAAACAACTTTCATTAGTAACATTTTCATTATTAAAAGCAATAAAAGCCAGAGAAAAAGGTTGTTTACCTTGAAATTGGAATAAAATAAGCTGTCGACGATATGTTGTCGTCGGTAGCGGCTGATATCTGTTTCTAGCTTCGGAAAACCGATACTCTTTGATAGAGTACCGATGACCTTAGCCCCAGCTTGATCACGAATGCAGCCCAATTTTTCATCATCAATGCCTCCAAATAGAAGAGCTCCTGGCTTGTATCCGCAAGATTTGGCATATTCCTTAAGCTCTTCTATTTCGGCCTTCGACAGTTTTTGCCCAACTAAATTTTGAAATGTGTAGGCTTCGTCGTCCGAAGTGTCTTCGGCTATTTCTTTCCCCTTCCCAGGCACTGTGGCCATGGTTTCTTCAGCAGCGGTGGCAGCTTCTTCTGCAGCCATGTCTATCAAAATTTTGTTGATGTCCTCAATGGTAGTTTCTAAGTTCACATCTTCGGCTGTAGCGGCTTCGGTAGCCGCGACCTCCGAAGGTGCGACTTCGACGTTTGTTGTGCCCTCAACAGCTGACGTTTTCTGAATTGACGCCCTCGGTGGCGTCTTGTCGATAACTTCAGTCACTGCAATAATTCTTTGTCTTTTTGTTTTTGTTATCTTCTTCGATTTTTCGGGTTCCTCCACCTTTCGAAAAAGCTTCGTCAGTTGAGGCCTTAATGGACTTAGCTTCGTGGGCAGGGTTTCAGTCATTACCTTTAAGATTTCCTCCACGTCGCCGGTAGAAGGTGGTGCGGGGGTCCCCTCTTCATCGGATAATTTTCGCTTTGGAGTTGATATTTTTCTCTTCTTGGGAATTTTCTTCTCTTTTGGTGGTTCTTCTTCATCCTTGTTCAAAGTTTCGGCCACTCTTTTCCTTTTTTGGCCCTCAGCACCCTTGTTCAGCCGTTCATAGTCAGGGTACTCGAAGCCCAGGGCATCAAGCACTCGGTTCAGCCTTCGCTTCGGACGGGTGCCGAAGGCCGCGGTCATCAGTTGATCTTCTTTTTTTGAATAATTCCCAAGAATTTCATTGCACATCACCTCAACTGTGTCCAGCCACTCTTGGCAAGGCTTTTTAAAGTATTTCTTGAATTTGAAATGGTAAGGAAGCCGGACAAGTTCCCCCTTCTTCTTCTCCCCCTCTAGCTTTGGCATTTCCCATTCTTTTAGGGTAGGGAAGACTCTGAACACCAAGAATTCTTGAACCAGATCCCTGGTACCGATATGCTCTGAAATAATTTCAAATTCACCCAGTGCAGCCCAGGTGGGACCTTCCAATGTCATGTGGCATCGCGGCCTTGTTTCTCCGAAGATTAATTCAAGTGGGCTTTGTACCAACTTTTCTTCGTCTTCGTCAACTTTCACATAAAACCACTCAGATTTCCAGCCTGCCGGCCACTTGCTTCGGTAGCTGATAACAGGGAACTTTGTTGTTTTCCGGTAGGCGAAATTGTAGCAACCGAAGTTATCATGTAATCCATCTTTTCTGGCCTTCGTTTGGTAATGTAACTCATGAACTCGACAGAAACTGTCGGCAAACGGTTCCACAGCTTGGCTTCGGAGGGCCCAGATATAAACATTAAGCCTAACGATAGCGTTAGGAGTCAATTGATGAAAGTAAATACCAAACTTTTTCAATACATCTGCAATAATTCCATGAAGAGGGAATCTCAGCCCAGCCTTTAAAAAGCTCTTGAAAATGACAATCTCGTCCTTCTCTGGCTTCGGGGTAGTTTCTTCTCCCCCGAAGCGAAGTAGCTTCTTCTGATTTTCACTAAAATAACCTGCTTTCACCATCTTGGAAAGATCAACCTTTGAAACAGTTGATTTCCCGAAGTCCAAGTGACTGGGCTTGCTGGGCATGGCAATGCGATAGTCATCTTCGGGATCAGTTTCTGCAATGTTCTCCTCTTCTCCTTTGGCAGTTGTCGGGTCTGCTTCAGCAGCGGGCATTTCTTCCGCAGTCACCAGTCCGGAACGCTGCATTGCTTCGGAGATGGGCACAGTCCCTGAACCTTCAGCTTCGTCTCCTTCACGTTCAACTCTGGCAGTAGATCGCACTCTGGCCATTTGATTCTGAGTTTGGGGAAGTTAAACACTTTTTTCTTTTTCCTTTTCTCCCGAAGCCTTTCTTTCTGACGAAGCAGACTTCGAGATGGACCTTCGTTCGATTCTGAGAATCAAGCTTCGGCTATAGTTAAAAATTTTTGCAGCAAAACAGTGCAAATAGCAATGAATGCTGTGGTAACTTCACACCTACTCGTCTGTTTATATAGTGCTGCAGGTAAGAAGGCGAAGCGGCAGGATTTTTACACCAGGCGGGCAGTCACTTGTACTCGCTGCGTAGTGGACCGCAAAGATCAAACAGTAACTCTACAAGGTGGGACCGACACGAGCTCGGGAATTGAATCGTTTCTCGGCAACGAGCTCAGGGAAGGTGTTTTTTTGGACCTTCGGCTTCCCGAAGCTTAAGAGGCATTTTTCACGGATCAAGCTCGTTACGAAAAACGATCTAGCACCGCGAAAGGGGCTACTGTTGGGGCCATGCTTCGTTGCGCCGAAGGTCTTACACGAAGAAGCAGCTTCGGCTGAAGTTGTTCCCAGGAGATGGCCGAAGGTTCCTTTTCATGGAGCTTCGGCATTACAAACCGACATAGAGATAGAATGACCTTTTTATCCATAGAGGTCTGAGTCAATGTTGTAAACTTTTGTAAGGGGCATAATTGTAATTCGTCACAGGCTGTGACCTGTGTCTATAAATAGATGAACAGTACCCCTGTACTGTTCACGCGAACCTGACATTTGCTTTCGCATCACACCTGTACTTTTGCTTTCCTCAGGACCGAAGGTACATTTGTAATTTGAAGTCATTTATATTCGTTCATGATAATAAAAATGGAGATGATTCTATGATAATATTTAAATGTTTATTTTATACCTCATGATTTGTATGAATACTTTGTCCCTTGTTATTATGCTCACGAAGGTACGTCCTTCGTAACCTTCGTCCGAAATTCTTTATATCCTGAAGGGATATAATGTTTTGGAGGACGAAGGACTTTAACACTTAACATTTTCTATGTTGCCTTGTTCTTAATTCTTAGCATTTGAGAACAAGCCCCCAACAGTTATCTCTACTGCAAAGCCTAAGTTTCAATCCTAAATAATCTAACTAGAAAGGTGAGATTGAAACTTAAATACTTAATATAAACACGGAAGGTAAAGAGCAAGGTAGAGATGCAAACTAGCGTGGATGACATCGGTATTTTTACCGAGCTATCCGGAACCACGCAAGGTTCCGACTAATCCTCGTTGGTGCCCCTACGCAAAGGGTAGCCCATGCGAGGGCCAAGTACCTCGGTCGAGTAACTCTATAGAGAGTCGCGGGCCTTCTCCACGCGCAAGTGGTGCTCCGCTTCCGGCTCCTCTTGGACACTCCCCACCGTCTGCACTATCGAGCTTTCGGCCGAAACGCCACGGGCCTCGTTCCTTCCGATACACGGTGGCGACCGTGACACAAACTCGGTTGTCACAGTTTCGCAAACTCTCGCCCCACTTGGTGCAATTACAACGACTCATGCAAGAGCCGAGGGGTCGTGTGGTTTTTCTATACTCACTCAACTAACTAGGATTCACCTAGAGTAAGCGCATAAGCGATCTAACTAACCTAAGCACTTCGCAAAGCATCTACGCAAATCACCTAGTGATTCTATTAAGCACTTGGGTGTATGAGCATCTGGAAATGTCTACAATATGTCTTGGTATGTTGCTTGGTCTCCCACCCCTTCAAATGGCCGGTTGGTGGGGTATTTATAACCTTCCCCACAATTCTAGCCGTTGGATAGAAAGATGACTGCTCTGTTGTTGGGCACATCAGACAGTTCGGTGCACACCAGACATGTCTGGTGCTTTGGCCACATCAGTCGACCGTTGAGGTCTGTAGCAGTCAACCGTTAGATCCGATCATTGCCCAGACTGTTCGGTGACACACCGGATAGTCCGGTGCTATAGCCCTGAGAGCCCTAGTTGCGGGCTCTCTGCGCAGACTGTCCGGTCACACACTAGACAGTCCGGTGTACACCAGACAGGTACTGTTCACTATCTGGTGCACACCAGACAGGTATTGTTCACTTTCCGATGTGTCACCAGAGCGTTGGCTGACTGTCCACTTGGATTTTTTTGTTGTTTACTTGGGCTTCTTTCAATCTTGAGTCTTGGACTTGGATCTTTTAGGTCTTTTTTCGAGGTGTTGCCTCCTCAGAGTCTTAGTCTAATCCTTTTCGCATCCTGTGAACTACAAATACAAACACTAGAAAACACATTAGTACACAAGGTTATATTGATCATCAAACACCAAAATCACTTGGCCAAATTTACAGGGTCCATTTTCCTTACAACGGGAAATGGCGATGAGCAGGGAGCAGTAGGGCGGACTCCTACGAGGTGTAGCAGAGG
This sequence comes from Zea luxurians, assembly GCA_029449295.1. Taxonomy (NCBI): domain Eukaryota; kingdom Viridiplantae; phylum Streptophyta; class Magnoliopsida; order Poales; family Poaceae; genus Zea; species Zea luxurians. The sequence continues at coordinate 441,056 of JAOPSE010000227.1, read as the reverse complement.
CTCAACGAGATGCTCCGGACATGGCACGGGAACCAGCGAGGTGGCAAGCGAGTGCCAAACGACGACGAGGGCGATAGCTCCGAGGAACCGTGAGGATGGCGCGGTGTATGAGAATCCACGAGCTCTAATGATGTCGACGAGCGGGTGCAGCAACAGGAAGCAGTAGCAGCACTGCACGGCGAATAGGGCTCGGGAGACCGGCAAGCTGCGTCAACGACGGTGAGTGGCAGCACGACTGTGCGCGGGTAGAAGGGGATGGTGGGGTAGATGTGCGGCGTCGATTGTCGGCACGGTGGGGCTGAGAGCAGGGGTGAGAAGCTATAAGTGAGGAGGGACACTCGATGGCGTGGTCACCAACGGCGAGGAACGACCGGGAAACAGCACTCTAGCAAGCCACCACGATAGCGTGCACAGCTGCTACTCACGAACAGGAGGCTGAGGGCACGGAGAACGAAAGGAGATGATGTGGACTGGTTCCACGAGGCTGAGATAGTAAGGCTGTCTCCAACAAGAGACTGTAAAGCTCCCTGTACTCTAAATATAGAGGATCTAGACGTCCGGTATAGCTCCAACAACAACCGCTAAAACCTACGCTAAAATATAGCACGCGTTCCTCGTCCGCTAAATTTGGAGTATGGGTGATCGTGCGCTATCAACTGTTCGCTCGTGCGCTCTGTCAGTCTTCCGTTCTCTCCCGCGCTCCCTCGAAGCTTCTAGCTGGGCGCCGCTAACCTCCATCGCCCGGCACAACCACATCCGGCGATGTTTGTAGCGTTGAGCTAGCGGTGGCACACTGGCCGCGGGCATAGAGCTGGGATGGACAGCGGCCACCACGGGAGCACACGAGAGCATGGTCAACGGCGACCATGTGCTCAGGTACCGTTGACGACAAGTATGGTGGTGGTGGGGAGGCCCAGACATTAGCCTCGATCTTGACTAGCGAGCTCTAGCCTTGCGGGATGGAACGATGGGAGGGGGTGCCATGCCGCTGGAGATTGGAGGCTACACGAAGCAAGAGGAAGAAGAGGAATAGACAACAAACTGTTTCCTGTATTTGGGTTGTATTTTGGTTTGCTATGTAGTCGAGATATTTGGAAGTCTTGTTTTTTAAAGAAATTATTTTTGTGTACATAACACACAATTTGCAAATTGTAAATGAATATTAAAAAATCAGTGATTACAAAAATATTTGTATGTGTGCCATAATTTATAATCTGTGTAATTTGACCCGGTTAAAAAAATGGTGCAACCATTTTTGTTAATATGATGGGTGAAATATGAAGAATAAGATATAGAGGATGAAATTTAGAGAACGTTGCTGGAGATGATGAAGATATAGAGAACATAATCTTTTAGAGTGTGATATAAAGGATAGAGAATATTCATTTAGATGACGTTGCTGGAGATAATCTAAGATTAAAGAGCGAGGGGAGGAGTAACGACGTTGGGCAGGTGAAGGAAATGGGCGGCCACCATTTATGGCCGAAGTAGAGACCGTCGGCACTAGTGGAAGAAGAAGAGGTACGAGCGCACAGGAAACGGACGCGAGTAGGAGAGTCGACAACGCTGGACGGGGCAGGCAGGGGAAACGTGGCGGCTGCCTGGCTTCGTGAATCAGACATGGCGGCGTCGGCTCTGCTTTGCGTGCGAACGGAAGGAGCAGGAGAGAAATAGTGGTCGTGGGACCTATCTGCATTGAAGTAAGAGAGAGAATAGGGGTGCCGGATGGGGTAGTATTATAGATAGCCAATAAGCATGAGGCTCGCGAGCCCAGCACGAAGCCCGCTGTTTGGGCCCGGCCGAACTCGATACGGCCCGGTTCTATGCGGGCCCGGCCCGGCCCGGCACGAATAAGCGGGCCGAGCTCGGACTGAAAACTAGGCATGGTGGGCTAGCCCGGCACGACCCATTTACCTCTAAGCTCGTTAAGCTCACTTTTTTGCACTAAAACATGCTTACCGGCTCGCTTAGACTGCTTTTCGGCCCGCTTTCTTCGTGCTAAACGGGGCGGCGGCCCGCTGCGAGCGGGCTCGGACAGGAAATCGAGCCCGCAGGTTTAGACGGCCCAGTCCGGTTTTTTAAAAGTGCTAAACGGGCCGGGCCCGGGCCGGGCCAGGTGGCCCGTTTGGCCATCTCTAGGTAGCATGCAGGTTACGAGCTAGTTGGTTTTTTATATTTTTTTCTTTTCCAATTTGTTCTCAGTCTTTTTTATTAAAAAACTCATAATATGTTTATATATATAAGTATAATCAAAAACTATGATTAATTCAAAAATATTATTAACAAATTAAAATATATACTTTAAAAAAATATTAAACATCTTATTGTATTTTATGAAAAGATTTTACACCAACAAATACATTTACATATATATATATATTTCTAAAAATAAAATGAATTTAAGAATATTATTAACACTTCAAAATACTTATTTTTATAGAAAGCATTATTTTAAGATTTTGCTTTGCCAACGAGAGTTTTTGAGAAAATTAAATCCAAAAATTAGATTCAAACAAAAGATATGCTTCAACATGAATGTATCAAACACTTGATTACTACACAAGAAATGGTTTAATTTATTGTATTACTATTTTATTATTTTGAAATAATAACTCTTTTCCTTTCCATTGGGAATTTAATAAATTAATCTGGGTTTGCTTTTAATTGATGGGTTTAGGTTGTTACAAACACCTAGATCAACTACTTCTAGGTAACAAGCCATTTTAGCACTATAGTATGGGAAGTTAGTGCGTTCGAATTGTGGTGGCATATGGGTATTGAAAGGAAAATGTGCCCTTAGACAATTTCTATAAATGTTTTGGTGATTAGATGCTCAACACATATTGATTTTAAAGATGACGTACAAAGCAAGAATCAAGGTATGACTCTAGCCTTAGTGAATTGTTTTTTGTACTAACATATTATTCTAAGTGCTAGGAACCTTGATAAATGAACTAAGATTGGATTGAAGACGGTTGGCCAAAACCAGCCAGGATGCACCAGCCTGCGGTGCACCGGAATGTCCGGTGTGCACCGGACAGTGTCCGGTGCCCAGGCTGGCATGGCGACGAACTCGTCGCTCTCGGGAATTCGCTGAGGGCGCTATGGCTAAAATTCATCGGACTCTCCAGTGGTGCACCGGACTGTCCTGTGAGCCAACAGCGCCCGCGCCAATGGTCGGCAGCGCGATCAGCAGGCGACACGTGGCCAGGGCTAACGGTCACTTGGTCGCACTGGACTGTCTGGTGTGCCAAGTGGACCGAGGGCTTAACGGCCGGCTTCGCCAGAAAAGGAAAGAGATTGGGCACTGTTCATGTCCGGTGGTGCACCGAACTGTCTGGTGTGCTAACCGGCAGAAGGCAAGAATTACCTTCTAAATGGAATTCCAACGGCTCCTAACTGCCTTGGGGCTATAAAAGGGACCCCTAGGTGCATGGAGCAGAACACCAAGCCTCTATTGAACATACTAAGACGCCTAGACTCCGCAAACTCGCATCTGGATCATCGCGATTGAGATTTGAGCACTTTATGAGCTGTAGACTTTGTTGCGCTGTTTTTGTGTGCTCTCTTCTTGACTTGTGTGCGTGGGATTGTTGTGACTCTAGCTCTTGCGTGTGTTTCCTTCCCTCCCTTGCTCTTGTGCTTTTGTTGTGATCAACATTGTAAGGGTGAGAGGCTCCAACTTGTGGAGATTCCTCACAAACGGGAAACAACTATGAGGAAGAAAACCGTGGTATTCAAGTGGATCATTGGATCACTTGAAAGGGGTTGAGTGCAACCCTTGACCATTGGGATGCCACAACATGGAAGTAGGCAAGTGTTATACTTGGCCGAACCATGGGATAAAATCACCGTGTCTCTTGTGTCCTCTTTATTGTGATTGGTTTCTTCTCTAAAGTTCTCGCTCAATCACTTGTGCTATTGTTCCAAAGTTCAATACTCATTCTAAAGGAACAATCAAGTGAAGAGTTCTTGTTATAGCAACTTGGTTTTATTCTTACTAACATTTCATAACCAAGATTGGGCTATTTAGTGTTTGTTTTTACAAGATCACCTATTCACCCCCTCTCTAGGTGCTCTCAATTGGTATCAGAGCCGTACTCTTCATTCAGGGACTAATCGCCCGAAGAGATGGATCCTAAGGGCAAGGGGATGGTGATCAACGACAAGGAAAAGGAGACCCTCTTCATCAACGAGCCAAGAGATGACAAGCCCACTGACTCAGACTTGAGTCACAAAAAGAGGGATGGAAAGAAGAAAAGGCGCATAAAGAAGATCATCTACTACGACAGCGACGCCTCCTCTTCTTCACCATGGGATGACGACGACGAAGACTCTTCGTCGAAAAAGAAACGGTTAATCGAAACTACTCTTTTGATTATTCTCGCATCCCTTACAATTCGAATGCCCATTTACTCTCCATTCCACTTGGAAAACCCCCACACTTTGATGGAGAGGACTATTCATTTTGGAGTCACAAAATGTGTAGTCACTTATTTTTCCCTCCATCCTAGTATTTGGTAAATTGTTGAAAATAGAATGCATTTCGATAGTACTGATAATCCTGTATTTATCAATGTGCAAATACATAAAAATGCCCAAGCCACTACTGTTTTGCTAGCATCTATATGCAGGGATGAATATTACAAAGTCAGCGGCTTGGATAATGCCAAGCAAATATGGGATACCCTTAAGATCTCTCACAAGGATAATGATGCCACCATGATCACCAAGATGGAACTGGTGGAAGGCGAACTAGGGAGATTCGCCATGATAAGGGGAGAGGAGCCAACACAACCTACAACAGGCTCAAGACCCTTGTCAACAAGATTCGAAGCTATGGAAGTACAAGATGGACGGATCATGACGTCGTCCGACTCATGCTAAGGTCATTTACTGTTATTGATCCTCATCTTGTGAATCTTATTCATGAGAATCCCAGTTACACCAAGATGACGCCCGAGGAAATTCTCAAAAAATTCATGAGCGGGCGCATGATAGTGAAAGAAGCAAGGTATGTGGACGATGCCTTAAATGGACCACTTCCTGTCTACGAGCCACAACCCGTTGCTCTCAAAGCAACCAACAGCAAGGAGGCGCTACCTAGCAAGGTAGCACAAGTGGAGGCTGCTGGGCTCAACGAGGACGAAATGACACTCATCATCAAGCGCTTCAAGACTGCCTTGAAGGGACACAAGGAGTATCCGAACAAGAACAAATCAAGGGGAAAGCGCTCCTGCTTCAAGTGCGGTAAGTCTAATCATTTTATAGCACAATGCTCCGATAATGACAATGACCAGGCACAAGAGAAGAAAGGGAAGAAAGAAAGAAAGAAGAACTACAAGAAGGCGAAGGGCGAGGCGCACATTGGAAAGGGGTGGGACTCCGACTGTTCTTCATCCGACTTTGATGATGAAGGACTAGCTGCCTCAGCCTTCGACAAATCTTCTCTCTTCCCCAACGAACGACACACATGCCTCATGGCTAAGGAGAAGAAGGTACATACACGAGATACACCTAAGTACACTTCTTTCAGTGATGAGGAATCTTCTGATGATGATGAGATAGATTATAGTGATCTTTTTAAAGGATTAGATAGATCTAAAGTAGATAAAATAAATGAATTAATTGATGCTCTTAACGAAAAAGATAGACTTCTAGAAAAGCAAGAAGATATACTCTATGAGGAACATGATAAGTTTATTAGTGTTCAAAAATCTCTTGCTCTAGAAATTAAGAAGAATGAACTGTTGTCTTCTGAATTGTCTACCTATCATGATTCTATTTCTAGTCTAAAGAATTTGAATGTTGATTTAAATACTAAGCTAGAAAAACTTAATGTGGCTAGATCATGTGTAGAGCTTGTTGTAGTCTGCGATAGATGTAAAGATGTTAATATTGATGCTTGCAATGAACATGTTTCTACTATTGTTAAGTTAAACAATGATGTTGCAAGTCTTAACACTCAACTTAAGACTTGCAAAGATAATTATGAGAAACTAAAATTTGCTAGGGATGCCTACACCGTTGGTAGACACCCCTCTATTAAGGATGGACTTGGTTTCCAAAAAAAACCAAGAACATAACAAGTCAAAGAACTTCCAGTCTCAACAAGGAGAAAGGGAAGGCTCCTATGGCTAGTAGCTCTTACTCTTCACATGACCAAAAGAACTATGCTTATCTTTATGCTCATGTCAAGAACATTTCCAATATTTCTCATCATGATAGGTGTTATAATCATGCTGCATTACCTACTTATCATGATTCACATGCCATGTTTGCGTCTAACTCCTCATATGCTCATGGTAGAAATAGGCCTAAGCGTCATCATGCTGTTTCTCATGCGCCTAGGAAAGTATCTGAAAGTCACCTAGAGTGGGGGGGGTGAATAGGTGAAACCTGAAATTTATAACTTTAAACACACACTACAAGTCGGGGTTATCATTAGAATTAAATTCAAGTCTAGAGAGATGGAAAACAAATCAACTAAGAAATAAGACAAGTGAACATGATGATTTGTTTTACCGAGGTTCGGTTCCAAAGAACCTAGTCCCCGTTGAGGAGGCCACAAAGACTGGGTCTATTTCAACCCTTTCCCTCTCTCCAACGGTCACTTAGACCGAGTGGGCCTTCTTCCTTAATCTCATAGGTCACTTAGACCCCGCAAGGACCACCACACACTTGGTGTCTCTTGCCTCGCTTACAAAGCACTTGAGAATAAGAATGAGAAAAGAAAAAGGCCAAACCAAGCAACAAGAGCAACAAAAGAACACAAAACACCCCCTCTCAAGTCCCTAATGGAATTGAGTTGATTTGGTGGCTTGGAGAGGATTTGATCTATTTGATGTGTCTTAGAGTGGAGTCTTTTGCTCTTGTATTGAATGCAATGTTCAGAATGCTTGGATTGATATGAATGAGGTGGTTGGGTGTATTTATAACCCCCAACCACTTCCATAGCCGTTGGGGAGGCTGCTGGTGATGGGCGCACCGGACAGACCGGTGCTCCGGTGCGCCACCGGACAAGCACTGTTCCTTGTGCGGTACGCCGCCACGTCTCCCAACCGTTAGGGTTTGGAGCTGGGTCAACCATTGGAGCTTTGTCTTCTTGCGGCATCGGACAGTTCGGTGCCATACCGGACAGTTTGGTGCCCCTCTGACTTCACTGCTCTGACTTCTGCGCGACATTGTTCATCACTATAGCACTTTGCAGAGTCGACTGCTGGCGTAGGGAGCCATTGCTCCGCTGGCACACCGGACAGTCCGGTGGCACACCGGACAGTCCGGTGAATTATAGCGGAGGGCGCCCTGAAATTCCCGAGAGTGGCTGGTTTGGATTTGTATGTGCATGGTGCATCGGACATTGTCCGGTGGCACACCGGACAGTCCGGTGCGCCATTCTACAGCACACTCAAGTTCTTTTGCTCCAATAAAATTGTGTCCCTAACTTGATTTCTTTCTTGGTTTGTGTTGAACCTTATGCACCTATAATATATGAATTCTAGACAAACTAGTTAGTTCCCGTGTTTGCGTTGGTCATCAACCACCAAAATTAATTATAGAAAATGGTTAACCCAATTTCCCTTTCAATCTCTCCCTTTTTGGTGATTGATGCCAACACAAACAAAAGCAAATATGAAGTGCAGAAATGTAACTAATTTGTATTTGAGAGGACAGTGCATATGTTACTTGGAATTAAACCAATTGAAAGTCCTACTAAGTGTGATTAGATTGGCTTTCTTTTATTTAACATTTTAGACCACTTTTACACCATATGTTTGTTTTTGCAAAACTTTTGGAAAATCTTTTCAAAATCATTCTGCAAATAGCCAAAGGTATATGAATAAGATTGCAAGAAGCATTTTCAAGATTTGAAATTTCTCCCCCTATTTCAAATGCTTTTCCTTTGACTAAATAAAAACTCCCCCTAAATGAAACTCTCCTCTTAGCTTTCAAGAGGGTTTTGAAATAGATACCAATATTGAAATTTTATTTTCACAGATCAAGTGAAACATGGATACAAATTGATACCAATTGAAAATATATTAATTGAAATTTTACTTTTGAAGATACCAATTGAAAGAACAAACATTTGTGAATTTTTTTGAAAATTTGAAATGGTGGTGGCGCGGTCCTTTTGCTTTGGGCTAAATATTTTCTCCCCCTTTGGCATTAATAGCCAAAAACGGAGAACTTTGGAGCCCCCCTTTGCATTTTCTCCCCCTTTGGGGCTTAACACCTTCTCCCAAATGGTGAAATAAATATGAGTGAAGATCGTACCATTGAGAGTTTGTGTAGTAGCGGCAAAGTTTAAGTGATACCGTCAGAGTTTGGAGTGGAAGCCTTGTCTTTGCCGAAAACTCCATTTCCCTTTCAATCAACGACTTAGTATAGAAATATACTTAAAAACACATTAGTCGTAGTCTTGGCACAAGAAGAATAAGAAATAGGCATTTGTACCAAAAGAAAGAGACATGATCAAAGGTATATAAATAAGCTATGGGTGCAATGTTTCAATCAAAATTACGAGAATCAAGTATATTTAGCTCATTCCTAAGTTTGCTAAAGGTTTTCTCATCTAGTGGCTTGGTAAAGATATCGGCTAATTGGTTTTGGGTATTAACATAAGCAATTTCGATATCTCCCTTTTGTTGGTGATCCCTCAGAAAGTGATACCCAATATCTATGTGCTTAGTGTGGCTGTGTTCAACGGGATTATCCGCCACGCGGATTGCATTCTCATTATCACATAGGAGAGGGACTTTGCTCAATTTATAGCCATAGTCCCTAAGGGTTTGCCTCATCCAAAGTAATTGCGCACAGCAATGGCCTGCGGCAATGTACTCGGCTTCGGCGGTGGAAAGAGCTATGGAGTTTTGTTTCTTTGAAGCCCAAGACACCAGGGATCTTCCTAGAAACTGACAAGTCCCTGATGTGCTCTTCCTATCAATCTTACACCCTGCCCAATCGACATTGGAATATCCTATTAAATCAAAAGTGGATCCTTTGGGATACCAAAGCCCAAACTTAGGAGTGTAAACTAAGTATCTCATGATTCTCTTCACGGCCCTAAGGTGAACTTCCTTAGGATTTGCTTGAAATCTTGCACACATACATACTGAAAGCATAATATCTGGTCGAGATGCACATAAATAGAGTAAAGGTCCTATCATCAATCGATATACCTTTTGATCTATGGATTTACCTCCTGTGTCGAGGTCGAGATGCCCATTGGTTCCCATAGGTGTCTTGATGGGTTTTCCATCCTTCATTCCAAACTTCTTAAGTATGTCTTGAATGTACTTTGTTTGGCTGATGAAGGTGCCCTCTTGGAGTTGCTTGATTTGAAATCCTAGGAAATATCTCAACTCCCCCATCATAGACATCTCGAATCTCTGTATCATGATCCTACTAAACTCTTCACATGAGGACTTGTTAGTAGACCCAAATATGATATCATCAACATAAATTTGGCATATAAAAAATCCTTTTTCAATAGTTTTAGTGAAGAGGGTAGGATCGGCTTTACCGACTTTGAAGCCATTAGTGATAAGAAAATCTTGCAGGCATTCATACCATGCTCTTGGGGCTTGCTTAAGCCCATAAAGCGCCTTTGAGAGATTATACACATGGTTAGGATACTCACTATCTTCAAAGCCGGGAGGTTGCTCAACATAGACCTCTTCCTTGATAGGTCCATTGAGGAAGGCAGTCTTCACGTCCATTTGATAAAGCTTAAAGCCATGGTAAGTAGCATAGGAAAGTAATATATGAATTGACTCAAGCCAAGCTACGGGTGCATAAGTTTCATCGAAATCCAAACCTTTGACTTGTGAATATCCCTTGGCCATAAGTCGGGCTTTGTTTCTTATCACCACACCATGCTCGTCTTGCTTGTTGCGGAATACCCATTTGGTACCTACAACATTTTGATTAGGACGTGGAACTAAATGCCATACCTCATTCCTCGTGAAGTTGTTGAGCTCCTCTTGCATAGCCATCGCCCAATCCAAATCTCTTAATGCATCCTCTACCCTTTATGGCTCAATAGAGGACATAAAAGAGTAATGTTCACAGAAATGAGCAATTCGAGATCTAGTGGTTACCCCCTTATGAATGTCACCAAGGATGGAGTTGACCGGGTGATCTCGTTGAATTGCTTGGTGGACTCTTGGGTGTGGCGGTCTTTGACCCTGAACTTCTTGCTCATCTTCCTTGTCTTCATTATCTTCATCTCCCCCTTGATCCATGACCCCATCTTGAGGTGGCTCATCTTCTTGATTTTTATCTTCATCATCTTGAGCCTGATCCTCATCTTGGATGGGTGGAGATGCTGGCATGGAAGATGACAGTTGATCTTGTGCTTGTATAGGCTCTTCGGATTCCTTAGGACACACATCCCTAATGGACATGTTCCTTAGTGCGACGCATGGAGCCTCTTCATCATCTAGCTCATCAAGATCAACTTGCTCCACTTGGGAGCCATTAGTTTCATCAAACACAATGTCATAAGAAACTTCAACTAGTCTAGTGGACTTGTTAAAGACTCTATATGCCCTTGTGTTTGAGTCATAACCAAGTAAAAAGCCTTCTACAGCTTTAGGAGCAAATTTAGATTTTCTACCTCTTTTAATAAGAATAAAACATTTGCTCCCAAAGACTCTAAAATATGAAACATTGGGCTTTTTACCAGTGAGGAGTTCATATGATGTCTTCTTCAGGATTCGATGACGGTAGAGCCGGTTGATGGAGTAGCAAGCGGTGTTGATTGCTTCCGCCCAAAACTGGTCCAAAATTTTGTACTCATCAAGCATGGTTCTTGCCATGTCCAGTAGAGTTCTATTTTTCCTCTCCACTACACCATTTTGTTGAGGTGTGTAGGGAGAAGAAAACTCATTCTTGATGCCCTCCTCCTCAAGAAATCCTTCTATTTGAGAATTCTTGAACTCCGTCCTATTGTCACTTCTTATCTTTTTTATTCTCAATCCAAACTCATTTTGAGCCCGTCTCAAGAATCCTTTTAGTGTATCTTGGGTCTGTGATTTTTCTTGCAAAAAGAACACCCAAGTGAAGCAAGAATAATCATCCACAATTGCTAGACAGTACTTACTCCCGCTGATGCTTATGTAAGCGATCGGGCCGAATAAGTCTATGTGGAGTAGCTCGAGCGGCCTGTCCGTCGTCATTATGTTTTTGTGTGGATGGTGGACTCCAACTTGCTTCCCTGCTTGGAATGCGCTACAAATCCTGTCTTTCTTAAAATGAACATTGGTTAGTCCCAAAATATGCTCTCCCTTTAGAAGCTTGTGAAGATTCTTCATCCCAATATGGGAAAGTTGGCGATGCCAGAGCCAACCCATATTAGTCTTAGCAATTAAGCAAGTGTCAAGTTTAGCTTTGTTATCATTGAAATCAACTAAATATAGCTGACCCTCTAACACTCTCTTAAAGGCTATTGAATCATCACTTCTTCTAAAGACAGTAACACCTACTTCTGTAAATAGATAGTTGTAGCCCATTTTGCATAATTGAGAAACATAAAGCAAATTGTAATCTAATGAATCTACAAGAAAAACATTGGAAATAGAATGGTCAGGTGATATAGCAATTTTACCCAAACCTTTGACCAATCCTTGATTTCAATCCCCGAATGTGATAGCTCGTTGGGGATCTTCATTTTTCTCATAGGAGGAGAATATTTTCTTCTCCCCTGTCATGTGATTTGTGCACCCGCTATCAATTATCCAACATGAACCACCGGATGGATAAACCTACAAAACAATTTTAGGCCTTGTTCTTAGGTACCCAAATAGTCTTGGGTCCTTTGACATTAGAAACAAGCACCTTGGGTACCCAAACACAAGTCTTTGGACTCTTGTGTTTGCCTCCAACATATTTGGCAACTATTTTGCCTGATTTGTTAGTTAAAACATATGAAGCATCAAAACTCTTAAAAGAAACATTATGTTCATTTGATGCAACCGGAATTTTCTTTCTAGGCATTTTAAAATGTGTGGTATGCCTAGAGCTAGAAGCCTCATTTTTGTACATAAATGCAAGATGTGAAACATTATGAGATTTCCTAGCATGAATCTTCCTAATTTTGTGCTCACGATAGTTTGCAGGGTATAAAATGTAACCTTCATTATCCTGAACCATGGGAGCCTTACCCTTTACAAAATTAGATAATTTCTTAGGGGCATTAAGCTTGACATTGCTCCCCTATTGGAAACCAATGCCATCCTTAATGCTAGGGCGTCTCCCATTATAGAGCATGGTTCTAGCAAATTTAAACTTTTCATTTTCTAGTTCATGCTCAGCAATTTTAGCGTTTAACTTAGCTATGTGATCATTTTGATTTTTAATCATGGCAAGTTGATCATTAATAGCTTCAACATTTATATCTCTACATCCAGTGCAAATGGAAACATGCTCAACAGTAGATGTAGATGGTTTGCAAACTTTTAATTCTTCTATCTTAGTATTTAATATGACATTCTCATCTCTAATACAGGAAATGGAATTATTGTAAACATTCAATTCTTTAAGTCTAGAAACTAAACTAGCATTTTCAGTTCTAAGGCTAGAATTTTGTAAGGCCCAAAATGTGTATAAGAAAAAAATAATAAATAAATAAAATAGTAAATTCAGAAATTCCGAATTATACTTGAGTACTGAGAATCGAGGACTGAATTTTGAAAACCAAGAATCATATTAGAAGAGAAGTAGTAGAAATGTGTTCAATTCAACTAAATGACTATTCATTTTAATAAATGATGCACCATAAACATTTAATTACATGGATATTCAGTGTTGAAGGAACTTTTACTTCTTATCCCTCTTTCAAAAACAAGTAATCGACAAATAATCATTTGAAGTAATTTTTCTGATCACACACTCAAAAAATGATAATTCCCTAAAATCAATAAAATGAATTACTATCTATTATTTGATTTGGGACATTTAATTAAAGGAGTATAATAATAAAAAGGGTTAAATAAATAACCAAATATATTTTACTGCATGTGTTTGGACATAAATCTGGTTTGCAAGTTGAACTCAATTTTGAATTTGAATATTTAGAAAAAAAATTGAAATAAAATAGAACAGGAAAAAGAAAATGGGAAAAACTTATCTGGGCCGCGACCCTCATTTTTGGCCCATCTCACATCTCATCACGCGCGGCCCACTCCATTCCCTCCCCCTTTTCTTTTTCCACCGCGGCACTGACATGTGGGCCACATGAGTCAGCTCTTCCGCGCGCGAGTCTGTCTTCTTCGCGCGCCCCTCTCAGTCCGCGAGCGCGATCACCCTGTCAAGTGGGCCCGGTCGTCAGTCGCATAAATCGCGCCCACGTCGCTCACTACTTCGCTGCCAACACGACCCCACCTCGTCAGCCTCTTCCCCGCTCCATCCATTCTTCTGAACCGAAACAACCGCGTTCCTCTCCGAAGCGTGGACCGAGCAATCCGCAGCTCCGCGCGACTTTTGCGCCAGATCTCAACAGACCGCATGGATTGATAAATACCTTGCCACCGCCCTCCCTTGCTTTCCATTGGTCCGAGGATTTTGCCTAGGAGCACCCCCCATGTTCGCGACCGCCACCCGTGGGGAAAATTGTGGCCGCCGCCACGGCAAAGCGCTCATACCGCCGCGCCGGTGTCGACATGTGGTTGGGGCGACTCCCCTGGTGTCGAGGGCCATTACTGTGGGGAATTGCGACCGAAGGTGCAGGGAGGACCGGTGAATTGCTCGCCAGAATTTCTCCTTGGTGGCGGAGGTGCGCCTCATCATGGACTGCAACACCGAACCATCGCTGTGGGGTAAGACCTCACCCACATGTTTCGCTTTGTTCTGTACTATGGGTAGGCATGTTGGTAATAGCTCGGGGAACTCCATCGCGATCGGTGGCTAACTCACCGGCGCATCTCCGTCATGTGGAGCCTGGCCTCGCCGCGGCTGCTGCTCGGTGGTAGACGATGGACTAGGTTCGTCCGTTGTGTACTGAGCGTCTTAGATTAGATCTAGCCGTGGGTCCGACGTGAGCCGTTGATCTATTAATGTGTGGATGCGATGAGATAGATATACTATTCTGATGCGGGAGATCCGAGGCGTTGGATTGTGATCGAGCGGTTTAGCGCGCACGCTGGATCATAATGGGCGAGATCTGATCCTAGTCGTCGATGTAATCCAACGGCTAAGATCAAGTGGTACCCTTTCGCGATGACATTATGCTAAAGAGACCCTGTACTTGGGTATAATCAACCCGCCATCCATCTGGCTTGACTCTGTGTCTTGGGAAAATTTACCCCGAGGCCCCTGGGTTTTTGTTTAATCATGCGCGTAGTCCAGACCTCTAGGAAAACATATAAAATCATTTAGAAAAAGGGGTTTTAATGCAAAATTAATTCTAGAAATTTGTTTAATTCCTAGAAAATACATTTTAACTCATTTTTAATCCATTTCAGTTCCTATAACTTTGTATTAATATTGTTTAACACTTAGTGTCTCTGTTTTGACATGAAAACAATAATAAAATTTGATTTCTTAATTAATCTTATACCAGGCACATAAAACCTTCAGAAATTCATAACTCCTTCGTTTTAATTCCGAATTGACTTGTTTCAGTTGCGTTAGTCTCGTACAAAATTTACTATGCAATAACAACATTTATTATACCATGCCTCATTCTTTTTTTAATTAGATCTTTATTTAATTTATGTGGGTTAGTCTTGTTAATATACTTATCATTATAATCTACTAGAAGATGATCTATGGTCAATTCATAACTTAGATTAAAGTTGAGATAATTGTTTATAGAATAATCTCTCATATAATTTATATTAACCAATTTATAATATAGTTTAATATTTGAATCACATAAATCCTCTATAAAATAATAATTTCTTAACCGTAACTCCGATTTCAGTGGTTCTCGTTCCCACGATCTCGTAGCTACGTGTAGATTATTATTATGCAGTATGTTCTTATGTTTGGTGTGATGTTAATTTTGTCTATACCATGTCTGTTTGTATTGCTATGACTAGCAGTGAGGTCACGAGGATCTAAAGAATCATCCTGGTACCTGGAATCTCAAGTGTCAGGCAAGTTGTGCCCTTGATCCACTTTTGTTACCCAATAATATTCTTTATTATCATTATTCAATCATAGGTTTAATTTTGATGGGACCCAATAAGTCACCCTAGTCTGATTATCTTTTACCTTGGTTACCCCTGAATCACTTGGGTGGTTCTGCTATTGCTTTATATGGTTTTGGGATAATATTTCATTATATCCATGTTCCATTTATTTTTTTATTTTATTTATGTTCATGTCAAGATCATTATCTTTAATTGGAACATGGAGCTTAACTTGAGAAACACGTGCCACCACAAGGGTGGAATGGGACGCCCTTGGCTAACTAATTAGGAAAGCTAGTGGAAGACTACCTTACCCCAAAGGGGCAAGGGCAGTAGGGGAGTTGCATGCAAGGAGGTTCTCGGGTTGATTTTGCTGCGATGACGGTTAGACGAGGGATTCTAGCAAGTGCGCTTCCCATAAACTGTAGCGGGTTTTCGGAAGCTAGTGGAACTTTGTAAAGGCCTCGTAGTGGATCCCTAGCCATTCACCTCGGTAGTGTCTAAGGGCCTTGCAAACCCTAGCAACATGGGATACATGACTTATGGGTATAGGGTACAACCTCTGCAGAGTGTAAAACTGGTATACTAGCCGAGCTCACTGTAACACCCCTGGTGTTACTATTACTAAAACTTGAGCATGACATCATAAACATTGGCATTGCATATGGTTGACACACTTAGAGTGCATTCATTAGGTAAAAATTTCAAACAAGTTGTATTGTTCTAGTGTTTTGCAAATAGAACCCTGGAATAGGGGACTTAACCCTAAATGGGATTTAAAGGGGTAAAACATGACCCAAATTGAGAAAACCCTAAGGTTTAAGTAAAACAATCATAAAATGTTACTAAAGATGGATCTACATTACATTCATACCCTAGAGAAACCAGAAACCCTAATTGAAACCCTAGAAAACCCTAAATTCAAACCCTAGGGGCCTATGTGCAAAAACAGTGCATATTTGGACTAAAGTGTAAAAACTACTATGTTAAAGTATATAAAGTCATTTGGTTCACAAATGTGTGGATTTGTAAGATAAACCTTGGATTTTGGACTTATTTGCAAAATAGACCTCATGTGAGTTCTATACTAAGTCTGAAATTCAGTGTTAAGGGCTCAACTTTGGAGCTTTGTATCTTTAAAATTCTAGGTTTTTTGCCCTAGGTCACCACATCAAACTTGTAGATCAAACAAAGGAGAACAACTTTGCTTAAGAGTGTAAGCATAGTTGTTAAGAAGATATTGGAGATAATTAAGCCCAAAGTTGGACTGTCAGGCTGATGAAACTCTGAAATTCAGAATTGCAGTGTAACAGAGCTAACTTTGGACTTGGATTCAACCTTGATCCTGTGCTCAACTAAGTTTAATCCCTATAGTCGAGTTATAGCTGGTTTATAGCACTATAACATTGCTGCAGAGATCTGGATGTGTTGCCACAGAAATTTGAGAGAAAATGAGGCCCAAATTCTGTCTGTCAGACCGACTGAAGAGCATTCGCCATGGTACAGTAAGTCCCAAACTGAAGAAGATCACGATTCCCCCGCTCGCCGGTGATCTGTCGCCGGTGGTTGATTGTTCGCCGCGATTCGTGCGCCATGGTCAGCAGATAAGCTCAGCCGAATAAAGATCTCGGCATTAGATCAACTTGTGCTCGGATTGTGGCTAAGCTTGATGTACCCCCCTAGCCGCCGGTCGCTCGGATAACTCTCACCGCCGTCGAGCTGTCGCCGTTGCGCGCCACGTGCTTATGCGCTACCTCTCGTCACGGTGAATCATGCGGTGCACGTCCGGTGATCACCGGAGCACCTGCCACGGTGAAAGGCCACCTGTGTCATGCGCCAGAGCCCTTTTCCCCTCCGACCGCTAGCTTTGCTCGGCTAAATCGAGCGCCACCGCCTAAGCCTCCTATAAATTGCCGCCAGCACTCGCTCTGTTAGGTAATTGCGCAACCAGTGGAGCCATTCGTGCCTTGAATCGTTCCCTAGAGCTCGAGAATCTCTTGTTTTCCCCAAAACAGTTCTCCGCCGCCGTGAAAGCACCCTCGCCGTGGCCAGCCCTCCACAGGTCTGATCATGCCCTCTCTATTCTCGTTTTAGCATCCTTGTACACTGGTGATGCTCACCAACCTGCTCAATTGAACTGGACCACCCCCCATCATCGGGAACACGTGCCATTGTCCTCATCATCCGCGGTTCACGTGGACAGAGGTTGATAGCTTACCAATCGTGAAATTAAGTTGGGGGAATTAATCGGGGGAGGTCCAATTTTGTGTCCGCCGCTCGGGAGCGCCGGTCATTGCCCCATTCGGCCAGTCTGCAAGCTCGTCGGAGTTTCCCTGCGCTCACCGTCGTCGAGGACCTGGCGCGGTAAAGGAATAGAAACCGAAGGACCCCCGTGTAAACTGTCAGTGACACAGAGTAATAGTAACCGAACCCATCTCCAGTTAGCAAAAACCCCGAGGGTCTTTCTACAAAGTTTCCACCGTGGCGCGGGCGCGCCCCGCTTTCCTTGTGTTACTGGGCCGCCTGGGCTGAAACCGGCCCAGCACTGTTTAGTCTTTTCCTTTTTCTTTTCAGTGAAGCTTTAGGAAATTGTAGAAAATTATAGAAAAATGATAAAAATGTCAAACCAATTTTCCTAGACTTCTTATTTTCCGTATAATTTAATAAAAATAGTTTCATGATTTTTAAATTAAATAGGGAATTTTGGAGTATTTAAAGTAGCCTAAAACATTAGTTCTAGATTTTTAGAAAATAGGTAATCATCCCAAAAATGTCCAAACTTTTTATATGAACTTTCCACATTATTTAGAAGCCATGGGTAGAGTTTGGTTTGATTTGGACTTTGTTTGATAACTAGAACCTAAAACCCCCACCCGTGCCCTTTGAATTCCTTTAGTGACTCCGGAAACCCTAGTTTCCCGGAAAACCGTGAAGGAAAGTTGTATTCAAGAACCTTAGATAATAAATTCTTATTATCTTTGCACACTCATGAGCATTTCATGGCATATATTCTTATATCTATATATATATGTTTATCTTTAGAAAACGAAGAAGAAGTCGAAATAACTGAAGAGAAGACACCACCACCACCTTCGGAATCTCAGGCAGGAAACTGTTTCTACCTTGATATCTGCGGGTCCGAGCCTGACTCACCTATCAACGAAGGCAAGCCCCGGTGCATTTGCCACCTTCCTTGATGTTTTTAAAAATCTTTCTCACTTGATTGATGCATTAGGTAATAGGAGTTGAATGCTTAAACAATTCCTGCATTACCTTCCTTGAACTTGATTACCTTCCTTGAAACCCTATTTTTACAAAAGGTTTTACTATGCTTAGTATTGCTCTAGCATAACAAAAGGTTTTGTTTTACAAAAGATGATTGGCAAAGTGGGAAGGATGTTTTTGAAAATAAAACTTGATGGTGGATCCATCATGGCCATGATGGGTTCAACATCGGAAAAGATGTACCTCTGCCAGGTACCAAACTTTGGGTTTTAAATGAGTAAGCTGAGACCGGGCGGGTGACTTGCACGAGAAGGAGAGTCTCGATGTAGTGTCTCCGTCTGAGTCGATTAAGGACCGTCTCGATGTAGGCCTGCTGACCGAGGACCCTTTAACTGGTCACATGCCTCGTCATGGGTAAGCCTTTCCTCGGGCAGACTAAGGCCAGAATAAGATAACATGGAATGGGCGTGGAGCGGTGGCGAGAGTAGAGTGTACCCCCCATGGCAAGAGGCTAGACGGTGGTGTATCTGTGCTCTCGGTTCGCGTGAACCTGATCTGGTCTTAAGAACCCTGGTGGCGGGTTGACATATGCAAGGGTTAAGTGCTACATATGTCGTGTGATTGGAGATCCTCAGCTGAGTATAATCGATTCGGATCGCCGTACCTCCGCGGTTATGGAGACTTGGCCACTGACCTATACGTAGAACTCTAGTAATGATGAAGGACTTGTTAAGAAATTGGCTAGTACAGGTGAAGTGATTGAACTAGGTTAGAAAGAACTCTAGAGGCAGTTAATTTTACCTAACCTGAAATAAAACTAGATTTTTAAGGATCCACTTTTAGTAAGCATTTATGCAAAACAGCGTCTTGATCGTTGAGGTACCTTACCTTGACTCCCTTATAACCAGCATACCCTTGAGAGTCTTTTTCTTTAGTCGGGTAAGACTTGCTGAGTAATTTCATACTTAGGGTTTTATTCCCTATTGTTTTTAGGTGAGGAAGCAGCAAATTTTTGTTGCTTTTGTACCAAGGTGGTGCCAAATGAAGAAAAACAAGAATGAAGCTGCGGGAGGACCTAGTCCTCCATAAAAACTTTTATGTAAGAACTTATCAGGAGGAGTTTTTACCTCCCTTGGTATTGTAATAATAAGTACTCTGCACTCGTGTTTATATGCTGGTCTGTAATAACTAACTTGATCTTACTTTCAAATAAATGTAAGTTTATGTAATTGCTTCCGCATTTCTGTATCTCCGATGGTCTGTAATATCTGCGTGACGGGTGAAACGCTCTTGGGAAAGGTAAGAAAAGCAGATATCGAACTTTTCAAGTAATTCAGGGGCATCTACAGGGTTGTCTGAGGTCCGTTGGACAAGGACAACTGTAGGTGGGCCTAATAACTTGGGAGGTTCTGTCACAGCTGGTATCAGAGCGAAGCCCTTCTCTGCAGATATTATGAGGCATCTTCAAAAGGATTTTCTATAGACTTATCTAGAAAAAAGATTTCTTCCATTCTTACCCCTTATATCTGAAGAATCTATATGAAAGACCAGATAGGAGGAGTGCAATGTATAGAAGGTATGAATCAACTAAGGTTGGTTCGGTAATTATACATGCATCATGCTAAAGAACTATACTAATAAAATTTTCCCCTTAAAGAAATGCCGTCGCGCACGAGGAAAACCGCGCGCAAGTCAACTGGCCCAATTGGTGTACCCCGTCATCAACTCGCTCCCAGACATGACGATAGTAGTAGCGGGAGTAACGATCCAATTGGGATCTTGAAGCCCAAGTAAATCAGCTTCAAGCGGAGCTTCAACGCAGGACGAACATATGGGTCACGGATGGCGACTGAATAAACGAATTAAGAAGCCACATCCGCCGCCTGCAGGATCAGCTCGCTGATCGAGACTTAGCACTTGACTAGGCGGTTCAGTCTCGTTCGCTTGCCTGGGCTAAGGAGGCAAAGGCGCGAGCCCGAGTCGAAGAACTAAGCTCAGCTATTGATAATCTGCAGGCATATTGCAATACCCTACATGAAGAAGTTCATGTACTGTATTCGCAATTACACCCCAGCGTACTTGCAAACCCTATCGGGACAGAAGCCGGACTTCTCATGAAGCGGGAGAAGCTTTTGGTGGTGAACTGGACCTTTTCAGGCCCTCTCCCTCCATGAAGTTGGTCGACGAATGGTCTCCCACGCCCGACAGTGAAGCTACTAAGAGTGATAGGAAGTAGGAATAGTATAGTTGTAAAATTAGTAGTGTTATTGTATAATGGGTACTGTACTCTTATTGTATAAATTCGAGTCTGTAACATTACTCTTTTTAGTAATGTAATTTGGATGGTTTTTCTTTGGCATATTATATTTGTTTCCAAATATTTGTTGCCACAGGTGCCGTCCAAGACCCAATCACAGGATGCAGCCGGAACCTCCAATGGGAGGGAGTCCACCCCAAATCCACCTCCAGTCCCTCCCACACTTGCCGAGGCCATTGCCGCCTTGGTAAATGCAACAGTGGATAATACCCGTTTCCTACGGGAAATGGCGGGTCAACAATTTCAGCAGCAAGGCGGACGGGGTTATCCGCAGGGACCCGTGAGACATCCTATTTAGACTTCTCCGAAATGCGTCCACCACTGTTTGTCAAAGCCGAAGACCCGTTAGTGGCAGGCGAATGGATTCGTGTTATTGAGCAAAAGTTTGGACTTCTGCGATGTTCTGAAACCCAGAAGCCCTTATTCGCAACCCAGCAACTGCGCGGCCCTGCCAGCACTTGGTGGGGAAATTTTATGGCCGTTCAACCGACCAATCATCAGATAACATGGGAAGAATTTAAGTTGGCCTTCCATGAACATTATATACCAGAAGGTGTTCTTCACATGAAACAAGAAGAATTTATGAAGCTGAAGCAAGGAGGGGATACTGTTAATCAGTATCTCAATAAATTCAATCATTTGTCGCAGTATGCAATCAATCAAGTGAACACCGATCTGAAGAAGAAGAATTGTTTCATGCGAGGACTGAATGACAGGATGCAAAGAAAAATGGCTACTTGCATTGACCTTACCTACGGAAGGGCTGTCAGCACAACACTGGTAGTCGAATCCAAATATGCAAGTTCTGGAAAGATCAAGGGGAGTGGAGGAAATAGGCCTACTCAGGGCCCTGAAAAGAGGCAACGGTTTGTTATCCGGCCTGCTAATCAGGGTCGTTCTTCAGCACGTCCACCCTCCTTCCCATTTAAACAGGCAGTATTCATCCGTCCCAACACTGCCCCTACAACAACAAGTCAGCCGGGTGCCCCTGGCACTCGATTCCCTGCTCTTCCCAGTTCATCGACTGGATGTTTCAATTGTGGAAAATCGGGGCATTTTATCAAGGATTGCCCTTATCCGAAGCAAAACAAGTCAAACAATCCACAAGGATCTGGGAATTCATCTCAAGCCAAGGGAAATGTTATGGGCAAAAATACAAAGAAGACGGGACGCATATATTATACGCAAGTGGCCACTACACCGGATGGTGAACCGGTCATGATGGGTACGTTCCTTGTGGCCAATCATCCCGCAGTTATTCTCTTTGATTCTGGTGCTTCACATACATTCATCAGCAAGAAATTTGTGGAGCAACATTGCATTTCATACCATGAATCAAAAGAGGGGTTTAAAATTCAGTCACCTAGGGGACAAATCTTTACTAGAGAAGTGGCCTATCAAGTGCCCGTAACATTGGCCGGACGGGACTTTTCTACTAATATGATAGTTCTAAAAGGCCAAGACATAGATGTGATTTTGGGCATGAATTGGCTGGCCCGACATAAAGCAACCCTCAACACTGATCAGAGAACCATCAGGTTGAGTCATAATCAAGAAGAAATTCTCTTGTCTATCCCCATTCCAACCAAAATTACTGGCAGAGTTTATGAAGCCATTATACCGGAAATCAAGGATATTCCGGTGGTATGCGAGTTCCCAGATGTCTTTCCGGAGGATTTGCCTGGATTACCACCCGAGAGAGATGTAGAGTTTGTGATTGAATTGAAGCCCGGTACGGCTCCCATTTCTTGAAGATCGTACCGTATGCCTCCAAATGAGCTGGCCGAACTGAAGATTCAGTTACAAGATCTACTATCAAAAGGATTCATCCAGCCAAGCTCGTCACCATGGGGTTGTCTGGCCATATTCGTCAAGAAGAAGGATCAAACTTTACGGATGTGTGTGCATTATCGACCCCTGAATGAGGTCACTATCAAGAACAAGTACCCTCTTCCGTGGATTGACAATCTATTTGATCAACTAACCGGGGCGAGGGTATCCTCCAAGATTGATCTTAGATCAGGCTACCATCAGATCCGTATTCGGCCCGAGGATATACCAAAGACCGCATTCACTACGCGGTACGGATTATTTGAATACCTGGTAATGTCTTTCGGACTGACGAATGCTCCTGCCCACTTCACTTATTTAATGAACTCGGTATTCATGCCCGAGTTGGACAAATTTGTGGTGGTCTTCATAGATGATATCTTGATATATTCAAAGAATGAAGAGGAGCATGCTCAACATTTACGGGTCGTATTAACGCGCTTAAGAGAACATCAATTATATGCCAAGTTCAGTAAGTGCGCATTTTGGCTGGAAGAAATTCAATATCTGGGACATGTTCTATCTGCCAGGGGGATTGCGGTAGATCCCAGCAAAGTCAAGGAGATTTTGGAGTGGAAACCCCCAACCACTGTTCACCAAGTCCGAAGTTTCCTTGGACTGGCTGGTTATTACCGCCGATTTATACCCGATTTTTCTAAACTTGTGAAGCCAATCACAAGTCTATTGAAGAATGATACTAAATTCAATTGGTCTTCCAACTGTAATGAAGATTTTGAGAAATTGAAGACATTATTAACCACTGCTCCGGTATTGGCTCAACCGGATATTAACAAGCCATTTGATGTGTATTGTGACGCATCTAGCAGTGGTCTCGGCTGTGTATTAATGCAAGAAGGCCGAGTAATTGCGTATGCTTCAAGGCAGTTACGCCGACATGAGGAGCATTATCCTACTCATGATCTGGAGCTAGCTGCAGTGGTTCATGCTCTGAAGATATGGCGTCATTATCTACTAGAAAATGTCTGTCATGTTTACACAGACCACAAAAGTTTGAAATATATCTTTACCCAATCTGAACTCAACATGAGACAAAGGAGATGGCTTGAGCTTATTAAAGATTATGAACTGGAGATCCATTATCACCCAGGCAAGGCTAATGTAGTGGCAGATGCACTCAGTCGCAAGGCCTCCTACCATTGCCTAACTATGGGGACTTCCAACATTACGTTGTGCCAAGAGATGGAGAATCTAAACCTGGGTATGATTCAACATGGGACCTCAAATCACTTGAAGCTTGAGTCAGTCATCCTGCAAAGGATAATCGACGCACAAAAGAATGATGAAGGTATAAAACACATACGTGAAAAGATAAAGGCTGGAAAAGCCAATTGTTTCCAAGAAGATAATTAAGGTGTGGTATGGTTTAATAACCGCATAGTGGTGCCGAAGAATGAAGAAGTCCGCCAGCAAATTCTTGATGAGGCACATCTTAGTCGCTATTCTATTCATCCCGGAAGCACTAAGATGTATCAAGATCTAAAACAACATTATTGGTGGATGAAAATGAAGATCGAGATTGCACGCTATGTGGCTAGATGTGACACCTGCAGACGTGTTAAGGCCATACACCTAAAAGCTGCCGGTCCATTACAATCTCTACCAATACCAACATAGAAATGGGAAGATATAAGTATGGACTTTATTGTGGGATTGCCCAGGACCGCAAAAGGGTATGACTCTATCTGGGTTATTATTGATCGGCTTACGAAAATTGCTCATTTTCTACCCGTCAAGACAGTGCACCTAGTTGTTGTTTATGCCCAATTGTATATTGCTCGTATTCTCAGTTTGCACAGGGTTCCAAAGACTATAGTGTCGGATCGTGGACCTCAATTCGTATCCAAATTTTGGGAAGAACTTCATAAATCCCTAGGTACTAAATTGCTCCACAGTTCGGCCCATCATCCTCAAACAAGTGGGCAGACTGAGAGGGTTAATCAAATACTTGAAGATATGCTACAGGCATGTGTGCTGGACTTCTCACAGAAATGGGATGAATGTTTGCCGTTAGCGGAATTCTCATATAATAATAGCTATCAAGAAAGCATCAAGATGGCACCCTTTGAAGCTTTATATGGACGACGATGTCGAACTCCGCTAAGTTGGTCTGAACCAAGTGAAAGGTACTTCTTCAGGCCTGACCTAGTAAAAGAAACCGAAGAAAAGGTTCAGAGAATAATACATAATTTGAAGAAAGCTCAAACCCGTCAGAAGAGTTATGCAGACAAACAACGAATGCCCTTATATTTTCTTGAGGGAGACTATGTCTACCTGAAGGTTTCGCCAATGAAGGGCGTATCGCGATTCGGGGTCAAAGGGAAACTTGCACCATGATATATTGGTCCTTTTCTCATTCTTGAAAGATATGGGCCAGTGGCGTATCGAATTCAACTACCCGAAACTTTGTCTGTTGTACATAATGTGTTCCACGTGTCCCAATTGAAAAAGTGTCTTAGGGTACCAGATCGAACTGTTGAAGTGACAGATGTTGTCCTTGAGCCAGAATTAACATATTCAGAGCACCCTATTCAAGCCTTGGATCAAAAGGACAGGATTACCCGAAGAAAAACTCTTAAGTTTTACAAGATACAGTGGAACCAACATTCCGAAGATGAGGCTACATGGGAAACTCAAGACTTTTTAGATAAGAATTTCCCAGGCTTTTTAGCCTCTTGTAATTTGTAAAGTGTACAACATTGTTATAATAAAGGAGTGAGTCCCAAACCCACCCCTGCCTTGTACCAAAAATAAGGAAATAAAAATGTGAAGCATTTCCTTTTCCATTACTTACCCTAGGACTTTTAATCTCGGGACGAGATTCTTTTATGGGGGGAAGGATGTAACACCCCTGGTGTTACTATTACTAAAACTTCAGCATAAAATCATAAACATTGGCATTGCATATGGTTTACACACCTAGAGTGCATTCACTAGGTAAAAATTTCAAACAAGTTGTATTGTTCTAGTGTTTTGCAAATAGAACCCTGGAATAGGGGACTTAACCCTAAATGGGATTTAAAGGGGTAAAACATGACCCAAATTGAGAAAACCCTAAGGTTTAAGTAAAACAATCATAAAATGTTACTAAAGATGGATCTACATTACATTCATACCCCTGAGAAACCAGAAACCCTAATTGAAACCCTGGAAAACCCTAAATTCAAACCCTAGGGGCCTATGTGCAAAAATAGTGCATATTTGGTCTAAAGTGTAAAAACTACTATGTTAAAGTATATAAAGTCATTTGGTTCACAAATGTGTGGATTTGTAAGATAAACCTTGGATTTTGGACTTATTTGCAAAATAGACCTCAAGTGAGTTCTATACTAAGTCTGAAATTCAGTGTTAAGGGCTCAACTTTGGAGCTTTGTATCTTTCAAATTCTAGGGTTTTTCCCTAGGTCACCACATCAAACTTGTAGATCAAACAAAGGAGAACAACTTTGCTTAAGAGTGTAAGCATAGTTGTTAAGAAGATATTGGAGATAATTAAGCCCAAAGTTGGACTGTCAGGCTGATGAAACTCTGAAATTCAGAATTGCAGTGTAACAGAGCTAACTTTGGACTTGGATTCAACCTTGATCCAGTGCTCAACTAAGTTTAATCCCTATAGTCGAGTTGTAGCTGGTTTATAGCACTATAACATTGCTGCAGAGATCTGGATGTGTTGCCACAGAAATTTGAGAGAAAATGAGGCCCAAACTCTGTCTGTCAGACCGACTGAAGAGCATTCGCCATGGTACAGTAAGTCCCAAACTGAAGAAGATCACGATATCCCCCCTCGCCGGTGATCTGTCAACGGTGGTTGATTGTTCGCCGCGATTCGTGCGCCGTGGTCAGCAGATAAGCTCAACCGAATAAAGATCTCGGCATCAGATCAACTTGCGCTTGGATTGCGGCTAAGCTTGACGTACCCCCCAGCCGCCAGTCACTCGGATAACTCTCACCACCGTCGAGCTATCGCTGTTGCGCGCCACGTGCTTATGCACTAGCTCTCGTCACGGTGAATCATGCGGTGCATGTCCAGTGATCACCGGAGCACCTACCACGGTGAAAGGCCACCTGTGTCATGCGCCAGAGCCCTTTTCCCCTCCGACCGCCAGCTTTGCTCGGCTAAATCGAGCGCCACCGCCTAAGCCTCCTATAAATTGCCGCCACCACTCGCTCTGTTAGGTAATTGCGCAACCAGTGGAGCCATTCGTGCCTTGAATCGTTCCCTAGAGCTCGAGAATCTCTTGTTTTCCCCAAAACAGTTCTCCGCCGCCGTGAAAGCACCCTCGCCGTGGCCAGCCCTCCATAGGTCTGATCATGCCCTCTCTATTCTCGTTTTAGCATCCTTGTACACTGGTGATGCTCACCAACCCGCTCAATTGAACTAGACCACCCCCCATCACCGGGAACGCATGCCATTGTCCTCATCATCCGCGGTTCACGTGGACAGAGGTTGATAGCTTACCAATCGTGAAATTAAGTTGGGGGAATTAATCGGGGGAGGTCCAATTTCGTGTCCGCCGCTCGGGAGCGCCGGTCATTGCCCTGTTCGGCCAGTCTGCAAGCTCGTCGAAGTTTCCCCGCGCTCACCGTCGTCGAGGACCTGGCGCGGTAAAGGAATAGAAACCGAAGGACCCCCGTGTAAACTATCAGTGACACAGAGTAATAGTAACCGAACCCATCTCTAGTTAGCAAAAACCCCGAGGGTCTTTCTGCGAAGTTTCCACCATGGCGCGGGCGCGCCCCGCTTTCCTTGTGTTACTGGGCCGCCTGGGCTGAAACCGGCCCAGTACTGTTTAGTCTTTTCCTTTTTCTTTTTCAATGAAGCTTTAGGAAATTGTAGAAAATTATAGAAAAATGATAAAAATGTCAAATTATTTTCCTAGACTTCTTATTTACCATAGAATTTAATAAAAATAGTTTCATGATTTTTAAATTAAATAGGGAATTTTGGAGTATTTAAAGTAGCTTAAAACATTAGTTCTTGATTTTTAGAAAATAGGTAATCATCCCAAAAATGTCCAAACTTTTTGTATGAACTTTCCACATTATTTAGAAGCCATGGGTAGAGTTTGGTTTGATTTGGACTTTGTTTGATAACTAGAACCTAAAACCCCCACCCCTGCCCTTTGAATTCCTTTACTGACTCCGGAAACCCTAGTTTCCCGGAAAACCGTGAAGGAAAGTTGTATTCAAGAACCTTAGATAATAAATTCTTATTATCTTTGCACACTCATGAACATTTCATGGCATATATTCTTATATCTATATATATGTTTATCTTTAGAAAACAAAGAAGAAGTCGAAATAACTGAAGAGAAGACACCACCACCACCTTCGGAATCTCAGGCAGGAAACTGTTTCTACCTTGATATCTGCGGGTCCGAGCCTGACTCATCTATCAACGAAGGCAAGCCCTGGTGCATTTGCCACCTTCCTTGATGTTTTTAAAAATCTTTCTCACTTGATTGATGCATTAGGTAATAGGAGTTGAATGCTTAAACAATTCCTGCATTACCTTCCTTGAACTTGATTACCTTCCTTAAAACCCTGTTTTTACAAAAGGTTTTACTATGCTTAGTATTGCTCTAGCATAACAAAAGGTTTTGTTTTACAAAAGATGATTGGCAAAGTGGGAAGGATGTTTTTGAAAATAAAACTTGATGGTGGATCCATCATGGCCATGATGGGTTCAACATCGGAAAAGATGTACCTCTGCCAAGTACCAAACTTTGGGTTTTAAATGAGTAAGCTGAGACCGGGCGGGTGACTTGCACGAGAAGGAGAGTCTCGGTGTAGTGTCTCCGTCTGAGTCGATTAAGGACCGTCTCGATGTAGGCCTGCTGACCGAGGACCCTTTAACTGGTCACATGCCTCGTCATGGGTAAGCCTTGCCTCGGGCAGACTAACGCCAGAATAAGATAACACGGAATGGGCGTGGAGCGGTGGCGAGAGTAGCATGTACCACCCGTGGCAAGAGGCTGGACGGTGGTGTATCTGTGCTCTCGGTTCGCGTGAACCTGATCTGTCTTAAGAACCCCGGTGGCGGGTTGACATATGCAAGGGTTAAGTGCTACATATGTCGTGTGATTGGAGATCCTCAGTTGAGTATAATCGATTCGGATCGTCGTACCTCCGTGGTTATGGAGACTTGGCCACTGACCTATACGTAGAACTCCAGTAAAGATGAAGGACTTGTTAAGAAATTGGCTAGTACAGGTGAAGTGATTGAACTAGGTTAGAAAGAACTCTAGAGGCAGGTAATTTTACCTAACCTGAAATAAAACTGGATTTTTAAGGATCCACTTTTAGTAAGCATTTATGCAAAGCAGTGTCTTGATCGTTGAGATACCTTACCTTGACTCCCTTATAACCAGCATACCCTTGAGAGTCTTTTTCTTTAGTCGGGTAAGACTTACTGAGTAATTTCATACTCAGGGTTTTATTCCCTATTGTTTTTAGGTGAGGAAGCAGCAAATTTTTGTTGCTTTTGTACCAAGGTGGTGCCAAATGAAGAAAAACAAGAATGAAGCTGCGGGAGGACCTAGTCCTCCATAAAAACTTTTATGTAGGAACTTATCGGGAGGAGTTTTTACCTCCCTTGGTATTGTAATAATAAGTACTCTGCACTCGTGTTTATATGCTGGTCTGTAATAACTAACTTCATCTTACTTTCAAATAAATGTAAGTTTATGTAATTGCTTCCGCATTTCTGTATCTCCGATGGTCTGTAATATCTGCGTGACGGGTGAAACGCTCTTGGGAAAGGTAAGAAAAGCAGATACCGAACTTTTCAAGTAATTCAGGGGCATCTACAGGGTTGTCTGAGGTCCGTTGGATAAGGACAACTGTAGGTGGGCCTAATAACTTGGGAGGTTCCGTCACACTCACGATCAAGAGCAGCTCAGGACTCTCGCATGATTAATTTATGAAACTTAAACTCAATATGTCATATGCATTGCATGAGATTTGTTAATAATTTTGTTCTATTATTATTATTATGGTTTGGTATTTACTTACATCTAGTAATTGCTAATAAAATTTTGACCAACTTTAAAAGCAATGCTCAGCTTTAACCATTGTCTTTGATAAGCCTTGCACTTCACATGATCTCCCACCTTTGGTGAGTTCATGCACATTATTCCCCACAACTTGTTGAGCGATGAACATGTGTGAGCTCACCCTTGCTGTCTCACACCCCCACAGGAAGAACAGGTGGTTCAAGAGGAGCCACACAACGAGGAGTTCGATTCGATCTAGGTGGCGTCTCCCAGTTGACTTTCTGGCGCCAAGGATGGATGTTAGTTCGATCTATATTTATATTTTATTTTGTAAGACTTCCGCTATGTAATAAGTACTCTGATGTTATTATGACATTTATCTCTATAC
This sequence comes from Zea luxurians, assembly GCA_029449295.1. Taxonomy (NCBI): domain Eukaryota; kingdom Viridiplantae; phylum Streptophyta; class Magnoliopsida; order Poales; family Poaceae; genus Zea; species Zea luxurians. The sequence continues at coordinate 411,147 of JAOPSE010000227.1, read as the reverse complement.
ACTCTGTTATTATATATGTTGTCTTCTTTGGCGCATGTATGAGATGCACCCGGCTTGGTCCCTCTAAAACCGGGTGTGTCAGAAGTGGTATCAGAGAAATGTTGACTATAGGACGAAACCTAGATAGAAATGGACAAAACCCTTACCTACTTACCTTACTCTGATTCTTTCTATACTTATCTTTATCATGTTTCACCTTCTACTATTCTACTCTGATTAACCTTACCTTTGCTATCCTGATTCTTTTCTAAACTGATCTTAATCTTTTCCCATCTATTTCCGCTTTACTCTTATTATTCTTATCTGTTCCTTCTAAAGACAAATGTGGACTTCACACTTTGAAATCGTGTGTCTAAAGTGACTTTAGGAATAGGAGACCTACTCTTAGGAACAAAAACATAACTATTTTTTAGGTATCTATACGCTTGAGTGTTTGTTCTTGTGATATTTTGTCTGATTTGGATCTTTGATTGAGTGTGATGAGTTGTGGAGTAATGTCCACAATTACATCTGTATATACATATAGGCATAAATATAAATAAATAAAATTCATGAGATAACTAAACAACTTAGATTATCCTCCATTAAAATGTACCTATTTCATATAGATCCATCTTATCTTACAAGATTCTCTCTTATCTAAATAGATCCATCTTATTTTAAAAGATATTCTCTTACCTTAATAGATTCATCTTATCTCGAAAAGATTCTATCTTGTTCTTCGAGACTCATCTTGTCCTAATAAGCATACTTATCCCCACCACTTTGCTTATCTCATAATAGTGTAACAAACATGATCTATTCCGAAATAAATTAAGTAGATCTTATCTGATTACACCGATTTGATTCTTATCCCATCTAATTTGATCAGGTCTAACCTAATGGACAAACATGTTAGATAATACTGGTAAAATAAGATTGGATCCTACTCTTATAAATATGTTTTAATCCAAGTTGGACTAAGATTCCAATTTAGATTAGACCACATACAACAACCTGTCCTTATGCAACTACCTCAACCATTTGATGGTTGCATAACTCCTCTATTTTAATTTAAACAGAAATTTTGATCTACCTACCCATATAATCCATCCCATCTCAAACGATTCTAACACATACTAATAATACATATTCTACCCTGGTAGATTCATCTAACTTAAACTAAGTTTAATCCAGTTATATCCAATCTAATCTAGACCCTACCTAATCTAATATGGTCTAATCTATGTTACAAGTATTAACTAAACCATATTCTGATAAATGAGTTTTAAATCTAAATTAGTGTCTTAGACCAACTTGTCCGAGAAACCACGACCTAGCCTATGGTATAGGTTGCCCAATCCATTTATCCCAAAAGAAAGTAAAATTCTGTTTAATCTACCTACCCCATGTAACCGCAATTGTTATCCCAATTCAGATAATGGCATCCAACACCACAACCGATGGTTCTTAAATTAGATCCAAGAAGAAGGTTAATCTCGACAATAAAAATACAAGTAGAAACAGATCTTTGGATGAATCAATATCCACCACCCGGAATAAAAGTCTTCCTTACCAAACTTTCTTTTACCCCAAATCTTCTCTACACTCACCCAATAGCTAAAAGCTTGTTGTACCCTTGTTTCTATACCACACCCGTTAATGGCATGAAACTTTTAGGGGTATAAAAGTATATACTAATTGGAAGTTCCACTGAGATAAAAAAATATATACTAATTGGAAGTTCCACTGAGATAAAAAATATATATATACTAGAATTTCATAAAGATGATATGCTCAACCAAATGACATTCTTAAATAGGATTATGGAATCTAATGTGAGCTAAACTAATGTGGTCTACTTAGACAGATTAATGGTACTTGAACTCTACTATCTAGGTGTTACCTTAACTTAGCACCTTAGATCAACTCAACCATGAGCAAAAGAGTTAAACCAACCCATAGAGTCATGATGAATGGTATAATCAATCTATCCTCACCTAACATCAAACAAACTTTTGATCTACATCATGTGGTTTACCTCATCCATATCTATCGTAACCATATTTCCCAACCCCGATAATATACACTAACCTCGAATCAATGAGACCAAGACCGAAGGAGAAAAGATCAACATCGACAAGGAAGGGTATAACAGTCAAAGTGAATCTTGTGATGAATTAGGACTTAAACATGTTGGATAAAGTCTTTTCCTTGCCATAATCTTTCATACCTCAACCTGTTCAGTTTATATCCCACATAAATAGTAGCTAGATACCTATGCTCTCCCAATCTTCCACTACCTCCACCACCACCAGCAGCTCCACCAAGCTACATATATATATATAAATTACTACTATTTGTAAGATCTAAATGTTACTTTAGTTAGTAAATGGTATGATACTATTTTAGGAGGAATAATAAGGTCTAATTGACCCCATGTGTTGCTAATAAATTATGCATCATGCTGAGATTTTTGTTTGCGCATATGTGTTGAGACAATATGAGTATACACCATTTTCTTACAAATCTCGATGATGAGATTTCTGTTAAGGGGGGTAGGATTTGTAAGGCCCAAAATGTGTATAAGAAAAAAAGTAAATAAATAAAATAGTAAATTCAGATATCTCGAATTATACTTGAGTACTAAGAATCGAGGACTGAATTTTGAAAACCAAGAATCATATTAGAAGAGAAGTAGTAGAAATGTGTTCAATTCAACTAAATGACTATTTATTTCAATAAATGATGCACCATAAACATTTATTTACATGGATATTCAGTGTTGAAGTAACTTTTACTTCTTATCCCTCTTTCAAAAACAAGTAATCGATAAACAATCATTTGAAGTATTTTTTCTGATCACACACTCAAAAAAATGATAATTCCCTAAAATCAATAAAATGAATTACTATCTATTATTTGATTTGGGACATTTAATTAAAGGAGTATAATAATAAAAAAAAGGGTTAAATAAATAACCAAATATACTTTACTGCATGTGTTTGGACATAATTCTGGTTTGCAAGTTGAACTCAATTTTGAATTTGAATATCTAAAAAAATAGATATAAAATAGAACGGGAAAAAGAAAATGGGAAAAAGTTATCTGGGCCGCGACCCTCATTTCTGGCCCATCTCACATCTCATCCCGCGCGGCCCACTCCATTCCCTCCCTTTTCTTTTTCCACCGCGACACTGACATGTGGGCCACATGAGTCAGCTCTTCCGCGCGCGAGTCCGTCTTCTTCGCGCGCCCCTCTCAGCCCGCGAGCGCGATCACCCTGTCAAGTGGGCTCGGTTGTCAGTCGCATAAATCGCGCCCACGTCGCTCACTCCTTCGCTGCCAACACGACCCCACCTCATCAGCCTCTTCCCTGCTCCGTCCGTTCTTCTCAACCGAAACAGCCGCGTTCCTCTCCGAAGCATGGACCGAGCAATCCGCAGCAACGCGCTACTTTTGGCCAGAACTCAACAGACCGCGTGGATTGATAAATACCTTGCTGCCGCTCTCCCTTGCTTTCCATTGGTCTGAGGATTTCGCCTAGGAGCACCCCCCACGTTCGCCACCTCCACCTGTGGGGAAAATTGTGGCCACTGCCACGGCAAAGCGCTCATACCGCCGCGCCAGTGTCGACATGTGGTTGGGGCGACTCCCCTGGTGCCGAGGGTCATGACTATGGGGAATTGCGATCGAAGGTGCAGGGAGGATCGGTGAATTGCTCGCCGGAATTTCTCCTTGGTGGCAGAGGTGCGCCTCATCGTGGACTGCAACACCGACCCATCGCTGTAGGGTAAGAACTCACCCACATGTTTCACTTTGTTTTGTACTACGGGTAGGCATGTTGGTAATAGCTCGGGGAACTCCATCGCGGTCGGTGGCTAACTCACCAGCGCAGCTCCGTCATGTGGAGCCTGGCCCCACCGCGGCTGCTGCTCGGTGGTAGACGACGGACTAGGGCCATCCGTTGTGTACTGAGCGTCTTAGATTAGATCTAGCCGTGGGTCCGACGTGAGCCATTGATCTATTAACGTGTGGATGCGATGAGATCGGTACAATATTCTGATGCGGGAGATCCAGGGCGTTGGATTGTGATCGAGCGGTTTAGCGCGCTCGCTGGATCATAATGGGTGAGATCTGATCCTGGCCGTCGGTGTAATCCAACGGCTAAGATCAAGTGGTATCCTTTCGCGATGACATTATGCTAAAGAGACCCTGTACTTGGGTATAATCAACCCACCGTCCATCTGGCTTGACTCTATGTCTTGGGAAAATTTACCCCGAGGCCCCTGGGTTTTTGTTTAATCATGCGCGCAGTCCAGATCTCTAGGAAAACAGAGAAATTCATTTAGAAAAAGGGATTTTAATGCAAAATTAATTCTAGAAATTTGTTTAATTCCTAGAAAATACATTTTAACTCATTTTTAATCCATTTCATTTCCTATAACTTTGTATTAATATTGTTTAATACTTAGTGTCTCTGTTTTGACATGAAAACAAAAATAAAATTTGATTTCTTAATTAATCTTATACCAGGCACATAAAACCTTTGGAAATTCATAACTCCTTCGTTTTAATTCCGAATTGACTTGTTTCAGTTGCGTTAGTCTCGTACAAATATTTACTATGCAATAACAACATTTATTATACCATGTCTCATTCTTTTTTAATTAGATCTTTATTTAATTATGTGGGTTAGTCTTGTTAATATACTTATCATTATAATCTACTAGAAGATGATCTATGGTCAATTCATAACTTAGATTAAAGTTGAGATAATTATTTATAGAATAACCTCTCATATGATTTATATTAACCAATTTATAATATAGTTTAATATTTGAATCACATAAATCCTCTATAAAATAATAACTCCTTAACTGTAACTCTGATTTTAGTGGTTCTCGTTCCCACGATCTCGTAACTACGCGTAGATTATTATTATGCAGTATGTTCTTATGTTTGGTGTGATGTTAATTTTGTCTATACCATGTTTGTTTGTATTACTACGACTAGCAGTGTGGTCACGAGAATCTGAAGAATCATCCTGGTACCTGGAATCTCAATTGCCAGGCAAGTTGTGCCCTTGATCCACTTTTGTTACCCAATAATATTATTTATTATCATTATTCAATCATAGGTTTAATTTTGATGGGACCCAATAGGTCACCCTAGTCTGATTATCTTTTACCTTGGTTACCCCTGAATCACTTGGGTAGTTCTGCTATTGCTTTATTTGGTTTTGGGATAATATTTCATTATATCCATGTTCCAATTATTTTGTTATTTTATTTATGTTCATGTCAAGATCATTATATTTAATTGGAACATGGAGCTTAACTTGAGAAACACGTGCCACCACAAGGGTGGAATGGGACGCCCTTGGCTAACTAATTAGGAAAGCTAGTGGAAGACTACCTTACCCCAAAGGGGCAAGGGCAGTAGGGGAGTTGCATGCAAGGAGGTTCTCGGGTTGATTTTGCTGCGATGGCGGTCAAACGAGGGATTCTTGCAAGTGCGCTTCCCATAAACTGTAGCGGGTTTTCGGAAGCTAGTGGAACTTTGTAAAGGCCTCGTAGTGGATCCCTAGGCATTCACCTCGGTAGTGTCTAAGGGCCTTGCAAACCCTAGCAACATGGGATACACGACTTGTGGGTATAGGGTACAACCTCTGCAGAGTGTAAAACTGGTATACTAGCCGAGCTCACGGTCAAGAGCAGCTCAGGACTCTCGCATGATTAATTTATGGAACTTAAACTCAATCTGTCATATGCATTGCATGAGATTTGTTATTAATTTTGTTCTATTATTATTATTATGGTTTGATATTTACTTACATCTAGTAATTGCTAATAAAATTTTGACCAACTTTAAAAGCAATGCTCAGCTTTAACCATTGTCTTTGAGAAGCCTTACACTTCACATGATCTCCCACCTTTGGTGAGTTCATGCACATTATTCCCCACAACTTGTTGAGCGATGAACATGTGTGAGCTCATCCTTGCTGTCTCACACCCCCCACAGGAAGAACAGGTGGTTCAAGAGGAGCCACACAACGAGGAGTTCGATTCGATCTAGGTGGCGTCTCCCAGTTGACTTTCTGGCGCCAAGGATGGATGTTAGTTCGATCTATATTTATATTTTATTTTGTAAGACTTCCGCTATGTAATAAGTACTCTGATGTTATTATGACATTTATCTCTATACACTCTGTTATTATATATGTTGTCTTCTTTGACGCATGTATGAGATGCACCCGGCGTGGTCCCTCTAAAACCGGTTTTGTCAAATTTGAATCATGACAAATGCTAAGCTCCTTAGACAAATTTTCGCATTTTTCTACTTCCTGAGTATAAGCATTTTTCAATATAACAATTTTTTTGTTTTCTTTAATGAGGAAGTCCTCTTGGCTTTCCAAGAGTTCATCCTTCTCATTAATAGCTTCTATTAATTCATTTAATTTTTTCTTTTGGTCCATCTTAAGGTTGGCAAAAAAAGACATTAAATTATCTTCATCATTACTAGAGCTACCCTCATCACTAGATGTTGTATATTTGGGGGTTGCTCTAGAATGTACCTTCTTCTTCTTACCGTCCTTAGTCATTAGACACTTGTGGCCAACATTGGGGAAGAGGAGGCCCTTGTTGACGGCGATGTTGGTGGCATCCTCGTCGGATGAGGAGTCGATGGAGCTCTCGTTGGAGTCCCATTCCCGGCATATGTGGGCATCGCCGCCCTTCTTCTTGTAGTATCTCTTCTTCTCCTTCTTCTTCCCCTTCTTGTCATCGTCCCTGTCACTTTCGCTTGAAATTGGGCATTTAGCAATAAAGTGACCGGACATACCACATCGTTAGCACACCTTCTTGGAGTGGGACATGTAATCTTTTCCCCTCCTTTGCTTGAGGATTTGGCGGAAGCTCTTGATGATGAGCGCCATTTCCTCGTTGTCGAGCTTGGAGGCATCGATTGGAAGCCTACTTGATGTGGACTCCTTCTCTTCTTTCGTCGCTTTGAACGCGACGGGTTGCACCTCGGGTGTGGAGGTGGCGCTTTGCTCCAAGTTGACAATGTGTTTGGAGTCTTTGATCATTAGCTCAAAGCTCACAAACTTGCCAATCACTTCATCAGGAGACATTAGTTTATATCTAGGATCCCCACGAATTAATTGTACTTGAGTAGGATTGCGAAGAACAAGGGATCTTAGAATAACCTTGACCATTTCATGGTCATCCCCCTTGGTGCTCCCGAGGTTACGCACTTGGTTCACCATGGTCTTTAGGCGGTTGTACATTGCTTGTGGCTCTTCTCCTTTGTTGAGCACGAATCGACCAAGTTCGCCCTCGATTGTTTCGTGCTTGGTGATCTTGGTCACCTCGTCCCCTTCGTGCACGGTTTTGAGGACGTCCCAAATCTCTTTAGCGTTCTTCAACCCTTACACCTTGTTATACTCCCCCCGACACAAGGAGGCGAGGAGTATAGTTGTGGCTTGGGAGTTAAAGTGCCTAATTTGGGCGACCTCATCTGAGTCGTAGTCTTTGTACCCCACCTTAGGTACCTGCGCTCCATACTCAACAATATCCCAAATACTTGCGTGGAGTGAGGTTAGATGGTGCCTCATTTTATCACTCCACATACAATAATCTTGACCATCAAAATATGGTGGTTTGCCTAAGGGAACAGAAAGTAATGGAGCGCGCTTTGAAATACGGGGATAGCGTAGGGGCATCTTACTATACTTCTTACGCTCATGGCACTTAGAAGTAGTCGACGACTCGGAGCTTGATGTGGAGGGTGGCGAAGAGTTGGTCTCGTAGTAGACCACCTTCTTCATTTTCTTCTTCTTGTCACTTCTCTGATGGGACTTGATGGAGGAAGAGGATTCCTCCTTGTGTTTGTTGCCGGACAAGCACTATTCCTTATCCGGTGCGCTGCCACGTCACCCAACCGTTAGGGTTCAGAGCTAGGTCGACCATTGGAGCTTTGTCTTCTTGCGGCACCGGACAGTCTGGTGCCATACCAATCAGTCCATGTAACACCTCTGGTGTTACTGTTACTAAAACTTGAGCATAACATCATGAGCATTGGCATATCATGTGTTTGTTACACCTAGAATGCATTCACTAGGTCAAATCTCAAACAAGTTATGATGTTATGAGTTGATGTGTGATTAACCCTAAGGTAGAGTACCTAACCCTAAATTGGGCTTATGAGTGAAAATGAAGCCCAAATAGGTGAAAACCTCAAAAGACATGAGACATGATCATAAAATATCACATTTAAAGGACTTTAGTGAAACTAAAACCCTAAAGTGCTTAAAACCCTGAAAAGATCCCTAGAAAACCCTAAATTAGAACCCTAGGGGGCTAAGTGTAAAATTGGTGCACTTTTGGACCCAAGTGCAAAAACCAAAGTATTATAACACCACAAATCATGTGTTTCTCATATTTGAGGATTTGCAAGTCAAAATGTGGGATTTGGGCTTATTTGCAAAAAGCACCACTTAAGCCATATAAGCCTAAGTCTGAAATTCAGTGAGCTTGAGGCATGTTTGGAGCCTTATATCTCATAATCCATAAAGAATTTGCCTATGGTCAATACATCAAATTTGAAGAGCTACTAAAGGGGTATAACTTTGTTTAAGTCATCAGACATAAGTGTTTTACAAAAATTGGAGATAAATGGACTCAAAGTCTGGCTGCCAGTCGACTCAGAACCTGAACTTTTACTGACACTGATGTGGGATGAACTTTGGGAGTTCTTTTGAAGATAATCCAGTAAGTATTCGAGTAGGGTTACTATAGTCGATTTGTAGCTGGATTATTGAGCTACAACTTTGATACAGAGAGATAGCCAAGTCAGTACATGAATTTTGGAGCAAATCACCCTGCAAATCGGTCTGTTAGGCGCTCTGAATAAGGATCCCAATGGTACAGTACCTAACAAAGATCACGGATTCAGCCCCCCTTGCCGCCGGTGACCCCCGCACCTGGATTTGCACCGTCGAGGTGATTTGTGCTCACTGGTGCCCGGATAACGCCTCAGGGTGAAAAGATCTTCACCGCGGGTGAGCTTAAGGCACTATTCCGCCCCGACCGCCGTGTCCGCCTCGCTCACGGCCGGTTCAGATAAGTTCACCGGAGTTAGTCATCTGTCGCTCGGATGCCACGTGCCTAGACGCAGTACTTCATCGCAGTGACTCGCTCTAGCACGTCCGGTCATCTCCGGTTGTCAGGCCAAGGTGAAGGCCACAGTGAAGGCCACGCTCTCCCCTCTCTCCGGCCGCCAGCGCGCCAATCCAAATTCCCGAGCCACCGCCCCCGGATCCTATAAATTGAGCGTGCCATCAGATCCACTAGGTAGTCAAGCATCCAGCGCACCCACTCGTGTCTCGGATTGTTCACCTGAGAGCTCCAATTTGGGATTTCCCCCAAATCAGTCAAAACTCCGCCGTGAGTGAGCTCACCGTGGCTAGCTCTCCACAGGTCCGATCATGTTCTCCTCGCTCTTGTTTTAGCATTCCTGTGTGCTCTTGAAGCTCATCAGCCCAACCAATTGTCCCCGGATTGCGCTGTCACCGTGGACAGAGTGATTAGGAGTTAGAATCTTGAAATTGAGTGAGGGGAAATGGTTATTAGGGGTTAAATTAGGTGTCAACCACTCCAGAGCACCGGTCATTGCGTATCTTGGATGGTACAGGCTCGCCGGAGCCGCTGCTCCGCCGTCCACGGTCGGGGATCGCGGGTTGTGAAGAATTAGAAAGTGAAGGGCCTCGGTGTAAATGTCAGTGACACATTAAAATAGTGCGTGGGACTATTAACGGGTTTTTCAAACCATCAGGGTCCCCAGTGCAAATTCGCCAGTGCGGGCGTGCGCGGGCGTGTTCTGCCTGTATTGGGCTGACTCGGGCTAAATTGAGCCCATCACTATTGGTGTTTTTCCTTTTTCTTTTTCTACCAGACTTAGAAAATCCATAGAAAATTATAGAAAAATGATAAAAATATGAAACTAATTTTGTTGGATTCCTAGATTTCCCTAGTATTTAATAAAAATGGTTCTAAGGTTTTTAGTCCAAACCAGAAATTATTTAGTATTTAAAATGGCCAAAACCTAGTCTCTGGAATTTTAGAAATTATTTAATGACTCCAAAAATCACTAAATTTTTTTGGATAAGCTTAATATGATATTTAGATCCTATGAGTGAAGTTTGACTTGCTTTGGACATTGTTTGACGCCTACACCAACAACCCTAGCTCCTTAGGGTAAAAATGTATAATCCTACTAAGGTATTAACTCAGAAAAACCCTAGTTTCACTGGAGCACCGTGAAGGAAATTTGTATTCAAGATACAACTTAGTGTAGTTTCACTATTATTGCATTTTTATAAGCATTACATGAGCATTCATGGTTATATATGGCTATATATAGAAAACGAAGAAGAGATAACTGTTGAACAGGAAGAGACTACTCCATCAATAAAAAATCCACCTACCGGGAACTGTTTTTATTTTGACATCTGTGGAACAGAGCCCGACTCTCCTACAACACAAGGCAAGCCCCGATGCATTTACCACCTCCTTGCTATTTTAAACTCTTTATCACTTGAATGATGCATTAGGTGATAGGAGTTGGGTGTTAAACCAATTGCTGCATTTCCTTCCTTGGAACTGTTTACCATTCCTTGATTACCTGTTTTATTAAAAGGTTTTTTGATCCTTAGTCCTGCTTTAGAAAACAAAAAGGTTTTGTTTTAAACCAAAGGTGATGCTTCAAAGGGAAGGGGATGTTTTCAAAAATAAAACTTGATGGTGGATCCATCATGGCCATGATGGGTTCAACATCGCATAAGATGTACCTCTGTCAGGTACCAAGCTTTTGGGTTTGAAATGATAAAGCTGAGACCGGGCGGGTGACTTGCACGAGAAGAGAGTCTCGGTGTAGTGTCTCCGTCTGAGTCGATTAAGGACCGTGTCGATGTAGGCTTGATGATCGAGGACCTTTTAACTGGTCACATGCCTCGTCATGGGTAAGCTTTGCCTTGGGTAGACTAATACCATAAAGGCCAACACACAATGGGAGTGGAGAGATGGCGATAGTAGCGTGTACCCTCCGTGGCAAGAGGCTGGACGGTGGTGTATCTGTGCTCTCAGTTGGCGTGAACCCAGTCTGGTCTTAAGAAACCCAGTGGCGAGTTGACATATGCAAGGGTTAAGTGCTACATATGTCGTGTGATTGGAGATCCCCAGCTGGGTATTAATCGATTCGGATCGCCGCTACTTCTCAGACATGAAGACTTGGTCACTGCCATACACGTAGCATTCCAGTAAACAAAAAGGGTTGATAAAAGGATGGCTAGCTTAGGCCAAGTGCTTGAACTAGGGTAGAAAGAACTCTAGTGACAGGTAATGATTTAATTGGCTAATAAAACTGGATTTTAAGGATCCACTATTAGTAAGCATTTTTGCAAACAGAGTCTTGATTCTTGATTAAGCCTTACCTTGACTCCCTTAAGCCAACATGTCCTTGAGAGTCTTTTATTTTGACGGGTAAGACTTGCAAAAGTACACTTTGTACTCAGGGTTTTCGAACCCATGTTGTTGTAGGTGATGAAACAGCAGACTTTTGCTATTTTTGCACTAAGGTGGTGCCCAAGGATGTGGTGCCCAAAGACGAACCTCAACAGTAACGTGGTTGCGGAAGGACGTGGTCCTTCCTTTTGAAAAACAATATACTTTTATGCGGGAGGGGCTTTTGCCTCCCAAGCTTGTAATAATAATACCTATGCACTCTTATATCCTGGTGATGTAATAATATTAACACTCTTTCTATATTTTAATGAATGTAAACTAAGTTATTGTAATTCGCTTCCGCTTATTCGTTCCTCCGATGTGTTGTAATATCTGTGTGACGGGTGAAACGCTCTTGGGAAAGGTAAAGGATACAGATACTGAACTTGTCGAGTGATTATGTGCATCTACAGGGTTGTCCGAGGTCCGTTAGACAAGGACAACAGTAGGTGGGCCTAATGACTTGGGAGGTTCCGTCACAGTCCGGTGCCCCTCTGACTTCGCTGCTCTAACTTCTGCGCGACACTGTTCATCACTGTAGCACTTTGCAGAGTCAACCGTTGGCGCAGGGAGCCGTTGCTCCGCTGGCACACCGGACAGTCGATGACACACCGAACAGTCTGGTGAATTATAGCGGAGGACGCCCTGGAATTCCCGAGAGTGGCTGGTTTGGATTTGTACGTGCATGGTGCACCGGACTGTCCGAACTACAAGCCAGGGTTAGCTTTAGAATTAAATTTAAGTCTGAAGAGAGGGAAAACAAATCAACCAAGAAAATAAGGCGAGTGAACACGATGATTTGTTTTACCGAGGTTCGGTTCCAAAGAACCTAGTCCCCGTTGGGGAGGTCACAAAGACCGGGTCTATTTCAACCCTTTCCCTCTCTCAAACGGTCACTTAGACCAAGTGAGCCTTCTTCCTTAATCTCATGGGTCACTTAGACCCTGCAAGGACCACCACACACTTGGTGTCTCTTGCCTCGCTTAAAAGCACTTGAGAATAAGAATGAGAAAAGAAAAAAGGCCAAACCAAGCAACAAGAGCAACAAAAGAACACAAAACACCCTCTCTCAAGTCCCTAATAGAATTGAGTTGATTTGGTGGCTTGGAGAGGATTCAATCTATTTGATGTGTCTTGGAGTGGAGTCTTGTGCTCTTGTATTGAATGCAATGTTCAGAATGCTTGGATTGATATGAATGAGGTGGTTGGGGGGTATTTATAGCCCCCAACCACTTCCATAGCCGTTGGGGAGGCTGCTGGCGATGGGCGCACCGGACAGTCCGGTGCGCCACCAGACAAGCACTGTTCCTTGTCCGGTGCGCCACCACATCACCCAACCATTAGGGTTCGGAGCTGGGTCGACCGTTGGAGCTTTGTCTTCTTCCGACACCGAATAGTCCGGTGCCCCTCTGACTTCGCTGCTCTGACTTCTGCGCGACACTGTTCATCACTGTAGCACTTTGTACAGTCGACCGTTGGCGCAGGGAGCCCGGTGAATTATAGCGGAGGGTGCCCTGGAATTCCCGAGAGTGGCTGGTTTGGATTTGTACGTGCATGGCGCACCGGACTGTTCGGTGTACCACCGGACAGTGTCCGGTGCACCATTCTTCAGCACACTCAAGTTCTTTTGGTACATCGGACAGTGTCCGGTGCGCCATTCTCCAGCACCCTCAAGTTCTTTTGCTCCAATAAAATTGCGTCCTTAATTTGATTTCTTTCTTGGTTTGTGTTGAACCTTATGCACCTGTAATATATGAATTCTAGACAAACTAGTTAGTTCTCGTGTTTGCGTTGGTCATCAACCACCAAAATTAATTATAGGAAATGGTTAACCCAATTTCCCTTTCAGTATCCACTGGTCCAACTACTATCTATCAAACAAGTGATACCTCATTTGTATTGTCATGTAAAAATGCTAAAGTAGTTGCTAGAAAGTTGGGATCTAAATGCAAGAGAGACAAAACTTACATTTGGGTTCCAAAATATGTTGTAACTAACCTTGTAGGACCCAACAAGAGTTGGGTACCTAAAACCTAAGCTTAATTACCTTGCAGGTTTATGCATCCGAGGGCTCATGCTGGATTATTGATAGCGGATGCACAAACCACATGATGGGGGAGAAGAAAATGTTCACCTCCTACGTCAAGAACAGGGATTCCCAAGATACTATCATCTTTGGAGATGGGAACCAAGGCAAGGTTAAGGGCTTAGGCAAAATAGCCATCACAACCGAGCATTCAATTTCAAATGTGTTTCTAGTAGAATCACTCGGGTATAATTTATTGTCTGTAAGTCAATTATGTCATATGGGCTATAATTGTTTATTTACAAATATTGATGTATATGTCTTTAGAAGGAGTGATGGTTCATTACTTTTAAGGGTGCATTAGACGACAAGCTCTATTTAGTTGATTTCTCAAAAGAGACTGCCGATCTAGATGCATGCTTAATCGCTAAGACTAATATGGGTTGGCTCTGGCACCGTCGTCTAGCACATGTTGGAATGAAGAACCTTCATAAACTTCTAAAGGGAGAACATGTGTTAGGAATAACCGACGTCTGTTTTAAGAAAGATAGACCTTATGCAGCGTGCCAAGCAGGGAAACTGGTGGGAAGTACTCATCAAAGCAAGAATGTGATGACAACGTCAAGACCACTGGAACTCCTACATATGGATCTCTCCGGGCCCGTTGCCTATCTCAGCATCGAGGGAAGTAAGCATGGCCTTGTTATAGTTCATGATTTTTCCTGCTTCACTTGGGTGTTCTTTTTATAGGATAAATCTGAAACCCAAGGAACCCTAAAGAGCTTCTTAAGGAGAGCTCAAAACGAATTTGAGCTAAAGGTGAAAAAGATAAGAAGCGATAACGGATCTGAGTTCAAGAATCTTCAAGTCGAAGAATATCTTGAGGAGGAAGGCATCAAGCATGAGTTCTCTGCTCCCTACACACCACAACAAAATGGTGTAGTAGAGAGGAAGAATAGGACACTAATTGATATGGCAAGGACAATGCTTGGAGAGTTCAAGACTCCTGAGCGGTTTTTGTCGAAAGCTGTGAATACAGCCTGCCATGCCATAAACCGACTCTATTTGCACCGCCTCCTCAAGAAGACATCCGACGAACTCCTAACCGGTAACAAACCAAATGTTTCCTACTTTCGTGTATTTGGGAGAAAATGCTACATCTTGGTAAAGAAAGGTAGCCATTCAAAGTTTGCTCCCAAAGCTGTAGAATGTTTTTATTAGGGTATGACTCAAATACAAAGGCGTATAAGGTCTTCAATAAATCATCAGGATTAGTTGAAGTCTCTAGCGATGTTGTATTTGATGAGACTAATGGCTCTCCAAGAGAGCAAGTTGATCTTGATAATGTAGATGAAGATGAGGTTCCGACGGCCGCAATGCGAATAATGGCGATAGGTGATGTGCGACCATAGGAACCATAAGAGCAAGAACAACCTTCTTCCTCTACAATGGTGCATCCCCCAACTCAAGACGATGAACAGGTACCTCAAGAAGAAGGGCAGGATCAAGGGGGAGCACATGAAGAACATGATAAGGAGGAAGAAGCATCATGAGTTCCTCCAACTCAAGTTCGGTCAACATTCCAAAGAAATCATCCAGTGGATCAAATTCTAGGTGATATCAGCAAGGGGGTACCCACTCGCTCACGCTTAGCTAATTTTTGTGAGCATTACTCGTTTATTTCTTCTATTGAGCCTTTTAGGGTAGAAGAAGCCTTGTAGGATCCAGACTGGGTGTTGGCCATGCAGGAAGAGCTCAACAACTTCAAGAGAAATGAAGTTTGGAGCCTGGTGCCACGTCCAAAGCAAAATGTTGTGGGAACCAAGTGGGTATTTCGCAACAAGCAAGACGAGCACGGTGTGGTGACAAGAAACAAAGCTCGACTTGTGGCAAAAGGTTATGCCCAAGTCGCAGGTTTGGATTTTGAGGAGACTTTTGCTCCTGTGGCTAGGTTAGAATCAATTTGGATTTTATTGGCCTATGCTGCTCACCACTCTTTTAAGCTTTTTCAAATGGACGTGAAGAGCGCCTTCCTCAATGGACCAATCAAGGAGGAAGTGTACGTGGAACAACCCACTGGCTTTGAGGATGACAAGTATCTCGACCATGTCTACAAGCTCTCTAAGGCGCTCTATGGACTTAAGCAAGCCCCAAGAGCATGGTATGAATGCCTTAGAGATTTTCTCATTTCTAATGCTTTCAAGGTTGGGAAAGCTGATCCTACTCTCTTTACTAAGACTTGCAATGGTGATCTTTTCGTATGCCAAATATATGTCGATGACATTATATTTGGTTCTACTAATCAAAAGTCTTGTGAGGAGTTTAGCTGGGTGATGATGCAAAAGTTCGAGATGTCGATGACGGGCGAGTTGAACTACTTCCTTGGATTTCAAGTGAAGCAACTCAGGGAAGGAACCTTCATCTCCCAAATGAAGTACACTCAAGACTTACTCGAGAGGTTTGGGATGAAGGATGCAAAGCCCACAAAGACACCGATGGGAACGGACGGACATCTGGACCTCAACAAAGGAGGTAAGTCTGTTGATAAAAAGGCATACCAGTCTATGATAGGATCCTTGCTTTATCTTTGTTTTAGTAGACTGGATATTATGCTAAGTGTATGCATGTGTGCTAGATTTCAATCCGACCCCAAGAAGTGTCACCTTGTAGCCGTTAAGCGAATTCTTAGATATTTAGTTTCTACGCCTTGCTTCGAGATCTGGTATCCAAAGGGGTCTACCTTTGACTTAATCGGATACTCAGATTCCGACTATGCCAGGTGCAAGGTTGATAGGAAGAGCACATCAGGGACTTGTCAGTTTCTAGGAAGGTCACTTGTGTCTTGGAGCTCTAAGAAACAAACTTCTGTTGCCCTATCCACCGCTGAGGCCGAGTATGTTGCCGCAGGACAGTGTTGCGCGCAACTACTTTGGATGAGGCAAACCCTCTGGGACTTTGGCTACAATCTGAGCAAAGTCCCACTCCTATGTGACAATGAGAGTGCAATCCGCTTAGCGGATAATCTAGTTGAACACAGCCACAGTAAGCACATAGACATCCGGCATCACTTCTTGAGAGACCACCAGCAATGGGGAGATATCAATATTTATCATATTAGCACCGAGAACCAGCTAGCCAATATCTTCACCAAACCTTAAGATGAGAAAAGGTTTTGTAGGCTGCATAGTGAGCTAAATGTCTTAGATTCGCGTAACTTGGATTGATCTATAGCATACATGTGTTCTATGCCTTTGATCATGTTACTTTAAGCATAAATGTCGTTAATTGCTTATTTCTGGTGTTCAAATTGTACAAGTCATCCCCGGACCTCACAAGTCCCTATGCAAATGATGCACATGTTTAGGGGAGATGTGCTACAACTTGACTCCCTTGAGACTAACCTGTTCGTTGAATAGTCTAAAAAGGGATATTTAAAGGGAAAAGCGAACTTGGACAAAGAAAAGAGCTTCCACTGCAATTCCGGTGTAAATATATCTTGTCCTAAGTTCTTTGTTGTGCTCTCATTGTCGTTTTGCTCTTATTTGACATTTTGGTGAGGCGATGGGGTTAAAGAGCCAAAAGTCCTCCCATTTTGGTGCTTAATAACAAAGGGGGAGAAATTAAGGCCAAAGCAAATGGATCAGCCAACTACTTGTGAGATTTCAAAAATAATAGAGTTAGAAGTTTTATATTTGATCAAAAACCCTCTTATTGCAAAAAGTGTTCTCTTATGGGGGAGATTTTTGATTATGGGAAAAGGGGGAGTTTTTGGCATTTGATCAAATTTACCTTTGATAGAACTCTTAATTCACCAAAGCAAGTGTGTTTGACTTAGAGATAGGAAAAAGAATTTGTTTTGTGAAAATAAACCAAGTGGTGGCAAAAGTGATCCAAATATGCTAAATCCTATGTGAGTAAATTGGTCTTCAATTTGCACTCTTTGAGAATGATATTGCACTTTTAGTTGCTTTTAATTGTGTTGGCATAAATCACCAAAAAGGGGAGGTTGAAAGGGAAATGTGCCCTTAGGCAATTTCTATAAATGTTTTGGTGATTAGATGCTCAACACATATTGATTTTAAAATGACGTACAAAGCAAGAATCAAGGTATGACTCTAGCCTTAATGAATTGTTTTTGGTACTAACATATTTCTCTAAGTGCTAGGAACCTTGATAAATGAACTGAGATTGGATTGAAGACAGTTGGTCGAAACCAGCCAGGATGCACCAGCCTGCGGTGCTTCGGACTGTCCGGTATGCACCAGACAGTGTTCGGTGCCCAGGCTGGCCTGGCGACGAACTCATCGCTCTCAGGAATTCGCTGAGGGCGCTATGGCTAAAATTCACCAGACTGTCTGGTGCGCCAACCGCCAATGAGGTGGTTGGGGGGTATTTATAGCCCTCAACCACTTCCTAGCCGTTGGCAAAGTCTACTCTCGATGGGCACACCGGACAGTCCGGTGGCACACCGGACAATCACTATTCATTGTCCGGTGCGTGCCACGTCAGCGCGCCCGTTAGGGTTTGGAGCTATTGACCGTTGGAGCTCTTTGTCTTTTTGCTGCACTGGACAGTCCGGTGCCACACCGGACAGTCCAGTGACCTCTGATTTCTGCGCTCTGACTTCTGCGCGAGACTGTTCACCACTGTTCATCTGAGCAGTTGACCGTTGGCGCGAAGGGAGTTGTTGCTTCGCTGGCTCACCAGACAGTCCGGTGGCACACCGAACAATCTGGTGAATTATAGCGTAGAGTGCACCTGGAATTCCAGTGAGTGGCTTGTTTGAATGTGTACGCTGTCCGATGCACACCGGACAATGTCTAGTGCACCAAATTTCAGCACACTCTAAGTCCTTTGCTCCAAATTTGATTGTGCCCTTAACTGAATTTCTTTCTTGGTTTGTGTTGAACCTTATGCACCTGAGATAAATGATATCTAGACAAACTAGCTAGACCATGTGGTTTGTGATGGACGTCAACCACCAAAATCGATTATAGGAAATGGTTAAGCCCATTTCCCTTTCAGGCTCCAACTTGTGGAGATTCCTCACAAATGGGAAACAACTATAAGGAAGAAAATCATGGTATTCAAGTGGATCATTGGATCACTTGAAAGGGGTTGAGTGCAACCCTCGTCCATTAGGACGCCACAACGTGGAAGTAGGCAAGTGTTATACTTGGCCGAACCACGGGATAAAATCACCGTGTCTCTTCTGTCCTCTTTATTGTGATTGGTTTCTTCCCTAAAGTTCTCACTCAATCACTTGTGCTATTGTTCCAAAGTTCAATACTCATTCTAAAGGAACAATCAAGTGAAGAGTTCTCGCTATAGCAACTTGGTTTTATTCTTACTAACATTTCATAACAAAGTTTGGGCTATTTAGTGTTTGTTTTTACAGGATCACCTATTCACCCCCTCTAGGTGCTCTCAATTGGTATCAGAGCTGTACTTAGGTGTTTGAGCACTTGAAAATGCCTATAACATGTGTTGGTATGTTGCTTGAACTCCCACACCTTCAAATGGCCTATTGGAGGAGTATAAATAGCCTCCCCTCAATTATAGCTGTTGGACAGAAAGCTAACTGTCGGGCGCACCGGACAGTCCAGTGCCCTGGCCTCGTCAGTCGACCATTGAGATTTGTAGCAGTCTGCCGTTGATAAAAGTTGTAGCCAATTGTTGGCTAGACTGTCCGGTGCACACCGGATAGTCCGGTGCTACAGCACCGGAGAGCCCAGTTTGTGTACCTCTCTATGCAGACTGTCCGGTGCACACCAGACATGTCATAACTATATATTGTAACTAATTAGTGAAGGGAGGTGGCTATTAGTAATGCATAATTAGTAATGCATAATTTTGTATGAAAGAGTTTTGAATGGGAGAATAGTGTTTCCTATTTGTTAACCAATTAGTAATGCATAATTTTGTAACTATATATTGTGTGAAAAATGGGAAGGGAGGTGGCTACTGTGTCCCTTTTTTCACCATTTTCCAATGCATACTACTGTTTGTCTAGTGTGTGGGTTTTGTTCACCGATTAACAATGCATAATGTGTTGTATAATGTGTCCCTTTCTGTATAATGTGTTGCTAGTATTTCCTCAATCTCAACAATACTGTCAGACGCCTTAGCAAGTACTGCATCCCTCCAAGAAAAAAGTAGCTTGAAACTCTCCTCCCAACTACCAAACAACTCCTTCAATGCCTTCTCCTTCCCCTTCCAAATAGTGTCGTATCCAATAGTGACATTATGAACTCCTTGTAGTGTTTCTTGCAACTCCTTAACAACCATTTGGGGTTTCTTCATAAGTAGTGGAATAGCGTGAAATGCTATCCATCCACTATTTGGTGTTATCGTCTTCCTCTTCCACTAGATGTGCAAGTATGCATGTCATGCAGTACAACAACCTGCAAATTGTCAGTTCACGATTTAGTAACCAACAAACAAAAAATTACAAAATGATTGGTTGCAAAAAAGGAAATAACATACTATGATGGTCGGCGATCCTTTCTTTTCCTCCCGTGCATAAATCTTCCAAGCCTGAGATCTAGACTATAATCAAGGAGATCTCGCAATCGAGAGTATCTACCGTAGATAATGGGAAGGAAGAAGAGAGAAGGCGAGAGCTCACCGGAGGTGTCGGTGTTTAGAGTCTGACCGCATACCCAGGGTTACCCCTTGTGGTGCTTTTGGATAGGACGGCGTTGTTGACTGTAACTCAATGGTTCGTGCGAGACGCATGAGAGACGGCAAGCAATTTTCTGCAGGTTTGGGCCGCTTGGAGAGGCATAATACCCTACTTCCTGGTGTGGATCTTTATGTGGTAGGTTACAAGGGAAGTCTCCAAGGTGAAGAAAAGCTAATGAGATAGGTAGATGGTCGATGAAAATGATGGGGTACCCCCTGAACCATGGGAGCCTTACCCTTAACAAAATTAGACAATTTCTTAGGGGCATTAAGCTTGACATTGCTTCCCTATTGGAAACCAATGCCATCCTTGATGCCAGGGCATCTCCCATTATAGAGCATGCTTCTAGCAAATTTAAACTTTTCATTTTCAAGTTCATGCTCATTAATTTTTGCAGTTAATTTAGCTATGTGATCATTTTGTTGTTTAATCATGGCAAGGTGATCATTCATAGCTTCTACATTAACATCTCTACATCTAGTACAAATGGAAACATGATCAATGGTAGATGTAGAGGTTTTGCATTCATTTAATTCTTCTATCTTAGTATTTAAGTTAACATTCTCATCTCTAAGACATGAAATAGAATCATTGCAAACATTCAATTCTTTTATCTTTGAAACTAAATTATTATTTTCAGTTCTAAGACTAGAAATTGCATCATTCAATTTATCAATCTTAGCATTTAACTAGCATTTTCATTTCTAAAACTGACAATTGAATCATGGCAAATGTTAAGCTCTTTAGTCAAATTTTCATTTTTCTCTACTTCCTGAGCATAAGCATTTTTTACTTTAACATGCTTCTTGTTTTCTTTAATAAGGAATTCCTCTTGGCTACCCAGGAGTTCATCCTTCTCATGAATAGCTCCTATTAGTTCATTTAATTTTTCTTTTTGTTGCATGTTAAGGTTGGCAAAAAGAGTAAGCAAATCATCTTCATCTTCACTAGAGCAACCCTCATCACTAGATGTTGTATATTTGGGGGTGGCTCTAGATTGTACCTTCTTCTTTTTATCGTCCTTTGCCATGAAGCACTTGTGGCCGACGTTGGGGAAGAGGAGGCCTTTGTTGACGGCGATGTTGGCGGCGCCCTCGTCGGAGGAGGAGTCGGCGGAGCTCTCGTTGGAGTCCCATTCCCGACACACGTGGGCATCGCTGCCCTTCTTCTTGTAATACCTCTTCTTCTCCTTCTTCTTCCCCTTCTTGTCGTCGCCCCTGTCACTATGACTAGAATTTGGACATTTAGCAATAAAATGACCAGGCTTACCACACTTATAGCACACCCTCTTGGAGCGAGGTTTGTAGTCCTTCCCCCTCCTTTGCTTGAGGATTTGGTGGAAGCTCTTGATGATGAGCACCATTTCCTCATTGTCGAGCTTGGAGGTGTCGATTGGAAGCCTACTTGGTGTAGACTCCCTGTTTTCTTCTTCCGTCGCCTTGAATGTGACGGGTTGCACCTCGGGTGTGGAGGTGGCGCCTTGCTCCAAATTGACAATATGTTTGGAGTCTTTGATCATAAGTTCAAAGCTCACAAACTTCCCGATCACTTCCTCGGGAGACATTAATTTGTATCTAGGATCCCCACGAATTAACTGCACTTGAGTAGGATTGCAAAAAACAAGGGATCTTAGAATAACCTTGACCATCTCATGGTCATCCCACTTGGTGCTCCCGAGGTTGCGCACTTGGTTCACCATTGTTTTCAGCCGGTTATACATTGCTTGTGGCTCTTCTCCTTTGTTGAGGATGAAACGACCAAGCTCCCCCTCGATCGTCTCCCGCTTGGTGATTTTTGTCACCTCGTCCCCTTCGTGCGCCGTCTTGAGGACATCCCAAATTTCTTTGGCCGTCTTTAACCCTTGCACCTTATGAGAGCACCTAGAGGGGGTTGAATAGGTGATCCTGTGAAATCAAACATTCACAAACTTGATTATAGAAGTGTTAGTGTGAGTTAATCAAGTTGCTATGAAGCGAGCTCCTGCGAACAAAACAATCACAGAGAAAAACAACACAGGAGACACGATGTTTTATCCCGTGGTTCGGCCAAGTATAACACTTGCCTACTTCCACGTTGTGGCATCCCAATGGACGAAGGTTGCACTCAACCCCTTTCAAGTGATCCAATGATCAACTTGAATACCATGGTCATTTTGTTTAGTGTTCTTCTCCCGTTTGCGAGGAATCTCCACAAGTTGGAGCCTCTCGCCCTTACAATATAGATCACAAAGAAGCACAAGAGTAAGGGAGGGAAAACAACGCACACAAGACTCGAATCGCAGCAAACTCATGCACACAAGTGAAGAAGTGAGCACACAAACATGGCGTAGGGAGATTACAACTCAAACGATGCTCAAATCTCAAGAATGATGATCCGATTGCGTGATTGCATAGTCTAGGTGTCTTAGAATGTTTCTTGAAAGCTTGGTGTACTTCTCCA
This sequence comes from Zea luxurians, assembly GCA_029449295.1. Taxonomy (NCBI): domain Eukaryota; kingdom Viridiplantae; phylum Streptophyta; class Magnoliopsida; order Poales; family Poaceae; genus Zea; species Zea luxurians. The sequence goes on along the minus strand of JAOPSE010000227.1, from coordinate 388,454 downwards.
TGCGCTTAGGGGTCCCTTTTATAGCCCTAAGGCAGCTAGAAGCCGTTGAAGATCAACTTGGAAGGCAAATCTTGCCTTCTATCGAGTGGCGCACCGGATAGTCCGGTGCACCACCGGACAGGTCCTGTAGCAGTCCGGTGCTCGATCTCCTTCCTTATCTACCACATCTGACCGTTGGCGCGGGCCACACGTCGCCCGCTAATTGCGCTGGCGACCGTTGGCTCGGGTGGCTCTGACTCACCGGACAGTCCGGTGCTCCACCAGACAGTCCGGTGATTTTTAGACGCGGCGCTTTCTCCTTTTCCCGAGAGCGATGAGTTCGTCGCCGAAGGACTTGGGCACGGGCGCTGAAGACTCACCGGACAGTTCGGTGCACCACCAGACAGTCCGGTGAGTTTTAGCCACGTCGCCCCGCCGATTCCCGAGAGCGGCCAGTTCACCGCCGGGCCAGCCTGGGGCACCGGACATTGTCCGGTGCACCACCGGACAGTCCGGTGCACCACAGACTGCGCTGGTTTGGCTGACTTATCCAACTCTTCTCCGATTCAAATCATTTCTTCTTGGCAATGTTTCCTGGCACCTCAATGCATATGTTAGTACTCAAAAATAGTTTACTAAGGCCGGATACATACCTTTTTCTTCGATTTGCACTTCTCACTCATTTAGCACATAAGAACTAAATCAATATGTGTTGGGCATCAAATCACCAAAACACTTATAGAAATGGCCCAAGGGCACATTTTCCTTTCAATCTCCCCCTTTTTGGTGATTTATGCCAACACATTAAAAAGCAACAAAAGACGTGCAACATCAATGAAAATTGAAGACCAAAATCTCTTTACTTAGGATTTGACATATTTGGATCACTCTTTGCCACCACTTGGTTTGTTTTTGCAAATCAAATTCTTTTCCCTATCTCTAAGTCAAACACACTTGTTTGGGCAAATAGAGAGATATTCCAAGAGTGAAATTGATCAAGTGCCAAAAACTCCCCCTTTTTCCCATAATCAAAATTCTCCTCCATAAGAGACCAAATTTTGCAATAAGAGTAATTTGGACAAGATACAAATTCTAACTCTAAACTTTCAAAATTCACAAGTGGTTGGCTGATCCATTTGCTTTGGCCTTAATTCTCCCCCTTTGGCATTAAGCACCAAAACGGGAAAACTTTTGGCCCTTTAACCCCATTGCCTCACCAAAATGTCACATAAGAGCAGAAAGGCAATGAGAGCATAAGTATGAACTTGGAATTAAATACACTAATACCGGAGTGCAGTGGAAGTCTTTTCGTTGTCCAAGTTCATTTTCACTTTTCAATGTACCTTCGAGACTACTTCAAGTGTACTCAAACAACCAAGTTAGTCTCAAAAAGGTCAAGTTGTAGTTTATCTCCCCCTAAACATGTGCATCATTTGCATCTGGACTTGTGAGGTTCGGGGATGACTTGTACAACTTGAGCACCACAAATAAACAATAAATGATGTAAATGCTCAAAGTAACATGATCAAAGGCATAGAATACATGTATGCTATAGATCAATCCAAGTTATGTGAATCTAAGACATTTAGCTCACTATGCAACCTGCAAAACCTTTTCTCATCTAAAGTCTTGGTGAAGATATCGGCTAGCTGGTTCTCGGTGCTAATGTGGTAAACATCGATATCTCCCTTTAGCTGGTGGTCTCTCAGGAAGTGATGCCGGATGTCTATGTGCTTAGTGCGGCTGTGTTCAACAGGATTATCTGCTAGGCAGATTAAACTCTCATTGTCACATAGGAGTGGGACTTTGCTCAAATTGTAGCTAAAGTCCCGGAGGGTTTGCCTCATCCAAAGCAGTTGTGCGCAACACTGACCTGCGGCAACATACTCAGCCTCAGCGGTGGATAGGGCAACGGATGTTTGTTTCTTGGAGCTCTAGGACACCAGGGACCTTTCTAGAAACTAGCACATCCCTGATGTGCTCTTCCTATAAACCTTGCACCTGGCATAGTCGGAGTCTGAGTATCCAATTAAGTCAAAGGTAGACCCCTTTGGATACCAGATCCCGAAGCAAGGCGTAGAAACTAAATACCTAAGAATTCGCTTAACGGCCACAAGGTGACACTCCTTGGGGTCGGATTGAAATCAAGCACACATGCATACACTAAGCATAATGTCTGGTCGACTAGCACATAGATAAAGTAATGAACCTATCATTGACCGGTATGCCTTTTGATCAACGGACTTACCTCCTTTGTTGAGGTCTAGGTGTCCGTCAGTTCCCATTGGTGTATTTACGGGCTTCGCGTCCTTCATCCCAAACCTCTTGAGAAGATCTTGAGTGTACTTCATTTGGGAGATGAAAGTGTCGTCCTTGAGTTGCTTCACTTGGAATCCAAGGAAGTAGGTCAACTCGCCCATCATCGACATCTCGAACTTTTGTATCATCACCCTGCTAAACTCCTCACAAGACTTTTGGTTAGTAGAACCAAATATTATGTCATCAACATAAATTTGGCAAACAAAAAGATCACCATTACAAGTCTTTGTGAAAAGAGTGGGATCAGCTTTCCCAACCTTGAAAGCATTAGAAATAAGAAAATCTCTAAGGCATCGATACCATGCTCTTGGGGCTTGCTTAAGTCCATAGAGCGCCTTAGAGAGCTTATATACATGGTCGGGATACCTATCATCCTCAAAGCTAGGGGGTTGTTCCATGTATACCTCCTTCTTGATTGGCCCATTGAGGAAAGCGCTCTTTACGTCCATTTGAAACAGCCTAAAAGAATGGTGAGCATCATAGGCTAATAAAATCCGAATTGACTCTAACCTAGCCACAAGAGCAAAAGTCTCCTCAAAATCCAAACCTGTGACTTGGGCATAACCTTTTGCCACAAGTCGAGCCTTGTTACTTGTCACTACTCCATGCTCGTCTTGCTTGTTGCGGAACACCCACTTGGTTCCCACAACGTTTTGCTTTGGACGTGGCACCAGGCTCAAGACTTCATTCCTTTTGAAGTTGTTGAGCTCTTCCTGCATGGCCAACACCCAGTCCAGATCCTACAAGGCCTCTTCTACCCTGAAAGGCTCAATAGAAGAGACAAACGAGTAATGCTCACAAAAATTAGCTAATCGTGAGCGAGTAGTTACTCCCTTGCTGATGTCACCCAGAATCTGATCGATAGGGTGATGTCTTTGGATCGACGCTCGGACTTGAGTTGGAGGGGCCCATGGTGCTTCTTCCTCCATAACCTGTTCTTCCTGTCCTCCCCCTTGATCTTGCCCCTCTTCTTGAGGTACCTGTTTATCGTCTTGGGTTAGAGGATGCACCATTGTCGAGGTAGAAGGTTGATCTTGTTCCTGCAGTTCCTGTGGTCGCACATCTCCTATCGCCATAGTTCGCATCGCGGCCATCGGAACCTCATCTTCATCTATATCATCAAGATCAACTTGCTCTCTTGGAGAGCCATTAGTCTCATCAAATACAACGTCGCTAGAGACTTCAACTAATCCTGATGATTTGTTGAAGACCCTATACGCCTTTGTATTTGAGTCATATCCTAGTAAGAAACCTTCTACTGCCATGGGAGCAAATTTTGAATGTCTACCTTTCTTCACCAGAATGTAGCATTTGCTCCCAAATACATGAAAATAAGAAACGTTTGGTTTGTTACCAGTTAGGAGTTCGTAAGAAGTCTTCTTGAGGAGACGATGCAGATAGAGCCGGTTTATGGCATGGCAGGCTGTGTTCACAGCTTCCGACCAAAACCGCTCAGGCATCTTGTACTCTCCAAGCATCGTTCTCGCCATGTCGATTAGCGTCCCATTCTTCCTCTCTACCACACCATTTTGTTGTGGTGTGTAGAGAGCGGAGAACTCGTGCTTGATGCCTTCCTCCTCAAGAAACTCTTCAACTTGAAAATTCTTGAACTCGGACCCATTGTCGCTTCTTATCTTCTTCACCTTTAGCTCAAACTCATTTTGAGCTCTCCTTAAGAAGCGCTTTAGGGTCCCTTGGGTTTCTGATTTGTCCTACAAAAAGAATACCCAAGTGAAGCGGGAAAAATCATCAACTATTACAAGACCAAACTTACTTCCCCTGATGCTGAGATAGGCAACGGGACCGAAGAGATCCATATGAAGAAGTTCCAGTGGTCTTGACGTCGTCATCACATTTTTGCTATGATGAGTGCTTCTCACCTGTTTCCCTGCTTGGCACACTGCACAAGGTCTGTCTTTCTCAAAACAGACATCAGTTAGTCCTAACACATGATCTCCCTTTAGAAGCTTATGAAGGTTCTTCATCCCAATATATGCTAGACGGCGATGCCAAAGCCAGCCCATATTAGTCTTAGATATTAAGCATGCATCTAGATCGGCATTCTCATTTGAAAAATCAACTAAATAGAGCTTGCCGTCTAGTACAACCTTAAAAGCTAGTGAACCATCACTTCTTCTAAAGACAGATACATCAATATTTGTGAATAAAAAATTATAACCCATGTTACATAATTGACTCACAGACAACAAATTATACCCGAGCGATTCAACTAAAAACACATTAGAGATAGAATGCTCGGATGTGATGGCTATCTTTCCCAACCCTTTGACCTTGCCTTGGTTCCCATCTGAAAGTTCCCTTTGCCCGAGAACAGGATCTGGATGTCGCCTAGAGGGGGGTGAATAGGTGAATAAAAATTATTACTTTAAAACTTTATTCTTACTCTACTCGAAGACCAGGTTGCAGTGGAATGAGAGACCCTTCGAGTAGGTTGCAGCGGAATAGAAGATCCTGTCTCAACAAAGCCCTGCACTTCAAATATAACTTGTACAACAGATAAGTATTGAAGTGCAGATATAAAGAGTAGATAATGCAGAGAGACAGCACACAATACAGAGTGAAGCACACAGACACAGGGATTTATCCCGAGGTTCGGCCAAGCCTGAAATGCTTGCCTAGTCCTCGTTGGAGTTAGCCACACCTGGGCTTGGAGTCTATTTCAACTCCTTCCTCCGTTTGCTCAGATCTGTCAGTACGACAGATAGAGACTTCCACTATGTTGAGTTGGTTACAATGAAACCGCGGCTGCTTACAATCTTCTTGGCAGCACTCCGGCAGAGTAACGATATGCTCAAGACTATGCTCTAGCTCTTTACAGCACTTCTCCTCTCTCTAAAGGCTTATAGCTTTGCCTTCTACACAAACTAGAGAGATTCACACAAGAGGGAGAGTGAGAATTGATCCGAGTGATGTATGCTATTGTTGGCTGCTCTTCTCACTTGTTTGAGGCGCCTAGATGTCCCTTTTATAGGCCTAAGGGGCCTAGGAGCCGTTGGAAGCAATCCAGGAAGGCAATTCTTGCCTTCTGTCGGTCCGGTGCACCACTGGACATCCACTGTTCACTGTTCGGTGCAGATTGCTTTCCTAAATTGGTGCAGCCGACCGTTGAAGATTTGGAGCCGTTGGCGCACCGGACACTGTCTGGTGCACACCGGACAATCCGATTCCCCCATCCGACCGTTGGCTCGGCCATGCGTCACGCGCGGATTGCGCGACCGACCGTTGGTGCAGTCGACCGTTAGCTCATCGGACAGTCCGGTGAATTTTAGCGGTATGCCGTCGACGAATTCCCGAGAGCGGCTAGTTGACCAGACGCCAGCCTGGCGCACCGGACACTGTCCGGTGCACCACCGGACATTGTCTGGTGTACCACCGGTCAGTCTGTTGCACCCAGACTGCGTAGTGTCTTGGCTGCTCCAGCCAAGTCTTTTTTTCTTTTGTATTTTCTCTTCTTTTCTTCTTCTTTCTGTTTCTAACACTTAGACAAATATGTTAGCACACAAAAACCAATGTACTAAGTCTAGAAACATACCTTCTCTTGATTTTCACTTCTTTAGCATTTGGCATGACTGAGATTGATGTTGGACTCATAAATCATCAAGTCAGCTTGACTTCTTTAGGGTAATTATTTGAACATGGACTTAACAAGATGTCATGCTTGCACACATAGGTTACTCATTAAACACCATATAGCATGACTTACAAAAAGATACAGGTTTATCCATGAACACATAAATAGTTAATCATGGTAAATATATCAAATGATAAGCTACTCATTGAATGATTCAAGAGATATAACACACAATCATGATTAAGCAGGCATCAATATGATCTTTGAAATCATGAATCAATGATCAAAAAGTATTCAACACAAGCAATCTCAAAAGCATAACTACTCCAAGGACAGATACAACAATCAAACTTCAGAGCAATATTGATTTGCAATAATGTACTTAAAAACTTAAAATACACGGGTACCGTCCTTTGGAGAGCACATTGCATATTCTCATCAAGGTCCTTTGCTTGATTCACCAATAATGATCAAAGACCTTTACAACTTATTTTACTCAAGATGAACATGGGATTAGTATTGCACAATAATTCAACCTTGGGTCAATAAATAGACAGTAGAATTGACAACTTAAGCATAGAGTTTGAATTAACCATCTTAAGCTCTCCCATGGTCTCCAGTCCATCTCGAGGCACCTGCATGGTCTAGTTGGTACAGTTTGGTACCCATCTCGGGATGGGTCCATAACGATCATCCAAAAGAGCCTTTGGTACCCAAATGGCAATTGTGCTAGTTCTAGGTGATCTCATTACTGATCTAGCACAAGTGTATTGTTTGGGTCTCCTAAGTGAATAAGATTGAGATAGATTTTCTTGCTTAGGAACCTTACCCTTTTTACATACCTTGGATAGATGACCCTGCTCACCACACTTGTAGCAGAAGTGTCGCTTAACCTGACATGACGCTTGCTGTTTGTCTTCTTTCTTAGTGAGGGTCATCCCGAAGAGTGCATGTGCTTGATTTGTCATTAGCGGACAAGAAGTGATTGTATGGTTCTTGTCATTGCATCCGAAGCATCTCCTTATCCCTTCATCCTTGTCGTTGTATGGACACGACGCAATGAGATGTCCTGACTTATTGCACTTAAAGCACCTCCTTTTCCCTTTTCTCTTTTTGTTCTTGGATGACATAGAGAAATGGTCAGTGCAAACAACATGACTAATTGAATCTTTACCTTTTTCCAAGTTCATGTTGATTTCTTCATTTTTTTGCTTTACGAACATCCTTCTTATGGAGCTTAATACTTGCTGCAGTTTTTCCCGTCTCAAGCTTCTTCACCACGCTCCCGTGGATATCTTGAGAAGGTTGAGCAATGTGTCTTCTCCTTAGTTGCTTTGTTTTCTTGTTCCTTTCTTTGATGAGCACTTTTTCTTTTGATCCTGCAGCTTGATGCTCATCCAAGAGTTGGCTTTCTTTTGAGCAACTGGGGTTAGCACATGATGATATATTATCTAGATGTGCACGTGTGCAAGAATGAGGTTTACATGAATTTAGGTTTGCAATTACAACCTTATGAGCAACATCAAGCATGATATGTCTATCCAAGAGATTATCATGATAATAAAACAATAAATCATATTTTTCAGTAAGAGCAATTTTATCATGACTTAGCAATTCTACTTGCCTCTCTAGCATGACATTTTCCATTTTAAGTTGAGCAACACAAGATAAAACATCATCATTATTTCTTTGCTCAATTAAAACTGAATCATACAGTTGGACCAAATCATCATGAGAGCACTTTAGCTCCTCTTGTTCTTTGGTCATCTTCTCCAGGCTATCGTTGGTTCTGATGAGAGTCTCCTCTAGCCTTAGAAGCGTCTCGCCTTGTTCCTTGTTCCTTCTTGTAAGGAAAATGGACCCCGGGCCATTTGGCTAATTGAGTTTTGGTGTTTGATGAACAACACAATCTGTGAACTAATAAGTTTTCTAGTGTTTGTGTTTGTAGTTCACAGGATGCGAAGAGAATTGGACCAAGACAATGAGGATGCAACACCTCAAAAGAAGACATAAAAAGATGCATAGGAGTCCAATACTCAAGAACAAAGAAGCCCGAATAAATCAGCGAAGAAATCCAAGATAAGGGCTGTCAGCCAGCGCCTGGTGGCGCACCGGACATTGGTGTCCGGTGTGCACCGGACTGTCCGGTGAGGCACCGGACAGTCTGCGCAGAGAGGCCACAGGCAGGCGCTCTCTGGTTGTAGCACCGGACTGTCCGGTGTGCCAACGGGCAGACGGCAACGGTCGGATCCAACGGTCGACTGCTACAGGCGCCAACGGTCGGCTGACGTGGCGTGCACCGGACATCTACTGTTCAGTGTCTGGTGGTGCACCGGACTGTCCGGTGCACCCGACAACAGAAAGCTGCTGCTTTCTGTCCAACGGCTAGTTGGGGATGTGGAGGCTATAAATACCACCCCAACCGGCCATTCTCAAGTGTGAGAGCCCAAGCAACATACCAAGGCATGTAGTGCACATTTCCAAGAGCTCAAACACCCAAGTGCTTAATAGAATCACTCGGTGATTAGCGTAGGTGCTTTGTGAAGTGCTTAGGTTAGTTAGACCGCTTTAGCGCTTGCTCTAGGTGAACCCTAGTTAGTTGAGTGAGTTTTGTAAAACCACACAACCCCTCGGCTCTTGCGTGAGTCGTTGTAATTGTACCGAGTGGGGCGAGAGTCTTGCGAGACCGTGACAACCGCGTTTGTGTCACGGCCGCCACCGTGTACCGGAGAGAACGAGGCCCGCGGCGTTTCGGCCGGAAGCTCGATAGTGGAGACGGCAGGGAGCGTCCGAGAGGAGCCGGAAGCGGAGCACCACTTGCGCGTGGAGAAGGCCCATGGCTCTCTACGGAGTTACTCGACCGTGGTGCTTGGCCCTCGCGTGGGCTTCCCTTTGCGTAGGGACACCAACGAGGATTAGTCAGGACCTTGCGTGGTTCCGGATACCTCGGTAAAAATACCGGCGTCATCCACGAGAGTTTGCTTCTCTACTTAGCTCTTTACATTCTGCATTTACATTAAGCATTTAAGTTTCAATCTTGTAGTCATACTTATTTAGTGTAGATTGAAACTTAGCCTTTTGCGGTAGAGATAGCAACACTTAGACAAAACCTAGTTTGCACATTCTAGTTTTGATTATTTGCATAGGTTTTGATCTAGGGATTTAATTGTGGCCTAGTTTAGTAAAAGTTTTAGAAGTCCTAATTCACCCCCCCCCCCTCTTAGGCGTCACTCGTTTCCTACACTTCTCAACAGCTTAACCAAGAGCGCTTTGTCTTCTTTGTTGAGATGGGTGTAGAAACGACGAATCTCCTCTTCTTCCACATCGTCGGTCTCATTTTCCCTGTCATTAATATCAGTGGAAGCAATACAGGAAAATGTACCTTGTGGTGATGAAGATTCATCCTCGCTATCATCCTCACACTCCTCTTCATCATTGCTTTCGAATCCACTATCATTGTTAGCAATAAGACATTTATAACTAGTGGAAGACGAACCTTTCGGTGAGGTAGATTCATCGTTTGGTTGCCATCATTTTTGTTCTTCTCCCTTGGACAAGTTAGTATCACAGGCAATAGAGGGTGCAGAAGCAGTGCATATGGACTTAAAAATTTTCAACTTAATTTTAGTCCATAGATCATGAGCATTAACAAAAAAATCACTATCACTACTCATGATGGCAAAATAGGCACTTCTAGACAGTGAGTCAACTAAGATGTTGCAGGCACGGTGATTGAGAGATAGACATCTTAGTTCATCATTAGAAGGATTTTGACTAAGATTGGAGGGAAAAATACTTCTACTAAAGATCTGTCTCAAATCAGGATCAACACGCATGAAGGCATTATAAATAGAGACAGACCAAGATTTATAATTAGAGCCATCGCCTAGAAGAAGTTCTACAGTTACCTCTTGTGGCGACATCGTCATCTCCGGACGGCTAAGCCCACACTGGAGAGGCCTAGTTCTGATACCAATTGAAAGTTCCCTTTGCCTGGGAACAGGATCTGGATGTCGCCTAGAGGGGGTGAATAGGCGAATAAAAATTATTACTTTAAAACTTTATTCTTACTCTACTCGAAGACCAGGTTGCAGTGGAATGAGAGACCCTTCGAGTAGGTTGCAGCGGAATAGAAGATCCTATCTCAACAGTGCCCTGCACTTCAAATATAACTTGTACAACAAATAAGTATTGAAGTGCAGATATAAAGAGTAGATAATGCAGAGAGACATCACACAATACAGAGTGAAGCACACAGACACAGAGATTTATCCCGATGTTTGGCCAAGCCTGAAATGCTTGCCTAGTCCTCGTTGGAGTTAGCCACACCTGGGCTTGGAGTCTATTTCAACTCCTTCCTCCGTTTGCTCAGATCTGTCAGTATGACAGATAGAGACTTCCACTATGTTGAGTTGGTTACAATGAAACCGCAGCTGCTTACAATCTTCTTGGCAGCACTCTGGCAGAGTAACGATATGCTCAAGACTATGCTCTAGCTCTTTGCAGCACTTCTCCTCTCTCTAAAGGCTTATAGCTTTGCCTTCTACACAAACTAGAGAGATTCACACAAGAGGGAGAGTGAGAATTTGTAACACGCCTGGTGTTACTATAACTAAAACTTGAGCATGGCATCATAAACATTGGGATTGCATATGTTTGACACACCTAGAGTGCATTCACTAGGTAAAAATTTCAAACAAGTTGTATTGTTACAGCATTTTACAAATAGACCCTTGGATAGGGAACTTAACCCTAAATAGGGATTAAAGGGGTAAAACCTAGCCCAAGTTGAGAAAACCTAAAAAGCTTTAGGGAAATAGTCATGAAATATTCCCAAAAATAAACTTGAATCACATTTATACCCCCTGAGATACCAAAAACCCTAATTGGAACCTTGGAAAACCCTAAAACCAAACCCTAGGGACCTATGTGCAAAATTAGTCCACTTTTGGACTAAAGTGCAAAAACCAAGTTAAATAAGTATCTTAAGCCATTTGGGTCACTCATATGTGAATTTACAAGCTAAACCCTAAGTTTTGGACTCACTTGCAAAAAGGACCCTAATTGAGATTTCATGTTAAGTCTGAATTTCAGAGTTTTGGCTCAACTTTGGAGCCTTGCAACTTTTAAATTCTAGGGTTTTTGCCCTAGGTCACCACATCAAAATTGTAGCCCAATCATAGGAGAACAACTTTGCTTAAGAGTGTAAGCTCAGTTATTAAGAAAAATCTGGAGATAATCATGCTCAAAATCTGGTTGTCAGGCTGTTAAGGTCTGAATTTTCAGACTAACAGTGGACTGACATCAACTTCAAGCTCAATTCTGAGCATGATCCTGTGACTGTTTGTGGATGCACGATGTATCAAAGTTGGAGCTGGTCTATTAAGCTATAATTTTGCTGTAGAGTGTTGGTCACGTTGCTATAGAAATCTGAGAGGAATTTGGCCCTGAACTTCGACTGTCAGGTGCACTGAATCAGGTTCGACATGGTACAGTGCCTGGAAGGGTCAGATCAACCGCGCCCCTCGCCGCCGATGACTTTGCGCTGGGATCGTCTCCGCCATTGAGATTCGCACTCACTGGTAACCGGATAGCACTCGGAGTCGCGTAAATATCCTCGTCGTGCATAGACTCCGGCCATTAAACAACTCCGGCCACCGTACCATGGTCACCGCGGCGGAATTGGATAAGAACGCCGGTGATCGCCGTCGCACGGCCTTGCGCCGCGTGTCCGAGCCTTTCCACCGCGTCGGCGTGACTCCCTATAAGCTGTCCCATCGTCGCCGGGGAGGTTGCCACGACGGTGGACACAAATTCACAATGCCCAAGTTCTTCTTCATCTCCGGCCACCAGCACGGCTCGGCCAAATTGATCACCACCGCTCGCTCCTTCTATAAATTGAGCCTGTGACTAGCTCCACCACATTATCACGCACCAACCCAACCAGTATTGCTCCCAGTCAATCACTAGTGAGCTCGAATTTTAAACTTCCCCCAATTCGGTTTCCGCCCCCGCGAAGAACACCTCACTGCGGCCAGCCCTTTTCCGATCAGTCCATGTCCCCTGCTTCCTCGTTGGAGCACTCTCATAGCTCTGTGATGCTTACCGTGTCACCAATTCAGACTAAGAGACCACCAGTCATCGGGAACACATTCATCTGTCCGCCACCCATTCGGTTCACGCGGATAGGGCTTGATAGCTCACCAAATGTGGAATTAACTTGGGGGAAATACTCTCTAGGTCGTGGATTTGGTTTAGTCCAAAGCGGAGCGCCGGTCTTGGCCCCCTCCGGCCGGTCTAGCTCGTCGGAGTTGCGCTCCCCGCGCTAACCGTCGTCGGGGACCTTCCTCTGCGAAGAAATAGAAACCGAGGGTCATTTTTGCAAAGTGTCAGTGACCCTGGGTAACAGTAAAGAGACCTGATCCCAGTTAGTGAAAACCCCGAGGACCCTTCTGCAAAGTCGCTAGCGCGCGCGCGGGCGCGGGCGCGATTCTGCTTAGATCAGGGCCGTGTGGGCCGAAATCAGCCCACTACTGTTGCTGCCTTTTTCCTTTTCTTTTTACTTCAGAACTAAATAACTTGTAGAAAATTGTAGAAAAATCCTAAAATTGTGAAACCAATTTTCCTAGGCTTTTTATTTTCCCTAGAATTTAATAAAAATAGTTTCATGATTTTTAGGTTAATTCAGGAATTTTAAGGTATTTAAAGTAGTTTAAGGTAGTGGTTCTAGATTTTTAGAAAATAAATGGAATTTCGAAAAATGTCCAAACTTTTTATATGAGTCCTATACATTATTTAGAAGCCTTGGGTATAGTTTGGGTTGATTTAGACCTTGTTTGATAACTAGAACCCAAAACCCCCACCCCTGCTCTATGAACTCCTTTACTGACTCTGGAAACCCTCAGTTCTCGGAGTTCCATGAAGGAAAATTGTATTCAAGACCTTAGATAATAAGTTTTTATTATCTTTGCACTCTCATGAGCATTACATGGCATTCATTCTTATACATATATGTGGTTATGTTTAGAAAACGAAGAAGAAGTTGAAGTGAGCGAAGAAAAGGCACCACCACCTTCGGACTCTCAGGCAGGATCTTGTCTTTACTTTGACATCTGCGGGCCTAAGCCTGACTCACCTACTAACGAAGGCAAGCCCCGGTGCATTTGCCACCTCCTTGATGTTTTTAAATTTTTCTCACTTGCTTGATGCATTAGGTGATAGGAGTTGATTGCTAAAACAATTCCTGCATTACCTTCCTTGAATTTGATTACCTTTCTTGATCACCCGCTTTACAAAAGATTTCGATGCTTAGCCTTTCTTAGAAAAACAAAATGTTTGTTTTACAAAATATGATGTGGCAAAAGTGGGTGGGATGTTTTCGAAAATGAAACTTGATGGTGGATCTGTCAAAGGCCTTGATGGGTTCAACATCCGGAAAAGATGTACCTCTGCCAGGTACCAAGTTTTTGGGTTGAAATGATTAAGCTGAGACTGGGCGGGTGACTTGCACAAGAAGAGAGTCTCGGTGTAGTGTCTCCATCTGAGTCGATTAAGGACCTTGTCGATGTAGGCTTGATGACCGAGGACCCTTTAACTGGTCACATGCCTCGTCATGGGTAAGCCTTGCCTCGGGCAGACTAAGGCCAGAATAAGATAACACGAAATGGGCGTGGAGCGGTGGCGAGAGTAGCGTGTACCCTCTGTAGCAAGAGGCTAGACGGTGGTGTATCTGTGCTCTCGGTTTGCGTGAACCTGATCTGGTCTTAAGAACCCCGGTGGTGGGTTGACATATGCAAGGGTTAAGTGCTACATATGTCGTGTGATTGGAGATCCTCAGCTGAGTATAATCGATTCGGATCGCCGTACCTTCACGGTTATGAAGACTTGGTCACTGACTTACACGTAGCAATCCAGTAAAGATGAAGGAAGAATTAAGAACATGGCTAGTTCAGGATAAGTGTTTGAACTAGGTTAGAAAGAACTCTAGATATAGGTAAGTTTACCTAACTTGACAATAAAACTGGATTTTTAAGGATCCACTTTTAGTAAGCATTTATGCAACAACAGAATCTTTGATCTTGAGATACCTTACCTTGACTCCCTATAACCAGCATACCCTTGAGAGTCTTTTCTTTAGTCGGGTAAGACTTGCTGAGTAATTCCATACTCAGGGTTTATTCCCTCGTTGTTTTTAGGTGAGGAAGTAGCAGATTTCTGTTGCTTCTGTACCAAGGTGGTTCCTCATGAGGAAAAGCAAGAGTGAAGATGCGGGAGGACATGGTCCTCCATAAGAAAACTTTTATGTAAAAACTTACCGGGAGGAGTTTTTGCCTCCCTTGGTTATGTAATAATACTACTCAGCACTCGTTTATATTTCTGGTCTGTAATAAGCAACTTGATCTTACTTTTAAAATAAATGTAAGTTTATGAAATCACTTCCACTTTCCGATATCTCCGATGTTCTGTAATGTCTGCAAGACGGGTGAAACGTTCCTGGAAAGGTAAGAAAAGATACCGAACTTGTCAAGTGGTTCAGGAACATCTACAAGGTTGTCTGATGTCTGTTAGACAAGGACAACTGTAGGTGGGCCTAATGACTTGGAAGGTTCCGTCACAGCTGGTATCGGTGCGTAGCCCTTCTTCGCAGATATTATGAGGCATTTTCAAAAGGATTTTCTAAAAACTCACCTAGAAAGATTTCTTCTATTCTTATCCCCCATATCTGAAGAATCTATATGAAAGACCAGATAGGAGGAGTGCAATGTATAGAAGGTATGAATCAACTAAGGTTGATTCTGTAATTACACATGCATCATGCTAAGAATTATACTAATAAAATTTTCCCCTAGAGAAATGCCGCCGCGCATGAGGAAGACCGCACGTAAGTCAACAGGCCCAATTGGAGTACCTCGTCATCAACTTGCCCCGCGGAATGAGGATAGTAGTAGCGGAAGCAACGATCCAATTGGGGATCTCGAAGCCCGCGTGAATCAGCTTCAGATGGAACTGCAACGCAGGACCAGTATGTGGGTCACGGATGGTGACAGGATAAACGAATTAAGGAGTTACATCCGCCGTCTGCAAGATCAGCTTGCTGATCGGGATTTAGCGCTCGACTGGGCGGTACAGTCTCGTTCAGTGGCTTGGGCTAAGGCAGCAAAGGCTCGAGCCCGAGTCGAGGAACTTAGTTCTACCATTGACAACCTGCAGGCATATTGCAATACCCTACATGAGGAAGTCCATGTACTGTATTCGCAACTACATCCCAGTGCCCCTATGGATCCTGTCGGGTCGAAAGCCGGTCCTCGTACGTTGCGGGAGAAGCGCTTGGTGGTGAGCTAGACCTTTTTAAGCCCCCTCCTTCTATGAGGCTGGTCGATGAATGGTCTCCCACACCCGACGACGAGGTTGCCAGGAACAACCAGAAGCGGGAATAGTGGTAGAAATAGAAGTAGTGTATTGTAGGTTGTATAGTAGGTAATGCTATTGTATACTGGGTAATGTATCCTGTTGTAAAATCGAGTCTGTACATTACTCTTTTTGGTAATGTAAATTGGATGGTTTTGTCTTTGGCATATTATATTTGTGTTCAAATGTTTGTTGCCACAGATGCCGTCTAAGACCCGATCCCAGGATGCAGCTGGACCCTCTAGTGGAAGGGAATCTACTCCAAATCCACCTCCGGTTCCTCCCACACTGGCTGAGGCGATTGCCGCCTTAGTGAACGCGACCGCTGATAATACCCGCTTTTTGAGAGAAATGGCGGGCCAACAGCTCCAACAGCAAGGTGGGCGGGGTTATCAACAGGGCCCCCGCGAAACTTCTTACCTGGACTTCTCAGAGACACGTCCACCCCTGTTTGTTAAAGCTGAAGATCCGTTAGAAGCCGATGAATGGCTTCGAGTTATTGAGAAAAAATTCGGACTTCTGCGTTGTTCGGAGACCCAGAAGCCTTTATTCGCAGCCCAGCAACTACGCGGCCCTGCCAGCACTTGGTGGGGAAATTTCATGGCCGTTCAACCAGCCAATCATCAAATAACCTGGGAAGAATTCAAGGTGGCCTTCCACGAGCATTATATACCCGGAGGTGTTCTACACATGAATCAAGAAGAATTCATGAAGCTAAAGCAATGAGGGGATACTGTTAATCAGTATCTCAATAAGTTCAATCATCTGTCGCAGTATGTAATCGATCAAGTGAACACTGATTTGAAGAAGAAGAATTGTTTTATGAGAGGTCTAAATGATCGACTGCAGAGAAAAATGGCAACCTGCATAGATCTTATGTATGGAAGAGCTGTCAGTACAGCATTGGGCCGTGGAAGCAAAGTATGCAGGTGTCGGAAAATCTAAGGGATCTGGAGGTGATAGGCCTAGTCAGGGCCCGGTAAAAAGGCAACGGTTTGTTCTCCGGCCTTCTAACCAGAATCGTTCACGTGCACCATCCTTCCCTTTCAAGCAGCCAATAATTATTCGTCCCAATAATGCCCCTACTGCCCCAAGTCAGCCGGGTGCCCCAGACACTCGATTCCCTGCTTTGCCCAGCTCTTCAACCGGATGTTTCAATTGTGGCAAGTCTGGGCATTTCATCAAAGATTGCCCCTATCCCAAGCAGAACCAGTCAAATAATCAACAAGGATCGGGGAATTCATCTCAAGTCAAGGGAAATACTAAGGGCAAAAATATCAAGAAGACGGGACGCGTATATTATACACAAGTGGCCATTACACC
Organism: Zea luxurians; assembly: GCA_029449295.1. NCBI lineage: Eukaryota > Viridiplantae > Streptophyta > Magnoliopsida > Poales > Poaceae > Zea > Zea luxurians. The sequence continues at coordinate 371,833 of JAOPSE010000227.1, read as the reverse complement.
AGACGGAGAGCCGGTAATGATGGGTATGTTCCTCGTGGCCGATCATCTTGCAGTCATTCTTTTTGATTCTGGTGCTTCGCATACGTTCATTAGCAAGAAATTTGTGCAGCAACATCACATTTCATGCCATGAATCAAAAGAGGGGTTTAAAATTCACTCACCTGGGGGACAAATCTTTACTAGAGAAGTGGCCTATCAAGTGCCCGTATCGTTGGCCGGACGGGACTTTCCTACCAATATGATCATTCTGAAAGGCCAAGACATAGATGTCATTTTGGGTATGAATTGGTTGGCCAAGCATAAAGCAACACTCAACACTGATCAAAGAACCATCAGGTTGAGTCATAATCAAGAAGAAATTCTCTTGCCCATCCCCATTCCAAACAAAACTACTGGCAGTGTTTATGAAGTCATGGTACCAGAAATCAAGGATATTCTGGTAGTGTGCGAGTTTCCCGATGTCTTTCCCGAGGATTTGCCGGGATTGCCACCTGAAAGGGATGTAGAGTTTGTAATTGAGTTGAAGCCCGGTACGGCTCCCATTTCTCGAAGATCGTACCATATGCCTCCAAATGAGTTGGCAGAATTGAAGATTCAATTACAAGATCTCCTAGAGAAAGGATTCATCCGGCCAAGCTCGTCGCCATGGGGTTGTCCAGCCATATTCGTCAAAAAGAAGGATCAAACCTTACGGATGTGCGTGGATTATCGACCCCTGAATGAGGTCACTATCAAGAACAAGTACCCTCTTCCGAGGATTGATATTCTGTTTGATCAATTGACCGGGGCGAGGGTATTCTCCAAAATTGATCTCAGGTCAGGCTATCATCAGATCCGTATTCGGCCCGAGGATATACCAAAAACCGCATTCACTACACGGTATGGGTTGTTTGAATATCTCGTAATGTCTTTCGGGTTAACAAATGCTCCGGCCCACTTCACATATTTGATGAACTCAGTGTTCATGCCCGAGCTAGACAAGTTTGTGGTGGTCTTCATTGAAGATATTCTAATATATTCAAAGAATTAGGAGGAGCATGCTCAACATTTACGGATCGTGTTAACGCGCTTGAGGGAACATCAGTTATATGCTAAATTCAGCAAATGCACATTTTGGCTGGAGGAAATTCAATTTTTGGGACATGTGCTATCTGCCAGGGGGATTGCGGTAGACCCCAGCAAAGTTAAGGACATTTTGGAGTGGAAACCCCCAACCACTGTTCATCAAGTCCGAAGTTTCCTTGGACTAGCAGGATATTACCGCAGATTCATACCAGATTTTTCTAAGCTTGTGAAGCCAATCACAAGTTTATTGAAGAATGATATTAAATTCCATTGTCTTCCAAGTGTAATGAAGATTTTGAACAATTGAAGACATTATTAACCACTGCTCCGGTATTGGCTCAACCAGATATCACCAAACCCTTTGATGTATATTGTGATGCATCAGGCAGTGGGCTCGGCTGTGTATTAATGCAAGAAGGCCGAGTAATTGCATATGCTTCAAGGCAGTTACGCCGACATGAGGAACATTATCCAACTCATGATCTGGAGCTAGCTGCTGTGGTTCATGCCCTGTAGATTTGGCGTCACTATCTGCTGGGAAATATCTGTCATATTTATACAGATCATAAAAGCTTGAAGTATATCTTCACCCAGTCAGAGTTGAATATGAGGCAAAGGCGATGGCTTGAGCTTATAAAGGATTATGAACTAGAAATTCATTATCACCCAGGCAAGGCTAATGTTGTGGCAGATGCCCTGAGCCGTAAGGTTTCCTGTCATTGTCTTACGGTAAAGACCTCTGACAATACCTTATGTCAGGAGATGGAAAAGCTAAACCTGGAAATGGTCCAGCAAGGAACCCTGAGCCAGCTAAAGCTTGAGTCAGTCCTCTTACGCAGGATAATTGATGCTCAAAGAACTAATGAGGGTATGAAACACATTCGTGAGAAGATAAGAGCTGGAAGAGCCAAATGTTTTAAAGAAGATTATCAAGGTATTGTATGGTTTAATAACCGCATAGTGGTGCCAAAGAATGAAGAGATCCGCCAGCAAATTCTTGATGAAGCACATCTTAGTCGCTATTCTATTCATCCCGGAAGCATTAAGATGTACCAAGACTTGAAACAACATTATTGGTGGACAAAAATGAAGATCGAGATTGCACGCTATGTGGCTAGATGTGACACCTGCAGACGTGTCAAGGCCATACATTTGAAAGTTGCCAGTCCATTACAGTCACTACCAATACCGACATGGAAATGGGAAGACATAAGTATGGACTTCATTGTGGGATTGCCCAGGACTGCAAAAGGGTATGACTCTATCTGGGTTATTGTTGATCGGCTTACAAAGATTGCGCACTTTCTGCCAGTCAAGACATATTACCCGGTTCTTACCTATGCGGAATTATACATTTCTCGCATTCTCAGTTTGCATGGTGTTCCAAAGACTATAGTGTCGGATCGTGGACCACAATTTGTATCCAAATTCTAGGAAGAACTTCATAAATCTCTGGGTACTAAGCTGCTCCACAGTTCAGCCTATCATCCCCAAACAAGTGGACAGACTGAGAGGGTTAATCAGATACTTGAAGATATGCTACGGGCATGTGTTCTGGACTTCTCACAAAAATGGGATGAATGTTTGCCCTTGGCGGAGTTTTCATATAATAATAGCTATCAAGAAAGTATCAAGATGGCACCTTTCGAAGCTTTATATGGACGACGATGTCGAACTCCGCTAAATTGGTCTGAACCTGGAGAAAGGCACTTCTTTAGGCCTGATATGGTGAAGGAGGCCGAAGAAAAGGTTCAGAAAATAATTCATAATATGAAAAAAGTGCAAGCTCGTCAGAAGGGTTATGCGGACAAACGGCGAATGCCCTTATATTTTCTTGAAGGGGACTATGTCTACCTGAAGGTTTCACCAATAAAGGGAGTATCGCGTTTCGGGGTTAAAGGGAAGCTTGCGCCCAGGTACATTGGCCCATTCCCTGTACTTAAGCAATGTGGACTAGTGGCATATCAACTGCAGCTCCCCGAAACTTTGTCTGCTATACATAATGTGTTCCATGTGTCACAATTGAAGAAGTGTCTTCGGGTTCCCGATCGAACCATTCAAGTAACAGATGTTGTCCTTGAACCAGACTTGACATACTCTGAGCACCCTATTCGAGTCTTGGATCAAAAGGACAGGGTTACCCAGAGGAAAACTCTCAAGTTCTATAAGATACAGTGGAACCAACATTCTGAAGAAGAGGCTACATGGGAAACTCAAGACTTTTTAGATAAGAATTTCCCAGGCTTTTTAGCCTCATGTAATTTGTAAAGTGTGTATAGTTATTGTAATAAAGGAGTGAACCCCACACCACCCCTTGCCTTGTACCAGAAATAAGGAAATAAAAATGTGACACATTTCCTTTTCCATTACTTACCGTAGGACTTTTAATCTCGGGACGAGATTCTTTTATGGGGGGAAGGATGTAACACCCTGGTGTTACTATAACTAAAACTTGAGCTTGGCATCATAAACATTGGCATTGCATATGTTTGACACACCTAGAGTGCATTCACTATGTAAAAATTTCAAACAAGTTGTATTGTTACAGCATTTTGCAAATAGACCCCTGGATAGGGAACTTAACCCTAAATAGGGATTAAAGGGGTAAAACCTAGCCCAAGTTGAGAAAACCTAAAAAGCTTTAGGGAAATAGTCATGAAATATTCCCAAAAATAAACTTGAATCACATTTATACCCCTGAGATACCAAAAACCCTAATTGGAACCTTGGAAAACCCTAAAACCAAACCCTAGGGACCTATGTGCAAAATTAGTCCACTTTTGGACTAAAGTGCAAAAACCAAGTTAAATAAGTATCTTAAGCCATTTGGGTCACTCATATGTGAATTTACAAGCTAAACCCTAAGTTTTGGACTCACTTGCAAAAAGGACCCTAATTGAGATTTCATGTTAAGTCTGAATTTCAGAGTTTTGGCTCAACTTTGGAGCCTTGCAACTTTTAAATTCTAGGGTTTTTGCCCTAGGTCACCACATCAAAATTGTAGCCCAATCATAAGAGAACAACTTTGCTTAAGAGTGTAAGCTCAGTTATTAAGAAAAATCTGGAGATAATCATGCTCAAAATCTGGTTGTCAGGCTAACAGTGGACTGACATCAACTTCAAGCTCAATTCTTAGCATGATCCTGTGACTGTTTGTGGATGCACGATGTATCAAAGTTGGAGCTGGTCTATTAAGCTATAATTTTGCTGTAGAGTGTTGGTCACGTTGCTATAGAAATCTGAGAGGAATTTGGCCCTGAACTTCGACTGTCAGGTGCACTGAATCAGGTTCGCCATGGTACAGTGCCTGGAAGGGTCAGATCAACCGCGCCCCTCGCCGCCGATGACTTTGCGCCGGGATCGTTGTCGCCGTTGAGATTCGCACTCACTGGTAACCGGATAGCACTCAGAGTCGCGTAAATATCCTCGGCGTGGATAGACTCCGGCCATTAAACAACTCCGGCCACCGTACCATGGTCACCGCGGCGGAATTGGATAAGAACGCCGGTGATCGCCGTCGCACGGCCTTGCACCGCGTGTCCGAGCCTTTCCACTGCGTCGCCGTGACTCCCTATAAGCTGTCCCATCGTCGCCGGGGAGGTTGCCACGACAGTGGACACAAATTCACAGCGCCCAAGTTCTTCTTCATCTCCGGCCGCCAGCACGGCTCGGCCAAATTGATCACCACCGCTCGCTCCTTCTATAATTGAGCCTGCGGCCAGCTCCACCACATTATCATGCACCACCCCAACCAGTATTGCTCCCAGTCAATCACTAGTGAGCTCGAATTTTAAACTTCCCCCAATTCGGTTTCCGCCCCCGCGAAGAACACCTCACTGCGGCCAGCCCTTTTCCGGTCAGTCCATGTCCCCTGCTTCCTCATTGGAGCACTCTCATAGCTTTGTGATGCTTACTGTGTCACCAATTCGGACTAAAAGACCACCAGTCATTGGGAACGCATTCTTCTGTCCGCCACCCATTCGGTTCACGCGGACAGAGCTTGATAGCTCACCAAATGTGCAATTAACTTAGGGGAAATACTCTCTAGGTCGTGGATTTGGTTTAGTCCAAAGCGGAGCGCCGGTCTTGGCCCCCTCCGGCTGGTCTAGCTCGTCGGAGTTGCGCTCCCCGTGCTCACCGTCGTCGGGGACCTTCCTCTGCGAAGAAATAGAAACCGGGGGTCATTTTTGCAAAGTGTCAGTGACCCTGGGTAATAGTAAAGAGACCGGATCCCAGTTAGTGAAAACCCCAAGGACCCTTCTGCAAAGCCGCCAGCGCGCGCGGGCGCGGGCGCGCTTCTGCTTAGATCTGGGCCGTGTGGGCCGAAATCAGCCCACTACTGTTGCTGCCTTTTTTCTTTTTCTTTTTACTTCAGAACCAAATAACTTGTAGAAAATTGTAGAAAAGTCCTAAAATTGTGAAACCAATTTTCCTAGGCTTCTTATTTTCCCTAGAATTTAATAAAAATAGTTTCATGATTTTTAGGTTAAATCAGGAATTTTAAGGTATTTAAAGTAAATGGAATTTCCAAAAATGTCCAAACTTTTTATATGAGTCCTATACATTATTTAGAAGCCTTGGGTAGAGTTTGGGTTGATTTGGACCTTGTTTGATAACTAGAACCCAAAACCCCCACCCCTGCTCTATGAACTCCTTTACTGACTCCGGAAACCCTCAGTTCTCGGAGTTCCGTGAAGGAAAATTGTATTCAAGACCTTAGATAATAAGTTTTTATTATCTTTGCACTCTCATGAGCATTACATGTGACGGAACCTCCCAAGTAATTAGGCCCACCTACAGTTGTCCTTGTCCAACGGACTTCAGACAACCCTGTAGGTGCCCCTGAACTACTTGACAAGTTCGGTATCTTTCCTTACCTTACCAGGAACGATTCACCCGTCTTGCAGACATTACAGAACATCGGAGATAAAGAATTGCGGAAGCGATTACATAATTCACATTTAGTTAAAAGCAAGCTCAAGTTGTTTTATTACAGACCAGAACTAAGAGCGAGTGCTGAGTAGTAATATTATACAAACCAAGGGAGGCAAAAACTCCTCCCGATAAGTTTTAAGTAAAAGATCTAGATGGAGGACCAAGTCCTCCCGCACTTCAGTCTTGTGTTTCTTCTTTAGGAACCACCTTGGCACAGAAGCAGCAGAAATCTGCTACTTCCTCACCTAAAAACAACGAAGGGATAAACCCTGAGTACGGAATTACTCAGCTGTAACACCCACTTTGTAATTTGCTAGAAATAATACCAATAGAGGAACAATTTATCCTTATGTGGATTTAACCTTTATGCATCATCCCATGTGAACATCAGATTCAAAAATAAATAAATAATTAATAAAAGACTTACCATAAAAATGTGCATCATGCTGGTTCTTTATTTTGTGTGCATGTTGTGGCAATATAAAAGTAATGTGATAAGAAATATATTAAGCTCCCAAGGGGAAATTTTGAATATAAAAGAAATTATAGAAGTTAAAAAAGAGAAGATAAAAACAATGTATATATGAATACATCTCCAAATTGATACAGTACATGGCATAATATAAAATTGAGGATAAATTTTTCCACAAGAATGGAAATTTAAATTTGAAAGGAGTTTGAATTTGAAAAGGAGAAAAAGAGAAACATAAAAAAATAAAGGAAAAAAAGAGTGCGTGGGCTCCAAGCCACACTTTCGGCCCAGCTCCGGATTGCTCCCGCGCGGCCCATACATCGCGCGCGGGCGTGCGCCGACGCGAGGGACCCACTGGCCGGTCTCTCGTCCCGCGCCCGCCTCACCTACTCGCTGCCGCGTGGGGCCGTTTCGTCAGGATCGTCGTCTCCGCGAAAAGGGCGCCGCGTGAACGGATTTCACCGCTTCTTGCGTGGAGCCTCCGTCAGTCCACGCCTGCAGGGTCTTGGGCGCCTGGCTATAAACCCGGCCGCCGCCTTACTCCGTCCCTACCCTCCTTTAAACTAGTTCGCAGAGAGCTCTGCATTTATTTTACTCGCGGTCGCCACCATTGACACCGAGAGGGAGAGGGAGAGAAATTTGCAGCGCCGCCGTCGAGGCTATCTCAATTGAGCACTCCAGTGCTCGGTCCGCGGCATTGGGAAGCTTCGGCGACTCAGGGCGGAACCAATCGTGCCGTCAATTTGAGCTGAGTACCATCGGAAGTCGAGTAATCGCTCGCCAGAGCAGGGAGCGCCACCGTCGTCCGCCTTCTACCGTGGACAGGTATCTCCATGGCATAATTAGTAGTATAACCTACCCCATCGCATTCACCATTCTCTGGGGATCGTGTAGATGCACACCACTTAGCTATAGGAGCCCTGGTGCCGCAAACCGATGTTCGCCGGTGGGTGCGCCACCGCCGAGCTCGCCGCTGTGGCTCGGCTCGATCCAGGGGAGGAAGGACGGGTCTCAGCCGTTGGATAGCCAGGGAGCGGCCGTGATCTGTGCTGTGAATAACCCTTCGACCGAGGGGAACCCCAGCCATAGATCTCTGATCGGTCGGATGCGATCGAATCCTGTCACATTACAATATGGGCCGTAGATCTTTCATCCGATGGCGCACGTTGCGTACCGGTTTGGGGAAACCTAGATCTATTCTGGGGCGTCCAATTTTGATCGGACGGCCCGATTCTTCCGATACCCCTTCGGCACTGCAGTTTTGCAATCGTGCCCCTGTGTTTATTATAAATAGAACCCGCCATCCACTTCCACTGTTCTCTGTGTCTGCGGATTATTACCCCGAGACCCCTGCACTTTTCAGTAAATGAGGCCTGATCCAGAGTATATTATAAAACCCGAGAAATTGAATTATAAAAGGATTTTAATGTGAAAATATATGCTAGAACTTTGATAATTCATAGAAAATGCATATGAACTCCAAATTAACCCATTCCACTTTCTAAATTTTTGTAATTTAATTCTCTATCACTTAGTGTCTCTGTTTTATCATGACAACAGTAAGAAAATTAACCCCACACTTAATCCTATTTTAAACACATAAAACCTTTGAAAATCCATAACTTAAATTCTATAACTCCAAAAATTATGATTCCTGTTCCTAGAATTTTATTTTAATGTGTAGATTATTACTGTGTATTTTATTTATATGTTTGGTGTAATGTTAATTTCTCTATATGCACTGTGCTTGTTTGTATTGTGACGAGTAGAAGAGCCCGTGACCGAGGATCCTGGTGAGCAGCAGGTTGAAGTAGCTGAGCAGGAGCTCATTGAAGGCAAGTTGTGCCTTTGACCACTTTTTACCCAATAATGTTCTCTAATTATCATTCACTCATGCATAGGTTAATTTTGATGGGACCCAATAGGTCACCCTAGATTGTTTATCTCATTACCTTGTTTACCCCTGATTCACTTGGGTAGTTTGCTATTGCTTTACCTGGTTTTGGGATAATCATTTATTACCTCTATGTTCCAATTCTGTTGTTATTCTATTATGTTCATGTTAAGTTCATTAATGTTAATTGGAACATAGAGCTTAACTTGAGAACCACGTGCCACCACAAGGGTTTAATGGGACGCCCTTGGCTGACTAATTAGGAAAGCTAGTGGAAGACTACCTTACCCGAAAGGGGCAAGGGCAGTAGGGGAGTGGTCAGTGTAGGGAGGTCCCTGGTTGATTTTGCTGCGATGGCGGTCAGCCTGGAACCCTGCATTGGAACTTCCTATAAACTGTAGCGGGTTTTCGGAAGCTAGTGGAACTTTGTAAAGGCCTCGTAGTGTTGCCCTGCCGTGCTTCCTAGGTAGAGGTGTATGGGATTCGCGACCCCTTGGCAGATGGGTAACATGACTTGTGGGTAAAGGGTACAACCTCTGCAGAGTGTAAAACTGGTATACTAGCCGTGCTCGCGGTCATGAGCAGCTCAGGACTCTCTGATGTCTAAATTATGGAACTTAAATTCAATTTGGTCATTTGCATTGCATGGGATTATTATTAATTTTGTTCTATTACTTTTATTATGGTTTGGTATTTACTTACACTTAGTAACTGCTAATAAAATTTTGACCAACTACTTAAAAGCAATGCTCAGCTTTAACCCCTATCATTGATTAGCCTTACACATCACATGAACTCACACCTTTGTGAGTTTATGTCCACTGGTTCCCCACAACTTGTTGAGCTATGATCATGTGTGAGCTCACCCTTGCTGTCTCACACCCCCCCACAGGAGAAGATCAGGTGGTTCAGGAGGAGCCGCCTAACACTGAGGAGTTCGATCTGATCTAGGTGGCGTTTCCCAGTCGACATTGGCGCCGACGATCCTTAGTTCGTTTTATCTTCATTACTTTATTTTGTAATAAGTCTTCCGCTATGTAATAAATACTCTGATGTTTTATGACATTTATCTCTATACACTCTGTTATTATATATGTTGTCTTCTTGGCGCATGTATGAGATGCACCTGGCTTTGTTCCTTAAAGCCGGGTGTGACAGAAGTGGTATCAGAGGAAATGTTGACTGTAGGACGAAACCTAGATAGAAACGGACAAACCCTTTCCTACTTACCTTACTCTGACTGATTCTATACTCACCCCATCTTGATCTTGTCTCACCTTTTGCTACTCTACTCTGATTAATCTTATTTTTTCTACTCTAAGACAAGATGGATTTCACACCTTGGAATCCTACCACTATGATCTTTTTAAGAGATAGGGAACCCAAGACAAAATTTAAAGCTATTTTCTTTAAAAAAATGTTGTTTGATTGTGCTGATGCTAAATGCCTGATTTGCTTCTTTGATTGATTGAATTATTATAAATGGACATCTTAGTATGTACCACCATAAGGTAATGAATTAACTTTAGTGGATAACACACTAATCTACTTAGATAATAGAATCCCCTGCAATAACATTTCTCGTAATTACTCGCCTTGTCTACAATTTTTCCTTTCTTACCCTGTGTTTCTAACCAAGATGGGCTACCCCTATAGTGTTAGAAGAGAGCACTATAGACGTGATCCTTGGTATGTCATGGTTAAGAAAGACAAAGGCAGTATATACACTATGCTAAGGGAACCGTAGAACTCACTAGTTCCAAAGGAGAAAGATTTGAAGTTGGAATTGCAGTAACTACCGCCACCAGACTAGCGACATTCTTAGTAGATGGGAAGTTTGTTGGTGTCAACATCCATGCGGATTGGAGATTTTCCGGATGTCTTTCCAGAGGAGTTATTAGGGATGCCACCAGATATGGAAGTTGAGTTGGTCATTAATCTCTTACCTGGGACTGCTCCTAATTTTAAACGGCCATACAGGATGTCCATAAAAGAGCTAAAGGAACTTAAGAAACAATTAATGGAGTTACAAGAGGCTGGGTATATTCGTTCGGATTCTTCACCTTGTGGAGTGCCAGTTCTGCTTATACAGAAGAAAGATGGATCACAAGGGATGTGCATGGATTATAGGACCCTTAACGATGTCACCGTGAAGAACAAGTGTCCATTACCCCGCATTGAGGATTTATTTAATCGGATGAGAGATGCAAGGGTATTCTCGAAGATTGATCTCTGATCGGGTTACCATCAAATGAAGATTAGGCCATAGGATATTCCCAAGAGGGATTTCTCGACTCGATATGGATTATATGAATTCACTGTTATGTTGTTTGGATCAACCAATGCACCAGCCTATTTTATGGATCTGAAGAATAAGGTGCTCATGATCTGGACAGATTCGTCGTGGTTTCATCGACGATATTTTTATTTTATTTCAAGAGTGATAGTGATCATGAGGAACATCTGAGATTGGTGCTACAGAAGCTACGAGATAATCAACTCTACGCCAAGTTCAGCAAGTGCGAGTTTTGGATTGGCGAGGTGCCATTTCTTGGTCATACTATTTCTAATGGAGGAATATCAGTGGATCCTGCTAAAGTTAAGGAGATAATGGAGTGGAGAGTACCCACTACAGTTACTGAGATTCGGAGTTTCTTGGGATTAGCAGGCTATTATCGGAGATTTATTGAAGGATTTTCTAAGATTGCTAAGCCTATGACTTCGCTTTTGGAGAAAGGAAAAGAATTTAAGTGGGACGAGAAGTGTCAAGACAGCTTTGATCTATTGAAGAAGAGGTTGATGTCGCCACCAGTGTTGGTAATGCCAGACCTACAGAAAGGATTTGATATCTATTGTGATGCATGTGGCCAAGGCTTAGGATGTGTGCTCATGCAGGAAGGTCATGTGATTGCATATGCTTCTCGTCAGTTGCGGAAACATGAAATGAACTACCCCACTCATGACTTGGAATTGGCAGCCGTTGTGCATGCACTTAAGATTTGGAGACATTACATTATGGGAACCAAGTGTCAAGTATATACGGATCATAAGAGTTTGAAGTATATATTCACTCAGAAGGATCTCAACCTTAGGCAACGCCGTTGGTTGGAGCTTATTAAGGATTATGATTTGGAGATTCACTATCACCCGGGCAAGGCAAATTTGGTTGCAGATGCCTTGAGTCGCAAGGAGCATGTTCATTCAGCTATTGTTGCCCAGCTACCCGATGAGATTGTTGAGGATTTCAGGAGACTTAACCTGGGGATAGTTGCTCATACTGAAGGAGTCACTATTGATGTGGAACCTACCTTGGAGCAAGAAATCCGCAAAGGTCAACTTGAGGATGCTAAAATAAAAGAGATTAAGGATCTGATTACTGAAGGTCGAGTTCCGGAATTTACGGAAGATGAGCAAGGCACTATATGGTTCAAGGATAGGATGTGTGTTCCTGATATTAAAAGCCTTCGAGAGACTATTTTAAAGGAGGCCCATGATTCGGATTATTCTATTCATCCTGGTAGTACCAAGATGTATCAGGATTTGAAACGGAAGTATTGGTGGTATGGATTGAAAAGAGATGTGGCTGCACATGTGGCTATGTGCGATGTATGTCAAAGAGTTAAGGCTGAACACCAGAGGCCAGCTGGGCTATTGCATCCACTGAAGATACCCGAGTGGAAATGGGAAGAGATTGGTATGGATTTTATTACTGGACTGCCTCGCACCCAGAAAGGATATGATGCTATATGGGTGATTGTGGATAGATTGACTAAAGTGGCTCACTTCATTCCTGTAAAGACTACATATAAAGGTTCTCAGCTAGCAGAGTTATATATGGCTCGGATTGTGTGTTTACATGGAGTACCAAAGAAGATCGTGTCTGATCGAGGTTCGCAGTTTACCTCAAGATTTTGGAGAAGCTTTCATGAGAATATGAGTACAAAGTTGAATTTCAGTACGGCATATCACCCTCAGACTAATGGACAGACTGAAAGGACTAATCAAGTATTGGAAGATATGTTGAGAGCATGTGCCCTTCAGCATGGAGGAAGTTGGGATAAAAGTCTACCTTATGCTGAGTTCTCATATAATAATAGTTACCAGGCCAGTCTGAAGATGTCACCTTTTGAAGCTTTATATGGGAGGAAGTGCAGGACTCCTTTGTATTGGGATCAGACTGGAGAAAGACAATTCTTTGGGCCTGAATTGATTCAAGAAGCAGAAGAACAAGTCCGTATAATTCGAGAGAACTTGAGAGTGGCTCAAACCAGGCAAAAGAGCTATGCTGATAATAGAAGAAGACCACTGGAATTTGAAGAAGGAGATTATGTGTACCTCAAAGTGTCACCACTTCATGGAATGAGGAGATTCAAAGTCAAGGGCAAATTGTCCCCTCGCTATATTGGACCATTCTTGATCTTTAGGCGAGTTGGGGAGATGGCATACCAACTCGAGTTACCGGATAGTCTATCGGATGTGCATAACGTGTTCCACGTGTCTCAACTTAAGAAGTGTCTTCGTGTCCCTGAGGAACAATTACCAATGGAAGAGCTCAGTGTTCAAGGTGATTTGACTTACACGGAGTACCCTATCAAGATTTTGGATACATTGACTCGAGTTACAAGAAATAAGGTGATAAAGATGTGCAAAGTACAATGGAGTCACCACGGAGAAGATGAAGCAACTTGGGAAAGAGAAGAAGAGCTTCGCATAGATTTTCCCCACCTTTTCCCTAGAACTTCTTAAATCTCGAGGACGAGATTATTTTTAAGGGGGGTAGGATTTGTAACACCCACTTTGTAATTTGCTAGAAATAATACCAATAGAGGAACAATTTATCCTTATGTGGATTTAACCTTTATGCATCATCCCATGTGAACATCAGATTCAAAAATAAATAAATAATTAATAAAAGACTTACCATAAAAATGTGCATCATGCTGGTTCTTTATTTTGTGTGCATGTTGTGGCAATATAAAAGTAATGTGATAAGAAATATATTAAGCTCCCAAGGGGAAATTTTGAATATAAAAGAAATTATAGAAGTTAAAAAAGAGAAGATAAAAACAATGTATATATGAATACATCTCCAAATTGATACTGTACATGGCATAATATAAAATTGAGGATAAATTTTTCCACAAGAATGGAAATTTAAATTTGAAAGGAGTTTGAATTTGAAAAGGAGAAAAAGAGAAACATAAAAAAATAAAGGAAAAAAGAGTGCGTGGGCTCCAAGCCACACTTTCGGCCCAGCTCCGGATTGCTCCCGCGCGGCCCATACATCGCGCGCGGGCGTGCGCCGACGCGAGGGACCCACTGGCCGGTCTCTCGTCCCGCGCCCGCCTCACCTACTCGCTGCCGCGTGGGGCCATTTTGTCAGGATCGTCGTCTCCGCGAAAAGGGCGCCGCGTGAACGGATTTCACCGCTTCTTGCGTGGAGCCTCCGTCAGTCCGCGCCTGCAGGGTCTTGGGCGCCTGGCTATAAACCCGGCCGCCGCCTTACTCCGTCCCTACCCTCCTTTAAACTAGTTCGCAGAGAGCTCTGCATTTATTTTACCCGCGGTCACCACCATTGACACCGAGAGGGAGAGGGAGAGAAATTTGCAGCGCCGCCGTCGAGGCTATCTCAATTGAGCACTCCAGTGCTCGGTCCGCGGCATTGGGAAGCTTCGGCGACTCAGGGCGGAACCAATCGTGCCGTCAATTTGAGCTGAGTACCATCGGAAGTCGAGTAATCGCTCGCCAGAGCAGGGAGCGCCACCGTCGTCCGCCTTCTACCGTGGACAGGTATCTCCATGGCATAATTAGTAGTATAACCTACCCCATCAAATTCACCATTCTCTGGGGATCGTGTAGATGCACACCACTTAGCTATAGGAGCCCTGGTGCCGCAAACCGATGTTCGCCGGTGGGTGCGCCACCGCCGAGCTCGCCGTTGTGGCTCGGCTCGATCCAGGGGAGGAAGGACGGGTCTCAGCCGTTGGATAGCCAGGGAGCGGCCGTGATCTGTGCTGTGAATAACCCTTCGATCGAGGGGAACCCCAGCCATAGATCTCTGATCGGTCGGATGCGATCGAATCCTGTCACATTACAATATGGGCCGTAGATCTTTCATCCGATGGCGCACGTTGCGTACCGGTTTGGGGAAACCTAGATCTAATCTGGGGCGTCCAATTTTGATCGGACGGCCCGATTCTTCCGATACCCCTTCGGCACTGCAGTTTTGCAATCGTGCCCCTGTGTTTATTATAAATAGAACCCGCCATCCACTTCCACTGTTCTCTGTGTCTGCGGATTATTACCCCGAGACCCCTGCACTTTTCAGTAAATGAGGCCTGATCCAGAGTATATTATAAAACCCGAGAAATTGAATTATAAAAGGATTTTAATGTGAAAATATATGCTAGAACTTTGATAATTCATAGAAAATGCATATGAACTCCAAATTAACCCATTCCACTTTCTAAATTTTTGTAATTTAATTCTCTATCACTTAGTGTCTCTGTTTTATCATGACAACAGTAAGAAAATTAACCCCACACTTAATCCTATTTTAAACACATAAAACCTTTGAAAATCCATAACTTAAATTCTATAACTCCAAAAATTATGATTCCTGTTCCTAGAATTTTATTTTAATGTGTAGATTATTACTGTGTATTTTATTTATATGTTTGGTGTAATGTTAATTTCTCTATATGCACTGTGCTTGTTTGTATTGTGACGAGTAGAAGAGCCCGTGACCGAGGATCCTGGTGAGCAGCAGGTTGAAGTAGCTGAGCAGGAGCTCATTGAAGGCAAGTTGTGCCCTTGACCACTTTTTACCCAATAATGTTCTCTAATTATCATTCACTCATGCATAGGTTAATTTTGATGGGACCCAATAGGTCACCCTAGATTGTTTATCTCATTACCTTGTTTACCCCTGATTCACTTGGGTAGTTTGCTATTGCTTTACCTGGTTTTGGGATAATCATTTATTACCTCTATGTTCCAATTCTGTTGTTATTCTATTATGTTCATGTTAAGTTCATTAATGTTAATTGGAACATAGAGCTTAACTTGAGAACCACGTGCCACCACAAGGGTTTAATGGGACGCCCTTGGCTGACTAATTAGGAAAGCTAGTGGAAGACTACCTTACCCGAAAGGGGCAAGGGCAGTAGGGGAGTGGTCAGTGTAGGGAGGTCCCTGGTTGATTTTGCTGCGATGGCGGTCAGCCTGGAACCCTGCATTGGAACTTCCTATAAACTGTAGCGGGTTTTCGGAAGCTAGTGGAACTTTGTAAAGGCCTCGTAGTGTTGCCCTGCCGTGCTTCCTAGGTAGAGGTGTATGGGATTCGCGACCCCTTGGCAGATGGGTAACATGACTTGTGGGTAAAGGGTACAACCTCTGCAGAGTGTAAAACTGGTATACTAGCCGTGCTCGCGGTCATGAGCAGCTCAGGACTCTCTGATGTTTAAATTATGGAACTTAAATTCAATTTGGTCATTTGCATTGCATGGGATTATTATTAATTTTGTTCTATTACTTTTATTATGGTTTGGTATTTACTTACACTTAGTAACTGCTAATAAAATTTTGACCAACTACTTAAAAGCAATGCTCAGCTTTAACCCCTATCATTGATTAGCCTTACACATCACATGAACTCACACCTTTGTGAGTTTATGTCCACTGGTTCCCCACAACTTGTTGAGCTATGATCATGTGTGAGCTCACCCTTGCTGTCTCACACCCCCCCACAGGAGAAGATCAGGTGGTTCAGGAGGAGCCGCCTAACACTGAGGAGTTCGATCTGATCTAGGGAGCGTTTCCCAGTCGACATTGGCGCCGACGATCCTTAGTTCGTTTTATCTTCATTACTTTATTTTGTAATAAGTCTTCCGCTATGTAATAAATACTCTGATGTTTTATGACATTTATCTCTATACACTCTGTTATTATATATGTTGTCTTCTTGGCGCATGTATGAGATGCACCTGGCTTTGTTCCTTAAAGCCGGGTGTGACATCAGCAAGTCTTACCCGACTAAGGAAAAGACTCTCAAGGATATGCTGGATATATGGGAGTCAAGGTAAGGCTTTTCAATAATCAAAGACTCTGTTTTGCTGAAATGCTTACTAAGTGGATCCTTAAAAATCCAAATTTTATTTGTCAATGTTGGTGACTTGTTCTTAAATGCTATGAATTAAGAACAAGGCAACACAGAAAATGTTAAATGATAAAGCCCTTCGTCCTTTTAGACATTATATCCTTTCGGGATATAATGTGTTCCGGACGAAGGTCACAGACAACATATCTTCGTAAGCACAATGAACCATGACGAAGAAATTACATGCAACATAAAAAGTAATATAAACATCCAAATATTATTATCATGTCATTTCTATTTTGTTATCATATAAAAATAGAAATGACTTTAGATTACAAGTGTACCTTCGGATTGCAGGAAGGCAAAAGTACAAGGATGACGGAAAGCAAATGCCAAGTCAGCGTGAACAGTACGGGAGTACTGTTCATCTATTTATAGTCGTGGGACGCAGCCCACGTAAAATTACATTCATGCCCATTACATTTGCTAATGACTTATGGGAATCTGTCAAGGCCTAAGTAGTCTTTTCATCTTTAAGTCGGTTCCCCTTTCTGCTATCGCGACGAAGCTTTCCTGCGCACAGCTTCGGCTGTGCACCATCCTTCGTACAGCTTGGTAATCAGCCCGTCCTCCATCTCAATCCCCCTTCGTCTGGTTTAGGCTTCGTCCTGACCGTACTCCATGTTCGTAATTCTGAGTCCGAAGATACCTGTTGATATAATCCACTTGGAAAACATTGTCAAATCATGTTTTTGAGGACCTTCGGAGGACGAAGGCCCCCAACAGTCAAGTTAAGTACATTTACCTGCAACTAGAGTTCTTTCTACCCTAATTCAATCACTGGTCCTGTACTAGCCAATTTCTTCAACAAAAACCCATCATCTTTAGTGGAATGCTACGTGTAGGTCAGTGACCAAGTCTTCATAACCGCGAAGGTACGGCGATCCGAATCGATTATACTCATCTGAGGATCTCCAATCACACGACATATGTAGCACTTAACCCTTGCATATGTCAACCCGCCACCGGGGTTCTTAAGACCGGATCAGGTTCACGCAAACCAAGAGCACAGATACACCACCGTCCAGCCTCTTGCCACGGAGGGTACACGCTACTCTCGCCACCGCTCCACGCCCATTTCGTGTTATCTTATTCCGGCCTTAGTCTGCCCGAGGCAAGGCTTACCCATGACGAGGCATGTGACCAGCTAAAGGGTCCTCGATCATCAAGCCTACATCGAGACGGTCCTTAATCGACTCAGATGGAGACACTACACCGAGACTCTCTTCTCGTGCAAGTCACCCGCCCGGTCTCAGCTTAAGCATTTTAACCCAAAAACTTGGTACCTGGCAGAGGTACATCTTTTCCGATGTTGAATCCATCAAGGCCTTTGACAAATTCACCATCAAGTTTTATTTTTGAAAACATCCCACCCACTTTTGCCACATCATATTTTGTAAAAACAAAACATTTTGTTTTTCTAAAGCAAGGCTAAGCATCAAAATCTTTTGTAAAACGGGTGATCAAGGAAGGTAATCAAGTTCAAGGAAGGTAATGCAGGAATTGGTTTAGCAATCAACTCCTATCACCTAATGCAGCAATCAAATGAGAAAGATTTTTAAAAACATCAAGGAAGGTGGCAAATGCACCGGGGCTTGCCTTTGTTAACAGGTGAGTCCGGATCGGATCCACAAATATCAAAGTAAAAGCAGTTGCCTGCTTGAGAATCCGAGGGTGGTGGTGTCCTTTCTTCGGTGACTTCTTCTTCTTCTTCTTCGTGTTCTAACATAACCATATATATGCATAAGAATGGATGCCATGGGATGCTCATGAGGATGCAAAGATAATATAAACTTATTATCTGAGTATTGAGTACAACTTTCCTTTACGGTACTCCGAGAACCTAGGGTTTCCGGAGTCAGTAAAGGAGTTCATAGGGCAGGGGGGGTGTTTTGGGGTTTAGTGATCAAACATGGTCCAAATCAACCCAAATTCTACCCAAGGCTTCTAAATATTGTTTTAAGTGCCCATAAAAAGTTTGGGCATTTTTGGACTTACTCATTATTTCCTAAAAATCCATAACTAATACTTTTAACTACTTTAAATGCCCTAAAATTTCTTATTTCCACTAAAAATCACAAAACTATTTTTATTAAATTCTAGGGAAAATTATGAACCTAGGAAAATTGGTTTTACAATTTTGCCATTTTTCTACTATTTTCTATAATTGTTTTGGCTCTGGAGATAAAAGAAAAAGAAAAACAGATGAATAGTATTGGACCAAAACCAGCCCAGGTCGGCCCACTACCAGCAGAAGCACGTCCACGCGCGCGCGCCTGCGCCCGCCGTGGAGTTTTTGCAACAGGGCCCTTGCAGTTTCGGTTATCCGTTAAGAACCCCAGGCGACTGTTTAACGTCTCACTGACAGTTTGCAGAAACATCCTCGTGCTTCTAACCTTTCTCAGTTTGAGTCCACAGCGGCGAACCGTGCTGGGGGCTGAGCTCCGGCGAGCTAGACCGGCCGGATGACGCGACGGCTGGAGCTCCCGAGCGACAGGAACACAATTGAACTCCTACCGATCATTTCCCCCAAATCAATTTTATTGTTGGGACTACGAATCAATCGGTCCACGGTGACCGAGCGGATGGGTAAGAGGATGAACGCATTCCGAGCAAACGACGGCGAGGACGACCGAATTAAGGCTGGGGAAAGGTTCACGGGTGCACCAGGGTCTACGAACATTCTTTGATTTGGGTAAAACAAGACCCGAAGAGCGGGTCGACGGTGAGGGGGGGTTACGACGGCGTTTTACAAAGCAACCGCACGTTCCGGTGAAAGGTTTCGGCTTAAGTTCGATTGGTTGGTACTGGGAGCAATAGGGGGCTAATAGCAAGCAAGAACATGAAACAATTGGGTAAGTACTCACTCGAGGAAAGCTGGCCACGGAGATGTTCTTCGCGGCGGAGTTAAGAACAAGGGAGCGAGGGATTTGGGGACTGCGTGGGTTTTCTGGTGATCTTGAGTCGGGCGCTTAGTTGCTGAGATGTGGGATACAGTGAAGAAGCAACGCTCGCCCTCAATTTATAGTCTACCGGCCGGAATCGGATGAGCTTCACCGGCGGTAATCGTGCTGGCGAGCTCACCCGCACGGCAGAGCCACGGCACAAGTCCGGTGGCCGCCGTTTAACCGGGTTGCGCCACCTCGGTAACTTTTGGCCACGTCGCCAGGAATCCTTTACCGCACACGCCGGCGACCCATCCCACGCCGCGGTGGCGTCCTTATCGCCGGCGAGGGGCTGATCTTTATCCCCCCCCAAGTACTGTACCATGGCCAGTTTCATTTAGATGAACCTGACAGTGCAACTTTAGGTCCTATTTTCTCCAGATTTCCTATTGTACCAAGCCCAAACATCTATAGCAAAGTTGTTCTATTATAAAGGATCTACAACTTTGTTATATTAACTTGGGGCAAATTCCTTGAAGTTCCTGATCTGTAGAGCTCCAAAGATGTTTCAGTACCACTGTTAATCTGAACTTCAGAATCCAATAGCCTGACAGTCTGACTTTGGGTGTGATTATCTCCAAAATCTTCATAACAACTTTGCTTACACTCTTAAGCAAAGTTGTTCTCCTTTGTTTGCTCTATAGTTTTTATGTGGTGACCTGGGGCAAAAACCCTAAATTTTGAAAGATCCAAAGCTCCAAAGTTGAGCAAAAACTCTGAAATTCAGACTTAGGTTATTTTAGGACTTAAGAGGTGATTTTTGCAATTAAGCCCAAAACTTAGGGTTTAACTTGCAAATTCACATATTTGTGAACCAAATGACTTTATATGTTTTAAACATAGTAGTTTTTACACTTTAGTCCAAAGGTGCATCAATTTTGCACATAAGCCCCTAGGTTTTAGACTTAGGGTTTTCCAGGGTTCAAATGGGGATTTTTGGTATCCCAGGGGTATAAAAGTGATTCAAGTTCATTCTTGGGAACCTTTTATGACTTTTCTCATAAATCTTTTAGGTTTTCTCAACTTGGGTTAAGTTTTACCCCTTTAATCCCTATTTAGGGTTCTATTTGCAAAACACTAAAACAATACAACTTGTTTGAAATTTTTACCTAGTGAATGCACTCTAGGTGTGTCAAACACATGCAATGTCAATGCTTATGATGTCATGCTCAAGTTTTAGTCATAGTAACACCAGGGGTGTTACATCCTTCCCCCCATAAAAGAATCTCGTCCCGAGATTTAAAGTCCTAGGGTGAGTAATGGAAAAGGAAATGCTTCATATTTGCATTCCCTTATTTCTGGTACAAGGCAAGGGTGGTGTGGGGGTTCACTCCTTTATTGCAATAACTATATACACTTTACAAATTACATGAGGCTAGAAAGCCTAGGAAATTCTGATTCAAGAAGTCTTGAGTTTCCCACGTAGCCTCTTCCTCAGAATGCTAGTTCCATTGTACCTTGTAGAACTTGAGAGTCTTTCTTCGGGTAACCCTGTCCTTTTGATCCAGAACTCGAATAGGATGTTCCGAGTACGTTAAGTCTGGTTCCAGGACAACATCTGTCACTTCAATGGTTCGATCGGGAACCCGAAGACACTTCTTCAATTGCGATACATGGAACACATTATGTACAGCAAACAATGTTTCGGGAAGTTGAAGTCGATACGCCACTGGCCCATATCTTTGAAGAATAGGAAATGGACCAATGTACCTGGGTGCAAGCTTTCCCTTTACCTCGAAACGCGATACTCCCTTCATTGGTGAAACCTTCAAGTAGACGTAGTCTCCTTCCAGGAAGTATAAGGGCATTCGCCGTTTGTCTGCATAACTCTTCTGACGAGCTTGTGCTTTCTTCATATTATGAATAATTTTCTGAACCTTATCCTCGGCTTCTTTCACTAGATCAGGTCTAAAGAAGCACCTTTCACCAGGTTCAGACCAATTTAGCGGAGTATGACACCGTCGTCCATATAAAGCTTCAAAGGGTGCCATCTTGATACTTTCTTGATAGCTATTATTATATGAAAACTCCGCCAAAGGTAAACATTCATCCCATTTCTGTGAGAACTCTAGAACACATGCCCGCAGCATATCTTCAAGTATTTGGTTCACTCTCTCAGTCTGTCCACTGGTTTGAGGATGATAGGCCGAACTGTGGAGTAACTTAGTACCCAGGGATTTATGAAGTTCTTCCCAAAATTTGGATACAAATTGTGGTCCACGATCCGACATTATAGTCTTTGGGACACCATGCAAACTGAGAATACGGGCAATGTACAACTCCGCATAGGTAAGTACCGGATAATATGTCTTGACCGGTAGAAAGTGAGCAATCTTTGTAAGTCGATCAACAATCACCCAAATAGAGTCATATCCTTTTGCGGTCCTGGGCAATCCCACAATGAAGTCCATGCTTATGTCTTCCCATTTCCATGTTGGTATTGGTAATGACTGCAATGGACCGGCAGTTTTCATGTGTATGGCTTTGACACGTCTGCAAGTGTCACACTTAGCCACATAGCGTGCAATTTCAATTTTCATCTTCGTCCACCAGTAGTGCTGTTTTAGATCATGATACATCTTAGTGCTTCCCGGATGAATAGAATAGCGACTAAGATGCGCTTCATCTAAGATTTGCTGGCGGAGTTCTTCATTCTTTGGCACTACTATGCGGTTGTTAAACCATAACACACCTTGATCGTCTTCCTTGAAACATTTTGCTGTTCCAGCCCTTATCTTCTCTCGTATGTGCTTCATACCCAGATTATCCTTTTGAGCATCAATTATCCTTTGCAAAATGATTGACTCAAGCTTTAGCTGATTTAGAGTCCCTTGTTGGATTATCCCTAGGTTTAACTTTTCCATCTCTTGACATAAAGTGTTGTCAGAGGTTTTCACCATAAGGCAGTGGCAGGAAGCCTTACGACTTAGTGCATCTGCCACCACATTGGCCTTGCCTGGGTGATAATGGATTTCCAGTTCATAGTCCTTAATAAGCTCAAGCCATCGCCTTTGCCTCATATTTAATTCTGACTGGGTGAAGATGTACTTCAAGGTTTTATGATCTGTATATATATGACAGATATTTCCCAGCAAATAGTGACGCCAAATTTTCAGGGCATGAATCACAGCAGCTAGCTCCAGATCATGAGTTGGATAATGCTCCTCATGTCGGCGCAACTGCCTTGAAGCATACGCAATTACTCGGCCCTCTTGCATTAATACACAGTCGAGTCCACTGCCAGATGCATCACAATATACATCAAAAGGCTTAGTGATGTCCGGTTGAGCCAATACCAGAGCAGTGGTTAATAATGTCTTCAATTGCTCAAAGGCTTCATTACACTTAGAAGACCAACTGAATTTAATGTCATTCTTCAATAAACTTGTGATTGGCTTCACAAGCTTAGAAAAATCGGGTATGAATCTGCGATAATATCCAGCTAGTCTAAGAAAACTCCGGACTTGGTGGACAGTGGTTGGGGGTTTCCACTCCAGAATATGTTTGACTTTGCTAGGATCTACCGCAATTCCTTTGGCTGATAACACGTGCCCCAAAAATTGAATTTCCTCCAGCCAGAACGCGCACTTACTGAACTTGGCATACAGCTGATATTCCCTCAGGCGCGTCAATACAATCCGTAGATGCTGAGCATGCTCCTCTTCATTTTTAGAGTATATCAGAATATCGTCGATGAAGACCACCACGAACTTGTCCAACTCGGGCATAAACACCGAGTTCATCAAATAGGTGAAGTGGGCAGGAGCATTAGTGAGCCTGAAGGACATTACCAAGTATTTAAACAACCCATACCGCGTAGTAAATGCGGTCTTCGGTATATCCTCGGGCTGAATACGGATTTGATGATAGCCCGACCTGAGATCAATTTTGGAAAATACCCTCGCCCCAGTCAGTTGATCAAATAAGATGTCGATCCTTGGAAGAGGGTACTTATTCTTGATGGTGACCTCATTCAGGGGCCGATAATCCACGCACATCCGCAAGGTTTGATCCTTCTTTTTAACAAAAATGGCGGGGCAACCCCATGGAGACGAGCTTGGCCGGATGAATCCCTTATTCAGTAGATCTTGTAATTGAATCTTCAATTTCGCCAACTCATTAGGGGGCATACGGTACGATCTTCGGGAGATGGGAGCTGTACCGGGCTTTAGCTCAATTACAAATTCTACATCTCTTTCTGGGGGCAGTCCAGGCAAATCTTCCGGAAATACATCTGGAAACTCACATACTACCAGAATATCCTTGATTTCCGGTACAATGGCTTCGTATACTCTACCAGAAGCTTTGGCCGGATTGGTCACGGGGAGAGACAAAAGAATTTCTTCTTGATTATAGCTCAACCTGACAGTTCTGAGTTCAGTGTTGAGTATTGCCTTGTATTGGGTTAACCAATTCATACCCAAAATTACATCTATGTCCTGGCCTTTCAGAACAATCATGTTAGCAGGAAAGTTCCGTCCGACCATTATTACTCGCACTTCATAGGCCACTTCTCGAGTAAAAATATATCCCCTAGGTGAATGAATTTTAAATCCCTCTTTTGATTCATGGCATGCAATGTGATGTTGCTCCACAAATTTCTTGTTAATGAAGGTATGCGAAGCACTAGAATCAAAAAGAATAATTGCAGGGTGATTGGCCACGGGAAACATACCCATCATCACCGGCTCTCCTTCTGGTGTAGTAGCCACTTGGGTGTAGTATACACGCCCCGTTTTCTTGGTATTTCTCCCCACAGCATTTCCCTTGGGCTGAGTAAACTTCCCAGTTCCTTGCTGAGCATTGGATTGAGTTTGCTTGGGGTATGGGCAGTCTTTGATAAAATGTCCCGACTTGCCGCAGTTGAAACACCCAGTTGAAGAGCTGGGCAAGGCAGGGAATCGAGTGCTTGGGGCACCCGGCTGTTTTGGGGGAGTGGGGGTATTGTTGGGGCGAATAATAATTGGCTGTTTGAAAGGGAATGCTGGTGAACGAGAAAAAGTACGGTTTTGGCTAGAAGGCCGGATGACGAACCGTTGCCTCTTCGCCTGACCCTGATTAGGCCTTTCACCACCGAATCCCTTATTCTTCCCAGAACTTGCGTATTTCGCTTCCACAGATAAGGCTGTACTGACAGCCTTTCCATACGTGAGATCAATACATGTGGCCATCTTTCGCTGTAACCGGTCATTTAGACCCCTCATGAAGCAGTTCTTTTTCTTCAAATCAGTATCCACCTGGTCGATGGCATACTGTGACAGGTGATTAAACTTGTTGAGATACTGATTGATGGTATCTCCGCCTTGTTTCAGCTTCATGAATTCCTCTTGTTTCATATGCAACACCCCTTTAGGTATGTAGTGCTCACGGAAGGCTGCTTTAAATTCTTCCCAAGTGATTTGATGGTTGTCAGGTTGGATAGCGACCAAATTTCCCCACCAAGTACTGGCAGGGCCACGTAGTTGCTGTGCCGCAAATAATGGCTTCTGTGTTTTAGAACAACGAAGAAGACCAAACTTTTGTTCAATGACTCGTATCCACTCGTCGGCTTCTAGCGGGTCTTCTGCCTTGATGAATAGGGGTGGACGAGTTTCGGAGAAGTCCAGATAGGTGGTTTCACGGGGGCCTTGCTGGAAACCCCTTCCTGCCTGCTGCTGGAACTGCTGTAGACCCGCCATTTCCCTAAGGAAGCGGGTATTATCGGCGGTGGCATTTACCAAGGCGGCAATCGCCTCGGCCAGCGTGGGTGGAACCGGAGGTGGATTTGGGGTAACATCCCGACCCCCAGAAGTTCCGGCTGCGTCCTGTCCGCGAGTCCTGGTCGGCATCTGAGGCAAAAACATTTGAAATAAACATAATATGCCAAAGAGACCTTCCATTTTACATTACTATAAAAAGTAATGGTACAGACTCGATATTACATAACAGGACACATTACCCATTGTACAAAAGTTCTACCTATTATACAACTTACTATTTCTACTTTTACAAGCTACACTATTATTCCTGCTTATTCTTAGTAGCTTCATCGTCAGGGGTGGGAGACCATACGTCGACCAACCTCAAAGAAGGAGGGGGCCTAAAAAGGTCTAGCTCACCACCAAGCGCTTCGCCCGCAGTATGCGAGGGTCCGGCTTCAGACCTGACGGGATCCGTGGGGACATTTGGGTGTAGTTGCGAATACAGTACATGAACTTCTTCATGCAAAGTATTGCAATATACCTGCAAGTTATCAACAGCAACGCTAAGTTCGTTGACTCGTGCTCGAGCCTTTGCTTCCTTAGCTAAAGCCACCGAACGAGACTGCACTACCCAATCAAGTGCCAAATCTCGGTCAGCTAGTTGATCTTGCAGGGTGCGGATGTAACTTCTTAAATCATTGATTCGGTCACCGTCCACAACCCATAGATTAGTCCTGCGCTGTAACTCCTCTTGGAGATGATTCACGCGAGCTTCAAGATCACCAATGGGATCGTTGCTCCCGCTACTGCTGTTTTGCTCTTGCTCTCGTGGGGCAAGTTGATGCCGAGGCACACCAATGGGTCCAGTATGCTTACGTTCCGTTTTCCTTGTACGTGGCGGCATTTTCTAAGGGGGAAAATTTATTAGTATAATTCTTAGCATGATGCATGAATAAGTACAGAATCAACCTTAGTCGATTCAACCTTCTATACATTGCACTCTTCCTATCTGGTCCTTGGAATAAACTCTTCAGAAATACTTAGGTAAGAAGAGAAGCAATTTTCTAGATAAGTCTTAGAAAATCCTTTTGAAGATGCCACATAATATCTGTCAAGAAGGGCTACGCTCCGATACCAGCTGTGACGGAACCTCCCAAGTAATTAGGCCCACCTACAGTTGTCCTTGTCCAATGGACTTCAGACAACCCTGTAGGTGCCCCTGAACTACTTGACAAGTTCGGTATCTTTCCTTACCTTACCAGGAACGATTCACCCGTCTTGCAGACATTACAGAACATCGGAGATAAAGAATTGCGGAAGCGATTACATAATTCACATTTAGTTAAAAGCAAGCTCAAGTTGTTTTATTACAGACCAGAACTAAGAGCGAGTGCTGAGTAGTAATATTATACAAACCAAGGGAGGCAAAAACTCCTCCCGATAAGTTTTAAGTAAAAGATCTAGATGGAGGACCAAGTCCTCCCGCACTTCAGTCTTGTGTTTCTTCTTTAGGAACCACCTTGGCACAGAAGCAGCAGAAATCTGCTACTTCCTCACCTAAAAACAACGAAGGGATAAACCCTGAGTACGGAATTACTCAGCAAGTCTTACCCGACTAAGGAAAAGACTCTCAAGGATATGCTGGATATATGGGAGTCAAGGTAAGGCTTTTCAATAATCAAAGACTCTGTTTTGCTGAAATGCTTACTAAGTGGATCCTTAAAAATCCAAATTTTATTTGACAAGTTAAGTACATTTACCTGCAACTAGAGTTCTTTCTACCCTAATTCAATCACTGGTCCTGTACTAGCCAATTTCTTCAACAAAAACCCATCATCTTTAGTGGAATGCTACGTGTAGGTCAGTGACCAAGTCTTCATAACCGCGAAGGTACGGCGATCCGAATCGATTATACTCAGCTGAGGATCTCCAATCACACGACATATGTAGCACTTAACCCTTGCATATGTCAACCCGCCACCAGGGTTCTTAAGACCGGATCAGGTTCATGCAAACCGAGAGCACAGATACACCACCGTCCAGCCTCTTGCCACGGAGGGTACACGCTACTCTCGCCACCGCTCCATGCCCATTTCGTGTTATCTTATTCCGGCCTTAGTCTGCCCGAGGCAAGGCTTACCCATGACGAGGCATGTGACTAGCTAAAGGGTCCTCGATCATCAAGCCTACATCGAGACGGTCCTTAATCGACTCAGACGGAGACACTACACCGAGACTCTCTTCTCGTGCAAGTCACCCGCCCGGTCTCAGCATAAGCATTTTATCCCAAAAACTTGGTACCTGGCAGAGGTACATCTTTTCCGATGTTGAATCCATCAAGGCCTTTGACAGATTCACCATCAAGTTTTATTTTTGAAAACATCCCACCCACTTTTGCCACATCATATTTTGTAAAAACAAAACATTTTGTTTTTCTAAAGCAAGGCTAAGCATCAAAATCTTTTGTAAAACGGGTGATCAAGGACGGTAATCAAGTTCAAGGAAGGTAATGCAGGAATTGGTTTAGCAATCAACTCCTATCACCTAATGCAGCAATCAAATGAGAAAGATTTTTAAAAACATCAAGGAAGGTGGCAAATGCACCGGGGCTTGCCTTTGTTAACAGGTGAGTCCGGCTCGGATCCGCAAATATCAAAGTAAAAGCAGTTGCCTGCTTGAGAATCCGAGGGTGGTGGTGTCCTTTCTTCGGTGACTTCTTCTTCTTCTTCGTGTTCTAACATAACCATATATATGCATAAGAATGGATGCCATGGGATGCTCATGAGGATGCAAAGATAATATAAACTTATTATCTAAGTCTTGAGTACAACTTTCCTTTACGGTACTCCGAGAACCTAGGGTTTCCGGAGTCAGTAAAGGAGTTCATAGGGCAGGGGGGGTGTTTTGGGGTTTAGTGATCAAACAAGGTCCAAATCAACCCAAATTCTACCCAAGGCTTCTAAATATTGTTTTAAGTGCCCATAAAAAGTTTGGGCATTTTTGGACTTACTCATTATTTCCTAAAAATCCATAACTAATACTTTTAACTACTTTAAATGCCCTAAAATTTCTTATTTCCACTAAAAATCACAAAACTATTTTTATTAAATTCTAGGGAAAATTATGAACCTAGGAAAATTGGTTTTACAATTTTGCCATTTTTCTACTGTTTTCTATAATTGTTTTGGCTCTGGAGATAAAAGAAAAAGAAAAACAGATGAATAGTATTGGACCAAAACCAGCCCAGGTCGGCCCACTACCAGCAGAAGCACATCCACGCGCGCGCGCCTGCGCCCGCCGTGGAGTTTTTGCAACAGGGCCCTTGCAGTTTCGGTTATCCGTTAAGAACCCCAGGCGACTGTTTAACGTCTCACTGACAGTTTGCAGAAACATCCCCGTGCTTCTAACCTTTCTCAGTCTGAGTCCACAGCGGCGAACCGTGCTGGGGGCTGAGCTCCGGCGAGCTAGACCGGCCGGATGACGCGACGGCTGGAGCTCCCGAGCGACAGGAACACAATTGAACTCCTACCGATCATTTCCCCCAAATCAATTTTATTGTTGGGACTACGAATCAATCGGTCCACGGTGACCGAGCGGATGGGTAAGAGGATGAACGCATTCCGAGCAAACGACGGCGAGGACGAACGAATTAAGGCTGGGGAAAGGTTCACGGGTGCACCAGGGTCTACGAACATTCTTTGATTTGGGTAGAACAAGACCCGAAGAGCGGGTCGACGGTGAGGGGGGGTTACGGCGGCGTTTTACAGAGCAACCGCACGTTCCGGTGAAAGGTTTCGGCTTAAGTTCGATTGGTTGGTACTGGGAGCAATAGGGGGCTAATAGCAAGCAAGAACATGAAACAATTGGGTAAGTACTCACTCAAGGAAAGCTGGCCACGGAGATGTTCTTCGCGGCGGAGTTAAGAACAAGGGAGCGAGGGATTTGGGGACTGCGTGGGTTTTCTGGTGATCTTGAGTCGGGCGCTTAGTTGCTGAGATGTGGGATACAGTGAAGAAGCAACGCTCGCCCTCAATTTATAGTCTACCGGCCGGAATCGGATGAGCTTCACCGGCGGTAATCGTGCTGGCGAGCTCACCCGCACGGCAGAGCCACGGCACAAGTCCGGTGGCCACCGTTTAACCGGGTTGCGCCACCTCGGTAACTTTTGGCCACATCGCCAGGAATCCTTTACCGCACACGCCGGCGACCCATCCCACGCCGCGGTGGCGTCCTTATCGCCGGCGAGGGGCTGATCTTTATCCCCCCCCCAAGTACTGTACCATGGCCAGTTTCATTTAGATGAACCTGACAGTGCAACTTTAGGTCCTATTTTCTCCAGATTTCCTATTGTACCAAGCCCAAACATCTATAGCAAAGTTGTTCTATTATAAAGGATCTACAACTTTGTTATATTAACTTGGGGCAAATTCCTTGAAGTTCCTGATCTGTAGAGCTCCAAAGATGTTTCAGTACCACTGTTAATCTGAACTTCAGAATCCAATAGCCTGACAGTCTGACTTTGGGTGTGATTATCTCCAAAATCTTCATAACAACTGTGCTTACACTCTTAAGCAAAGTTGTTCTCCTTTGTTTGCTCTATAGTTTTTATGTGGTGACCTGGGGCAAAAACCCTAAATTTTGAAAGATCCAAAGCTCCAAAGTTGAGCAAAAACTCTGAAATTCAGACTTAGGTTATTTTAGGACTTAAGAGGTGATTTTTGCAATTAAGCCCAAAACTTAGGGTTTAACTTGCAAATTCACATATTTGTGAACCAAATGACTTTATATGTTTTAAACATAGTAGTTTTTACACTTTAGTCCAAAGGTGCATCAATTTTGCACATAAGCCCCTAGGTTTTAGACTTAGGGTTTTCCAGGGTTCAAATGGGGATTTTTGGTATCCCAGGGGTATAAAAGTGATTCAAGTTCATTCTTGGGAACCTTTTATGACTTTTCTCATAAATCTTTTAGGTTTTCTCAACTTGGGTTAAGTTTTACCCCTTTAATCCCTATTTAGGGTTCTATTTGCAAAACACTAAAACAATACAACTTGTTTGAAATTTTTACCTAGTGAATGCACTCTAGGTGTGTCAAACACATGCAATGTCAATGCTTATGATGTCATGCTCAAGTTTTAGTCATAGTAACACCAGGGGTGTTACATTACATGGCATTCATTCTTATACATATATGTGGTTATGTTTAGAAAACGAAGAAGAAGTTGAAGTGAGTGAAGAAAAGGCACCACCACCTTCGGACTCTCAGGCAGGATCTTGTCTTTACTTTGACATCTGCGGGCCTAAGCCTGACTCACCTACTAACGAAGGCAAGCCCCGGTGCATTTGCCACCTCCTTGATGTTTTTAAATTTTTCTCACTTGCTTGATGCATTAGGTGATAGGAGTTGATTGCTAAAACAATTCTTGCGTTACCTTCCTTGAATTTGATTACCTTCCTTGATCACCCGCTTTACAAAAGATTTTGATGCTTAGCCTTGCTTAGAAAAACAAAATGTTTGTTTTACAAAATATGATGTGGCAAAAGTGGGTGGGATGTTTTCGAAAATGAAACTTGATGGTGGATCTGTCAAAGGCCTTGATGGGTTCAACATCCTGAAAAGATGTACCTCTGCCAGGTACCAAGTTTTTGGGTTGAAATGATTAAGCTGAGACCGGGCGGGTGACTTGCACAAGAAGAGAGTCTCGGTGTAGTGTCTCCGTCTGAGTCGATTAAGGACCTTGTCGATGTAGGCTTGATGACCGAGGACCCTTTAACTGGTCACATGCCTCGTCATGGGTAAGCCTTGCCTCGGGCAGACTAAGGCCAGAATAAGATAACACGAAATGGGCGTGGAGCGGTGGTGAGAGTAGCGTGTAGCCTCCGTAGCAAGAGGCTGGACGGTGGTGTATCTGTGCTCTCAGTTTGCGTGAACCTGATCTGGTCTTAAGAACCCCGGTGGCGGGTTGACATATGCAAGGGTTAAGTGCTACATATGTCGTGTGATTGGAGATCCTCAGCTGAGTATAATCGATTCGGATCGCCGTACCTTCGCGGTTATGAAGACTTGGTTACTGACTTACATGTAGCAATCCAGTAAAGATGAAGGAAGAATTAAAAACTTGGCTAGTTCAGGATAAGTGTTTGAACTAGGTTAGAAAGAACTCTAGATATAGGTAAGTTTACCTAACTTGACAATAAAACTGGATTTTTAAGGATCCACTTTTAGTAAGCATTTATGCAACAACAAAATCTTGGCTAGTTCAGGATAAGTGTTTGACACTGTCCGGTGCACACCGGACAGTCCGGTGCCCCCATCTGACCGTTGGCTCGGCCACGCGTCACGCGCGGATTGCGCGGCCGACCGTTGGTGCAGTCGACCGTTGGCTCACCGGATAGTCCGATGCACCACCGGACAGTCCGGTGAATTATAGTCGTACGCTGTCGACGAATTCCCGAGAGCGGCCAGTTGACCAGACGCTAGCCTGGCGCACCGGACACTGTCCGGTGCACCACCGGACATTGTCCGGTGTACCACCGGTCAGTCCGGTGCACCTAGACTGCGCAGAGTCTTGGCTGCTCCAGCCAAGTCTTTTTCCTTTTGTATTTTCTCTTCTTTTCTTCTTCTTTCTGTTTCTAACACTTAGACAAATATGTTAGCACACAAAAACCAATGTACTAAGTCTAGAAACATACCTTCTCTTGATTTTCACTTCTTTAGCATTTGGCATGACTGAGATTGATGTTGGACTTATAAATCATCAAGTCAGCTTGACTTGATCTAGATTGTCATTTCTGAGCTCCAACATCCTGCAAAGGTCACATAGAATATCTCCAAACATAGGAACAACCCAAACTAAAGGTCAAGGTGCACTTAGCTCTTTTGGGCTGCTTCCGGTTCTGATTTTGACATTTGTTCTCCTTCCAGTGACCTTGTTCCCTTTTGAGCTTGGTCTTGAGCCTTATGACTTACACCACATAATTGTAGATGTTACCTCATTGGTTGTAAGTCATGTCCTTATGTAGTGTTCCTTGATGCACCATAACTCTTCTTAACTCGATCAACCCAGATTCCGCAAGTCTCCTTCTTCACCCTGGCTTTGGGTTCCTGGTCTCCTTTACTTTCTCCCGTGCACTCGGTACCTCGAAGCTCTTCTTGCTTCCATCCTTGGTTTGATCAGTTGTCTCCAAGTTATGCACATCAAGTCTCACTTAAGCATTGTCCACCTTTCCTATGATGTCCATTATCTATAGATAATTCCGTCTTTGGACCATCACACCTGTTTACTTGTGTTGAACCCTGTTAGCTTTACATTCAGCACCTGTTCAACACTTAACACACTTGTTAGTCCTTTAATTGGGCTGTCATCCCAAACACCAAAACCCACAAGAGAGCTTTCACCATCTCCAAAGATGATCGTATCTTGGTAATCCTTGTTTTTGACGTAGGAGGTGAACATTTTCTTCTCCCCCGTCATGTGGTTTGTGCATCCGCTGTCTATAATCTAGCTTGACCCCCCGGATGCATAAACCTTCTTCTCCTTAGCCATAAGGCATGTATGGCGTTCGTTGGGGAAGAGCGAAGATTTGTTGAAGGCCAAGGTAGCTAGTCCTTCATCCTCAGAGTCGGAGGAGGAGCAGTCGGAGTCCCATTCCTTCCCGATGTGCGTGTCGCCCTTGGCCTTCATGTAGTTCTTCTTCTTCTCTCTCTTCCCATGCTTCTCTTGTGCCTGGTCATTATCGTTATCGGGGCATTGAGCTATAAAATGACTAGTCTTACCACATTCTGAAGCAGGAGTGTTTTCCCTTTGACTTGTTCTTGTTGGGGTACTCCTTGCGTCCTTTTAGCGCGGTCTTAAAGCGCTTGATGATAAGCGCCATCTCATCCTCATTGAGCCGGTAGCCTCTACTTGTGCTACCTTGCTCGGTAGCACCTCCCTGCTACTTGTTGCTTTGAGAGCAATAGGCTGCGGCTCGTAGACGGGCAGTGGACCGTTCAAGGCGTCATCCACATATCTTGCCTCCTTAACCATCATGCGCCCGCTTACGAATTTTCCAAGGATTTCCTCGGGCGTCATTTTGGTGTACCTGGGGTTTTCACGAATAAGATTCACAAGATGGGGATCAATAACTGTAAATGACCTAAGCATGATCGAAAGACGTCATGATCCATCCATCTTGTGCTCTCGTAGCTTTGGATTTTGTTGACCAGGGTCTTGAGCCTGTTGTAGGTCTGTGTTGGCTCCTCTCCCCTGATCATCGTGA
The DNA here is from genome assembly GCA_029449295.1 of Zea luxurians. NCBI lineage: Eukaryota > Viridiplantae > Streptophyta > Magnoliopsida > Poales > Poaceae > Zea > Zea luxurians. The sequence continues at coordinate 338,422 of JAOPSE010000227.1, read as the reverse complement.
ACCTCCCCAGCTCGCCTTCCACCAGTTCCATCTTGGTGATCATGGTGGTGTCATTACCCTTGTGAGATATTTTGAAGGTGTCTCAAATATGTTTGGCGTTGTCCAAGCCGCCAACCTTGTTATATTCATCCCTGCATAGAGATGCTAGCAAAACAGTAGCGGCTTGGGCATTTTTATGAATTTGCTCATTTATGAAAATGGGATTGTCAGTACTATCAAAATGCATTCTGTTTTCAACAATCTCCCAGATACTAGGATGGAGGGAAAATAAATTACTAAGCATTTTAAGACTCTAGAAAGAATAGTCTTCTCCATCAAAGTGTGGGGGTTTCACAAGTGGAATTGATAGCAAATGAGCATTTGAATTATAAGGGATGCGAGAATAATCAAACGAGTAATTTTGGTTAACCTTTTTTCGTTTGGACGAGGAGTCGTCGTCGTCGTCATCCCTTGGTGAAGAGGAAGGGGCATCATTGTCGTAGTAGATGATCTTCTTGATGCGTCTCTTCTTCCCGTCTCTCTTCTTGTGACTCGAGCCTGAGTCAGTTGGCTTGTTGTCTCTTGGCTCGTTGAAGATGGACTCCTTCTCTTTGTCATTGACCAACATCCCCTTACCCTTAGGATCCATCTCTTTGGGCGGTTAGTCCCTTAGATGAAGAGTACGGCTCCGATACCAATTGAGAGCACCTAGAGGGGGGTGAATAGGTGATCCTGTGAAATCAAACACTAAATAGCCACAAACTTGATTATAAAAGTTTTAGTGTGAGTTAATCAAGTTGCTATGAAGCGAGCTCTTGCGAACAAAACAATCACAGAGAAAAGCAGCACAATAGACACGGTGTTTCATCCCGTGGTTCGGCCAAGTATAACACTTGCCTAATTCCACGTTGTGGCATCCCAATGGACGAAGGTTGCACTCAACCCCTTTCAAGTGATCCAATGATCAACTTGAATATCACGGTCTTTTTGTTTAGTGTTCTTCTCCCGTTTGCGAGGAATCTCCACAAGTTGGAGCCTCTCACCCTTACAATATTGATCACAAAGAAGCACAAGAGTAAGGGAGGGAAAGCAACGCACGCAAGACTCGAATCGCAGCAAACTCACGCACACAAGTGAAGAAGTGAGCACACAAACACAGCACAGGGAGTTTACAACTCAAACGAGCTCAAATCTCAAGAACGATGATCCGATTGCGTGATTGCAGAGTCTAGGCGTCTTAGAATGTTTCTTGCAAGCTTGGTGTACTGCTCCATGCGCCTAGGGGTCCCTTTTATAGCCCCAAGGCATCTAGGAGCCGTTGAAGATCAACTTGGAAGGCAAATCTTGCCTTCTATCGAGTGGCGCACCGGACAGGTCCTATAGCAGTCCGGTGCTCGATCTCCTTCCTTATCTGGCGCATCCGACCGTTGGGTCGACGGTCCCATTGGCGCACCGGACAGTCCGGTGTGCCCAACCGACCATTGGCGTGGGCCACACGTCGCCCGCTGATTACGCTGGTGACCGTTGGCTCGGGCGGCTCTAACTCACTGGACAGTCTGGTGCTCCACCGGATAGTCCGGTGATTTTTAGTCGCGGTGCTTTCTCCTTTTCCCAAGAGCGACGAGTTCGTCGCCGAAGGACTTGGCCGCGGGCGCTGAAGAGTCACCGGATAGTCCGGTGCACCATCGGACAGTTCGGTGATTTTTAGCCATGTCGCCCCACCGATTTCCGAGAATGGCTAGTTTGCCACCAGGCCAGCCTGGGGCACCGGACACTGTCCGGTGCACCACCGGACAGTCCGGTGCACCACAGACTGTGCTAGTTTGGCTGACTTAGCCAACTCTTCTCCAACTCAAATCATTTCTTCTTGGCAATGTTTCCTGGCACCTCGATGCATATGTTAGTACTCAAAAATAGTTTACTAAGGCCGGATACATACCTTTTTCTTCGATATGCACTTCTCACTCATTTAGCCCATAAGAACCAAATCAATATGTGTTGGGCATCTAATCACCAAAACACTTATAGAAATGACCCAAGGGCACATTTCCCTTTCACCTTATTATACTCCTCTCGACACAAGGAGGCAAGGAGTATAGTTATGACATGGGAGTTAAAGTGCCTAATTTGGTCTGCCTCGTCTGAGTCGTAGTCCTTGTCCCCTACCTTAGGTACCTACGCTCCATACTCAACAATATCCCAAATACTTTTGTGGAGTGAGGTTAGATGATGCCTTATTTTATCACTCCACATACAATAGTCCTCACTATCAAAATATGGTGGGTTGCCTAAGGGAACGGAAAGTAATGGAGTGTGCTTTGAAATACGAGGATAACGTAGGGGCATCTTACTATACTTCTTGCGCTCATGGCGCTTAGAAGCGACGGACGAGTCGGAGCTTGATGTGGAAGGCGACGATGAGTCGGTATCGTAGTAGACCACTTTCTTCATCTTCATTTTCTTGTCGCCTTTCCAATGGGACTTGATGGAGGAAGAGCATTCCTCCTTGTGCTTGTTGCCGGACTCCCTTGAGAGAGTCCTCCCCGAGCTTGCAGGCTTGTCGCCGGTCATGATCTCCCTCTTGGCGTGATCTTCCAACATCACTTCGAGTTGTTAGACTCTAAATGAAGCACCGGGCTCTGATACCAATTGAAAGTTGCCTAGAGGGGGTGGATAGGTGAAACCTAAAATTTATAAACTTAAGCACACACTACAAGCGGGGGTTAGTGTTGGAATTAAAGTCAGGTCCGAAAGAGAGGGAAAACAAATCAACCAAGAAATAAAGCGAGTGAACATGGTGATTTGTTTTACCGAGGTTCGGTTCTAAAGAACCTAGTCCCCTTTGAGGTGGTCACAAAGACCGGGTCTCTTTCAACCCTTTCCCTCTCTCAAACGGTCAACTAGACCGAGTGAGCTTTCTCCTTAATCAAATGGGTCACTTAGACCCCGCAAGGACCACCACACACTTAGGTGTCTCTTGCTTTGATTACAAGTCACTTCAGAACAAGAATGAGGAAGGAAGAAAGCGATCCAAGCAACAAGAGCACAAATGAACACGAACACACACTCTCTCAAGTCACTAGGTGGTTGGAATGAATTTGGGACTTGGAGAGGCTTTGATCGCTTGAATTGTGTCTAGGAGTGAATGCACTAGCTCTTGTATTGAATGAGAACTTCAGAAAACTTGGATGCTTGGAGTTGTGGTGGTTGGGGGTATTTATAGCCCTCAACCACCAAATGGCCGTTGGGGAAGGCTGCTGGCGATGGGCGCACCGGACAGTCCGGTGCGCCACCAGACATGCACTGTAGGCTGTCCGGTGCGCCGCCACGTCACCCAACCGTTAGGGTTTAGGAGTAGTCGACCGTTGGCGTCGTTGAGTTCTTGTCGCACTGGATAGTTCGGTGCCGCACCGGACAGCTCCTGTTCATTGTCCGGTGCACCACTGACTCTGCGCTCTGACTCTGCCGCGCACTGTTGCGCACTGTTCATCTGTTTATCAGCTTTTATAGTCAACCATTGCGCGAGTTAGCCGTTGCTCCGCTGGTGCACCGGACAGTCCAGAGGCACACCGGACAGTCCGGTGAATTATAGCGGAGTGCGCCCGAAGAAACCCGAGAGTGGCTAGTTTAGCCCTGTATGCACCTGGTGCCCCGGACACTGTCCGGTAGCACACCGAACAGTCAGGTGCGCCGGACCATAGCACACTTGGTTTCCTTTGCTCCTTTGAGTTTGATCCCTAACTGAATATTTATTGGTTTGTGTTGAACCTTTATGCACCTGTAGAACATGTATTCTAGAGCAAACTAGTTAGTCCATATATTTGTGTTGGGCATTCAACCACCAAAATTAATTGTAGGAAAAGGTTAACCCTATTTCCCTTTCACTTTAGAAATCAGCATCCTGTCATTAACTTATGCTTTAGAAATCAGCATTTTGTCTTTCTGGGACTAAAAATCTATTGGGTGCATCGAAGGTGCACCCAATGGGTGTAGCCATCGAGCTTTGAGTGGATTTTTGAAAATAATCCATTCAAAGGTCTATATCTTATGCTTTAGAAATCAGCATCCTGTCATCAACTTATGCTTTAGAAATCAGCATTTTGTCATCATCATATGTTCTTGCGAATTCAAACAATGTTATCTGTCCATGCCTTGTTAGGTCTGAAATTAATTTGATCAGTGATAGATTGGACGTCTGGCTGGTGGAGGCAGATGGCTCTCGGCTGGATGTCACCCCGCTTTGTGCTTCAATGCTTCTGCTGATTATACTCGCGGTTCAGTAGCTATATTTGGACTTCCTCCCATCTCTACCGATCTCTTCCTTTTGTCGTAGTACATTCATTGCATATACTGTGTGGATATGACTTCTTCAGAAAATCTTTTGAAAATTCTTGGCAACACACCCAATGGGTGTGCCCAAGGGGTGAATTGGTACGTAGAGTGTTTAGCCCACTGTCCTGGAGTAGTAACTTGATGTGACCGTGGGGTGTAATCATATTGCCTGAGCAGTTGACCTTGGTCCGAACGGTGTCGTGTTACGCGAAGCGGTGCCTGTTGCCTGACTCATTTTCAAGCAGCTTGAATTGCTTATTAAATACTTGCGACTGTTCGGCGAGCGTGGTAGGAAGTGGACAGTCACCCCCGGCCTCTATAAATAGCCTGCTTACACCGTTGTTCTCTTCACTCATCCTTCGATCATCTGTTGCTTTCTTCTTCCTTTCTCTTCTTCTCCAACCAACCATGGGTAGAGGCAGGAGGGGTCGTGGTTGGCCTCGCTGTGGCGACAACAAGCGCAAGCGTGCCCCGAGTCCCCCTCGAAGAACTTTGGGGACTCGGAGTACTCGGAGGAGGCATCCTCCGAGTCGGATCGCTTGCCTGCTCTAGCATCTCCCTCGGCGTCATCCGAAGACTCAGATGATTCCATGGGGCTTTCTACCATGGCCTGGGTGTACTGGCGCTCCATCGAGCGTGCCAGGCTCGGTGGGTCAGATGAGTCGGGGGTCTCCTCGGATGAGGCAGACTCCTCTGACTCTTCCGAGGAGTGGAGCGGCGGCGACGGTGATGACGAGGGCGACGGCAGCGGTGACGACAACGGTGAAGGCAACGGCAGCGACGACGGCAGCAAGGGCGACAGCGGCGACGGTGGTGACGGCGGCAGCGGTGGCAAGGCCAGTGGCATAGTGCCACTGGTTTAAATATTAGTATAGATAGTTAGCAGTAGAATAATGTAGTGGTAGTTAGTAGTGTAGTGTAGTGTAAGTAGTAAGGTAGTGTAATGTAATGTAGTAACCAGGGTGAAAGAGGCCGACTCATAATGAGTCGGCTTCGAGTTTGTGTAACCCCCTCCAGTATGAATCAAGAATTTGGTTGCTTCGAATGACCACTATTTTGTTGCTTTCTATTTGCGCATTTGAAAGTTTGTCCATAGCATTTTAGAAGTAACTGCCGAGTGATGTCTGAGGCTTTTGCTTTTCCGAGTAGTGATCTGGCACTTTTAGAGATAATGCCCGACCCAAGAAACCCCATTTATACCCGCACCGACATGCCTTTTTTATTTCCGAGCCCTAGCTTCACTTTTTCCCTTCAACCGCTACTCTGCTTCCCTGAAATTCCGAGCTCGCTCACCTCACCCAAAAAATCACGATGGCTCCCAAGCGGAAGAGGTAGAGCACTGCTGCTGTAATCATCCCGCCCATCGACCTCAACAGCCAGCTTCCATTCGCTGCTAACCACATGTTTGTCATCTCTGAATCCGACCTTCTCCATCTTGTTGAGATTGGGGTTTTGCTTCCAAAAGAGCTCTGTTCTTGGTGGATCTGTCGTGGTGTCACTGTTCCGACATAGGACACTCATGAATCCATTGTTTACGTTCCATTTCTCATCCGCGGGCTTGCTCTTCCCATCTCCCCTTTTTTCCGCAGCCTCCTTGATTTTTATGAGCTAAATCTGACACACTTGAACCCTAACTCAATTATGCAAATTGCCATTTTTGTACATCTGTGCGAGGCTTTTCTTGGGATTCTCCCCCAATTCGGTCTCTAGAAGTATCTTTGTCACTATCGGCCCAGGATGGCTGGAGGGCAACATCAGCTTGTTGGCGACGCAAGTTTAGAGCTTTGCCGGGGGAGGAAAGTGGAGTATCTCGATATTCCCCTCAAGGACAGTATTAAAGCATGGCGTCTTGAGTGGTTCATTATGGAAAATCATTGCAAATCTCTCCCCCCTCGGTCAGGGAGGCAACCAGATGATCGCACACCTAGCTGGGTAGAATCTCCTACCTTTTTAGAGATAACCGAGGCCAAAGTATTACTTGCTGGGATCTTCTTGTTGAAGGATGGGGTCTGACTGCTGAATCTGTGGTTGCTGACTTTGTATTCAAAAACATTCAACCTTTGAAGGACAGAATTTACCCCGCCTACTTGTACACTGGCATCAATGATTCCACACGGGTTACAACAGAAAGATTCCCAATGAGGATTTGTTGAGCCGACTGGATATGATTCTGAGGGGCAGAGTCTTGAATGCTGGTGCTCCTATGGCTTACTCTGCTTGGAATATGTCGCCAAATAGGCCATTCTCTGAGTTTATCTCCAACCCTCCTGCTCATGCTGGTAGTCCGGGTCATAGAGTGCGACCCTCTCTCAAGGACATTAAGGCCTTGATTGCTCCAATTCGGAGTCTTCCCGAGGCTGAGAGGAAAACTCACTTCGAAATGCCAGCTAACATCGACGATGTTGAGATGGACACCGTGCTTAGCCTGCTGGCCGGGGAATCGTCCGACTCTACCCGCACCGAGCCGTTGGCCATCATGACTGGACAAGAATTTGGCAGAGAGGTGGAGACCCAGAAACCTAAAGATGCCCACCCAAAGAGTTCACTCTGAATGAACTGCCCGACTGCACCTGTCGAGGAGAAGAAGAAAAAGAGGCGACTTCGGTGACTCTCGTGCTTGGATCAGGATGCTGGTCCTTCTATGCTGATCTCTGATGATGTCCCGATGGACGTCATTCCTGAAGTTAACGCCGAAGGTTGTGATGATTTGCGGGCTACTGGTGGCGTGTTTGATGAGGATGAAGAGGAAGAAGAAGAAGAGATCCCACTGATCCGTAAGAACAGCCGTCACTATAGAGGTAGCGATGGGGCCAGCAGCATTCCCTCCCAAGCTATGTCGGCACTCGTTAGTCTTCATGGGCTTTCGATATCAGACTTTGAGTAGACACTAGAAGAAGTCATTCCTGAAGACATACTATCGGAGCCTCTCGAAGCTGACATTCCAATTGTCTGTTTAGAGGTCCCAGATGGTGGACTTTCACTACTTGATTCTGCCGGACAAGAGGTAACCCGGGTGGTGTCCTGTGCATCGTCGACCTTGGAGGGCAGTCTTCCATGTAAGGACACTGATCCGAGTCACCCAACTCCCATGGAGGTGGCTGAGGGGCCTTCAGCCTTAGAGGTGGCTGCTGCAGACGACCTAGCCCCCGAGGGTATTGTCGGTAGCAACCCAGCCTTCGAGGGTAGTGTTGGCAGTAATCCAACACCCAAGTGTGTTCTGGCATGCTCCCTCTCTATTGCTTCCATGGACGTCCACATCGGGTCACCCCCAATCCGGTCCGAGGAGGTGACGGCGACATGTGCTTCTATGGCTATAACTGGCCAAGTCGCCTTAGAGGTCGGCGAGCCTGACGCCAGGAACCTGTTGCCTGCTGGTGGGGCTGAGGTCACCTCGAGTCGTGTTCTCGAGATCGTTCTTGCTGATCTTCCTTCGTCAAGCCAGGCACTAGCCCTTCCTGCATTGTGTAACACCCCAGGTGTTTGCCTTAAATTAAACTGCAATTATGGATCCTTAAGAAAAATGTCAGTTTGGATCACTCGAGTTAGCGGATGTAAATTTAGGAAGCACTTGTATTTATAATTCGGACCTCACTAGTTTGGATCGACGTGTATTCGATTCAAACTGAATTTAAAATTTTAAGTCTACTTCAGACCAGTGTGAGTTTGATTAAAATTCGAATTCAAAATTACGGCAAATTCTAATCATTTGAATCTTTTGTGATTTAAACTTTAATTAAGTTGTGCCATAATCCAAAGATCAAGACTATGAATGATTATTGCACTAAAAACACATTGGGGAAAAGATGATAAAAAAGAAGAAAATATCTTCTTCTCCCTATCCTACCGCCGCCCCCTCCCTGATTTTTTCTTCTGACCGCACGCTGTTCTTATCCTCTGTGCGTAGACCGCTTCTTCAATATGTCGTGCACAGCTTCCCCTGCTCGGCCTTCATGGCGCTCGGCCTCCAGCCTCCTCCCCTGTGCCCCCTCTCCCCCCCCCCCTTGCTCCTCCAGCTCAGTCGCCCGTCTCCCGGTTGTCGCGCCCTGGAGTTCTTGTGCGTCCCATCGCCCTGAGCTCCCTCCACGCACCGTGGAGCTGCTTCCCCTCCGCGCCCAGCCAGGTTCTTCACTGTCGTGCGCAGGTTTCACCCGTCGGCCTTATCCCCTTTCTCCCTGAGCACGCAGCTCCCTCCTCCCAGCTTCCCTATGTGTTCCAACCTTCCTCGCATGGCCGCCGCGCCCTTGATTTGGCTCCAGCTCGCCGTGGTCTATGTCACACCCAGTTTTAAGGAACAAAGCTGGGTGCATCTCATACATGCGCCAAAGAAGACAACATATATAATAATAGAGTGTATAGAGATATATGTCACAATATAATTAGAGTACTTATTACATAGCGGAAGTCTTACATAATAGAAGATAAATATAACAGGATCTAAAATCCATCCTTAGTGCCAGAAAGTCAACTGGGAGACGACGTCCTAGACCTCTCATGAACACAGCGCAACATCCACCATTCGCCTCATCCAGTGGTACCTGTTCTTGACCGGTGGGGGTGTGAGACAGCAAGGGTGAGCTCACGCATGTTCATCTCTCAACAAGTTGTGGGGAATAATGTGGCATAAACTCACCAAAGGTGGGAGTTCATGTGATGTGTAAGGCTGATCAACAATAGGGGTTAAAGCTGAGCATTGCTTTTAATAAGTTGGTCAAATTTTATTAGCAGTTACTAAATATAAGTAAATACCAAACCATAATAAATAATAGAACAAAATTAATAATAAATCCCATGCAATGCATATGACAAATTGAGTTTAAGTTTCATAATTTAATCATGCGAGAGTCCTGAGCTGCTCATGACCGTGAGCTTGGCTAGTATACCAGTTTTACACTCTGCAGAGGTTGTACCCTTTACCCACAAGTCGTGTTTCCCATGTCGTCAGGGTTTGCAAGGCCCTTAGACACTACCGAGGTGAATGGCTAGGGATCCACTACGAGGCCTTTACAAAGTTCCACTAGCTTCCAAAAACCCACTACAGTTTATGGGAAGAGCACTTGCAAGAATCCCCCGTCTGACCGCCATCGCAGCAAAATCAACCCGAGAACCTCCTTGCATGCAACTCCCCTACTGCCCTTGCCTCTTTCGGGTAAGGTAGTCTTCCACTAGCTTTCCTAATTAGTTAGCCAAGGGGTCCCATTCCTCCCTTGTGGTGGCCCATGTTTCTCAAGTTAAGCTCCATGTTCCAATTAACAATAATATAATGATCTTGTCATGAACATAAATAAAATAACATAATAATTGGAACATCGACATAATGTAGTATTAATCCCAAAACCATATAAAGCAATAGCAAAAACTACCCATGTGATTCAGGGGTAAACAGGATAAACAGACTAGGGTGACCTATTGGGACCCATCAAAATTAAACCTATGCATTGAATAATGATAATAAAGAACATTATTGGGTAACAAAAGTGGATCAAGGGCACAACTTGCCTGGCACTTGAGATTCCAGTTACAAGGGTGATTCTTCGGATCCTCGTGACCGCACTGCTAGTCGTAGCAATACAAACAAACATGGTATAAACAAAATTAACATCACACCAAACATAGATACAAACTGAATAATAAGGATCTATGCGAAGCTACGAGATCGTGGGAACAAGAACTACTAAGATCGGAGTTACGACTAAGGAGTTATGATTTCATAAAAGATCTGTGTGATTAAAATATTAAACTATATTATAATTTGGTTAATATAAATCATATGAGAGGTTATTCTATAAATAATTATCTCAACTTTATTATTTGATTAAAGATCATCTAGTCAAATTATGATCATAAGATCAGAGGTTAATCCAATAGACATAGGTTAATCCAATTAACATAGGATAAATAGATATCTAATATAAAAGTATGAGACATGTATAATCAATGTTGTTATTGCGTAGTAAATATTCATACGAAGCTAACGCAACTGGAACGGATCAAATCAGAGTTAAAACAGAGGAGTTATGATTTTCCTAAGTTTTTATGTATTCAATACAAGATTAACTAAGAGATTAATTTTAATACAATTTTCATGTCAAACAGTGGCACTATATGATGAACAATAATATTACAAAATTATAGGAACTAGAATGGATCAATTTGGAGTTCATATCAATTTTCTATGAATTATACAAGTTTTACAATTATTTTTATACTCAAAACCAATTTATAAATCCATTTTTCCTATTTTATTTAATTCCTGGACTGCGCCTCAAATACAGGAAAGCACAGGGTCTTCTGCGCAAGAATTCCTATGACTCAGATCACCCAGCGCAGTGGACTGCGGGTTTATTAGGTCTTTTCCTGGGGTCTCTTTTGCAAATTGACACGGTGAAAGGGTATCGCGATATCTGGGCCGTTGGACCAGAGCCCAACGATCCAGATTAGATCGAGAAGCCCTAATATTTATCAAGCCTATGGAACTGTAGGATCTACGATAGATGGCTCTGATTTGATGAACGGCGCGATCACACGGAACCGTCCATCGCTGGATCTACGGGTATCGTTCCATACAGCCAACCGGTACTCAGCTTCTAATCGTGGCCGTCGCTCATGACATCAACGGTTCGCTCTTAACTCCCCTAACTAGGTTGAGCGAGACGGCGGCGCCGCCCTGATACACGGCGAGCCATGGTCGGCGAAGGGCCGGATAGCATTCGAGTGCTTCCTATTTCAAAATTGATAAGCGCTACACCGTGCTGTGGTTGCGACAAACTAATGAGGGACCAAACTTACCGGATTTGGTGGCAAAAAGGCCCCGGCTACGACGAGATGCAGTCCACGGCGTTCCTGGACCTCCGGCGAGCGATTCCCCGCGCTTCGGCCACCCCCGATGCAAGGCAATGCCCCATACGAGACCGACACCACCCGAGGACCTCCCTCTACTTCTTCATGCGGTTGGCATCACGGCATTGCCCAACATCAACAGCGGCGGCGGCTCTCCACTGCACACTATTCTTGTGACCGCGGCGGTATTGGATTTCTTGGTGCTGGCTTCGGAAAAGGAGCGGCGCTGAAAAGGCTAGAGGCTCGTCCACGGCGCTGCTGCGACCAGAGGAAAGGAGCGAGGAGCAGGGCGCGACGGAGGGACTTGGCCGGTCGGATGGAGCCTGTCAGGAAAGGTTGGCCGAGCAGACCCGGCAGGGAGAATGGCGCCTGCGCACCCCATCGCCGAGCAAGCAGAGCACTAGCGCCGTCTTGCCCATGGCAGGCGGACCTGCAAGGAGAGGCCGGCCATCTTCTTCTCTGCTACTTCTTGATTCACACGACAACAGCGGCAAGTGTTGGGCCTATAGAAGAGGAGAGGGGAACCAGACACGTGGTCATATAGCCTGCCCAGGTAGGTCGGCCAAAATGGTTGAGGCGGCTGGAGCTTCGCTAGTGGAGGCTGCGGCAAAAGCGCGGGGTCGGTTGGGGAAAGGAGATAAAGCTGACAGGGGGTCCCACTGGACGGTGAGCGTGGCGGACTCGGCCAGCCGGTGGAAACTTCTCCAACAATCCACGCCCCGCCAAATTCGGCGGCCGCTGCACAAGGGAGATGACTAGGTCACACCCGAGGCTTCACGGTGTTGAGTTCGGCTTGGAGGTTGTTGCGATTCTCTGCGTGCGCGACCGAGTCCAAGGCGAGCAAATCGATCGGCGAGTTCCACGGCGGAAGAGCTGCACGGCCCGTGCAGGAGCAGGCGCGCTTGGGGGAAGAAGAACGTGCTGACCCGGTGGGGCCGGTTGGTCATTGACCCAGTGGGCAGGCCGTGCGGGATGGGCCGAGGCGACGGGTGTTGAGCTGGGCCGAGGGAAATTGGGATTTGGCCCAGATGAAGTTTTTCTTTTACTTTTTGTTTTCCTTTTATTCCAAATTCAAATCAGTCCCAAGTTTAAAATTCCAGATTTTTGTGGCAAATCTATCTTCCCATCAAATGTTCAATTTGAACATGATATGAACTTTATAGGTTTTATTTTGTATTTTATGGTAATTCTCTCTTTCTATATCATTTCTCATTTCTAAACTTTCAAGTTAGTCTTTATATTTCTAATTTGTTTATTATTTTATTCATATTGTTGTGACTACTATTAAGGGCACAAACTATTAAAAGCCAACATAATACACGATTTAGTGATATGTCTTTTTATTAATTATTTATTTTTAAGTGAGGTGTTTATATGTGATGATAAGTATAGATCACAAAACCTTGAGCTCTTCTCTATTTTCTCTATTTACATTTTTGATTTACAAATGTCAATTTCAAATCCAAGATAAAGTTTTAAGAGTTCAAATTTTTAATACATACTCAAAATCAATTATGAAGCAATACATATATATTTGTTTCATTATTATTATATTTTTTGAACAAATTTTGGGCCTTACAGTCTACTGCTCCATCTGTCATGGCTGAGCGCCTAGCCATGCTCCCCGCGCGCAGCCGCGTTCCTCTGTCTGGCCACCCTCGCCCCAGCTCCCTCTGCTCCTCCCTGCCGGCGCTCGCCCCCGACGCCGCGCTCGGCCCTGCTATCTCCCAGCATGCCCAGCCTCCATCTTCCCCGACACCGCCGTCTTGCTTTCCCTGTGCAAGCTCCTGGACGCCGAGTCCTCCCAGCCATGGAGTTCGCCGGTAGCCATCCGCCATCTCACCTTTGGTGTTCGCCTGGCCGCGGACTGCAGCTTACCCCATCTCCCTAGCCCCCACGCACGCGCAGGCTTCCTGCTCGCTCGGCTCCTTCCTCTCCTTTCCCATGGTTGAGCTCTTTGCTGTTGTCCGTGACACGCGCGCGATGGACGCGATGAAGACGCTGCATGCGCTGGTGTCCGAACTTGCCCTGGTCATGGCGCTTGGCTTCTCCAGCCGCGCATGGCACGTGTTCCCTGCCAGCATCGTTTTCTACTCTACCGTTTGCACAACATCGTCTGTTGTTGCTAGTTGGTGCAACGTTGCCGTCCTTCAACGCCGCACCGTGTGCAGCAACTTCATCGATCCGTCACTTTGCCATGGTACTTGCGCTGCTCTCCTGTGTATGATGATTGGAAAAGGAGTCACAGCTGATAGAGGATTAATGAACGAAAGCTCTAGTACATCGCCTGCTAGCTGATCGTCGTACAGCCTGAACCAGGGTCTCATCATTTCCTTGTGAAGTTCGAGCCAATTATAATTTTGGAAGGAGATTTGGTGCTGAAGCCAAAGCCAGCAGCCCCCTTATTCTTTGTTGTCGATCCAAGCCGCTTCCCCGATGTGCCTGTTGATCCCGACGATCTATCTTCCAGTTGCGCGCCACTTGCGTTGAGCTCTGAAGCCCTCTGTCGTGCTCGACCATAGAGGCCTCCAACTCGTCGACATCCCTTGCATCGTCAAAAAATCCCAAGAGTTTGGATAAAGCAACAAATCCCATGTGGTGCTTGGCGGGTGCTCGGCAAAAGGCATGAACAAGAATCATCAACGTTTGCTTGGAATTCTAATTGAATCGGTAACCGTTCTCTAGTTCGTTGTTTTTATTAATTGATTGAGTCGATGGATTGAATAGATGTATTAATCGTAATAATTCTCGTGTTTAGCACAGGCGTATTGTGGTAGTGTTAAATATATGTGAAGTATGATGGAGTTAGTAATGCGAAAGGTAGATTAATTTATGTGATATTCGGGTGAGCTGGCGACGTAAAAGATAGATTTAGTATTTCATACAATTATCCGATAAATTTTGTCGTCGTCGATTATGCTAAATATATTTGTTTAGTGACATCGAAATATAAGAACCCCGTGCAGAAGAAACGTTTTAGGTCTTTAGATTTAAAAATTATGGTCTGGTGGTAGTCTTTGATGTCTAATAAGATTCTGCTTGCTAAAGCGAGTGATGTGATGCCATGTTAATTATTTTGCTAAACAAGTTAACCTAGAGAATTAGTTTAAAAAGTTAATTAAACAATTTCTATGCTTATCCCAAGTTTGAATATCGAGAGGTAGGTTTTAGGAGAGTAAAATGCTTATACATAATTTACTGTTATATGCGGTTAGAATTAAATCCGATTAAGTTAGAATGTCATAGCTATAGTTTAATGTGATATTGATATCTAGTATTTTCGTACTAGATTTGTGATGTCTTGCTATAGGTGTTTAATCCACTTCGGTGTAGCCTTAATTACCTTGTAATATTCCTGCTTATATCCATTCATATGCACCATGCATTTCATTTAGGCACGATAATTAATCACGTGATGAGGAAGACCAAGTCGGCCCTAGGATAATGCAGAGATTGGACATCTCCGCAACACGACGTCGTTAGTCGGACCAACCTGAAGATGGATAATCTAACGAATGCCAAGACAAAGGATGGTCGTCAAGTGATCGACATCTAACAACACTAACCTAGTGTTATCCAGGCAAGCCCCGGTGCTTGCAACCCCTTCCTTGTGTTTTTAAATGATTTTTACGCACTTTAAGTCTAGTGATATGTGCACTAGGTTTATAGGAGTTGCTTGGAAACCCTTTGATGCATTGACTACCTTGATATCCATTCCTGTTATGGGTACTTCTTTGGAAGTATCAAATATTGTTTACAAAAATGCTTTGCCCTGCTTAGATCTTGTGGATAGAGGTTGTCTTTTGCAATAATGCCTAGCTCAGGGGTTATCCTGAGAAAGGATGGCTTCTACCTGCAAGAATATTTTCATTGGGAGCATGGTGGGATCTTACTGCAAAGTTCCCTATAATGTTCTTTTCATCCTTAGGAACACAAAACAATACTAAGGCTAGAAGTACTGAAAGTTCCCTTTGCTCGGGAACAGGATCTGGATGTTGCCTAGAGGGGGGGTGAATAGGTGAATAAAAATTATCACTTTGAAAACTGAAATTCTTACTCTACTCGAAGGCTAGATCGTAGTGGAATGAAAGACCCTTCGAGTAGGTTGCAGCGGAATAGAAGATCCTGTCTCAAAATGTCCTGCACTTCAAATATAACTTGTACCACAGATAAGTATTGAAGTGCAGATATAAGGAGTAGATACGACAGAGAGACAGCACACAATACAGAGCGAAGCACACAGACACAGGGATTTATCCCGAGGTTTGGCCAAGCCTGAAATGCTTGCCTAGTCCTCGTTGGAGTTAGCCACACCTGGGCTTGGAGTCTATTTCAACTCCTTCCTCCGTTTGCTCAGATCTGTCAGTATGATAGATAGAGCCTTCCACTATGTTGAGTTGGGTTACAACAAAGCCGCGGCTGCTTACAATCTTCTTGACAGCACTCCGGCAGAGTAACGATATGCTCAAGACCTTGCTCTAGCTCTTAGCAGCACTTCTCCACTCTCTAAAGGCTTATAGCTTTGCCTTCTACACAAACTAGAGAGATACACACAAGAGGGAGAGTGAGAATTGATCAGAGTGATGTATACTATTGTTGGCTGCACTTGTGTCCCTGTTGGAGGCGCCTAGGAGTCCCTTTTATAGACCCAAGGGGCCTAGGAGCCGTTGGAATCCCATTTGGAAGGCAATAATTGCTTTCTGTCGGGTGGCACACCGGACAATCCGGTGCACCACCGGACAGATCCTGTAGCTTGTCCGGTGCGCGATCTCCTTCCATATCGGGCTCAGCTGACCGTTGGAGCAACGGTCGTCTTGGCTCACCGGACACTGTCCGGTGCACACCGAACAGTCCGGTGCGCCAACTATCCGTTGGCCCAAGCCACGCGTCGCCCGCTGATCGCGCTGCCGACCGTTGGCACAGTCGACCGTTCGCTCACCGGACAGTCTGGTGCACCACTGGACAGTCTGGTGAATTATAGCCGTACGTCGCCAAACTTCTCCCGAGAGCGACCTGTTCACCGGAGTTCAATCTGGCACACCGGACACTGTCTGGTGCACCACCGGACACTGTCCTGTGCCCCACCGGACAGTCCGGTGTGCCAGACTGAGCTGAGTCTTGGTTGTACACAGCCAAACCTTTTGCTTCTCTTTTCTTTTCTTCTCTTCTCTGTTTCTAATACTTAGACAAATATATTAGTACACAAAAACCAATGTACTAAGTCTAGAAACATACCTTCTCTTTGTTTTTTACTTCTTTAGCATTTGGCATGCTTGAGATTGATGTTGGACTCATAAATCCCCAAGTCAGCATGACTTGATCTAGATTGACATTTCTGAGCTCCAACATCCTGCAAAGGTCACATAGAATATCTCCAAACATAGGAACAACCCAAACTAAAGGTCAAGGTGCACTTAACTCTTTTGGGCTGCTTCCAGTTCTGGTTTCGACATTGGTTCTCCTTCTAGTGACCTTGTTCACTTCTTGAGCTTGATCTTGAGCCTTATGACTTACACCACATAATTGTAGATGTTACCTCATTGGTTGTAAGTCATGTCCTTATGTAGTGTTCCTTGATGCACCATAACTCTTCTTAACTCGATCAACCTTGATTCCGCAAGTCTCCTTCTTCACCCCTGGCTTTGGGTTCCTGGTCTCCTTGACTTTCTCCCGTGCACTCGGTACCTCGAAGCTCTTCTTGCTTCCAACCTTGGTTTGATCGGTTGTCTCCAAGTTATGCACGTCAAGTCTCACTTAAGCAATGTCCATCTTCCTTGTGATGTCCATTATATCTATAGATAACTCCATCTTTGGACCATCACACCTGTTTACATGTGTTGAACCTTATTAGCTTTGCATTCAGCACCTGTTCAACACTTAGCACACTTGTTAGTCCTTTAATTGAGTTGTCATCCAAACACCAAAACCCACAAGAGAGCTTTCAATCTCCCCCTTTTTGGTGATTGATGGCAACACAATTAAAGCTTACATAAGAGTGAAATTTAAAGCACAAGTTTTGAATTCTAAGTTTATAGAATGCTCCCCCTTAATATGTGCTTACATTTTAACTTTGGCCTTATATGCCAAATTGCACATACTTAGGCTAATTCGAAGCATTACTACACCTTAGCACTTGTGGGATGCATTGTGTCACTAATTAAACCGTGATGCGTATGACACACGAATGCACAGAATCAGAGTTAAACACCAATTGAATGGATACAGAAATATCAACCTACCACTATTCACCATTAAGATACCAAATTAAAACAATTTTAAAGCACCAGAACCACATGAATATCTATTACAGAATAGATGCCAATTGATTCATGTTAACGGAAGCACTAGTTTTGCATCATCACCATATAATACAACACATATAATACAACAAGAAACATATGATAAGAATTATCAATAACACAAACTAACACATCCTTCCTTAAGATCAAAGGAACTCATCCTTAACATCAAAGGAACTCAAACTAACACAAGCTTTAATGCACAAAATTCTCCCCCTTTGACATCAAACACCAAAACCATATTCAAGCACGAACATAGAATGATGTCAAGGGACAGCAGGGTATTGAGCAAGTAAATTTTAACACACTAACATTACTCCCCCTTACACATTGAACATATGCAACACAAGCATTTGGAGGAAAGTTAAGATACATATACGCAAAAGATCAATACTTCCTTTTGTACCTTTACCATGTTGTGGTGTACTTTCTATCTTGAAAGTTTAATCTCTAGGGAGCTTCTCCACACTTGTGCCTCACCCTTTATCCTAATCTTTTCTTGTTGCTAAGACACCAAGCTTAGAGCAAGTTATAGTATTGTGGCACAAGATGAAGCTTCTATTCTAGTGATTACCAAAAGATATCAATTGAAGCAAACTACCATGACTACCAATTGAAAAATCATTACTGTTATAGTTCCATGATATTCAAAGATAAGTATCTAGTATCACCTAAATATTATGGAGCATGAGCAATCTATAAGGATGTAATTACTCACAGCTTAAGATACCAAATACTTGTCTTATGGAGATACCCAAGTCCTGATTGCTTCATTTCCTGCTCATCTTCCCTTTTCCACCTTGATACTATACAAGATCACTCAAGAAACAATTAGTCTCAAAAGACACAAGTTATGTGTGCTCCCCCTAAAGTTGTGCATCAAGTATTTGAATGACTTGCACTTTGCACATTCTAGCTTCCTCAGAACTAGAGGGGATCACAACATATCTTGGTCAAGGCATACTCTATCAATTTCATCACAAAGAGATACCAATTGAATAGTTGACTTAATACAACAATGCATGCCTCAAGGAGTATAACATTTTACAAGCAACCTAGGCATGCTTCATACATGATAATCATTGCACAACATATACCAATGAAAACGACAAGATAAAGCGCAATGTCTAAGTACACCAAGATTAAGAAGAATTTTCTTAGGCACATCAAGGGAAACAACATTTTAAGGCATAAAGCACCTACGCCAAGATACTACCAATTGAAAGGCAAGAACATAGCTATGATCACAATCAACGAAACTTCAAAATTTTCAATGAAATTGCACAGTTCCATTCTCCATACCTTTGCCTTTTCCTAAATTGCCATGAGAGCACCAGTTGTCACCTAATTGAGTGCTCCTTTTGCTCATGCATCTCATAACTCAAGAAGGTGCATTAGTGGCACAACATGGATTTGGTATACACACAGTATCAAAATAGGGTAATTATGTGAACATGGACTAAACAAGATATCATGCTTCCACATAGGTTAATCATTAAAAACCATATAGCATGACTTATACAAAGATACAGGTTTATCCATGAACAAAGAGAGTTAATCTTGGTGAATATATCAAATGAAAAACTACCCATTTAATGATTTAAAAGATATAACATATAGAACCCACAATCATGATTAAGCAAGCATCATTATGAACCATTGATAACATAGGCAATCTCAAAAGCATAACTACTCCAAGGATAGGTAGCACAACAAACCAACTTAAGAGCAATATTGATTTGCAATAATGTACTTAAGATACCTGGGTACCGTCCTTTGGAGAGCAAGTTGCATATTCTCATCAAGGTCCTTTGCTTGATTCACCAATAATGATCCAAGACCTCTACAACTTATTTAACTTGAGATGAACATGGGATTAGAATTGCACAATCATTCAACCTTGGGTCAATGAATAGACAATAATAATCAACAGCTTAAGCATAGAGTTTGAATTAACCATCTTAAGCTCTCCCATGGTCTCCAGTCCATCTCGAGGCACCTGCATGGTCTAGTTGGCATAGTTTGGTACCCATCTCGGGATGGGTCCATAACGATCATCCAAAAGAGCCTTTGGTACCCAAATAGCAATTGTGCTAGTTCTAGGTGATCTCATTACTGATCTATCACAAATGTATAGTTTGGGTCTCCTAAGCGAATAAGATTGAGACAAATTTACTTGCTTAGGAACCTTACCTTTATTACATACCTCAGATGGATGACCATGCTCACCACACATGTAGCAGAAATGTCGCTCAACCCGACATGACGCTTGCTGTTTATCATTTTCCTTGGTGAGGGTCATCTTAGAGGGTGCACGTCCTTGATTTTTTATGACCGGACATGAGGTGATCATGTGGTCCTTTTCATTGCATTCAACACATCTCCTTATCCCTTCGTCCTTGTCCTTGTATGGACAAGAAGCAATGAAGTGACCTAATCTCTTGCACTTGAAGCACCTCCTTTTTCCTCTTCTCTTTTTGCTTTTGGATGACATAGAGAGATTATTAGTGCAAATAACATGACTAATTGAATCATTACCTTTTTCTTGTCTCTTGTTGATTGCTTCACTTATTGCTTTAGGAACATCTTTCTCAAGGAGTTTGACCCTTGCTGCGGTTTCTCCTTCCTCAAGCTTCTTCACCACGTGTTCGTAGATATCTTGAGGAAGTCGAGCAAGGCGTCTTCTCCTTAATTGTCTTTGTTTCTTGTTTCCAAGCAATTTCCTTTTTGACCCTACAACTTGTTTCTCATTCAAACATTCGCTTCCTTTTGAGCGACAGGGGTTAGCACATGGTGATATATTATCCAAATGTGCACTTGTGCAAGAATGAGGTTCACATGAATTTAAGTTTGTAATTACAACCTCATGAGCAACATCAAGCATGATATGGTCATCAACTAGTTTACTATGAGAATACGACAACATATCATACTTTTCACCTAGAGCAAGTTTTTCTAAATTTATCATTTCTACTTGACTCCTAAGCATAGAATTTACAGTTTTAAGTTGAGCAACATTAGATAATACATCATGATTATTTCTTTGCTCAATTAAAATAGATTCATACTGTTGGACCAAATTCCCATGAGAGTACTTTAGCTCCTCATGTTCTTTGGTCATCTTCTCCAGGCTGTCATTGGTTTTGATGAGGGTCTCCTCTAGCCTAAGAAGTGTCTCGCCTTGTTCCTTGTTCCTTCTCAACAGCTTAACCAAGAGCGCTTTGTCTTCTTTGTTGAGATGGGTGTAGAAACGGCGAATCTCCTCTTCTTCCACATCGTCGGTCTCATTTTTCCTGTCATTAATATCAGTGGAAGCAATACAGGAAAATGTACCTTGTGGTGATGAAGATTCATCCTCGCTATTATCCTCATACTCCTTCTCATCATTGCTTTCGTCTCCACTATCATTGTTAGCAATAGGACATTTATAACTAGTGGAAGACGAACCTTTCGGTGAGGTAGATTCATCGTTTGGTTGCCATCATTCTTGTTCTTCTCCCTTGGACAAGTTAGTATCATAGGCAATAGAGGGTGCAGAAGCAGTGCATATGGACTTAAAAAATTTCAACTTAATTTTAGTCCATAGATCATGAGCATTAACAAATAAATCACTATCACTACTCATGATGGAAAAATAGGCACTTCTAGACAGTGAGTCAACTAAGATGTTGCAAGCATGGTGATTGAGAGACAGACATCTTAGTTCATCATTAGAAGGATTTTGACTAAAATTGGAGGGAAAAATACTTCTACTAAAGATCTATCTCAAGTCAGGATCAACATGCATGAAAGCATTATAAATAGAGACAGACCAAGATTTATAATTAGAACCATCGCCTAGTAGAAGTTCTACAGTTACCTCTTGTGACGACATCGTCATCTCCGGACGGCTAAGCCCACACTGGAGAGGCCTAGCTCTGATACCAATTGAAAGTTCCCTTTGCCCGGGAACAGGATCTGGATGTCGCCTAGATGGGGGTGAATAGGCGAATAAAAATTATCACTTTGAAAACTGAAATTCTTACTCTACTCGAAGGCTGGATCGCAGTGGAATGAAAGACCCTTCGAGTAGGTTGCAGCAGAATAGAAGATCCTGTCTCAAAATGTCCTGCACTTCAAATATAACTTGTACCACAGATAAGTATTGAAGTGCAGATATAAGGAGTAGATACGACAGAGAGACAGCACACAATACAGAGCGAAGCACACAGACACAGGGATTTATCCCAAGGTTCGGCCAAGCCTGAAATGCTTGCCTAGTCCTCGTTGGAGTTAGCCACACCTGGGCTTGGAGTCTATTTCAACTCCTTCCTCCGTTTGCTCAGATCTGTCAGTATGACAGATAGAGCCTTCCACTATGTTGAGTTGGGTTACAACAAAGCTGCGGCTGCTTACAATCTTCTTGACAGCACTCCGGCAGAGTAACGATATGCTCAAGACCTTGCTCTAGCTCTTAGCAGCACTTCTCCACTCTCTAAAGGCTTATAGCTTTGCCTTCTACACAAACTAGAGAGATACACACAAGAGGGAGAGTGAAAATTGATCAGAGTGATGTATACTATTGTTGGTTGCACTTGTGTCCCTGTTGGAGGCGCCTAGGAGTCCCTTTTATAGACCCAAGGGGCCTAGGAGCCGTTGGAATCCCATTTGGAAGGCAATACTTGCTTTCTATCGGGTGGCGCACCGGACAGTCCGGTGCACCACCGGACAGGTCCTGTAGCTTGTCCGGTGCGTGATCTCCTTCCATATCGGGCTCAGCTGACCGTTGGACCAACGGTCGTCTTGGCTCACCGGACACTGTCTAGTGCACACCGGACAGTCCGGTGCGCCGACTATCCGTTGGCCCAAGCCACGTGTCGCCCGCTGATCGTGCTGCCGACCGTTGGCACAGTCGACCGTTGGCTCACCGGACAGTACGGTGCACCACCGGACAGTCCGGTGAATTATAGTCGTACGTCGCCAAACTTCTCCCGAGAGCGGCCTGTTCACCGGAGTTCAGTCTGGCACACCGGACACTGTCCGGTGCCCCACCGGACAGTCTGGTGTGCCAGACTGAGCTGAGTCTTGGCTGTACACAGCCAAACCTTTTGCTTCTCTTTTCTTTTCTTCTCTTATCTGTTTCTAATACTTAGACAAATATATTAGTACACAAAAACCAATGTACTAAGTCTAGAAACATACCTTCTCTTTGATTTTTACTTCTTTAGCATTTGGCATGCTTGAGATTGATGTTGGACTCATAAATCCTCAAGTCAGCATGACTTGATCTAGATTGACATTTCTGAGCTCCAACATCCTGCAAAGGTCACATAGAATATCTCCAAACATAGGAACAACCCAAACTAAAGGTCAAGGTGCACTTAGCTCTTTTGGGCTGCTTCCAGTTCTGGTTTCGACATTGGTTCTCCTTCCAGTGACCTTGTTCACTTCTTGAGCTTGATCTTGAGCCTTATGACTTACACCACATAATTGTAGATGTTACCTCGTTGGTTGTAAGTCATGTCCTTATGTAGTGTTCCTTGATGCACCATAACTCTTCTTAACTCGATCAACCTTGATTCCGCAAGTCTCCTTCTTCACCCCTGGCTTTGGGTTCCTGGTCTCCTTGACTTTCTCCCATGCACTCGGTACCTCGAAGCTCTTCTTGGTTCCTACCTTGGTATGATCGGTTGTCTCCAAGTTATGCACATCAAGTCTCACTTAAGCAATGTCCATCTTCCTTGTGATGTCCATTATATCTATAGATAACTTTGTCTTTGGACCATCACACCTGTTTACTTGTGTTGAACCTTATTAGCTTTGCATTCAGCACCTGTTCAACACTTAGCACACTTGTTAGTCCTTTAATTGAGTTGTCATCCAAACACCAAAACCCACAAGAGAGCTTTCAAGTACTTAACTCGAGACTTGGGCTAGGAACAGGTGATGCTCCACCCAGGTTAATTAAGGATTGGATGCGTATGTAGGCCTGTATGATCAAGGACTGCCTTAACTAGCCACATGCCCTAGATATGGGACAGGGTAAACTTGAACCCAGCTATTCCATACATGAAAAGACATTCGCGCACTGGGAGTGGAGAGATGGCGAGAGTGGCACGTACCCTCCTGGCAAAGGACCGCCTAAAAGGGGTGGTGTGCTCTCGGATGGCGCGGACCTGTTCATGTAGTGGAGGATCCGTGGGAATGGTAGACATATGCAAGAGTTATGAGAAACATATGTCGTGTGGTTAGAGATCCTCAACTGAGTAAATCGATTTGGATCACCATTATATCCCCGGAGAGTGGAGACTTGATCTCTGACCTGCAACCTAAGTCAGGATGTAAACATTATGAATAAAAATGATGTTGTATTGATGAGATGGTGAAATTAGACTAGATGCAACTAGAGTCTATTAATATTTAATCTGGCGTTAAAATATTGAAAGTAAGGACTCACTTTAGTAAGCTATTTTTGCAAAAGTATCTAATTTGATTCTTGCTAAAGCCTTTTTCTTGATTCCTATTTAACCAGCATATCCTTCAGAGTCATTTTTCCTTAGTCGAGTAAGACTTGCGAAAGTACACTCCGTACTCAGGTTTTTCGAACCCATGTTGTTGCAGGTACTAGATTTGTGCTGCTGTGAATGGTGTTAAGCGCCGGTGGGCACGACCTTCTTATAAGTCTAAGTACCTCTCCTATACTTCTTAATGAGGATTGTCATTGAGCTAGCATATATTTCAAAATTATAAATAATTTATAACATTTCAAAGTTTATTTCTTTGAATCACTTTTGTAATCACTCTGATAAACATAATGTAAATTTGTTGTAACATGTAACTTTTGTAATAAAGAAATTCCGCTGCAAAAATGTTGGTGTGTGATTTGTGTTTACTTAATCTTGTGATCCTGGTTGTAAGTGGTTTATCCGGGGTCCTTGGGACACTCGGACGAATCCTGTTAAGTTATTCGGTGCACATGCATAGCCGTCTGAGGTCTTTGAGACAAGGATAGGTGCATGTTGTGGGGGACTGATATCCCCCGAGTCCACTAGAAGACTAGAAGGCCTCGCAAAAAGCTTTGGGCCCATTATGTCGCAAGGTCGTCCCTTCATGGGCTAGGGGAGGAGTCGCGGACGGAATGAATTAACGCAAGATTGGATATACTTGAGCCCAGACGGCTCATTGGATTTAAGCATTATCCATAGCATTGATCCGATTCTCCCGCGCAGCGCCCTCAAACGTCGAAACTAAACGAGGACAAGTCGGCAGGATAATAGGAAGATAAGTTCGGTTGGTTCACTATTACTTAGGTGCACGATGTTATCATACCCGCATGTAATACCCCACCGTCGAGTATATAAGGCCTAGGGGGCACCCCATTGAAAGACAAGTCATTGATTAGCCATCTATTCCATTCTCTAGCATCCCTCATACTAGAGAATCCCCCTGTAACCCACCACATAAAGATCCACACCAGGAAGTAGGGTGTTACGCCTCTCTAAGCGGCCCGAACCTGTATAAAATTGTCTATCGTCTCCCGTGCGCCTAGTACGAACCATTGAGCTACAGTCGGTAACACCGTCCTACCCAAAAAGCATCTCGAGGGGTAACCCCGGGTGCGCGGTCGGGTCCCAAATGCCGACAGCTGGCGCGCCAGGTAGGGGGTGTGTCGCTGATCCAAGCTAGCTCAATGGCCATCGTTTTCCAACACAAGATTGCCCTCTGACTTGGATCCATGTTCTGCTTCGGAACCATCTCATCCGTGGAAGACGAAGAAGAAATTCTGCATCGTATAGCGGATCCGCCGGAGAACAAGCCTTCCTCGAAAATCTCTGAAAAGCCAGGACGGAGCAGGAAAAAGCACAACCTCTAGCATTCCGGACAAAGACTACCTCCTGCAAGCCAGGAGCAGAGAATTCGGTTATTCAGAGAACTCTATTGTCCACCTCATCCACAAAAAAATGGACGCGGATTACAAGGAGAAATGAAGCAAACGAGATAAAGACCCATCAAGCTGCTCTTCTGGCACCTTCACCCTCAAAGGAGAACAGAGAGAAGCTTGTCGTCATGATAACTCCATTCTACCCTGATGTCCTCTTCATCGAGGGAAGTGTGGAATCATCCCCCATCTCCGACGATGAGCCAATCGTGCCTGGGGAAGAACCTCCTCAGCGAGAAGCTCGCTGACGAAGGAACCGACACCGGAATGCTCAGCGACATCATGAAGCTAGAGAACGAGACCCGGCGCAGCCTATATCTCGAGATGAGATCTCGGAGGTGGGAGAAACTCCTAATGAACGAGTCTTCAGGGAAAGGAGGAATTCCCGCCGACGTGATCGTTGGCAAGCTCAAGAGCAAGCCAAGCAGGAGGCGAGACAACGCCGAGAGAACCCTCTCTTCGGACGAAACCTGAACCTCGACTTCGCCCGAGCCATGAACACACCGAGCGAGGTCGGTGGAGTGTTGGACCAGATAGCCGACGGCCTCCCTCAGACTCTAGACGCTGAGGGCTATCGGCGGCTGCTCACTCGAGCGGCCAATCATCTTCTGCCTCTCACTCATCCTTCGAGCAATCTATGGCACGCCATCAATAGTCGATGGGACGCGCAGAGCTCCATCAATGCTTCGCGCGAACGATGACATGAGAACGAGATCCGGCGCCGAGAAGAGTATGATCGGGATCATGGCATCCCCGCATGAATCAGGCCACTAGAGTTGAGTCGGCAACGGCTTCAACTGGCGGCACAACCCGGGGACGATCGAGGTAGCACAGCGGCAACTCCCCTCCCCGAGACCGACACCACAATCGTCTATAGGAGGACACATGTGGAGTATCTTCACTCACTCCGTGTCTCAGGGCCATTCAATGGCCCCCAAACTTCAAGGTTTCCAACGTTGACAAGTACGAGCCCAAGCAGGACCCGGGAGGCTGGTTGGCCGTCTATACCACTACCACCCGGGCCGCTGGGGCAACTGAAGATGTGATGACTACGTACTTACCCATCGTCCTTGGGCAAGATGCACTGCAATGGCTATGACACCTACCACGACACTGCATCGACGATTGGAGCGACTTCAGTCGGTGTTTTATCGCCAACTTCCAATCCCTCTCTGACAAGCCGGCGCAGCCATGGGACCTCAAATCCATCAGGCACCAAGGGGATGAGACTCTTCGGTCGTACCTCAAAAGGTTTCAGACCATGAGAAATTGTATTCTCGAGGTCGCTGAAGCAACAGTGATCAAGGACTTCTACCGAGGATCTAATGACTCGGCCTTCGTTCGAGCCATACTGTAAAAGGCACCGACCACTTCTGAACAGCTGTTCAGGGTGGCGGACCTCTACATCACCGCCGATGAGCGTGCCCAGGACCTCATCGGGGGAACGAAGCCTGCTCCATCAGCACCATGGCGCGACGCGAACCAGCAAACCGACAAGCGCTGGGAGAAGAGGCCTCGTGAAGAAGTCCATGCCGCTGGACCACCCGTCTCTTATGCCCGAGGTGCACCCTGTGGAGGCGAACGAACATTGGACGACATCCTCGACGCCTAGTGTCGTACCACAAGGATATGCGTCATACCCTCCGGAACTGCAGAGACTTCAAGCACTCCGTCGAGAATGGCCGACCCTTCCAACCTCTACCACCTCCCCCACCACGAGGAGGACCCGGAGAACCTCAACAACCTCAGCAGCAGGAAGGGGGAGGAGGCGGAGCATTCCCGCGCGTCGATGGAGAAGTCAACGTCATCTTCGGCAGACACGGGTCACAAGAGAACAAAAGGCAGCAGAAGCTCAATGATCGACAGATATTGGTGGCGGCCACCAGTGCTCCCGCCCTGTATCGATGGTCAGAACACCTGATCACCTTTACTCGGGCGGATCAATGGCTCAACTTCGATCATCCAGGCAAGTGCCTTCTCCTTGTTGATCCGGTGATCTGAGAAAGCAGGGTAAAAAAGGTGTTGGTGGATGGGGGAAGCAGCATCAACGTCACCTTCCCCCGGACACTCTTAGGCTTGGGAGTCGCACTCAAAGAGCTCCATGAGTCAGACACTCCCTTTTTTGGCATTGTGCCGACCAAAGGAGAATACCCGCTCAGGCACATCTACATGCCTGCCACCTTTGGAACTCCGGAAAACTATAGAACCGAGTTCCTGAGGTTCGAGGTGACAAGTTTCGACTGCGGATACAACGCCATCATCGGCAGGCTAGGGTTGGCAAAATTCATGGCCATTCCACACTATTTGTACATGATATTGAAGATGTCGGGACCACAAGGAATCATCACTGTGCGCGCTGACTTCCAAGGAGCCGCGAAATGTTTCCGAGTGGCCATTTAGGCGGCCCTCACCACCAAACCACCAACGACTTCCTCCGCGCAGGCGAACTCAAAGCCTGAGGAAGACCTCACGATACCTGCGAATGAAGCTCAAGCCGTGACCTCTATGCAGCTGACTGAGGAGACAAAGAGAATCAACCTCAGGTTCGCTCATGAACGCAAGACTGCCATCATCAGTTCCAGCCTGGACGACTAATAGGAAGGCGCGCTCATCCAGTTTCTGCAAGATAACCGAGACGTATTCACATGGCAGCCTGCGGATATGCTGGGAGTCCCGAGAGAGCTGGCCGAGCACAAACTGAAAGTCTATCCCCAGGCAAGACCGATCCGACAAAAATTGCGTCGTTTCACACCTGACAAGAGAGAGGCTATTCGCGCCGAGCTAGCTCACTTAGTCACAGCAGGATTCATTAGAGAAGTACTGCATCCTGAGTGGCTAGCAAATCATGTTCTTGTACTCAAAAAGAATAAAGTGGATTGGTGCATGTGCGTCGACTATGCAGATCTCAACAAACATTATCCGAAGGATCCCTTCGGACTTCCCAGAATAGATCAAGTGGTAGATTCGACCGTTGGATGTTCTATGTTGTCCTTCCTGGACTGCTACTCTGGATACCATCTGATCAGCCTGGCAAAAGAAGATGAGGAAAAAATAGCATTCATTACCCCGTTTGGAGCTTTCTGCTATACCTACATGTCGTTTGGCCTCAAGAACGCTGGAGCGACTTACCAGAGAGCTATTTAAACATGCTTAGCCGATCACTGGGGCAAGCGGGTAGAAGCTTATGTTGATGATGTGGTGATTAAAACAGAAAACTCAGAAAATTTCATTGAAGATTTGCAACTGGTCTTCAATAGCCTGAGGCGATACCGGTGGAAGCTTAATCCAGAAAAATGTGTCTTTAGAGTACGAGCAGGGAAGTTGCTCGGATTCATTGCCAGCCACCAAGGAATTGAAGCTAACCCAGAAAAAATCGAGGCTATCATGAGAATGGAAGCACCACCATCACAGAAGAAAGTGCAAAGGCTTACTGGATGCATGGCAGTTTTGAGCAGATTCATATCAAGGCTAGGAGAAAAAGGCTTACCATTCTACAAATTGCTCAAGAAGGTAGACAAGTTCTAGTGGACCACAGAGGCACAGGAAGCTCTCGATGCACTGAAGAAGTTCTTGACCACGCCACCAGTGCTAAAGCCGCCACACTGAGCCACGCCAAATAAGCCAGTAGAAGATCTATTGTTATACATCTCCTGCACGACTCACGTGGTAAGCACCGCGTTAGTAGTCGAGCGGGCAGAGGAAGGGCACACATATCCAATACAGCATCTGGTCTACTTAATCAGTGAAGTTCTGGGACCCTCTAAGAAAAAGTATCCTCAAGTTCAAAAACTATTGTACGTAGTACTTCTAACTGCTCGCAAGCTCCACCATTACTTTGACGACCACAAAGTCATAGTAGTCACCGGGTTTCCAATAGGGGATATTCTTCACAACAAAGAAGCCATCGGAAGAATAGCCAAGTGGGCCTGTGAGCTGGGAGCTCATGACATCGAGTTTCGGCCTCGTACGGCAATAAAGACTCAAGCACTGGTTGACTTCATATCGGAATGGACCTAGCAACAAGTACCTGACAATCCAGAGGTTACAGAAGTATGGCGAATGCATTTTGATGGCTCATTGAAACTGCAGGGAGCAGGCGCAGGAATCCTCTTCATTGCCCCTGGAGGTGAACAACTCAAGTATGCTCTTCAGTTATCATTCTCAGCATCAAATAATGCAGCGGAATATGAGGCTCTGATCCATGGGTTGAACATTGCCATATCACTAGGCATTAAGAGGTTGATGGTATACGGAGATTCACTGGTGGTCATAAGTCAGATAAATAAAGACTGGGATTGCTCGACTGATTCTATGGGCAGGTACTATACAGCCATCTGTAAATTAGAAGACAAATTTGAAGGGCTGGAATTCCATCACATGGAAAGAGATCGCAACGCAGCGGCAGACGCGTTGTCAAAACTAGGATCCAGTCGAGCCCAGGCCCCACCTGGAGTCTTCGTTTAGGAAGTGTCACGCCCAAGCGTTCCCTCAGATCAGACAGAAGAATGCAATACTTTAAGCCAGCCAGAGTTAGACTCTAATGACTAGAGAGAGCCTATCATCAGGTATATAAAGAATGAAGAAGAACCAGATGATAAAGCTGCAGCAGAACGCATCGCAAGACAGTCAGCCCACTACACCCTCATAGGGGGTGCACTGTACAGAAGAGGTGCAACAGGAGTCCTCATGAAGTGCATTTCCTCGATTACTGGGAGACAGCTATTAGATGAGATTCACGCCGGACAGTGTGGAATACACGCAGCATCTAGAACTCTGGTTGGGAAAGTCTTCAGGTCTGGTTTCTATTGGCCAACAGCAAAGAGTGATGCAGCCGAGTTAGTACAGAGATGTGAAGCTTGCCAATTCTTGTCAAAGCAACAGCATTTACCGGCATAGCAGCTGCAGACCATACCTATAACATGGCCATTCGCGTGCTGGGGATTAGACATGATTGGACCCTTCAAGAAAGCTCAGGGAGGATATACTCACGTGCTGGTCGCCATCGATAAATTCACTTAATGGATAGAGTACAAACCCATTGCTTCTCTAACTTCAGCCAAGGCAGTGGAATTCATACAAGACTAGGTGAGTGCCCGTGCGTTGCGACGGTGTACAGATTATTCGATAAATATTAGTGCACAACAATTACATGGAAACGAACAACATATATATCAACCCCAATATCTCACATATGAGGAGTGGACATGTCAGTCAGTAATAGCAAGTGATTGTTCCCTAGAAGCCGTGAAAGGTGAGATTAGGAAGAAGGGATATTGGGGAAGTAATCTTCTATTTCTTAATTGCCAAATGTTCGAATACAAGAGATAAATAGGCATTATGCCTTCTAACAAACATAGATGGAAAATCTTCTCAAATTGAGACACTGGTTTCTGGCTGTAGTGACTCGGTCTCCATTGATGATTTGTTGCAACTCAATGTCCAGCACCTTGAGACAGTGGTTTCTAGCTGCGGTGATTCAGTATCCATCGATTATTTGTTGCAACTCAATGTTCAGCACCAGATTAAATTGACTTTCGCTAACATCGTTCCTATAAATTAGACACAAATCAGCTTGGTGCTATAACAAAACAGAGAAAATAGAAGATAGGCAACCAATTTTCTCAACCAAACAATTACTTCAACACAAAAATTTAACTAACGACGATTTGCATGTAAACAATAACAAACCTGGAGATGATGACTTGGTGAGGCTTTCCCTTCCAAGAACTGGTGTAGAATTCAATCAGACACATGTTTTGAAATTTAGTATCTATTAGAAGGCATAATGTTCTGATTTGTTATAAAGAGAGCATTGCTCAATTAGACACACTATAAAGAGAGCATTGTTCAATTCAACATCTGTATCATTAGCCTGAACATAACATCATGTTCTGAAGAAAAAGATTAGTGCGAAAATTTAGAGAAAGGAACATGTGTTCAACCAAATGGAATATACATACGGGAAACATCACCCTTTCAAACGACTTTGTGGTGCAAGAGAAGGCAGATCATCAGCATGGATAACTGCTGCCTACCTATGGTGAAGGTGGACTCTAGGTGTATCATACAATTTCTATGTGCAAGGATATGTTAGTAGACTTCAAATTGAACTCTAAGTAGAAGATACACAACATAGGGATGTAATTAGAGAGAACAAATATTTTGGATCAGTTCATATCGAGCACTGTGCATGCATAAAGATGACTATATTGCATCAAAAGATCATGATAAGAGACCCTTCATACCCCTCCGCCTAAAAATGCTTCAATTTGAATAGGGCCAAGGGTTGTTCCAAGAACAGTAGACTGTATTGGCTTGTATTTTTGAGTTGTCGCTGCCACCAGATCCTTGTACGCCATTGTTCCTACAATAGAAGGATCTCCAACAATTAGTGTGGGAAAAACGAGCAGCATTATTTAGATGGTAACCACTACATAAAGGATTTTAAGACAAATATTAATAATAGGAAACACATACTTAGCATTGCACTGATAAATGCAGATTTTCCAACATTTGCGAAACCCTGTAATAGAGTATGATTTAAATCAGATATAGCTACACTAGCTGAGAGGCAGAAACACAACTCGCACTCTCCAAAGTTGTATTGCCTGAATTAATGAAGATTGTTAAATTTATATTGATAGCAATAGCAATTGCATATACAATATAATGCACATATCTTTGAACAGAAATTGCCCTCTTCATTTTCCCCTAACATCTAAAGAAAAACACAATAATGGAAGTGATGAGTGCTTACCAGTATATATACATCTCAGCCCTAATTAGATAAAAAGAAATATCAGTCAGGATCGTGAAATGAAGAACAAGCAGGAGAAGTGAAGATCTATATAACTTGAGACTCTCTGTTACACGGTTTAGCCATCCCACGATGCATGGTGCTCGTCCTAGGAGAAGCCCATGTCATCGACGGACATGCGGCCAGTGTCCAAGGAGAATCGTGGGTCTGTGTCGCACGAGCGCCTCGCCGCCGACGAACTCGGAGCCGGCTTCCCTAAGGCGGAAGCGGCTACGCCGGAGGAACGACTGCTTGGATGGCTTCTCTGGTGGGGGCATTGCCGCTGCCTTGCTGTCCACGACCTTCTGCTTCTTGAGCTTCTGCTTGCCCCTCCACTTCTGCCACTTCTTGCTAAACAACGAGGCAGCAAGCCAGAAGCTCCCGGCGATCTCCTTGAGGTCCTTGGGCGGCAGCTTCCTAGGCTGCTGCGACTGCGAGGCCTCGAGATCTATGTGATCCTTCATGGCCATAACGTCCCGCGCCGCACTCACCTCCGTCTCCATCTCCCCAGAGGTTTATTACAAATTATGAAGCACTGGGAGCTTTATTAGAAATTATGAAGCAATTTAACGCGAATCAAAAGCAGCTCATTAATGTATGCAGCATCATCAAGACACGAAACTGAAGGCATCTCCAAGAGTCTTCTTTAAACTCACTCTCTAAATCATCATTTGGAGAAAAATCCCTCTCTACATATTTTCATCTTCCAACAGTTTTTCTATATCTTGTGCACACTCTAGAGTCAATATAGCTCTGCATCTTTGCCTAGCCAGAAATCTGGAATAGAGGATAGCAATATTTGGACATCTAGTTAAAGAAGTTGTTGGAGGACCAAAATCTCTATTTCTATCAATAAGGATATAGAAACTCTTGGAGTTACTCTTAAGCTCAATGATTTAAGTAGAATCTAAAAGGAGTAAAGTTTCCTCAGTATTATTGGGGCACTTACATGCATGGTGGTGGCCCTTCACCTTCTGGTTCAAGTTTTCTCCATTCATATGGCTTGGCCACAGTATCAAGGGCCCATACATCTGTCAGGGGTCGTTTTCCTAAAACATGCAGTCTTACTATCAACATCGATCAGCTGGAATGATCTGTATGTAGCAATAATCTAGACATGATAGACACGAGCAATTTCCTACCATCATTGCCACCAATTGTCAATAAGAATCGTTGACCAACCAAGGCCATCAAATGTCCATACCATGGACCAGGACCTTGAACCACCACTCTGTGCAAAAGAAATAGAATCCTCAGCAAATAGTCAAACTAAAAGTCCCAATTTAAACCACAGTAGAGTAGCAAGAGAATCCACCTATGCCATCGCGGTCATTGTTGTTTAAGATCAAGAACATGAAGGTCCTCAGCGGATAAGCCAGCAGGACCAATTCCACCCTAAAAGAAACAAAATGTGAAGGGATTGGTGATATTCGCTATTGCATTAGTACCGACCTGACAACAAAATTGACATAGCTAAGCTAGGTACCTGAATGACCACCATGGTTCCAACAGCAATTGCTACATGTGCAGCTCTTGGTGAAGGAGGTTCGCCAAGAGGAGTAAGCCTGGCAACATCTGACTTCAGTTCAGGTTTAGCTTTTGAAGCAGTACAATTCAAGCTAGTTTGTAACTGCCTCAAGACACCCTAGAGTGTTCAATGGAGAATGGACCTCCATAATGTCTGCCTACAGTGAAATTCCATAGAAACATTCCAATATGGAGCCATTGAATATTTCTTTTACCACACAATCATAATGCAAAAGCAAAAGGATGGCAGAAAAAATAGGCATAAAACAGAACCATAATGTCCTAATTGTTCTCTACAAGAATGTCCCACAACTGTAATAAGAATCCCACTTTGATAAGTAACTGGCTAACTGCAATTAAAAAGTAATAGAATATTATTGTTCATGATTCATTAACTAAGCTTGGCAACTCAAACCATATAAAAGCACTATACTTGACCCCTAATAGCATGCAGTTACAAAACGACAATGTGCCTTGGCATCTCACTAATAATTACTGCCCAAATTAGACAGTGGTTCAAATTCTCAGCCATTAGAAATACTTTCTACTGACCAACCTTTTTGCCACGAATGACATTATAAGAGAAATTAGCAGTCAAAGAGTAATCTCGAAGACCACTCCAAATCAAACTGTGCCTTATATTTAGACATGTTTGCTTCTAATTTAAGCGGGTGTTTGGGGCTTTGGGCTGCGGCTGATTGAATAGCCCAGCCGGTCAGCTGCATGCCTGCAACCTATCCTACTTAGTGCAGCCTCTTCTCTCTGTCTGTATCTGCTGCTGACTTGGTGCAGTTGCTACGGTGTTGGTGGGATGGCTACTGTAGCTGGAACCAGCTCGACCGAATAGGATGACACTGTTTCTAGCAATGCTAATAGTCATAACCAGCAGTCCAGCACAATGTGTCACCAGGTAGCAATGATAATAGTCATAATCAGCAGTCCAGCACAATGTGTCACCAGGTCGATGTCTAGTTTGCTCTACTAAGAATTATTAAGTAGTACATTCTGCCCAGGCCCAAGATTAACTTTTTTCATCATAACTTAGTATTAAGTAGCATTGGAGCAAAACAGCTGAATTCAACATTCATAATTCTTGCTTGTAATGTCTAGATAGATCGACACTCAGTTCAGAGATAAAACAGTTCAGTATGTCCACTCCATTATTTCTAGTAATCAAGGGAGGAAGATGTTTGTGAAATTAACTGTGAAAATGGATGAAAGCATGGAGCTGATTGGAATATTTCTAGGGTTACAATTAAATTCTTACAAAAAATCTAATGCATCCTGATAGTTCAAATTACACAATGAGGGTAAAAGAAAGAATACGGAAGATAATTTGATTTGATCCAAATAAAAAGTTTCAGTCTAGAGGGCATAATTTTTTCCTGCTTCATAAGGCTAAACAATTTGAATTATGATACAATTTATGAATGGATATTCAATTTGGTGCCAAGGCTTTGTCAAGCTTCAAGCATCTTATCCAGCATTCAAAAAAATGAAACTAATTCATTTGATACCATAAGAAGATTAAAGTTCAGTCAATTGTGTGCAGTGTTTGTTACAGTGTTAATATGGCAATGAGAACTGACTCTTTCCAGTCCTTTCAAGTAGCTTTTGAAAAATGATAACAGCAGGCCCATAGGTTTGTTCTCATAGGCAGTTCTGCATGCCTAAAATTATCAGACAGAACAAATCCAAGTCTCCAGCTGCAGTGCAAGTTCAGGCCCTAGCATCAAGTTTGCCACAATACCATCAAACTAAATCTGGTTCCTTGTACCCCTAAAAATTATGTCTGACCAAACCACCGTTGCTACAAGGTTACATAACTCTCTGATTGCTTCTACCAGTAGGTTTACCAAACTCTCCAATTGCTTTTGTTGGATTCGCAAGTCCAGGTACCAATGTAGGAACAAAACCAAGTTAGTTCCTCCCTAAACCTCCGTCACTACAGAGCAAACCAACAAACCAAGACCAATTGCAGGGGCAGATCCAGTGAAAGGACATGGGTCACACCCGATAACTTTTGCAGGAAAACCGAATTTGGTAGACATGATACATGTACGCGCTTGTAATTAGATCAGATCAGAGTGTACAAAATAGCTCGAGTTAGGGTTTGAGTACTCGGCGTCGCATGACAGGGAGAGCAGAGAAAGGGCGGGCATACCTTTTGGGTGCTCGTCGCCGGCGAAGGGTCCTGCGAAGACATGGCGGAGGGCCACACGAAAACCTGGCCACCTGGCGGAGGGTGGCCGCTACGGTCAGCAATCGCCACGAGAGAGAACCCTGCGCCCACGAGATTAATGTGAGAATAAAAACGGAATTGTTCCTTAATAAATGGCCGTGCGATGCGGACGATGACTTCAGAACAGGCCCACGGAGACGGATCCAACGCCTCGCTCCCAGCAGCACCGCCTCGCTCCCAGCTGCGATGTCCCCCGGTAGCAAGAACAACAACTCTAGCTCGGGAGGTGCCACGGCCGGCGGCGGCGCAGTAGAGGACCTCGAGCACCGGGAGCATCTCCAGGGCGCCCTCCAGCCTGGGGTTCGTCTGAAGCATCCGCAGCAGCACAGGCTGTACCAGTCCACGCCCCCACGACCGGCGGCAACGCAGCAGAGGACCTCGAGCACTGGGAGCATCTCCAGGGCGCCCTCCAGCCTGGGGTTCGTCTGAAGCATCCGCAGCAGCAGCACCCTCACGCCCGCGTAGTCCTGAGCCCGCATCCTCGCCGTGATCAGAGTCCTACAATGCATTATGCATGTTTAGCGGGCAGGCGTAGGGAGGCGCAGCGTGCGTGCGGGTCGTGGTGGGATTAGCGGCTAGCGGGCGAGCGTAGGGAGGCGCAGCATGCGTGTGGTTCGCGGCGGAGCGGTTGCAGCGGGCGTTGCGGGCGTGCGGAGCGGTCACGACGGGCGTGCGGGTGCTTCGTGGCGAGCGTGCGAAGCGGTCGCGGCGGGCGCTTCACGACGGGGTTAGCGACTGGCAGGCGGGGGCAGGGAGGCGGGGGCAGTCTACAATAACCCCTTAATCGTTAGTAGAGATATAATATTCAGGTTTGGGATACCGAATAGCATCATAACCGACCTAGGATCCAACTTCACTAGCTCTGAATTCTTTGATTTCTGCGAGCAACGGAGCATTCAGATCAAATATGCATCAGTAGCACACCCAAGAGCTAATGGTCAGGTGGAAAGGGCTAATGGAATGATACTGGAAGCACTCAGGAAGAAAGTCTTCGACAAGAATGAAAAGTTCGCAGGAAAGTGGATCAGAGAGTTGCCTTATGTGGTTTAGAGCCTAAGAACTCAACCCAGTCGAGCTCTGCATGGAAACACCCCTTCTTCATGGTCTATGGTTCGGAAGCAGTGCTACCTGCCGACCTCATGTTTGGAGCACCAAGGCTGGTCTTCGAAAGCATAGCTGAAGCAGAAGCCACCAGGCTAGAAGATATTAAAGTGCTGGAGGAAGAGCGAGTGAACACAGTAATTCAGTCAGCCAGATACCAGCAGACCTTGAAGCGCTATCATGATAAGACTATACGACATCGCTCCTTTGTAGTGGGAGACTTGGTCCTTCGCCGAATTCTAACGGGGGAGGGACGGCACAAGTTGTCACCACTATGGGAAGGACCATTCATTGTGTCAGAAGTCACTCGGCCAGGATCATATTGACTTACTCAAATGGATGGTACAGAAGTGGGGAACTCATGGAACATAGAGTATCTTAGAAAGTTTTACCCTTAGCAAGACCTCAAAAGCTATCGGATCAACGTTGTACTCTGTAATTGGAGAATACATCATCAATAAAAGATTTCATTCTCAAAGGCATTCAAACTATCGGTTATCAATTGACTTCAATTCAATTAGACTGGGAATCAACGCGTTCACTTGACTAAGGGTGACCACTATACCCTACTAACGGAGCAATCGCCTTAAGTCAGCGATGACTTAAGATGGTGCAACATGCTCACGCTTACTTGACTTAGGGTGACCACTATACCCTACTAACAGAGCAATCAAATTAAGTCGACGATGACTTAAGACGGTGCAACATGCTCACGCTTACTCGACTTAGGGTGACCACTATACCCTACTAACGGGGCAATCGCCTTAAGTCGGCAATGACTTAAGACGGTGCAACATGCTCGCGCGTACTCGACTTAGGGTGACCACTATGCCCTACTAACGGAGCAATCGGCTTAAGTCGGCAATGACTTAAGACGGTGCAACATGTTCGCGCTTACTCAACTTAGGGTGACCACTATACCCTACTAATAGAGCAATCGGCTTAAGTCGGCAATGACTTAAGACGGTGCAACATGCTCGTGCTTACTCGACTTAGGGTGACCACTATACCCTACTAACGAAGCAAATCGACTTAAGTCGGTAACGACCTAAGATGATGCGACATGCTCACATCTACTCATCCTAGGGCAACCAATATGCCTTACCAGCCAAGCGATTGGCATAAGTCAGGAAAAAACTTCAAAACCAGCACGCCGCATTTACTTCAGCAATCGTGCAGGTCGACTGTTACGTCCTGACAACAAAAACAAAATGATGTAATTGTCAGCACCAAGGACACATTCTAGTGCCCTATCCACCGAATATCCGAACACAATGATTGCACACACATAGAATTCACAAATTCGTTTAGTATTCTCTAAGAAAAACGTCACTACGGCGAAACGTCTCTATTTGGTAATGTCTTTCGCAGGGGCAATTGAAGAAGAAGGGCGACTCGAGGCATCAGGCGCAGCCTTGATATCGGCAACAATGTCATCAGGGAACAACTACACCGGGCCTTCTCATCAAGATCTGCCCCACACGAATGGCTTTGTCCATAGCCTTGTCGCGCTGAGCCTTCAAAATGGTGCAATTATCCTCTGAAACTTTGGTAGCCAATCGAGTGGCCTCTAGCTCCTGGGTGACTGACTTTTTGGAGGCATGCAGATCCTTGACGATGGAATCCTTGCTCAGCACCAATTGTCTAAGCCGCAGAACCTCATCCTGGGACACTTGCAGTTCACGACGATGATGATCCAGATCTGACATAGTAAAGCAATGGCTCCTTTCCAAGATGGTTAAGGAGTTGCTGGAATCACAATACAACCTATCTAGATTATCACGAGAAGCTGCAAGTGCTCGTTTCTCCTCCTACAGACAAGAATCAACTTTCAGCATCCAGTAAACAGTAAGCATGGCAGAGCCAATTAAGGAAGCTTACCTCGTGTGCTGCCCTCTCGGAGTTAAGCTGAGTATTGAGCGAAAAATTCAAAGAATGTGCATCGTCTAGAGGAGCAGAAACCCGAGCCAGGTCAGTCTAACCTTGAGAATACTTCTCTTCAAGATCAGAGTACCGTCGGGTTGAGTCGGCTTGATACTGAAGACGTTTTTCCTCGAGCTCAGAGCACCGCCGAGCCATATCTGATAAGGCAATCGAAGAAGGATACACGGTTAATACCAAGTTTATCAATCAGCTAAGGAAGAAACAAAGTTACTAACCAGCGTTTGACGCCTTCAAGTCAGCTATCTGTTTCTGAAGCAGCAATGGGTTCCACTGCGTCAGAGACAGAGCCCCTTACAGAATAGTGGCACCATGTAACTTCAACTGAGCAGACATTCCGTCAACCAAAGCATGTGATCAAAGACAAATGAGTATAGGGAAGACAATTTACAAGGAAGAACGATAAAACGCAAAGAGCTGAGTTACTTGAAGATTGGAGAAGAATGAGAATAATCCCAGGTCAGGAGAAGCTACGTCATAGCTCGACGAAGGAAGGTCAACTGGAACGATTTGAAGAACATTGTTAGGAGTTGACTCAGCTCCACCAACGGATTTTAGAATTCTTGCATCTGGCTCGCCGACCTCCAAGGTGACTCGCTTGCTCGAAGTCAAAGAAGCATGCATCGCCATCACCCCATCAGATCATGGTGGAGACGACCCAACATGGACATCCATGGAGGTGTAGGAAGGAGAGCTCACTGGGACACCCTCTGGGGCTGGGTTGTAGCTCGCGTCACCCACCAGAGCTAAATCATTACCGGCAACACCCTCGGGGGCTGGGTTGTAGCTCACGCTACCCACTAGAGCTGGATCACTATCGGCAACACCCTCGGGGCTGGGTTGAAGCTCGCGCTACCCACCAGAGCCGGATCACTACCGGCGACACCCTCGGGGCTGGGTAACTGCCAGCACCACCCTTAGGGGCTAGGTTTTCTGCAACAGCCACCTCTAAGGCTGAAGAATCCTCAGTCACCTCCATGGGAGTTGGGAAATCCTGACCAACTTCTTGACATCGAAGACTGCCTTCCAAAGTCGACGATGCGCGAGACACTGCTCGGGATACCTCTAATCCCACGTCTGGAATTTCAGAGCAAACATCCATCATGTCGCCAACAGTTGACTCCGACAGCATATCTTCAGGAACGACATCCTCAAGGGCCTGATCAAAATCTGCTATGGACAATTCTTGAAGGCTGACAAGAGCAGACAGAGCTGGAGAAGGAATATCACTATCCCCCTACTACCTCTGTAATGCCGGCTATTCTTACGAATCAGTGGAGCTTCTTCTTCCTCTTCTCCGTCCTCATCAAAATTACGAACAATAGCCGGTGCATGGTTACACCCATTGGGATTAGCTTCAACAGGGTCACACCCATTGGGGTCAGCTTTTGCACAGTTACACCCATTGGGATCAGCTTCAACAAGGTCACACCCATTGGGGTCAGCTTCTGCACGGTTACACCCATCGAGGTCAGCTTCAACATGTACACCACCATTGGGATCAACCTTAGAAAGGACCTCTGCTGGTACTTCTTCACAAACAGGAGCAGAAGGGCCAACATCTTGGTCCAAGCATGATAGTCGCCGAAGCTGCTTCTTCTTCTTCTTCTCCTCAACAGGCACAGTTGGACGGCTAACCTGGCGAGGACGTTTTGGGCGAGTAACCTCAGGCTTTCGGGTGTCCACTGTTTTGTTAACCTCTTGTCCAACCGTAACAGCCATCGGTTCAGCATGGGCCGAGTCAGAAGATTCTCCAGCCAGCATATTGAGTACAACATCTATTTCTGCATCATCCGGACTTGCCGGCATCTCAAAGTAAACTTGCCTCTCATCATTGGGAAGATCACGAAGGGGAGCAACCAGAGCGTCAATGTCCTTAGGAGAGGGTCGCACTCTAAGACCCAGACCACTATCACTAGCAGGAGGGTTAGACACGAAATTGAAAATGACCTATGAAGTGGCAGACTCCAAGCAGAATAGGCAACAGGAGCACCAACATTTGATATCTTGCCCCTCAGGATCATGTCTAGTCGGCTCACCAAAGCATCAGTAGGAATTTTCTTGTTGGTGACCCAGGTAGAGTCAGAAATGCCACTGTACAAGTAAGCTGATACGCCC
This sequence comes from Zea luxurians, assembly GCA_029449295.1. Classification (NCBI taxonomy): domain Eukaryota; kingdom Viridiplantae; phylum Streptophyta; class Magnoliopsida; order Poales; family Poaceae; genus Zea; species Zea luxurians. The sequence continues at coordinate 297,332 of JAOPSE010000227.1, read as the reverse complement.
TGTCTTTCAAAGGCTGAATATTCTTGAAAACAAAGTCAACAACCACAGCTTCGGCAGTCAGACCTCTCTCCTTCAGCAGACAGATTTCAACAAGCAGAACCCTAGCTTCCGTCACCTCCGAGGCAGTGGGAGACTCAACCCAACTCGAAGTACGTACATCTGGTTGTCTCCCCGACCGAGGGGGGAGGGACTTGCAGTGGTTTTCCATAATAAACCACTCACGGCGCCACCCTTTAATGTTGTCCTTGAGAGGAATGTTGAGGTATTCTGTCTTCCTCCCGCGGCGCATCTCTAAACTTGCACCACCAACGAGCTGGTGCTGCCCGCCAGCCATCCTAGGCCGACAGTGATACAAATACTTTCATAATCCGAAATGAGGAAGAATTCTGAGGTAGGCCTCACACAGATGCACGAAGATAGAAATTTGCAAGATGGAATTGGGATTCAGATGGGTCAGTTTTAGATTGTAAAAATCAAGGAGACCACGGAAGAAGGGAGAGATGGGAAGAGCAAGACCGTGGATGAGAAAAGGAACATAGACGACAGACTCGTGAGTATCTTCTGTCGGAACAGTGACCCCACGGCAAATCCGCCAAGAGTAGAGCTCTTTCAGAGGAAGAACTCCAACATCAACAAGGTGGAGGAGATCTGATTCTGAGACAACAGACATGTGGTTAACTGCGAATGGCAACTGGCTGTTAGGGTTGAGGGGAGGAATGACTACCGCAGCAGAACTCTGATTCTTCCGCTTGGGCGCCATTGCAATCTCGCTGGCGAGTCAAACAAGGGCGAAATCAGAGGGAAACAGAGGAGTGGTTTGAGGCGGAAATGTGAAGTTAGGTCTTAGAACTCAAAAGCGCATGGCGACGTGATATAAATGGGGTTTTCCTGGATTGGGCACCGTTTCTAAAAAGTGCCAAATCATCACTTAGGAAAACAGGATTTCTGACATAGCTTGGTTGTTACCTCTAAAACGCCGACAACATCAAGCACCACTCGGCTGTTACCTCTAAAATGTCGACAGTGTTTGCCATAACTCGGTTGTTATCTCTAAAACGCATATGGGGTCAAGCATAACTCGGCTGTTACCTCTAAAACACTGACGTCATCAAGCACCACTCGGCTGTTACCTCTAAAACGCCGACATCATCAAGCATCACTTGGCTGTTACCTCTAAAACGCCGACAGTGTCTGTCATAACTTGGCCATTTTCTCTAAATAATGCCGGCAGAACCAAACACGACTCAGCAGTTACCAGTTATCACTTGGTAATTATTTCTAAAAATGTCAGCAGCGCTAGCGTGAAGACAAACTATCAATTGACTATAAAGGAAGAACGACGGAAAAGCGAAAGGCTGCTCGGAACAAACTGAAATTTTCTTCACTATATGGAGGAGGGAAGTTTTTCCACAAACTTAAAGACCAACTCATTATGAGTCAGTCTTTTTCCCTCTTTTCACTATATTATATTACTACATTACTTACACTACACTATACTACTAACTACTACTACATTATTCTGCTACTACTACTACTAATACTACTCCTACTACTAATTATATATATTAATATTTAAACCAGTGGCGCTTTGCCACTGGCCTTGCTGCTGTCGCCACCGCCACTACTGCCACCGCCGCCCCTGTCGTCGCCGTCGCCCTTGCCGTCGTTGCCGTCACCATTGCCGCTTCTACCTCCGTCGCCCTCGTCGTCATCGTCGCCGTCATCGCCGCCGTTGTAACACTCTAGGTGTTACCTAAGGCCCTGACTCCCTACTGGCACCCATGACATGTTATCTCATGTGGTTAAGTGGAGGAGAGGGAGTACCAAAACCTTGGAAACCATGGATTAACTAAGAAATGTTAATGACAAAAGCTTTACCCAAACATTTTGAGCAATTGTCGCCTTGGGCAAAAGAGTTTAAACCCTAGACCCCTTAAAGCACTAGACTTCCAAGCAAGGGATTAGTGGGCAAGCTAATCAAATGGCCAATTCTTGTTTCTAATCCTTAACCAAAGTTTAAGTACACACTAAAATCTATAAAATGCAGAGGGGAAACATTACAAAAAGGCCCCTTAAAGACCCCAAATCCATTCTCTAAGTAGAGAGCACACTAGAGCTCTCTAATCTTCTCTAAGTCAAAAATGAACCCTAATCTAAAGATCAGGCGTGTTCACTTAGTAAATGGCGCCAAAACCACTTGGTCTGAATACCAAAAAGGAGCCAAACTACCTAAGGAACCCACTGGAAAAATTTGAACCCGAGCCAAAACCATTTGACATGATTTGACATCACTTTTGTCTCGGGGTGAACAATGAGACAACCTAGATTTGGCGTCCTCATATCTTCTGACCTAGGGCATATCACCCATTGGAACTCACATACAAGTGATAGCCATAGGTGCCAAGAAGAGGTCTGCGCAGGATTTTTGCTAAGATTCGCACGTTTGCAATCTCAGCAAGCGTTTGAACAAGGGCAGAAACACACCTCCACGTGTTCGACGCGCCCTGACCTCACCAGAGCACACCCGGCGCCCGAACCCGCCCGCCCCACGCTGCGCCGAGCCAAGCCCGTGCCACTGCCCATGCCTGCGCCTATAAAGCCAGCCAAGGCTTCAACTGTACGCCCTCGCTCGCTCTCGACCTCGCCGGAGCGCAAGATCACCGGCGTTTGCCCTGCACATGGCGTGCCAGCGGCCGCCCGAGCACCCACCACCGTAGACCGGCCAACAGAGCCATTCCCAGCCCCGTCCGACCCTCGAGGGAGACTCTACGTGCCTCGATGAAGCTCCCAGAGCGAGGAATCGAGCTCTGCCTCACCGGAGACACCGGATCAAGGTCACCGGACTTCACCCGACCGCCGGCGAGCGTAGACCAAGCTCCACGGTGAGCCTTTCTTCAATTCCTTGCACGGATAGACTCCTTAGCGCCCCATGAAGCTCCCCGTGCCCTTAGATTGAACTATATCACCATGGATATGCCGGAGCACACGCCACCGATGAGCTCGCCCGCCTGCGCACGTGGACCGGCCGCTTCCGGCCATCACCGTCGTCGAGCCGTACCTCGTCGTGACCGCAAGGACTTCCCGAAGCCAACCGCGCCCTTCGCCGGACCTCCCTCGCCGCCGGTAAGCCGCACCGCCCTATTTCCTTCCGCGGGTACTATTCAAAAGGGGGGAGGGACCTCGGGGAAGAAGGAAAAGAAGTCAGGGGGGGTTTTGAATGGTCAAAGACTTAGGTGAATAGTTGCGCAGAGGTATAAGTTAAAAGATTGTTTTAGGAAAAGCCCAGGGTCCTCGGTGTAAACTGGTTTTTCAGAAAACCTTTAAACATTATTCATTTAAATACAAATAGAGCTTGTAAAATTCATAACTTCAGTTTTATTTAGCCAAATTTGGTCAAAACAATTTTGCTAGGTTCTAAATAATGTGAACTACTTAGGAAAAATACAAAACACGCTAAGTATTGCAGAAGGTTTTAAAGTTTTGATTTAAATAGTGAACTGGCCAAAAGCTAAATAAAAAAGGAAAAATAGCTACACTGTTAGACTAGGATTAAGAAAAATCAGAGAAGTACTTAACCACTCCCTAAGCTGTTTAAAAATAGTACACCTCTTAGTACACCAAATTAAGGAAGGGTTTACCATTTAAACTCATTTTGGCCCAAAGTTAAAGAAAATAGAAAAGGTAGTTTAAACTAAGAACCAGGGGGCAACCACATTTTTGCTAGCTCACTTATTCAATATAGTTCACTAAACATTTTTGTTAGACCCTCTGTTAGTACAAAAGAAATGCATTACCTTTTATTTTATGAAAACTTAGGAAAAATCTTAGAAAAATAATCCTGAGGAGAAACCACCCCAATCCTTGGGATAACAAATAGTATGCTAATATGAATCTAGAAAAAATATGAGTTCTGTTGTTTGATATTTTTCAAATAACAAGTTAGTTATAAGTACTTTTTGGCATTAAACTTTAGAAAATCACAAGTAAATATCCAGCAGGTCTTTTTCTGTGATTTTTAACATAGAGGCCTAATATCACCTATGAATCTTAACAAAAATAAAAATTAGTGTACAGACCTCACCTAAATTAGAGCTATAGTGTAAAGTGCCCTTTTACCCTTACTTTTGATAATTTTACACAAAAAGCATCTGAATTAATTTCAACCTCAAATTTCTAGGATAACCCACAAAGGTAAATATTTACACACTGTAATTTTTACAACATTTTTGGAAAATGTTAACTGACCATGATAGTTTAAAAACAAAAAATGCTTAATAAGAAGCACAATAACAAGAAAAAGGGAATTTTGGGAGAAATAGATAATGTACAACCAAAACCTTTCAAGGAACTCATGGAACATAAAAATATAGTTAAGGAGTGTAACTTCATTCAAAATCTCAAAGATGAAAGTACAAGACCCTTAAGTATACCCAAAAGAAACCCTAGAGAACCACTAAACTTAGGCACTGTTTTTGCTATGCATAACCTTTACAAATTTTCATATCATTTTTATGCATATATCTTACTCATTGAATTCGATAGACTATAATCTCGCTGATGGGGAATACATCCTTGTTCCGGAGCAAGGAGTTGCTCAGGAGGTAGCCCAGGAGCCAGCACCAAAGTCTGTCATCGAGGATCTGCCTGCCCCAGCTTTGGAAGGCAAGCCCCGGTTTTATGCATAACCATTTATATATGCTATTTTACTACACTTAATGTTTGTAGGCTTGTATTGTGCACTTAAGTGTAGGAGTTGACTGAAACCTTAGTTGCATGAACCCAAGGTTCCTTTTGAGATGGATACTAGTATGCTAGGTCGAGTAGCTGCTATGCTAATTAGGGATCTCGGTAGAAGTCGAGTGATTTTTCTAGCACTCGCGCGAGGTCAGGAATTGTTTGTATCCATTTTTATATCAGAATGATGATGGTCTGTGGACACGGATCCATGGGGATGCGTAGTCTACGAGATGAAATTGGAATAAGGATTTAACATGCGGATATCTGTGTCAAGCGTTTGAACGTACTAAACACATGCCAAGAAATATGGTAAATCGGTAAGCCTAGTATCTGAGTGAACCTGCCCGCAGACTTTACCCCTCACACGACCTGAGACGTGGTCTCCCATTCTGGTTATGGTGGGTACAAGTGCGGTCACTGCACGACGGCAGTCAGGGTTAGTGAGGCATTGTACGCCAAGGCGGTGAGCCCTAATCTGTTGCCAGGGAATCAATGGGGACGATTGATGTGTGTGGGGACTGAGTGCCTCGCCACGTTGTATGTTTAGGTTTACCTTGCAAGAATAAAAACTTGATTCGAATCGTCTGCTTCTCGTAGCTAATGAGACTGCTTGATCCATTATACTGCATTGAGTAATAAGTGGAAATGAGTTGACATGGCAAAAGATGTTGATTGCTAAATGTTTGATACCATGTATGATTAGCTAGGTACACATTTAGTCTTAAGAGAGTCACACTAAAACTTGAAAAGCTAAAATTTGATTTTAGACTCAGCTAGTGCTTTTGGCAAACCAAACCCCTCAGCCAAACAGCCGCATGTCTAGAGGTAGAGGAGTAGACTCCTCACACCAGGTAAGTCTAGCTGAGTATTAGTATACTCAGCCTTGCTTGTGGCACAATTTTTACAGGTTCTCTGGAGGACATGGTTGCTAGAGTGACTTGGCTGTCCACCCTGCCACCGGGTTGGACAGTCGAGTGGGACCCTGCCTCGGCAGAGGAGGAGCATGAGGAGTGATGGGACAGGCTTCCCCAATCCTCCGTTTATTTATCGTTAGTTTTATTCCGCTGCATTCCGAACAATGATCACTGCTTTTGCTAAACTCCTATGATGTTGTAATAAATTTAATACTCCTTAATGTATGGTTTTATGTTTTATTGTATTTGCTCTGTGCCTCACCATCGAGTGAGTACGTGGTACTTGATCCTGTTAGTGGCCTCGTCGGACTAGATCCGAGGGACTGACGTTTTATTCCTATTTAAGTGTGGTCTAGCCTTTAAGGTGGGACTTAGGCACTTAAGATGGAATAATTCGGGCGGTTCCACCACAGCTGGTATCGGAGCTTGTACCACCACAGAGGAATCAATAAACCATAATTACCATCTCTTCGAAAAGTAAAACTTGTTAGAAACCCTGTCAGATAGATCGGTAAGGCGATAGGGATGAACATAGAGCGTGAAGCCTTAGGATCATAGAAGGGTAGTTAGGTGGCTAATTGAGTGAGCCCTACAGGCTACTATAAGGGATGGTTTTTCCCTATTCCCTATAGGTTGATGTGAGGTCGTGTAGGATGAGCATGCATGCATCCTTTAATTAAACTACTTGGTAATTGGGTAAGAACTTAAATACAAGATAATGAAAGATTAAGTACACTCAGTGACCTTATTGTAACCTCTGATAGGCCAAGCTTTGATCCCCTTTTATTTTATAATTCTTTTCTTTTCCGCTTACGCTTACCCGTGCATAGATGACTTCTCACGAATCCTCGGAAGGAGGGAACGCACAATCACACACGGACGGGCTTGCACGAGAGGGCTTTCCCCGCATCTTGTGGGAGGTACTTCAGGGAGCCGGTTATACGACGCCTCCCCAGTACGCGGTGTAGCTGTTCGAGAAGCATCGGGTACCCCGCTGTAAGGTGAGGATGACCTTGGAGCCTCATCCCTTGCAGCTAGGCTGGCGTTCGTTGGACTCCGAGTCTTTCAGGTATCCGGCTGAAGACACTATCGAGGCCATTGCTCACCACGGGCTGACGACCTTCTGTGGCTTTCACCCCTTGGAGCTGTCTACTCATCCCATTGGCGTGTTCCCTGCTGACAAGGAGGACAACCCAATGTGGAAAGATCGAGTGGAGCATGCCAAGGATATATGGGCTCTTTACCCAGGGCAGACTGCTCACCTGACGGTGCGATGCATGAATGTCTTGTATCGTCTGCAAGCAGTGCGAGCAGAAGCAATGTCCCAACTGATGGCCTTGGTAGAGGCTACCAAGATCACCCTAGATAACAGGGAGGACCTTGTGGTACACCTGTCCACTGAGCTGGTGGAGAAAGACCTCTAGGTGGAACAGATGGCCACCCAGATTCAAGAGCTTGAAGAGCTAGTAGGAGCCAAGGAGAACACCATCGAGGTTCTCGAGGATCAGCTTATAAACACTTAGCAGCAACTTGAGGAAGCTAACTAGCACTTGGATATGCACCATCAGGAGATTCAGGACATGGAGGCCAACGAGGATGTTGACATTGAGGGAGGAGAGGAGCCGGAGCCTGCATCCAGTCTGGACGCTGCTGGCTCAGGGAGACCGCCTTCCCCCGAGTCAAGCGTTGCCTCGTTTGCTCATTAGGATACAAGTATAAGATTAGAAGTGTGTGGCGATAGAACTCCTCGAAGCTAGCTTAGCTTTTGCACCCTTAGGGTACTAGGCTAGACAGAGTTGAGTCTTTTGGGTCACTGATGTAATCGTAACAAACTCTTTTGGAATTATGGATGGTGGATGTGTCAACCTTTAGTTATGAAGAAAGTTTTATGCCATGTGGTATCTTTTATGAATTATGCAAGAAAATGTTGGCTTTGTCCTTTCAAACCTTTCACCACGTATGAACCCTTACATCAAACGTATGATATTAAGAGCATCCTAAATTTTCAGATGGCAGGAAGAGCGCGCCGTGGACAGAATGAGCGCATTCCTCCACCACCGCCACCGCCTCCTACCATGCAAGAACTGATGGCTCAGCAGAATGAGATTCAGCGACAGTTGGCTCAGCGGCAGCCACCACCTCAGCACTATGGTGGTGGTGATCACCATCAGCGTCCCCCAGCAGCGGCCACTTATCAGGAGTTCCTCAGTACTCAGCCGCCGTTGTTCACTCGGGCAGAGGATCCGCTTGATGCTGATGTATGGCTCAGGGTAGTGGAATCCAAGTTCCCACTTCTTAATGGAGTTTGTTCAGATGTGGCTAAGGTCCGGTTCGCCACCCAGCAGCTTTGCGGACCCGCGCGGACATGGTGGGATCACTTCCTCGCCATGCAGCCAGCTAACCACGTGGTGGAATGGGGAGAATTCAAGGCAGCATTCAGAGGGCATCACATACCGGCAGGCATTATGGACCGCAAGCTTAATGAGTTTCTGGCACTTACTCAGGGGAATCGTACTGTGTTGCAGTATGCTCAGGCCTTCAACGACCTGTGTCAGTATGCAGGCTATCATGCAGACACTGACGAGAAGAAGAGGGACAGGTTCAGGAGGGGCCTCAGTACTAAGCTCCGCGATCGTCTCAACACAGTCAGGGCGGCCAACAGCTATAATGAGTTAGTCAACATGGCCATTTCCTAGGAGGACTGCATCACAGCTCGTCAGGCAGAAAAGAAGAGGAAGACCCCTATGGCAGGACCTTTAGCTCAGCCTCAACACTTTAGGATTGTGTCTGACACCCAGAGCAGGGGGCCACAACAGCAGCAGGGACGATGGGTGATCCGACCACAACAGCAGCAGCAGGCACCCAACCGCTCTCAACCCCCAGTTTAGAGAAGCAACAACCAACCACCACAGCAGTACCGTCAGGCCAATGACAACAGGTGTTTCACTTGTGGCAGCACTGGACAATATGCCAAGAATTGCCCCAAGAACCAGCAGAGGCAGGGGCAGAATTCCAATCAGAACCAAGGCAAGAGACAGAAGGTGCAAGTGAGACAAGGCAGGCTGAACTTCACCACCATGGCTAATATTCTAGAGGGAGCACCCGTCATGACTGGTATCTTTTCTGTTTTGAATTATCCTGCAATCATTCTTTTTTATTCTGGTGCATCACACAGTTTTATCAGTGCAAAATTTAGTGCCAAATGTAAGTTACCTTTCCATCACACCAATGGGGGTATTACAATCTCAACACCAGGAGGCAGGGTTGCCACCTATCAAATCAATAGGTATGTGCCCATAAAGTTTGGTAGTCTTATAATTAAAACCACCCTCCTCATCTTGGGATTGGATAGTGTGGACATCATTTTAGGAACTGACTAGTTATCGAGGCATCAGGCAGTAATTGACATCGCAGCAAGGGCCATTGAGATCCACTCCCCTACTTGTGGTGAGACTATATTGTATTTGCCTAACCAGGGTTGTACCCGTTCCTGTGCCTTTACCATGATAGAGTCACCTGTAGAGAAAATTCTGGTGGTCTGTGAATACCCAGATGTTTTTCCAAATGAATTGCCAGGGATGCCACCCGACAGAGACATAGAGTTTGCAATTGAGTTGCAACCAGGAACTGCACCTATATCCAAGAGACCTTACAGGATGCCTCCAGCCGAGTTGGCAGAAATGAAAAAGCAGTTACAAGAGTTGTTATACAAAGGATTCATTCGCCCTAGTACTTCACCATGGGGATGTCCAGCCTTGTTCGTGAAGAAGAAGGATGAGAGTCTGAGGTTGTGTGTTGACTACCGCCCTCTCAATGCGGTGACCATCAAAAATAAGTGCCCATTGCCCCACATTGATGTATTGTTTGATCAGTTGGTGGGATCCAAAGTATTCTCCAAGATAGACCTTCGCTCTGGCTATCATCAAATAAAAATCAGGGCCAGTGATATTCCGAAGACAGCTTTCTCTACCAGATATGGACTCTATGAGTACTTGGTGATGTCTTTCGGGCTGACCAATGCCCCGGCATATTTCATGTATTTGATGAACTCGGTGTTCATGACGGAACTAGACAAGTTCGTGGTGGTTTTCATTGATGACATTCTGGTATATTCAAGGAATGAACAGGAGCATACTAAGCATTTGCATAGAGTACTTCAGAGATTGCGTGATCATCGGTTGTATGCTAAATTGTCCAAATGTGATTTCTAGCTGAGAGAAATTAAATTCTTGGGACACACAATTTCTCAGGATGGGATATCGGTTGACCCTGAGAAGGTACAAGAAGTGATGAATTGGAAGCCTCCTACCACTGTGCGGCAGATTCGGAGTTTTATAGGATTGGTAGGGTATTGTCGGCGATTCATTCCGGATTTCTCCAGAATTGCAAAACCAATGACTGAATTGTTGAAGACAGGGGTAAAGTATGAATGGAGTCAGAAATGTGAGGATGCCTTTCATGCATTAAGGCAGTATCTGACAACAGCACCCGTGTTAGCACAGCCTGACAACACCAAATCTTTTGAGGTTTATTGTGATGCTTCCGACACTAGATTGGGATGTGCCTTGATGCAAGACAACAGAGTTATTTCTTATGCCTCCCGAGCACTTAGGCCTCACGAGCAAAACTACCCCACACATGATCTGGAGTTGGCTGCCGTAGTTCATGCTCTAAAGATATGGAGACATTATTTGATGGGAGCTCACTGTAATATCTATACCGATCACAAGAGCCTCAAGTATATTTTTACCCAGGCAGATCTGAATATGAGGCAAAGAAGATGGTTGGAATTAATCAAGGACTATGATTTGGAAGTACATTACCATCCTGGCAAGGCCAATGTTGTGGCAGATGCCTTAAGCCGGAAGGCCCAGTGCAACTGTGTGAGTATGGATTCCAAGATCGCCACTCTGTGTGACATTGTGCAAGTTGAACGTGGAAGTTGTTTCCTCGGGTACCTTAAGCTATATTTCAGTAGAGCCCACTCTACATGAGCAGATAATTATGGCCCAGATTGGTGACAAGGGTGTTCAAGTCATCAAAGAAATGCTCGAGCAGAAGGTAGATAAATACAACTGCTTCCGTCAGGACAGCAAGGGAGTTCTATGGTTTGGAGACCGATTGGTTGTTCCTAAGAATCCCGAGCTCAAAAAGAAAATATTGGACGAAGCTCACCTTTCAAAATTCTCCATACACCCTGGCAGTAACAAGATGTATCATGATCTCAGATCTTTGTATTGGTGGACCCGGATGAAGAGAGGAATTACTAAGTATATATCTGAATGCGACACATGCCAAAGAGTCAAGGCCAGTCATTTGAAGGTAGCAGGCACCTTACAACCCCTTCCCATACCATCTTGGAAATGGGAGGATATTTGCATGGATTTTATTGTAGGATTGCCTAATACCTCCCGGCACCACGATTCTATTTGGGTCATTGTGGATAGGTTAACTAAGACCGCTCATTTCTTGCCAGTGCATACCACCCACAAGACAGAGAAATATGCGGAAATCTATGTTGACCAAATAGTGCGTTTGCATGGAATTCCGAGAACTATTGTATCTGATAGAGGGGCACTGTTTGTGGCACGCTTTTGGGAGCAGCTTCAAAAGTCACTTGGAACCACTGTGATTAGAAGCTTAGCTTACCATCCTCAGACAGATGGTCAGACAGAGAGAGTGAATCAAATTCTCGAGGACATGTTGAGGGCATGTGTGTTGCACTATGGGAAGAATTGGGACAAGTGTCTTTCATTGGCAGAGTTCTCTTATAATAACAGCTACCAGTCTAGCCTAAAGATGGCACCGTTCGAGGCCTTATATGGGAGAAGGTGTAGGACACTGCGGAAGCCTCTACAATTCGAAGTGGGAGATCATGTTTATCTTAAAGTGTCACCCACCAAAGGTGTTCAGAGATTTGGAATCAAGGGCAAGTTAGCTCCTCGCTAAATTGGGCCCTATGAGATCAAAGAGACTTGTGGGCCTGTAGCGTATCAATTGAAGTTGCCACCTCATCTGTCAGCAGTTCATGATGTATTCCACGTATCTCAGCTACGAAAGTGTGTCCGCTTACCCACAGAAGTGCTACCGGAACCAGAATTGGAGATAGAACCAGACTTGTCTTATCAAGAGCACCCCATCAAGGTATTGGACCAAACGGAGAGATCAACTCGGGCAAGGTCGATCAAGATGTATAAGGTTCAGTGGAGCCACCATTCAGTAGAAGAGGCTACTTGGGAAACTAAGGATTTTCTACGTTCTCGCTTCCCCGACTTTCTGCCCAAAAGAGTCAGTACGTAATCCCAAAACCCCACCCCACCTGCCCTTTGTATCAAAATATAAGAAAAACCTAGTTGTTAAGAGTAAAGTAAGCTTTGACAATAATTTTAAAAGGACTTCCTTCTGAAGTTGCAAAGAGGATGACATTCGAAGAGCAGATAATTAGAGAAACTTGGCTTAAAGAATCTACAACACACAAACCCACCTTCTTGGTACCCCTCTAAAGGATCCCTACCCAAATCTCGGGACGAGATTCCTTTAAGGGGGGAGGGCTGTAACACCCTAGGTGTTACCCAAGGCCCTGACTCCCTACTGGCACCCATGACATGTTATCTCATGTGGTTAAGTGGAGGAGAGGGAGTACCAAAACCTTGGAAACCATGGATTAACTAAGAAATGTTAATGACAAAAACTTTACCCAAACATTTTGAGCAATTGTCGCCTTGGGCAAAAGAGGTTAAACCCTAGACCCCTTAAAGCACTAGACTTCCAAGCAAGGGATTAGTGGGCAAGCTAATCAAATGGCCAATTCTTGTTTCTAATCCTTAACCAAAGTTCAAGTACACACTAAAATCTATAAAATGCAGAGGGGAAACATTACAAAAAGGCCCCTTAAAGACCCCAAATCCATTCTTTAAGTAGAAAGCACACTAGAGCTCTCTAATCTTCTCTAAGTCAAAAATGAACCCTAATCTAAAGATCAGGCGTGTTCACTTAGTAAATGGCGCCAAAACCACTTGGTCTGAATACCAAAAAGGAGCCAAACTACCTAAGGAACCCACTGGAAAATTTGAACCCAAGCCAAAACCATTTGACATGATTTGACGTCACTTTTGTCTCGGGGAGAACAGTGAGACAACCCAGATTTGGCGTCCGCATATCTTCTAACCTAGGGCATATCTCCCATTGGAACTCACATACAAGAGATAGCCATAGGTGCCAAGAAGAGGTCTGCGCAGGATTATTGCCAAGATTCGCACGTTTGCAATCTCAGCAAGCGTTTGAACAAGGGCAGAAACACACCTCCACGTGTTCGACGCGCCCTGACCTCGCCAGAGCACGCCCGGCGCCCGAACCCGCGTGCCCTGCGCAGCGCCAAGACAAGCCCATGCCACTGCCTGCGCCCACGCCTATAAAGCCACAAGGCTTCAACCGTACGCCCCCGCTCGCTCTCGACCTCGTCGGAGCGCAAGATCACTGGCGTTTGCCCTGCACACGGCGTGCCAGCGGCCGCCCGAGCACCCACCACCGTAGACCGGCCAACAGAGCCATTCCCATCCCCGTCCGACCCTCGAGGGAGACTCTACGTGCCTCGGTGAAGCTCCTAGAGCAAGGAATCGAGCTCTGCCTCGCCGGAGACACTGGATCAAGGTCACCGGACTTCACCCTACTGTTGGCGAGCGTAGACCGAGCTCCACGGTGAGCCTTTCTTCAATTCCTTGCACGGATAGACTCCTTAGCGCCCCATGAAGCTCCCCGTGCCCTTGGATTGAACTATATCGCCATGGATAGGCCGGAGCACACGCCGCCGACGAGCTCGCCCGCCTGCGCACGTGGACCGACCGCTTCCGGCCATCACCGTCATCGAGTCGTACCTCGTTGTGACCGCAAGGACTTCCCAAAGCCAACCCCACCCTTCGCCGGACCTCCCTCACCGCCGGTAAGCCGCGCCGCCCTCTTTTCTTTCCGTGGGTACTATTCAAAAGGGGGGAGGGACCTCGGGGAAGAAGGAAAAGAAGTCAGGGGGGTTTTTGAATGGACAGAGACTCAGGTGAATAGTTGCATAGGGGTATAAGTTAAAAGATTGTTTTAGGAAAAGCCCAGGGTCCTCGGTGTAAACTGGTTTTTCAGAAAACCTTTAAACATTTTTCATTTAAATACAAACAGAGCTTGTAAAATTCATAACTTTAGTTTTATTTAGCCAAATTTGGTCAAACCAATTTTGCTAGGTTCTAAATAATGTGAACTACATAGGAAAAATACAAAACACCCTAAGTATTGCAGAAGGTTTTAAAGTTTTGATTTAAATAGTAAACTGGCCAAAAGCTAAATAAAAAAAGGAAAAATAGCTACACTGTTAGACTAGGGTTAAGAAAAATCAGAGAAGTACTTAACCACTCCCAAAGCTGTTTAAAAATAGTACACCCCTCAGTACACCAAATTAAGAAAGGGTTTACCATTTAAACTCATTTTGGCTCAAAGTTAAAGAAAATAGAAAAGGTAGTTTAAAATAAGAACCAGGGGGCAACCACATTTTTGCTAGCTCACTTATTCAATATAGTTCACTGAAAATTTTTGTTAGACCCTCTATAAGTACAAAAGAAATGCATTACCTTTTATTTTATGAAAACAATGAAAACTTAGGAAAAATCTTAGAAAAATAATCCTGAGGAGAAACCACCCCAATCCTTGAGATAACAAATAGTATGCTAATATGAATCTAGGAAAAATATGAGTTATGTTGTTTGATATTTTTTAAATAACAAGTTAGTTATAAGTACTTTTTGGCATTAAACTTTAGAAAATCACAACTAAATATCCAGCAGGTCTTTTTCTGTGATTTTTAACACAGAGGCCTAATATCACTTATGAATCTTAACAAAAAATAAAAATTAGTGCAGAGACCTCACCTAAATCAGAGCTATAGTGTAAAGTGCCCTTTTACCCTTACTTTTGATAATTTTACACAGAAAGCATCTGAACTAATTTCAACCTCAAATTTCTAGGATAACCCACAGAGGTAAATATTTACCCACTATAATTTTTACAACATTTTTGGAAAATGTTAACTGACCATGATAGTTTAAAAAAAATGCTTAATAAGAAGCACAATAACAAGAAAAAGGGAATTTTGGGAGAAATAGATAATGTACAACCAAAACCTTTCAAGGAACTCATGGAACATAAAAATATAATTAAGGAGTGTAACTTCATTCAAAATCTCAAAGATGAAAGTACAAGACCCTTAAGTATACCCAAAAGAAACCCTAGAGAACCACTAAACGTAGGCACTGTTTTTGCTATGCATAACCTTTACAAATTTTCATATCATTTTTATGCATATATCTTACTCATTGCATTCGATAGACTATAATCTCGCTGACAGGGAATACATCCTTATTCCGGAGCAAGGAGTTACTCAGGAGCTAGCCCAGGAGCCAGCACCAAAGTCTGCCATTGAAGATCTGCCTGCCCCAGCTTTGGAAGGCAAGCCCTGGTTTTATGCATAACCGTTTATATATGCTATTTTACTACACTTAATGTTTGTAGGCTTGTATTGTGCACTTAAGTGTAGGAGTTGACTGAAACCTTAGTTGCATGAACCCAAGGTTCCTTTTGAGATGGATACTAGTATGCTAGGTCGAGTAGCTGCTATGCTAATTAGGGATCTCGGTAGAAGTCGAGAGATTTTTCTAGCACTCGCGCGAGGTCAGGAATTGTTTGTATCCATTTTTGTATCAGAATGATGATGGTCTGTGGACATGGATCCATGGGGATGCGTGGTCTACGATATGAAATTGGAATAAGGATTTAACGTGCGGATACCTGCGTCAAGCGTTTGAACGTACTAAACACATGCCGAGAAATATGGTAAATCGGTAAGCCTAGTACCTGAGTGAACCTGCCTGCAGACTTTACCCCTCACGTAACCTGAGACGTGGTCTCCCATTCTGGTTATGGTGGGTACAAGTGCGGTCACTGCACGACGGCAGTCGGGGTCAGTGAGGCATTGTACGCCAAGGCGGTGAGCCTTGATCTGTTGCCAGGGAATCGATGGGGACAGTTGATGTGTTGTGGGGACGGAGTGCCCCGCCACGTCGTGTGTTTAGGTTTACCTTGTAAGGATAAAAACTCGATTCAAATCGTCTGCTTCTCGCAGCTAATGAGACTGCTTGATCCATTGTACTGCATTGAGTAATAAGTGGAAATGAGTTGATGTGGCAAAAGATGTTGATTGCTAAATGTTTGATACCATGTATGATTAGTTAGGTACACATTTAGTCTTAAGAGAGTCACACTAAAACTGGAAAAGCTAAAATTTGATTTTAGACTCAGCTAGTGCTTTTGGCAAACCAACCCCTCAGCCAAACAGCTGTATGTCTAGAGGTAGAGGAGTAGACTCCTCACACCGGGTAAGTCTAGTTGAGTATTAGTATACTCAGCCTTGCTTGTGGCACAATTTTTACAGGTTCTCTGGAGGACATGGTTGCTGGAGTGACTTGGTCGTCCACCTTGCCACCGGGTTGGGCAGTCGAGTGGGACCCTGCCTCGGCAGAGGAGGAGCATGAGGAGTGATGGGATAGGCTTCCCCAATCCTCCGTTTATTTATCGTTAGTTTTATTCCGCTGCATTCCGAACAATGATCACTGCTTTTGCTAAACTTCGATGATGTTGTAATAAATTTAATACTCCTTAATGTATGGTTTTATGTTTTATTGTATTTGCTCTCTGCCTCACCATCGAGTGAGTACGTGGTACTTGATCCTGTTAGTGGCCTCATCGGACTAGATCCGAGGGACTGACGTTTTACTCCTATTTAAGTGTGGTCTAGCCTTTAAGGTGGGACTTAGGCACTTAAGATGGAATAATTTGGGCGGTTCCGCCACAGCCGCCACCACCGTCGCTGCCATCGCCCTCGTCATCGCCATCTCCACCGCTCTCCTCCTCGGATGAGTCAGAGGAGTTCTCCTCTTCTGAGGAGACCTCCGACTCATCTGAGCCCTCGAGCCCGGAGCGCTCGACGGCCCAGATGTACGTCCACACCTCGGCAGCGATCCCTTAGGAATCGTCCGAGTCATCGGACAACACCGGGGGAGAGGCGTAGACCGGCGCCCCCTCAGACTCGGAGGAAAACTCCTCCTTCGAGTACTCAGAGTCACCAAAGTCCTCCGAGGGGGGACTTGGCTCGCGCTTCTGCTTATCACCGGAGTGGTGCGACGAACTTCCACCCTTCTTGTTCTTGCCCATGGTTGGTTGGAAGAGAAGAGAAAAGTGGGAAAATAAGCAACAGATGATCAGAAGATGTGTGAAGACACCAGTGGGGCAGGTAGTCTATTTATAAAGGCCAGAAGCAACCGCTCATCTCCTACCACGGTCACTGAACAGTCGCAAGTATCCAATAAGCAATTCAAATCGTCTGGAGGCAAGTCAGGCAGCAGACG
Source organism: Zea luxurians (assembly GCA_029449295.1). Lineage (NCBI taxonomy): Eukaryota > Viridiplantae > Streptophyta > Magnoliopsida > Poales > Poaceae > Zea > Zea luxurians. Next base: position 280,240 of record JAOPSE010000227.1, on the reverse strand, counting down.
CTGTTCCACGTAACACGGCACCATTTGGACTAAGGTCAACTACTTGAACGATATGATTACACCCCGCGGTCACGTCAAGTTACTACTCAAGAACAGTTTGCTAAACGCTCGGCGTACCAAGCCGTCCCTCAGTTACACCCATTGGGGAGGGGATGTCTAGGAATTTTCAATAGATTTTCCCAAATAGTCACATCCATACAGTATACGCAATGAATGTATCAAGACAGAAGAAAGATATCGATGGAGATCAGAGGAAAGCCAAATATAGCTACTGAAGTACAAGTCTAATCAACAGAAGCATTGAAGCACGAAGCGAAATGAAGAACAGCCAAGAGCCAATTACCAGATGTCCAATCTATCGCCGATCAAATAAATTTCAAACCTAACAGGACATGGGTAGATCACGGTGCTGGTTTCTAAAGCAGGAAATGAAGACAACATGCTGATCTCTAAAGCATAAGCTGATGATGTAATGCTAAGTTCTAAGGCATGAGACGAAGATAAGATAATGACTTCTAAAAGCATGAAATGAAGACCTTTGAGTGGATTACTTTCAGTAATCCACTCAAAGCTCGGGGGCTACACCCAATGAATCCTTGACCCCTAAAGGCAGAATGCTGATCTCTAAGGCATGGATAGATGATAAAATGCTGATTTCTAAAGCATGAGACGAAGATAAACCAATAATTTCTAAAAAGCGTGAGATGAAGACCTTTGAGTGGATTATTTTCAGTAATGCACTCAAAGCTCGGGGGCTACACCCATTGGGTGCACCTCCGGTGCACCCGATGGATCCTTAACCCCTAAGGACAGAATGCTGATCTCTAAAGCATAAGCGAGTAACAGAGCACTGATTCCTGAAGTATAGGGCGAAGACCATCGAATGTGCCAAAGAAGGACAACAGAAGATTGTTTTTACTAAATTGCTTAGAGTTTAGAAGCAACGACTTGACAGGTGTATTTTCAAAGCATCCACTGTCTAAAATCAAAACCGCACGATGGACCTATAATCTTTGGGCCGATTATTTCAAAATCAACTCAAATATTGGGGGCTTGTGGGGGACAGATATCCCCTGGGTCCACTAGAAGGCTAGAAGGCCTCGTGAAAGGTTTTGGGCCCATTATGTCGCAAGGTCGTCCCTTCGTGGGCCAGGGGAGGAGCCGCGGACGGAATGAATTGACGCAAGATTGGATATACTTGAGCCCAGACGGCTCATTGGATTTAAGCATTATCCATAGCATTGATCTGATTCTCCCATGCAGCGTCCTCAGACGTCGGAACTAAACGAGGACAAGTCGGCAGGATAATAGGAAGATAAGTTCGGTCAATTCACTATTACTTAGGTGCACGATGTTATCATACCCGCATGTAATGCCCCATGGTCGAGTATATAAGGCCTAGGGGGCACCCCATCGAAAGACAAGTCATTGATTAGCCATCTATTCCATTCTCTAACATCCCTCATACTAGAGAATCCCCCTGTAACCCATCACATAAAGATCCACACCAGGAAGTACGGGTGTTACGCCTCTCTAAGCGGCCCGAACCTGTATAAAATTGTCTATCGTCTCTCGTGCGCCTAGCACGAACCATCGAGCTACAGGCAGTAACACCGTCCTACCCAAAAAGCACCTCGAGGGATAACCCCGGGTGCGCGGTCGGGTCCTAAACGCCGACACATGTGGGCCCAATACCTTGGGAGGTTCTGCCACAGGTGGTATCGGAGCAAGATTAAGTATAATACGGTCATATACATATTTTAAAAACAAAGTTTTGGTTTTGGAAAACCTATTTCAACTAAACAAATTGTTTGGTTTTGAAAAACTACATATTTGAAAACTATAATGTTAGCGACATTCTCTGTTAAGCCCTAAAACTAAGGACTATCAGGTGGCTTAGTTCAAAACACTAACCCACAACCGGGGGATATTGCATACATGTGTAATGTTATTTTGAGGCCATTCAGTTTTGAATGGATCGACGCTAAAGGTAAGGTGAGACGTGAGAGCGTGACCGAGCAAACGTCGGTCTAGAGGAGAGCATGAAAAGCGCTTGATTATATACATATTACACATATGTATATATGAAATCTGCGTTGTGGAGTAATTACTTTTCTGGGAATTCAGTACCCCATGGATGTGTATGGGTATACAGACATGGGAATACCGAGAAGTGTAATGTACTTGCAACGACGCACCTACGCTCAGGTAAGAAGGTGAGTTACCATAATGAGTTGCCCTATGGTTAAAGTGTGGCAACGGCGCCTATGCGTGGCTCGACGCTTAATGATGAGCTGGCCTCCATAAAGAAATATATGGGGTATAAACTATGATAAACTGTTATGTGTGGATCTTGCATCATGGGAAATTGGGCTGCGATGGAATTTTCTGCAGGTACACTAACCTCGAAAACGTATGTGTAGCTGACGACTAGCAAAATATCGAGAGAGTCGTAAGTATGCCACTGATATAGAACTGTAATACTCAAATTTGTAAAAGCATAAGAAATGAGATTATTTTCTCTATATGTGTTGCCTTCACTCATTGGTACATGTGAATAACCGTATTTAAAAGTGAATAATTAACAAGTGATACATAAACAACTTATGCATCATGTTGGGTCTTATTTGTTTGTGCATTTAAAATAATAATAATAACAATATATATAATACTCAAGTGGAGAATTTGCAGTTAACTAAAATGGTGCACTTTAGGAAATTGGAAATAATGTATATAAAGCAAGAGAGAAAATACTATGCAAAACAGAATAAATTTGTAAATAAATAAAATTTATCCATACTATGTTCAGAGGAATAGAACATATAAGTTTGAAGATGAAATTGCCTCGCCGCCCCGAACACGGAAGAGAGAGTGCTCGGGAGACAGGGATCCGTGGCCGCCGTCGTGCGGAGAGTGAGAGAGACGAGGATTTCTGTCGCCGTGGTTTCGTGACTACGACGCCGGAGCGGTCATGATTGTTGGTCCGGGTGCTTCTACGTGACCTCCGGTGTGTGCTCTCGGCCTCTGTTAGCGCGATTGAAGCTCTGCGCGCCGGCGATTGCTCATCGGACTTCAACCGGGACCGCATCATCGTGGCCAGAGCCGTTCGCTTAGTAACTCGTGGTGAGTCCTCGCCCATCGTATTCGCTTCATTCCCCTCAACACGTAGAGCGCGTTACCGTAGAATCTCGCCCTCCGTGACGTCTGGTGCGCCGCGCGTCGGCCAGCACCGCCGCGCTGGCTATTTGCGCCGCGCGTCGGCCAGCACCGCCGCGCTGGCTATTTGCGCCGCCGCGCACAGTCCGGAAGTAGACGACGACCGGGGGCCATCGGATCCGGCTTGATTGGCTAGGATTAGATCGCGACGGATTATGACCCTGACCGTCCGATCGGGATCGGATGACGGTCATCGCTCTGGGCTTCATTAAACCAGGGGCGTCGGATCTGGATCCAACGGATCGCGTAGCATACCAGTTCGCCATGATCCAGATCTAATCTCGAGCGTCCAAGTTCAATCGTGTGGCCCATATTAGATCATACCCCTTCGGATTGGGTCATTTACAAAAGAAACCCCAGAGAGTAACAAAATTAACACGCGGCCTAGTCCAGGGACTCTCTGAGTCTTGGACTCTTTTTCACCAAAGCCCCTGCCTTCCTCTGTAATTGAGGCCCAGTCCAGAGATCGTTTAAATCGAATAAATGAATAGAAAATGGATTTTTAACATGAAAATAATTACTAGATCTTGATAAATTCATAGAAGATTCATACTAGCTCTAAATTAATCCATTCCACTTTCTAAAATTTTGTAATTTTATTCCCTACCACTTAGAGTATCTGTTTTGTCATAAAAAATAAGAAAATTAATCCCTTACTTAATCCTATTTCAAGTACATAAAGCCTTCGAAAATTCATATCTTAAAATCTATAACTCCAGCAATTATAATTCCTGTTCCTAGGATTTTATTTTAATGTGTAGATTATTACTGTGCATTTTATTTACATGTTTGGTGTAATGTTAATTTTTGCTATACTATGTATGTATTGTGTTGATGCGAGTAGATGAGCAAGCTACAGAGGATCCTGGGGTTCAGCTGGTTGAGACTGCTGAGCAGGAGCTCGTTGAAGGCAAGTTGTGCCCTTGATCACTTCTTTTACCTATTCATGTTCTTATTAATCATAATGATCTGCATATGTTAATTTTGATGGGACCCAATAGGTTGCCCTAGATTTTGACTATCTTTATACCTTGTTTCACCACTGGTTTTACTACTAAATTTTTGGGTAGTACATGCTATTGCTTTATATGGATTTGGGTATAAAGATACTTATTACTCATTATTACACTTGTTATTATCTGTTCATTATTTTATGTTCATGATAAGATCATTATGTTAATGGAAACATGGAGAACCACCCGGGAAAACAGTGCTACCACAAGGGTTTAATGGGACGCCCTTGGCTGATTAACTAGGAAAGCTAGTGGATGGCTACCTTACTCGAAAGGGGCAAGTAGGGGAGTGGTCAGTATAGGGAGGTCCTTGGGTTGATTTTGCTGCGATGGCGATCAGGCGAGGGATTCCTGCACTGGAGCTTCCTATAAACTGTAGCGGGTAGTCTGAAGCTAGTGGAACTTTGTAAAGGCCTCGTAGTGGTACCCTGCCTCGCTTCCTTGGTAGAGGTGTATGGGGTCTGATCAACTCCGTGGCAAATGGGTAACACGACTTGTGGGTAAAGATGCGTAACCTCTGCAGAGTGTAAAACTGGTATACTAGCCGTGCTCACGGTCATGAGCGCCTCGGACACTCACATGATTAATTTATGAAACCTAAACTTAATTTGTCATATCATTGCATTTGGGATTATTTTATTATTACTTTTATTTATTATTTCTAAGGTTCGGTATTTACTTACACTTAGTAACTGCTAATAAAATTTTGACCAACTTCTAAAAGCAATGCTCAGCTTCAACCTTTATTTCATTGATCAGCCTTACACTTCATGAACTCCCACCTTTGGTGAGTTCATGCCACATTATTCCCCACAACTTGTTGAGCGATGAACATGTGTGAGCTCACTCTTGCTGTCTCACACCCCTCCCCCCACAGGAGAAGAACAGGTGGTTGAAGAGGAGCCGCCTAACACTGAGGCATTCGACTTGATCTAGGTGGCGTCTCCCAGTCAGCTTTCTGGCGCCAAGGATACATTTTAGTTCCTGCGATATTCATATTTTATTTTCATAAGACTTCCGCTATGTAGTAAGTACTCTGATTTTATTGTGACATTTATCTCTATACACTCTATTATTATATATGTTGTCTTCTTTGGCGCATGTATGAGATGCACCCAGCTTGGTTCCTTAAAACCGGGTGTGACAGAAGTGGTATCAGAGGAAATGTTGACTGTAGGACGAGACCTAGATAGAAATGGACAAAACCCTTACCTACTTACCTTATTCTGAATCCTTCAAAACTTACCTTACTCTGATTCTTTCTACACTTATCTTGATCATGTCTCACCTTCTACTATTCTACTCTGATCATTCTTACCTTCTCTATTCTAGGACAAGACGGATTTCACACCTTGGAATCCATACCCCTATGACATTCTTAGGAGATAGGAGGTCTAAAACCAAACCAAAACTATTTTCTATATTTAAAAATGTTGTTTGATTGTTCTGATGATAGATGTCTGATTTGCTTCTTTGATTGATTGAAATATTATATATGGACATCTTAGTATGTACCACTATAAGGTAATGAATTAGCTATGGTAGATAAAACATTAAACTGCTTAGCTAATAAATCCCCCAAAGTAACATGATTCGTAATTACTGCCTTGTCTACTATTCTCTTACCTTATGTATCTAACTCAAATGGTCAATACCAGGCGGGGTGGTGGAATTGATTTGCCTCCTAATCGACACACTCGGTGGATATATAGACGACCCCAGCCACAGCCAGCAGAGATGAATCCTCCTAATCCTCCACCAAGCGGAGTTGACCCACTGATTGCAGCTTAGATGAGGATGATGCAACAGATGGCGGACATTATGGCAGATATGCGGGCTCAGATGCAGCAAGAACGCCAGGAGATGCGCTAGGAAAGAGAAGAGATACGCCAAGAATTGCGCCAGGAGCGAGAAGAGATACGCCAGGAAAGGAGGGCGCAAGAGCAGCTGCAACAGCAATTTCAGCAACAACAACAGCAGCAACAGCAACAAGTGCCATTGCCTCCACCACCACCAGTTCCACCTCGTGATAAGCACCGAGAGTTTATGAGTCATAAGCCGCCGACCTTCGCCAGCTCGCCAGATCCACTTGATGCAGATGATTGGTTGAAATCAATTGAGAAGATGCTCAACATTGCCCAATGCTCAGACCGGGAGAAGGTTCTTTATGCCTCAGGTCGTTTGACAGGTCCTGCTGCTGACTGGTGGGATTCTTATACTGCTGCCCATAATGCTGCTGATACTATTACTTGGGCAGATTTCAGTGCACAGTTCAGGAACTACCACATTCCAGCTGGTTTGATGAAGATCAAGAAGAAGGAGTTTCTATCATTGAAGCAAGGCAACATGTCTGTCAGCGAGTACAGAGATAAATTCATTCAGCTATCAAGATATGCTCCGGATGAAGTTGCTGAGGATGAGAGAAAGCAGGAGCACTTTATTGAAGGACTTAATGGACCCCTGCAGTATGCACTGGTGGCACACACATTTCCATCATTTCAGAGGCTGCTGGATAAGGCTCTTGCTATTGAACACAAGCGTGTTCAACTGGGTGATCTGAAGAGGAAGGCTATCTCACAGGGACAGGGTAGCAGCAGTGTTCGTCCCCGCTACATTTCGCCACAGAGTACACCAACTCGACCAGGAGGACCACGCCCAGTTCAGTATGCTCCACAGGGGTCTCCACGGACACCTCCTACTCGTCAGGCTACTCCCACTGGCACCCCGACGAGGCCTACAGGACAGAAGACTGGCCCTACATGCTTCAAGTGCAGTCAGATTGGGCACTATGCTAATGCTTGTCCGACGGGGAATTCTGGTACACCAGCTAAGAACAAGCAACAGACTCCTGGCAAGGGATATTCTATAGCCAGGGTGAATCAATTCAGCGTTGATGCTACTCCTGATGGTGCAGACATCGTACTTGGTATGTTTTATATTAATGCAATTCCTGCAACCATATTATTTGATTCTGGTGCTACACATTCATTCATGTCTGCTCGTTATGCCAACACAAATGAGATACCATTGCTAAACATGAGAAAACCAATGATAGTAATCACACCTAAAGGGCCTATTGAGGCAAATCAAATGACACGTAGATTGACATTAACCATTATGGGAAGAGAATTTGAAGCTACCGCTATAATATTAGAGGCCAGCAGTATAGATCTGATCCTTGGTATGTCATGGTTAAGGAAGGCAAAGGCCATCATAGCATGTGGTAGAGGTACTATAGAGCTCACTAGTCCTAAAGGAGAAAGATTTCAAGTTAATATTGCAGTAACCACCTCATCCAAGCGTGCAATGTTCTTTATACCTGAGGAGTTTATTGGTGACAACATCCGGGTGGTTAGAAATTTTCCGAATGTCTTTCCAGAGGAGTTACCAGGGATGCCACCAGATAGGGAAGTTGAGTTTGTCATTGATCTTCTACCTGGAACTGCCCCTATATCTAAGCGACCATACAGGATGTCGGTAGAAGAGTTAAAGGAACTAAAGAAGCAATTAACGGAGTTACAAGAGGCTAGATACATCCGTCCGAGTACCTCACCTTGGGGAGCGCCAGTTCTATTTGTACAGAAGAAGGATGGTTCGCAACAGATGTGTGTGGATTATAGATCACTTAATGATGTTACAGTGAAGAACAAGTATCTGTTACCCTGCATTGAGGATTTGTTTGATTAGATGAGAGGTGCTAGGGTATTCTCGAAGATTGATCTTCGATCGGGTTACCATCAAATGAAGATTAGACCATCGGATATTCCTAAGACGGCTTTCTCAACCCGATATGGATTATATGAGTTCACTGTTATGTCGTTTGGATTAACCAATGCACCAGCTTATTTTATGAATTTGATGAATAAGGTGTTTATGGAGTATCTGGACAGATTCGTCGTGGTGTTCATTGACGATATTCTTATCTATTCTAAGAGTGACAGTGATCATGAAGAACATCTAAGGTTGGTGCTACAGAAGCTACGAGATAATCAACTCTACGCCAAGTTTAGCAAGTGCGAGTTTTGGATTGACAAGGTGCCATTCCTTGGACATATTATTTCTAATGGAGGAATAGCAGTGGATCCTGCTAAAGTGAAGGAGATAATGGAATGGAGCGTGCCCACTACCGTCACTGAGATTTGGAGTTTCTTAGGACTTGCAGGATATTATCGAAGATTTATTGAAGGATTCTCTAAGATTGCCAAGCCTATGACCTCGCTTCTGGAGAAGGGCAGAGAATTTAAGTGGGATGAGAAGTGCCAAGACAGCTTTGATCAATTGAAGAAGAGATTGATGTCACCACCAGTGTTGGTTATGCCAGATCTACAGAAAGGATTTGACATTTATTGTGATGCATGTGGATAAGGATTGGGATGTGTGCTCATGCAAGAAGGGCACGTGATTGCCTATGCATCTCGTCAGTTGCGGAAACATGAATTGAACTACCCCGGCCACTCATGACTTGGAACTGGCAGCGGTTGTGCACGCACTTAAGATATGGAGACATTACATTATGGGAACTAAGTGTCAAGTATAGACAGATCATAAGAGTTTGAAGTATATATTCACTCAGAAGGATCTCAACCTTAGGCAACGCCATTGGTTGGAGCTTATTAAGGATTATGATTTGGAAATTCATTACCACCCAGGCAAGGCAAATTTGGTTGCAGATGCCTTGAGTCGAAAGGAGCATGTTCATTCCGCTATTGTTGTTCAGCTACCTGATGAATTAGCAAAAGATTTTGAGAGACTCAACCTGGGAATTGTTACACACACTAAAGGAGTCACCATTGAATTGGAACCTACCTTGGAGCAAGAGATTCGTAAAGGCCAAGTGGGTGATGCTAAGATTCAAGAGATTGAGGATCTTATTACTGAAGGTCGAGTTCCGGAATTCACGGAGGATGAGCAGGGTACTATATGGTTCAAGGATCGGATATGTGTTCCAGAGATTGATAGCCTTCATGAAACTATTTTAGAAGAAGCCCATGATTCTGATTACTCTATCCACCCTGGAAGCACTAAGATGTATCAGGATTTGAAGCAGAAGTATTGGTGGTATGGACTGAAAAGAGATGTTGCTGCACATGTGGCTAAGTGTGATGTGTGTCAAAGAGTCAAGGCCGAACATCAAAGACCAGCTGGACTATTGCATCCATTGAAGATACCCGAGTGGAAATGGGAAGAAATTGGTATGGATTTCATTGTTGGACTACCCCGCACCCCTGCTGGACACGACTCTATTTGGGTGATTGTGGACAGATTGACAAAAGTGGCTCATTTCATACCTGTGAGGACTAATTACACGGGAGCCAAATTAGCAGAATTGTATATGACTCGGATAGTTTGTCTACATGGAGTGCCTAAGAAGATCGTGTCTGATCGAGGATCACAGTTTACTTCTCGATTTTGGAAGAAGCTACATGAGAGCTTGGATACAAAGTTGAATTTTAGCTCAGCCTACCATCCCCAGACTGATGGACAGACAGAGAGGACTAATCAAGTGCTAGAAGATATGTTAAGTGGTTTGAATACTGGTGGTGTAGTCAAAAACTTCTTCAGTGCCTCTAGAGCTTCCTATGCCTCTTTGGTCCACTGAAACTTGTCCATCTTTTTGAGCAATTTGCAGAACGACATGCCTTTCTCACCTAGCCTTGATATGAACCTGCTCAGGGCTGCCATCCATCCAGTAAGCCTCTGCACCTTTTTCTGTGATCGTGGCGCTTCCATTCTCATGATGGCCTCAATATTTTCTGGATTAGCTTCAATTCCTCGGTGGCTGACAATGAATCCGAGCAACTTTCCTGCCGGTACCCCAAAAACACACTTTTCTGGGTTAAGCTTCCACCGGTAGCGCCTCAGGCTGTTGAAGACTAGCTGCAAATCTTTGATGAAGTTTTCCGATTTTTCTATTTTGATTACCACATCATCGACATAGGCTTTCACCCGCTTGCCCTAGTGATCGGCTAAGCATGTTTGGATGGCCCTCCGGTAAGTTGCTCCCGCGTTCTTGAGGCCGAATGGCATGGAGGTATAGCATAAGGCTCCAAATGGGGTGATGAAAGCAGTCTTCTCCTCATCTTCTTTTGCCAAGCTGATCTGATGATATCCAGAATAGCAGTCTAGGAAGGACAACATAGAATAGCCAGCAGTCAAGTCAACTACTTGATCTATTCTAGGGAGCCCGAAGGGATCCTTCGGACAATGCTTGTTGAGATCAGTAGAGTCGACGCACATGCGCCAATCCACTTTATTCTTTTTAAGTACAAGAACAGGATTTGGTAGCCACTTGGGATGCAGTACCTCCCTTATGAACCCTGTAGCCGCTAAGCGACCTAACTCGGCGCGAATAGCTTCTCTTTTATCATGCATGAAACGACATAGCTTCTGTCGAATCGGCCTTGCTTGAGGATAGACCTTCAATTTGTGCTCGGCCAGTTCTCTCGGGACTCCCGGCAATCCGCAGGTTGCCATGCGAATATGTCCCGGTTATCTTGCAGGAACCGGACGAGCGCGCTTTCCTATTTGTCGTTAAGACTGGAACTAATGATGGCAGTCTTGCGCTCATCGGCAAATCCCAAGTTGATCCTCTTAGTCTCTTTAGTCAGCCGCATAGAGGTCACGGCTTGAGCTTCGTTAGTAGGTATTGCGAAGTCTTCCTTCGGCTTGATGTCCGCCGGTGCAGGGAGAGCTGTCGGGGGCCTGGCAGTGAGGGCTGCCTGGATGGCTCCCCGGAAGCACTCCGCGGCGCCTTGGAAGTCAGCACACACGGTGATGGTTCCTTGAGGTCCCGACATCTTCAATATCATGTATGAGTAGTGTGGAATGGCCATGAACTTTGCCAGTCCCGGTCTGCCAATGATGGCGTTGTACCCGCAGTCGAAGCGTGCCACCTCAAACCTCAGGAACTCAGTTCTATAGTCCTCCGGAGTTCCAAAGGTGATGGGCATGTAGATGTACCCAAGTGGGAATTCCCCTTCGGTTGGCACGATACCGAAGAAAGGTGTATCTGACTCGGTGAGGTCTTTGAGTGCAAACCCCAAGGCTAGGAGCGTCCGGGGGAAGGTAACATTAATGCTACTTCCCCCATCCACTAATACTTTCTTTACCCTGCTCTCTCGGATCACCGGATCAACGAGGAGTGGGTACTTGCCGGGGTGGTCGAAGTTGAGCCACTGATCCACTCGGCTGAAGGTTATTGTGTGCTCTGACCATCGATAAGGAGTTGGGGCACTTGTGGTTGCCGCTAGGACCTGTCGGTCGTTGAGCTTCTGTTGCCTTCTATTCTCCTACGATCCATGTCCTCTGAAGATGACGTTGACCTCCCTGTCAACGCGTGGGAATGATTCGCCCCTCCCCCTTCTAGTTGTTGAGGCTGCTTGAGCTCACCGGGCCCTACTCATGGTGGGGGACGTGGTAGAGGCTGGAACGGTCGGCCATGTCCGACAGAGTGCTTGAAGTCCCTACAATTCCATAGGGTGTGGTGCATGTCCTTGTGGTACGGGCACTGGGCGTCGAGGATGTCATCCAGTGTCCGTTCGCCACCGCGGGGTGCACCTCGGGCTTGAGCGACGGGTGGTCCGGCGGCATGTACCCCTTCATGAGGCCTCTTCTCTCAGCGCCTGTCAGGTTGCTGGTTCGTGTCGCGCCGTGGTGCAGGTGGTGCAGATTTCGTTCCTCCGATGAGGTCCTGGGCCCGCTCGTCGGTGGTGATGTAGAGGTCTGCTTCTCGAAACAGTTGTTTGGAGGTGGTCGGCGCTTTCTACAGTATGGCTCAGACGAAGGCCGAGTCATTGGATCCCTGGTAGAAATCTTCAAACACCGCTGCCTCAGTGACTTTGGGGATGCGATTTCTCATGGTCTGAAACCTCTTGAGGTATGATCGAAGTGTTTCATCGCCCTAGCGCCTAATGGATTTGAGGTCCCATGGCTGCGCCGTCTTGTCAGAGAGGGACTAGAAATTGGCAATGAACCGCTGACTGAAGTCGCTCCAATCATCGATGCAGTGTCGTGGTAGATGTCGTAGCCACTGCAGTGCATCTTGCCCTAGGACGATGGGCAAATATACTGTCATCACGTCTTCTGTTGCCCTGGCGGCCCGGGCGGCGGTCGTGTAAACGGACAACCAGCCTCCCGGGTCCTGCTTAGGCTCGTACTTGTCGACATTGGAGACTTTGAAGTTAGGGGGCCACTGGATGGCCCGGAGACGCGGAGTAAGCGTGGAGACTCCACATGTGTCTTCCTGTCGACGTTCATGGTGTCAGTCCTGGGGAGGGGAGTCGGTGATGTGTCGCCTCGATCGTCCCCGGATCGGGCCACTAGTTGAGGCCGCAGCTGACTCAACTCGGGTGGCGTGACTTCGAGCCGGGACGCCGTGATCCCGGTCATACTCCTCCCGGCGCCTTATCTCATTTTCGTGTCGTCGGTCACGTGAAGCGTTGATGGAGCTCCGCGCGTCCCGCCAACTGTTGATGGTGTGTCGTAGGTCGCTCGGGGGATGAGCGATAGGTAGAAGGTGGTTAGCTGCCCGAGTAAGCAGTCGTCGATAGCCTTCAGCGTCCAGAGTTCGCGGGAGACCATCAGCTATCTGCGCCAGCACTCCCCCGACTTCGCTTGGCGTGTTCATTGCACGGGCAAAGTCAGGGTTCAGGTTTTAAGCAAAGTGGGGATTCTCTCGGCGCAACCTTGCGCCCTGCTCGGCTTGTTCTCGTTCTCAGTCCTGAGCTTGGCGGCGATCATGCCAGCGAGAATTCCGCCTTTCTCGGTATACTCACTCTTCTGGAGTTTCTCCCACTTCTAAAACTTCATCCTGGGATACGGGCTGCGCCGGGTCCCACTCCCCGGCCTCGTGATATCCCCGAATATTCCGGCGGCTGTTCCTTCGCCGCCGTGCTTCACGCTGGGGAGGTTCTTCCCCCTGCACGGTCGGCTCATCATCGGAGATGGGAGACGATTTCAGTCTCCCCCAATGAAGAGGATGTCGGGATAGAAAGGAGTCGTTATGATGGTGTGCTTCTTTCCGTCCTCCTTTGAGAGCGAAGGTGCCGGAAAGATAACTTATCGAAGTTTCATCCCCTTTCTTGGAGCGCTTGCCTCTTTCTTTCTTGTAATCCACGTCCACTCCTTTGTGGGCGAAGTGGGCAGCGGAGTTCTTCGGGCAGGTAAATTCCCGATTTTTGGCTTGTAAGAAGTAGTTTTCGCTTGAGGCGCCGGAGACTGCGCTATCCGTTGTCTTACTCCGGCTTTCCTAGGGATTTCCAGGGAAAGCCTCTTCCCTGGTGGATCTGCTATACGGTGCATAGTTCCTTTCTCGTCTGCTATGGATGAGATGGTTCCGAAGCAGAACACGAATCCAGGGCGAAGAACGATCTTGCATTGGGAAGTAACGACCATTGAGCTAGCTCGGGTCAACGACACACCCCCTACCTGGCGCGCTAGCTGTCGGTGTTTAGAGTCCGACCGCACACCCAAAGTTACCCCTTGTGGTGCTTTTAGATAGGACGACGTTGTTGGTTGTAACTCAATGGTTCGTGCGGGACGCACGAGAGACGACAAGCAATTTTCTGCAGGCTCGGGCCGCTTGGAGAGGCGTAATACCCTACTTCCTGGTGTGGATCTTTAAGTGGTAGGTTACAAGGGAAGTCTCCAGGGTGGAGAAAAGCTAATGAGATAGGTAGATGGTCGATGAAAATGATGGGGTACCCCCTAAGCCTTATATACTCGGCCTTGGGGCACTACATGCGTATGTGATGATTATGTATACCCTAAATAATAGTGAACCGACTAAACTGATCTTCCTACAATCTTGCCGACTTATCCCTAACCCGCCCCGATACTCAAGGGCGCTGCACGCGGAAAAGTCAGGTGGACTCCACGGATAGCGCTCGAGTCTGACGGGTTGCTTGGATGTGAGTCTGCTTCTTTCTCGTGTCAGTCCACTCCGCCAGCAGTTCTATTTCGGCCCATGGAGGGATGGACTTGTGAGGTAATTGGTCTAAAGCCCTTTGCGAGACCTTTCTGCCTTCTAGTGAACTTAGGGGATATCTGTCCCCCACAGGAGGAACTCACAGGCGATAGCTACACCAGCATTGACAGCGATGCGGACGGAAGTCGTGTCAGCGCAGACTGATTCTCACGACGGATGACTAATGGCTGTTAGAGGCATCTAAGAGAGATTTTAAGACTAGCTGCGTCTACGCATAGTTTTAAATCGTCGAATCCCTCTCCAACGCCTCCGTTTGAACGAAATCAGCGTGTCATGTTTCGTAATGTAAAAAACGTCGGGTCCTAAAAAATCAATTTTCTCCTGGTGGACTCCCACCTAGAGATGGCAACGGGTACCCGCGACCCGATACCTGATGGGTATTTACTCCATTAGGGTATGTATGTGGGCTAAATATTCTACCTATGGGTCTGTTATTGGGCAAAAATCTTCATCCAATGGGTAAACGGGTATTAGAACGTTCTGCCTTCACTCATACCCGTTAACCCGTGGGTATAAAATACCCAATATAAACTTATCCGAAGCATGCACTTGGACTTTAGTCATCCAACTTTTTTACTATTGAACAACAATTTAATGATCATATAATAGAACATGTAATGTGCTATGTAGTACTATCATAGTGTTACTACTTTATCCAATTATCTTTGGTGTGATGAATGGCTGGTTAAATGATGCTAAAAAATTTTGTAATGTTATTTATATGGATATACTTACCATTTGTATAGTATAATATTTTGATAGTTGTTTAATTTTTGTGGGTATGGATATGGGGGTAAATTCATACCCGCCAGTGTATATGGGTGACTCGGTGGGGTTATTTTTGTGTCGTGGGTATGGATATGGGGTAGTAATACCCGGCGGGCCCATTGCCATCTCTACTCCCACCCGGCTGCCGGCCATGGCGGAGAATTTGGCCCCCGAGAAGCGCCACACCTTCGTGCACAACGGTGAGCCGCTTCCCCTCCCTGGTATCCTCCACAGCCTGCCTTAGGTTTCGATCTCCATCCCCGCCATGAGCAGGGCAGAAGGTGTTCGAGTGGGACCAGACGCTAGAGGAGGTGAACATGTACATCGAGCTCCCCAAGGGCGTGCCCACCAAGCCCTTCCACTGCACCTTCCAGGCCAGCCACGTCGAGGTCGCCAGGTCGGCATCCGCGGCAACCCGCCATATCTCAACGTCTGTGCTCTTTCTGAAGGCTCGCTCAATTCCCTAGAATTGATCGTGTATTGTTGGGGATTGAATTTTTCGGGTGATTTTGCAGCATGACCTGATGCACCCCGTGAAGACCGACTCGTCGTTTTGGACAATAGGTGTGGCCGAACTCATCGCTCCTGAGCACCTCATCATTTTTTTTACTAAACCACACCTTTTCTTTTTCTGAGCCTGTACTGTAGATATTGATTTCTGTAGTATTTCTGACATCTTCGTGAGAAGTGTTCTTGAAATTGCTGTTCGGTTGGTACAAGCTGTTTGCGCTTATAATTGTTAAATTGGCACGATGCTTTTACCAATTAATTAATACAATGGAGAGTTGACTTAGCAGCCATACTGATAATCGTTGGATGGTATTGGGTGGCTTTAGTTTTTGCCAGGGTTAGTTGAGAGCTAGATAGCAGACATTGTTGATGAGTACAACTGTACAGCTGCTCCTGATTTGGTACCCTTTTGTGTTTTACTAGTCACTTTAGACAACAAAATATGTCTCCAGCACACATCTTTGACCTTTATAGTCTTACTTTTGCTGCTATAGTTATCAACTTATCATAATTATAATGATATGGATATATCTTTCATGACGAATGCGATATTAGTTCCATTCTGATGATCTTATCAAGTTATCAGTCTGTATAGTTTATTGTAGAAACTTGCTAGCATCAAGTATTCGTTGTTGTTGGCTGTTTTTTTTATATAATCTGAGTTAGTGCAGAACTAGAGCAAAAGTAGCAAACTTAGGGCTGTAGGAAAATACGTAGTTTCTGTCAATCTACAGATCAAGTGAATTTGACAACATGCTTTGCTAGAATCAACAATTAGGATGCTTCTGTGGTGTGATGATTTTTTGAACAGCCAGTAAAAACTTAGTGTGAGGTTGTGAGCTAGTGATAACATGAGATTATGCATAAGGGCATTCTAGCATGTGCTACTCACATGAAATTTAGTACTATGGATATTGGGATATGTCTGTAATGATATCTGAGTCATATACATCTTATTCAACTATAATTTTTAACATGGGCAATGGTGATGACAATACAGAGGATGGTGAGATGCATATAACACTGCAAAAAAGAGAGAAGGGAAAAACATGGTCATCCCCAATACAAGGGCAAGGGATTTTGGATCCATATGCTGCAGATCAAGAGCAAAAGCGGCTTATGCTCCAAAGGTTTCAGGAAGAGGTATGATCTCTCCCACCCTCACCTGTACTAGTTTCATTGCCGCGCATTCCCATCTCATGCTTTCATGCTTGACTTTCTTTTCTTAGTTTGTTGAGTTGTTTTTAATTTTCTAACTCAGGGCCAGATATTTTTGAATCACCGACCATACTAATCTGCTTTGCATGCTAATGCCTCAAGTCAAATTACAGATCCGATCGAAAAATCTTGTTTGGCAAGATTAGTTTCACATTCAAATTTGTGTATTACTAAAATAGAGTTAAATGCGTGAGCGATCTCTGAACTTGTCAAGCGATGCCACTTAGGTCCACGGACATTGAAAATACATTTCTAGGTCTTTGAACTTGTTAAGTGGCACACCACAGTGGCCGGTATGGTCTAGAAATGGACCCGCCATGCACCATTTTTACAAGTTTAGAGATGTATGGTATACATCACTTAACAAGTTCAAGGACTTTTAAATGCATTTTCAAAGTTTATGGATCTAATTGACATCCCTTGACAAGTTTAGGGGGCCATCAATGCATTTAATTCATTAAAATAAGTTGCTCTGTAACTACACCTTGTAGCTAAGACGGTTGAATCAGAGTCTGGTAAACAAGCTAATAACGATATCTAGCCAGTCTGAATTTGGAGCTGACCACTTTTCCTATGATCTGTACTAATCTCACGATTGTTACTGGTAAAAGGCCTAAAACCATGTAGATGCATGATTCACTTGGGTGTGATAACTTTGAGTGGAAAATGGTTGGTGTCATGTAATAAGCTAGAATTGGACAATACTTGGTTGAGTCAAGAGTTCAGGACTTTCAGGGGCATGTTTTGACTCTGATATTGTGTATGCTACAGTTCATCCGTCCATTCCTTAAAAGTGCAGTTATCGGTGTTACTTAGTGAATTGTTTTTATAATAATACGCTCAGACTGCTGGCAGTTATTTCCTAGAACTGATCTTGCCAAATTCTGCAATCATAGAAAATGCTTGCTGCCAATATGAGAAGTTTACTGTGGATGTGGTAGCCTGCGTCAGAATAAGACCCTGTTTGGTTCGGATTATAATCTGTGTAGATTATATAATTTAGTGTAAATAATCCAGACGATAAACAAACAACCAGATTATATGAATAGATTATATAATTTGAAGTCTAGATTATGATAATCACATAATCTCCTAAGAGGAGCTTATTGGAGCTTATTTTTTACAAAAGACCCACAACCCATGGTGATGTTAATAGTAATTACAACCTCTGCCATTCTTCTTTCAACACGCCCCTCTGCCATTCTTCTTTCAACGCACATGGCAACGCGGCCTCCACCAGACATCGTCGGAACGCTCCATCCACCACGGTCTCGATCTGAAGAACGGTCTCGGCATCGCGAGCGCAGGGCGTGGACTCCAGAATGCCGGTGTCGTCCAGCAGACCAAGATGACGAACGCTGTCCAGACTCTAGACGTTCTTCAGATCGGCAGCCTTTCGATACATGGCTCTGATGTATAGAAATCTGCTACTGGTTAAGATTTCATAAGCTGTAGAAGATTCGGAAGACTAGTTAGCTGAGTAAATTGCTCGTTTGGCCTTCAGCTTCTGTCAGCACTTTGAAAGTTGGATCATCCGTCATGGCAACTCCAACATGAAACAGCGGTTACTAGTTATATATGCTTGCGTTATTCAGAGCATGATGATGGATGAATATGACAGAGTATCAACAGAAGTTAAAAATGATAAGTACCTCAACTCCTGTAGCTTTGAGGTCCGCCCTCAGGGCGAACTGCAGGCAGAAAGGAGTCCAGACGACATGATCAAATTGCCAAAGCATCGTTTGCTAGGAGAATGTAATTTTATTTATAGAGTACTTTCTCGTGGACAAATAAGGTATATAAATTGACATAATTTTAATTTCGTATTTTGCAAATAGTTATATGAATCGATAGAATGTCATAACTGTAAACAAGAAGACGAATAAACAATCAGGGACATTGTTGCCTTTGTGTCTTGAAAACAATAATCTGCATTAGTATAATTTAGACTACCAAATAACTACATATAGATTATAATCTTATAATCTAGATTATATAATCTATAAGCTGAAACAAACAGGCCCTAAAGAGAACACCCTGATTCTATTATGTAGTAATTTGATGGTAATAAGAGCAAAAATGGCAAAACACTACCATGTTTACACGAGCTGTGGTTGAAGCTATCAATAACAGTGCAAACCCAAATACTGAATAACACTATTCTGGAGAACAACTATGTATAACGCATGTAGTAGAAGTCCCATATGATATACAGCAGCCTTATCATACGCCTTTTGAGTTCCATTTCGCATGCATCTTTTCTAATTCCAGTATCTACTACTTTGTAGAACCCAGGTTTCGACTTTTCGCAGGCTCAGTTCAGTGGAACCTGCCCTGACCCAAGAACCTTCATGGGAGGAATACGCTCTGAGTGAAGCTCCCTACCTGCCCATGCTGGTGTTGTATTCCCGGTTGGTGTCTATCATGGAAATAGTTGTGATGTGTAACCATTTTGTGTGCAAGCTCATTAATTGGCTGTAAACTCTTATGGCAACCTTTGCGTGCTAAATCCTAGTTATAGTTGTGATCGTCATTCAGTGTTCGTTTTTGGATGTATATTAATACTATTTAGGAAGAGTTGATGGTAACCTCTGCATGCTAAATTCTAGTTATAGTTGTGATCATCATTCAGTGCTAGACTGCTCGTTTTTGGATGTATTTATATTTGGGGCGAGCTTATGACTCAGGCTATCTCCAACCATTCCCCCTCACAAATCCTCTCATTCGTACTTTCTATTCATAATTAAATGTCCCTCTCTCAACTATTCTTCTTCCTATTTTTTCTCCTCTCCGACCATTCTCTCTATTTAGCTTCTCTTTTATAGCTATTTGTGTTTTATACATCCGTTTTTAGAGTTTTAAAAAATACGGAGTATTATCATATTTATAATACTGTAATAAACATTGTTATAGAGTAGTTATAAAAAATTAATTTCACGATTAAAACACATATTAACAAAATAGGGAAGATTCTTTCTCCCTAGCTAGTTGTAGGCAAGCTAAGAGCAACTCCGGTAGTTCTCTAAAAGACTTGCTAAATCAATAATTTATGTAGTTAATATAAAAACTTCTTTCCAATAGTTTTCTAAATGAATTTACTAAATTTAGCAACTTCTTATCTAACATCATTTACTCTCTACATTTGGCAACCATTTAGCAACTCCTTAAACAAAAAATGTTGACTGCATTATGTAGATAATGAAAGTAATTGATGACATTTGTGATTTTTTTGATGTGGATAGATACAAAACAAAACTACAACCTATATTTAGGGAACTATTGGAGAACCTATATTTTTTACTCCCAAAGTTATTTAGCAACTTCTTAGATCTGTGATTTAAAGAGCTAAAATTTGCATAACTATTGGAGTTGCTCTAGCTATCTCCAATAAACTTGATATCCCACTCTATATCTCACCTCATATTTTAAAGTTTACTCTGCAAATAGTGCAATATACAGTACAAACAGTAGTTTGCATGGCCTAGAGCTTATTTGCCATAAAGGCTTCTGTAGAGGCTCCGGCTGAAAGACTGGGCACAAAGTGTAACACCCGGTTTTAGAGGACAAAGCCGGGTGCATCTCATACATGCGCCAAGAAGACAACATATATAATAACAGAGTGTATAGAGATAAATGTCACAAAACATTAGAGTATTTATTACAAAGCGGAAGACTTATTACAAAGTAAAAGAATAAGTGTAAAACGAACTAAGGATCGTCGGCGCCAATGTCGACTGGGAAACGCCACCTAGATCAAGTCGAATGCCTCAGTGTTAGGCGGCTCCTCTTCGACCACCTGTTCTTCTCCTGTGGGGGGTGTGAGACAGCAAGAGTGAGCTCACATACGTTCATAGCTCAACAAGTCGTGGGGAATAATGTGGCATGAACTCACCAAAGGTGGGAGTTCATGTAGTGTAAGGCTAATCAATGAAATAAAGGCTGAGGCTGAGCATTGCTTTTATAAGTTGGTCAAAATTTTATTAGCAGTTACTAAGTGTAAGTAAATACCAAACCTTAATAATAATAAAGAAAAGTAATAATAAAATAATCCTAAATGTGATGCAAATGTCAAATTGAATTTAAGTTCCATAAATTAATCATGTGAGGGTCCGAGCCGCTCTTGACCGTGAGCACGGCTAGTATACTAGTTTTACACTCTGTAGAGGTTGTGCATCTTTACCCACAAGTCATGTTACCCATCTGCCAAGAGACGGCCAATCCCATACACCTCTACCGAGGAGGCGAGGCAGGGTAACACTACGAGGCCTTTACAAAGTTCCACTAGCTTCAGAAATCCCGCTACAGTTTATAGGAAGCTCCAGTGCAGGGTTCTTGCCTGACCGCCATCGCAGCAAAATCAACCAAGGACCTCCCTACACTGACCACTCCCCTACTGCCCTTGCCCCTTTCGGGTAAGGAAGACCTCCACTAGCTTTCCTAGTTAATCAGCCAAGGGTGTCCCATTAAACCCTTGTGGTAGCACTGTTTTCCCGGGTGGTCGCTCCATGTTCCCATTAGTTTAATGATCTTAACATGAACAATAATAATAACAAGATAATAAAAGAGTAATCATGAATGTTGTATCTTCATACCCAATCCACATAAAGCAATAGCAGGTACTACCCAAAAAAAATTCAGGGGTGAACAAGGTATAAAGATAACCAAAACTGGGGTAACCTAAAGGATCCCATCAAAATTAACCTATGCAGATCATTAAAATTAATAAGAACATGGCTGGGAGAAGTAAGTGATCAAGGGCACAACTTGCCTTCAACGAGCTCCTGCTCAGCTACTTCTACTTGTTGAACCTCAGATTCCACAGTGGCTTGCTCGTCTACTCGCATCAACACAATACATACATAGTATAGCATAAATTAACATCACATCCAACATGTAAATAAAATATACAGTAAAAATCTACACATTAAAATGAAATCATAGGAACTGGAATCACTAAATTTGGAGTTATAGAATTCAAGTTATGAATTTCCTAAGGTTTAATGTGATTAAAAATAGGATTAGATGAGAAATTAATTTTCTAACTGTTTTCATGTCAAAACAGAGACACTAAATGGTAGAGAATATTATTACAAAATTTTAGAAATTGGAATGGTTCAATTTGGACCAAAAATGGAATTTCTATGAATTTTACAAGTTTCTAGATTTGTTTTTGTATTAAAAATGAATTTCTAATATTATTTCTCTGTTTTTAATCTCCTCTGGACTGGGCCTCGAATTCTAGAAAATACAGGGTTCTCGGTGCAAGATTTCTAAGACACAGAGAATAGTGTTCTCTGGATGGCGGGTTGATTTGTGATTTCTTCGGGGTCTCTTTAGAAAAATTGACCCACGAAGGGGTATCCTTAGATATGGGCCGTTGGATTAGATCCGAACGGTCCAGATTAGACCAACGCGCTGCGAATCGGTATGAAATCAGGGGCACTGGATCCCGATCCGACGGTGTGGATTTAATGCACTCCGATCTCACCTGCACCACCCGATCATGATCTTACGGTCCTGATTTAATGCACCGAAGCGGTACACCGCTTCTAATCCTAGCCGTCCCTATTCGAATCAACGGCGCACGCGGATCTGCCTCACTCAAAACGCTCGCCAGCGGCGAGAACCCACCAAATTCCCCCCCACGGCGGCGCCATTACCGCCCGGTCCGATCACATGCAATCGAGCCCTAAACTTCGATTCGATGGGTATACACGTGGAGGAGGACATGGCAAGCTCGGGGTAGGCATCGTTACCTCAATTAGCGCGACGCAGAGCTCTGCCCACGGAGCGAGGTGGAGCCTAGAGCTTCGGCGAGAAATCGTCGTCCACCCGGTGGTTATCTCCCTCTGTGGAGGTAGCAGACAGCACCACGGAGGCGCGGCGAAGTTCCCCCGCCCAGGCGCGCCAATCCCGGCGCGGTGTCGACGTTGATTCGATAGCGGAGGCGGAGTTCTACCCTGGCGGCGGTGCTTTTGCGTTCCAGGGGACGAAAAAGCGGTCAGGGGGTTCCGGGTGATGGGGCGTGGGCTTTAATACATGTAGGAGCGCGACAGTTACGCGAACTCCGAGGTCACCGGAGTGCTCCCCACGCGAGGTGGGCGCGGTCCGCGCGGCGAAGATCTCGCGAGCTCAGTTGCGAGGAAGAGGGAGCTGACAAGTGGGATCCACCCGCCAGCGACGTGGAGCGACGCGAGCGCAAGGGGGTAGCGGACGACAGACAGGTGGACCCAAAGGTTGGCCGGCCGAGCGCGCGGGGCTGACAAAACGGCCCCGCCTGTCGGCGCTGTGATGTCTGCTGGGCCGCGCGAGGTGAAGGAGTAGAATTGGGCCGAATTGAGGGTGCGAGGCCCATTAGTTGGGTTTTGTTTTATCCTTTTTATTTTCCATTCCTTTTTCTTTATTTTCTAATCCAAATTTGAATTCAAGTTTAAATTCAAACTTTGCGAATAACTTGTCCTCAGTTTGAAATGTATAGTTTAATAATATAAGTGTGAAAGGTATTTATTCTGATTTTTATTTTATTTTATGTAGTATTTTTCTCAGTTCTTCCCTTCTCTTAATTCAAACCCTAATTCTCAATTTAGGATTCAAGCTTTCTAGTAATTATTATCTTATTATTATTATCCTTGTTATTTTATTTAATGCACAAACAAATAAAACTCCAACAAGATGCACTTTATTTTATTTTAGAATCATTTGTTTGGATTAAATCCTCTTAATTACATGTATGCTCTTTTCATGATGCAAATATGACACATAAAATAAGGATATCACCATATAATCCTTTTATACACTTTTGAGTATTACAAATCCTACCCCCCTTAAAAATAATCTCGTCCTCGAGATTTAAGAAGATCTAGGGAAAAGGTGGGGAAAATCTATGCGAAGCTCTTCTTCTCTTTCCCACGTTGCTTCATCTTCACCGTGGTGGCTCCATTGCACTTTGCACATCTTTATAACCTTATTCCTCGTAACTCGAGTCAATGTATCAAGAATCTTGATGGGGTACTCAGCATAAGTCAAATCCTCTTGAACACTAAGGTCCTCCATTGGTAATTGTTCCTCAGGTACCCTGAGACATTTCTTCAGCTGAGATACATGGGATACATCATGAACATCCGCGAGATGATTCGGTAACTCCAATTGGTATGCCACTTCTCCCACTCGCTTTAAGATTAGGAAGGGTCCAATAAAGCGAGGGAACAAATTTCCTTTGACTTTGAATCTTCTCATACCCCGGAGTGGTGACACCTTCAAATAGACATAATCTCCCTCCTTAAACTCAAGCAGTCTTCTCCGGGTATCAGCATAGCTCTTCTGCCCGGACTGTGCAGTTCTCAAATTCTCCCTTATTTGCTGGACTTGTTCCTCTGCTTCTTGTATAATCTCAGGTCCAAATAACTGCCTTTCACCAGTTTGATCCCAATACAGTGGAGTCCTGCACTTTCTGCCATATAGAGCCTCAAACGGTGACATCTTCAAACTGACCTGATAGCTATTATTATATGAGAACTCCGCATACGTAAGACTCTTATCCCAACTACCACCATGCTTAAGGGCACAAGCTCTTAACATATCTTCCAGCACTTGGTTAGTCCTCTCAGTCTGCCCATCGGTCTGGGGATGGTAAGCCGAACTAAAATTCAATCTCGTATCCATTGACTCGTGTAACTTCTTCCAATACCGAGAGGTAAACTGTGATCCCTGGTCTGATACAATCTTCTTTGGCACACCATGCAGGCAGACAATCTGTGTCATGTACAACTCTGCCAACTTAGCTCCTGAATATGTGGTCTTCACTGGAATAAAGTGGGCCACTTTAGTTAGCCTGTCCACAATCACCCATATCGAATCATATCCAGCAGACGTGCGGGGTAATCCAACAATGAAGTCCATGCCAATCTCTTCCCATTTCCACTCAGGTATCTTCAGGGGATGCAGTAGTCCGGCTAGCCTCTGGTGTTCAGCCTTAACTCTTTGGCACACATCGCACATAGCCACATGGGCAGCCACATCTCTCTTCAATCCATACCACCAATATTTTTGCTTCAAATCCTGATACATCTTAGTACTCCCAGGGTGGATAGAATAAACTGAGTCATGTGCTTCCTTCAATATAGTTTCCCGAAGGCTATCAATTTCGGGAACACAGATCCGATTCTTGAACCATATCGTGCCTTGCTCATCCTCCGTGAATTCCGGGCCTCTACCCTCTGTTATCAGATCCTTGATCTCCTGGATTTTGGCATCACCAATCTGTCCTTTGCGGATTTCTTGCTCTAAGGTAGGTTCCAATTCAATGGTGACTCCTTCCGTATGTGTAACAATTCCCAGGTTGAGTCTCTCAAAATCTTTTGCTAATTCATCAGGTAGCTGGACAACGAAAGCGGAGTGAACATGCTCCTTCCGACTCAAGGCATCTGCAACCAAATTCGCCTTGCCTGGGTGATAGTGAATCTCCAAATCATAATCCTTAATGAGCTCCAACCAACGGCGTTGCCTAAGGTTGAGATCCTTCTGAGTGAATATGTACTTCAAACTCTTATGATCCGTGTATACTTGGCACTTAGTTCCCAGAATGTAGTGTCTCCAAATCTTAAGTGCATGCACAACGGCAGCCAGTTCCAAGTCGTGAGTGGGGTAGTTCAATTCATGTTTCCGCAACTGACGAGATGCATAGGCGATCACATGTCCTTCTTGCATGAGCACGCATCCAAGTCCTTGTCCACATGCATCACAGTAAATGTCAAATCCCTTCTGTAGATCTGGCATAATCAATACTGGCGGTGACATCAATCTTTCCTTCAATTGATCAAAGCTTTCTTGGCATTTCTCATCCCACTTGAATTCTCTTCCTTTCTCCAAAAGCGAGGTCATAGGCTTGGCAATCTTAAAGAACCCTTCAATGAATCTCCGATAATATCCTGCGAGTCCCAAGAAACTCCGAATCTTAGTAACTGTAGTGGGCACTCTCCACTCCATTATCTCTTTCACTTTAGCAGGATCCACTGCTATTCCTCCATTAGAAATAATATGACCAAGGAATGACACTTTGTCAATCCAAAACTCGCACTTGCTGAACTTAGCGTAGAGTTGATTATCTCGTAACTTCTGTAGCACCAACCTTAGATGTTGTTCATGATCACTTTCATTCCTAGAATAGATCAGAATATCGTCGATAAACACCACGACGAATCTGTCCAAATACTCCATAAACACTTTGTTCATCAAATTCATGAAATAAGCCGGTGCATTGGTTAATCCAAATGACATAACAATAAACTCATATAATCCATATCGGGTTGAGAAAGTCGTCTTAGGAATATCTGATGGTCTAATCTTCATCTGATGATATCCCGATCGGAGATCAATCTTCGAGAATACTCTAGCACCTCTCATCTGATCAAATAAATCCTCAATACGGGGCAACGGATACTTGTTCTTCACCGTAACATCATTAAGAGATCTATAATCCACACACATCCGCTGCGATCCATCCTTCTTCTGTACAAACAAGACCGGTGCTCCCCAAGGTGAGGAACTCGGACAAATATACCCCGCCTCCTGTAACTCAGTTAACTGCTTCTTAAGCTCCTTCAGTTCTTCTACAGCCATCCTGTATGGTCGCTTAGAAATAGGGGCAGTTCCAGGTAAAAGATCAATCACAAACTCAACTTCCCTATCTGGTGGCATCCCTGGTAACTCCTCTGGAAAGACATCCGGAAAATCTCTAACCACCCGGATGTTGTCACCAACAAACTCTTCAGGTATAAAGAACATTGCACGCATGGATGAGGAGGTTACTGCAATATTAACTTGAAACATTTCTCCTTTAGTGGTAGTGAGTTCTACGGTACCTCTACCACATGCTATAACGGCCTTTGCCTTTCTTAGCCATGACATACCAAGGATCAGATCTATACTGCTTGACTCTAATATTATAGCAGTAGCTCCAAATTCTCTACCCATAATGGTCAATGTCAATCTACGTGTCATTTGATTCGCCTCAACAGGCCCTTTAGGTGTAATTACTATCATGGGTTTTCTCATATTTAGCAGTGGTATTTCATTTGTGTTGGCATATCTAGCAGACATGAATGAATGTGTAGCACCAGAATCAAATAATATGGTTGCAGGAATTGCATTAACATAAAACATACCAAGTACGATGTCCCCACCATCCGGAGTAGCATCAACGCTGACTTGATTAACCTTGGCAATAGAATATCCCTTGCCAGGTCCTGGAGTTTGCTGCCTGTTCTGAACTGGAGTAGTAGTAATCCTCTATGGGCAGACATTTGCATAATGACCAGTCTTCCCACACTTGAAACACGTAGTGCCTGGACTCTGTCCTGCAAACTTCGTCGGGGTGCCAGTGGGAGTGGCCTGACGAGTAGGTGTCCTTGGAGACCCCTGTGGAGCATACTGAACTGGGCGTGGTCCTCCTAGTCGAGTCGGTGTACCCTGTGGTGGAACGTAGCGGGGACGAACACTGCTGCTACCCTGTCCTTGTGAGATAGCCTTCCTCTTCAAATCACCCAATTGAACACGCTTGTGTTCAATAGCAAGAGCCTTATCTAGTAGCCTCTGAAAGGATGGAAAGGTGTGTGCAACCAGTGCATACTGCAAGGGTCCATTAAGTCCTTCAATAAAATGCTCCTGCTTCCTCTCATCCTCAGCAACTTCCTCCGGAGCATATCTTGACAGCTGAATAAATTTGTCTCTGTACTCGCTGACCGACATGTTGCCTTGCTTCAATGACAGAAACTCCTTCTTTTTGATCTTTATCATACCAGCTGGAATATGGTAGTTCCTGAATTGTGTACTGAACTCCGCCCAAGTGATAGTATCGGCAGCATCGTGGGCAGCAGTATATGAATCCCACCAGTCAGCAACAGGACCCGTCAGACGACCTGAGGCATAAAGAACTTTCTCTCTATCTGAGCATTGGGCAATGTTGAGCATCTTCTCAATTGCTTTTAGCCAATCATCTGCATCAAGTGGATCTGGCGAGCTGGCGAAGGTCGGTGGCTTATGGCTCATAAATTCCCAGTGCTTATCACGAGGTGGAACTGGTGGTGGTGGTGGAGGCAATGGCACTTGTTGCTGTTGCTGCTGTTGTTGAAGTTGTTGTTGCAGCTGCTGTTGTTGCGCCCTTCTCTCCTGGCGTATCTCCTCTCTCTCCTGGCGCAACTCCTGGCGTATATCTTCTCTTCCTGACGCATCTCCTGGCGTTCTTGCTGCATCTGGGCACGCATATCAGCCATAGTGTCCGCCATTTGCTGCATCACCGCCATCTGAGCAGCAACCAGTGGGTCAACTCCGCCTGGTGGAGGGTTAGGATGATTCATCTCTGCAGGTTGTGGCTGAGGTTGTCTATATATCGTTCGAGTGTGTCGGTTAGGAGGCAAACCAATTCCACCACCCCTCCTGGTATTGACCATCTGAGTTAGATACATATGGTAAGAGAGAGCAGTAGACAAGGCAGTAATTACAAATCATGTTACTTTGGGAGATTTATTAGCTAAGCAGTTTAATGTTTTACCTACCTTAGCTAATTTATTACCTTATGCTGGCACCTGCTAAGATGTCCATATATAATATTTCAATCAATCAAAGAAGCAAATCAGGCATTGATCATCAGAACAATCAACCAACATTTTTAATAGAGAAAATAGTTTTAATTTTGTCTTAGGCTTCCTATCTCTTAAAAATGTCATAGGGGTAGGGATTCCAAGGTGTGAAATCCATCTTGTCTAAGAGTAGAAAAGGTAAGAATGATCGGAGTAGAATAGTAGAAGGTGAGACAGGATCAAGATGAGTGTAGAAAGAATCAGAGTAAGGTAAGCATAGAATGAATCAGAATAAGATAAGTAGGTAAGGGTTTTGTCCATTTCTATCTAGGTTTCGTCCTACAGTCAACATTCCTCTGATACCACTTCTGTAACACCCGGTTTTAGAGGACAAAGCCGGGTGCATCTCATACATGCGCCAAGAAGACAACATATATAATAACAGAGTGTATAGAGATAAATGTCACAAAACATTAGAGTATTTATTACAAAGCGGAAGACTTATTACAAAGTAAAAGAATAAGTGTAAAACGAACTAAGGATCGTCGGCGCCAATGTCGACTGGGAAACGCCACCTAGATCAAGTCGAATGCCTCAGTGTTAGGCGGCTCCTCTTCGACCACCTGTTCTTCTCCTGTGGAGGGGGGGGTGTGAGACAGCAAGAGTGAGCTCACATACGTTCATAGCTCAACAAGTCGTGGGGAATAATGTGGCATGAACTCACCAAAGGTGGGAGTTCATGTAGTGTAAGGCTAATCAATGAAATAAAGGCTGAGGCATTCGACTTGATCTAGGTGGCGTTTCCCAGTTGACATTGGCGCCGACGATCCTTAGTTCGTTTTACACTTATTCTTTTACTTTGTAATAAGTCTTCCGCTTTGTAATAAATACTCTGATGTTTTGTGACATTTATCTCTATACACTCTGTTATTATATATGTTGTCTTCTTGGCGCATGTATGAGATGCACCCGGCTTTGTCCTCTAAAACCGGGTGTTACACAAAGTCTCTCTAAGGGCTGATTTGGTGATTGGGGATCCTGAGAGGATCCATGGGGAGGAATCCCTTTGTAATTCAATTTTGAATAGCAAGAGAATTCTTTCCCATAGATCCCTTCGGGATCCCTGATCACCAAATCAGGCCTAATAGCGCCCCCCTGCAATATCCTGATTTGGAAAGTTTGCAAAGTCTGGGTAGAAAAAAAGGGATAAATACTGTGGTACAAGATGGAATTTCAACCTCGCCGTCGTGGGAGGAGGTGGAGAAAAGGGTGGATCATGTGAGAAACGAGCTGATAGTACTGGCAAGCGCAGAAGTCGAGCAGCATGGCACACCCCGGCTTCACCGTGTACGTCGACCGGCCCCCGACAATCATGGGAGAGGCCATGAGGGACAGCCAGGGCCATTTCATCAAAGATTCTTGACACTGCCAAAGAGGTCTCCGTGCCGCTGTAGGTTGTCCCCTACCAGACGAGAGGTATGTGCGATGTGCCCTGTCTCTGCAACACTGCTAATCATTGACCGTTGCTCTCTTCTAGACAGTTGAACCACCTGTCCCCAGGGAGTCAGGGACGACGGCGAGGAGCAGGGCGCCCCCGAGGTCCCGCCGGAGCCATTTGAGCTGTTCCAGAGCCACAAGAAGAGCCTTTGACAGGCTATACGAGTGGGAGAAAAGTAGGACGCGATATGGAGCCAGCTCGTCTAACTAATCGGATGGGCTCGGCTCGTTAACCGAGCGAGCCGACGAAGAGGCTGTACGAGGAAGTCAGGGTCAGGGCACGTGCACCCTGCTCTCCCCTGATTCAACTCTTACACTCGTGCCGAAATTAATCAGTGCGCTTGAGAATTTTGCTACGTGAACTAAAGGTAGGGGAGCGAGGGTCCGGCTGGCCTACGGGAAGAAGTATGCGCTGCTGAGGAGTGAGGAGGCAGGACGCCAATGGCGCCGAGCCGTTCGCCATCGAGAAGACGAGGGCCGCCTTCAGGGACCTCGGGACCAAGCTGGACATCTCCCTCACCTCCGTCGACGCCGTGTCCAGGAGGATCGCCGCGGTGCGCGACGATGAGCTCCGGCCGCAGCTCGTGCAGCTTGTCCGAGGGTACGTGCTCGCTCGACCCAGCAAGAACACGGCCATCCAGACGAATTACGGAGTACTACGGTACTAGCGGAAATGCGTAATCGTGGCGGGATTTCTGCATCCTTTTTGTTCGTTCGTCGCTCGATCAGGTTGGCGAGGATGCGGAGAGTGATCGCGGACTCGCACCGGGTGATGAAGCGCACCGCCGACGACTCGATCGCGCTCCTCACGTCCTCGGCCGCTGCGGGTGCGGGTGCGGCGGGGGGCGAGGAGTGGTTCAACGAGGAAGAGGGGAAGAAGAATAAGTTCTGCGTGGCGCTCGCCGCGGCGCTGGGAGCCGTCGCTGAGGCCGGCGGCTTTGCCGTCTTCGGGTATGATGAGCTGGTGCTGGAGCCTGGAGATGGAGATGGGAGCGAGCAGCGAGGGAACGAGAGCGGGAGATCGCCGGCAGGAACGGACGAGGAACCAATCAATCCATAACTGAAGCCTGCAGTTGTAGCTTTCAAGACATGTCATTGCCAATGATCACTAAATCTGTTAAAAAAAAGGAGAAAAAAATTTATACAGACAAGAATGTACAGTGCATGGGAGTTTTCCGAGATTTTACTTATTCAGAATAGTATGTGGCTCTCTGTTCACTTACCTGAGCTTCCCTTGCATGTGTCTCAGAATCACAACACCTAACGCAATCAGACTAGAAATAGAAACCCTCATCTGAATCACAACACCTAACACAATCAGACTAGAGATAGAAACGTAATGATGACATAATATGGTAGCATGATTATGCTTCGAGTTCAGTCTCTCAGCATACATATATATATAAATATATAGTAGCACGAGTTTAAGCTAGTCAGTTCTATTACAGAACTAGTAAATGTACCGACGGAGACGAGGGACTCTGAAAAACTCAAGTCCGTTCACTTTCACCACTCCAGCGAACACAGAAATAACGGCGGCTCATAGTCATTCATGGCTAGCGCCCGCCATGCATATCGATATACGCATACACTAGGACAGGATAGGTGCCGTCGGCGAGCGGCGCGAGTCCCACTCCCACCCGGCGTCTCCGGCTTCACTTGGAAAGCCCGCCGTTGGAGTGGTGGTCCCACGGCCAGACGTCGACGCCGGGCCCCCCGCAGCTGGTGACCTCGCTGGCCATCCGGTTGTCCAGGCTCTCGAGGCTGGCGGCGATGCTCTGCAGGGGGGAGCTCTGGAGCTGGAGCTGCTCCGCCGGGGACAGCCCCGTGAAGCAGGCGTCGTCGGCGCCGGGGAAGTCCAGGCCGGACACCGACAGCACGTCGGGGCCGCGGCACGCCTGCCGCGGGTTCAGCGCCGGCGACAGCCCCAGGCTGCCCAGCCCGCACGACAGCGCGCCGCGCGCCACCATGTCCTCCGCCAGCTTCACCTGCAAGGCACACACGGCGCGGGGGTCGGAATCGGAACGGTTAGTTACCGAGGGAGCTGAACCGGGGGTGATCAGATCACCACGGCTCTGCAGTGCACAGTGTGACCGGCGGCGGCCTCACCTTGACTCTGAGGGCCTCCACGTCCGACTTGAGGATCCTGTTGTCCGTGACCGCGGTCGTGAACTGCTGGTTGGCGTCCGTCAGCTGCTTGAAGAGCGACGCGTTCTCGCCTCGCAGCTGGTCGACCTGTTCCCCAAGGAGGTCAGAGAAATGCATTTCCAGGTTCAAATCAGCAGCATCTATGGAAGCTTATAACACGACAATTTTCATTTTCTTTTCAGTAGCCAAACAATGACAGAATTACCTGTGTCTCAAGGTCAGCTAGGTGGGCTTGCTTCCTCTTCCTGGACCGTCGAGCAGACTCACGGTTCGACACCATCCTGTGATTTGAGACAAGCATTTTGTTTTTTTTAGCTTACACTAGACTACGATCCTAACTTCTGCTCTGTAGACATGACCATAGAGTGCCAACAGTGAGTAAGAAAAAAAAAGAAGGCTGAGGGAGAGCAATGACTGTCCATGCTCACCGTCGCATCCTCTTCACGTCCTGTGGGTTCGTGCTCTGCTCGCACGGGCCACCCTCGATGTCCAGCAGCGAGTCGCTGTCGGAGTCCGAACCACTCGTGCCGCCCAGAGCCTGGCTCTCTTTCAGGTACAGGTTGGTAGCCGATGTTGGACTTGCTGCTGCAGCTGCTGCATGCCAATGATTGAACTCGGTACTGTGAGCTACTAGAAAGAACAGGGAAAATAACCTAGGATTACTCCCTACAATTATTTAAGCCCAAACTTGTCTGCTGCAAAATTTGATTTCTGTCCAAACCGCGAGTTGCCTAGCGGCTGCAGCTGGTTTTATTCAAAAAGCACAAGTTCTGAATGATTTTCAAATCCGTAGCACAGAAGGCACTGCGCACTGTTCTGAATGATCTTCGAGCTAATTGTTGCTCTGAACAAAAAAACAAAAAAAAAAGTGGAAGAGCCGAGCCGAAGACGGAAGCAGCGTGCAGCGATACGTACCACAGATCGACGACTGCGACTCGATCGTCGTGGAGACTGCGGGATGCCTGACGTTGTGGTTATGGGACCAAAGGTGATTATGGATGTTTCCAGTTCCATTGAGGGTGTTCTGCTCGGACAAAAAAAACAAAACAAAACAAAAAAAGAAGCAAACTTGATCGTTGGGGTTATCTTCGTCCGTATCAAGGTCTACGGCAGTGTAAAATACAGTAGCGCTCGATCTTTTTCGTGGTCAGCTCTTGCTTAATTTGATCCTCAACGCGTGATTCAGAACCAAGTAGTACTTGTATCGGTTCTTAGAGCCTTGGGTTCAGAATTCTGGATGCTTTGAAGGGAATTATGGGTTTAGGAGAAGACTCCTAGTGGTTTGCTTCGACATGCTTAGGGTTCAAGAGATACAGTTGTGATCATAAAATTTGTTACTGAGAACGTGAAAGCGTGTTCGGGTAAAATTTCATCCTAGATTAACAAGATCTCGTCCACTGATCCACATGTCACGAAGAGTGGGATTTCTAACACTGATGCAAGAAGAGATCTGAAGCGCCAATTTATAATGACAAGAAATCAGAGAATTTGCATGCTCCGATTATGCACGCAACGCAGCGTCTAATAATAAGATGCTCTGCTCTGTCTCTCTACTCACCGAGTCAGCGAAGCTGAAGGCGGACAGATCGCTGGAGGGGAACACGCCGCCACCGGCGCCGAACGGCGCAAGCGCAGCGACGTCGTGCGCAGGCTTCTGATCGGCCACCGCCGCCGCCGCCGCTGCCGTGGCGTCCTCCCGGCCGCGGAGGAAGGCCTCCAGCTCCAGCTCCGATGGGCACTTCTTCATCCGTCTCTCGGCGGCAGGCAGCGAGCACAACTTTTTTCTCTCTCTCTCTCTCTCTCTGCGCCTCTACTCCCGTCCCGTGGCTGCTGCTGCGGCCGCGTCGGCGTCCACGATCCACACAAGGCTTTTAGAGACGGGCGGGCGACGCAGCGAAGCAGAGCACCGAGAGGGCGACGAAAAGAAAAGAAAGGCCTTTTTTTTGGTGATCGGAATTCGGAGGCGAAAGGAGACTAGGAGAGGGGAAGGAGGGAGGAAAAGGTGGCCGGCTGCAACGGAGTCCGGCGTGGAAAGCAGATCGCTGTGTCTTCCGGGGCCGCTTTCGCGAGATATCTACGAGTTTGCCACTCCGCGGCGCCGTCGGCCGTCATTTCACCCCACCGTACGGCAGCACTGCGGTGCGGTCCGTGCTGGTTTGCGTAGGAGAGAGAAGGCGCGAACGCGGGCCGCTGCCGTCGCCGTGTGAGGGGCGGGAGGTACAAAGCGAGCGAGACTGCGAGAGATGGGTGCCTCCAAATCGAATCTCGATAAGAGAAAGTGCTTGGGAGCGCATTGAGCAGCTCCATAGAGTATTATTTGCGCCAAAGCTTTTTAGTGGGGTGTTTGGATCCCCAAGTTTAAAGTTTTTTTATGGAATAGCTTCAGCTTCAAAAAATAGATCTGCAGTATCAGGTATAGCTTGCTCTATCTTGATCTAGGAACCACTAGTGGTGAGAAAATTGTTTGAAATGCTGTTTGGAATAGCTTTATGGTGGATCTATGGACCAGCTTAATAAACAAATAGACTAAGCCTAAATATTGAGTGGAGCGCAAATGTGAGTGGGGATCTAAATGAAGTTGTTGGTATCGATCCGGACGTCAATCACTACGGTGAGAACCGACGGCGGTGCTCTCTGCGGATGCACGGACGGTCCACGACCTGACGCGGTGCTCAAGTTCCTGCCTGATGAGCCGGACGATCCACGCGTACGCAGAGACGACAGAGTTCGTCGGCAGTGTCTGGATCTCGCTCCTAGGAGGGACCCCGTCGGGGAGGAGAAGTCCTAGGCCTTGTTGTGATATTCTGGCCCCTAGGATGGTGATTTTCTAGCCCAAGGCTTAATAGAATTAATAGAGTATACATACCAACAAGGTGCATCTTCTTTTTCGGAAGCCTATCTCGAAAGAACCTCCAAGTTAAGCATGCTTGGCTTGGAGCAATTTGGGATGGGTGACCGACCGTGAGGTTTTCTCGGGTGCGCATGAGTGAAGACAAAGTGCGCACAAAAGACTCATGTTGGTCTGTGGGGACGATATATGATCCTATAGAGCTACTAGGAGTAAGTACCGCTGGTCCAGGGATTGGACGAGGTGTTACAAATGGTATCAGAGCCGGCCCTCGAGGTTTCATGGGCGTGTGTGGGCTAGAGGGTTCGGGTATATGGCGTATGGCGCATGTGGGCCCGGAGTGGTCACATAGCATGGCATATGATATGACGACACTAGACACACAGACGTGGCTAAGAGGGGAGGTTCCTGGATTGGGGTTGACCGACGAGGACGTCGGTCTTCTAAGGGGGTGGATTGTGATATCCTGGCCCCTAGGATGGTGATTTCTTGGCCCAAGGCTTAATAGAATTAATAGACTATCCATACCAACAAGGTGCATCTTCTTTTTTGGAAGCCTATCTCGAAAGAACCTCCAAGTTAAGTGTGCTTGGCTTGGAGCAATTTGGGATGGGTGACTGATCAGGAAGTTTTCTCGGGTGCACATGAGTGAGGACAAAGTGCGCACAAAAGACTCATGTTGGTCAGTGGGGACGATATATGATCCTAGAGAGCTACCAGGAGTAAGTACCGCTAGTCCAGTAATTGGACGAGGTGTTACACTTGTCTTGGGATCGAAAAGTAGATTGGACACCAGTCTTGTTGTTTCTATAACTTTCCTGTCTTCGATGGGGTTCGCGAGAGAACAGGTGGCATTTAATACGCATGTTGGGACAGTTGGCCGATGTCAAGCTAGCTCGGGCGAGGTGAAGATCTCTTCCGAGGCCAAGGCCGAGATTAGACGTTGCATGTAGTCATGCTTCGGGTGGCTGAAACAGTGGTCGGAGTGGGGGAATAGTACCCTGTATTTGTGCTCTGACCATCGTTGTGGATGGTAAAAGTAGATTAGACCATGGTCGTATCGTCCTTTGTTGACTTTGGCACCTTTAGCGAGGCAGGTGGTCGTACGAACTACATTAGATACGCACGTTCTAGGATTAGAGTGATTGGCCGAGGCATGCATGCCCTAGAGCGTTGCACGAGACGCCCTCGGGTGAGTCAGAAACACGTTTCCAGCCCGAGGTTGGCCTCAGGCGAGTCATGATTTAGGTTCCGTGTGGCCTTAGTAAGGTTGGGAGTGTGTTTGCTTGTGACCCCTTCTTACCCAAGCGTCTTGTCACTTTAGGGTTGTGATCTGGGTACCCCTAATTATGGCACCGGACAACATGATTATCGATTTACGTCATTGTCGGGGACCATAATTAGGGGTACCCCCAAGACTCCTAATCTCAGCTGGTAACCCCCATCAGCACAAAGCTGCAAAGGCCTGATGGGCGCGATTAAGGTCAAGGCTCAGTCCACTCAAGGGACACGATCTCGCCTCGCTCGAGCCCAGCCTCGGGCAAAGGCAGCCGACCCCGGAGGATTCATGTCTCGCCCGAGGGTCCCCTCAAGCAACGGGCACACCTTCGGCTCGCCCGAGGCCCAGTCTTCGCAGAGAAGCAACTTTGGCTAGATCGCCACAACAACTGACCGTATCGCAGGAGCATTTAATGCAAGGATCGCCTGACACCTTATCCTGACGCGCGCTCTTCAGTCGACAGAGCCGAAGTGACCGCAGTCACTTCGCCGCTCCACTGACCGACCTGACAAGAAAACAGCGTCGCCTGCCCCGCTCCGACTGCCGTGCCACTCACCAGAGTGAGGTCGACAGCGGCTAAGTCCAGCCTCGGGCGACATAGGAAGCTCCGCCTCGCCTGACCCCAGGGCTCGGACTCGGCCTCGGCTCCCGAAGACGATGGACTCCGCCTTGCCCGACCCCAGGGCTCAGACTCAACCTCGACCTCGGAGGAATCGCCACCTCGCCCAAACTCAGGTCCGGACCGGCCACGTCGCCAGGGGGGTCATCATTACCCTGCCCCTAGCTAGCTCAGGCTACAGGGGACAAGACCGGCGTCCCATCTGGCTCGCCCCAGCAAACAAGTAATGATGACACCCCGCACGCTCCATGACGACGGCAGCTCCCAGCCCCTTACGTCAGCCAGGAGACGTCAGCAAGGATCCGACAGCACCGACAGCTGTACTTCCGCAGGGCTCCAGCGCTCCTCCGACGGCCACGACATCACATGAATAGGGTGCCAAAACCTCTCCGACTGCCACGATGGCATGTACTTAGGGCTCTAGCTCCTCTCTGCTAGACACGTTAGCACACTGCTACACCCCCCATTGTACACCTGGACCCTCTCCTTACGCCTATAAAAGGAAGGTCCAGGGCTCTCGTACGAAGGAGGTTGGCCGCGCGGGAGAACGGGCCGACGCATAAGGCTCTCGCTCTCTCTCTCTCCCACGCGAACGCTTGTAACCCCCTACTGCAAGCGCATCCATCCGCCCTAGGCGCAGGACAACACGAAGGCCGTGGTTTCCCCTCGCTGTTCTCCCCCCTTTGTGTCCCGTCTCGCGCCGACCCATCTGGGCTGGGACACGCAGCGACAATTTACTCGTCGGTCCAGGGACCCCCCCCCCCCCCGGGGTCGAAACGCCGACAGTCATTTTCTCCTCCTAAGATATCAAAGAGAGAAGAAAGATAAATAAACATTTATAACTAAAGGGGTATTTGGTTCCCTTGAATAAAGTTTAATATGTGTCACATAGAACATTTGAATACCAATTATCAGTATTAAATATAGTATAGTTATAAAACTAATTACATGGATGAATACTAAACAATGAGAAGAATTTATTAAGCATAATCAATCCATGACTAACAAATGTTTACTGAAGCATCACATGAGCTAATCATGTACTAATTAGGTTTGTGTCGGGCAAAACATCCTTGGACCCTCGGAGCCCACAAGTCAGCATGGGGATGAAGGAAAAGTTCGCTCGAAAGGACCCACCATGGATAGTCCAAAAGCATTGAGCCCGGGATCGAGCGAGGCAGAGCCAAAGAGGGGGGGGGTCAAACGAACTGAGAGGGAACCACTTGAGTGGATTCTGTGCTCGGCCCAGGACTGAACCATCATAAATGACTGACGACATTAACTTCACCTGACGTCGATCCATGGCAGGAGAGTCGGTCCTCCTTCCACTCATGATCTATGGGCCATAGGTTTACGACCCACTCATGACCTACCGAGCCTATGTATGAGTGTCATGGCAATCTACAGGGCCCACAACGCGACGAGCCACGCCGAGACCCTTGTTACAAAGGCCAGGAGTTGGCATGGCACATAGAGAGTAATGATGACGTCGTAGCTCATCGATGCCCATGCAGCCAGTCTTAAAGAGCCTGGCCAGAGAAGCTCAAACGACCGAGGCATATATCGACAAACACAATTTTTACCGAGGTAGAACGCTTCGTTCTACCACAACGCGGTAGCTCCTTCCACAAAAAGCCACTTATAATTAGCCCCCTCCTTAGTCTATAAAAGGGGAGGGTCGGTCTCAAGCAGAGGGGATACGGACAGACGAACATAGAGACACGAGACACACGGAGGACTACGGAGTCGTGCTCCGCCACGATGTCCAAGCTAGGCTTAGCTAGGTAGAAAGCACCAGATTCATAGTCTTTAGATCTCACCACACGTAAGAGACTTGGGAGCTCCTCCCTCTCTCACCTGCATGTAACCCCTACAAGGTGTCGGTAGCGTAAGCCACCGAAGATTAGATATAGGGACGTTTTGTCCGTACAAGCATAAATCTTGCGTCCACTGATTACACTAACAAATTTACTTGTCGGAGTTGTTTGGAAACACTGATTGTTTGTCATATCGTTTAGTCCTAATCCATGTAATTAGTTTTATATTTAAAATATATTTAATACACTTTAACTAGTATCAAACATCTGATGTGGTAGGGCGAAATTTGTGGTAGGGCTAAATTTTAGTCCCACGATCGTAATTCACTAATTCAGTGTCATGGAAGATTAGTTGGACTTAGCAAATCACAATCATTCTTCATTTTTTCGCTGGTTACATCACTCTGTAAATTTGATGTATGATAATCTCCCGTGAAGTTTCTCAAACAAGAAAAGTTATGATAAACTACACAAAGATTAAAAATTAGTCTCTATAGGAGATATGCAAATAGAATATTCATGAGACGGCTGCTGGACACCAATATAGATTGAATTGCTCTTAGGTTTAACCAATATTCTAAAAACATAAATCTATACTACTTATTAAGAGTCTAAGGGTAGCCTGCCTTTTTTCGTTCTGCCATCCGTAAATCTAGACCGTTCGCTTCGTCCAGAGCGATCCGACCGTGCTCCGCCCTCCGCCCCCCGCCCCCTCCGCCTCGCTCGTTCCAGCCGTCCCTGCCTTTGGCAACCACCCCGCCCCCAAAATCTCTTTCTCTGCTGCGCCGCAAACCCACCGCTTCCACCATCGCCACCCGTCACCCCTTGCTCCCATACCATGTCCGACCTCCACCCGCCGGAGCACCAAGTCGCCGGCCACCGCGCCTCCGCCAGCAAGCTGGGCCCGCTCATCGACGGCTCCGGCCTCTTCTACAAGCCGCTCCAGGCCGGCGACCGTGGGGAGCACGAGGTCGCCTTCTATGAGGCGTTCTCCGCCCACGCTGCCGTCCCGGCCCGCATCCGAGACACCTTCTTCCCCCGGTTCCACGGCATGCGACTCCTCCCCACCGAGGCGCAGCCCGAGGAGCCGCATCCGCACCTCGTCCTCGACGACCTCCTCGCGGGGTTTGAGGCGCCCTGCGTCGCAGACATCAAGATCGGCGCCATCACGTGGCCACCGAGTTCGCCGGAGCCCTACATCGCCAAGTGCCTCGCCAAGGACCGTGGGACCACGAGCGTTCTGCTCGGATTCCGCGTCTCCGGCGTTCGAGTCGTCGGCCCCGAGGGCGCCATGTGGCGGACGGAGCGCCCGGAGGTGAAGGCTATGGACACCGTCGGCGTCCGCCACGTGCTC
Source organism: Zea luxurians (assembly GCA_029449295.1). NCBI lineage: Eukaryota > Viridiplantae > Streptophyta > Magnoliopsida > Poales > Poaceae > Zea > Zea luxurians. Next base: position 240,392 of record JAOPSE010000227.1, on the reverse strand, counting down.
CGGCGCTACGTGTCATCCGTTGCCGACGAGGGGATTGACTGCGCGCTCGCGGCGGCGGTGTATGGAGGAAAAGGTGGAGTCTTGTCACAGCTGCGCGAGCTCAAGGCGTGGTTCGAGGAGCAGACTCTGTTCCACTTCTACCTTGATCTCATTTGAAGGATTCGGATGTTAGGGGAAAGCCAATGGTGCCGCCTTTTTGTGGGATGGTCGTGATCGGGATTCGGGAAAGAGCACAGAAAATGCTATGATTCGATGGTTCGGACTGGCATTGGCCGTTATCTGATGATCTGGCCATACGAGGCCGTTCGAGGGATGTATTCTATGAAGTGATTTGCAATGGGGATGACGGGATAGCCCTTGTCCCCATCAGACGTGGATTGTTGAGGCTTGTGTGCAATGGATGAAGTATTTGTTGAAATCAGGATGATTTTGGTTGGTGCCCTCAATGACCAGCCTGCTCCAGGGCCCAGGCATGCATCTGAGGTCTGAGCCCCAGTGCTGGAAATTCAAAGGCATGGGAGAGCTGCCTGGTCCAGGTAGTTTGCCTGTGGGCAAACCAAACAGACCAGTCCTTATTCCTTAAAACTTTCACATGCTCTTTATCTTATTTCGGATTAAGCATCACCATCAATTGGCATTAGCTTAGGCACTTAGACTATACATGTACTGTTGTTTGTTTGAATGATGATTATTTGGTTGACATTTAGTTCATATAATAATAAGTAATACATAATTGAAGGAAAATCTTCCCTCATAGGAACAGGCGTGGGCTATAATGACTTTTTGTTTTTGTGTTCATTTCTTTATATACTTATTTAAGCTCTTTGCATTATGTAGATGGGACTCTGACAGCACAGTTGGTGAGTTTGATGGGCACTCAAAGAGGGTTCTGAGCTGTGACTTCAAGCCAACACGTCCATTTCGCATTGTGACATGCGGTGAAGATTTTCTGGCTAACTTTTATGAAGGACCACCATTCAAATTCAAGCATTCCATAAGGTTGGTAGTCATTGCTGGTTTTCAGACCTACCTAACAGTGTATAGCTAGCTCTTTGCCATAATTGTTTTGTTACGACCTTGCTTACCTTTTGCCAATGGGCCAAATATACACATCTGATGTGGATTACTATACTACATTTATTACAAGTGTGTGAATTAAACCCTTTATTTACCGCTGTATCAGTGATGTAGTCATGTTAACACGGGTGTCATCTATCATCCAGTCTTGCATTTGCTTATGCAGTTACACTCTGACCTATTCTAATACAGTTTACCTTTTCTTTTTATTTTTCTCTAATTTTCCGTAACACTGATGTTTATTGAGCTTTACATGCATATAGTTTAACGCTTGACAGAAAAAAAACAATTGTAGCCTGACTTAAATTTTGGTTACTGCAGGATCTGTTTCAACACCTATAGTGGTGCCATTTCCTTTTTTTAGTTTACTTCTTGACCTATGCAGAAATTGTAGTTGTTTTCTGCATAATTAAGGTTTTTCAATAGATGTAAGCTTGTTCCTGTATACTAATTCTATGTCCAGTATGACAAACTGAAGCTGACACATTGTAGTTACTGGAGTACGTAGATGCTCTGTCCTGCACCTGCTCCATGCATTTAAAGTAGAATGTTCCTACTGGTTTACATGATTTGAACATTTCACAAACACTTCTTTAAATTGTTATTTATTATGTATCTATGCATCATACTGTAGCAGCATTTTACTTCTGGCACCTAGGATGCGTATTTCACATTTTTCAATTCACTTTGCATTTCAGGGATCACTCGAATTTTGTTAACTGTATCCGGTATGCTCCTGATGGTAGTAAGTTTATCACTGTGAGTTCTGATAAGAAGGGCTTGATATATGATGGTAAAACTGGAGAAAAAATAGGAGAGCTTTCCACTGAAGGCGGACACACAGGGAGCATATATGCTGTTAGCTGGAATCCTGACAGTAAACAGGTAATTCAATATTAAGTATTCTCTGTTTTTAGTTCTCATTCACAGTTCTAAATGTCGTGTTTATAGTGTACCTATATTTTCTCAGATTTGATGTGGAATTATTTGTTAGGCATGATTGAGGAACAACACGCAGATTCAGAAAATATGCTTGATAAAACCTAACATTGTTGAACAGATAACATGATCCACTTATAAGGCTACTGGACAGTAAACAAAGTATTTGTTTTTCAACCTAGATCCCATAATGATCTAGCCTGTATCTAGGATATGCGTGATATCATTTTTATGAACATCTTATCTTTTTCCTTCAAATGTGTTACTTTTTTTTGTAGCATTTCACTCATGCATTTTAGTTTCTTTCAATGGATGTTTGGTGCTCATGACCTATGTATGACTATCTAATCAATATCGTATAATTTCAAGTGTTTATCCACTTCTAATGGTTTTCTCTTATTTTACCGGTGCATTCAGGTTCTAACAGTTTCTGCTCATAAATCTGCGAAAGTATGGGATATCTTTGAAGATGCAAGTGGGAAATTGAATCGAACTTTGGTTTGCCCTGGTATAGGAGGTGTGGATGATATGCTTGTTGGTTGTCTCTGGCAGAATGATCATCTCGTGACAGTCTCTCTTGGTGGGACATTTAATGTGTTCTCTGCAAGCAACCCAGACCAAGAACCAGTTACATTTGAAGACGGTTAGTTCTTTGGTCTTCTTTCCTCAAAGTAGCCCAAGAATTATACTATCTACTAGCTATGATGGTGTCATCATGAGGTGGATATTGGGTGTTGGATTTGGTGGGAGACTGATGCGCAAAAACAACACTCAAATAAAATGCTTTGCTGCAGTAGAAGAAGAGCTTGTTACTAAAAATCAACAGGTTGCCCATATCTCTACTACTTATTAAGGCTGCAAGCGTAGCCTGCCGTTCTGTGATCTCAGCCGTCCGTTCTACCATTCTGTGATCTCAGCCATCCGATCCTGCCCACCAACCCCACGCGGCCTCTCCCACCCTGCCTTCCGTCGCCCCCAACCCTTTTCCTCCCCGTCGCGGCGTCGCCGGCTGCCACGGTCCACCAACGACTCTTCTTCCTCACCTCCCTCCCGCTCCAGCTCTAGCTCGTCTCTCTCCTCGCCTCGCGTAGGGTTTCGCTTCCCGTCTCGCCGTCGTCAGCATGGGGGACAAGTAAGTATCTCTCCGCTCCGTGCCCCTATCTCTCTCTGCCTCTCCTAGGGTTTCGACGCCTCACTTTGATTCCCCTCCTCGATCTACTCTCCCAGCTACGATGACGAAGGCGAGCCGATCGTGAACCTCAACGAACGGGAACCCTCCCCTGAGCATCAGTCGTATGAAGACCTCGATGATGACCTCGACGGCGGCGGCGATTGGACCCGCGACCGCTCTCCGACCCCCGTCCACGGCGACGATGGGGCAGGGTCCTCCTCCAAGCCCCGAAAGCACCTTCTCAAGAAGGGCGGCGGTGGAGGCATGCCCAGCGATGACGGGCTGGATGACTATGGGTTGGCGGACGAGGACGCGGACCCTTCGGCTGAGGCGAGGAAGAGGAAGGGTCGCGCGAGCAAAGAGCCCCTGTTCCCCTCCCCTTCCGCTCGAGTCCGTCGCCGTCGCTCTGCCCTCGTATCCCCTCCCACGACACCGAGACAATGACGGCGCAGACCGCGGAGGAGCTCACCACCCAGATCGAGCAGCAGAAGCTCGAGGTGAGATTTCGCACACACTCCTGTCATTTCCGCAACCCTAGCTAGCTGTCACTACTCCCTTCGCATCAACTGCATCCCACTCCCCTCATCTGCGTGAGCCGCAACCGTCGTCCATTGAGCCGCCGACGCCATTCCAGGCCTCCACGCCAAGCCTCCGCGCGAGGCGCGACCGCGCCTCCGAGCTCTGTCGCCCCGGACCGCCGGCGCCGGGTAGCCGTGAGCTTCGATCGGACCTGCCCGCGACCAGGCTGAGGCGCCGCCTACCCGAGCTCCGCCCAGGCCGCCCGCCTGCTCGGTAGGACGACTGGACGAGCTCCTCTCCGCGGGCGCTGAGCAGCCGAGCTCCTCTCGCGGAGGCGCGGAGGCCTTCAGGTCGAGGCGCCGAGAAGAAGGACGACCGCGTGCTCGTGCCAGATTTGGGGTCGCTCACCAGCATCCATGATAGGTGGGTGGTTCGAAAAAACTATTACTACTAGCAGAGATACTTCTCTGATCATTATCAATCAATTCATCGTAATAAAAAAACCTGCCAAATATTCTCGTTTGGTAGTTGCCCGCTGCTTTAGCTTTTTCAATCGCCTTAATAGTAGATTATTATGTTTTTATTATGATTTGGTATCTTCTCCGTGTCTGTGAACAAAAAATATTATGTTCCCCTGAATATAGATCGCTGAGAGTTTATTGTTCCTGGCGATGGAGGGCGCGTGAACTCTTCTACTACCTCAAGGGTGGGCAGGTGGACTATGGCGAGGATCACAACAAGACTTGCGGCCACAACAGGTTTGGGAGAATATATCACACAGGTAGGAAATTCCAAAGAACACAATACATGACCATGGCCTTTCAGAAATTTATTTATCCATTAGTTCTTACATGGCTGTTCTAATTTGGTGCAGGGCACTATCCTATTTGTTACGAGCACAACCCAGTGCATTTTGTGGGGCACTCTGCTGGCGCGTAGGTTGTGAGGGTGCTGCATCAGATGCTTGCCGACAAGGTACACAAACAAGAGATTTTTTTGGTTTTATTCACAAGTGATAGCTGTTTATTGCTACTGGTGGAATTAGTCATGCATATCATGTGCTTTCAGAGGGATGGTTCATGTGAGCTGGAGTACAAGATTAGAGCACCCAAATTAGGATGACTTTAAATCATTTTCTGTTAACTTGGGCCTCTGCTAACACACTTTTGTAGGGATAGTCCAAGAATCTGTTTTTAGCAATGTTATCAAGTCGTATGACTAATCACGATTTGCAGGTTGATTGCTGCCATGGCAATCAACTATGCACTATGATTAGTTAGGTTGGTCGGTCTCATGGTCACTAGAATCGATTTAGATGATTTGATAACATTGGTTTTTACTCACGATTAGCTGGGCTGATCGCTACCATGGCGATCAGCTATGAACTATGATTAGTCATGATTAGTCTTGGACTGACTGATGTCATCAGTGACTAGGAATGATTAGACGATTCGATAACATTGGTTTTTAGTATGGCCAAAGTTCATTCTTAGTTTAACCTTCCCCTCACTTTATGTGAAATTGACGTGCGCTTTTGTCACTGAATTGAGTTTTTGTTTTTTATTGCATGACACTCTATGGGCGCATGTGGCATGCTGGTCTTTCTTGTTGCATGTTGAGCTGGCAGCTTGCTGGCATGCTGTAGTGTTACGAAACATGTGAACTTTAGCACTGTGGATATACTATATATAATTCTAACACATATTGCGATACTGATCTCAGGCTTTCCCTGGTCATGATACTTCTGAAGATTGTAGTTGTTGTTATGGACGGTGGAAATGGTTGGTTCTGATGGTTTTGGTCTTTTGCGGATTGTTATTGTTTTTTACGAGGGGCGGCGCGATCCTTTTCAATCTCGCATGTTGTATCACAATATGTTTTCATTTTTAATGTTGTCCATCAATTATTCTTATATGTGTGACACCAGCATACTTATCTGTTGAATGCCATGTACAGGCAGAGGAAGTTATGGTGGAAAAGACCAAAACAATGATAAAAAGCCTCTACATCTTGTCAAAGGTGCCTTTGGACAGGTATGTAATTTACTCAGTTACAATATTTGCTTTAGGTGTTCTTGAATAGTATACATATTCAAGTCAAATAGATGATGAAAGTTACCTGAATGACTGATCAGTCAAATTAATTTTGGGTCAAATATGGTGAGGCACGTATTTCACAATTGGTTCACTTATGGTGTAACACATTTCATAGTTCCTCATTGCCTCATGTGTTCATTTGGGGCCTGTAGTATTAGGGTATATACTTTTGAGTTGTTAGACTGGATAGATTGCTTGTGCATTCCGTTTGATATTGGGATTTGAGAAGCTACATGTGACATTTGGAACTAACGAGAATACTATACCTTTGAGCATAAAAGCTGAGTCTTTGTTCCTTACATATCTCATGCAACTGAATTGCATTTTTATTTTATTTTAAGAGGATTAAATGCATGCTCATCTGAATATAATACTCCCTTTGTTTACAAATTATAGTTCGCTTTAGCTTTGTTCTAGGTTAAACTTCTCTAACTTCAATAAAAGTTTTAGAAAAATATATTAACATCTACAAGTTGAAATATGACCTCATTTTTATGGAGGTTGCCCTTCTTTCTGTTCTTGGAAGAGGTTGTTCCACGAGGAAGCTAAGCTTCAAGCCCTTAGATTCAGTGATGGTAATCGGCCTGCCTTGCTCTGTTTAGACTCTCTATCTTAGCTTTCCCTTTTGCCTCCCTCAGTCTTGCTGTTCCTCTCTTTCTGGTTGTTTTTTTGGTATAGTTTGAGACCTCTTTGCACAGGCTTCTCTTCTTTTATATTAATAAAATTCTTTTACAATATATGTGTGTGGGGGTCTCCCCTGCTGTATCTTTCGCTAAAAAGAGTTGAAATATATGCACGGGCATTCAAGACATACTTTATGGATAATTTAATGAAACTAATTTGATGCCGTATATATCGGTTTATTTTCTGTGAACTTGGTCAGAGCTAGAGAAGTTAGACTTAGGATAAAGCTAAAGTGATTGACTCCATAACTTGTATAGAAGAGGGAGTAATTACTATTCCAAGATTTTTGTTTGAAATTTTAGTATTTGCGTTGTCATTTTGATTTTCTTGTGCACTAATTTCTTGGTCCAATTTATATATATACTACTATATTAAGGTTGTAAAAGGGTAGCCTCCCTCCCTTGGTTCTGCCTTCTGTAAATCCACATAGTCTATCTATATCCCTGCGATCCTCGCCCTTGAACTAGCGGAACATCCTCCGTCTCCCACCACCCGAGCGATTTCCTCTCCCTCGCGTCCCACGCCATGCCCTGATGCTGTTCTTCCTCCTGACCGCGACGCTCGCCGCGATCCCATCCTCCCAGCCTTTCTTCTGCATAATTTCTTTTATATTATAATTTGTGTTCACGCTTAGGTAAGTAATGCCACACAATTTTTGTTTACTCCTATTTTTGTTGCAGATTGACCAGACTGTATAATTTTTTATATCATCATTGTTGTGATTCTTTCCTGTTTAGTCCTAGGTTATGATGAACAAGTTACCATGACTGCAACACTTGTGTTCAGATGAGTTAGGCACTTCTAATGCTAATTCAAATCTCATACATGAATTTTTCATGTTTTGTTAGTGCTTCAGGGTTCTACCTTCTTAATGAAACTATGATATAGAATTAGAATAGGGCACCCTAAGAATTTTGACATCACTAAACTCATACAACAGAGTGTGCACGGCAACACTTGTTAAGTGGCAACAACAAAGCAATGCAAATGCACATTTAATCTTGACTTACAAGTGCTGGTAAACGAATACCATTTTTGTGGTAGGAATGAGCCTTCTATATTTATCGAGTTATCTAATAAACATATGAGGAGAGGCAAGAAATTGACAGATGACAACTCCACTTCATTAATTATATTTACCCATCATATCCAATATTTCTGACAAAAGATATCTAATATCACTGACTTCTCTAGGTAGTGAGTGCCTTTATGTTTGCATGCCACAATACATATTTCTTTGTTGGGATCTGGTTCTTATTCTGCTTGTGACTCAGTTCACTATTTGTGAATCTTGCTTTTGTCAGTTGCAAATCAGCTTGTACTTGTAGCAGCAGCTGGACAGGGTCCTTCAATGCTCGCTCCATGGGGTGCAGGCTCATCGTCTACCATTACTGCCTCTCCGTGCTGGTTCCTACCAATGTAAGCGCCTCAGCCTCTGCTCACTTACACTGACCGTCCAATTGATATCATCCCTTTGTTCCATTCCATGTGTGCATCTGCACATAGTGGCGGCTGAATGTTCATTAGCCAATCCTGTCAGTGTGAGATCATCATGTATTGTCACCCTTAACCACATTGAACTTATTTCTGTTGAGCAATCTGAAGAGTTCTGCTTTTATTGTGACCATGGGTACTCTTACTTAGTCTGCTACATATGTTAATTAACACTTTGCTTGCTGAAATGCTAAAACCGCTCAGGGGTGTTTGGATTCAGCCACTAAAATTTAGTTGAGGCCGAGGCCCTCTTTGAGCTCTACAAGATCAGTTGTTCTATCATCGACGACGACCTATCAACCAGGTGCATTCAATAAAATTCCTCTTCGATTCCTGTATCTGTCGTGCATATTCTTGTCATTCATGACGTGATTTGGGGTTGATTTGAACATCTATTTTTTTGAATGAAACATTCCTTGCACTTGGAAGATGTGTTTTTTTGTTGCTTTAGGCCTCGGACAATTTCTTTGGATTTAAATATGGAGGAAATGGTTACAAAAGACCTGGGATAGTGACACTCTGTCATCCTAGGCTAATGAGATTGAGCACCTGGTAATTCCAGCAACAGATTACCTCTTTGAACCTTCACTCTAGGATATTTCTCAAGCCATAGATTTCATCCATAGTAAGTTCTTGCCTTTTCTTGTTTATTTTTAATGCAAAAATTACATGATAGCAAATCGATACCTTTTCTGAAACATAACACCAGTTCTGATCAGTTTTCTATTATTTTGTTTTCCTTGCATCCGTGGTACCTTTTTTATATGGATTTTTCCCAAACAACAACCGTTGAATCATAGGTAGGAGAGTTTGTTGTGGCTGACTCAAAAACTTAGGGAAGCAAAGCAGGTAGTAGTTAACTCAGAAAAGGGAAATAGGTTATTATTTTGATCACTGGTCAACTAATGTTTATGTTATTAGGTATGCATTGCCAATTTGATTACGATGTGGTAGGTATGGTTACAAAGAAGTTGCAACAATATCTTTTAATGCATAGTCCATTCCCAACCTCCAGATTAAGGTTCTGTTAGATTAGTGTAGATTTTCTATTGAAAAATATGAAATGAGACTAGCCATTACATAATGTCTGTTAGTCATTCAAACAAACTAGAACCATAACCAATCAAAACACGTCTATAATCTAAAATTCTTGCTTTGTGTCAAACAGCAACCCATGACAGGGTAGACTTAGCTGAATGCATAGATACGTTTGCCAAAAAGTTATGCATATATAGTATATATTATGTACATATATTTAAAAAGATGACACAAAATGATAGGCTATTCAAGTAATCAACCCAAAATCATACATACAATTAGTATTGTGTGATTTTAATCAAATATACATTACAGAAAGTATGATTTATGCGATCAACGATTTTTTTACCCTTTGAAATTTTGAATACTCGGTCTCAAATTGGTAGATTCAGCATATAGTTGCCTTTTTAGGGAATGCATCACAAGGTGGTACCACATTACCCATGATCTACGTGCTCGGAGACTCCCTGGCGCCTGTCGAGAACAACAATAATCTGGTGACACTGCTCAAGGCCAACTTCCTACGAAACAACATCGACAACCTAGGGCACAAGGCCACCGGCTGCTTCAGCAATGGCAAGAACTCCATCGACTTCCTCGGTACGTGCGTGTATCAGTGATACCTAGCTACTCTGATACATTTTCATTCATCTACATATGCAATCCGGTTTGGATTTCTGATCGAGCAGCTTCTTTCTCACTCCCACCAGGAAGAAGGTAGGGGAAAAGCAGGGAAGTAGGTCGTACCACGGTGCCTCTTGCTATCGCCAACGAGGGAGCTCGCTCAACAAGTAAGCCATTGAATATTGTTTTTTGAGTATCGTGGTTGAATTTGTTTATTTTTCGTGATTTTATTTATTTTTACAAGTTCCATGTTGATTTCCTCCCGTGCACGAGTGTCCCTGTAGCCACAGGGAGACCACATCGAGCTGCACCAGAAGCGCCATGGTAAGCACTTGGACCACGAGGTGCGCAAGCACGAGGCGCGCGAGGTGCATAGGCCTCGAAGGACACTCACAATGTGTAGTTCTGATCTGATAAGTTTACGCACTTTTGGTTTTGCTATTCATGTGCGCCCATTGTTGATGATCACGTGTCTTGTGCTGTTGTAGTTGATTGGTACTAAGGGCAAGAGGTTTGTCAAGAAACGCTATGCTGAGAAGGCGCATATGAAGAAGACATAAGTGCTTGTTTGCTGCTCCTGTTTATGTGTTGATATTTGTGAGCCAATAACTTTTAACCATGACTGCTTTACTGGTGTATCATACCCTGAGTAGCGGTTGTGAGCATGAAAAATTGCTTACGCCCCATAGAGGTTATGACTCAGCTTGTCAGCCATCCCCAACTAAGTTGTGTTCTTCTGAACCATGCTACTTTGTTCTTTACTGCAACCTGCATTCGTTGATGCGAACAAACTGATTATGTATTCCTCTGATCATTACTTAGATGAGGAACAATCTCTTTGTATTATGTGGTCTGACTATCGTGGTGGAATTTGTTTAATCTGTTTATGTGATTTGCAAAAGAAAATGCAACGAGTATGCGCCTTTGTGAAATAATAAAGTTAACTATGCATTAACTCATTTCAAAGGCACCACAACACTTTTTGTTGGTTGATGGCATAGAATAATCTCGCTTATCAGTTAAAATTGTGAATTTGTGGGGTATTTTTTGGGCCGCTATAGAACATGTCAAGAATGAATAATGCTACAGATCTGCTCATGGGTAGCTAGAACATCTCAATCAATTCTACTCTTTAATTCTAATCTAATGGATATCACAAAATCTTGGGGAGATTTTTTTCATCAGTATGATAACTAGAACATATTCAACAGTTTTGTTGTGTTCATCAAAACACGGTTACTTTCAAGTCTTCATCAAAATAAGGTTACTTCAATCTACTTTTTTCTCACTCTCTTCCTCAATCATCGTTTTTTTCCATTGCCTGATGTGGATGCTACTCGTGTTGAACGCCAGGTACCTTCTTTTCCCTACTTTGCCAAGATTTCTTTTGATTTTTTAAAATTCAGACCCGAATGATAAGTAAACACTTGAAGTCGGCAATCCTAATATATATATCTTTGTTATTTCCTTTCAAAATCTTCTGTTAGCACTTCCCATCTATGTCTCCCCTGGTAGCATCCACCTACTCTGAGTGTTTGGGTAGTATCACTAGCAGCAAAAATCTATTGATCACAAACAACAAATAGTGATCTCGACGCATTTGGTCGGTAATGCTATTTTGATGAATGCACTTAGTTTGTAACTTTGTAATATGTGACAAAACAATGTCAATGAAAGAGCGATAACTGAGGCATTTGCCATGCAGTTTAATTGCTTTTATGATCAATAATTTTATATAGACATTTGTCTCTATCAATGTTAAAGGATTTTTCACATACATTTTTTGTTCTAAAAAATAAAATAGGGAAAACTCAATTCAACTGTGTAGGCACAATTTTGAAGCCAAGTTCACTGACGCTTGTTATTGGCATCAGGTTTCACGGTTGCGTGAGTACCAGGGTGTAGATTCACGTTTTGATGTGATTGCAAGACAATACCTTGAAATTGTATGGGTAATCTTTCCGGTGTTGCTGCCATTAGTTTGCTTGCTAACCATGGTCGAGCTTCAGAAACTAGAGAGCATGCAATGGACAATTCACCAGGTGAAGATGGACCTAAAACCTCACCATGACCATGCTGTCATGAACTATTGTATAGTTTCTTAGAAATAAATATTGTTCAATTTCACATATATCTAAAATAACTGCACATTCAAGTGACTATTTTCACAAAAATCTAAAATAATTGCATATTTAAGTGACTATTTTCACAGAAATCCGAAATAACTGCAGTTCTCAACTTGTAGACCAACCTGTTGTAGCTCCATTTTCAAGATATTGTGATCCAAAAAATAAACCCTTGATATTTTCAAATTTTGATTTGATGTGCAATATTGTTGATTCATTTGCCATTTTTGCAGAGATTGCAATTTTGTCATTCCAAAAGGCAAATCAAAGTGGAATTGATAATAACCTCGATCGTGCAAAATTGGGAAAATTGGGAGACCTAAGAAATTCGTGGAACATGCTCTCTAAGAAATACAAGGAAGAATATGAGAAATGCATAGAAGAATGTATGTGCAGTGTGGTCTCTGTGTTTCATTTGTTTTTGTTGGTTTGTGATTTGGAATTAGTAGATAAGCCATGCTTGAATTGCTTAATGATAGTTTGTGTTTTTTTTATTTTGTTACAGCGAAGTCACTAGATTATGATAAATTGTATAAAGGTCCGGAGGTGCTAGCTGATCTTGACAAGCATGCAAATTCTACGGTTATCATACCTCTCACTGGTTCTCCCTTGTAACGAACTTATTTGGTGGATCTACACGTGTTTGTACTCGGATACAGTGCATGATATCTTGTATTATAACTTTCTGCTTGTTATTTTTCTCCTTAGCACAAGGCGGTTGCTGATCATTGCCCTATTTTGATTGCTTCAAGTTACCAAAGCATATTACTTGAGTGATCGATGAACATTGCATTTTATGGATATGATAGATTTGTTCGATGTGTAAGACTTTTACAAGATGTTAACAAAAACATACCATAACAATTAGTATTTTTGAATTTCAATATATCTTATCATAATATGTTTATTCCGTAGCAACGCACGGGCATTCACCTAGTAAACATATTATGACAAAACAGATAGTTTTATGCAATAGGAAGAGTATCCGACTTTGTTCGTTTGAATAGGGAATCGGATAAACTATTACAACGCAACATCTCTGAGTAGATAATTTTTTTATAATAAAAGCAACTGAAGAACCTGTTTTAAACAGAAAAAAACCGTCCGTAGGACACAGTCACACAAAGAGGCTAATTGTTGCAGCCTTGAAAGTTCCATAAGCTTGTAGCCTTGTACCACGAGCGCTTGCTTATTCCTACACCTTTGTAACCGAAGCCGCCAACAGATCCCTCTACTCTAAATAGCACATGCGAAAAAGAATTGGGTCAACAATTATCAAAAGTAACTTTGTTTCTTGTTATCCATATTTGACCATGGCCTGTTTGGCTGCACAAGATGTGTGTGTGTGTGCGCGGGCTGGGGAGGCTGCAGCGGTTTTTCTCCTCATATTATTGTTTATTCTACTAACATACCACATTTCAAGCTCTAAATTGTGCTATACAAAAAAAAAGAGAAAAAACCTACCTTAGATATTTTTCTATATCTGTAAACACATGATGGATTATAATTTAATATTTTATATACTTTTAGAGCAAAAAAATAAAGTATAGTTATACGTTAGCTTTGACGGCATATCATTTTTTCCTTATATTTTTATTGCCGAGTCCGAGTTATTCTTAACGAGGCTAATCCTACTTTTAAAAAAAACCATAGAAGGACTTTAATCTGAAAAGAAATATTAAGCCGCTAAACGAACTGTGATTCTTTTAAGCTACTACTGCCAGCCGGATAGTCGTATTTTCTCGAGTTAACTTGAAAACAAAACTATCGCTAATATAGTCAAATTAAATGGCGTGACTTGGTTTATTATTATTATTATTATCGTTCTAACAAAGACTGCATGGAGGGAGGCAGGACTGATCGCGAGACACGAAAGGCATCTCTAGAAGCATCCATCCAGGGAATCAAAGATACGGCGGGGCGTTTCCGGGAACATGCCATTTCGCGGCCTCGCGTCGCCAAGGGCCCATGCCCAACGGCTGACGTGGCCGAGCCTTACCGCACGAGGAGGTCCCCTCCGTTCGGCCGCTCCCAGAGCCAGCCAGGCAGGCAGGCAGGCAGCACCAGCGGGAAGGAAAAGGAACCTGTTACAAAATATTGTGTACAAAGTGATCAACCCCTATCTGACAGTTTTCTCCCAAAGGACACACCCCTTGGGAGACACTGTATCCATTGTATATAAGAGATCGTATCTGCAATAAAGAAAACAACTGTCATTCTTTCTGTCTCTCTACTGGTTTGCCACTGAGTATATTTCAACACGTTATCAGCACTGCTCGCGAGAAACAAAGAGAAGTTGCTGTTGGAAAGAGAAGGAATCAATGCAGAAGTTAAGAAACAAGATGTGCAGGATATGAGATTACATCTAGACAGTAAAGTAAGCACTGATGTAATTTTCTTCAATTTCATCATGTTCTTAACTTTATGGCATCTGCAACGATGGCACAGTGTGCCATGGCAGCAGCCAACATGCCCTGCGACAACATCGTCTCGGGTCCTACCTGATCTGCAATATCGCAATACGTTCGTCGCTCGACGGGGTTGCCTGTGCCATGGCAGGGCCCGCACGCCCGAGCACACGAGCCGCGCCGCTGGATCCAGTGCGCCCTCTGAGTCGCGCCGAGGCCGCCGAGCCGCCCGGGTACGTCGGTGTCGCGCGCACCAGGGTGTCGCCCGCGCCGGACCCGTGCCTGTGCCGCGCACTGCCGGGCCGCGGTCCAGTGCCATGACAGCGCACACGCAGCCGCGCAGTCGGGACCACGCCCGTGTGCGCGCCGCTATGGGCCTGCTCGCCCAAGCCGCCGGGGCCGAGGGCCTCCGCGTAGCGGGGACACGCCCGCGCGCGCCGCCGTGGCGGGGCAAGGCCGCCGCGCCAGCGCCCGGACCGGGGGTCACGCACCCAGGCCGCCCGCGTCGCTGGGGGTCGTGCCCCATGCCGTCATGGCCGGACCGCCCACGCCGTGGCTGCGAGTCCGCGCAGTTGGCCATGCCGGGGCCGCGCCGTCGCCAGCCTGGCCGGGGCCGCGCGCGCTGCGAGCCGCACCCGCCTGGCCGCGCGTGCCGTTGGCCGCGCCGCCGGGGGAGGCCGCGCTGTGGCCGCCGCGCACCCGCGCTCGCCGGGTCTGCACGGCCGCGCTCCAGCGCCGGGCGGCCGCGCCCGCACCGCACCGAGCCACGGGAAGCCGCGCCCGCGCTCATGCGTCGGGCTGTCGCGCCCGTGCCCCGCCGTTGGCCGTCGGGGCCACGCCAGCGCCTGGCCGGGGCCGCGCTGCCGGAGGCCAGCGCCATGGCGGCGGTCGCCTGTGTCCGAAAAAAAAAATGGTTAGGTATCCCTAGCCGTCTCCATATGGTGGCGTCAACCAGACCGCGGATGGGCCGGTATTCGGCTATAATGGGCCACGAGCAGTTTTTTTTATTTGTATATTTATTTATTTTTCTGCAGTTTTACTTTTGAAACACTACGTTTATTCGTAATTCTGTTTCATCAGTGTTAGGTGTCTATATTTAAATAATTAGACCCCTGATGTTATATATAATTATACAAACTTGTTTGTTTTTATTATGAAAAATACAGACTTATTTGTGAATTATTTGTTTTTACATTTATAATTCACATATCTCGACTTAATTTTTGTTTTCGCATTCTTTTATGTCTGCTAGCAAAACAAAGCATACAATTAAGTCGACACCTAATGGTCTTTATGCAAAATAAGGTTGCATTTTTTGGGAAAAGCATAGGGTGATGGAGTCCTAAGCACTGGCTGCGCTAAATTCTTTATCGAGTTTAGTAGCCCAGAGACCGTGCTTTAGGCCGCATTTGAAATGCCTATCACTATGAGGTCTACATCTTTCGAGATGATTACCTATACGTGCTAACCCAAAAAGATCATGGACCACGCAGGCGTCGCGAGCTATGGAGCCAGACTGGACGCTGCAGTCATGCTGACTGCTAAAAGAATTCTTTTAATTAAGTTCTACTTAATTAAACGATGAATTCTTGCAAAATATGACACATATCTTGAACTTGGGATGTTTCAACACATGATGGAGTTCTAGGCTTTGGCTGCAATAAGTTCTTGGAATTTATTTGCCCTGAGACCAAGCTTTTAGACAGCAAAATGTTATTTGCCCATCAATAAGAGGTCTACATCATATGGTTATGATGATTACCTATGTGTTCTCCCAAGTAGATATGTAGGAGACTTGATGTTGGTTATTCACCTTTATGGTGATTACCATTTTGTTTTTGAAAATTTGGTCAAGCACAGGGTAGTGGAGTCCTAAGCATTGGCTGCGGTATGTTCCTTGAATATATCAGCCCAGAGACCATGCTTTCAGGCAGCAAAA
The DNA here is from genome assembly GCA_029449295.1 of Zea luxurians. Taxonomy (NCBI): domain Eukaryota; kingdom Viridiplantae; phylum Streptophyta; class Magnoliopsida; order Poales; family Poaceae; genus Zea; species Zea luxurians. The sequence goes on along the minus strand of JAOPSE010000227.1, from coordinate 224,277 downwards.
GTTTTGCCCACTACTGGGAGATCTACTCCATTGTTTCATTACATGGAGATTATCTACATTGTGTCCACCAATTTTCAGAAATCTTTTGGCACACTATATGTGATACCTAGAATTCTCCAACATATAAAGATATGATATATTTTGCGGCAAAGTTGCAACAACAAACAAAAATGGTTAAGCCATTTGGAGGATAATTATTTAATAGAGTTTGATGAACTCGCCTAATGGGCTTAATTATCCTTAATGTTCATTGGATATGTTCATTTCATCTTTGCATAATATGGGGATTCACTTCTTTATTTTGGAGGAAGTGAGATGCTCCCTTTTCTCTTGTGGTTCTTATGAAAAGAACTAATGTGCTTTTGTGGCCTGATGTGCAAGCCCAAAATGAATAGCAAAGAAAATCATAAGACATGTGGACTTATGAGTATGTGTCTACATTATGTTGTAGACTAACACTTTGTATTCATATATTTTGCTTGAAAGCAAATATATAAGCACATTAAAAAGGGAAGGGCAATGAGTATGACAAACTCTTTTGTCACTACACTATACGTGGTATAGTGTTGTATGCCTAAGCATCTAATCATGTATATGAAATCCCAATAGATGCATACTACTCATGAAAGCTAAGATATGAAGTGTACTTCAATCTTCCATCTGACATGATAACAGTGGTTAGTTGTGTAATTCATGATTTGGACTAATCATGTAACAACACTTCTTTTTCTAAGAGAAGACCACTTTGTTAGATGATTTGCTTTTGAGTAATATTTAAATGATGCATGAGATTTGGTATAATCTCATAATTGATGTTGTGATAGGTTCAACTCATGCGGTGTGAGTTGAACACACTCATGTGATTTAAGTGTAAAAACTCATATGAATTTGAGTTAAACAAACTCATCGATTGGAGTTGATCACTCATGTAATTTGAGTTGAACAAACTCATCGATTAGAGTTGAACCAACTCATCAAGGGAGTTGAAGACTCATTGATTTGAGTTGTGCAAACTTGTACAAGGATTCTTCCAATTGAGGAAGAAACATGCAATGTGGAGAATTGTGCCACAAACTCTATAAGTGGGGAAACAAAATATTCTCATATTCCTTTGGAAAGAGGAAAGAATATTTTGACAATCGCTTCGCGCGATATCATGATATGTTAATATCTAGTCCCCTTTTGGTAATGGAAGTATCAAGGATGTGTCGATATATCCTAATTTTATCTTACCAAATTATAGAGATATCCATAAAATTTCTATCATGTGGAAACACAAAGTGATAGTGATGGATATTGCATGTGTTTCTCGGAAACATTTCTTATGGATTGTATTCTACATACATCCTCCCATACAATGTGTTGCATTTGTTATAACTTTTCAGGTGATGATACTTACCATGCTGGGTAAGACTAAATTGGTCATTCCATTGTTGGGATGAAATGAAAAGTTATGGACAATTCTATTGGTCATGTTTTTCTCATAAGATGGATACTTGATGAGTATCATCGAAATTGAGATTTTAAGTCCCTCTTATCTTAAAATCTGATCTGAATTGGTTAAGTTCTTTGAATTGCTTCAAAAGAACGAGTGTGGTCCATTACAAAGATGGTATGGACATTGAAGGCTTTATATGGTTCTTTGGTGCATCTATATGATGACCTCAAGTGTGTCCTTCGGACAACACATGACCATTAAGTAATAATGTCTCAAGCTTGAGCACATTAGCCTCCACACTACTGAATTTACCAAATGTGCTTACAATGATGATTGTTTGTCTTGGTATTCAGAATGGTATCCATAAAGGATATGATGAATCTGTGATAGATTCGAAAATTTCAGATCATTAATGACCATCAGTATTGAATTGTCATTTCCAACTGGTTATGGTTGGAGTCAGGAAGTTTTGCACGCTCCTGACTTGTGATTAACTGCATGTACTGCATGTACAAGTTCCCCTATGGTTTTTAGTACGTGGGAATCCATGAAAGATTTCCCATGCGTACATTGGGTATGTTCCCAATCTCACCACCGCAGCGTACATGTATGGGCACACAGAAAGCTGGGGATCTATGTGAGAATTCATTCTCCGTCGATCATTAAGTTTTAGAATCTCTTCATGAGAATCTATTTACGGCCCGTACGCTTGCTTGAATCATGAGCTTTTCCAGGCATTAGGGGGAGATTTCAAGTACCAAAAATGAATGCCAGGAAATTATAATGAATGCAGTAAGCATTCAGGCTCAGGATCACGTACTAAAACCGAACCTTTGAGTTCGAATGATTTGCAAGAAGTTGCAAATTGACTGCCATGTGCATTTACTATGATGTGTCACTAAAATTAATCCTACGTGGAAGTGCCAGAAAGAGTGATTAAATGGAACACCACTCAACTCCCTATTACAATGATGTTGTAAATAAGAGGGGGAGAAGTATGGTCACAAATTGGGATTAAAATGCTTGCAAGCAGTTGAAGGTTAGACCTTCTGAGATAGTAAATGCAAACCAACTATTCGTTGGTAACCAACCTAGTGTTGGTAGACACCTAGAGGATACGGATTATCCTGTGAATGGAAGACATTCACAACCTAGCTCAGTGCGCACTGATGAGGCTAGGTTATCGGAAGCCCTTGATTCTCGTTTTGGGATTTCACGAGGAATCATAAGGGTACATAAAAAATGACTTTATGTCAACTGGAGAATTATGTTATTTAAAAGCTACAAGTGTCGACACATACATCTCAGCAATTGTATATGCACTCCAAGTGATCCAAAAGACTATGGCCATAGCAGAGCATGAGTATGCTCACACTGGATCTTGTTGAGTGATACAATGTTGCAGAGATAGCCTTGCTCACCGGAAAGAAGTGTTAAGTTATTTTCACTTCAAGGTATCTTACTGTGGATACAAGTTTGTTTTCATGGACTTGGAAACAATGAGGTGGTGAGAAAGCATGGCTAGTAGCAACTGGGTTTATACGCAAACCCAAGCATTATTTTAATGCTATAAATTCTCTTCTACCATGAGTAGTAAAATTCCGATACAATACAAAGGGCGGTAAATCATCTATCTGTGCAGTTGATAGATGTAGTGACAACATATGCATATGTGGTCACTAGATTATGGTATATGTGGAGTCTTATACATAATCGCCAATCACAAATTCGCAATGCTTGGAAAGTCTTTGTGACTTAGAGCATTCAGGTCAAATATGGTACATTCGACCTAGTGAATCCTTCCTTCCGAGGGGATACACGAAGAGTGGTATGTTTAGTGTAAATATGTGCAACATATTTTAAACATACATTACTTATCGACGGAGTTCGAGATAGAGGATATGAATTGAAAGAGATTTTCAATTCAAACTAAACTATCTTGAGTATCTTGGATACAAAGTTGTCTATATCCAACGTATATTGAAGAAATTCAATATAATGGAATCATAGTCATTTGATTCTTTCAGATCATGAGATATGCTATTGTATCTTGCAAGAGCATCCGGCCGGATATTGCTTTGCAATGATTTGCTAGCTAACATCACATGAGATCGAGTTATGATCTCCAGGTGTACTCATGCTCTCCTTATGTTTGGATATATTGATCTTGGATATCTATAGAAGATCCCCAGGTACAAGATCAATGACATACTTCTAGTAAGTTGGACCTACTGTTTGATAAATGTTAATCAACAGAGATTAATGGTCACTTACACTAATCATTCTATAGTACACTTCGTGGGATTGTACAGAATGATATACTACATACTGAGGGTATATGGTGGTCATGATTTTATATCAGTGACCTTATTATCTATGGAGATAATATTACTTTGTGTTGTTTAGATGAAAAACAAGTTACGAACTAAGTCTCTACTTACTCCACATTTTAGATGTGTTTGAGAGCAGGTATGGGATGACTTAGTGTTTTGTAAAGATCAGGGGGAGTTTCCCTCTTGATCGAAAAAACTTGTTTATACATCATGTTGTACTCTTTTCTTCGCATGAGTTTTTCCCTGCTTGGGTTTCTCATCCAAAGTTTTTAATGAGGCAACATCAACACAAGGCCTATGTCGTATCATCTGTTTTTCCCGTAGAGGTTTTCAAGGATGATACATTATGACATAGCTATTGTTGTATTTGAACTAGGTTATGAGTTTATCTCATAAGAGTTTAAATGATCAACAATAGATCGTGATTATTCTCCTTATTTTTCCCATTGGGTTTTTAAGGAGACTTGGCTCATATGTTGATTTCCCAGATTTTCTGACACGATTATCTTGGAGAAATATTAGTCTGAGTTATATGTCTCATCATTTATTTTCCCCACGGGGGTTTTTGAGATGATGGCTATAGACATATTATTGTTCTTTGGGCTAGAGGTCCATTGGAGAACAGTGTCGTACCATGGTTCAATTGAACCACCGACAATTATCTATAAAGATAATTAAGCTTGTGTTGTTCAGATGGAAACAGGTTATATCAGGAGCAACATTAATAAGCATATTGCTCCTAAATTGTATTATCCATCTTGCAAACAAAGTCTTCTGATAATCTTGATGATATATTCACAAAATCTCTACCATACTCAACGTTTTCAGAAATGTGTTGAGGTGATTGGTATGAGAAGACTTAAGTGCTTGCAAGAATCAGGGGGAGTAATTCTTCCGTGATATTTGACCTGTTTTGTACCATCATATTACACTCTTTTCTTTGTATGAGTTTTGCCTTATTGAGGTTTTTCTCATCCAAAGTTTTTAACGAGGTAATATCAACTAAGCTATATGCTTCATCATGATTTTTCTCCCACAGGAGTTTTTATACATGATGATTACAAGCATATTTTCTTTTGGAGTTCAATATGAGTTTTACTCATAATCCAAAAGACATTGTGTACTCCTTATTTTTTCCCACAGGGTTTTTGAGGAGATGGTATAATGAAAGACAAATTGCAGATGATCAAATGGACTTGGATTGATCAAGGGGGAGTGTTACAAAATATTGTGTACAAAGTGATCAACCCCTATCTGACAGTTTTCTCCCAAAGGACACACCCCTTGGGAGACACTGCATCCATTGTATATAAGAGATCGTATCTGCAATAAAGAAAACAACTGTCATTCTTTCTGTCTCTCTACTGGTTTGCCACTGAGTATATTTCAACAGAACCGTCCCGCAAGGGCATTTCGGGCCACTAGTAATGGCAGCTGATTCGGATCCGCACCGACCTCTCGGGTCGGGCCGTACCCGTAGGGGACGCAGCGGCCAACGTCTCCTCCCGCTGCCGGACCTCGCACCGGCCGTTCCACCGACTCGTGGGCCCCGCGACGTGGGGGCAGCCGCGTCGGTGGGCCGAGGGGACCGGCGCGTGGCCTGCCACTGCCACCCATGGAACGGAAAAAGGAGAAGGAAATCCCCGTCCGCGTCATCGTACTGTGATCCTCTGCGCCGCCGCGGCGCGATGGCCAGCTTCTGCGGCCCACACGTGTTGCGGCCGCAGTGGCCGCTACGCGCGGGGGGAGGAGCTGTTTGGCTTGGGGAAGCGCGCGACGTGACGGCGGGGGAGGGCGGGCGCAGACGATCCGTTCGCGACGGGAGGGGCACGTCCGAGTCAGGTGACGCACTTGGCGGGCCTGAGTTGGCGGCGTTGTCCGCTTGCGCGCGCTGTCCCCCAGTCCCAGCGCCGGCCGCGCCGCACGCCCCCACTTAACCAAACCTCGCCGGAACGCGAACGGAAGCGGAACCCCCGCTTTGTTTATCGGTTAAGTTTCCTTCGCCCCTGCACTGCGGCGGCCGTGCGTGCGTGGCGACGACTGGGCGCAGGAGACCGGATGGATGCAGTGCAGCTCGGCTAGCAGGGATGGCGAGGCGAGGCGAGAGGCAGATGCGCGTGCATGACATGAGCAACCGGCCGCAGCGCGCAGCAGGACAAGAGCATGATGGATCGGAACCCGGATTGCCAATAGCCAATGGATAACCGGCAGTCGGCAGGTTGGCAGAGACTGTCAGAGCGAGCGAGGAGATGTGGCACCCAAAACGGGCCAGACTGAAGGGAAAGCCATCGCTTTGTGAGCGGCGAAGCCCATCAGCCCAAGCAAACCAAGCAGTACGGCCGGCGTTGAAATTGGTCGGGGTCTGTGATCATGGAGATGGAATATATTCACCAATCCACATCTCCTCCCTGGCTACTTCAAACAATATGCTGAGTACGTTGAAATTGATCGGGGTCTGTGATCACTGGATCCCTCTCAGTAATGCAAATTAGCATTGCAGGGATCGGTAAATAAGGCACGGCTGGGAGAAGATCCAGTTCTCTACTAGTCTTTTCCTCTTGTCTTTTATTATCTTAGCTCTCGGGTGCTGCTCATCGTCTTTGGGTAAAAAAACGAAGTTTCACCAGGGAGTCGGTGGAAAAAAAGTGAATACGTATTCTCCATAACCATCATCGCAAAAAAATAAAAAAAAATCAACATCATAACATTAATTTAATGTCTGAATTGTGAGAATTGGTGTAACGTGGTGCCTTCTCAGGTCCACGGTTGCGTGTTATATAAGCACAAGGAAAAGCCCCTCGGCGGTGGCATGTACACAAGTATGGATACAACAATGATGGAAGGAGGATCCTGTAATCAAGGATCACTTCCCATCTACAATACACGCATAGCAGATATTCATACCATCTAACACTCCTCCTTAATCTCAGCCACTTACAAGGTTGAGATTGGTCCTAAACTGTCGAAGCTTTGCAGCGGTGATAGCCTTAGTGAACCCATCTGCCAACTGATCACTGGAGTTGATGAACCGGATGTCCAAAAGCTTCTGTGCCACTCGTTCTCTGACGAAATGGAAATCTATCTCTATATGTTTTGTTCTAGCATGGAACACAGGATTGGCCGACAGGTATTTTGCCCCCAGGTTATCACACCACAATCTAGCAGCCCGTGGATGTGTTACCTTGAGTTCAGTTAGAAGTTTCTGAACCCACATCATCTCTGCTGTGGCATTTGCCAAAGCTTTGTATTCAGCTTCCGTACTAGACCTTGATACTGTGGCTTGTTTCCTGGCGGTCCAAGACACAAGGTTACCACCAAGAAACACAGCGAATCCTCCTGTGGACCGCCTATCATCTAGGCAACCCGCCCAATCAGCATCTGAAAAAGCACTTATCATCATGGACTGTGATCTCCTGATCTTAAGCCCATAGTTCTTTGTCCCACTAACATACCTCAGGATCCTCTTGACCGCGCTCCAGTGAGTTGTAGTTGGAGCATGCAAGTACTGGCACACCTTGTTGACAGAAAAAGATATGTCCGGCCTTGTTAGTGTTAAGTACTGCAATGCCCCAACTACGCTTCTATAGCGTGTAGCATCCTCCGGCCCAAGAGCAGAACCATCCGTCAGTCTCAGCTTCTCGGACACAGCAAGAGGTGTATCAACACTTTTGGCCTTGTCCATTCCAGTTCTGGACAAAATATCTGCTGCATATCTTCCCTGTGAAAGCACAAGACCATCGTTGCTCCTCCTCACTTCTATCCCAAGGAAATAATGCAAATCACCTAGATCCTTTAATGCAAAGTCCTTCTGCAGATCCTTGAGCAATGCTGCGGTAGCCTTGGGAGAGGAGCTAGCAACTATAATATCGTCGACATATACCAGTATATAAATGTTGTACTCACCCCGACTATAATAGAACAAAGAGGTGTCAGCTTTGGAAGGAAGAAATCCCAATTCTTGGAGTCTCTTGCACAATCTGGCATACCAAGCCCTCGGTGCTTGCTTCAGCCCATAGAGAGCTTTGTCCAACTTGCAAACATAGTTTGGGTGACTCATGTCTTCATAGCCAGGAGGTTGTTGCATGTATACTTCTTCTTCTAGATACCCATGGAGAAAAGCATTCTGGACATCAAGTTGCCGAAGGGACCAATTTCTTGACACTGCAACAGACAAGATCAGCCGTATAGTAGCAGCTTTCACAACTGGGCTGAACGTGTCTTCATAATCGATGCCATAGCGTTGTTTAAAACCCTTAGCAACCAGCCGAGCTTTGTATCTGTCTATGGTGCCATCAGCCTTGCGTTTCACTTTGTAAACCCATTTGCATCCAATGACATTTCTCCCCTTGGGTCGAGGAACAAGATGCCATGTCTTGTTTCTCAGCAGTGCTTGATGTTCATTTTCCATGGCTGATGCCCATTTTTGATCTTGAAGTGCTTCTTCTACTGAGCTCGGCTCCTCGGACTGGGCCTGTGCATTCATGCACCAGCGTACCGTACCATCCGTGTACTCCTTGGGCTTCATTATCCCACGTTGGAGCCGAGTGACTGGCCTACTAGAAGTAGCAGCAACAGCTGGATCAACAGGAGTAGTACCAGCAGCTTCCTCTGACGACGAGGCTGCAGAAAGCTCGTCCACAGAAGATGATCCACCCGGCAGGATCACCGTTGAATCCAGCGCCCCCTTGTTGGGATCAAGCGGCATCGGAGGTGCTGATTCAAGCGGTGTGGTCGAAGACGTTGTCGCAGACGATCCAACCTGGGGAGGAGGTGACGAGATCCCAGGTTCCAATACCGAAGGAGGTCGCGCCGGGCTGCCCGACACGATCGCAGTTGTAACAGGCGAATCGGCATCGGCCTCCACACTGTCCCCGGTCGGGTGACACAGCCGATAACGCGTGCCACCAACAGCTTGTTCATGGATTCCTGCAGCGTTTGCACCCGTTTTTGTTCCTGCATCATCAACACAAGGTGCATGGCTTGACGACCGGTTAGTAAAGGCAGGAGAAGATAAATGTTGATCACCAATTTTTGCATTCTCAAATTCCGAGGATGGGTTTTTGAGGATATCTGGGAGGAGATCGAGTTCAGCTCGAAGCCGTGCACCTGCATTGGGATGTAAAGAGGCAAAAGGAAAAACCTCTTCATCGAAGACAACATCTCGGGATATATAAACTCGCCCTTCCTTTGGATCGAGACATTTGAACCCCTTGTGCATATTGCTATACCCGAGGAACACACATTGTTTGGATCTGAATTCAAGTTTCTTAGAATTATATGGGCGCAAATTTGGCCACACGGCGCAGCCAAAAGTGCGTAGGAAGGTGTATTCCGGTGGACGGCCAAAAAGTTTCTCAAAGGGGGTTTTGTTATCAATGATTTTGGACGGCAGGCGATTGATAAGAAAAACTGCAGTGAGAAAGGCTTCATCCCAGAATTTTAAAGGCATAGATGAATGTGCAAGGAGGGTGAGACCCATCTCAACAATGTGTCGATGTTTGCGTTCGGCGGATCCATTTTGTTGGTGCGCATGAGGACAGGAAACATGATGTTCTATACCTATGCGCTTAAAAAAAGAATTGAGTGCTTGATATTCCCCTCCCCAATCTGTTTGGATGGCACGAATTTTTCTATCAAATTGACGTTCAACAAGTTTATGAAAATCTTGAAAACACTGAAATACCTCAGATTTGTGTTTCAACAAGTATATCCAAACAAATTTGCTGTGATCATCAATGAAACTCACATAATAATTGTGACGACCAATAGAGTTGGGCGCAGGGCCCCATACATCGGAAAAAAGGAGATCCATGGGATGACTCGACACACTAGTGGATCTGGGGTAAGGCAATTGGTGACTTTTGCCTGACTGACATGCATCACACACCCTAGTATTATTTCGATTATGGGAAACAGGAAGCTGATGACGACTTAGGATCTGCTGGATGACCCGAGACGATGCATGGCCCAGCCTGTGGTGCCATAGTGAAGTGGAAGGTTTGCCGGCAGCAAGGGCTTGCTTATTTGGAGACGACTTGGACAGTAGTTTCAAAGGATAGAGCCCCCCTTCACATCTGCCTGTGTGGATAGTTTTCTTCGACACCTGGTCCTTAATGAAAAAGTGGTTGGGATGGAATTCAAGAAAAACATTATTATCACGTGCAAGCCGATTGACAGAACAAAGGTTCTTGTGTGCTTGTGGGACATGAAGGATATTTCGGAGATGAAGATTAGGTGAATGCAAAAAACTGTGACCAACATTAGCAATCTCCATACCTGTCCCGTTTGCAGCATGCACCTGATCACCACCGTGATACTTATCATGGACAGTCAACTTCTCCAACTCGCCGGTGACATGGTCCGTAGCTCCAGTGTCCATGTACCAATTTGTGTCGACACCATATGAACTAGTGGCAGCAGCAGCAGTCTTTTGTGGGGGGCCTTGATAAGATGAATCATACCGATTGTAACAGCGGTAGGCCGGGTGTCCCTCCTTGCCACAGACTTGGCAGTAGACGCCCGGTTCAAATCGCCCACCGCTGCGACCTCCTTTGCGGCCACCACGACGGCCTCCACGCCCGCCACCGCGAGCGTTGTTGTTGTAGTTGCCACCACCACGGCCTCCCTTGGAGGCCATGTTCACCGAGGACTGCTGTCCTCCGCCCCTCGCCTCCATGCGCTGCTCAAATGAGACAAGCTGCGCATAGAGCTCGTTCACGGTGATCGGCTCAACTCTCGCCGCTACCGCTGTCACCACTGGATCATACTCCCGATCTAGCCCGGTCAAGATGTAGGAGATGAGTTCCTCATCTTCGAGCTTACGACCGGCAGACGCCATCTCGTCTCCGAGGGCCTTCATTTTCGAGAAGAATTCGCTGATGGAGGACGCGCCCTTGGACGCAGTAGCAAGAGCCATCCTTGTACTGATGATTCGGGCTCTTGATTGTGACGCGTGAAGCGCCTGGATCGCAGTCCATGCCTCCGCCGCGGTAGTCACCGCAGTGATCTGAGATCCGATCTCGCGAGAGAGGGATCCAAGGAGGTAGGAGAGGACTTGCTGATCTTGGGCCACCCACTTCTTGAACTCAGGGTTCAGGATGGGTGCCGCATCGGCCGCCGGCTTCTCATTGTCCGCCTTGGCCTTGGGGGGAATGAACTTCTCCGGCGGCTTCTCCACCGGGTCGATGAACTTTTCCATCTCCGCACCACGAAGGCCGGAGAGGACTTGGAGCTTCCACATGGGGTGATTATTCCTGGTCAGCTTCTCCGTGACTGGGAACATGCCGAGGGGAGAAAACGCGGCTAGGGCGGCGGCAGTGGAAAAGGATGTGAGCGCCATAGTTTTCCGCTAGGATAGATGCTCTGATTACCATGTGAGAATTGGTGTAACGTGGTGCCTTCTCAGGTCCACGGTTGCGTGTTATATAAGCACAAGGAAAAGCCCCTCGGCGGTGGCATGTACACAAGTATGGATACAACAATGATGGAAGGAGGATCCTGTAATCAAGGATCACTTCCCATCTACAATACACGCATAGCAGATATTCATACCATCTAACATGAATAATACTATTTGCTATTTGGTGTGTCCGGCCATAGGCAGATATGCTACAGGCTCTAGTATTTTTCTAGTGGAGGTAGTAAATCCAGTTTTTTTTTAATCGTGACTTATTTTCTTCTCAAACGTCTTATGACTCTTTTGGAGTGAGAGTAGTGATTAGTGAAGAGACCTACATCGTTACAACGTACAAGACTAGCATGCCTTGCATCGGTAGACTCGAAGAGAGAGAACATTTTATCTTCTCATAGCTGTTCATTTCTCGTAAAGCCTCTGAGCTCCATTCTAGCTAGAGAGCAAAATAGTATGTTTTGTGTAGTTATGAAGCTGAAAACAGTTGACATCAAATAAACACACACCTTGCTACTTAAGATGTTTATGACCAATGGTCTCCGGGTGCTGAAGAATGAAACGATATTCTTCTTGTCCACTTACCTTAAGTGACCACACCAGGAACTCAAGCATGGGGCAAATAATGTCTTTCCTGCTAGTGTCTGAGGAGTAGTTAATAGGAGAATGGATCTCTTCTGAAAGATGACCATGTTCTCGTTTACTGGAATGAAGCCACGATTCGTCACAAAGGAGATGGCTGTAAATACAGAGAAAAAGAAAAAGACAAATCCAATACCCTTTTTCTTCATAACTCCTAAATTTGACACTAGAAAATAGACCAGCAGTGCATTCACTAAAGATTCAATTGTCTTGGGCTCAACTTGATTTTTTCTCTCTCTTCCAAGTGGAGTTCAGACAGTGGGATTATTACATTGGTGTCCTGAGTACTGTAGTGACCACCTAGTCAAGTGAGGGAGAAGGGGCTGCGCACACGGAGAAAGAACAAAACGAAGAACTTTTATGGACAACAATGGAAAAACTCACCAGAGAAGAAGATCCTTGCCGGAGCTAAGCCAAAATTCATCGATTGACGAAGTTTCGGAGGTTCGACCGACGAATCGAAAGCACCACGGTGAAGCCCTCGACGAGACGAACGCAGCGGTATCCTCGGATTTCACCAACGACACACGGACTAAAAGTAATTGCTCGCTGGAGTTGGAATCGCTCTAAACTTTGGCGAGCAATTCTGGGAGATGGGGAATGAGTATGAGGAAACTGTTTCATGGTTTGAAATGGACTGGGCGAGAGGAAGTCAGCCATATATATATTGCTAGGGTTTAAAGATATTTTAATTTTGAAATAAATCAATTTTAGGATTAAAATATTTACAGAAAAATGTTGAAGCCGTATTTAACGTCCGAAAAATATCCGAAGGCTCCAAAAATTTTAGGAAAATTTCTAGACATGATTTGGCATCCAATAAACTCAAAAACATATTTAGAGCTTTTTGGAAATGTTTTAAGTACCTCAGATAAATAGATTTTGGTTTCCAGAAAATAGAAAATATTCTAAAAATATGAAAATTTACCGAAACCTTCTACAAGGTTTATTAACATGTTTCAAACATCTTTTGCACTTAGAAACACTATGCAATGGCATGAATGCAACAATCAAAACACCTCTATGGCTCTCACTTCACTAGGTTTATGCCAATATATAACAAATTAGCTCCATTATTTAGAAAATAGATAATATAAACAAAGAAATGAGAGGGTAACACCTGAATTTGGTGAATATTAGAAAATAAATTTTACACTCTCAAATTCAGGTTGTTACAATATATCACCCTTAGATAAAAAATAGTCTATGAGCTTAACATCATTGCTATTGTTTTTATTTGTTTTGAAACTTACATATGCTTGGATTATGAATATAAGTGAATATGTTGACAATAAAATGAGATTGAGAAGAACAAATACAAACAAATAAATCAAACCTTTGAAAAGCTAGCCTAGGTGAGTTTGTACTGGGCGCTGGTCATGAGCTAAAGAAACTTGCCTATGAAGGTTTTGGCAGGGTTGTTGTTAGCAGTAGGAAGAACTCACATGAGTCAGTTTTGACTGTCTGAGTAGATTTCAACCCTAATTCAATAGAAATTCGTCCGTTCTCATGGGAAACTTACAAATGTTGTGTGGAATAGATTTCCTACTAGAATAAGATCATCCGCCTATATATATTAGAGGGTCATGGACGATTGGGTTAAGCATACACAATCGATAAACACCAATCTAATAATACCTTTGTCCTACCTCAATATCTTTAAATCTTATATTGTCCAACACCTCTAGGTGACCTTGCCAGTCTAAGGACACTCTAGTCATCCTCTAGCCTGGCATGTCTTTGTGGGAGGCGTTTGTGGATATTTTTGGATGAAGTACGAGTATTTGTAGGAAAATAGAATTTATTCTCGGTTTTCCTGATGGTTTCCCAATCAGGATTGTGTTATCCAGGGCTAATAGACATGTTGTTTAGTCCTAGTTGGGAAAACCAGGACTACAGATCCCCGGAGGCTAAAAAAGGGTTTTCCTCAAACATGCAAATGAACTCGCACCCCTACAAATGAACTCCATGGCATCCAAATGAGCTAGCTTTCTATTTTCGCAAAAATTTAGTGGCATATTTCTAATTGTCCCTAAAAACAATACATCGCACCCCTACAACTCTTGATACGATCTTAAGGCCCATATACATTGCCTCGGGCGTAGCTTTCCATCCCACCTCCATAGCATAAGTGTCTTTGTATGAGATGCTTCTCTTTTAAACTAATCCATTAAAAGATATTTAGTCCTAATTGGTAGTGCTTTAATCCTAGTTGGTGTTACCAATTAGGGCTAAAAGTTTACATTAGTTTCATTTGGTGTTACCAACTGAAACTAATGAAGACTCATTAGTCTAGATCGGTGTTACCACCTGATACTAAAGAAAAGCCTTTAGTTTCGGTCGGTAACACCAACTGGAACTAATGTAGACCCATGTTCAAGAAATTTCGATCCTAATCTCGACCCTAACTCTAGGGGCTACTTTGATAACATCAAATCACCTTTGGGATTGGAGGAGATTGAGGTGAAAATAGACTAATTTTCCTTTCAATCCACTTTAATTCCGAAGGGATTTGAGTTTCTAAACTAGCTCTAATGGAGACTAACATGTTAAACCGTCTGTTACCTAGAGTACCAAATTCGGACTTGCTGGTCGGCCTCACCATACGGCTTTGGGCGATCTAACCCATTTGTACGTGTGTGATCACAAGTCTTCTAGTCACTTGCAGCAAGAATAAAAATAAATAAAATTCAAGCACGATTAAAGTGTTTAACATCTTGCTGTTACTGCATAGTCACACAAAACTGTCTTCCTCGCTCTTATTCATGTCATAGTTAAAATTAAGAAGCATCTTATACGTTACTCCGTATATATATATGATCCATTTGTTTATTAAACGACCCGTTTAGACTATAGCCTCTTCTAGCTAGACTCCTTGCATTGCTCACAGAGTCATAGCGGATCGGGAGCAGCTCGATCGAGGGCGAGTAGTAGTCCATCTACTAGACTACTAGGCTGCTGCGACGCTCGGCGAGAAGGCCATCGGGGCGGAGTGCGGCGACACGGAGTAGTCGCCGGACCTGATGAGGGCTTCGGATGATCCACACTTGGCAGCACGGTCGTCCAGTAGCATCTGCTGGCATCGGCACTCTGAGCTGCAGAAGGCTTTCTCCCCTCTGCAATTTGAGGCCAACAAGTAATGAACAGGTATATATTGATCAGTATTTATTAAGGATTTGGTCTTTATTTTCAGTTGCTATGATAAAGTCCCAAAAGTAGAATGACCGAAGTTTCGTGGCACTAAATGCATACGAGCTAAGTATATTCTTGTTCATTGGGGTTAAAACTTGAATGAATACGGCTCATCGTCCTAGCTAGGGATAGAGCTAGAAACATTTAAGAGGGACGACACAATGTCACTAAACCACTAATAATAGACAAATACAATAGTTTATAATCATCTTATATTAAAACGTTAATAAACAATAAAAACCATAAAATACCTAATGAGAAGTATATGATTTAATTTTAGGAGAAACTTTAGGGGTTTCATGGCATCCGGGGAGCGATAGGGGGACTGGGGGAGCTTGAGCGGTCGAGCCCTATCCATTCCACCGCTACACCCGTCCATGTATCGTTCTAAGCTATTCGACACTAGAAAGCAAAACAATTTTAGCTTTTTTAATATATGATTTCTGATATGCGTGTTCATTGCAATAGGAAACATAGAATTTTTCGACGGTTTATTAAGCCGTCAGAGAGATAATTTGGGACGAAGGGTGTATATAAAAAACAAAATAACTATTATCTACACCATACATACATATTTATTAGATCTAAAAGAGAGAGTTATTAGCAGATAACTGCTGCCTACGTGATCAAGCAAAGGAATGAACGGCCACGCGGCGCGCACCTGTACATGTAGATATCGAGCCCATCAAGCCTCTTGTCGCAGAGGCAGCACCGGCTGAGGAAGTCGGGCGCCGGCGCCGGCGCCGCGTCGTCGGCCTCCACGAGCCATCCACCGCCGCCGTCGCCGAACCCAAAGTACACCCGCTTGCGGACGCTGGCGCCGCCGGCGCCGGCCACGTGCTTGATGACGCACGTGTAGCTCTCGTCGTCCTCGCGCGCGCGCCGCCTGGCCGCGGCGCCGATGGCGATCGGCTCGGCCCCGTGGCCCATGGCCGCGACGATGCCGAGCCCGACGGCGCCGCGCTCGTCGAAGCTCCGCCTCGGCGGCGGCGGCCTCGGGTCTGGGGAGTAGTTGTTAGCGCTGACGAAGGCGGAGAGGAGGTTGGCCAAGGACGAGGAGGCCGTCGTCAGCTTGGCCACGGAGCTCCGCTGCCGGGTAGGCGGCGCCGAGGCCGCCGCCTTCTGCTCCGCTGCCGGCTCGTGCGACCACATCATCTTCTGCGCTCTGTCTCTTGCCCGTGTGACTCTGTGAGCAGCGGAGAGAGAGATAGACAGAGCGAGACGGAGATGGGAGAAGAGCTTGTTACGTTACGTGCGTGCTCAGTCTATCTCTCAGCTGCCATCTCTGCTCTCTCACTCCCGTCTCTCTCTCCCTAAAGAGCAGAGCAGTAGAGCACTAGCGGTGGTGGTATCGTTGAGGTCTAGCGACAAAGAGGGGGGTAGTGGTGGTGATAGTGGGAGGATTATAAAGAGGAGAATATACGGCCTGGGGAAGTAGTGGGGGAGTTAGGAAATGGTTTTGTGAAAGATTAGCAATTCCTAGTGGTGGGGGTCGTTTCGCATGTGGGAGCTAGTAGCTCATTTCATAATACATATATATAATTGCAGAATATTCCATAATTATATTTTAATGCAATAATGATATCAGGACTTGTCCTTGTTTAGTATTTCCGAGAACCTTTTGTTAAGACACTGCATTATATTGTTAAAAAATGGACCGGTTGATCGATCTTTGTCTCTTTTGTTAGCGCCACAAAATTGTTATTTACACCATCTGTGTGTATATGAATAACTGTGTGGCTGTGCGCACATATTATTCACTAGGTAGGTGCCCGTGCGATGCCACGGAAGTAAAAAATAGTGTAAAACATAGATATAATGCAAAATTCATGTAGCACATATGAAGTGTAAGCTGAATGCCCGTGCGTTGCAACGGAAATATATAATACAAACAGTAACTATCTCCAACAACATAAAATCTTCGTTCTCATATTTAAACTCCACTTTATAAACAGTGCAGTTTACAGTACAAAATAGTGTTTTAAATGACTATGGATAGTACAAAATAGTGTTTTGAATGACTATGAATAAACTGCTGGATACTGTGCTAAAGAACAAGTATGCACGCGTTCACATTTGGTTGATTATTCGTTTGTTCGGTAGTTGACTGTCAATTCTCTGGAACAATTTCAGTTTGTTGAAATCAATTTGCAGCGCGGTAGTCGGTAGAGTACACCATATGTAGCCATGTAGGTTCATGATCGACAAATCCACTCACGTGACAGTATATATTGTCCGGTGGGATGGGGTGGCATCTGTCTGGTTCACAGCTCAAATACTGTGAGAATAAAAAATTAAGCTGAGATGTACACCATCACCAGTTCAGACCATATAAAAATTCAAACAATGTACAATCTAATCACGGTTGCAACTCAGCTGAGTCAGACTAACTGAACAGTATGCAAGGATGTTAACTGCTGATACCAAGGAATTCGGTGAAGCTTGGATACTTTGGTTCCCAACCGATCTCAACCCGAGTTTTTGAATTCTCCATTCTCTTCCCCAATGGACCGTCAGTACCTGGAGTTAAAACACACTTCGGGTTAATTAAGCTATATGCTATTGCCTATGCACTCAAGAATATGAAAGAATCAAAGAACCATAGCAGGTCGTACAAGACTAACCAGTAAAGCCTCCAAACTTCGTGTCAAATTTTCCACTATTGTTAACAACATCCATTATTTCTTGCCTATAAAGTTTTTTTTCCTTTTAAATTAGGCAAACCGAAAGAGTAACTCTGCACAGCAAAACTGACTACAAAACAAAGAAACCGGTATGAACAAGGTCAGCAGTTACCTGGAAAGGGGCTTGTTGTCACAGCCCAGAAATATTCGACTCCACAGTCCCTTTTTCATGATTGCTACTGCAAGGGAGGCAGCATCCTGGCAACAATATTATATGTATAATCACAACTAATAATATAGTGTTGGTTGAGGAACAAGCTATACTCACACCAGTCCATGTGATTGACATGGTAAGGACCTTAAGAATATGTAAAGACATCAACAGCTCTATAGGGAACCAAAGCATTCACGGGCATGCTAGGATCACATCGAACAATACTATGGTAAAACTAACATATCTGTAAAATAACTGACATGTCACACACTCAAGTATGTTGAAGTGATATAAGAGTGTGAGTCCAGGGCTAATGCCTCTTCCTCTTCTTGCTGTTCTTCAGGTGCTTCTTTCGGTTTCCGCTCTTGCCATGCGACTTGCTTGAACCGCCATCATCTTCCTTGTCTCCTCCCAACAGCATGTTCATCCCAAGGTCGAAACCGTCAGTTAAGCCTCCTAGCCTGTTGTCGGGATCAGATATCAGATGGTGGTGTAAGTTGGATATTAAGACAAGCTGAAAATCCCAACAGGGAAACCAAGTGCTATCAAAGGCGCCTTGTGTATTTACACAGACAATAAGCAACAAATTATAAACTATCTGAACATACCCATGAAGTTGTCTCCTTATGCGATTCTCGATAAGGACCACTAGCAACAATGCTTATACATAATAATAGATACGCGCGCATATAACCAGAACCAGTATAAAGGAAGTAGACAGGTAACTAAAATGGAACACCTAACAAAGCTCAGCCATTTTCTGAAGCATTGTCATTGGCTCAAAAATTATGACTGGAAGTGTCACAAGTGATATAACATCTGATCCTATGTACTTGTGCATCATCTTGCAATAGCTATCACGATCCTGCAAATTAACCACACAAGGTTGTTAAAATAGTGATCCTGAATCGGACCAGAACTTCAAGTATACGATCGTAAAACTACTATGACCTTAAAACCATAGATTCTACTAAACAGAATCGAACCAGAGCCTAAATCTGGCGCCTTAGACCACTCGGCCAAACTGTCTTAGGTGTTTAAATTTATATAGGAGTTTATATATGCATTAATGTAAGCTAACAAAAGTACATATTCCAATTCGCCCCTATCGTTGTTGGAGTATTGAGAGATTTTTTTTCTCCCATAGATATGAATATATAGAAAATGTAGCAGCTTCATGTATGGGGTATGTTTCTCTGTCTATGTTTCTGTGCGAAAACCCGTTAAAGACTCATTTAATAAAAATATTTGTTCGTGTTGTTTTATTTATTCAAATTTGATCCATGTATTCAACACTAAATTTTTTGTTTGATGTTATGAATGGTTGTGTTTGTTTTGTTCATTGCCTAAATTATCACACTTTTGTCTAATATGTTATGAATGACTATGGGTATATTTTATTTATTCGAATTTGTGCCACACTTTACGTCAGCACCCGCCCTTTGGGTCTAGATGATCAACAATTGAAAATAATTAAATAAAAGCACCATAAATAGCAAAGAAACACATAAAATTATTTTGAAGCACACCCCATATAATTATTTAGAAGCACACAATACATATTGCAATATCAATTCATATTTGGAAGAAACTCATCATTTTAACCCACACTCAATAGATATGAAACCTGTGGACACGTAATGTCATCCCTATTTTTTGGGTAAGCATGAATTTTCCGTTGCCGTGACTAAGATTGTATCCAATAAATTACTCATTTGGTCACTCAAAACACAGTTGATATTTTAGGTATTCGTAGAAAAAAATTTAAAATAGAAGATAAGAGGAGTAAGTTGTTGGAGATAGTCTAAACAAAATCACTCCTCCGAACCGTCCTTACCAAGTTTGGATACAGAGCAGAAATTTCCCTTTTGCCATGAAAAGGGAAGGTGGAGGTTAAAAAGGGACAAAAATCTATTTAAAAAGGGCCCATCCGGGTTCGAACTGGAGACCTATTGATCTGCAGTCAATTGCAGCTATGAACCCTTAGATGTGTTGTTTAATTATGCAGGTTGTAAAAATTATAATAATACATTACGCAGGTTACTTGTCTCCTTCCGCAACAAATCTTAGGCATGCAAAGGACGAGCTTTTCAAAGACACGTACTGTCGGATTCCGACAGGATAATCCAGGAAGCAGAAGCACAAACTACAGGATAACATTAACAAATCTCAGCATGTTCTTGTTGCTGCTACCTCGCCTCATCTGCAACTATCCAGTCCATGCCAGCAGACACTGAATATCGACACGAATCCAACAGCCTAATTACATATTACAACCTCTGACCTACCAGGTTGTGGCAGGGAGATCAATGGATCAGCGCTACCATACATTAGGTGAAGGAAAGACATGTATATGCACAGGACAAACAACGATTGCTTCCTTCTCCTTACATAAATCCCAGCTGGGTGAGGTCATCGTCTGGGATTTCTAGGGCGCCAGAAAGATCAATGTCTTGCAACGAGTCGTCAAGGCCATCCGTAAACCACGAGCTGATATCGTTGCCCTGCCCGTCAAGCCCTTCTGGGACGTCCAATATGTCATCTAACCCAGGCAACACTGGCAGTCCAGCGTCCACGGTAAGCCGCTGGGCAGCGCTGCTGGAAGCACCCCTAGTCATGTAATAAGAAAACAGATTTTTATTAGTCAATTATGTAGTGAGACTGCATTTCAGAGTATAGCCTTCAATATCCATGTTCATGGCAAATTATATTTGTCAAAAGGTGCAATACTTAAACCAAGTTATCGATCTCAATATCTCACAAATTATTTGGCAACAACCAATACAGAACTAAACTAAGAATTGCACAGTGATTGGGAAATAAATGTGTCATGTAAGGCAATGTGCACCATTCTCTTGTTCATGTGGAAGCCTCAGCCTTGTGGCATGTGGATGTATACTTGACCTGTGTGTGAGAGGGCACCAATGCATTTCTATTCGTCTCTTTTCCCCTTTGCCGGTTTCCCTTCTCTTGGAAGCATTGTAGCTATTACGCAAAAAAGAACAGGGAAAATGAAATGTAAGAGTTAAGAAAAATTCTTTTAATACTACTTAAAGTTGGTGGCGACAAAGGAAATCTAATACTACCAAGGAATGCTCAAAGCCTTATCTGAGCTATAGTCTGAAATTTTAGTGAACAAGGTGAATGATTGCTTGCTCATGAAGCCACCTTTGAGAGAATCACAATATCGTTTCATCTATTGTATGAACTCTTGATTGTACAGGGATCTTCCTTTAATAAGCTTGTTCACCTCTATATGTTGTGCCAAATTAACAAAAGAAATAATCAAAAGCTTGTTCACCTCTATATAACTGGAATCAGCTCTCATTGAAGACTCAACAATCAGAGCACGAAACTGTCGGTGCTGTCTCTCGACAGCAAGGAGATCCAACACGAGTGAATGGAGATGGCAACATGGCACTCGCGTGTGATGGCAAAAGCTCTGTTAATCTGGCCTCTCACGGGCACTGTGCGGGGGTATTTATAGGTATCCGAGTGCACGGCGCCTTGCATAGAGGACGCATGTGCCCTCAAGTACCTAGTTTATCCCCAGAATATTCCCATAAAGCGGGGTTACAAGCTGTAATTACAAGTACGCCTTTACAAATTAGGCCCGTAACACAACCGCGGGCACGCAGGGCCCGTTACAATGGGCCCGACCTCATGTGGGCCTCGGAGCTGACCGAGGCCGCTGATAGTCGCCTAGAGGGGGGGTGAATAGGGCGAAACTGAAATTTACAAAAATAATCACAACTACAAGCCGGGTTAGCGTTAGTAATAAAGAAACGAGTCCGCAAGAGAGGGCGCAAAACAAATCGCAAGCAAATAAGAGTGTGACACGAGGATTTGTTTTACCGAGGTTCGGTTCTCGCAAACCTACTCCCCGTTGAGGAGGCCACAAAGGCCGGGTCTTTTTCAACCCTTCCCTCTCTCAAACGATCCCACGGATCGAGTGAGCTTTCTCTTCTTCTCAATCAACCGGGAACGAAACTTCCCCGCAAGGGCCACCACACAATTGGTGCCTCTTGCCTTGGTTACAATTGAGTGATGATCTCAAGAACAAGTGAGAAAGAAAAGAATGCGATCCAAGCGCAAGAGCTCGAAAGAACACAAGCAAATCACTCTCTCTAGTCACTATGGAGTTGTGTGGAATTTGGAGAGGACTTGATCTATTTGGTGTGTCTAGAATTGAATGCTAGAGCTCTTGTAGTAGTTGAGAAGTGGAAAACTTGGATGGCAATGAATGTGGGGTGGTTGGGGTATTTATAGCCCCAACCACCAAAAGTGACCGTTGCTGGAACCTCTCTGTTCGATGCCACACCGGACAGTCCGGTGCACACCGGACAGTCCGGTGCCCCTGCCACGTCACCATTGCCGTTGGATTCTGACCGTTGGAGCTTCTGTCTTCTGGGCCCTCCTGGGTGTCCGGTGCACACCGGACAGGTACTGTTTGATGTCCGGTGCACCGGTATGGGCGTCCCTGACATCTGCGCGCGCTGCGCGCGCAATAAATGCTCCGCAGGGAGCCGTTGGCGCCGCAGAGAGCCGTTGCCCCGCTGGCACACCGGACAGTCCGGTGCACACCGGACAGTCCGGTGAATTTTAGCGGAGTGGCTGCCGCGCGAACCCGAGGCTGGCGAGTTCCGGAGACCGCGCTTCCTTGGAGCACCGGACATGTCCGGTGCACACCGGACAGTCCGGTGAATTATAGCGCGCCGGCTTCCGAGAAATCCCGAGAGCGAAGAGTTTGAAGTCGAAGTCCTCTGGGCGCACCGGACAGTCCGGTGCACACCGGACAGTCCGGTGCCTCCGGCCAGAGGTGCCCTCGGTTGCCTTGCTGCTCCTTTGCTGAATCCAACACTTGGTCTTTTTATTGGCTAAATGTGAACTTTTTGCACCTGTATAACTTATGCACTAGAGCAAACTAGTTAGTCCAATATTTGTGTTGGGCAATTCAACCACCAAAATTATTTAGGAACTAGGTGTAAGCCTAATTCCCTTTCAATCTCCCCCTTTTTGGTGATTGATGCCAACACAAACCAAAGCAAATATAGAAGTGCATAATTGAACTAGTTTGCATAATGTAAGCGCAAAGGTTGCTTGGAATTGAGCCAATATATACTTATATGATGCGCATGGATTGTTTTCTTTATTTTTCACATATTGGACCACATTTGCACCAAGAGTTTTGTTTTTGCAAATTCTTTTGTAAATACTTTTCAAAGTCCTTTTGCAAGTTAGTCAAAGGTAAATGAATAAGATTTTGCAAAGCATTTCCAAGATTTGAAATTTTCTTCCTTTGTTCAAAATGCTTTTCCTTCGACTAAACAAAACTCCCCCTAAATGAGATTCTCCTCTTAGTGTTCAAGAGGGTTTTGATTTAACATTTTGAAAAACTACTTCCTCCTCCTTTAGAACATAATAAGATACTAATTTTGAAATTTACCATTGAAAATCATCAAATTTAAAATTTTAAGTGGTGGTGCGGTCCTTTTGCTTTGGGCTCATATTTTCTCCCCCTTTGGCATGAATCGCCAAAAACGGAATCATTAGAGCCCAATTGAAGTCCTTTTCTCCCCCTTTGGTCATAAAATGAATGAGTGAGGATTATACCAAAGTTGGAGAGATGATGCGGAGCGACGGCGAAGGATGAGTAGTAGAGTGGAGTGGAAGCCTTGTCTTCGCCGAAGACTCCAATTCCCTTTCAATATACCTATGACTTGGTTTGAAATATACTTGAAAACACATTAGTCATAGCATATATAAAAGAGACATGATCAAAGGTATATTTATGAGCTATGTGTGCAAGACTAGCAAAAGAAATTCCTAGAATCAAGAATATTGAGCTCATGCCTAAGTCGGGTAAAAGATTGTTCATCAAGAGGCTTGGTAAAGATATCGGCTAATTGATCTTTAGTATTAATGTAAGCAATCTCGATATCCCCCTTTTGTTGGTGATCCCGAAGAAAATGATACCGAATGGCTATGTGCTTAGTGCGGCTGTGCTCGACGGGATTGTCGGCCATTTTGATTGCACTCTCATTGTCACATAGCAAGGGGACTTTGGTTAATTTGTAACCGTAGTCCCGCAGGGTTTGCCTCATCCAAAGCAATTGCGCGCAACAATGACCTGCGGCAATATACTCGGCTTCGGCAGTAGAAAGAGCGACCGAATTTTGCTTCTTTGAAGCCCATGACACCAAGGATCTTCCCAAGAACTGGCAAGTCCCCGATGTGCTCTTCCTATTAATCCTACACCCCGCCCAATCGGCATCCGAATAACCAATCAAATCAAAAGTGGATCCCCGAGGGTACCAAAGCCCAAACTTAGGAGTAAAAGCCAAATATCTCAGGATTCGTTTCACGGCCGTAAGGTGTGATTCCTTAGGGTCGGCTTGGAATCTTGCACACATGCATACGGAAAGCATAATGTCCGGTCGAGATGCACATAAATAAAGCAATGAACCAATCATCGACCGGTATACCTTTTGATCCACGGACTTACCTCCCGTGTCGAGGTCGAGATGCCCATTGGTTCCCATGGGTGTCTTGATGGGCTTGGCATCCTTCATTCCAAACTTGGTTAGGATATCTTGAGTATACTTCGTTTGGCTAAGGAAGGTGCCCTCTTGGAGTTGCTTGACTTGAAATCCTAGAAAATACTTCAACTCCCCCATCATCGACATCTCGAACTTTTGTGTCATGATCCTACTAAATTCTTCACATGTAGATTTGTTAGTAGACCCAAATATGATATCATCAACATAAATTTGGCATACAAACAAATCATTATCAAGAGTCTTAGTGAATAAAGTAGGATCGGCCTTGCCGACTTTGAAGCCATTAGTAATAAGGAAATCTCTGAGGCATTCATACCATGCTCTTGGGGCTTGTTTGAGCCCATAAAGCGCCTTAGAGAGCCTATAAACATGGTTAGGGTACTCACTGTCTTCAAAGCCGGGAGGTTTCTCAACATAGACCTCCTCCTTGATCGGTCCATTGAGGAAGGCACTCTTCACGTCCATTTGATAAAGCTTGAAGCCATGGTAAGTAGCATAGGCTAATAATATGCGAATTGACTCAAGCCTAGCTACGGGTGCATAGGTTTCACCAAAATCCAAACCTTCGACTTGTGAATACCCCTTGGCCACGAGTCGAGCTTTGTTCCTTGTCACCACACCATGCTCGTCTTGCTTGTTGCGGAAGACCCACTTGGTTCCTACAACATTTTGGTTAGGACGTGGAACTAAGTGCCATACCTCGTTCCTCGTGAAATTGTTGAGTTCCTCTTGCATCGCCATCACCCAGTCCGAATCTTGAAGTGCTTCCTCTACCCTGTGTGGCTCAATAGAGGAAACAAACGAGTAATGTTCACAAAAATGAGCAACACGAGATCGAGTAGTTACCCCCTTATGAATATCGCCGAGGATGGTGTCGACGGGGTGATCTCGTTGTATTGCTTGGTGGACTCTTGGGTGTGGCAGCCTTGGTTCTTCATCCTCCTTCTCTTTATTATTTTCATCTCCCCCTTGATCGTTGCCGTCATTTTGAGGTGGCTCATCTTCTTGATCTTCTTGTTCGACCTCTTGAGCCTCATCCTCAACTTGAGTTGGTGGAGATGCTTGTATTGAGGAGGATGGTTGATCTTGTGCATGTGAAGGCTCTTCGGATTCCTTAGGACACACATCCCCAATGGACATGTTCCTTAGTGCTGTGCATGGAGCCTGTTCTTCACCTATATCATCAAGATCAACTTGCTCTACTTGAGAGCCGTTAGTTTCATCAAACACAACGTCACAAGAAACTTCAACAAGTCCTGAGGACTTATTAAAGACTCTATATGCCCTTGTGTTTGAGTCATATCCTAGTAAAAAGCCTTCTACTGTTTTAGGAGCAAATTTAGATTTTCTACCTCTTTTGACAAGAATAAAACATTTGCTACCAAAAACTCTAAAATATGAAATATTTGGCTTTTTACCGGTTAGGAGTTCATAAGATGTTTTCTTGAGGATTCGATGAAGATATAACCGGTTGATGGCGTAGCAGGCGGTGTTGACCGCCTCGGCCCAAAACCGATTCGGTGTCTTGTACTCATCAAGCATGGTTCTTGCCATGTCCAATAGAGTTCGATTCTTCCTCTCCACTACACCATTTTGTTGTGGAGTGTAGGGAGAAGAGAACTCATGCTTGATGCCCTCTTCCTCAAGAAAGTCTTCAATTTGGGAATTTTTGAACTCCGTCCCGTTGTCGCTTCTGATTTTCTTGATCCTCAAGCCGAACTCATTTTGAGCCCGTCTCAAGAATCCCTTTAAAGTTTCTTGGGTATGAGATTTGTCCTGCAAAAAGAACACCCAAGTGAAGCGAGAATAATCATCCACAATTACAAGACAATACTTACTACCGCCGATGCTTATGTAAGCGATCGGGCCGAACAAATCTATGTGAAGGAGCTCCAGTGGCCTGTCGGTAGTCATGATGTTTTTGTGTGGATGATGGACACCAACTTGCTTCCCGGCTTGGCAGGCGCTACAAATCCTGTCTTTCTCAAAATGAACATCGGTTAGTCCCAAAATGTGTTCTCCCTTTAGAAGCTTGTGAAGATTCTTCATTCCAACATGGGCTAGTCGGCGGTGCCAGAGCCAACCCAAGTTAGTCTTAGCAATCAAGCATGTGTTGAGTTCAGCTCTTTCAAAATCTACCAAGTATAGCTGACCCTCTAACACACCCTTAAATGCTATTGAATCATCACTTCTTCTAAAGACAGTAACACCTATATCAGTAAAAAGACAGTTGTAGCCCATTTGACATAATTGGGATACGGAAAGCAAATTGTAATCTAGGGAATCTACAAGAAAAACATTGGAAATAGTGTGGTCAGGAGATATAGCAATTTTACCCAAACCTTTGACCAAACCTTGATTTCCATCCCCGAATGTAATAGCTCGTTGGGGATCTTGGTTTTTCTCATATGAGGAGAACATCTTTTTCTCCCCTGTCATGTGGTTTGTGCACCCGCTGTCGAGTATCCAACTTGAGCCCCCGGATGCATAAACCTACAAAACAAGTTTAGTTCTTTGTTTTAGGTACCCAAACGGTTTTGGGTCCTTTGGCATTAGATATAAGAACTTTGGGTATCCAAACACAAGTCTTGGAGCCCTTGTGTTTGCCCCCAACAATCTTGGCAACTACCTTGCCGGATTTGTTAGTCAAAACATAAGATGCATCAAAAGTTTTAAATGAAATGCTATGATCATTTGATGCATTAGTAGTTTTCTTTCTAGGCAACTTGGCATGGGTTGGTTGCCTAGATCTAGATGTCTCACCCTTATACATAAAAGCATGATTAGGGCCAGAGTAAGACTTCCTAGAATGAATTTTCCTAATCTTGCTCTCAGGATAGCCGGCAGGGTACAAAATGTAACCCTCGTTATCCTGAGGCATGGGAGCCTTGCCCTTAACAAAGTTAGATAAGTTCTTTGGAGGGGCATTAATTTTGACATTGTCTCCCTTTTGGAAGCCAATGCCGTCCTTAATGCCAGGGCGTCTCCCATTATAGAGCATGCTTCTAGCCAATTTAAATTTTTCATTTTCCAAGTCATGCTCTCTAATCTTAGCATTAAGTTGTGCTATGTGATCATTTTGTTTTTTAATTAAGGCTAGGTGATCATGGATAGCATCAACATTAATATCTCTACATCTAGTACAAATAGAAACATGTTCAACATTAGATGTAGAGGGTTTGCAAGATTTTAGTTCAATGACCTTAGCATGCAACAAATCATTCTTAGTTCTAAGGTCCGAAATGGTAGCATTGCAAACATCAAAATCTTTAGCCTTAGCAATTAATTTCTCATTCTCATTTCTAAGGCTAGCAAGAGAAATGTTCAATTTTTCAATCCTAGCAAGCAAGTCATTATTATCATTTCTAGGAATTGAAACATTGCAAATATGAGAATCAACCTTAGCTAGCAAATTGGTATTTTCATTTCTAAGGTTGTCTAAAGTCTCATGGCAAATACTTAGCTCACTAGACAATTTTTCACATTTTTCTCTTTCTAGAGCATAAGCATTTTTAACCTTAACATGCTTCTTATTTTCTTTAATAAGGAAGTCCTCTTGAGAATCCAAGAGATCATCCTTCTCATGTATAGCACTAATCAATTCATTTAATTTTTCCTTTTGTTGCATGTTGAGGTTAGCAAAAAGAGTACGCAAGTTCTCCTCCTCATTTTTATCATCCTCATCACTAGATGTTTCATGTTTAGTGGAGGACCTTGATTTTACCTTCTTTTTGCCGTCCTTGGCCATGAGACACTTGTGGCCGATGTTGGGGAAGAGGAGGCCCTTGGTGACGGCGATGTTGGCGGTGTCCTCGTCGTCGGAGGAGTCGCTTGAGCTTTCGTCGGAGTCCCACTCCCGACAAACATGGGCATCGCCGCCCTTCTTCTTGTAGTATTTCTTCTTCTCCTTCCTCTTGCCCTTCTTGTCGTCGCCCCTGTCACTATCACTTGACATAGGACATTTTGCAATGAAATGACCGGGCTTACCACACTTGTAGCAAACCTTCTTGGAACGGGATTTGTAATCTTTCCCCTTCCGTTGCTTGAGGATTTGCCGGAAGCTTTTGATGATTAGGGCCATCTCCTCGTTGTCGAGCTTGGAGGCGTCAATTGGTTGTCTACTTGGTGTAGACTCCTCCTTCTTCTCCTCCGTTGCCTTGAAGGCCACGGGTTGCGCCTCGGATGTGGAGGGTTCATCAAGCTCGTTGATCTTCTTTGAGCTCTTAATCATGCATTCAAAACTAACAAAATTCCCGATGACTTCCTCGGGGGTCATTAGTGGATATCTAGGATTACCACGAATTAATTGTACTTGAGTAGGGTTAAGGAAAATAAGTGCTCTTAAAATAACCTTAACCACCTCGTGGTCATCCCATTTTGCGCTCCCGAGGTTGCGCACTTGGTTCACCAAGGTCTTGAGCCGGTTGTACATGTCTTGTGGCTCCTCCCCTTGGCGAAGACGGAAGCGACCGAGCTCCCCCTCGATCGTTTCCCGCTTGGTGATCTTGGTGAGTTCATCACCCTCGTGCGCCGTCTTGAGTAGGTCCCAAATCTCCTTGGCGTTCTTCAACCCTTGTACTTTGTTGTATTCCTCCTTGCTTAAAGAGGCAAGAAGGATTGTTGTGGCTTGGGAGTTGAAGTGCTCGATTTGGGCCACTTCGTCCGTGTCATAGTCCTCATCCCCTACGGATGGTACCTGTACACCATACTCAACAACATCCCATAATCTTTTGTGGAGAGAGGTTAGATGAAATCGCATCAAATTACTCCACATAGCATAATCTTCACCATTAAAAGTTGGTGGTTTGCCTAATGGGACGGAAAGTAAAGGTGTATGTTTAGGAATGCGGGGGTAGCGTAGGGGAATCTTACTATACTTCTTACGCTCTTGGCGTTTAGAAGTGACGGACGCCGCGTCGGAGCCGGAGGTGGATGTCGATGAAGTGTCGGTCTCGTAGTAGACCACTTTCCTCATCCTTTTGTGCTTGTCTCCACTCCGATGCGGCTTGTGAGAAGATTTTTCCTTCTTCTCCTTGTGGTGAGAAGAGGAAGATCTTTTCTCCTTCCGCTTGGAGGAGCTCTTCTTCTTCTCCCTTCTCTTGGTGCGGGACTCTTCCGATGAAGATGAAGTGCTCCCTTGGCTTGTAGTGGGCTTGTCGCCGGTCTCCATCTCCTTCTTGGCGTGATCTCCCGACATTACTTCGAGCGGTTAGGCTCTAATGAAGTACCGGGCTCTGATACCAATTGATAGTCGCCTAGAGGGGGGGTGAATAGGGCGAAACTGAAATTTACAAAAATAATCACAACTACAAGCCGGGTTAGCGTTAGTAATAAAGAAACGAGTCCGCAAGAGAGGGCGCAAAACAAATCGCAAGCAAATAAGAGTGTGACACGAGGATTTGTTTTACCGAGGTTCGGTTCTCGCAAACCTACTCCCCGTTGAGGAGGCCACAAAGGCCGGGTCTTTTTCAACCCTTCCCTCTCTCAAACGATCCCACGGATCGAGTGAGCTTTCTCTTCTTCTCAATCAACCGGGAACGAAACTTCCCCGCAAGGGCCACCACACAATTGGTGCCTCTTGCCTTGGTTACAATTGAGTGATGATCTCAAGAACAAGTGAGAAAGAAAAGAATGCGATCCAAGCGCAAGAGCTCGAAAGAACACAAGCAAATCACTCTCTCTAGTCACTATGGAGTTGTGTGGAATTTGGAGAGGACTTGATCTATTTGGTGTGTCTAGAATTGAATGCTAGAGCTCTTGTAGTAGTTGAGAAGTGGAAAACTTGGATGGCAATGAATGTGGGGTGGTTGGGGTATTTATAGCCCCAACCACCAAAAGTGACCGTTGCTGGAACCTCTCTGTTCGATGCCACACCGGACAGTCCGGTGCACACCGGACAGTCCGGTGCCCCTGCCACGTCACCATTGCCGTTGGATTCTGACCGTTGGAGCTTCTGTCTTGTGGGCCCTCCTGGGTGTCCGGTGCACACCGGACAGGTACTGTTTGATGTCCGGTGCACCGGTATGGGCGTCCCTGACATCTGCGCGCGCTGCGCGCGCAATAAATGCTCCGCAGGGAGCCGTTGGCGCCGCAGAGAGCCGTTGCCCCGCTGGCACACCGGACAGTCCGGTGCACACCGGACAGTCCGGTGAATTTTAGCAGAGTGGCTGCCGCGCGAACCCGAGGCTGGCGAGTTCCGGAGACCGCGCTTCCTTGGAGCACCGGACATGTCCGGTGCACACCGGACAGTCCGGTGAATTATAGCGCGCCGGCTTCCGAGAAATCCCGAGAGCGAAGAGTTTGAAGTCGAAGTCCTCTGGGCGCACCGGACAGTCCGGTGCACACCGGACAGTCCGGTGCCTCCGGCCAGAGGTGCCCTCGGTTGCCTTGCTGCTCCTTTGCTGAATCCAACACTTGGTCTTTTTATTGGCTAAATGTGAACTTTTTGCACCTGTATAACTTATGCACTAGAGCAAACTAGTTAGTCCAATATTTGTGTTGGGCAATTCAACCACCAAAATTATTTAGGAACTAGGTGTAAGCCTAATTCCCTTTCAGCCGCGCCGTAGGGAGGCGTTGCCGCAGGCCTTCGTCTGGTGCCGAATCGAGCGAAGGGTCTCCATGTTGTCCCTGGTGTCGATCGCAGGCCTTCGTCTGGTGCCGAATCGAGCGAAGGGTCTCCATGTTGTCCCTGGTGTCGATCAAGCGAAGGGTGTCCCTGCCTGCTTTGCCTGTCAGGGCAGGGGCTAAGCGGTGGAGACTTCGGGCGAAGGGTGGCGTTTCTGCCTTCGCTCCAACATTTGCCCTCCGAGGGACCAGTTCGACAAAGTCACCTGGTGCCGAAGACGTCGCTAGATGGCGGAGACGCTGCCCTCGCTCGAAGTGGTTCCGCGGGGGTTTTTGATGTGACCGTTGATGGACATCGTACTGTTGGACTGCGGGTTTTCCGAAGCGTCGCGCCCTGTGGGATTGCGAGTTTCCCGAGGAGCCGCGCCCTGCCTATAAAGGGGGGGCGGGGGACGGCGCTGTTTGCACTTTGCCTTCCGCGCTCCGTGAAAACCCTAGCCGCCCGCCGTCTTTCTGCTCCTCTTCTTCTACTGCTCGCGTTGCTCGTCGGAGATCTGGCTCGAGTGAAGCAGACCGCCCGCCGCCGCCGACGGTACGTAGCAATGCCATCCTCTTCTTCTTCCGCCGACGCCACGCCGCCGGCCGCCGCCTCGTCTGAGGAGACGTTGAGTAGCGTGATGGTGGAGGAGCTGCGCGCCGGCGACTCTGTTGATTTTGGTGTGTCACGGATGACGTCGGCCCGCGTCGAAGAAATGCAGCGCTTGGGCTACTTTGGCGGCGGAGTCGCTCGTGCTCCGGGGACGGAGGAAGTCCCCGAGCCGGAGGGTGAGTTGGTTGTTTTTGAGGCGTTCTTCGTCGCCGGTCTCCGCTTGCCTGCGCACCGGTTTGTTGGCGAAGTCCTGCGTAGATTCAACGTTCAAATTCATCAGCTGACACCGAACGCCGTGGTGGCGCTGGCGAAGTATGTCTGGGCGACGACTTCGTACGGCGGACAGCCGTCGGTTGAAGTTTTTGCGAAGAATTACTGCTTGCATTGGCAGAAGAGGGTGATTGAGGACGGAGTTGCCCAGTTTGGGTCGTGCACATTCACGCCGAAGACCGGCAAGACCACAATGCCAGTAGTGGAGTTGGTTCCGTGCGCCCGCAACAAGTGGGGCAATTGGAATGAATTTTGGTTTTACGTTGCTGAGGCTACTGTCGAAGGCCATGAAGGACTGCCCGTGTCTGAGATGTGCTCTCACTATTACTCTGCGTATCCGCCTTTTGAAGTGGCAGAAGAGGATGCAGACGAAGGGGCCCTTCGATGCGCCGCCGGCCAGAGCAGTGGTCGTGATTTAGTTGAAGAGTTTGTGGCGTACGGGGTCTGGCCCTTGGCGCACGGCTGGGCGCTGGGCGAAGTGTGCCCTCGCCAGATGCCTTTTCACGGAGGAAGGGTGGTGCGAAGTCCTGCCTTTGTACTGAATTTGCAAAACCGTGACCCGGCCGCCTTTGTGCGTGATGCGGAGGACTTGGCGGTGCGGCTCGTGGGGCGGTACGTGGCGAGGACGGAAGGCCAGCGCAGCTTTGATATTCGCGGGTCAAATGAACGTTTGAACAGGGTCTTCGAATTGAATCAATTGCCGTACGACGGCTACCCTGGTCAAGACGAAGCGGACCGCCGTGGGAAGAAGCCGGCGGTGGAGACTGGAGGCGACCCTGCGCTGACGGCCGCCCCCTCCTCAAAAAAGAGAAAATTAGGTACTGCGATGGGAGGAATCGGGGTGTCTGATAGTTTTGGTAGGGAGTTAATGAGGACGTGTGCGGCCCCGGGGGAGAGGATGTCTTCGCCCGAGCTCCGGGAGTCTTCGGCTCGGATGCTGAGGGTTACCGGGGGCTGCTGGCCTAGAAATGTTCCTGTCCCCTGCGCGGCTGAGGAAGACTGTTTTACATCTCGTATGGTTCGTCAGTGGAGGGTTTTTCCTTACGGGCGAAATATCGGTGCTGTTGTGTGGGCAGTGATGGACAAGGATCGCCAAGGGGCGGCGCAAAAACGCCAGGCGACCGTAAGGATTCACGACGCCCGGCCGAAAAGGCAACGGGGAACGGCGAAGGCTGCGGCCTCCAGCGGAGGCAAGCCGCCGCTTGCGGCGAAGGCGGGCGCCTCTGCGCCCAGCAAGGCGCCGGAGACAACGGCGGGCGCCGGAGTCTCCAAGCCGACGAAGGTGGTGCCGCCGGCCAGCGGAGTGGCGGAGGCTTCGTAGGCGGCCCGAGCGTTGCCGCCGCCGGGCAAGCGCGTTGCCGACTTCGGCACCGACATTAGTGTGGACGATTATCTTGGGGGTAAGTCACCCGGCCGCCTTCTTTTTTTTTTTTTTTGATCGTTGATGCGCTGCAGGGTCGGACGAGGGCCGGCTTGCTATAGCTGTGCCTGCCGGGGCAATCGCGACGGCTGCGCTGTCGTCGAAGGCGAAGGGCGGGACCCTTGGCGCCGGAGGCGAGGTGTCGGCCCTCGCGTTGGTCAGAGACGAGGCTGGCGCGGCGACCCGCCGGCTGAAGGGAGTGACGGAGGCGCTGAGTCAGGCGACGGAGGCGCTGAGTCAGGTCCGCCGAGCTCTTTTCTTTTCTTTTTTTTTTATTTTTTTTACGGCCATGGCCTTACGTGTTCTCTGCAGGTGGCGGACTTCACCAGCCGTACTGCGTCGGGGGCACTTACGGCAGCCTTATCTGCCGAAGTCGAGAGACTTCGGACGCAACATGCTGACGCTGTCCGTGAGAAGTCTGCCTCCGACAGCAAGTGTCGTAAACTGGCGGACAAGGTGGCCACCCTGGAGGAGGAAAAGGCTGACCTCCGGCGCCAGCTGGCGGGGGAGAGGAGGGAGACCAACGAGGCCATCGCCAAGGAGCAGGCCGCGCTGGCGGAGGCTAGGCTGGCACGGGCGGAAGCCAATCTTGCCAAGGATCTCGCCGAAGACCTGCGGGGGCGGCTCACCGCTCTGGAGAGCCGCGCGAAGGGGGCCGAAGCCGCGGTGCGGACGGAGGCCGAACGGACGCGCACACAGCTTATGGCCACATATCGCGAGCTGGGTGCGCGGACCGGTGACTTCGTGGTGCCGGAGCGAGAGGCCGGGCTTCGCTGTTTGGAATGGGTGCAAGAGGAGCTGCAGGAGCTCCCCACTGTCCTGGGGGGGTTAATGTCGTTCGCCTCCCTGGTCACCTGCGAGGGGGCGATGAACGCACTCTCTCGCGAAGGGTGCCGGCACTATGAGGCCTTCGACCAGGCAGATGAAGATTTTGGGCGAGACATCTATAAGGTCGAAGACCCCGTGGTGAAGGAGTCCGCCGGCGCCCTCTATGACCGGATGTGGGGTCTGTATGGTGGTGAAGTGGTCAGGGAGCGGGCCGAGGCTGCGAGGGCTCAGGTAACGTTGTCGTTTGTTTGGCGTTTGCTGGGTGTGGTCTGTGCGTGTGTGTGCTGACTTTTTGTATGTTTTGTTTTAGGCGGAGCGAGGCGAGCGGGTGGACGATTTCGGAGCACTGAACGACGCCCTGCCTGACCCGGAGCCGGCCCCGGAGACCACGGAAGACGCACCAGGCGCCCCCACATCTGCTGCGACAGTTGAAGACCTGCCCCTGAAGGTGGCCGAAGGCGCTCCCGATGCCCTCGCAGCAGCTGCGCCGACCGTCGAAGATCCGACGGCGGAGGCGGAGACAACGGCGGAGGCACCCGCCGCGTCAGGGCCCTCGCAGGTGGCGTAGTGGTTGTTTAGGGTTAGGGAATTTTGGATGTTGTACTGAACTTTGGTTGCTGCGCAGGTTCAAGATTTTGGGCCTGCGCACGCAACCACTGCTACTGAGTTTTTGGCGGCCTCGACCGCGGAAGGTGGTAATCAATATAGTGGGTCTGCATCTGAGTTTTTTGAC
The DNA here is from genome assembly GCA_029449295.1 of Zea luxurians. Taxonomy (NCBI): domain Eukaryota; kingdom Viridiplantae; phylum Streptophyta; class Magnoliopsida; order Poales; family Poaceae; genus Zea; species Zea luxurians. The sequence continues at coordinate 189,399 of JAOPSE010000227.1, read as the reverse complement.
TTTGCTGACTCCGGGAGCTCGGTTGAGTGGACTGAGGAGTCGTCGGAGGAGAATTTGGATTATTTTACGGCCTTGGACGTGGCTGCGGCGGAGGCGTCGCCACACGCCGCGGACGCGTCGGACGTGCCAGGCCCTAGCGCCGGGCGCCGTCGACGAAGGGCGGTTGCAAAACGTAGGGTTAGCGCGGAGGAGCGGGCTCTGCTTCGTGTGAGTGGGGCTGGTCGGCAGGAACTGTTGTCTCTGCCGACCGCCGAGAGTGTAGGTGAAGGGGAACTGCGAAGGCTTTTTGCGGGTGAGGAGCTCAGGATAATGTTATTTAATTATAGGGAGATGGGAATTATTCCTAAGGTTGAGCCGATGTAGAGTGTGGTGCCCTCGCTTGCGTATGTAGAGGCTTGTATGGTGGAATTGTGTGCCCTCGCGTGCATGTGTGTGAAGGCGTTTTGTACTAACTGATTCGTTCGGCTGCGCTGTGCTTGCTTGATTATAATTGGTCTTGGCGTGAATGGTTCGATGTTGTCGTTTCGGCCGTTGTTGCGCTGCACAGATAGTCTTCGCGATAGACTTAGATTTTTTCTGCACTTGTTGTGCTAATCCGGCTGCACCCGTAGGCGACTTCGGCGCGGATAGTCTTCGCGATAGACTTAGATTTTTCCCCGGCTGCACCCTTGGGCGACTTCTGCGCGGATAGTCTTCGCGATAGACTTGGATTTTTTCCGCACTTGTTGTGCTAATCCGGCTGCACCCGTAGGCGACTTCGGCGCGGATAGTCTTCGCGATAGACTTAGATTTTTTCCCGGCTGCACCCTTAGGCGACTTCTGCGCGGATAGTCTTCGCGATAGACTTGGATTTTTTCTGCACTTGTTGTGCTAATCCGGCTGCACCCGTAGGCGACTTCGGCGCGGATAGTCTTCGCGATAGACTTAGATTTTTTCCCGGCTGCACCCTTAGGCGACTTCTGCGCGGATAGTCTTTGCGATAGACTTAGATTTTTTCCCGGCTGCACCCTTAGGCGACTTCTGCGCGGATAGTCTTCGCGATAGACTTGGATTTTTTCTGCACTTGTTGTGCTAATCCGGCTGCACCCGTAGGCGACTTCGGCGCGGATTTGTCGCACGCGAGGGTAGCTAGCGCTTAGCCTCGCGGTGACCTCGTGGTGGTCGAATGTCGAAGACCGTCATCGCGGTCTTTTTCGACGCATGTCTTTTTGCGGGGGATTTTTTACGCATATATTACATGGCTCCGCCTCGTTAAAAACCTCACCCCCCGGGAGGAAAAGAGTGCGGGCCGGTGCAAGATTGTTTTTGCGAATTACAAGGGCGAAGACAGCCCTGAGGAATCAAACAAAAAATTTGCGGAGGTTGTCAATGTTCCAGGAATGCTCCAGGTCCTCGCCGGTTGGCGTTGTGAGCCTGTATGCGCTGGGGGAAGCCTTTGTCTTGACGATGAAAGGGCCCTCCCACTTGGGCTCCAGCTTGCCTTTTGACTCCGTCCGAGCTGTCCGAATGAGCACGAGGTCCCCCTCGCTGAACTCCCTCGGGGTGACTGAGTGGTCGCGCCATGCCTTGGTCTGGGCTTGATACTTGTTCAGGGCCTGTAGGGCGAAGACACGGTCTCCGTCGATGAGATCCTTTGAAGTTGGCTCGTCCACATCTGGGACGGCTGACGGGACTGTTCGCGGGGACCCGTGCTTTATTTCCTGCGGGGTCATGGCCTCCGATCCGTATAACAGACGGAAGGGAGTAAACCCGGTTGCCCTGCACTCAGTCGTGTTTAGTGCCCAGACTGCCTCAGGTAAGAAATCGCTCCATCTGCCCTTTTTTCATCGAGGAGCATTTTTTTGATAACTGTGAAGATTTTTCCGTTGGCGCGCTCCACGACCCCGTTGGACTGCGGATGATAGACTGAGGCGAAGGCAAGCTTGGTGCCAATGGAGAAACAAAAATCCTTGAAGTCTTGGTTATCAAACTGTTTGCCGTTGTCGACCGTTAACTCGGACGGTACTCCGAAACGGCAAACGATGTTCTGCCAGAAGAATTTTTGGGCAGTCTTCGATGTTATTGTGGAGACAGCCCGTGCCTCGATCCATTTGGTGAAGTACTCGACCGCGACGAAGGCGAACTTGAGGTTCCCCTGAGCGGTGGGCAGGGGTCCAACAATGTCGAGACCCCAGCGCTGGAGAGGCCATGTGTGGGCGATCAGCTTTGTGTACTGCGAAGGGCCGCCTGACCGAGGAGAGAACTTCTGGCAGGCTTCGCAGGACCGAGTGACCCGATTCGCGGCGCAAATCATTGCTGGCCAGTAAAAACCCTGGCGTATCACCTTAGCAGCTAGGGCCCTTGGCCCCGCGTGCGAGCCGCACGTGCCACTGTGGACTTCACGTAGGACCTGCATGCCTTCGGCCTCGGTGACGCACTTAAGCATTGGTTGGCTGACCCCTTTCTTGTAGAGTTGGCCTTCAATCAGAGCGAAGTCCCGGCTTCGATGTCGGAGGCGCTTGGCCTCACTGATGTCGGCTGGGTGATAAAACCCCTGCAGGAACAGGGTAATGGGTGCCCGCCAGTCTTCGGTCATGATGAGGTTGACTGTACGGTGGCCCTCGCTGTCATTGGTTATTTGGAGCCCTTCGGGGCTCCGGACTGCTGGCGTGCCGATGACGTGGAAGAACACGTCGGAGGGCAGAGTTTCGCCCCTGGCCGCGGCTTTGGCCAATGCGTCGGCCTCCTCATTCTTGGCCCGGTCCACATGCTGCACGGTGAACCCCTTGAACTGCCTCTCGAGACTTCGGATGGCCGCGAGGTACTGCATGAGCGCGTGGTCCTTGGCTGCATAGTCTTTGTCGACCTGGCCGGCAACTACCTTGGAGTCTGTTTTGATGATGCAAGTGGTGACTCCGAGGGCCCTCAGCTTGCGGAGGCCGAGGATGACTGCTTCGTATTCTGCTATATTATTTGTGCACCTGTCGGATTCCAGATTGAAGCTGAGTCGTGCTGCATATCTGTGCTTGACCCCGACTGGTGACGTTATGATTGCAGCGACGCCTGCCCCCGCATGGCACCATGCGCCATCGCAATGGATCGTCCAGACCTTCTCTGTGGTTGGGTCCGGCTGTGTTACTGGCCCGGTCCAGTCGACGACGAAGTCTGCCAGGACTTGCGATTTGATGGCTGTCCTGGGCTCGAAGCTGATGTGGTAGCCGGAGAGTTCGGCTGCCCACTTGGCGATCCTTACCGATGCCTCCGGGTTTCTAAACAGTTCGCCGAGCCCCCTATCTGAGGTGACGCGGACCTTGAATGCTTCAAAATAATGGCGCAGCTTGCGCGAGGACATAACGACTGCGTAGGCGATCTTCTCCAGCTCTGTCATGTTGCATTTGGACGGAGTCAGGACCTCGGAGACGTAATAAACAGGACACTGTCTGACAGTGCCTTCGACTGTCTGCTCCTGCACCAGTGCCGCGCTGACCGCGTGCGGCGAAGCCGCGACATAGAGCAATAAGGGGAGCGAGGAGTCAGGGCTCGTGAGGGTGGCCAGCTCCGTTAAGTACTGCTTTAATGAGGCGAAGGCCGCTGCTTGCTCCGGCCCCCAAGCGAAGTCTTTTGCGCCGCGGAGAGTTTTGAGGAAAGGAAGACTTCGCTCGGCCGACCTGGAAATGAATCGGTTGAGAGCGGCCAATCTGCCTGTCAGACGCTGGACATCCCTGGTGGACTGCGGAGGCGACATGTTGATGATGGCCTGGATCTTGGTTGGGTTGGCCTCAATGCCGCGGTGCGACACCAGGTAGCCCAATATCTTGCCCTGGCGAACACCGAAAACGCACTTTTCCGGGTTTAAGCGGAGTCGTGCGTCTCGCATGTTTGCGAATGTCTCGGCCAGGTCGGCGAGGTGGTCCTCCTTATTTTTGCTGGCGACGACGATGTCGTCCACATATGTAAATATATATCTGCCGACCTGTCCCTCGAGTACTGTTTTGGTGAGTCTGGAGAATGCGGACCCGGCGTTCTTGAGACCCTCCGGCATTCTGATGAAGCAATAAGTGCCGAAGGGTGTTATGAAGCTGGTGCTAGCCTTGTCTTCCTCCTTCATGTATATCTGGTGATAGCCGGAGAAGCAGTCGAGGAGAGACATGACCTCGCATCCGGCCGCGCTATCGACTATTTTGTCGATCCGTGGCAACGGGAAATTGTCTTTTGGGCAGGCCTTATTGAGGCTGGTGAAGTCTATGCACATCCGCCATTTCCCGCTTTTTTTCTGCACCATTACAACATTGGAGAGCCATGTGGGGTAAGCCACTGGCTCAATGAATTTAGCCTCTAGGAGGCGGTGCACCTCCGCCTTGGCGGCCTCTGTCTTTTCATCGGACATTTTGCGAAGCTTTTGCTTTCTTGGTCGCACCGAGGGGTCGATCCCCAGACTGTGTTCGATTATGGATCGGCTGACTCCGACCAGGTCGAGGGCGGACCAGGCGAAGACATCTTTATTCTTGGCCAGGCAGCAGAGAAGCTTCTCTTCTTCATGCAAAGTAAGGTCTTCGCTGATAGTGACTGTCTGCTTGGGCGTGGCCTGATCGAGGGGGACAGTCTTGGTCCCATCCTGACTCTGCAACTGAGCCTTGTCGTGCTGCTTGTCAGTTGGGCTGGCGGGCGCAGGGACCTCGCACTGTGTCGTGAGACAGTGCACGTTCCTCTGACCAGGCACGAAGTCCCGCTCTATGTTGCGCGCGGCTTGCTGGTTACCGCGGACTGTAATTACGCCTAGAGGGCCTGGTATCTTCATGCACAAATACAGTCCGTGGATGGCAGCTTCAAACTTATTGATGGACCCCGACCCATGATGGCGTTGTATGGATATACCATATCCACAATGTCAAAAGTCACTTGCTCGCTTCGGGCATTGGGTGCTACACCGAAGGAGAGGGGCAACTCTATTTTGCCGACGGGGAAGGTGCCTTTGCCGCCGAAGCCATACAACGGGTTGTCCGAAGGCTTGAGCAGGTTGTGGCTGATGCCCATGCGATCGAAGGCGTGGAGGAAGATGATGTCCGCCTGGCTGCCGTTGTCAACGAGGACCTTGTGCAGGTCCCAGCCTGCGACGCTGCAATTGATGACCATGGCATCGCAGTGGGGGGCGCTACGCAAGTCGATGTCCCGTGCGTCGAAGGTGAGCGGTATGTGGGACCACTTCGTCTGCACAACTGGGCCCGTGACAGCGACATGGTTTACGCTGCGGTAGTGGTCCCGCTTCTGCCGCTTGGTGTCGAAGTCGGTGCTGGACCCCCCAGTTATCATATGAATGACTCCGCGATAAGGTTGATCGGCGAAGTCTTCCTGTTTTGGGGCGTGGGGGATGTTTTGTTGTTGCTGGTGTGGTGGTGGAGGCGGAGGATGTACGATTTGTACTTCCTGATGATGTTGGTAAGCGTGGTGCGGTGGATGCGGGGCGGGAGCGTGGATATATGGTGGAGGGGGTGGCTGGTAATTATGCGCGACAATTCTGGGGTTGTCGGCTGGCTGCGCCCTCGCCATTCTGTCTCTGGTGGCCTTTACTTCGGGGCAGTCTTTAGTTTGGTGGGCGCAGTCTTCGCCATGGAAAAGGCAGTAAAATCGGCGCGGCGGAGGGGGTGGCTGCGCACGCCCTCGGCCCCTGCCGCGAGTCCCACTTCCGCGGCCCTGGGGGGGATATTCCTGGCGACGAAGGGGGTCAGCGGCCGGCTGCTGGTTGGCGATGTTGTGCACTTGCTGCTGACCGTGGCCATCCCGACCGGAGTCTGGCTGCGGAGTCCTTGTCCACGTGCGGCTGGACTGCGGAGCATCTTTTGGCTTCCGCTGGGACTCAATCTTGCGCTGGTGGAGCTCCTCGGATCTGGCGTACTTTTCAAACAGCTGGTATAACTCTTGGAGGTTCTTGGGCGGGTCCCTGATGCAATGGCTGTAAAGGACGCCAGCGCGAAGACCACTGATAGCATAGTGGATGGCAATCTGGTCATCGACTGAGGGTAGCTGTGACTTGAGTGTCAGGAATTTGCGGTAATATTCCCTCAGGGTCTCCTTCTCTAGCTGCTTGCAGAGCGAGAGCTCGGCCAGGGCGTCGGTGTCCGGGCGGTATCCCTGGAAGTTGAGGAGGAACTTGTCCCGGAGACTTCTCCAGGAATCGATGGACAGCGGAGGCAACCTGGTGAACCAGGTGAGCGCGGGGCCCTCGAGGGCGATGATGAAGGACTTCGCCATTGTGGCGTCGTCCCCCCCGGACGATGCGACGGCGACCTGGTAACTCATTATGTATTGAGCTGGGTCGGTGCTGCCGTTGTACTTGGGGTAGGTCCCAGCCCGGAAGTTGGCTGGCCACGGCGTCACTTGCAGGTGAGGCGCCAGGGGGCTTCGCTCATCGAGATAGTTGACCCCTTGGAATGGCGCGGCGTGCGGGAAAGTGAAGTCGCGCTGGGGGAAACGCGGGTCCTCTAGTTGCGCGCGGTGCTGCAGGAGTGGCCCATGCTGCAGGCCGGGGTGGCCTTCGCGCGTGTCTTCGTTTTGTGCGCGCTGCTGGAGGGATGACTCGTGCCGCGGGATGAGGTGGCCTTCGCGCTGCATCAGCGCGATCTCCCGCTCGAGTTCCTGGGCCTTGTGCTCTTCGTCGCGGATCATCTGCCGCACTTTGGCGAGTGCGGACACACGCTGGCGCTTGGCCTCCAGTATCTCCTTCTGCCTCTGGAGGTTGCGGTTCTTGAGGCGCAGGGCGCGCAGCTGTAGCTGTTCTTCTGCTGAGATGCCGAGGACCTCACCGTCCTCGGCGAGGTCCGCGCCCTCCGGTGGAGCGAAGCCTGAGGGAGGTGCGAAGCCTGGGGGAGGTGCGAAGCCTGAGGGTTGTCCCTCAGGGTCGCAGGTGCGGAGGGTGTCGTCTTCAGTGGCCTCTTGGTGGGTGGACTGGGTGAGGGCGAGGGCCTTGCCCTTTCTTGCGGCGAGCAGTGCTGCCTTCGCAGCCTCGTCAGCCTTCGGGTTAGCTCTCTTGGGTGCCATCGCGGGTGGTTGTCTCGTAGCACGAACGGTGGGCGCCAAATGTCGGTGCTGTCTCTCGACAGCAAGGAGATCCAACACGAGTGAATGGAGATGGCAACAGGGCACTCGCGTGTGATGGCAAAAGCTCTGTTAATCTGGCCTCTCACGGGCACTGTGCGGGGGTATTTATAGGTATCCGAGTGCACGGCGCCTTGCATAGAGGACGCATGTGCCCTCAAGTACCTAGTTTATCCCCAGAATATTCCCATAAAGCGGGGTTACAAGCTGTAATTACAAGTACGCCTTTACAAATTAGGCCCGTAACACAACCGCGGCCACGCAGGGCCCGTTACAATGGGCCCGACCTCATGTGGGCCTCGGAGCTGACCGAGGCCGCGCCGTAGGGAGGCGTTGCCGCAGGCCTTCGTCTGGTGCCGAATCGAGCGAAGGGTCTCCATGTTGTCCCTGGTGTCGATCGCAGGCCTTCGTCTGGTGCCGAATCGAGCGAAGGGTCTCCATGTTGTCCCTGGTGTCGATCAAGCGAAGGGTGTCCCTGCCTGCTTTGCCTGTCAGGGCAGGGGCTAAGCGGTGGAGACTTCGGGCGAAGGGTGGCGTTTCTGCCTTCGCTCCAACAGAAACACGAGGGCAGCAACCTGGTTCAATCAAAACCAAAACAGCTTCAAACAGCAGCCCTTTACTTTTTTGCGAGTCATGAATCTGCTTTTAAATCAGCTAAATACCTTAGTGCAATGAGATGCGTATAAACATACCTTGGGGCATCTTTGTGCATATCGGGATTGTGAATCTCAAGAGTAGGCTGTGGTTTGCAGGCATTGTAAATTTCGACTGAGGAATACTGGAACATTGCAACTTTGGAGCCCAACCTGAAGTTGACACATCCCAAATAAATGAACAGAAAAGGTAGTACAATACAATGTAAGCGAAATAATTTATGAAATGCAGCTAATGTTTTGAGCTTACCCAAAAAAAGCGCAGGCAATCCGTATTGAGTGAATGCCCACATATTGGCAGCCTTCTAGCGGTTGAGTGGCTTGAATACTAATTCCAGCATCGAGCGCCTTCCCAAATAGCTCGTCCACTCGATCGATGTCTTCTTGCAATTGCTCCTATGTAATGACCATTTTTTAGAACATTATTGATGAGAACTTTAGAAGCCTCGTGCAATAGAAGTTTGTCAGAACAAGTACCCTACAAAAGGATTCAACAGAATATTGTGGATTTGCTCCAAGGGTCACGATACAGAAAGAAAAGCTGACTGAAAACTTGTTTAACAGATATGCTAAGTCAACCGTCCAAATGCTGCAAACAAAAGTGTTAAAGGGCGTTAGTTTTCCAAACAAAAAAATGGAGCCTGCGTTCTTTAAGTATACCTGCATTTTTTGGATGAAGCAACTATTGCATTTTTCTGAACTTATGACTACTCTAACCAAATATTCTCTTATGATCATTGAACAACAGTCATTTAGCTATGTACTACTACTTTCCTTTTTTTGTTCCTTCTACTTTCTGGATGTGCCATGGTTAGGGCCACAAAATCAAGGTGACAATCATTTCTTTAGTTCTGTTGTACATCTAATTGTACTTAAAATTGTGAAGTTCCAGTCCTAGAGAGAACCTCGTGGTGCGGCAGAGCCTCTCGAGATCGGCAATGCCGTCGCAACAATCAATCCCTAGCGTCCTGAGCACCATGAGCACGCAAGCGAGGCCGTAGTCCCAGGTGAAGGCCTGCTGCACATGCGGAACCTGCCAGCACGAGAAGTCCATGACAGGAGCCAAATTTTGTCAAGCAAACAGATTTACACTATTTACCTCATCCTAGTCTCCAAATTTTGTCAAGCAAACAGATTACACTATTTACATCGGCCCCAACTTTCTCTGTTAGCCCCTACTCCTCTGTAATCGAACCTCAACATCATGTGGTAGTCGTCATGCTTGTCGGGGAGGAGGCGGTGCGAGGCGAGATGGTCGCGGAAGGCGGCAACGGCTCGCTCATCCTCGAGTGTCCAATATCAGCATCAGGTGCATCACCATATTAGGGTAGCATACTACCTTAAAAACAAGTCATTACCTTCATCCCAACTATTTGCACCAAGTTGACAGCATTTCCAGTCGCCTTGGACATGAACTTTGCCAATGACTGTAAATCCTATACTGTTGAGGTCACAAGGGCCTTGCTGCAACATGAAAGATTAGAATAATGGCAGGTTACAAAGAAGGCATGAAGTCTTCGAAGGCCTTCCATAGTCAAAAGAGTTGAGAGAATCAATATGGCAATACCTTGTGTTTGCAAAAGCATGAGATGGCAAGTGGGAGCCCATAACATAATTGAATAAATGTATAAATTTTGAGATGACAAATAATGGAATAGTGCACATGTTTGTAAAGACATAAAGAATGCTAGTAGCATATGCTTCAACTTCTAACCTTCAACTTCTCAGTCGCAACTGCAAGCTGCTTCTGAAATGTTTGAATCTGTTCTTGCTGTGTATTGCACGTTTCCTAAAAATAGAGAACAATTTATGTCCAATAGTTACACACAGGAGACTGGAAGCATCAGCTAACCCTCGAGTGCGTTCTTGTTCAACAAGTGTACGTAAAGGGCGGCCAGAAGCTACAGCAGGTGCTTGTTCGTAGTCCCCTTCTTGACCTGAGATAGTGCGCTCGTCTGCTGAGAGCACCAGAAAATGTGGGTGGCTACTTGCTCCTGATCTGCTCTGGTGCCCATCTCTTCTATTATGATGACAGTGTGACCTACGCACTGCAGCTGCGGCAGCCAAGTGCTGAATAATGCGTTCTTCAAGTTCTACATCATCTGCACCTACAGGGATCTAGAAATACAAATGGCGATATTAACAGAAGTACATGTGTTGAAAGTACATCCATAGCAGAAAGGAGAATGTTATTGGAAAGGTTCCCCAAACATGCATGAAGAAACATGCCCACCTCAAAATCACCCAGCATTGGATGGTGGAAAACAACAATATTACGTGAAGGATTAGCTCGGATGTTCCTCTCTTGTTCAACAGCCTCTAGTAGCTCTTGGCTGCAGAGTGTCGCAAGAATAAGTGAGAACCAGCAATTTAGTCCCTTAGGAGTTAAGACAGAGTAGAGGTTGCAATTTTCACCTCATAGGATCTTTCATGCTGATATGCTGCCAACACATGGGGCACTGGGAGCTTCTCTGGCACCTAAATTATTACCTGAATTATAATATACAGCTATTGACAAGCACATGAAATGGGACCTCACCAGGCTCTGCTTCCTGCCGCGACCAAGGCCATGGCTGAGAACTATGCGTCCACGCTGTCGGAGAGGCTGTCAAGAACGACATCCTTGAGCAAACGGTCTCCGGCCTCGAGAAGCTGGAGAAGCCTCGCCTCTTTCACCCCTGCCCCGCAGTCGCCGTGTAGTGAGAGGTGAAGGGAAGAGCGCGCAGCGGCGTGGGGGCGTGAGTACGGGAAGAGCATGTCCAGCCTTGTTGCGGTGTCTCCCGGTCAAGGCTAGATCTGAGTGCGGCTGGAGCACGATGTACGGAGATCACACCCTAAACCAATACAAGAGAAAATAGCATATGCATGATAAATGATGAACATTGTGCCCAAAGGTTTAGCAAATTACATGATAAATCAGTAACTACAGTAAGGTAGTGCCAACACCATCTACAGAAAAAGCCACAGTTGTTTTCTGCTAAAAGGTTTTGTGTTGGTCGGCGTTTTGCCTTTAAAGTTTTGCAGATTGCAATCAGTGCTGTGATAGACCATCTTCTAAAAAATCCAAACATTTTTGTTGGGTAGCCAAATGATTTGCCTGCTTGAACATGTTCAACTTGTTGATGAACCCATGTACTTTGTCACCCCTATTCTATTATAAGTTATATATAACTTCAGAATGGTTATGCCAGCTGCAGTTTTAACATTGCACTACAGATCATGGAGATAGCTTAAATACTAATCACAGTATCTGAGGCTGAGCTGCTAGGCTGTTTATTTCGATAATAGTAATGATTTGCCTCAATGGCACACATATTTACAGGCCTTCATTTCTCTTGTTGTACCATTACCTCAGAAATGTACAACTTGATACCTGAAATACAACCTCTAAATGTTTGCTTGGACAAATTAAAATCATATATAACCTAAGTGTGCAAGCATGATTTTGTAGCGAAATCAGTGAAGCCTTAATTTATTAATATCAAAAGGTTTTATTCAATTTGCTATTAGTCAATAACTCTTATTTTTCTGCAGGTAAAAGTTATTCAGGATTCTAGACCTATACATGACAAACTTGTTGATTCTTTCTTGAACAAATTTTTCCCATCAGGTTATCCATACAGGTATGGAGTTCCTAGGCTTGTTACTATTCTAGATAATTCTGCCGGGATACATCCTATTATGCTAAGTCTCTGGGTCTCTGCTATTAATCATGCAGTGTGAATGAAGGTTACTTAACTTATACCAAATTCCGTGTGCTACAGCATTTCTCGAGTGCTATGCTACATGTGCTATCAACACAGGTCAGTAAATCCTTTTCATATGTTGTGTGTGTTGATTCCATGAATTCCAGTTGGTCTTTCAGAACAGGCTTTTAAGCGTGTTGAGCTCTTTGACTTCTGCTCACTTCAATTATGCTCGTCAACTGACTGCTCAAGTGGGCTGCGGCTCAGTCCTTGCTGTTTGCTGCAGGTTTGCGACCTACCCCGGCGCAAGCAACTGCTGTAAGTTGGGTAAGCATATGATGACAGAGATGCTAAAGTCCAAGCAGGTACTGCTATGAAACATATTGGCTGATTTTCTCTATGTATTTCAGATTCTAAAAGATGGAATGCAGCACGCAGGAAAGCTCATTTGTAGCAGCATGGGTGCAAGAATGGATTCTGAACCAAAGAGTTGGAGGATACTTGGTGAGAAATGATGATATGAATCCCGTGACCTCCTTTCTGATATTTCTGTTCTTTTGCTTGATATATTGATACATTTACAGTTTTCCCCTTTTGTTGTTTCTCTAGATTATGCTATTGATGCCTATTTCTGTAGGTTTGACAGCTTATGTTCTTTATGGTTGTCACTGCCTTGGAAGTCATTTCACCATTTTCCCTATTATTTGTCTCTACTGCTCTATTTTGACAGCTGATGTTCTCTACGATCTCGGTACTGCATTGGAAGTTGTTTCGCCGCTGTGCCCACAACTTTTCCTTGAAGTAGCAGGCTTGGGAAATTTTGCGAAGGTGCCCTTTCTAACTGAATTTCTTCTATTTGACATTTTTGCATGCAAAGTTGTGTTTTAGTATTTATGAACGAGTAAGAAATGTTTCCCTTAACATAGACTCAAATAACCATACAGAAAGGTTAACATTGCAATGACAATATATTTTCCTGATTTTTCTGCCTGAAAATTGAGCTGCAATGTTAAATGTTTCATTACTTCTTATTGCAGGGAATGGCCGTTGTTGCAGCAAGAGCAACGAGGCTTCCAATTTACTCTTCTTTCGCCAAAGAAGGCAATCTTAGTGATTTATTTGCTAAAGGGGAAGCCATATCAACACTTTTCAATGTCATGGGAATTGGAGCTGGAATTGGATTGGCATCTACTGTTTGTTCAACAATTCAAGGGAAGGTACATATTTGCAGGATGACATATCATCGTCTATCCTATCATTATAGCTGTTCCATTACACCATCATCAGGCAAATATACACAGTGAAAAATTGCACTTGACATGCATTGCAAATGCAACCATACGACACCGCATGCCAGCGTAGATCTACATGAACTTCTGCTTATATTAATATTATCCAAGAGAGCGAAAGGGGCTCTATCTGAGTTGGTTAGACCATCTCCAACAGCTTACCCATACCCATATTCAAACTACACTCTATAAACAGCGCAATCTACAATATAAAACGATGCAAAACGGTGTTTTTAGTGACCATATAGGTGCAATGTACAATAATCCACCCATATGGTCACAAAAAACATTTTTTGCACTGTAGATTGTATTGTTTGTAGAGTGTAGTTTGAATATGGGTAAGCTGCTGGAGATGGTCTCAGGTGGTCTGAATAGCACTCTTTAGGTCCTGAGTTCGAATCCTAGTGAGAGCGAATTCCAGACTGAGATTAAAAAAGGTCACTCGCTAGTTCCCTTAGTTGTGTGCACACGAGATAGACTGACCTATAGGGGGAGGATCTTCGTGTAGGGGTTGGGAGGGCTCAAAGCGCGAGTAAAGATCTAGCCTATGGGGGATCCTCATGCTACACAGGGGCCAGCTTTCGTGACATTTCTAGGTCGGGCTCCGATTGAGCTTTTCTTAATATAATACCGTGGGGGTGGTCTTTCCTCTACCGGCTGAGTTTTATATTATCTAGTTGAACTCTGCCTACCATTGTCCAGTGTTTTATGGATTTCCAAGTTCCAAAATCAACTATACTCAAAACAAGTTATGAAGTCATCTGAAACAGGGTGTCATTTATGTTATTACGTTCTATGCATCAAATGAATTTCGTGGCATGATGAACTATATTCCACTTACCTGCCGTTAGCATGATTGCATGAATGCAAGCTGGGATGATGAATATCAGTTAAATGTTTTTGTTGGATTGTTTACGCATGAGGAAAGTGTAGTATTTATAGGGCAAGAAGAAATGATGCATTTAGTAGTTTCTAGTTCTTATCATATTGTAAATATGCTACCACTCTATATAACAGAAGTTCATATGGATATTGTTTTAGTGCTACTCAATGTAAACATTCAGCTGGATATTGTTTTCTGTATTTTAATTTGTGAGCAACTGCTATGAGTTGCATTTCAAGTCCAGGACTCGGAATCTGAAGACTCAAAAGTGATTGAACCATGATGTCGGTGTTGATTCAAACCTTTAAATGTGATTATCCATCGTTGGTTGGTCGTCGCTTTCCCTGTCTACCAAAGCCTAGGGGTACGGGTACCTTGCCCAGCTTGCGAAAGGTATATATCTCCATGGAAGCAGCAAGATGTGCTGGTAGTCTTCCAGTCTTGTTCAGACTAAAGTTCAAGTTCTCTAATCATGACAGAGTCTTTTTCTGTAGATGGTGTTGGCACTACCTTACTGTAGTTACTGGAAGAATTTTTACAGGTAGTGCAAAATCTTAGTGTTTGCAACAGTGATATCTGTTGTACAGTTAAAGCATGCATTCTTTCATCCATGCTAGAAATCTCCAGTTTTAATATATGGAGAATTCTCCTCACATTGTTCAATTTGTGCTGTAACTTTTTTATGACACCAAACAATGGACAAGTCGTGTTGATAGGGACAAACCTGACAAAGATGTCTTGGATTATCCATGCAAATATTTAACTGAACTGTCTTGTCATGTCCGTTCAAAGGAGGTACCATTGCTGGAGAAATATAAATGTGAGGAGTATCTATGTCTTATCTTCCCATCAATGGCTGAGTGGTTTAATACATCTCACTCTTTTCCTCCAAGAAGGAGTGAAATCATCGACAAGTGAGAACCAACATCTGAGTTGCTCAAAACAAGCTGTTGTCATAATTGGAGTCTGTGGCAAGTCACGAGGAAGAAGCACCTTTTGGGAATCTATTTGCCCAAGTACGCCCTGCAGGATTAAGTGAATGTTGTGAACAGTCAACATCTCCTGGGAGCAGTCCATCTAACAGATATTGATATCAGATACAAATGGTAAGTATAAATATAACCAAAAAGACTGAGCTTATCTAGCTATTTTGTAGTAGATATGATAGGACACATCACTTCAGATATATACCTGCCTCTTATAGACTTGCTTGGTCGTTCTCTTTTATTTCAGTTTCACCTTGATGGCGGAAAGGAATAGAAAGTAGTTTACAAGATGGAACTATATATTTTAGATGCAACAAGCATATGGGTTACCTGTTACTGATCTAATGAAGTGTTATCATCTTGTTAATATGGTTGATGTTATCTGATTACAAAAGTAGCAGCACTTCAACATCATAAAATCAGCAATCAAGGTTTCAGATAAGTAATTAGATATTTAAATATGTAGCCAATAAATTACGACTATAACACATATATACAAGAACTTACTGATGCCGATGAGTCGATGACACAAAAATGATTTTTTTTGTATTGGCACAACTGCATCCAATAATATAATATGCTGAATAAAAAATAGATATATGCAACAATGCGATTTTGTAAAAAACAATATAATAAACTGAATAATAAAAAACAAATACAGTGAAGAACCACAATCTAAGCACCGACTTAGTTACAATAATCTAAGGCTCAAATCAAGAATCTTCATACAGTTATTCTGTGACAGCATATCTTTGTAGTATTTAAACAAAATATTCTCGTAGGGTCAATAGTGATTTGTGCGTCAAGCTGTAAGACTGGAGTAAATCATCCCTGAAGTCTTCTCTTGTGGCGTCATTATCACTTTGCTCTGATATATGCATGTCTTTCAGGTCGCTTGGTTAATGAGTTTGTTGATGCCTGCAAGAAGGCAACTGGGGTCAACATCAAAATTGAGTACCTCAATAGAAGGCCAGGAGATTATGCAGAAGTATACAACTACCCAAGAAAGATCAACAAGGAACTCAACTGGACAGCTCAATATACCGATCTCAAAGAGAGCCTATCAGTCGCATGGAGGTGGCAAAAGTCGCATCCGCGGGGCTACGGGGCCAAACTAAATATAGCCTACTGATCTATAATTCACTTAATCGTCGATACATATTAATTATTTAGTTAGAGATATAAGATCTTGCTGCGATACAGAAACCCTAACTCATCCCAAAACCAAATCGAGCCTAGCACATGTGGTTCAGCTGTGCAAGTGGCCCAATCATCTAGAAGTCCTTGGAGCAAAGGATAACTACGAATCAAACCTGATTTGGGGGCCTCGGTTTGTCTAGGATGGAATCAAGGAAGCACCGGTATCCTTCAGGTCTTGCTGCGGTCAATGGCGCTTGAACTCGGGGAAATCATTGTCACCTCTAGATCCGGCGGTGGCCTCAGATCTGAGAATTCGCAAGGGGCCGCGGTGAGGGCTGCGCGTGGTCCCGAATGGGTGTGCTGGCGCCAGCAGAGGGGTAGGAGAGCCTCAACACCTTCCGGGGCAGAGGGGTACCTAATCCACGCGCGAGATCGCCTTCCATGGAGACTGCGGACGCCACAACACGGAGACGGACGCTGATGCCGGGCGGGGGCGACGATCCGGGGCAGAGGGGTACCCAATCCACACGCGGGCAGCCGGAATCGGGGGAGGGGAGGGGAGGTCGGGGGCGACGGTTTCCGAGAGGGTTTCGGGGCGCGATAGCCGGAATCGGGGGAGGAGGAGCTCGGGGAGGAGAGGGGAGGTCGGGGGAGGAGAGGGGAGGTCGGGGGCAACAGTTCCCAGATGAGAGGGTTTCGGGGGCGCGATAGGAGCGGGATCGATGTGCGCCTGTGCGGGAGCTAGACTGAAACGATCGGACGGCTGAGATTATAGAACGGTAGAACGGAGGGTTGAGATCGTAGATTGGCAGAACGAGAAAAGGCAGGCTACCCTTAGAGCCTTAATAAGTAGTATAGATACGCATGGACGTCTTTATATCATGGGCATGCCATAATGCATGGAAGTGTTAGAACATATATAAGGGGACGTTCGTTTTTTTGGGAAAGGAGACATAGAACAATTTCTAGCCGGTTTGCTTCTCTAATTTATATAAGTTTTGATCAGCTAAAATAATTTCTGGTCCATTTCTGGACAAACGAACAAGGCCTAAGAGACTAATTAAATGGCTTGAGAAGCTAAATTTTAGCTATTTAATAATAAAATAAACCTTTAATATATAGACTAGCCATCTAACTCGTCAAACTATCTGACTCTCTAAACTAATTTGTATGTTGGAAAGTTTGTTGGAATGAGATGCTATATATAGAGGTTAATTTTTATAGAGAGATAAATAAAGAGTTAAATATAGAGTTAAAAATAATAAAGAGTTCCTTGTTGGGTGTGTCCTCTACAGCTGGTCAATAGAGACCGGATTGGGTTTAACCCAACTAACGTCTCTTAATCGGGCCCTTGATCGGGAGGGCCCACGCTAATCTCGGTTGGAGCCCCAGGCACACGACGCTATAAATATAGGACTAAGGGGTCGCAGAAAAGTCTAACGCTAGTACCTCGCTCCAAAACCCTAGTCCCTAGAGGCCCCATCGCCTAGCCGCCGGAGTGTCTGGAAACGCGACAACTTACAGCGGCTCGGATCCCGATGCCTGCTGCTTCTCTACAGGGCAACGATATGAAGACAGCAACTACGACAACTCTCTAACAGTAACAACAAAGGTGTGTTTCTCTATTCCTCTCAGTAGATTAGATCTACTCGTCATCGAGATTTTACTTCTAGTTATGGATTGGTATTCTAGGGACTTAGGAATCGATCGTAGGCTCAATAGAATCTAACATTCCTTAGAGATGCTCTTACACACATATAGCTAGCGTCCACTACCGGAATTTGGCTCTTTGCCAAGTGCTAAATTCTTTACCGAATGTTTTTTTGGGCACTCGGCAAAGAAGCTCTTTGCCGAGTGCCATGCAAAAAACCCTCGGTAAAAAAAACACTCGGCGATAAAGCTCTTTGCCGAGTGTTTTATTTTTGACACTCGGCAAAGAGCTTCTTTGCGGAGTGCTAAAAATATAACACTCGGCAAAGAGCTAGCAAAGAGCTCTTTGCCGAGTGTTTTTTTCAACACTAGACAAAGACAATTTTAAAATCACATTTTAAAGCAGTAAATTAATTCAAATGAAAACGTTTTCAACTACAAAATTGTATAACTCATCATTATGTACAATTTATATTTTGAACATTTCTTCATATAACAAAATAAAAATAAATTTGTTCATAAACCCTATATCTCTCTCGTAGTTTATGAAACTACGAGAGATGTATAAGATTTGTGCATATTGTTAGAACCATCATGTGAGATGAACAAATGACCAAACAACCAAAATAAATTTGTAGATCTTAAAAGTTATAGAATTTTGTAGTTGGCAACTTTTTCATTTGAAGTCATCTTATCAACGAAAAATACGTCTAAATTTAAAAATTTAAAATTTTGAATTTTGAAAACGACCTCGAAAGAAAAAACCACCAACATAAAAGTTGTAGGCATTGAAGAGTTATGAAACTTTGTAGTTGACAATGTTTTGGTTTAAAATCATCTTGTCATGCAAAATTATGTTTGAATTTTAAAATTTGAAATTTTCAAACTATATCGGATGAAAAAACCATCAAAATAAAAGTTGTAGGTATTGAAGAGTTATGAAACTTTGTAATTGACATTTTTTGATTTGAAATATTCTTATCATTGAAAAATTCGTGTGAATTTTTTAAATTTGAAATTCAAATATTGTAAACGGCCTCGAATGTAGAAACTATCAAAATAGAACTTGTAGATCTCGAAAAGTTATGCAACTTTATAGTTGGTCACATTTTCAAATAAATTCATTTAGTGACTTAAATAATTAAATTACTCTCGGTTTGTTATAGTACATGAGGAATGAAAACGTAATATAGACATAATTGATGTAGTAGTGTAGTGGTAGAGGAGGGTATGCGCGAGAGAGGTTGCACAAAATATGTGAATTTGATTCAAAATAATAGTGAAAAATGATAGGGCGGTAGTGGTTGGAGAGTTAATAGAGGTAGTGGTTGGAGAGTTGGAGACATAATTTAGGTTTTTTTATTCTTAATTTGCCGAGTGTCGACGAGTGCTTTTCGACACTCGGCAAATTCTTTATCGAGTGTCTGAAAAAAATACTCAGGAAAGAACTCTTTGCCGATAAAATATTTGTCGAGTATTCTTATCGAGTGTAAAATAGCCTTTGCCGAGTGTCTAAAACACTCGACAAGGAACGCGATTTCGGTGGTGGTCTTCGTGTATAGCCTTTCGTGCCATGCACATGTTGAACTACCACATCATGCATCCAAATCCACATCTGTGTGTATATGAATAATTGTGTGGCTGTGCGCACATATTATTCATACATGCATGGACGTCTACATATCACGGGCATGCAATACTTGCACGTAAGTGTTACACGCTATATAGCTAGCGTCTTCGTGTATCCAAAGCTTGGTGTACTGTTCGTTCTCGTGTAATGAAAGAGAGAGAGCACGTTTTGCTGACTTGCTGCATGCCTACACAGCATATATATATAGTTGGTTCGATCGTCAGCATGGCACGAAGTGAGAGAAACGAAACAAAAAAAAAACGAAGTTTGTTTACTGCAATAATTAAGATACTGCTTCTTCTATCTCCGAATCACCTTTCGTTGTTGTTTATGGGAAAAAAAGAACTGACCACTCCTTTTCCTTGACGCTCTACCGCTACAACTGTACTATTTCTTTGGTCTTGAGATATAAACTAACTAAAGGCCATGTTTGTTGAAAGCACCTAGTTTTTAAGAAAATGGTTTATATAAATTAAGTTATTTTATTCTAAATATTACAATTTATTACCTAGTTTATAGAAATTAGATTCTCAGTTTCTTAAAAAACAAAAAGTTGGTCTTCTCCTAACTAAAAAAATAAAAACTGGTTTTCTTAAAAACTGAGTTAATTCCAAACAAAGCCTAAAGATTATTGATGAAAAGCTTTCTGAAAGCAGCACTTGATGCATGAGACGACTAAAGAAACGATATCTTCCCTGCGATGGATCCAATGTGTGGACGTACGGGTCTCGCTCAATTTCCGTGTCGCGATCGTCATGAAAAGGAGGGACACGCAAATTTTAATCCGTATCATGATCACTTGCACCTAGTGTTATCATCGATCAACCGGAGACAAAAAAAAAAAAAAGTAGCGTAGCACGCAGTATCCACAACCGGCCGAACCCAATGCTCCAAGTCCCATCATCATGGTACACACTATGTGTTGGAGACTTGTTCTCAAATGCTTTGTCTTGACAAAGATTGATTCCCGAATGATGTGATTGCAATTACAGGAATGCGTGAACAGTGAAGGAATACTGTTCACTATTTATAAGCACGGGACACAGCCTGTGAGGGATTACAATTATGCCCCTCATAAGGGATTACAACAGCAACTCAAACATTTATGGACTAAAAGGTCATTCTACTCTTAAGTCGGTTTGTAATACCAAAGCTTCATGAAGAGAAACCTTCGGTCATCACATGCGGACAGCTTCAGCCGAAGCTGTTTCTCCCTACAAGACCTTCGGCGACGAAGCATAGTCTCAACAGTAGCCCCTTCACGGTGCTAGATCGTTTTTCGTAACGAGCTTGATCCGTGAAAAAAGTCTCTTAGGCTTCGGGAAGCCGAAGGTCCGAAAAACACCTTCCCTGAGCTCGTTGTCGAGAAACGATTTGGTTTCCGAGCGCGGAGCGGTCCCACCTTGCAGCGGGTGCAAGCAGCTGTTTGCCTGGTGTAAAAATCCTAGCGATTCACCTTCTTACCTGCATCACTATATAAACAGACGGACAGGTGTGAAGTTACCACAGCATTCATTGCTATTTGCACTGTTTTGCTGCCAAAATTTTTAACCATAGCCGAAGCTTGACTCTCGGAATCAAACAAAGCTCCAGTTTGAAGCCTACTTCGTCAGAAGAAAAAACTTCAGAAGAAAAAGTATTTAGTTCCCAAGAAATTCAGACTTAAATGGCCAGAGTGCGTTCTACCGCTAGGGTTGAGCGCGAGGGAGACGAAGCTGAAGGATCGGAGACTGTTCCCATCTCCGAAGCGATGCAACGATCCGGACTGGTGACCTCGGAAGGAATCCGTACCGCCGAGACAGAGCAGACTGCTCCCATCTCCGAGGTTGCTGCCGAAGCGGAAGAAGGAAATATTGAGGAGACTGATTCCGAAGATGATTATCATATTGCCATGCCAAGTAAGCCCAGCCACTTGGACTTCGGAAAGTCGACTGTCTCTAAAGCTGATCTCTCCAAGATGGTGAAGTCGGGTTATTTCAGTGAGAGTCAGAAGAAGCTGCTTCGCTTCGGGGGGGGGGGGAAGAAACTACCCCGAAGCCGGAGAAGGATGAAATAGTCATTTTCAAGAGCTTTCTAAATGCTGGGTTGAGATTCCCCCTCCATAGGATTATTGCAGATGTATTGAAGAAGTTTGAGATCTACTTTCATCAGCTGACTCCTAACGCTATCGTTAGGCTTAGTGTTTATATCTGGGCCCTCCGAAGCCAGGCGATGGAGCCGTTTGCCGACAGCTTTTGTCGAGTTCATGAGCTGCATTACCAGACGAAGGCTAGAAAAGATGGATTACACGATAACTTTGGTTGCTACAATTTTGCCTATCGGAAAACCACAAAGTTTCCTGTAATCACCTACCGAAGCAAATGGCCGGCAGACTGGAAATCAGAATGGTTTTATGTGAAAGTTGACGAAGATAAAGAGAAGCTGGTACAAAGCCCTCTTGAATTGATCTTCGGAGAAACAAGACCGCGATGCCAAATGTCATTAGAAGGTCCCACTTGGGCTGCACTGGCTGAGTTTAAAATTATTTCAGAACATATCAGCACTAGGGACTTGGTTCAAGAGTTTTTGGCCTTTAGGGTTTTTCCTACTTTAAAAGAATGGGAAATGCCGAAGCTAGAGGGGGAGAAGAAAGAAGGAGAACTTGTGCGGTTACCTTACTATTACAAGTTTAAGAAATACTTTAAAAAACCTTGCCAAGAGTGGCTGGACACAATTGAAATAATGTGCAATGAAATACTCGGTAATTACTCCAAAAAAGAAGATCAGTTGATGACTGCGGCCTTCGGTACCCGTCCGAAGCGAAGACTGAATCGAGTACTGGACGCCTTGGGCTTTGAATACCATGATTACGAACAACTGAATAAAATTGTCGAAGGCCGAAAGAGGAGAAGGGTAGCCGAAGCTTTAAATGAAGATGAGAAAGAACCACCAAAAGAGAAGAATATTCTGAAGAAGAGAAAAGTAACATCTCCGAAGCGAAAAGTATCTGAAGAAGAGACTGCCGCATCACGCTCTGCCACTGACGTGGAAGAGATTTTGCAGGTAATGACTGAATCCCTGCCTGTGAAGCTAAGTCCATTAGGGCCTCAACTGACAAAGTTTTTTCAGAAGGAAAAGGAGCCCGAAAAAACGAAGAAAACAACAAAGAGACACAGAATCATCGCAGTGACCGAAGTCATTAACAAGACACCACCGAGAGCTTCAGCTCGGAAGACACCAGCGACTGAGGAAATATCAAATGTTGAAGTCGCACCTTCGGAAATCGCGGCTACCGAAGCTACCTCAGCCGAAGATTTGAACTTGGAAACCACAATCGAACATATCGACAAAATACTGCTAGAGATGGCCACAGAAGAGGCTACTACTGCCGCCGAAGAGACCATGACCGCAGTGTCTGGGAAAGGAAAGGAAATAGCTGACGATACTTCGGAGGACGAAACCTTCATGTTTCAAAATTTAGTTGGACAAGAATTGACAAAAACCGAAATAGAAGAGCTTAAAGAATATGCCAAATCTTGCGGATATAGACCAGGAGCACTCCTCTTCGGTGGTATTGACGATGAAAAATTAGGCTGTATCCGGGACCAAACTGGAGCTAAGATTGTCGGTACTCTATCAAAGAGTATCGGTTTTCCGAAGCTAGAAACAGATATTAGCCGCTACCGACGACAGCATATCGTTGGTAGTTTATTTTATTCCAATTTCAAGGTGAACTACTTTTCCCTTGACTTTTAATGTTTTTAATAATAAAGACATTTCTAACGAAGGTTGTTTATGTGCAGAGTATGCTGTTGAGTAAGGCTTTGAAAATGCAGCAAGATCTGGAATACAAAAAACACGAGGTTATAATTGGAAATTTAGAGAACAAAATAAAAAAGCAATCAGCTACTATTGAAAAGAAAGACTTCGAGCTTCAGTCAACCGAAGGCTTATTGGCAGAAGCCGAAGCTAAAATAGCAGAATTGAATACGAAGCTTCTCTGCCAATCTGAACAGTTTGAACAAGAAAAGCAAGAACTTAATGCGAAACTTGAAGCCGAAGTCCAACAAAATTCAGATTTGAAAAAATTATTGGCAAGCCTTCAAGACAAATGTTTGGAGTTTAGCAATAAATGTATTCAACGACTGAGAAAGATATTCCACTCAGTTGGGGCTAGCAGTGAGAAATTCACCCCGTCAACTGAAAATTTACAAAAGACCTTCGAACATATTGAAGGTGAAATTGATGAACTTGACGAAGTTATAGCCGGGCACGGTGACTTCTGTGCCTGGGTAGCTTCTCGGGGCACTGCTGCAGCTTTTCTGAAAGCTGGCTGCGACCATGGAAAAATTGTTAATAGGCCCAATTTCACTCTATCACCATCAATTTTAGATGACATTCCTGACCTGTCCCGAAGCATTTCTAATAGATTTGTAAAGATGATATGGACAAAAGGCGGTCGAGAAAAGGCTGGAGACGAAGCTCGGAGTCATCTTGAACCAGTAAGAAATCATACCTTGTGTTTACCTTTTCCTTCAAACTTGGTCTTGACTCACAACAACTTAATTCATGTAGGGTGACGAAGCCGAAACCGATGCTTGAAGAGTATGACGCCGAAGCTGAGGCCCCATGAAGATCAGTAGGAGTAGACTGTAGAAAAACTCAAGAAACTTTTCAAATAACTTTTGTAAATATGACTAAGCTGTTCTTAATGAATTTTGTTCATACCTTGTAATATGCTCTTACCCTTCCGTTAATGTATGAGGTGCTTTGATGTGGACGAAATTATCTTTTTGAGCCTAAGGCGAAAAAACACCTTCCCTTCTTTTCGTACACAGCGAAGCATAAAAAACAGTTTTTCCTTTCTGCCGAAGCTCTTCTTTTCATATGCAACGAAGTACAAAAGACAGTTCTTTTTTTTCCTTTTTGCCGAAGCAACCACTTATGCTATGATGATGGTTATCCTACATATGCCTGGATGAATGTTTATGAATGCAAATGTTATGATGTAATGTGGCGTGCAAATGAATGTCCAAACACATACTCGAAGCCATAATCACAACCGTTATTTCCTTAGAAACAATCACATATCAGCGCTGACTTTTCGCTGTAAGCCTCCCTTAGGAGCTTCTTCGCCTTTTACTTTCGGCGGTATCAGCGTTGACTTTTCGCTGTACGCCTCCCTTAGGAGCTTCTTCGCCTTTTACTTTCGGCGGTATCAGCGTTGACTTTTCGCTGTAAGCTCTGCATTATCTTTGGAACGACTTCTGAGCAAAAAACTTACACTGCGCCCCCTTTGGGGCGACTTCTTTAGTAGCTTCGTCATACTCCGCATCCCCTTAGGGACGGTTTTCGAGCTTCTTCCCTGTTTCTTTTTTTTTCTTTTTTTTTCTTCCTTTTTTTTTGGCACTCGATGGTGCGTTCTCAGTTTTTACATTTACATCTCTAGGGGATTTTGCTCTTATAGAACTGAAATAAAAAGAAATTACATGTGATGGCCCCATTAAAAACCTTTCTCCCCCTTCAGAAAGGAAAAGGGTGCCATAATAAAAAATATAAAAAATTACATCAAGTTATACATAATATCGCTGAAGCTCATCCGCATTCCAAGATCTAGGAATGTCGTTGCCGTCCATATCCTTCAATCTGTATGAACCGGTTCTTGACGAAGACACTACCAAAAAAGGTCCCTCCCATTTCAACTGCAACTTGCCCACTGTATCTGGGTTAGCTACTCTCCGAAGCACCAAATGTCCTGGCTCAATATTCTTTAGCCGAACCTTTCTATCATGCCATTTGATTGTTTCGGCTTGATATTTATTGATGTTCTCCACAGCTTGAAGCCTGATCCCTTCTATAGCATCTTTTTCCACAGAATGATCAGCTTCGGAATTTGATTCTGTCGAAGCTACTACTCTTATTGATCCAGTTTTAGCTTCCTCCGGAGTTATTGCTTCGTCACCAAACAATAATTTGAATGGACTAAAGCATGTTGACCTTGATGTTGTTGTATTGTGACTCCACACCACTTTGATTAATTGATCTGGCCATTTTCCCCTGGGTTGATTGAAGATTAACTTCATTATTCCTGTCATTATGATGCCATTAGCTCTTTCAACAAGTCCATTTGACTCCGGATGTCTAACTGATGCAAAATGGATCTTCGTGCCAATTTGATCACAAAATTGTCTAAAATCTTCGAAGTCGAACTGTGTTCCATTATCTACAGTGATGGCCTTTGGTACTCCGAAGCGACAAACAATATTCTGCCAGAAAAACTTTTGAATAGTGGCCGAAGTTATTGTGGCTAAAGGCTTTGCCTCAATCCATTTAGAAAAATATTCCACGGCCACTACAACATATCTTAAGTTTCCTTGGGCCGGTGGTAACGGACCTAACAAGTCAAGGCCCCACCTTTGCAATGGCCAGATGGGTTGTATCAACTGAGTTAGAGACGAAGGTTGTTTTTGATCTCTTGCACATTTCTAACAACCTTCGCACTTTTGAACTAATTCCGCTGCATCCGAAGCTGCCTTCGGCCAATAAAACCCTTGACGAAAAACTTTTCCAAGTAACGGCCTAGATCCAATGTGAGATCCACACAGGCCTGCATGTATTTCTTTCATCAATTCTATGCCTTCGGCTCTGGACAAACACTTGAGTAATGGAGCACAAACTCCATGCTTGTACAACTCCCCTTTTATCATGACATATGGACGAGCTCTTGCCTCTATCCTCCTGTTATAAGTTTCGTCATCTGAAAAGAAGTTACCCTGAAGGTAAGAGATGATCTCAGTTCTCCAGTCTTCACTATAAACAGGAGATATATTGAGGACTGCTCTTTCAAGAAGCTCCACTGAAGGTGCTTTTATTGTTTCGAAGAACACATCCGAAGGTAAGGGCAGCCCCTGTGCCGCTGACTTAGCTAACAAATCAGCATGCTCATTTTCTCCTCGAGGAATATTTTTGACAGAAAATCCTTTGAAGGAGGCTTCAATCCTTCGAACCGTGTCTAGATATTTTTCGAGGTTCGGATCTTTAGCCTTACAACTCTTGTCAACATGACCCGAAACAACCTGGGAATCTGTTTTAAGAATGGCCCTTCTGATTCCCATTGCTTTTAACTTTCGAAGACCCAAAAGCAGGGCTTCGTACTCAGTAATATTGTTTGTGCAACTAAAATCGAGTCTTGCCGCATAACAAGTTTTAATTTTTGATGGTGAGACCAACACAGCAGCTGCTCCTGCTCCGAAGGTTCCCCAAGACCCATCGCAAAACACTGTCCATACTTCGGCATCTTTATTTGTTTCTTCATCCCGAGCCCCTGGCGTCCAGTCGACAATGAAATCTGCCAACGCTTGAGACTGGATCGAAGATCTATGCACATAATCAATGTAAAATTCATTGAGCTCTGCAGCCCATTTTCCAATCCGTCCAGTAGCTTCTCTATTTCGCATAATATCCTTCAACGGTTGCGAAGAAGGAACAACAATATTGTATGCTTGAAAGTAATGCCGAAGCTTCCTGGATGCCATCAAAACAGCATATAACACCTTCTCCAATTCTGTGTAGTTTTTCTTTGATACACTAAGAACCTCAGATACAAAATATACTGGGACCTGCTTCTTGACTTGGCCATCAAGCTTTTCCTGGACAAGTGCTGCACTTACCGCTGAGTGCGAAGCTGCCACATATAATAACAAAGGAGCCCCTGGTGTTGGTGGAGTTAATGTTGTTAGATCCATCAAATATTGCTTCAGTTCCTTGAAGGCTTTTTGTTGGCTTGGTCCCCATTGAAAAACTTCGGCTAATTTCAGCACTTCGAAGAATGGTAAATTTCTCTCTGCTGATCTGGATATGAATCTATTGAGAGATGCCAGCCTCCCTGTCAATCTTTGGGCCCCCTTTTTTGTATTTGGTGGCTCCATTCGAAGTATAGCTTCAATTTTACTTGGATTAGCTTCAATTCCCTTTGTTGAAACCAAGCATCCAAGAAATTTCCCCTTCTTTACTCCGAAGACACATTTTTCTGGATTCAGCTTTAGACCAGCTTGTCTAAAACTGGCGAAGGTCTCCTGCAAATCAGCAATGTGATTTTCTTGTTTTGTGCTTTTTACAATGATATCATCAACATAAGTTAGCACATTTTTGCCTATCTGAGACTGAAGAACCTTCGAAGTCATTCTGCTGAAACTTCCTCCAGCATTCTTGAGCCCCTCAGGCATCCGAAGGTAACAATATGTTCCACTAGGGGTTATGAAACTGGTCTTTGGCTCATCCTCCTTCTTCATCCAAATTTGATGATAGCCTGAATAACAATCTAAAAGACTCATAAGCTCTGACGAGGCTGCTGCATCAACTAAGGAATCTATCCTTGGCAATGGGAATTCGTCCTTGACAAAGATTATAACAGGAGGATAGAGGCAAGAGCTCGTCCATATGTCATGATAAAAGGGGAGTTGTACAAGCATGGAGTTTGTGCTCCATTACTCAAGTGTTTGTCCAGAGCCGAAGGCATAGAATTGATGAAAGAAATACATGCAGGCCTGTGTGGATCTCACATTGGATTTAGGCCGTTACTTGGAAAAGTTTTTCGTCAAGGGTTTTATTGGCCGAAGGCAGCTTCGGATGCAGCGGAATTAGTTCAAAAGTGCGAAGGTTGTCAGAAATGTGCAAGAGATCAAAAACAACCTTCGTCTCTAACTCAGTTGATACAACCCATCTGGCCATTGCAAAGGTGGGGCCTTGACTTGTTAGGTCCGTTACCACCGGCCCAAGGAAACTTAAGATATGTTGTAGTGGCCGTGGAATATTTTTCTAAATGGATTGAGGCAAAGTCTTTAGCCACAATAACTTCGGCCACTATTCAAAAGTTTTTCTGGCAGAATATTGTTTGTCGCTTCGGAGTACCAAAGGCCATCACTGTAGATAATGGAACACAGTTCGACTCCAAAGATTTTAGACAATTTTGTGATCAAATTGGCACGAAGATCCATTTTGCATCAGTTAGACATCCGGAGTCAAATGGACTTGTTGAAAGAGCTAATGGCATCATAATGACAGGAATAATGAAGTTAATCTTCAATCAACCCAGGGGAAAATGGCCAGATCAATTAATCAAAGTGGTGTGGAGTCACAATACAACAACATCAAGGTCAACATGCTTTAGTCCATTCAAATTATTGTTTGGTGACGAAGCAATAACTCCGGAGGAAGCTAAAACTGGATCAATAAGAGTAGTAGCTTCGACAGAATCAAATTCCGAAGCTGATCATTCTGTGGAAAAAGATGCTATAGAAGGGATCAGGCTTCAAGCTGTGGAGAACATCAATAAATATCAAGCCGAAACAATCAAATGGCGTGATAGAAAGGTTCGGCTAAAGAATATTGAGCCAGGACATTTGGTGCTTCGGAGAGTAGCTAACCCAGATACAGTGGGCAAGTTGCAGTTGAAATGGGAGGGACCTTTTTTGGTAGTGTCTTCGTCAAGACCCGGTTCATACAGATTGAAGGATATGGACGTCAACGACATTCCTAGATCTTGGAATGCGGATGAGCTTCGGCGATATTATGTATAACTTGATGTAATTTTTTATATTTTTTATTATGACACCCTTTTCCTTTCTGAAGGGGGAGAAAGGTTTTTAATGGGGCCATCACATGTAATTTCTTTTTATTTCAGTTCTATAAGAGCAAAATCCCCCAGAGATGTAAATGTAAAAACTGAGAACGCACCATCGAGTGCCAAAAAAAGGAAGAAAAAAAAGAAAAAAAAGAAACACGGAAGAAGCTCGAAAACCGTCCCTAAGGGGATGCGGAGTATGACGAAGCTACTAAAGAAGTCGCCCCAAAGGGGGCGCAGTGTAAGTTTTTTGCTCAGAAGTCGTTCCAAAGGGAATGCAGAGCTTACAGCGAAAAGTCAACGCTGATACCGCCGAAAGTAAAAGGCGAAGAAGCTCCTAAGGGAGGCTTACAACGAAAAGTCAGCGCTGATATGTGATTGTTTCTAAGGAAATAACGGTTGTGATTATGGCTTCGAGTATGTGTTTGGACATTCATTTGCACGCCACATTACATCATAACATTTGCATTCATAAACATTCATCCAGGCATATGTAGGATAACCATCATCATAGCATAAGTGGTTGCTTCGGCAAAAAGAAAAAAAAAGAACTGTCTTTTGTACTTCGTTGCATATGAAAAGAAGAGCTTCGGCAGAAAGGAAAAACTGTTTTTTATGCTTCGCTGTGTACGAAAAGAAGGGAAGGTGTTTTTTCGCCTTAGGCTCAAAAAGATAATTTCGTCCACATCAAAGCACCTCATACATTAACGGAAGGGTAAGAGCATATTACAAGGTATGAACAAAATTCATTAAGAACAGCTTAGTCATATTTACAAAAGTTATTTAAAAAGTTTCTTGAGTTTTTCTACAGTCTACTCCTACTGATCTTCATGGGGCCTCAGCTTCGGCGTCATACTCTTCAAGCATCGGTTTCGGCTTCGTCACCCTACATGAATTAAGTTGTTGTGAGTCAAGACCAAGTTTGAAGGAAAAGGTAAACACAAGGTATGATTTCTTACTGGTTCAAGATGACTCCGAGCTTCGTCTCCAGCCTTTTCTCGACCGCCTTTTGTCCATATCATCTTTACAAATCTATTAGAAATGCTTTGGGCCAGGTCAGGAATGTCATCTAAAATTGATGGTGATAGAGTGAAATTGGGCCTATTAACAATTTTTCCATGGTCGCAGCCAGCTTTCAGAAAAGCTGCAGCAGTGCCCCGAGAAGCTACCCAGGCACAGAAGTCACCGTGCCCGGCTATAACTTCGTCAAGTTCATCAATTTCACCTTCAATATGTTCGAAGGTCTTTTGTAAATTTTCAGTTGACGGGGTGAATTTCTCACTGCTAGCCCCAACTGAGTGGAATATCTTTCTCAGTCGTTGAATACATTTATTGCTAAACTCCAAACATTTGTCTTGAAGGCTTGCCAATAATTTTTTCAAATCTGAATTTTGTTGGACTTCGACTTCAAGTTTCGCATTAAGTTCTTGCTTTTCTTGTTCAAACTGTTCAGATTGGCAGAGAAGCTTCGTATTCAATTCTGCTATTTTAGCTTCGGCTTCTGCCAATAAGCCTTCGGTTGACTGAAGCTCGAAGTCTTTCTTTTCAATAGTAGCTGATTGCTCTTTTATTTTGTTCTCTAAATTTCCAATTATAACCTCGTGTTTTTTGTCTTCCAGATCTTGCTGCATTTTCAAAGCCTTACTCAACAGCATACTCTGCACATAAACAACCTTCGTTAGAAATGTCTTTATTATTAAAAACATTAAAAGTCAAGGGAAAAGTAGTTCACCTTGAAATTGGAATAAAATAAACTACCAACGATATGCTGTCGTCGGTAGCGGCTAATATCTGTTTCTAGCTTCGGAAAATCGATACTCTTTGATAGAGTACCGACAATCTTAGCTCCAGTTTGGTCCCGGATACAACCTAATTTTTCATCGTCAATACCACCGAAGAGGAGTGCTCCTGGTCTATATCCGCAAGATTTGGCATATTCTTTAAGCTCTTCTATTTCGGTTTTTGTCAATTCTTGTCCAACTAAATTTTGAAACATGAAGGTTTCGTCCTCCAAAGTATCGTCAGCTATTTCCTTTCCTTTCCCAGACACTGCGGTCATGGTCTCTTCGGCGGCAGTAGTAGCCTCTTCTGTGGCCATCTCTAGCAGTATTTTGTCGATATGTTCGATTGTGGTTTCCAAGTTCAAATCTTCGGCTGAGGTAGCTTCGGTAGCCGCGATTTCCGAAGGTGCGACTTCAACATTTGATATTTCCTCAGTCGCTGGTGTCTTCCGAGCTGAAGCTCTCGGTGGTGTCTTGTCAATGACTTCGGTCACTGCGATGATTCTGTGTCTCTTTGTTGTTTTCTTCGTTTTTTCGGGCTCCTTTTCCTTCTGAAAAAACTTTATCAGTTGAGGCCCTAATGGACTTAGCTTCACAGGCAGGGATTCAGTCATTACCTGCAAAATCTCTTCCACGTCAGTGGCAGAGCGTGATGCGGCAGTCTCTTCTTCAGATACTTTTCGCTTCGGAGATGTTACTTTTCTCTTCTTCAGAATATTCTTCTCTTTTGGTGGTTCTTTCTCATCTTCATTTAAAGCTTCGGCTACCCTTCTCCTCTTCCGGCCTTCGACAATTTTATTCAGTTGTTCGTAATCATGGTATTCAAAGCCCAAGGCGTCCAGTACTCGATTCAGTCTTCGCTTCGGACGGGTACCGAAGGCCGCAGTCATCAACTGATCTTCTTTTTTGGAGTAATTACTGAGTATTTCATTGCACATTATTTCAATTGTGTCCAGCCACTCTTGGCAAGGTTTTTTAAAGTATTTCTTAAACTTGTAATAGTAAGGTAACCGCACAAGTTCTCCTTCTTTCTTCTCCCCCTCTAGCTTCGGCATTTCCCATTCTTTTAAAGTAGGAAAAACCCTGAAGGCCAAAAACTCTTGAACCAAGTCCCTAGTGCTGATATGTTCTGAAATAATTTTAAACTCAGCCAGTGCAGCCCAAGTGGGACCTTCTAATGACATTTGGCATCGCGGTCTTGTTTCTCCGAAGATCAATTCAAGAGGGCTTTGTACCAGCTTCTCTTTATCTTCGTCAACTTTCACATAAAACCATTCTGATTTCCAGCCTGCCGGCCATTTGCTTCGGTAGGTGATTACAGGAAACTTTGTGGTTTTCCGATAGGCAAAATTGTAGCAACCAAAGTTATCGTGTAATCCATCTTTTCTAGCCTTCGTCTGGTAATACATCTCATGAACTCGACAAAAGCTGTCGGCAAACGGCTCCACCGCCTGGCTTCGGAGGGCCCAGATATAAACACTAAGCCTAACGATAGCGTTAGGAGTCAGCTGATGAAAGTAGATCCCAAACTTCTTCAATACATCTGCAATAATCCTATGGAGGGGGAATCTCAACCCAGCCTTTAGAAAGCTCTTGAAAATGACTATTTCATCCTTCTCCGGCTTCGGGGTAGTTTCTTCCCCCTCGAAGCGAAGCAGCTTCTTCTGACTCTCACTGAAATAACCCGACTTCACCATCTTGGAGAGATCAGCTTTAGAGACAGTCGACTTTCCGAAGTCCAAGTGGCTGGGCTTACTTGGCATGGCAATATGATAATCATCTTCGGAATC
Organism: Zea luxurians; assembly: GCA_029449295.1. Classification (NCBI taxonomy): domain Eukaryota; kingdom Viridiplantae; phylum Streptophyta; class Magnoliopsida; order Poales; family Poaceae; genus Zea; species Zea luxurians. Next base: position 157,239 of record JAOPSE010000227.1, on the reverse strand, counting down.
AGTCTCCTCAATATTTCCTTCTTCCGCTTCGGCAGCAACCTCGGAGATGGGAGCAGTCTGCTCTGTCTCGGCGGTACGGATTCCTTCCGAGGTCACCAGTCCGGATCGTTGCATCGCTTCGGAGATGGGAACAGTCTCCGATCCTTCAGCTTCGTCTCCCTCGCGCTCAACCCTAGCGGTAGAACGCACTCTGGCCATTTAATTCTGAATTTCTTGGGAACTAAATACTTTTTCTTCCGAAGTTTTTTCTTCTGACGAAGTAGGCTTCAAACTGGAGCTTCGTTTGATTCCGAGAGTCAAGCTTCGGCTATGGTTAAAAATTTTGGCAGCAAAACAGTGCAAATAGCAATGAATGCTATGGTAACTTCACACCTGTCCGTCTGTTTATATAGTGATGCAGGTAAGAAGGTGAATCGCCAGGATTTTTACACCAGGCAAACAGCTGCTTGCACCCGCTGCAAGGTGGGACCGCTCCGCACTCGGAAACCAAATCGTTTCTCGACAACGAGCTCAGGGAAGGTGTTTTTCGGACCTTCGGCTTCCCGAAGCCTAAGAGACTTTTTTCACGGATCAAGCTCGTTACGAAAAACGATCTAGCACCGTGAAGGGGCTACTGTTGGGACTATGCTTCGTCGCCGAAGGTCTTGTAGGGAGAAACAGCTTCGGCTGAAGCTGTCCGCATGTGATGACCGAAGGTTTCTCTTCATGAAGCTTCGGTATTACAAACCGACTTAAGAGTAGAATGACCTTTTAGTCCATAAATGTTTGATTCGCTGTTGTAATCCCTTATGAGGGGCATAATTGTAATCCCTCACAGGCTGTGTCCCGTGCTTATAAATAGTGAACATTATTCCTTCACTGTTCACGCATTCCTATAATTGCAATCACATCATTCGAGAATCAATCTTTGTCAAGGCAAAGGTATAATTGTATTCTATGCTTAAATATATTAAATCAATTTAATGTGAGAGTAATGTTATGTATTTGTAATTCATTCACCTTTGACGCTTCATATTTGATATTACTTTATTCAATCTATTACGAAGATTCAACCTTCGTAATTTTATTGCCTTTAACCTTCGTCCAAAGTCCATTAATCCTTAAGGGAATAATGCTTCATTGGACGAAGGGCATCAACATTTAACACTTTGTGTTGTCTTGTTCTTAACTCATAGCATTTGAGAACAAGTCCCCAACATTGGCGCCCATGTTGGGGACTTGTTCTCAAATGCTTTGCCTTGACAAAGATTAATTCCCGAATGATGTGATTGCAATTACAGGAATGCGTGAACAGTGAAGGAATACTGTTCACTATTTATAAGCACGGGACACAACCTGTGAGGGATTACAATTATGCCCCTCATAAGGGATTACAACAGCGACTCAAACATTTATGGACTAAAAGGTCATTCTACTCTTAAGTCGGTTTGTAATACCGAAGCTTCATGAAGAGAAACCTTCGGTCATCACATGCGGACAGCTTCAGCCGAAGCTGTTTCTCCCTACAAGACCTTCGGCGACGAAGCATAGTCCCAACACTATGCCAATAGATACTGTGCACTCGATCGAAACCAGATTGATGGCGATATTATTATTATCTGTAAAATCTGTTTGGCAACGATATATATATATATATATATATATATATATATATATATATATATATATATATATATATATATATATAGGGTAGGTATAACGGGAGCCCTGGGCTTCCAATAGTTAACGGAAGCCCAGACCGACCAGCCCTACAAACTGGTCCAACCCAACGGCCAGCGCGCCCAACCAGCCTGTCGGGTGCGCCACCTGCACCACGTCTGTTAGCACAAAAAAAGGAATGCATGCATGCGTCAAACACCATCCAATGTATGCGCGTAATTTTAGGAAAAAAATATATGGCGGTTTCTATTTTTAAATGCTTTATTTTCTCCATAAATTTAGGATCGCTGCAACAGCCATGCAGCTAGACACGTAAGGACCATTTTATGATATATATTGAGACTAAATATGCTACACTGTGTAGATAATTATGCAATTCGGTATACTGCGTAAAAATCTGTTACCAGCTGCATGCGCACGAATTTATGATGAAAATAATGTGCAATGAAAGGAAATGAATTGCATGCATAGAAATAAAAAATCGTATTTAATGTGTAATTTGCTTCATAAATATAGTATCTCTCCAACAACCATGCAGCTAAACACATTAGACTAGTTTATGATTTATACTTATACTAATTATACTACACGATGTAGGTATTTATGCAATTCGGTACACTGCGTAAAAAATCTAGCATGTTGTTCACTGGTGGATGCATCTATAGGTTGGAGCGTAAAAACCTTAAGTTTTAAGCATAAAATCTCTCAATTATAAGCGTAAATATCTGGTCAATGTGAGAGGTTGATAGCTCTGGTAGGTTGTTATTACGATCCTATTTTTATGGCAGATTCGAAAAATATGGCAGCCGCATGCATGCAGTTTCTATTTTTATAACAGATCCAAAAATTATGGCAAAATGCATGCATGAGTCAAACACGTTCCCTGACATGCGCGTAAATTTAAGAAAGATATGTGTGACAGTTTCTATTTTAAAGGCTTTATTTCCTCCATAAATTTAGGATCGCTGTAACAGACATGCAACTAAAACTCGTAATGACCATTTTATGATATATACTGATACTAAATATGCTACACTATGTAGATAATTATGCAATTCGGTATACTGCGTAAAAATCTACTACTAGTTGCATGGACACGAATTTATGATGGAAAGAATATGCAATAAAAGGAAATGAATTGCATGCATAGAAACAAAAAATCGCATTAAATGTTTTATTTCATTCATAAATATAGGATCCCTTCAACAGCCATGCAGCTAAACGCATTAGAACTAGTTTATGATGTATACTGAAACAAATTATACTACACGGTGTAGGTATTTATGCAATTCCTTACACTGCGAAAAAAATCTGGCATGTTGTTCACTGGTGGACGCATCTCCGGGTGGAGCGTAAAAACCTTAAGCTTTGAGCATAAAATCTCTCAATTATAAGCGTAAATACCGAGTCAATTAAAGGTTGATAGCTTTAGTAGGTTGTTATTACGACCCTATTTTTATGACAGATCCGAAAAATATGGCAGCCGCATGCATGCGGTTTCTATTTTTATACAGATCCAAAAATTATGGCAAAATCGTGGGAGTTTCCATTGCATGCGCGCAAATTACGAACAACATAAATCAAGGAATTGCCTTTCCAATGTGCATGCAGTAAACTGATATACGAACTCTGTGTTCAAGCATAAAATCGTACAGTTTTTAGCATAAATAATACATGTGGTAGGCATAAAACACAATAATCGAAAAGAAAACTGCGCCGGATCGGAGGATGTCACGCGCGATCATCGCTGCGCGCATCTCGGGCCTTCCGTGACGCCGCTCGCTCGAAGATCGCGCCTCATGCGTCGCCGTCGCTACTCGCACGTCGACGGGCGTCGCTTGCTCGCCGGTCTTGGAAGTGCCGCCTCCTTGGGACCTCGGGGACGCCACCGCTTGCCCACACAAGGGCCCCGCTGTTGCTCGCCCTTTGGAACGGGGAGCGCCGCCACCGACCTGGGAACCGCCGCCACTACTCCGGATCGAGGAATCTCCGCCACCGCGCGTCGAGGTCATGGAGTTGCGGCCACCGGCTGGGGGTCCACCGCCGCGCACGCTCTAGGGCAACCGCCGTCGTCGCACGCGGCGTCGCTAATGAATCGAGGTGGAGCGTAAAAAACTGAACCCTAGCACTCCGGGTCCTTTTTTATAGACGTCCGGATATGGTCCGGCTCGACCGGTTTGCACCGTCCGACCTGGGCTTCCTCTAGTTATTGAAAGCCCAGGGCTCCTAATATATAAACTATATATATATATATATATATATATATATATATATATATATATATATATATATAAGCGGATCTCTACTCCATATGCAAGCGGTTAAAGCTGACATTTCAATGATGTCCGTACGTGGCTGTGGTTTATATATATCATATGATTAAACACTATTTTAATAATACATAAAAGATATGCGTGTTCTATAGATTATATGGGTATAAATTAATTGGAGCCAACATGTTTAAACTCCCACTTATGTACAGTTTTACCTTATTTCTGTAAAAATGCGGAAAGAGAAAGGTGGACGACCGTAGAATGCAACCACAACCATAAAACCATAAAAACTGATGCCTTATATAGTAGACAGATGAATGCTAGAACACCCTATGTTATACTCCTTCCATTCCAATTTATAACCCGTTTGACTTTTTGTGTCGGGTTAGACTGGCTCGTCTTATTCAAACTTTTTTGACTGGAAAATGGAAAATTCAAAGCCATACTCAAAGTATATTATACGCTAGACCATATCGCAAAAAAAAAACTAACAATAATTATGAAGCTTTTTAGTAAAACTAGCTGGTCAAACTTATGGTAAAAGAGTCAAACGAATTATAGATTAGAACGGAGGGAGTGTTTATATTACAGGAGTACAATGGTATTATTCATGTATTTTTTTATAATCTAAAAAAGGTTTAGAATCGGAGACCTTTCTTAAAACAACTTTTATAGAAAACCATCTGGCGTGGCCGGCCGGCGTCGTCTGCCACAAGCTTCTCGTGGCTGGCACACCTAACAGATTGGCATACGCCGTATCATATCGTGCACGCCCATAAGGCCATAAAAACACACTTGAAGAAGGTCTACGTACGGCTCAGGAAGGTTTCCTGCGGCGCAGGTCACTGTGAGCCACAGCCAGCCACAAAGAAAGAGGGAACCTCCCCTTTTCCCCCTGTCGACCGGCCCAGGTACATGACCCCGACCGACAGGGACTGTGTGCGTCGTTTGTCTGTGGGGGCTAGAAAGATCGTGGCTCAAGTAGAATCGCTCGCGAACAAATAAAAACCGGCGGCGCACAGTGCTCCGGCCGCCTCGCTGAGAATTCTTTGCTGACGCGAGCGCACCATATTGTTTATCGATAATTCGATATCAAATTGAACTAGCATATTCTACTGTGTTGTAGCACGTAGTAGACTTTTATAAAATCCACTTGGCAGAACATGTCTATGTACCGTGAAAATATGTTAGGCTATATCGTAGCCTGCATTAGTAGAAAAAAGTGGTTTCAGTTTACGCGCGTCAGTGAAAATAAATAAGTGTGGCCGGCTTAAGGAACCGTCAGTGAAAATTAGATTATTACTGACGGTTCTGCTACACCAACTGCCAGTGGAAATAGGTTTTCACTGGTAGTTTCTTAAGCTAACCGTCGGTGACCTTAGTAGTATAAGGGTTTATTTAGGAGAGCTCCGCTTCATGATTCTTTAGCTCTAGGAGTTGATTCTCTAGTAGAGTGATTTCGAGATATTCTCTAGCACAAGTGAATCTATTTGACGAAAATCGTTTGTCAAATAGGCTATGTAGTTATTCCTCAGAGGTTAGAGAGTGGGGAGTAGGTTGAGAGCGGTGGGAGCAGGTTTTTTGGCTCCCACTTTCTAGTACAAAATAGAGACTAGATTCACTCCACTCCCACCATGGAACAGTTCATATTTTTACAGTTTAGCTCTGCGGGAGTGATTCTCGTTGGAAGCGGAGCTGTGGGAGCTCTGCCAAACGCTCCTCGAATACCTCTTCATCCTCCCCGATAGGAGCCGTAGCTCGCAGCCAACTTCCATTGAAGGCGATTTTCTAGGTCCAGATTTCACAAAATACAAGGAAGCATTTTTTCTTTATTTTTTGGAAGAAGGTTGCTAAGAAAGGTTGGTTTATGTTTCCAATGTAAATGTTTGTTTATTCTTGCTCGATTTTAGCCACAATTTGGATATAGGGTTTCACCATATGAGAGAAAGAGTATAGCTAGGTTATTTTCTCTATTTTCTCAAATGAGGTAGCTTAAGATGGTTAGATTTTGTCTATCCTCTCTCCTTTTTCATGTTTATTTCTCAATTCAGTTTATCCATGACATATTTAGTTGTTTAATGAATGGTACATGTGTTGTATGGAGAGAGGAAGATATGCTTGGTAATTAAGATTTTTTATTAGTTACTATAAAAGGTTGGTTTAATTATGTTTCAATTGCCAATTATTGTTCATTTTTACTCACTTTTAGCTACATTTTGGAACTCGGCCTTCACCATGTTTTAGAGAGAAGAGTATAGCTAGGAAAGTTTGTGAAAGTCGCCTAGAGGGGTGGGGGGGGGGTGAATAGGCGAAACCTGAAATTTATAAACTTAAACACACTAAGGCCGGGGTTAGCGTTAGAATTAAATCTGAGTGCGGAAGATTGTTTCTCTTGCCACGAGTTGCTCAAATGATGCGGATGATGTTTGGGAGCAAACTCAAATCAATATTGGCAAGGAAACTTTAGAGAGAGGAAAGAGGGCAAACAAATCAAATGGAAATCAACACGAGTGGACACAGTGATTTGTTTTACTGAGGTTCGGTTCCAAAAAACCTAATCCCCGTTGAGGAGGCCACAAAGGCCAGGTCTATTTCAAACCTTTCCCTCTCTCAAACGGTTACTTAGACTAAGTGAGCCTTCTCCTTAATCAATCGGGTCACTAAGACCCCACAAGGATCACCACACACTTGAGAGCACCTAGAGGGGGAGGGTGAATAGGTGATCCTGCAAAATTCAACACTAATAGCACAGACTTAGTTTATAAGATGTTAGTTAGATTAAATTAAGTTGCTATATAACGAGCTCTTGAGAAGAAATCAATCATAGAGAAAAGCAACACAAGAGAAACGGAGTTTTATCCCGTGGTTCGATCAAGTAATACTTGCCTACTTCCACATGGTGGCGTCCCAATGGACGAGGGTTGCACTCAACCCCTTTCAAGTGATCCAACGATCCACTTGAATACCACAGTTTTCTTCCTTAGACTTGTTTTCCCGTTTGTGAGGAATCTCCACAAGTTGGAGCCTCTCACCCTTACAAAGTTGTTCACAAGAAAAGCACTAGAGTAAGGGAGGGAAAGAAACACACGCAAGAATCACAACAAACACACGCACACAAGTCAAGACGTGAGCACAAAACACGGCACAAGGAGTTTACAACTCAAATGGTGCTCAATCTCTAACACAATGATTCGAGTGCGTCGTGGCGAAGTCTAGGTGTCTTAGAATGATCAGAGAATGATTGGTGTACTGCTCCGCCTAGGGGTCCCTTTTATAGCCCCAAGGCAGCTAGGAGCCGTTGGAGATCCAATTGGAAGGCAATTCTCGCCTTCTGTCGGGTGGCGCACCGGACAATCCCGTGCACCACTAGACATGAATAGTAGATGTCCGGTGCCTGATCTCCTTCCTTATCGGGTGTAGCCGACCGTTGGACCTTCGGTCCTGTTGGCGCACCGGACAGTCTGGCGTGACCAACTGACTGTTGGTGCGGACCACGCGTCGCCCGTTGATTGTGCTGCCCACCATTGGCGCGGGCGCCTTTGGCTCACCGGACAGTCTGGTGCACAGCGGACAATCCGGTGAATTTTAGCCACAGCGTCACTGTCTTTTCCCGAGAGCGACGAGTTCGTCGCCGGGCCAGCCTGGGCACCGGACACTGTCCGATGCACCACAGGCTGGTGCTGGTTTGGCTGAACTCAGCCAAATCTTCTCCAATTCAATTTCTTTTGATTTGATAAGATTCCTGGCACTTAGATAAACATGTTGGTACCCAAAAACAATTTACTAAGGCCGGAGACATACCTTGTTCTTTGATTTGCATCTTAGCACTTATGAACCAACGTATTTTGTGTTGGACATCTAATCACCAAAACATTTATAGAAATGGCCCAAGGGCACATTTCCCTTTCAATCTCCCCATTTTTGGTGATTTATGCCAACACACCAAAAAGCAACTAAAGAGTGCAAATTGAAGACCAAATTTTCTTCACTTAGGACTTGGCATATTTGGATCACTTTTGCCACCACTTGGTTTATTTTCACAAAACAAATTCTTTTTCCTATTTCTAAGTCAAACACACTTGTTTGGGCAAATCAAGATATCTATCAAGAGCAAATTTGATCAAGTGCATAAAACTCCCCCTTTTTCCCATAATCAAACTTCTCCCTCATACTAGAACAATTCTGAAATAAAAGGGTTTCGATCAAATACAAAGTTTCTACCTCTACATTTTTGAAATTCACAAGTGGTTGGCTGATCCATTTGCTTTGGCCCTTAATTTCTCCCCCTTTAGCATTAAGCGCCAAAACAAAATAACTTTTGGGCCCTTAACCCCATTGCCTTACCAAAATGTCAAATAGAAGCAAAAAGACAATGAGAACACAATAAAGACTTAGGACAAGATACATTTTATCGAAATGCAGTGGAAGCTCTTTTCTTTGTCCAAGTTCACATTTTCCTTTCAATAACCCTTTGAGACTATTACAAGAGTACTCACAAATAGGTTAGTCTCAAGGGAGTCAAGTTGTAACACATCCTCCCCCTAAACATGTGCATCATTTGCATAGGGACTTGTGAGGTCCGGGGATGATTTGTACAACTTGAGCACCAAATATAAGCAATAAAGACAATAAAGCTTGAAGTAACATGATCAAAGGCATAGAACACATGTATGTTGTAGATCAATCCAAGTTATGCGAATCTAAGACATTTAGCTCACTACGCAACCTGCAAAACCTTTTCCCATCTAAAGGCTTGGTGAAGATATCATCTAGCTGGTTCTCGGTGCTAATGTGGTAAATATCGATATCTCCCCTTTGCTGGTGGTCTCTGAGGAAGTGATATCAGATGTCTATGTGCTTAGTGCGGCTGTGTTCAACAGGATTATCTTCCAAGCGGATTGCACTCTCATTGTCACATAGGAGTGGGACTTTGCTCATATTGTAGCCAAAGTCCCGGAGGGTTTGCCTCATCTAGAGTAGTTGCGTGCAACACTGTCCTGCGGCAACATACTCGGCCTCAGCAGTGGATAGGGCAACAGATGTTTGTTTCTTGGAGCTCTAGGACACTAGGGACCTTCCTAGAAACTGGCACATCCCTGATGTGCTCTTCCTATCAACCTTGCACCCAGCATAATCGGAATCTGAGTATCCGATTAAGTCAAACATAGACCCTTTTGGATACTAGATCCCGAAGCAAGGCGTAGAGACTAAATATCTAAGAATTCGTTTAACGGCCACAAGGTGACATTCCTTGGGGTCAAATTGAAATCTAGCACACATGCATACACTTAGCATTATATTCGGTCTACTAGCACAAAGATAAAGTAATGAACCTATCATTGACCGGTATGCCTTTTGATCAATGGACTTACCTTCTTTGTTGAGGTCGAGATGTCCGTTCATTCCCATCGGTGTCTTCGCGGGCTTGGCATCCTTCATCCCAAACCTCTTTAGAAGATCTTGAGTGTTCTTCGTTTGGGAGATGAAAGTGCCTTCCTTCAGTTGCTTCACTTGAAATCCAAGGAAGTAGTTCAACTCGCCCATCATTGTAATATCCAAATTGTAAGGGAGAATAAAAGGAGGAATTGTTTCCTTTGAATATATGTGTACTTCCATTTATGATCACATGTGGCTACTCATGTCTAAAAATGAGTAAATCATTCATTACTAAGACACAAATAAATCATTACTTCATATTGGATTTTTGTTTGTGCATTTAAAACAATGATAATGTGAATAATAAATAAATAAATAAAATAATAATGAGAAGAGGATTAGAGGAAAGAAGGAAATAATATCCAATATAAAATAATATTATAGTTAAATAACATCATCATAATTGGGTATGACCAATGTGCATTGTTAAAATGAGTTTAAATTTGCACTTGAGATTTGCATTCAAAATTTGGAATCAAAAGAATTGTAAATAAAAGAAAACAGAAAATAAAAACAAAAGAAAATGGAAAAGAACATAACTAGGCCGAAAACAACCTATTCGACCCGCTTCCTTTTTCCTCGCACGCGCGCAGGCCCAACCAGATTTCACCCGACCGCGCGCCAGCTCCAGCGGCGACCGCCTGTCATGTGGGCCCCACTGGCCAGTCACCCACTCACGCTCACTACCTCTCACGCTCTCTGGCACGTGGACCAGGCGTGTCAGCTCCCTCTCCTCAACAAATCCACCGCGCATGGCGGCATGCGCAATCCTCACGCGACCCGTTGTGGCGCCCTGGCCACGTCGCGTCCATATAGGAGGAGCCATGACCCGGGTGCGCCTCCCCCTTCCCTTCTTCTTACCCTCGCGACCATCGTCATAGCAGAGAGAGTCATCCGCGCCGCCGTGAGAGAAGAAAAGGGGGGCAATGGGAGCGCTACCACGGATACTCGTCGTCGGTGGAATTCAAGCACCAGCAAGGCTATTCGGGTGTGGGACTATCCTCACAGCAACTGGAGAAAGGAATAATTGGAAGGACGCCAGCTGAATCCGGTGAAATTTCTCGCCGACCGGCCAACATCGCTGTCGTTCGCAACTCGCCGCGCGTGGAAGAGCTTCACGCCGTGTCTGACGATAATTCGCTTTCCCCCTAGCTGCGTCACCTCCCTTGGTCGGTAGAAGATCACCTCACGCCCAAATTTGTCTCATGTAGCCTCCAGAATTGCTCGCCGGTGGGGGCGTTCCGCTGTGGAATTGCCCCTATCCGTGGTCGGGAGTCCCCGCGTTGTATGTCAGCGAGCAAAGCCCTCGGTGCAGCTTCCAATCGCACCCATTTCATTTTGCACTAGTTTGCGCAGTGGATTAGGTCCGGGAGACGGAGGATTGAATTTCTGGCGTGGCGCACCGCCGTGCCGTGATTCGATTCGCCGTGGTTGTGCGGCGATGGGAGGAAGAGAGAACGTGGACCGTTGATCTATGTACGGGTGGTGCAGATCACACGAGTGTACCGGTTAAGGAGGATAAGACGAGGAGCGTCCGATCGAGATCGAACGATCGATGCTTACACTAGGTATCATTAAATCGTGTGCGTAGATTGGTGATCGTACGGCTCGGGTGATAATGGGGCGCGCGCTTCGGAGGGATTTAATCTGAGCCATCCATTTTTAATCCAATGGCTGTAACGCTAGGATACCCCTTCATGTTGTACACTTTGCTAAAGAGTCCTCGGGGAATAAGAAAATAGAACCCGCTGTCCTGGTGGCATTGTTCACTGAGTCTAGGATAATTTACCAGTGAGCCCCTGTAGTTCTCTGTATTTTAGGCCCGGTCCAGAGACTTGGGAAAATAAGAAATAATCACAGAAATTGATTCTTAATGCATAAATAAATGGTAAAACTTGTTTAATTTGTAGAAAATCGATATGAACTCCAAATTAGTTCATTCCAGTTCCTAAATTTTTATAATATTATTGTCTATCTATTAGTGCCACTGTTTTGACATGAAAGACGCATTAAAATTTATCTATCACTTAATCTTGTATTAAATACATAAAACATTAGAAAATCCATAACTTAAAATCTATACCTCCAAATTTAATGAATCCAGTTCCTGTGATCTTGGTTTAATGTCTAGATTATTACTGTGTATTTTATTTATATGTTTAGTGTAATGTTAATTTTTGCTATACTATGTATGTATTGTGTTGATGCGAGTAGACGAGCAAGCTACAGAGGATTCTGAGGTTCAGCTGGTAGAGACTGCTGAGCAGGAGCTCGTGGAAGGCAAGTTGTGCCCTTGATCACTTCTTTTACCCATTCATGTTCTTATTAATCATGATGATCTGCATAGGTTAATTTTGCTGAGACCCAATAGGATACCCTAGATGTTGACTATCTTTATACCTTGTTTCACCACTGATTTTACTACTAAATTTTTGGGTAGTACATGCTATTGCTTTATGTGGCTTTGGGTATAGAGATATTCATCACTCATTGTTATACTTTTTATTATCTGTTTATTCTTTACTGTTCATGATAAGATCATTATGTTAATGGGAACATGGAGAACCACCCGGGAAAACAGTGCTACCACAAGGGTTTAATGGGACGCCCTTGGCTGATTAACTAGGAAAGTTAGTAGATGGCTACCTTACCCGAAAGGGGCAAGGGCAGTAGGGGAGTGGTCAGTGTAGGGAGGTCCTTGGGTTGATTTTGCTGCGATGGCGGTCAGGCGAGGGGTTCCTGCACTGGAGCTTCCTATAAACTGTACCGGGTAGTCTGAAGCTAGTGGAACTTTGTAAAGGCCTCGTAGTGGTACCCTGCCTCGCTTCCTTGGTAGAGGTGTATGGGGTCTGATCAACTCCGTGGCAAATGGGTAACACGACTTGTGGGTAAAGATGCGCAACCTCTGCAGAGTGTAAAACTGGTATACTAGCTGTGCTCATGGTCATGAGCGGCTCGGACACTCACATGATTAATTTATGGAACTTAAACTTAATTTGTCATTTCGTTGCATTTGGGATTATTTTATTATTACTTTTTTTTATTATTTCTAAGGTTTGGTATTTACTTACACTTAGTAATTGCTAATAAAATTTTGACCAGCTTAAAAGTAATGCTCAGCTTTAGCCTTTACTTCATTGATCAGCCTTACACTTCATGAACTCCCACCTTTGGTGAGTTCATGCCACATTATTACCCACAACATGTTGAGCGATGAACATGTGTGAGCTCACTCTTGCTGTCTCACACCCCCCACAGGAGAAGAACAGGTGGTCGAAGAGGAGCCGCCTAACACTGAGGCTTTTGACTTGATCTAGGTGGCGTCTCCCAGTCAGCTTTCTGGCGCCAAGGATAGATTTTAGTTCCTGCTATATTCCTCTTTTATTTTGTAAGACTTCCGCTATGTAATAAGTACTCTGATTTTATTGTGACATTTATCTCTATACACTCTATTATTATATATGTTGTCTTCTTGGCGCATGTATGAGATGCACTCGGCTTTGTTCTTTAAAGCCGGGTGTGACAGAAGTGGTATGAGAGGAATGTTGACTGTAGGACGAAATCTAGATAGAAATGGACAAAACCCTTACCTACTTACCTTATTCTGATTCATTCTATACTTACCTTACTCTGATTCTTTCTACACTTATCTTACCTTGATCTTGTCTCACCTTTTGCTGTCATACTCTGATTACTCTTATCTTTTATGTTTTAAGACAAGATGGGTTTCACACCTTGGAATCCTACAACTATGAACTTCTTAAGAGATAGGGAACCTAAGACGAAAATAAAACTATTTTCCCTATTTTAAAATGTTGGTTGATTGTTCTGATGATCAATGCCTGATTTGCTTCTTTGATTGATTGAAATATTATATATGGACATCTTAGTATGTACCACCATAAGGTAATGAATTAGCTATGGTAGGTAAAACATTAATCTGCTTAGCTAATAAATCCCCCAAAGTAAAACGATTCGTAATTACTGCCTTGTCTACTATTCTCTTACCATATGTATCTAACTCAGATGGTCAATACCAGGCGGGGTGGTGGAATTGATTTGCCTCCTAATCGGCACACTCGGTGGATATATAGACGACCCCAGCCACAGCCAGCAGAAATGAATCCTCCTAATCCTCCACCAGGCGGAGTCGACCCACTGATTGCAGCTCAGATGAGGATGATGCAACAGATGGCGGACACAATGGCAGATATGCGTGCGTAGATGCAACAAGAATGCCACGAGATGCGCCAGGAAAGAGAAGAGATACGCTAGGAATTACGCCAGGAGCGAGAGGAGATACGCCAGGAAAGATGGGCACAACAACAGCTGCAACAACAATTCCAGCAACAGCAGCAATAGCAACAAGTACCATTGCCTCCACCACCACCAGTTCCACCTCGTGAAAAGCACCGGGAATTTATGAGTCATAAGCCACTAACCTTCGCCAGCTCGCTAGATCTACTTGATGCTGATGATTGGCTGAAATCAATTGAGAAGATGCTCAACATTGCTCAATGCTCAGACTGGGAGAAGGTTCTTTATGCTTTTGGTCGTCTGACAGGTCCTGCTGCTGACTGGTGGGATTCTTATACTGCTGCCCATGATGCTGCTGATACTATTACTTGGGTAGAGTTTAGTACACAGTTCAGAAACTATCACATTCCAGCTAGATTGATGAAGATAAAGAAGAAGGAGTTTCTGTCATTGAAACAAGGCAACATGTCGGTCAGCGAGTACAGAGATAAATTCATTCAACTGTCGAGATATGCTCCGAATGAGGTTGCTAAGGATGAAAGGAAGCAGGAACATTTTATTGAAGGACTGAATGGACCCCTACAGTATGCACTAGTTGCACACACATTTCCATCATTTCAGAGGCTACTGGATAAGGCTCTTGCTATTGAACACAAGAGTGTTCAACTGGGAGACTTGAAGAGGAAGGCTATCTCATAGGGACAGGGTAGCAGCAGTGTTCGTCCCCGCTATGTTTCCCCGCAGGGTACACCTACTCGTCTAGGAGGAGGACCACGCCCAGCTCAGTACACTCCATAGGGGTCTCCACGGACACCTCCTACTTGTCAGGCTACTCCCACTGGCACCCCGACGAGGTCTGCAGGACAGAAGACCGGCCCTACATGCTTCAAGTGCAGTCAGATTGGGCACTATGCTAATGCTTGTCTGATGGGAAATTCCGGTACACCAGCTAAGAACAAGCAACAGACTCCTGGCAAGGCATATTCTATAGCCAGGGTGAATCAAGTCAGCGTTGATGCTACTTCGGATGGTGCGGACATCGTACTTGGTATGTTTTACGTTAATGCAATTCCTGCAACCATATTATTTGATTCTGGCGCTACACATTCATTCATGTCTGCTCGATATGCCAGCACAAATGAGATACCACTGCTAAACATGAGAAAACCAATGATAGTAATCACACCTAAAGGGCCTATTGAGGCAAATCAAATGACACGTAGATTGACATTAACCATTATGGGAAGAGAATTTGGAGCTACCGCTATAATATTAGAGGCTAGCAGTATAGATCTGATTCTTGGTATGTCATGGTTAAGGAAAGCAAAGGCCATTATAGCATGTGGTAGAGGTACTATAGAACTCACTAGCCCTAAAGGAGAAACGTTTCAAGTTCAAATTGCCGTAACCACCTCTTCCAAACGGGCAATATACTTCATACCTGAGGAGTTTGTTGGTGACAACATCCGTGTGGTTAGAGATTTTCCAGATGTCTTTCCAGAGGAGTTGCTAGGGATGCCACCAGATAGGGAAGTTGAGTTTGTGATTGATCTTCTACCTGGAACTGCCCCTATATCTAAACGACCATATAGGATGTCTGTAGAAGAGTTAAAGGAGCTTAAGAAGCAGTTAACGGAGTTACAAGAGGCAGGGTACATTCGTCCGAGTTCCTCACCTTGGGGAGCACCAGTGCTGTTTGTGCAGAAGAAGGATGGTTCGCAACGGATGTGTGTGGACTATAGATCACTTAATGATGTTACTGTGAAGAAGAAGTATCCATTACCCCGTATTGAGGATTTGTTTGATCAGATGAGAGGAGCCAGGGTATTCTCGAAGATTGATCTCCGGTCGGGTTACCATCAAATGAAGATTAGACCATCGGATATTCCCAAGATGACTTTCTTGACTCGATATGGATTATATGAGTTCACAGTTATGTCGTTTGGATTAACCACTGCACTAGCTTATTTTATGAATTTGATGAATAAGGTGTTTATGGAGTATTTGGATAGATTCATCGTGGTGTTCATCGACGATATTCTTATCTATTCTAGGAGTGAAAGTGATCATGAAGAACATCTAAGGTTGGTGCTACAGAAGCTACGAGATAATCAACTCTAGGCCAAGTTTAGCAAGTGCGAGTTTTGGATTGACAAGGTGCCATTCCTTGGTCATATTATTTCTAATGGAGGAATAGCAGTGGATCCTGCTAAAGTGAAGGAGATAATGGAATGGAGCGTGCCCACTACCGTCACTGAGATTCGGAGTTTCTTGGGGCTTGCAGGATATTATCGGAGATTTATTGAAGGATTCTCTAAGATTGCTAAGCCTATGACCTCGCTTCTAGAGAAAGGAAGAGAATTTAAGTGGGATGAGAAATGTCAAGAAAGCTTTGATCAATTAAAGAAAAGATTGATGTCACCACCAGTGTTGATTATGCCGGATCTACAGAAGGGATTTGACATTTACTGTGATGCATGTGGCCAAGGATTGGGATGTGTGCTCATGCAAGAAGGACATGTGATTGCCTACGCGTCTCGTCAGTTGCGGAAACATGAATTGAACTACCCCACTCATGACTTAGAACTGGCAGCGGTTGTGCACGCACTTAAAATTTGGAGACACTACATTATGGGAACTAAGTGCCAAGTATACACGGATCATAAGAGTTTGAAGTATATATTCACTCAGAAGGATCTCAACCTTAGACAACGTCGTTGGTTGGAGCTCATTAAGGATTATGATTTGGAGATTCATTATCACCCAGGTAAGGCGAATTTGGTTGCAGATGCCTTGAGTCGGAAGGAGCATGTCACTTCGCTTTTATTGTCCAGCTACCTGATGAATTAGCAAAAGATTTTGAGAGACTCAACTTGGGAATTGTTACACACACTGAAGGAGTCACCATTGAATTGGAACCTACCTTGGAGCAAGAGATTCGTAAAGGTCAGGTTGGTGATGCTAAAATTCAAGAGATTAAGGATCTGATTACGGAAGGTAGAGTTCCGGAATTCACAGAGGATGAGCAAGGTACTATATGGTTGAAGAATCGGATATGTGTTCCGGAGATTGATAGCCTTCGTGAGGCTATATTGAAAGAAGCTCATGATTCTGACTACTCTATCCACCCTGGTAGCACTAAGATGTATCAAGATTTGAAGCAGAAGTATTGGTGGTATGGACTAAAAAAAGATGTTGCTGCACATGTGGCTAAGTGTGATGTGTGTCAAAGAGTTAAGACCGAAAATCAAAGACCAGCTGGACTATTGCACCCATTGAAGATACCCGAGTGGAAATGGGAAGAAATTGGTATGGATTTCATTGTTGGACTACCCCGCACCCCTGCTGGGTATGACTCTATTTGGGTAATTGTGGACAGATTGACAAAAGTGGCTCATTTAATACCTGTGAGGACTAATTAAATGGGAGCCAAGCTAGCAAAATTGTATATGACTCGGATAGTTTGTCTACATGGAGTGCCTAAGAAGATCGTGTCTGATCGAGGATCATAGTTTACTTCTCGGTTTTGGAAGAAGTTGCATGAGAGCTTGGATACAAAGTTGAATTTTAGTTCAGCCTACCATCCTCAGACCGATGGGCAGACAGAGAGGACTAACCAAGTGCTAGAGGATATGTTAAGAGCTTGTGCTCTTAAACATGGTGGGAGTTGGGATAAGAGCTTACTATATGTAGAGTTCTCTTATAATAATAACTACCAAGCCAGTTTGAAGATGTCACCATTTGAGGCTCTGTATGGCAGGAAGTGCAGGACACCACTGTATTGGGATCAGACTGGAGAAAGACAGTTCTTTGGGCCTGAACTTATACAAGAGGCAGAAGAACAAGTTCGAATGATAAGAGAAAATTTGAGAATTGCACAATCAAGGCAAAAGAGCTATGCTAATAATAGGAGAAGACTACTGGAGTTTAAGGAGGGTGATCACGTGTATCTGAAGGTGTCACCGATCCAGGGTATGAGGAGATTTGAAGTTAAAGGAAAGTCTTCCCCTCGCTTTATCGGACCTTTCTTGATCTTAAAGCGAGTGGGAGAAGTTGCATATCAGCTTGAACTACCTGATCATCTGTCAGATGTACATGACGTATTCCATGTGTCCCAGCTAAAGAAGTGCCTCAGGGTACCTGAGGAGCAGCTACCAATGGAGGACTTTAGTGTTCAAGATGACCTGACTTATATGGAGCACCCTATCAAGATTCTTGACACTCTGACTCGAGTTACAAGAAATAAGGTGATAAAGATGTGCAAGGTACAATGGAGTCACCATGGTGAAGGTGAAGCCACTTGGGAGAGAGAAGAAGAGCTTCGCATAGACTTCCCCCATCTTTTCCCTAGATCATCTTAAATCTCGAGGACGAGATTATTTTTAAGGGGGGTAGGATTTGTAATATCCAAATTGTAAGGGAGAATAAAAGGAGGAATTGTTTCCTTTGAATATATGTGTACCTCCATTTATCATCACATGTGGCTACTCATGTCTAAAAATGAGTAAATCATTCATTACTAAGACACAAATAAATCATTACTTCATATTGGATTTTTGTTTGTGCATTTAAAACAATGATAATATGAATAAATAAATAAATAAAATAAAATAATAATGATAAGAGGATTAGAGGAAAGAAGGAAATAATATCCAATGTAAAATAATATTATAATTAAATAACATCATCATAATTGGGTATGACCAATGTGCATTGTTAAAATGAGTTTAAATTTGCACTTGAGATTTGCATTCAAAATTTGGAATCAAAAGAATTGTAAATAAAAGAAAACAGAAAATAAAAACAAAAGAAAATGGAAAAAGAACATAACTGGGCCGAAAACAACCTATTCGGCCCACTTCCTTTTTCCTCGCACGCGCGCAGGCCCAACCAGATTTCACCCAACCGCGCGCCAGCTCCAGCGACCGCCTGTCACGTGGGCCCCACTGGCCAGTCACCCACTCACGCTCGCTACCTCTCCCGATCTCTAGCACGTGGACCAGGCGTGTCAGCTCCCTCTCCTCAACAAATTCACCGCGCATGGCGGCATGCGCAATCCTCGCGCGACCCATTGTGGCACCCTGGCCATGTCGCGTCCATATAGGAGGAGCCATGACCCAGGTGCGCCTCCCCCTTCCCTTCTTCTTACCCTCGCGACCATCGTCATAGCAGAGAGAGTCGTTCGCACCGCCGTGAGAGAAGAAAAGGGGGGTAGTGGGAGCGCTACCGCGGATACTCGTCGCCGGTGGAATTCAAGCGCCAGTAAGGTTATTCGGGTGCGGGACTATCCTCACAGCAACTAGAGAAAGGAATAATTGGAAGGACGCCAGCTGAATCCGGTGAAATTTCTCGCCGACCGGCCAACATCGCCGCTGTTCGCAACTCGCCGCGTGCGGAAGAGCTTCGCGCCGTGTCTGCCGGTAATTCCCTTTCCCCTAGCTGCATCACCTCCCTTGGTCGGTAGAAGATCACCTCGCGCCCGAATTTGTCTCGCGTAGCCTCCAGAATTGCTCGCCGGTGGGGGCGTTCCGCCGTGGAATTGCCCCTATCCGTGGTCGGGAGTCCCCGCGTTGTATGTCAGCGAGCAAAGCCCTCAGTGCAGCTTCCAATCGCACCCATTTCGTTTTGCACTAGTTTGTGCAGTGGATTAGGTCCGGGAGACGGAGGATTGAATCTCTGGCGTGGCGCGCCGCCGTGCCGTGATTCGGTTCACTGTGGTTGTGCGGCGATGGGAGGAAGAGAGAACGTGGACCGTTGATCTATGTACGGGTGGTGCAGATCACACGAGTGTACCGGTTAAGGAGGATAAGACGAGGAGCGTCCGATCGGGATCAGACGATCGGTGCTTACACTAGGTATCATTAAATCGTGTGCGTAGATTGGTGATCGTATGGCTCGGGTGATAATGGGGCACGCGCTTCGGAGGGATTTAATCCGAGCCATCCATTTTTAATCCAACGGCTGTAACGCCAGGATACCCCTTCATGTTGTACACTTTGCTAAAGAGTCCTCGGGGAATAAGAAAATAGAACCCGCCATCCTGGTGGCATTGTTCACTGAGTCTAGGATAATTTACCAGTGAGCCCCTGTAGTTCTCTGTATTTTAGGCCCGGTCCAGAGACTTGGGAAAATAAGAAATAATCACAGAAATTGATTCTTAATGCATAAATAAATGGTAAAACTTGTTTAATTTGTAGAAAATCCATATGAACTCCAAATTAGTTCATTCCAGCTCCTAAATTTTTATAATATTATTGTCTATCTATTAGTGCCACTATTTTAACATGAAAGGCGCATTAAAATTTATCTACCACTTAATCTTGTATTAAATACATAAAACATTAGAAAATCCATAACTTAAAATCTATACCTCCAAATTTAATGAATCCAGTTCCTATGATCTTGGTTTAATGTCTAGATTATTACTGTGTATTTTATTTATATGTTTGGTGTAATGTTAATTTTTGCTATACTATGTATGTATTGTGTTGATGCGAGTAGATGAGCAAGCTACAAAGGATTCTGAGGTTTAGCTGGTAAAGACTGTTGAGCAGGAGCTCGTGGGAGGTAAGTTGTGCCCTTGATCACTTCTTTTACCCATTCACGTTCTTATTAATCATGATGATCTGGATAGGTTAATTTTGCTGGGACCCAATAGGATACCCTAGATGTTGACTATCTTTATACCTTGTTTCACCACTGGTTTTACTACTAAATTTTTGGGTAGTACATGCTATTGCTTTATGTGGCTTTGGGTATAGAGATATTCATCACTCATTGTTATACTTTTTATTATCTGTTTATTCTTTACTGTTCATGATAAGATCATTATGTTAATAGGAACATGGAGAACCACCCGGGAAAACAGTGCTACCACAAGGGTTTAATGGGACGCCCTTGGCTGATTAACTAGGAAAGCTAGTGGATGGCTACCTTACCCGAAAGGGGCTAGGGCAGTAGGGGAGTGGTCAGTGTAGGGAGGTCCTTGGGTTGATTTTGCTGTGATGGCGGTCAGGCGAGGGGTTCCTACACTGGAGCTTCCTATAAACTGTAGCGGGTAGTCTGAAGCTAGTGGAACTTTGTAAAGGCCTCGTAGTGGTACCCTGCCTCGCTTCCTTGGTAGAGGTGTATGGGGTCTGATCAACTCCGTGGCAAATGGGTAACACGACTTGTGGATAAAGATGCACAACCTCTGTAGAGTGTAAAACTGGTATACTAGCCGTGCTCACAGTCATGAGCGGCTCAGACACTCACATGATTAATTTATGGAACTTAAACTTAATTTGTCATTTCATTGCATTTGGGATTATTTTATTATTACTTTTATTTATTATTTCTAAGGTTTGGTATTTACTTACACTTAGTAATTGCTAATAAAATTTTGACCAACTTAAAAGCAATGCTCAGCTTCAGCCTTTACTTCATTGATCAGCCTTACACTTCATGAACTCCCACCTTTGGTGAGTTCATGCCACATTATTACCCACAACTTGTTGAGCGATGAACATGTGTGAGCTTACTCTTGCTGTCTCACACCCCCCACAGGAGAAGAACAGGTGGTCGAAGAGGAGCCGCCTAACACTGAGGCTTTCGACTTGATCTAGGTGGCGTCTCCCAGCCAGCTTTCTGGCGCCAAGGATAGATTTTAGTTCCTGCTATATTCCTCTTTTATTTTGTAAGACTTCCGCTATGTAATAAGTACTTTGATTTTATTGTGACATTTATCTCTATACACTCTATTATTATATATGTTGTCTTCTTGGCGCATGTATGAGATGCACCCAGCTTTGTTCTTCAAAGCCGGGTGTGACAATCATCGACATCTCAAATTTCTGCATCATTACCCTGCTAAACTCCTCACAAGACTTTTGGTTAGTGGAACCAAATATGATGTCGTAAACATATATTTGGCAAACAAAAAGATCACTATCACAAGTCTTTGTGAAAAGAGTGGGATCAGCTTTCCCAACCTTGAAAGTATGATGAGAACATAACCTGCCCAGAAATGACCATGTCAATGGCTCCTACTGCGAAGGTGAAACTCTTCCACATTAAAACTACCATCGATATATTTGAAGAATTGATATTGCGCCGTAAAGTGTGTATACTTTTATTTGTAGAACTTCTTACATGGATTAAGCGATGTGTTAAGGGTGCAAGGAAGGCTTTGAGGAACAAAGAAGTTGATTGGGGACCAAGTAATGATATTTCCAACATCCCTTAATCAGGCAATCATATCATCAGAATTGACCACATACCGTACACGCTAGAGTCGAGGACGACTCTATTGTAAGAAGGGGAGGATGATGAGGACATTGCTGCCATTGATACAACGACACATCACTTCACCATTCGTAGCTAATCAGGGACCAATGACGTAGCTTGTGCACGTAAACTTAATTATAAGGTGTTTGGGAGGTGAACCATCTTGGAGTGGAGAAAACAACAAAGCAATAAAAGCGGTTGCACCCGAGATAATTTCGTAACTGCAGTAAGTGCATGTTAAAGAGGGCATATCTTCCAACTTCCAAGGCCGTTTAATGCAAATAAGTACTTGCTGGAAAGCTCTCTTCGTCTAATTGCTGGTGGGTCAAGAATTAATTGGAGATTACACCCAAGGCGTCCAGGAACTGCCGAGAGAACTTCATGATTCCACCAGCCCGAGGGGATTTCGTAACTGCATCAATTACAAGTTTAAATGGGACATATCTTCCAATTCCCAAGGCCGTTTAATGCAAATAAGTACTTGTTGGAAAGCTCCCTTCGTCTAATTGTTGGTGGATCAAGAATTAATGGGAGATTACACCCGAGGCGTCCAGGAACTGCCGAGAGAACTTCATGACTCCACCAGAATTCCTTCTTTCTATTTCTCTATTTAAGCAACTAGCAGCCACCAAAGAACTCGGGTTTTGTTTGATGTAAGTTTAGCCTTTGCTACTTCCTTGTAAACGCGTGTGTCGGCTAGACCACCCGAATACTTGAAACAGGACCCCAACTATATCAGATCCGTGCGTGTTTGCTTGTTATCTTGTTCTTGCTTGTTCTCGATTGCTTGCAGGTTCAAGGCTGTTCTTGGCACGGCAAGAGCAGCAACAACAGGAGCCGGTGTAACTATCGCTAAGGCGAAGCACCCTTGTGGTTGTTGTAGTCGGATAGCACAACATCGACCTCCACCCCAAATCGTAGTTATCAGGAGACGGTGTACCTGTCGCTCAAGGCGCCACACCATCTTGGTTGTGGTAGTCGGGCAGCCAACGTCGTTCTCCAACAAGTTTTCCACCTCCATCATCTCTCATCGAAAGATCAGGCACCCTTCTACCCGTTGGGTTCATCAAAGTATTAGCAATAAAAAATCTCTAAGGCATTCGTACCATGCTCTCGGGGCTTGCTTAAGTCCATAGAGCGTCTTAGAGAGCTTGTAGACGTGGTTGGGATACCTGTCATCCTCAAAGCCAAGGGGTTGTTCCACGTATACCTCCTACTTGATTGGTCCATTTAGGAAAGCACTCTTCATGTCCATTTGGAACAACTTAAAGGAACGGTGAGCGGCATAGGCTAATAAAATCCAAATTGATTCTAACCTAGCCACAGGAGCAAAAGTCTCCTCAAAGTCCATACCTGCGACTTGGGCATAACCTTTTGCCACAAGTCGAGCCTTGTTTCTTGTCACCACTCCGTGTTTGTCTTGCTTGTTGCGGAACACCCACTTGGTTCCCACAACATTTTTCTTTGGACATGGCACCAGGCTCCAGACTTCATTTCTTTTGAAGTTGTTGAGCTCTTCCTGCATGGCCAACACCCAGTCCAGATCCTGCAAGGCTTCTTCTACCCTGAAAGGCTCAATAGAAGAAACAAACGAGTAATGCTCACAAAAATTAGCTAATCATGAGCGAGTTGTTACTCCCTTGCTGATGTCACCCAGAATCTGATCTACTGGATGATTCCTTTGGATCGTTGTTCGGACTTGAGTTGGAGGGGCCCGTGATGCTTCTTCCTCCATAACCTGTTCTTCATGTGCTCCCACTTGATCCTGCCTTTCTTCTTGAGGTACCTGTTCATCGTCTTGAGTTGGGGGTTGCACCATCGTAGAGGAGGAGGGTTGATCTTGTTCCTATAATTCTTGTGGTCGCACATCACCTATTGCCATCGTTCGCATGGTGGCCATCTGAATCTCATCTTCATCTACATCATCAAGATCAACTTGCTCTCTTGTAGAGCCATCAGTCTCATCAAATACAACGTCGCTAGAGACTTCAACCAATCTTGATGATTTGTTGAAGACTCTATACACCTTTGTATTTGAGTCATATCCTAGTAAAAAACCTTCTACGGCCTTGGGAGCAAATTTTGAATGTCTACCTTTCTTTACCAGAATGTAGCATTTGCTCCCAAATACACGAAAATAAGAAACATTGGGTTTGTTACCAGTTAGGAGTTCATAGGAGGTCTTCTTGAGGAGACGGTGCAGGTAGAGTCGGTTTATGGTATGGCAAGCTGTGTTCACAGCTTCCGACCAAAACCGCTCAGGTGTCTTGTGTTCCCCGAGCATCATCCTTGCCATATCAATTAGTGACCTGTTCTTCCTCTCTACTACACCATTTTGCTGTGGTGTGTAGGGAGTGGAAAATTCGTGCTTGATGCCTTCCTCCTCAAGATATTCTTCGACCTGAAGATTCTTGAACTCTGACCCATTGTCGTTTCTTATCTTCTCCACCTTCAGCTCAAATTCGTTTTGAGCTCTTCTTAGGAAGCGCTTTAGGGTTCCTTGGGTTTCAGATTTGTCCTACAAAAAGAGCACCCAAGTAAAGCGGGAAAAATCATCAACTATAACAAGACCATACTTACTTCCCCCGATGCTGAGATAGGCAACGGGTCCGAACAGATCCATGTGTTGAAGTTCCAGTGATCTTGATGTTGTCATCACATTCTTGCTATGATGAGTGCTTCCCACTTGCTTTTCTGCCTGGCATGCTGCACAAGGTCTGTCTTTCTCAAAACAGACATCGGTTAGTCCTAACACATGTTCTCCATTTAGAAGTTTATGAAGGTTCTTCATTCCAACATGTGCTAGAAGGCGATGCCAAAGCTAGCCCATATTAGTCTTAGCAATTAAGCATGCATCTAGATCGATATTCTCTTTCGAAAAATCAACTAAGTAGAGCTTGCCATCTAATACACCCTTAAAAGCTAATGAACCATCACTCCTAAAGATAGATACATCAGTATTCATAAATAAACAAATATAGCCCATGTTACACAATTGACTCATAGACAATAAATTATACCCGAGTGATTCAACTAAAAACACATTAGAGATTGAATGCTCGGATGTGATGGCTATCTTGCCTAAGCCTTTGACCTTACCTTGGTTCCCATCTCCAAAGATAATAGTATCTTGGGAATCCTTGTTCTTGACGTAGGAGGTGAATATTTTCTTCTCCCCCGTCATGTGGTTTATGCATCCGCTGTCGATAATCCAGCTTGAACCCCCGGATGCATAAACCTGCAAGGTATTTAAGCTTGGGTTTTAGGTACCCAACTCTTGTTGGGTCCTACAAGGTTAGTTACAACAACTTTTGGAACCCAAATACAAGTCTTGTCTCCCTTGCATTTAGATCCCAATTTTCTAGCAACTACTTTGGCATTTTTGCATGAGAGTACAAAAGAAGCATTACATGCATGATAAACAGTATTAGGACCAGTGCATGCTTTCTTAGGTGCATGAGACGCAACATGATTATGCGTAGGCCTATTTCTACCATAAGCATATGTAGAGCTAGATGCAAACATAGCATGCGGATTAAATGCAGCATTACGAGAAACAATATTATCATAGCACCTATCATTATGAGCACGACTAGTAAATTTCTTATCATAAAGATAGGCATGATTTTTGAGAACTACTAGCCATAGGAGCCTTCCCTTTCTCCTTGTTGAGACTGGAGGTCCTTTGGCTTGTTAAGTTCTTGGTTTCCATTCGGAAACCAAGTCCATCCTTAATTGAGTGATGTCTACCAATGGTGTAGGCATCCCTAGCAAATTTTAGTTTTTCATAACTTTCTTTGCAAGTCTTAAGTTGAGCATTAAGGCTTGCAACATCGTTGTTTAACTTAGCAATAGTAGAAACATGTTCATTACAAGCATCAACATCAAAGTCTTTACATCTATTGCAAATAACAACATGCTCTACACATGAACTAGTTACATTAACTTTCTCTAGCTTAGCATTCAACTCATCATTTAAATTCTTTAGACTAGAGATAGATTCATGACACGTAGACAATTCAGAGGATAGTATTCCATTTTTCTTGACTTCCAAAGCAAGAGATTTTTGAACACTAGTGAATTTATCATGTTCCTCATACAAAATATCTTCTTGCTTTTCTAGCAATCTATCCTTTTCATTAAGAGCATCAATTAATTCATTTATTTTGTCTACCTTAGTTCTATCTAATCCCTTAAACAAATCAGTATAATCTACTTCATCATCAGACGATTCTTCATCACTAGAAGTATATTTGGGAGTGTCTATGGCGTTCGTTGGGGAAGAGCAAAGATTTGTTGAAGGCCGAGGCAGCTAGTCCTTCATCTTCGGAGTCGGATGAGGAACAGCCGGAGTCCCATTCCTTCCCGATGTGCGCCTCGCCCTTGGCCTTCTTGTAGTTTTTCTTCTTTTCCCTCTTCCCATGCTTCTCTTGTGCCTGGTCATTATCGTTATTGGGGCATTATGCAATAAAGTGACCAGTCTTACCGCATTTGAAGCAAGAGTGTTTCCCCCTTGACTTGTTCTTGTTGGGGTACTCCTTGCGTCCTTTCAGTGTGGTCTTGAAGCGTTTGATAATGAGTGCCATCTCATCCTCATTGAGCCCGGTAGCCTCCACTTGTGCTACCTTGCTACGTAGCGCCTCCTTGCTGTTGGTTGCTTTGAGAGCAACGGGCTGCGACTCGTAGACGGGAAGTGGACCATTCAAGGCATCGTCCACATATCGTGCTTCTTTCACCATCATACGCCCGCTTACGAATTTTTCGAGGATTTCCTTAGGCGTCATCTTGGTGTACCTAGGGTTCTCACAAATAAGATTTACAAGATGGGGGCCCATAACCGTAAATGACCTAAGCATGAGTCGGACAACGTCATGATCCGTCCATCTTGTACTCTCGTAGCTTCGGATTTTGTTGACAAGGGTCTTGAGCCTGTTGTATGTTTGTGTTGGCTCTTCTCCCCTTATCATCGCGAATCACCCCAGCTCGCCTTCCACCAGTTCCATTTTAGTGATCATGGTGGCATCATTTCCCTCGTGAGAAATCTTGAGGGTGTCCCAGATTTGCTTAGCATTGTCCAAGCCACTTACTTTGTTATATTCATCCCTGCAAAGAGATGCTAGCAAAACAGTAGTAGCTTGGGCATTTTTATGTATTTGTTCATTAATAAATACGGGATTATCAGTGCTATCAAAATGCATTCCATTTTCTATAATTTCCCAAATGCTAGGATGGAGGGAGAATAAGTGACTACGCATTTTATGACTCCAAAATGAGTAGTCTTCTCCATCAAAGTGTGGGGGTTTTCCAAGATGAATTGAGAGTAAATGAGCATTTGAGTTGTACGAGATGCGAGAATAATCAAAAGAGTAGTTTTCATTAACTGTTTCCCTTTTGGACGAGGAGTCGTCGTCGTCATCCCATGGTGAAGAAGAGGAGGCGTCGCTGTCGTAGTAGATGATCTTCTTAATGCACCTCTTCTTCTTCCCATCCCTCTTCTTGTGACTCGAGCCAGAGTCAGCGGGCTTGTCGTCTCTTGGCTTGTTGAAGAGGGACTCCTTCTCCTTATCGTTGATCTCCATCCACTTGCCCTTAGGATCCATCTCTTCGGGCGGTTAGTCCCTTAGATGAAGAGTACGACTCTGATACCAATTGAGAGCACCTAGAGGGGGGTGACTAGGTGATCCTGCAAAATTCAACACTAATAGCACAAACTTGGTTTATAAGATGTTAGTTAGATTAAACCAAGTTGCTATATAACGAGCTCTTGAGAAGAAATCAATCACAGAGAAAAGCAAGACAAGAGACACAAAGTTTTATCCCATGGTTCGGTCAAGTAATACTTGCCTACTTCCACGTTGTGGCATCCCAATGGACGAGGGTTGCACTCAACCCCTTTCAAGTGATCCAACGATCCACTTGAATACCATGGTTTTCTTCCTTAGACTTGTTTTCCCGTTTGTGAGGAATCTTCACAAGTTGGAGCCTCTCACCCTTACAAAGTTGTTCACAAAAAAGCACTAGAGTAAGGGAGGGAAGAAACACACGTAAGAATCGCAGCAAACACATGCACACAAGTCAAGACGTGAGCACAAAACACGGCACAAGGAATTTACTACTCAAATGGTGCTCAAATCTCTAAAACAACGATCCGAGTGCGTGGTGGCGAAGTCTAGGCGTCTTAGAATGATCAGAGAATATGTGGTGTACTGCTCCATGCGCCTAGGGGTCCCTTTTATACCACCAAGGCAGCTAGGAGCCGTTGGAGATCCAATTGGAAGGCAATTCTTGCCTTCTGTCGGGTGGCGCACTGGACAGTCCGGTGCACCACCTAACATGAACAGTCGACCGTTGGGACGCGCAAGGAGTCGTTGCTCCGCTAGATCACCAGACAGTCCGGTGCACACCGGACATTCCGGTGAATTATAGCAGAGCAAGCCCCTTGAATTCCCGAGAGTGGCCTGCTCGTTGGGCGCCTGGCTTAGTGCACCGGACAGTGTCCAGTGCGCCATTTTTCAGCACACTCTCAAGTCTTGCTCCAAATTAATTTGAGTCCCCAACTTGAATTCTTTCTTGGTTTGTGTTGAACCTTATGCACCTGAGATAAATGATTGTGATACCCGGTTTGCAAAGAAGAGAAGTTGGAGGTTATTCTTTTTTTGTTTTGTTTTTTCTCATTCGGGTGATGCGCTTTGGGGATTTGGAATTTGTGGTAAACATTCATCAGTAAGCATATGGGATATTGTTGAGTTTGGAGCACAGGTACCACAGGTGGGAGACGAGGATTATGACTCGGATGAGGCTGCCCAAATTAGGCACTTTAACTCTCAAGCTGCCTCTATACTTCTCGCCTCCTTGTGTCGAGAGGAGTATAATAAGGTGCAAGGGTTAAAGAACGCCAAAGAAATTTAGGATGTCCTCAAAACCGCGCACGAAGGGGACGAGGTGACAAAGATCACCAAGTAGGAGACGATCGAGGGCGAGCTCGGTCGATTCATCCTCAACAAAGGAGAAGAGCCGCAAGCCATGTATAACCGGCTCAAGACCATGGTGAACCAAGTGCGCAACTCGGGAGCACCAAATGGGATGACCATGAAATGGTCAAGGTTATTCTAAGATCCCTCATTTTTCGTAATCCTACTCAAGTACAATTAATACGTGGGGATCCTAGATATAAACAGATGTCTCCCGAGGAGGTAATTAGCAAGTTTGTGAGCTTTGAACTTATGATCAAAGACTCCAAACACATTGTCAACTTGGAGCAAGGCGCCACCTCTACACCCGAGGTGCAACCCGTTGCATTCAAAGCAACAGAAGAGAAGAAGGAGGAGTCTACACCGAGTAGGCTTCCAATCGACGCCTCTAAGCTCGACAATGAGGAAATGGCGCTCATCCTCAAGAGCTTTCGCCAAATCCTCAAGCAAAGGAGGGGGAAAGACTATAAGCCCCGCTCCAAGAGGGTGTGCTACAAATGTGGTAAGTCCAGTCATTTCATTGCAAAATGTCCATATACAAGTGAAAGTGATAGGGACGACGGCAAGAAGGGGAAGAAGAAGATGGAAAAGAAGAAGTACTACAGGAAGAAGAACGGCGAGGCGCACATAGTGCGGGAGTGGGACTCTGATGAGAGCTCCACCGACTCCTCCTCCGACAAGGATGCCGCCAACATCACCGTCAACAAGGGCCTCCTCTTCCCCAACGTCGGCCACAAGTGTCTCATTGCAAAGGATGGCAAAAAGAAGAAGGTACATTCTAGAAGTACCCCCAAATATACAACATCTAGTGATGAGGGTAGTTCTAGTGATAATGAAGATGATTTAATTTCTCTTTTTGCCGACCTCACCATGGAACAAAAGATAAAAATAAATGAATTAATTGAAACCATTAACGAGAAGGATGATCTCTTGGAATGCCAAGAGGACTTGCTCGTTAAGAAAAATAAAAAATTCGTTAAATTGAAAAATGCTTATGCTCTAGAAGTAGAGAAGAATGAAAATTTAACTAAGGAGCTAAGCATGTGCAATAATTCAATTTCTTGTCTTAGAATTGAGAATGATAATTTAGTTTCTAAGATTGAAAAATTAAATGTCTACAATGATTCTATTTCCTGTCTTAGAGATGAAAATGCCATTTTAAATGTTAAGATAGAAGAATTGAATACTTGCAAACCCTCTACATCTACTGTTGAGCATGTTTCCATTTGCACTAGATGTAGGGATATTAATGTTGAAGCTATTGATGATCACATTGCTATGATTAAAGAACAAAATGATCACATAGCTAAATTAAATGCTAAAATTGCCGAGCAAGAACTTGAAAAATGAAAAGTTTAAATTTGCTAGAAGCATGCTCTATAATGGGAGACGCCCTGGCATTAAGGATGGCATTGGTTTCCAACAAGGGAGCCAAAGCAATGTCAAGCTTAATGCCCCTAAAAAATTGTCTAATTTTGTAAAGGGCAAGGCTCCCATGGTTCAGGATAGAGAGGGCTATATTTTAAATCCTACAAACTATAGTGAGCATAAGATTAGGAAAATTCATGCTAGGAAACTTCATTCTGTTTCTCATCTTGCATTTATGTATAAAAATGAGGCTTCTAGTTCTAGGCATACCACTCATGTTAAAATGCCTAAGAAGAAAATTCCTAATGCATCAAATGAGCGTAATATTTCATTTAAGACTTTTGATGCTGCTTATATTTTAACTAACAAATCAGGCAAAGTAGTTGCCAAATATGTTGGGGGCAAACACAAGAGTCCCAAGACTTGTGTATGGGTACCCAAGGTGCTTGTTTCTAATGTGAAAGGATCCAAGACCGTTTAGGTACCTAAGAACAAGGCATAAACTTGTTTTTGCAGATTTATGCATCCAGTGGATCAAGTTGGATAATCAATAGCGAATGCACAAACCACATGACAGGGGAGAAAAGAATGTGCTCCTCATACGAGAAAATTGAAGATACCCAACGAGCTATCACATTCGGGGATGGAAATCAAGGTTTGGT
The DNA here is from genome assembly GCA_029449295.1 of Zea luxurians. Taxonomy (NCBI): domain Eukaryota; kingdom Viridiplantae; phylum Streptophyta; class Magnoliopsida; order Poales; family Poaceae; genus Zea; species Zea luxurians. Next base: position 126,348 of record JAOPSE010000227.1, on the reverse strand, counting down.
CAAAGGTTTGGGTAAAATTGCTATATCTCCTGATAATTCCATTTCTAATGTTTTTCTCGTAGACTCTTTAGATTACAACTTGCTTTCTGTTTCTCAATTTTGTAAAATGGGCTACAACTGTCTATTCACTAATATATGTGTTACTGTCTTTATAAGAAGTGGTGATTCAATAGCATTTAAGAGAGTGTTAGATGGTCAGCTATATTTAGTTGATTTTAATGATAACAAAGCTGATCTAGACACTTGCTTAATTGCTAAGACTAATATGGGTTGGCTCTGGCATTACCGACTTGCCCATGTTGGGATGAAGAATCTTCACAAGCTTCTAAAGAGAGAACACATTTTAGGAGTAACCAATGTTCATTTTGAGAAAGATAGGATTTGTAGCGCATGCCAAGCAGGGAAGCAAGTTGGAGTCCATCATCCACATAAGAACATCATGATGACTGACAGACCGCTTGAGCTGCTCCACATGGACCTATTTGGCCCGATCGCTTATATAAGCATTGGCTAGAGTAAGTACTGTCTAGTTATTGTGGATGATTATTCTCGCTTCACTTGGGTATTCTTTTTGCAGGAAAAATCTTAAACCCAAGAGACCTTAAAGAGATTCTTGAGATGGGCTTAAAATGTGTTCGGATTGAGGATCAAAAAGATTAGAAGTGACAATGGGACGGAGTTCAAGAATTCACAAATTGAAGGATTTCTTGAGGAGGAGGGCATCAAGCATGAGTTCTCTTCTCCCTACACTCCTCAACAAAATGGTGTAGTGGAGAGGAAGAATAGAACTCTACTGGATATGGCAAGGACCATGCTTGATGAATACAAGACACCAGATCGGTTTTGGGCAGAGGCGATTAACACCGCTGAAAGGGAAATGTGCCCTTGGGTCATTTCTATAAATGTTTTGGTGATTAGATGCCCAACACCTAGTGTTTAGTCCATATGTGACAAATGTTAAAAAAGTGCAAATCAAGAATCAAGGTATGTCTCTAGCCTTAGTAAATTGTTTTTGGATACTAACATATTTCTCTAAGTGCTAGGAACCTTGTCAAGAAAAGTAGAAATGAATTAAAGTAGTTTGGCTAAGTCTAGCCAAGACTCGCATCAGCCTATGGTGCAACGGACTGTCCGGTGGCGCACCGGACATTGTCCGGTGCACAGGCTGGTTCAGCACGAAACTAGCTGCTCTTGGGAATTGGCATGGGCGACATGGCTAAAATTCACCGGACTGTCCAATGGTGCACCGGACTGTTCGGTGAGCCATCAGTGCCCGCGCTCCTGGCTCAGGCGACGAACTCCTCGCTCTCGGGAATTTGCCGAGGGCACCGCGACTAAAATTCACCGGACTGTCCGGTGAGCCATCAGCGCCCGTGGCCAATGGTCGGCAGCGCGATCAATGGGCGACATGTGGTCAAGCCAACGGTCACTTGGTCGCACCAGATTGTCCGGTGCGCCAAGGGGACCGAAGGCTCAATGGTCGGTTTTGCCAGATAAGGAAGGAGATCGAGCACCAGATAGAAACTGTTCATGTCCGGTGGTGCACCGAACTGTCCAGTGCGCCACCTGACAGAAGGCAAGAATTGCCTTCCAATTGGATCTCCAATGGCTCCTAGCTGCCTTGGGGCTATAAAAGGGACCCCTAGGCGTATGGAGCACTACACCAAGCATTCACTAAACATTCTAAGACGTCTAGACTTCGCCACCATGCACTTGGATCATCGTATTAGAGATTTAAGCACAGTTTGAGTTGTAAACTCCCTACACCGTGTTTTATGCTTACATCTTGGCTTGTGTGCGTGTGTTTGCTGTGATTCTAGTCTTGTGTGTGTTGCTTTCCCTCCCTTACTCTTGCGCTTTTCGTGTGATCAACATTGTAAGGGCGAGAGGCTCCAACGTGTGGAGATTCCTCGCAAACGGGAAAAGACAGCTAAGGAAGAAAACCGTGGTACTCAAAGTTGATCATTGGATCACTTGAGAGGGATTGAGTGCAATCCTTGACCAAAGGAGGTCACCACAACGTGGAGTAGGCATTGGCCGAACCACGGGATAAAAATCACTGTGTCTCGTGTCCCTCTTCATTGTGATTGATTTTCTTCTAGAGTTCGCACTGTAGCAACTTGGTTTCAAATTGCACTAACATTTCATAACCAAGTTTTGGCTATTTAGTATTTGATTTTACAGGATCACCTATTCACCCCCTCTTGGTGTTCTCAATTGGTATCAGAGCCATACTCTTCATTAAAGGGACTAACCGCCCGAAGAGATGGATCCTAAAGGCAAGGGGATGGTGATCAACGACAAGGAGGAGTCCCTCTTCAACGAGCCAAGAGACTACAAGCCCACTGACTCAGGCTCGAGTCATAAGAAGAGGGATGGGAAGAAGAAAGGCGCATTAAGAAGATAATATACTACGACAACGATGCCTCTTCTTCTTCACCAAGGGATGACGACGACGACTCCTCATCCAAAAAGAAAACGGTCAACCAAAACTACTCCTTTGATTATTCTCGCATTCCTTACAATTCAAATGCTCATGTACTCTCTATTCCACTTGGAAAACCCCCACACTTTGATGGAGAGGACTACTCATTTTGGAGTCACAAAATGCGTAGTCACTTATTTTCCCTCCATCCTAGCATTTGGGAAATTGCAAAAAACGGTATGCATTTTGATAGTACTGATAACTCTGTATTTATTAATGAACAAATATATAAAAATACCCAAGCTACTACTGTTTTGCTAGCATCTCTTTGCAGGGTTGAATATAACAAAGTAAGTGACTTGGACAATGCCAAGCAAATCTGGGATACCCTCAAGATCTCTCACAAGGGGAATGACGCCACCATGATCACCAAAATGGAACTGGTGGAAGGCGAGCTGGGGAGATTCACGATGATATGGAGAGAAGAGCCAACACAGACATACAACAAGCTAAAGACCCTTGTCAACAAAATCCGAATCTATGGGAGTACAAGATGGACGGATCATGACGTCGTCCGACTCATGCTCAGGTCAACTATGGTTATTGACCCCCATCTCATAAATCTTATTCGTGAAAACCCCACGTACACTAAGATGACGCCCGAGGAAATCCTCGGAAAATTCGTGAGTGCGTGCATGATTTTAAAGGAAGCGAGGTATGTGGACGACGCATTAAACGGACCGCTTCCTCTACACGAGTCGTAGCCCATTGCTCTCAAAGCAACTAGCAGCAAGGAGGCGCTACCTAGCAAGGTAGCACAAGTGGAGGCTGCTGGGCTCAATGAGGATGAGATGGCGCTCATCATCAAGCGATTCAAGACCGTCTTGAAGGGACGCAAGGAGTACCCCAACAAGAACAAATCAAGGGGAAGGCGCTCCTACTTCAAGTGCGGTAAGTCTGGTCATTTTATTGCACAATGTCCCAATAATGATGATGACCAGGCACAAGCGAAGAAAGGGAAGAAATAGAAAAAGAAGAACTATAGGAAGGCGAAGGGCAAGGTGCACATTGGGAAGGAATGGGACTCCGACTGTTCCTCATCCGACTCCAAAGATGAAGGACAAGCTGCCTCGGCGTTCAACAAGTCTTCTCTCTTCCCCAACGAATGTCACACGTGCCTTATGGCTAAGGAGAAGAAGGTACGTATTCGAGATACTCCTAAATATTCTTCTTCTAGTGATGAGGAATCTTCTAATGATGAGATAGATTATACTGATTTATTTAAAGGATTAGATAGATCCAAGGTAGACAAAATAAATGAATTAATTGATGCTCTTAATGAAAAGGATAGGTTGTTAGAAAAGCAAGAAGATATTTTCTATGAGGAATATGATAAGTTCATTAGTGTTCAAAAATCTCTTGCTCTAGAAGTTAAGAAAAATGAAATGTTATCCGCTGAATTGTCTACCTATCATGAATCTATTTCTACCTTAAAGAATTTAAGTGATGAGTTGAATGCTAAGCTAGAGAAAATTAATGTAACTAGTTCATGTGTAAAGCATGTAGTTATTTGCAATAGATGTAAAGACTTTGATGTTGATGCTTGTAATAAACATGTTTCTACTATTGCTTAGTTAAACAATGATGTTGCAAGTCTTAATACTCAACTTAAGACTTGCAAAGAAAACTATGAGAAACTAAAATTTGCTAGGGATGCCTACACCATTGGTAGACACCCCTCCATTAAGGATGGACTTGGTTTCCAAAAAGAAACCAAGAACTTAACAAGCCAAAGAACTTCCAGTCTCAACAAGGAGAAAGGGAAGGCTCCTATGGCTAGTAGCTCTTACTCTTCACATGACCAAAAGAACCATGCTTATCTTTATGCTCATGTCAAGAATGTTTTTCCAATGTTGCTCATCACAATAGATGTTATAATCATGCTACTTTACCTACTTATCATGACTCTCATGCTATGTTCGCATCTAGTTCCTCTTTTACTCACGGTAGAAATAGGCCTAGGCATAATCATGTTGTTTCTTATGTGCCTAGGAAAGTATGCACTGGTCCAACTACTATTTACCAGACATGTGATGCTTCATTTGTTCTGTCATACAAAAATGCTAAAGTAGCTGCTAGAAAGTTGGGATCTAAATGCAAGAGAGACAAAACTTGCATTTGGGTTCCAAAATCTATTGTAACTAACCTTGTAGGACCCAACAAGAGTTGGGTACCTAAAACCCAAGCTTAATTACCTTGCAGGTTTAAGCATCTAGGGGCTCAAGCTGGATTATTGACAGCGGATGCACAAACCACATGACGGGGGAGAAGAAAATGTTCACCTCCAACGTCAAGAATAGGGATTCCCAAGACACCATCATCTTTGGAGATGGGAATCAAGGCAAGGTTAAAGGCTTAGGCAAGTTAGCCATCACTTCCAAGCATTCAATCTCTAATGTGTTCTTAGTAGAGTCACTTGGGTATAATTTATTGTCTGTAAGTCAATTGTGTATTATGGGCTATAATTGTTTATTTACAAATTTTGATGTATCTGTCTTTAGAAGGAGTGATGGTTCATTAGCCTTTAAGGGTGTATTAGATGACAAGCTCTATTTAGTAGATTTCTCAAAGGAGAATGCCAATCTAGATGCATGCTTAATCGCTAAGACTAATATGGGCTGGCTTTGGCACCGCCGTCTAGCACATGTTGGGATGAAGAACCTTCATAAACTTCTAAAGGGAGATCATATGTTAGGACTAACCGATGTCTGTTTTGAGAAAGACAGACCTTATGCAGCATGCCAAGCAGGGAAACAGGTGGGAAGCACTCATCAAAGCAAGAATGTGATGACGACATCAAGACCACTGGAACTCCTCCACATGGATCTCTTCGGCCCCGTTGCCTATCTTAGCATCGGGGGAAGTAAGTATGGTCTTGTTATAGTTGATGATTTTTCCCGCTTCACTTGGGTGTTCTTTTTGCAGGATAAGTCTAAAACCCAAGGAACACTAAAGCGCTTCTTAAGAAGAGCCCAAAACGAATTTGAGCTAAAGGTGAAAAAGATAAGAAGCGATAACGAATCTGAGTTCAAGAATCTGCAAGTCGAAGAATATCTTGAGGAGGAAGGCATCAATCATGAGTTCTCCGCTCCCTACATACCACAGCAAAACGACATGATAGAGAGGAAGAACATGACGCTAATCGACATGGCAAGGACAATGCTTGGAGAATACAAGACGCCTGAGCGGTTTTGGTCGGAAGCTGTGAATACAGCCTGCCATGCCATAAACCGGCTCTATCTACATCACCTCCTCAAGAAGACATCCTATGAACTCTTAACTGGTAACAAACCTAATGTTTCCTATTTTCGTGTATTTGGGAGCAAATGCTACATTTTCGTAAAGAAAGGTAGGAATTCAAAGTTTGCTCCCAAAGCGGTAGAAGGTTTTTTACTAGGATATGACTCAAATACAAAGGCGTATAGGGTCTTCAACAAATCATCAGGATTGGTTGAAGTCTCTACCGACATTGTATTTGATGAGACTAATGGCTCTCCAAGAGAGCAAGTTGATCTTGATGATCTAGATGAAGATGAGTTCCGACGGTCGCAATGAGAACAATGGTGATAGGTGATGTGCGACCACAGGAACTGCAAGGACAAGATCAACCTTCTTCCTCTATGATGGTGCATCCCCCAGCTCAAGACGATGAATAGGTACCTTAAGAAGAAGGGCAGGATCAAGAGGGAGCACATGAAGAACAATATAAGGAGGAAGAAGCATCATGGGCCCCTCCAACTCAAGTCTGGTCGACGATCCAAAGAAATCATCCAATGGATCAAATTCTAGGTGACATCAGCAAGGGAGTAACAACTCGCTCACGATTAGAAAATTTTTGTGAGCTTTACTCGTTTGTTTCTTCTTTTGAGCCTTTCAGGGTAGAAGAAGCCGTGCAAGATCCGGACTGGGTGTTGGCCATGCAGGAAGAGCTCAACAACTTCAAAAGGAATGAAGTTTGGAGCCTGGTGCCACGTCCAAAGCAAAACGTTGTGGGAACCAAATGAGTGTTCTGCAACAAGCAAGACGAGCACGGAGTGGTGACAAGAAACAAGGCTTGACTTGTGGCAAAAGGTTATGCCCAAGTCGCAGGTTTGGATTTTGAGGAGACTTTTGCTCCTGTGGCTTGGTTAGAATCAATTCAGATTTTATTGGCCTATGCTGCTCACCATTCTTTTAAGCTATTCCAAATGGACGCAAAGAGCGCCTTCCTCAATGGACCAATCAAGGAGGAGGTATACGTAGAACAACCCCCTGGCTTTGAGGATGACGGGTATCCAGACCATGTCTACAAGCTCTCTAAGGTGCTCTATGGACTTAAGCAAGCCCTAAGGGCATGGTATGAATGCCTTAGATATTTTCTCATTTCTAATGCTTTCAATGTTGGGAAAGCTGATCTGACTCTATTCACTAAGACTTGTAATGGTGATCTTTTTGTATGCCAAATATATGTCAATGACATTATATTTGGTTCTACTAATCAAAAGTCTTGTGAGGAGTTTAGCAGGGTGATGATGCAAAAGTTTGAGATGTCGATGATGGGTGAGTTGAACTACTTCCTTGGATTTCAAGTGAAGCAACTCAAGGAAGGCACTTTCATATCCCAAACGAAGTACACTCACGATCTTCTCAAGAGGTTTGGGATGAAGGACGCCAAGCCCATGAAGACACCTATGGGAATGGACAGACATCTGGACCTCAACAAAGGAGGTAAGTCCATTGATCAAAAGGCATACCGGTCAATGATAGGATTGTTACTTTATCTTTTTGCTAGTAGACCGGATATCATGCTAAGCGTATGCATGTGTGCTAGATTTCAATCTGACCCCAAGGAGTGTCACCTTGTGGCCGTTAAGCGAATTCTTAGATATTTAGCTTCTATGCCTTGCTTCAGGATCTGGTATCCAAAGGGGTCTACCTTTGACCTAATCGGATACTCAGACTCTGACTATGCTGGGTGCAAGGTTGATAGGAAGAGCACATCAGTGACTTGTTAGTTTCTAGGAAGGTCCCTGGTATCTTGGAGCTCTAAGAAACAAACATCCGTTGCCCTATCCACCGCTGAGGCCAAGTATGTTGCCGCAGGACAGTGTTGCGCACAATTGCTTTGGATGAGGCAAACCCTCCGGGACTTTGGCTATAATCTAAGCAAAGTCCCACTCCTATGTGACAATGAGAGTGCAATCCGCTTGGCGGATAATCCTGTTGAACACAGCTGCACTAAGCACATAGACATCCGGCATCACTGAGAGGCCATCAGCAAAGGGGAGATATCGATATTTACCACATTAGCATCGAGAACCAGCTAGCCGATATCTTCACCAAGCCTTTAGATGAGAAAAGGTTTTGCAGGTTGCATAGTGAGCTAAATGTATTAGATTCACGTAACTTGGATTGACCTATAGCATACATGTGTTCTATGCCTTTGATCATGTTACCTTAAGCATTTGCATCATTTATTGCTTATTTGTGGTGCTCAAGTTGTACAAGCCATCCCCGACCTCACAAGTCCTTATGCAAATGATGCACATGTTTAGGGGGAGATGTGCTACAACTTGACTCCTTCGAGACTAATTTGTTTGTTAAGTATTCTTGAAAGGGTCTTAAAGGTACATTGAAAGAGAAAAGTGAACTTGGACAAAGAAAGGACTTCCACTGCACTCCAGTATACGTGTATCTTATTGCAAGTTCATACTAATGTTCTCATTGCCCTTTTTGCTCTTATTTGACATTTTGGTGAGGCAATGGGGTTAAAGGGCCAAAAGTTATCCCGTTTTGGTGCTTCATGCCAAAGGGGGAGAAATTAAGGCCAAAGAAAATGGATCACCTAACCACTTGTGAATTTCAAAAATTGTAGAGTTAGAATTTGTATTTCGTCCAAAATACTCTTATTGCAAAATATGGTCTCTTATGGGGGAGAATTTTGATTATGGGAAAAGGGGGAGTTTTTGGCACTTAATCAAATTTACTCTTGAAATATCTCTCTATTTGCCCAAACAAGCGTGTTTGACTTAGAGATAGGGAAAAGAATTTTTTTTGCGAAAATAAACCAAGCGGTGGCAAAAGTGATCCAAATATGCTAAATTCCAATGCGAAAATTTGGTCTTAAATTTGCACTCTTGAGAATGATGTTGCACTTTTAGTTGCTTTTTAGTGTGTTGGCATAAATCACCAAAAAGGGGGAGACTGAAAGGGAAATGTGCCCTTGGGCCATTTGTATAAATGTTTTGGTGATTAGATGCCCAACACGTAGTGTTTAGTCCATATGTGCCAAATGTTAAAAAAGTGCAAATCAAGAATCAAGGTATGTCTCTAGCCTTAGTAAATTGTTTTTGGATACTAACATATTTCTCTAAGTGCTAGGAACCTTGTCAAGAAAAGTAGAACTGAATTGAAGTAGTTTGGCTGAGTCTAGCCAAGACTCGCATCAGCCTGTGTTGCACCGGACTCTCCGGTGGCGCACCGGACAGTGTCCGGTGCACAGACTGGTTCAGTAACAAACTAGCTGCTCTCAGGAATCGGTGTGGGTGACTTGGCTAAAATTCACCGGACTGTCCGGTGAGCCATCAGTGCCCGCGCTCCTCGCTCCGGCGATGAACTCCTCGCTCTCGAGAATTCCGAGGGTGCCGCGGCTAAAATTCACCACATTGTCAAGTGGTTCACCGGATTGTCTGTTGAGCCATCGGCTCCCGTAGCCAACGGTCGGCAATGCGATCAACAGGCGACACGTGGCCGAGCCAACGGTCACTTGGTCGCACCGGACAGTGTCCGGTGCGCCAAGGGGACCGAAGGCTCAACGGTCGGCTTCACTAGATAAGGAAGGAGATCGGGCACCGGACAAGAACTGTTCATGTCCGGTGGTGCACCGGACTGTCCAGTGCGCCACCCGACAGAAGGCAAGAATTGCCTTTTAGTTGGATCAACAACGGCTCCTAGCTACCTTGGGGCTATAAAAGGGACCCCTAGGCACATGGAGCACTACACCAATCATTCACTAAATATTCTAAGACGCCTAGACTTCACCACCACACACTTAGATCATTGTATTAGAGATTTGAGCACTGTTTGAGTTGTAAACTCCCTGTGCCATGTTTTGTGCTCACGTCTTGGCTTGTGTGCGTGTGTTTGCTATGATTCTAGTCTTGTGTGTGGTGCCTTCCCTCCCTTACTCTTGTGCTTTTCATGTGATCAACATTGTAAGGGCGAGAGGCTCCAACGTGTGGAGATTCCTCGCAAATGGGAAAAGACTGCTAAGGAAGAAAATTGTGGTACTCAAAGTTGATCATTGGATCACTTGAGAGGGATTGAGTGCAATCCTTGACCAAAGGAGGTCACCACAACGTGGAGTAGGCATTGGCCGAACCACGGGATAAAAATCACTGTGTCTTGTGTCCCTCTTCATTATGATTGATTTTCTTCTAGAGTTTTCACTTTAGCTACTTGGTTTCAAATTGCACTAACATTTCATAACCATGTTTTGGCTATTTAGTATTTGATTTTACAGCATCACCTATTCACCCCCCTCTAGGTGCTCTCAACCGCCTGCTACTCCACCAACCGGTTATATCTTCACCGAATCCTCAAGAAGACATCGCATGAACTCCTAACTGGTAAAAAGCCCAATGTTTCATATTTTAGAGTTTTTGGGAGCAAATGCTTTATTCTTATTAAGAGAGGTAGAAGTTCTAAATTTGCTCCTAAAGCAGTAGAAGGCTTTTTACTAGGTTATGACTCAAACACAAGGGCATATAGAGTCTTCAATAAGTCCACTAGATTAGTTGAAGTTTCTTGTTACATTATGTTGGATGAGACTAATGGCTCCCACGTGGAGCAAGTTGATCTTAATGAACTAGATGATGAAGAGGCTCCGTACGTCGCGCTAAGGAACATGTCCATTGGTGATGTGTGTCCAAAAGAATCCGAAGAGCCTACACAAATAGAAGATCAACCATCATCTTCCGTGCAAGCATCTCCACTAACTCAAGATGAGGATTAGGCTCAAGAAGATGAAGACGAAGATCAAGACAATGAGCCACCTCAAGAGGAGGACATTGATTAAGGGGGAGATGAAGATAATGATGACAAGGAAGATGATCAAGAGATTCGGGATCAAAGACTGCCACACCCTAGGGTCCATCAAGCAATTCAAAGAGATCACCCCGTCAACTCCATTCTTGGTGACTACTAGATCTTGAGTTGCACATTTTTTGTGAACATTACTCTTTTGTATCTTCTATTGAGCCATACAGGATAGAGGATGCACTAAGAGATCCGGATTGGGTGGTGGTAATGCAAGAGCAGCTCAACAACTTCACGAGGAATGAGGTATGGCATTTAGTTCCACATCCTAATCAAAATGTTGTAGGTACCAAATGGGTATTCCGCAACAAGCAAGATGAGTATGGTGTGGTGACAAGGAACAAAGCCCGACTTGTGGCCAAAGGTTATTCATAAGTCGAAGAGTGCCTTCCTAAATGGCCCTATCAAGGAAGAGGTCTATGTTGAGCAACCTCTCAGTTTTGAAGATAGTGAGTATCCTAACCATGTTTATAAGCTCTGAAAGGCGCTTTATGGGCTCAAGCAAGCCCCAAGAGCATGGTATGAATGGCTGCGAGATTTTCTTATCGCTAATGGCTTCAAAGTCGGTAAAGCCAATCCTACCCTCTTCACTAAAACAATTGCAAAAGACTTGTTTATATACCAAATTTACATTGATGACATTATATTTGGGTCTACTAACAAGTCATCTTGTGAAGAGTTCAGTAGGATCATGATTCAAAAATTCGAGATGTATATGATGGGGGAGTTGAAGTATTTCCTCGGATTTCAAATCAAGCAACTCCAAGAAGGCACCTTCATATCCCAAACTAAATACATTCAATATATACTCAAAAAGTTTGGAATGAAGGATGGCAAACCCATCAAGACACCCATGGGAACAAATGGGCATCTCGACCTCGACACGGGAGGTAAATCTGTAGATCAAAAGGTATACCGGTCAATGATAGGTTCTTTATTTTACTTATGTGCATCTCGACCGGACATCATTCTTTCTGTATGCATGTGTGCAAGGTTCTAGGCAAATTCTAAGGAAGTTCATCTTAGGGCCGTGAAAAGAATCATGAGATATTTAGTTTACACTCCTAAGTTTGGGCTTTGGTACCCCAAGGGATCTACATTTGATTTAATTGGATATTCTGATGCCGATTATGTAGGGTGTAAAATTGACAGGTAGAGCACAATAGGGACTTGTCAGTTTCTAGGAAGATCTCTGGTGTCTTGGGCCTCAGTAGCTCTTTCCACTGCCGAAGCCGAGTACATTGCTGTAGGCCATTGCTATGCGCAATTACTTTAGATGAGGCAAACCCTTAGGGACTATGGCTACAAATTGAGCAAAGTCCCTCTCCTATGTGATAATGAGAGTGCAATCCGCATGGCGGATAATCCCATTGAGCACAGCCGCACTAAGCACATAGATATTCGGTATCACTTTCTGAGAGATCACCAACAAAAGGGGGATATCAAAATTGCCTATGTTAGCACCCACAACCAATTAGCCAACATCTTTACCAAGCCACTAGATGAGAAGACCTTTAGCAAACTTAGGAATGAGCTAAACATACTTGATTCTCGGAATTTTGATTCAAACATTGCACACATAGCTATTTTATATACCTTTGATCATGTCTCTTTCATTTGGTAAAATTGCATATTTCTTATTCTTCTTGTGCCAAGACTAAGACTAATGTGCTTTCAAGTGTATTTTTATACTTAGTCTTAGATTGAAAGGGAAATGGAGTATTCGGCAAAGACAAGGCTTCCACGCCAACTCTAACAATATCATTTACCCTTTGCCGCTACTCATATGACTTTCAATGGTATGACCCTTCACTCATATTTATTTCACCATTTGGGAGAAAATGCAAAAGGGCTCTCAAGTTCTCCGTTTTTTGCGATTAATGCCAAAGGGGGAGAAAGTATTAAGCCCAAAGCAAAAGGACCGCACCACCATATTTTTAAAAATTTTAGTGTATTTTTCAAATTGGTATTAAGATCCTTCAAAAAGGATATTTTTATCTCAATTGGTATTTGAGTTAGCCCCAAAAAGAATTTTCAATTGGTAAGAATTTTCAATTGGTATCTTTAAAAGTCAATTTTCAATTGGTATCTATTTCAAAAACCCTCTTGAAAGCTAAGGGGAGAATTCATTCAGGGGAGCTTTTATTTAGTTAAAGGAAAAGCATTTGAAACAAGGGGAGGAATTTCAAATCTTAAAAATGCTTCTTGCAATCACATTTCTATACCTTTGACTATTTGCAAAAGATTTTGAAAGAATTTTTCCAAAATATTTGTAAAAACAAACAAGTGGTGCAAATGTGGTCCAAAACGTTAAAAAGAAGAAAAGCAATCCATATACACTTAATGATACTTTCAATTGGTTTATCTCCAAGTAAGCTATGCACATTCATCATAAATGCAAACTAGTTACATTTCTGCACTTTATATTTGCTTTGATTTGTGTTGGCATCAATCACCAAAAGGGAGAGACTGAAAGGGAAATGGACTTAACCATTTCCTATAATCGATTTTGGTGGTTGACGTCCATCACAAACCACATGGACTAACTAGTTTGTCTAGATATCATTTATCTCAGGTGCATAAGGTTCAACACAAACTAAGAAAAGAAATTCAGTTAGGGACTCAATCAAAAATTGGAGTAAGACGTAGAGTGCGCTGATTTTTGGCGCACCGGACACTGTTCGGTGCACCAAGACAGACACCCTTCGAACAAGCCACTCTCGAGAATTCAGGGGCGCGCTCCGCTATAATTCACCGGACTGTCTGGTGTGCCACCGGACTGTCCGGCGAGCCAGCGGAGCAACGGCTCCCTGCACGCCAACGGACGACTGCGTAGAGTCTACAGTGATGAACAGTGCTGCGCAGAAGTCAGAGCATAGAAGTCAGAGGTCACTAGACTGTCCGGTGGCGCACCGGACTGTCCGGTGCAACAAGACGACAAGGCACTCCAACGGTCAACTGCTCCAAACCCTAACGAATGCGCTGACATGGCGCGCACAAGACAATGAACAGTGGTTGTCCGGTGCGCCCATTGCCAGCAGACTTCACCAACGGCTGGGAAGTGGTTGGGAGCTATAAATACCCTCCAACCACCTCATTCATAGCTATCCAAGTGTTATGAATTCAATACTCAATACAAAAGCAAAAGACTACACTCCAAGACACACTCCAAAATCAAATCCTCTCCAAGCCTCCAAATCAACTCAATTCCATTAGGGACTTGAGAGAGGGTGTTTTGTGTTCTTTTGTTGCTCTTGTTGCTTGGATTGGCCTTTTCTTTTTCCTTTCTTATTCTCAAGAGACTTGTAAGTGAAGCAAGAGACAACTAAGTGTGTGGTGGTCCTTGCGAGGTCTTAGTGACCCGTGAGATTAAGGAAAAGGCTCACTTGGTCTAAGTGACCGTTTGAGAGAGGGAAAGGGTTGGAATAGACCCGACCTTTGTGGCCTCCTCAATGGGGACTAGGTTCTTTGGAACCGAACCTCGGTAAAACAAATCATCGTGTCCACTTGCTTGATTTCCATTTGATTTGTTTTCCCCATTTCCTCTCTCTAACGTTTCCTTGCTAAGTATTGATTTGAGTTTGCTCCCATACGTCATCTGCATCATTTGAGCAACTATTAGCAAGAGAAACAATCTTTCAGAATTGAATTTAATTCTAATGCTAACCCTCGGCCTTAGTGTGTCTTTAATTTTATAAATTTCAGGTTTCGCCTATTCACCCCCTCTAGGCGACTTTCAGATGCCAAAATGAAATTATACCAATTGAAATCTCTATTCTTATTTGAAATTTTGAAGCCAAATGAGATACCAATTGAAAATTCATTTAGAGGCTAACTAAAATACTAATTGAAAATTTTTCATACTCATGAAGTCAAAGTAAGATATCAATTGCAAAACACTTCCTTTTGAAAAATCTTGATACCAATTTGAAATATACACTAAATTATTTTTTTAAAATGGTGGTACGTTCCTTTTGCTTTAGGCTTAATACTTTCTCCCCCTTTGGCATTAATCGCTAAAAACGAAGAACTTTGAGAGCCCTTTAAACTTTCTCCCCCTGTGGGGCCTAATACTTTCTCCCAAATGATAAAATAAATATGAGTGAAAGGTCATACCAATTGAGAGTTACATGAGTAACGACAAAGGATAAATGATACTGTCAGAGTTGGAGTGGAAGCCTTGCCTTTGCCGAATACTCCATTTCCCTTTCAATCTAAGACTAATCATAGGGATATACTTGAAAACACATTAGTCTTAACCTTGGCACCATAAGAATAAGAAATATGCATTTGTACCACATGAAAGAGATATAATCAAAGGTATATAAATTAGCGATGTGTGCAATGTTTCAATCAAAGTTCTGAGAATCAAGTATATTTAGCTCATTCCTAAGTTTGCTAAAGGTCATTTTATCTAGTGGCTTGGTAAAGATATTGTAAACCCCAAAAATTTGCGTCAGAAAAAAAATCATGAAATAAATAAATTTAAGCAATACTAAAATTTTACTAACCAAATATAAATCCTAAAACATTAGAATGGAATAGTCCTCTCATGAACTATAATATTCAGGATACCTTCCACAATTTATAAATAATTCTTAAAAGGAAATATGTGTTACTTTTCTAAAAAAAGCAAAACAACATAGGTTCATTGTTATTGATTTTAACCTTTAATTCAATCACACATTCATAAATAATATTCTCCTAAAATGATTTCTTCTTTGTGGCATGATTATAAGCATTTACTTAAAGGTATAAAATAATAGATAATAATAAAATGATACCTTTCTATGCATCCATTATGAATTTTTGGGTTGTGCATACTTGAAGTGGAAACCACAACTCAAATTTGAGTTTGAAATTTCAAATTTGAAATGAAAACAAGAAATAGAAATGAACAAAAGAAAACAAAAAGAATCCCGAACAGATCCCGCGCTGCCCATCAACTGAATCCTCCGTGGGACCCGCACCCCTTAGCCGCGCCTTGACCCCCCGTACCCTCTCTGTTCGCTCAATGATGGGTGGGCCCTCATTGCCAGAAGCTTCCCCTTCGGTTGGCTGTTGCGCACTGCCTGACTCAACCTCCACCGTATACGATGGGATTCCATCAAGTCCCCTTTGCTTGCCCCTATAAAACTGAACGCCGCATCACCGAGCACCTACGCATCCATCGGCGACAACGTGCCACACTGTGAGGGGATAACAGAGAGGGTGAAACCAAGAGAGATTGGAAGGCAGATTTCAATGCCGTCGCTGCCGTCGAACTGCGCTTAGGATGACGTCCCAGCCTCGATGACTGCTCTGTGAGGTTCGATGGGACCTAATGAAGATGTACACGGGCTAACTAGTGCCGAGCGTCAAGCACGGCACGGCCAATTGCTTACCGAAGCAACGATTACCGCGGCGGACGACACATCTCCGTGGGCGGGGATCTCTACGCGACCCTCGATGGTAAGAACCCCACCAAACGACTCGTGTCTGTTTCCCCCATTATGTTGCGTGGCCGGATTGGGGTATGGTGCACCCAGGGTCGGATCGGTCACTCGCCGGTGACTTTTGGTAGTGGTGTAGTCATGTGCGCCGCCGCTCGGTCTGGCTCAGGGAAGAAGGGAACACCGTGGCTGTTGATGGGATTAATCAACAGTGTGGATTGGGGGCTGGATACCGGGCAGCGGGGGCCATAGATTTCGAATCTGGCGGTTGTGGGTTGATTGGGTTTCATAAAATATGGGCCACAGATCTGGGGATCAGCGGTGCTCAGTGCATACCGGTTCAGGAAGTTGATCGATTTAATCTATGTCGTCCATACCCGATCACACGGCCAGGAATAGACGATACCCCTTCGCCGCGTGCACTTTCTAAAAGAGGCCCTAGGATTTCATACATTCAACCCGCCATCCATGCGGCTATAACTCTGTGTCTTAGGAATACTTGCGCCATTGCCCCTGTGTTCTCTGGTTATCTTGTGCCCAGTCCAGAGAATTATGAAATTCAGTAAAAATAATTAGAAAATGATTATTAATGCAAAAATAAATGCTAGAATTTGGTTAATTCATATAAAATCCATTCTAGCTCCAAATTAATTCATTCCAGTTCCTATAATTTTATAATATTATTGTTTATCAAATAGTGCCTCTGTTTTGACATGAAAGCGACTTTAAAATTTATTTCCTAATTAATCTCATATCAAATACATAAAGTCTTTGGAAATTCACAACTTCCCCATTTAAACTCCAAATTGATCCGTTCAAGTTGCGTTAGTCTCGTATAAATATTTACTATGCAATAACAACATTGATTATACCATATCTCATACTTTAATAATTAGACATTTATTTATCCTGTGTTAATTGGATATCTATTGGATTAACTTCTGATATTATGATTATAATTTGACTAGATAATCTTTAACCAAATAATTTAACTTAGATTAGAGTTGAGATAATTATTTATAGGATATCCTCTCATATGATTTATACTAACCAAATAGTGTGACAGTTAAATCACATAGATCTTTTATAAACCATAACTCCTTCACCTTAACTTCGATCTTAGTGTTTCTCGAACCCGCGATCTCGTAGTGACGTGTAGATCATTATTATGCAATTTGTTCTTATGTTTGGTGTGATGTTAATTTTGTCTATACCATATCTGTTTGTATTGCTACGACTAGCAGTGAGGTCACGAGGATTTGAAGAATCACCCTGGTAACTGGAATCTCAAGTGCCAGGCAAGTTGTGCCCTTGATCATATTTGTTACCCAATAATGTTCTTTATTATCACTTATCAATGCATAGGTTCAATTTTGATGGGACCCAATAGGTCACCCTAGTCTGTTTATCATGTTTACCTTGTTTACCCCTGATTCACTTGGGTAGTTATGCTATTGCATTATGTGGTTTCAGGTTAATATTTCATTATATCCATGTTCCTATTATTCTGTTATGTTATTTATGTTCATGATAAGATCATTATGTTAATGGGAACATGGAGAACCACCCAGGAAAATAGTGCTACCACAAGGGTTTAATGGGACGCCCTTGGCTGATTAACTAGGAAAGCTAGTGGAAGACTACCTTACCCGAAAGGGGCAAGGGCAGTAGGGGAGTGGTCAGTTAGGGAGGTCCTTGGGTTGATTTTGCTGTGATGGCGGTCAGGCAAGGGATTCTTGCACTGGAGCTTCCTATAAACTGTAGTGGGTTTTCTGAAGCTAGTGGAACTTTGTAAAGGCCTCGTAGTGTTACCCTGCCTCGCTTCCTTGGTAGAGGTGTATGAGATTCATGACCCCTTGGAAGATGGGTAACACGGCTTGTGGGTAAAGATGCGCAACCTCTGCAGAGTGTAAAACTGGTATACTAGCCGTGCTCACGGTCATGAGCGGCTCGGACACTCACATGATTAAACTATGGAACTTAAACTCAATTTGTCATTTGCATTTGCATGGGATTTGTTATTAATTTTGTTCTATTATTATTTATTATGGTTTGGTATTTACTTACACTTAGTAACTTCTAATAAAACTTTGACCAATTTATAAAAGCAATGCTCAGCTTCAACCTTTATTTTGTTGATCAGCCTTACACTTCACATGAACTCCCACCTTTGGTGAGTTCATGCCACATTATTCCCCACAACTTGTTGAGCGATGAACATGTGTGAGCTCACCCTTGCTATCTCACACCCCCCACAGGAGAAGAACAGGTGGTTCAAGAGGAGCCACACATTGATGAGTTCGATTCGATCTAGGTGGTGTCTCCCAGTTGACTTTCTAGCGCCAAGGATGGATTTTAGATCCTGTTATATTTATCTTTTATTTTGTAAGACTTCCGCTATGTAATAAGTACTCTGATTATATTGTGACATTATCTCTATACACTCTGTTATTATATATGTTGTCTTCTTTGGCGCATGTATGAGATGCACCCGGCTTTGTCCTTTAAAGCCCGAGGTGTTACAGATATCGACTAATTGGTTGTGCGTATTAACATAAGCAATTTCGATATCCCCCTTTTGTTGGTGATCTCTCAAAAAGTGATACCGAATGTCTATGTGCTTAGTGCGGCTGTGTTCAACGGGATTATCCGCCATGCGGATTGCACTCTCATTATCATATAGGAGAGGGACTTTGCTCAATTTATAGCCATAGTCCCTGAGGGTTTGCCTCATCCAAAGTAATTGTGCACAGCAGTGGCCTGTAGCAATATACTCGGCTTCGGCGGTAGAAAGAGCTAATGAGTTTTGTTTCTTTAAAGCCCAAGACACCAGAGATCTTCCTAGAAACTGGCAAGTCCCTGATGTGCTCTTTCTATCAATTTTACAGCCAGCATAATCGGCATTGGAATACCCAATTAAATCAAAGGTAGATCCCTTGGGGTACCAAAGTCCAAACTTAGGGTGTAAACGAAATATCTCATGATTCTTTTCATGGCCCTAAGGTGAACTTCCTTAGGATTTGCCTGGAACCTTGCACACATGCATACAGAAAGCATAATGTCCAGTTGAGATGCACATAAGTAGAGTAAAGAACCTGTCATCGACTGGTATACCTTTTGATCTACAGATTTACCTCTCGTGTCGAGGTCGAGATGCCCATTAGTTCCCATGGGTGTCTTGATGGGTTTGCCGTTCTTCATTCCAAACTTCTTAAGTATGTCTTGAATGTACTTAGTTTGGCTAATGAAGGTGCCCTCTTGGAGTTGTTTGATTTGGAATCCAAGGAAATACTTCAACTCCCCCATCATAGACATCTTGAATTTCTGTATCATAATCCTACTAAACTCTTCACAAGATGACTTGTTAGTAGACCCAAATATAATATCATCTACATAAATTTGGGATATAAACAAGTCTTTTGCAATTGTTTTAGTAAGGAGAGTAGGATCAGCTTTTCCAACTTTGAAGCCATTAGTGATAAGGAAGTCACTTAGGCATTCATACCATGCTCTTGGGGCTTGCTTGAGGCCATAAAGTGCCATTGAGAGTTTATACACATGGTTAGGATACTCACTATCTTCAAAGCCGGGAGGTTGCTCAACATAGACCTCTTCCTTGATAGGGCCATTGAGGAAAGCACTTTTCACATCCATTTGATAAAGCTTGAAGCCATGGTAAGTAGCATAGGCAAGTAATATTCGAATTGACTCAAGCCTAGCTACGGGTGCATAGGTTTCATCAAAATCCAAACCTTTGTCTTGTGAATATCGTTTGGCTACAAGTCGGGCTTTGTTCCTTGTCACCACACCATGCTCATCTTGCTTGTTGCGGAATACCCACTTGGTACCTACAACATTTTGGTTAGGACGAGGAGCTAAATGTCATACCTCATTCCTGTGAAGTTGTTGAGCTCCTCTTGCATTGCCACCACCCAATTCGGATCTCTTAGTGCATCCT
Organism: Zea luxurians; assembly: GCA_029449295.1. NCBI lineage: Eukaryota > Viridiplantae > Streptophyta > Magnoliopsida > Poales > Poaceae > Zea > Zea luxurians. The sequence continues at coordinate 106,397 of JAOPSE010000227.1, read as the reverse complement.
CTATCATGTATGGTTCAATAGAGGACACAAAAGAGTAATGTTCATAGAAATGAGCAACTCGAGATCTAGTGGTTACCCCCTTGTAAATGTCACCAAGAATGGAGTTGACGGGGTGATCTCTTTGAATTGCTTGGTGGACTCTTGGGTGTGACGGTCTTTGATCCCAAATCTATTGACCATCTTCCTTGTCATCATCATTTTCATCTCCCCCTTGATCAATGTCCTCCTCTTGAGGTGGCTCATCGTCTTGATCTTCATCCTCTTCTTCTTGAGCCTGATCCTCATCTTGAGTTGGTGGAGATGCTTGCATGGAAGATGATGGTTGATCTTGTGCTTGTGGAGGCTCTTTAGATTCTTTTGGACACACATCACCAATGGACATGTTCCTTAGCGCGACACACGGAGCCTCTTCATCATCTAGTTCATCAAGATCAACTTGCTCCACTTGGGAGCCATTAGTCTCATCAAACACAATGTCACAAGAAACCTCAACCAATCCAGTGGATTTGTTGAAGACTCTATATGCCATTGTGTTTGAGTCATAACCAAGTAAAAAGCCTTCTACACCTTTAGGAGCAAATTTAGATTTTCTACCTCTTTTAATAAGAATAAAGCATTTGCTCCCAAAGACTCTAAAATATGAAACATTAGGCTTTTACCAGTGAGGAGTTCATACGATGTTTTCTTGAGGATTTGATGAAGATAAAGCCGGTTGATGGAGTAATAGGCGGTGTTAATTGTCTCAGCCCAAAACCGATCTGGTGTCTTGTACTCATCAAGCATGGTTCTTGCCATGTCCAATAGAGTTCTATTCTTCCTCTCCATTACACCATTTTACTGAGGTGTGTAGGGAGAAGAGAACTCATGCTTGATGCCTTGTTCCTCAAGAAATCCTTCAATTTGTGAGTTCTTGAACTCCATCCCATTGTCACTTCTAATCTTTTTGATTCTCAATCCGAACTCATTTTGAGCCCGTCTCAAGAATCCTTTTAATGTCTCTTGGGTTTGTGATTTTTCCTGCAAAAAGAACACCCAAGTGAAGCAAGAATAATCATCCACAATAACTAGACAGTACTTACTCCTGCCGATGCTTATGTAAGCGATCGGGCCGAATAGGTCCATGTGGAGTAGCTCAAGCGGCCTGTCGGTCGACATGATCCTGCTTGGTTAGTCCTGTCTTTCTCAAAATGAACATTGGTTAGTCCTAAAATGTTTTCTCCTTTTAGAAGATTGTGAAGATTCTTCATACCAACGTGGGCGAGTTGGCGATGCCAAAGCCAGCCCATATTGGTTTTAGCAATTAAGCAAATGTCTAGTTTAGCTCGATCATCATTAAAATCAACTAAATATAGCTGACCATCTAACACTCCCTTAAATGCTATTGAATCATCACTTCTTCTAAAGACAGTAACAACTATATCAGTAAAAAGACAGTTGTAGACCATTTTGCATAATTGAGAGACAGAAAGCAAATTGTAATCTAAAGAATCTATGATAAAAACATTAGAAATGGAATGGTCAGGAGATATAGCAATTTTCCCCAAACCTTTAACCAAACCTTGATTTCTATCCCCGAATGTAATAGCTCGTTAGGGATCTTGATTTTTCTCATATGAGAAGAACATTCTTTTGTCCCCTGTCATGTGGGTTGTGCACCTGCTATTGATTATCCAACTTGATCCACCGGATGCATAAACCTACAAAACAAATTTAGGCCTTGTTCTTAGGTACCCAATTGGTTTTAGGTCCTTTTACATTAGAAACAAGCACCTTGGGTACCCAAACACAAGTCTATGGACTCCTGTGTTTGTCCCCAACATATTTGGCAACTACTTTGCCTGATTTGTTAGTAAGCACATAAAAAGCATCAAAAGTCTTAAATGAAATATTATGCTCATTTGATGCATTAGGAATTTTCTTTTTAGGCATTTTGATATGAGTGGTATGCCTAGAACTAGAAGCCTCATTTTTATACATAAAAGCATGATGAGAAACAGTGTGAGGTTTTCTAGCATGAATTTTCCTAATCTTATGCTCAGGATAGTTTGCAGGATATAAAATGTAGCCCTTTCTATCCTGAATCATGGGAGCCTTACCCATAACAAAATTAGACAATTTCTTGGGGGCATTAAGCTTGCCACTGCTTTGGCTCCCTTGTTGGAAGCCAATGCCATCCTTAATGCCAGGGCGTCTCCCATTATAGAGCATGCCTCTAGCAAATTTAAACTTTTCATTTTCTAGCTCATGCTCGGCAATTTTAGCAGTTAAATTAGCTATGTGATCATTTTGTTGTTTAATCATAGCAAGGTGATCATCAATAGCTTCAACATTTATATCTCTACATCTAGTGCAAATAGTAACATGCTCAACAGTGGATGTAGAGGGTTTCCAAACATTCAATTTCTCTATCTTAGCATTTAGTCTAGCATTCTCATCTCTAAGATAGATAACTGAATCATTGCAAACATTCAATTTTTTAATCTTAGAAACTAAATTTTCATTCTCAATTCTAAGACAAGAAATTGAATCATTGCATATGCTATGCTCCTTAGTTAAGTTTTCACACTTTTCTACTTCTAGAGCATAAGCATTTTTTAACTTGACAAATTTTTTATTTTCCTTAACGAGCAAGTCCTCTTGGCATTCCAAGAGATCATCCTTCTTGTTAATGGCCTTTATTAATTCATTTAATTTCTTCTTTTGATCCATGGTAAGGTTGGCAAAGAGAGATACTAAATCATCTTCATTATCACTAGAACTACCCTCATCATCCGATGTAGTATATTTGGTGGTGCTTCTAGAATGCACCTTCTTCTTTTTGCCATCCTTTGCCATGAGACACTTGTGGCCGACGTTGGGGAAGAGGAGGCCTTTGTTGATGGCGATGTTGGCGACGTCCTCGTCGGAGGAGGAGTCGGCGGAGCTCTCGTTAGAGTCCCAGTCCCGCCCCATGTGCGCTTCGCCGCACTTGTTCTTGTAGTACTTCTTCTTCTCCTTCTTCTTCCCCTTCTTGTCTTCGTCCCTGTCACTTTCACTAGAGTATGGACATTTAGCTATGAAATGACCGGACATACCACATCGGTAGCACACCCTCTTGGAGCAGGGTTTGTAGTCCTTCCCCCTCCTTTGCTTGAGGATTTGACGAAAGCTCTTAATAATAAGAGTCATCTCCTCATTGTCGAGCTTGGAGGCTTCGATTGGAAGCCTACTTGGTGTAGACTCCTCCTTCTTCTCTTCTGTTGCTTTGAATGCAACGGGTTGCACCTCGGGTGTGGAGGTGGCGCCTTGCTCCATGTTGACAATGTGTTTGGAGTCTTTGATCATAAGTTCAAAGTTCATAAACTTGCCAATTACTTCCTCAGGAGACATCTATTTATATCTAGGATCTCCACAGATTAGTTGCACTTGAGTGGGATTATGAAAAACAAGTGATCTAAGAATAACCTTGACCATTTCATGGCCATCCCACTTGGTGCTCCCGAGGTTGCGCACTTGGTTCACCATCGTCTTGAGCCGGTTGTACATGGCTTGCAGCTCTTCCCCTTTGTTGAGGACGAATTGACCGAGCTCTCCCTCGATCATCTCCCGCTTGGTGATTTTGGTCACCTCGTCCCCTTCGTGCGCTATTTTGAGGACGTCCCAAATTTCTTTGGCATTCTTCAACCATTGCACCTTATTATACTCCTCTCGACACAAGGAGGCAAGGAGTATAGAAGTTGCTTGGGAGTTGAAATGCCTAATTTGGGCGGCCTCATCCGAGTCATAGTCCTCGTCCCCCACCTGTGGTGCCTGCGCTCCAAATTCAACAATGTCCCATATGCTTTCGTGGAGTGAGGTTAAATGATACCTCATTTTATCACTTCACATGCAATAATCTTCACCACCAAAATATGGTGGTTTGCCTAAGGGGACAAAAAGTAGACGAGTGCGCTTGGAAATATGGGGATAGCGTAGGGCACCTTACTATACTTCTTGCGCTCGTGGCACGTCGAAGTTGTAGACTCGGCGCTGGACGTGGAGGGTGATGAAGAGTCGGTCTCGTAGTAGACCACTTTTTTCATTTTCTTCTTCTTCTTGTCACCCCTCCTAAGTGACTTGATGGAGGAAGAGGATTGCTCTTTTAACTTGTTGCCGAACTCCTTTGATAGAGTCCTCCCCGAGCCCATGGGCTTGTCGCCGGTCACGATCTCCCTCTTGGCGTGATCTTCAGACATCACTTCGAGTTTGTTAGACTCTTAATGAAGCACTGGCTCTGATACCAATTGAAAGTCGCTTAGAGGGGGGTGAATAGGCAAAACCTGAAATTTATAAACTTAAACACACTAAGGCCAGGGTTAGCGTTAGAATTAAATCCGAGTGCGGAAGATGGTTTCTCTTGCCATGAGTTGCTCAAATGATGCGGATGATGTTTGGGAGCAAACTCAAATCAATATTGACAAGGAAACTTTAGAGAGAGGAAAGAGGGCAAACAAATCAAATGGAAATCAACACGAGTGGACACGGTGATTTGTTTTACCGAGGTTCGGTTCCAAAGAACCTAATCCCCATTGAGGAGGCCACAAAGGCCGGGTCTATTTCAACCCTTTCTCTCTCTCAAACAGTCACTTAGACCGAGTGAGCCTTCTCCTTAATCAATCGGGTCACTAAGACCCCGCAAGGATCACCACACACTTAGGTGTCTCTTGCTAGCTTTACAAGCACTTAAAATAAGAATGAGAAAGGAAGAGAGGTAATTCAAGCAACAAGAGCAACAAAAGAACACAAAACACCCTCTCTAAAGTCACTAATGGAACTGAGTTGATTTGGAGGCTTGGAGAGGATTTGATCTTTAGAATGTGTCTTGGAGTGTAGTCTTTTGCTCTTGTATTGAATGTTGAGTTTAGAATACTTGGATGGCTTTTAATGGGGTGGTTGGGGGTATTTATAGCCTCCAACCACTTCCTAGCCGTTGACTGTTTCTGCTGGCGATGGACAGACCGGATGTGACAGCCCTCCCAAGTTATCGGGCCCACGTGCACCAATCCTTGCCTTGATGGACTCAGATGGCTATGCACGTGTACCAGGTAACTTAACAAAGCTATCACGAGTTCAACAACTTGAACTCATCATCCCAAGGATCTCCCACCATACATGCATATTACAATAATCACATTCGATACACACACACTTCAGAGATAAGAGCGGAAGACTTTATAAAACATTCTTTTCATTTCTAAAACTGAAGTTTATTACATAGGAAGGTTACATTTATTACAAGTCCTGATATACTCAAAGTGCATAATCTACTACAAAAGTAGGAAGGTAGAAACCCTCCAAAGCTTGTATACAAGCCTAACTAATCCTCCTTCAGAACTGGAAACGCCCTCCAGCCTCTGGAACATCTAGAGTGCTCCTCATCACCTACAACAACATGGGTTCGAAAACCCTGAGTACGAAGTGTACTTTCGCAAGTCTTACCCGACTAAGGAAAAAGACTCTCAAGGATATGCTAGTTAAATAGGAATCAAGGAAAAATTTTAGCAAGGATCAAATTAGATACTTTTGCCGAAATAGCTTACTAAAGTGAGTCCTTACTTTCAATATTTTAACGCCAGATTAAATAATAATAGACTCTGTTTGCATCTTGTCTAATTTCACCATATCATCAATACAACATCATTTTTATTCATGAGGTTCACATCCTGACTTAGGTTGCAGGTCAATGACCAAGTCTCCACTGTCCGGGGATATAACAGCGATCTGAATCGATTTACTCAGCTGAGGATCTCTAACCACACGACATATGTAGCACTTAACCCTTGCATATGTCAACTCGCCACCAGGGTTCTTAAGACCAGATCAGGTTCACGCCAACCGAGAGCACAGATACACCACTGTCCAGCCTCTTGCCACGGAGGGTACACGCTACTCTCGCCATCTCTCCACTCCCATTGCGTGTTATCTTATTCTGGTATTAGTCTGCCCGAGGCAAAGCTTACCTTGTCCCATATCCAGGGCATGTGGCCAGTTAAGATAGTCCTTGATCATACAGGCCTACATACGCATCCAATCCTTAATTAACCTGGGTGGAGCATCACCTGTTCCTAGCCCAAGTCTCGAGTTAAGTACTTCCACCCTTAGGATTGTTTTGTGTTCCTAAGGATGAAAAGAGCATTATAGGGAACTTTGCAGTAAGATCCCACCATGCTCCCAATGAAAATATTCTTGCGGGTAGAAGCCATCCTTGCTCAGGATAAACCTGAGCTTGGCATTATTGCAAAAGACAACCTCTATCCACAAGATCTAAGCAGAGCTAAGCATTTTTATAAATCATATTTTGATACTTCAATAGAAGTATCTATAAAGATATGGATATCAAGGTAGTCAATGCATCAAGTAGTTTCCAAGCAATTCCTATAAACTTAATGCACATTTCACTAGACTTAAAGTGTATAAAAGTCTTTTAAAAATACAAGGAAGGGGCAAATGCACCGGGGCTTGCCTTTGTTGTAGTGAAGAGGTTCTAGATCCCTCTACCCAACCATCAATTAGATAGCTCCATCCTCTTGATGAGAAGACACTGGAGTAGACTCCTCTTTAGCAACCACTTCATCTTGAATCTTCACTCTTTGTTTTGGGAGCTCTACATGAAATGACATGAACATGAATGCTTATGCTTATGTTGTTTGCAAATAAAATACTATAAAACATCACAAGACTATACTTTTTCTCAATTCCACATGAGGGCTCGACATACTCCCCTACTAGGAGTTGTTCCTCTATAATCGTTCTTTATCTTTGTTTCAATGGCTACTAGCTGACCCCAAACAGATCTCAAGTTGAACACCAATTTGAGGTGAAAACACAAAAACTCAAATTCAGGTAACTGAAAAAGAACTGAACTGAATTCAGTTTTAGATATTGAAAGTTTATTCAGTCAACACCACAACCAATATTCAGTCTCCATTTCCCCTCATTTCCATTCACATACATACGTGAGAGCAGCAGGGATGATCTTCGTTAGTTTTCAAATGAAAGACTGAACCCAATTACCCTAGGCCTGCTGCCCCATCTACACACCACCCTGTTAAAGCCCCTGGTATCTCATAATTTCATATGGTGCAGACCAAAACTTCTTAGCCAAAGTTATACTCCAACTTTAGCTTTACCAAATTGGTATAACAACCCATGATTGAAAACATTCAGAGCAAATTCTATTGTACCCTAAAGTTCCCCCACACTGAACTGCTATTTCAGCTAACTGAATAAAATTCAGTCACAATCACTCTGACAGTCCAGTTTTGGACAGCTGTTATTTCCTACTTTATGTGGATTCAAGCCTAACTTACTTAAAGGGATTTGTTCCTTATAACATGGTCTTGAACTCCTCTACATAAACCATGGTTCAAAACTGCATAGAACAGGCAGCATACAGTCCCAAGAATGCACTAAAAATCCTAATTTCAGATTTAGATACTATTCACAAATCTGAAAAAAATAGAAGTCTGACAGAGATGATTTGGACATGTTCTACTCCCAATTTTGTATAGCAGCTAGCCCATCTCCCTTTAGTAATCTTGTTCATCTTACTACGGTCTTCAAACTTGCTATAGAACTTTGGCCCAAAACCAAATAGACTGGGCGCAACAGAGCTCCAAAGTTGAGCTCAACACACTAAAACCTAGTTTCAGCCTTATGCACTAAGTTTGGGATCCAGAAACCTGACGACCTATGTTTGAGCAAATTCACACCTAGTTCCAGGCAACCAATAGTGATAGAGTTCAAGCAGTAAACGGTGTGAACCTCACTGACCTGAGATGATCACGAAACAAGCTTCATACATGCTAGCAACTCCTTAGGACGTCTGAGCCCTTACGAGGTGGGAGAACTGCAGACGTGGTCACCAGCATAGGGGGTGGCACCTACCAGCTCAAGCAAATCGATCTAGGGATTGGGAAGAAGAATAATACTAGCAGGAACACATGCGCCACAACACCCTTGCAGTTATCTTTGGATAGAATTCGTGAGCAGGGATGAAACCTTCACTGAACCCAACCAAAGGGTTGTATATATATGGGCAGGCAGCACTGATTATGTAGGCAGGGATATGGAACTCAGCCACAACTTGGTGATCATGAATTCTGGGGCATGCCAGCACTGCAGGAGCAACTCAATGTGGCTCCCATGCACATATACCTTGCTGGCTCACATGCACTGTCCAAAGAAACACTGAACCTGGTCAAGTTCTGCACTAAAATATCACTTGAGAATAACTAGAGAAGCAGCAGATGAGACTCCATCGAGGGAAGGCTTCAAATATTCCAAAACCTGATATTTTTACAGGGATGAGATCACCACATGTTTTGCTGTCCAGCTCATTCCATTAAAGACCAGCAGATAAGACCTTACTGCCCTCAAAACAGTCCAAGTTTGATATTTTTCAGTAGAGCTGAGGAGTCTCTAGATCCTTGACTGTGTACCTCATCCATATCACATCCATACAACCAAGTGACACAACAGGGAGGGAGTGATCTTCTCTAGTTTCTCAACCCAAATCTGAATTTACTTCACCAGTCCTGCTGCTCCCCTTTCTCTCCTCACTGTTTAGTGCCCTTTTATTTCACAGATTCACATGGCAAGAGACCCATTTCCTTTAACCAAAAATGTTCTCTAAACATAGCTCTTTTACTTTGGTATAACACTCCTAGGTCGAAAATACTTAAAACAGCAGATATGGTGCACCAAAGTTTGAGCAAGCACTGAAATGTCCAATTCCCACTGTATGAAACAGCACAACACTAAACCTGATAGGGCAAGTTTGGGAGCATTTTACTCACCATCTTGTACAGTACCAGGCCCACTCACATCAAGAGACTTCTTCCCCTTGATATGGCCTTCCAGTTTGGTATAGGATTCCTAACCTAAATCTTATTGGATTCATTACTACAGAGCTCAAAAGGTAAGTAAAAACACACTATAACTGTCAGCAACAGTTAACTAGGTCATTCCCAATTCAAGTCTGACAGAGGAGGTTTGAGGGTATTTTACTCCCAGTTGCACATAGCTTTAGGGCTATGACCTTTAATACAACTTACTCTCCTACTATTGGTCACCAAGTTTGGCATAGAGACTATAGTCTAAAACCTCTCAGATTACCCTCAAAACATCTCCAAACTTAGCTCCCTTCACTGAAATTCAGTGCTCAGTGACTGAACCCAAAGCAGTTGGAACCAGCCTGACAGTCCAACTTTGAGCCACTTTTACTTATTTTTTTGTGTAGCACCAAACCAAACTCACTTAAAGAAATTTGTTCTCCTATATATGGTCTTCCATTTTGCTATACAGCTCTTGGTCTAAAACCATATGGATTAATCACAACTGAGCTCCAAACAGAGCACCATTGGCTGTTTTTCAGAGTTTCAGCTCTGAACCACTAAGTCACCAATACACTGACAGTCCATTTTTAGGCAAGCTTTACTCCAAATTTTTGATGGGGTCATGTCAAACTCAATTAAGAAAACTTGTTCACCATCATATGGACTTCAACTTCTCTATAAACACCATAGTCCAAAGTTCTATGGTTTAGCCACAAATGAGCTCCACAACAGCACACTCAACACTGAAACTCCACTCAGTTCACTATTCACCATCTGAAATTCAATGAGTCTGTCAACATTTCTTTGGACCACCTTTTCTGCTGGTAGCATATACTTTTAAGGCCAAGTTGCTTAACAAATTTTGTACTCCAATAGTTCCTCTACAAGTTCTATATAGTGACCCTTAGCTAAACCCTTTTGGATTCCACTCTACCACAGCCCAAAGTTTGCACAAAATACTGAAATTCAGACTCTGAATTTTATTAAGTCTGAACTCCATACTTTCCAGCAGCTCTACTTTGGATTAGTTTTTCTCCAAGTTCCATATAGATTTAGAGCTACGCGACTTAAAAAAACTTATGCTTCTCATGTAGCTCAATAACTTTGTTACAATGACCATCTTCAAAATGGTTCTAGATCAGAAGTTACATGGGTCCAAAGTTGACTAGTTTATATTATTTTCAGCAATTCCAAAATGAACCCAAAACTGAATTTTTGTACTTAACTCCAAAATCTTCCACACAACTTTGGAATCTCCAAATAAGAAAGTTATTCACTTTTCCAAGGTCTACAACTTTGGTATATGAACTTCTAACCAGTCCTTACTGAATTTTGAATTCCACTTTTGGCTTAGTTTAGAGTTTCAAATGTGACTCCTTCTCATCTAGTGATTTACCAACTCAATCCATACTCCTAAAAGATGAGTGACTCCTTAATCTCGAATCCAACTCTACTATATGAAGCTCATGTCCAAAGTGTCCCTAGTTTAGGAGTTGTTTTGTTTATCCACAATTCCAACCAAGGTTTCCAAATCTCACTTAAGGTTTTTTAAGGTCATTCCAGTTCATCAATTAATTCTTCCACTTAACCTACCTTCGAAATCATAGTTTCTCTCGTTTCTAAGTCTTGCCTTTAGCACTCTAAGACTTCAAACCAACTTATCACTTGCTTGAGAGATGATCTACTCCTGTTTAACTTGAGCCAAGTCCTTAAACTAAACTCTAAACCCAACACACAACATCACACTTTTGAAAAAGTTTAACCTAGTAAATGAATTCTAAGTATATCAAACAAGATAATGCAAGTGCTTATGATGACATGTCAACATTTTAGTTATCGTAACACCAGGGGTGTTACACCGGACAGTCCGGTGGCGCACCGGACAGACACTGTTCATTGTCCGGTGTGTGTCACGTCAGCATGCCTGTTGGGGTTTGGAGCTGGTCGACTTTTGGAGTCGTTGTCCTGTAGCTGCACCGGACAGTCCGGTGCCACACCGAACATGTCCAGTGCCCTCTGACTTCTGTGTTCTATCTCTGCCGCGCACTGTTCATCACTATTCACGCGCACTGTTCATTTTGCCGTCGACCGTTGACGCGCAGAGAGCCATTGCTCCGTTGGCTCACCAGACAGTCTGGTGCATACCAGATAGTCCGGTGAAATATAGCGGAGCAAGCCCCTTGAATTCTCGAGAGTGACCTGTTCGTTAAGCGCCTGGCCTGGTGTGCCCGGTGCGCCATTTTTCAGCACACTCTCAAGTCTTGCTCCAAATTAATTTGAGTCCCCAACTTGAATTCTTTCTTGGTTTGTGTTGAACCTTATGCACCTGAGATAAATGATATCTAGGCAAACTAGTTAGTCCACGTGGTTTGTGATGGACGTCAACCACCAAAATTGATTATTGGAAATGATTAATCCCATTTCCCTTTCAGTTTGGTTTATGTTTCTCTTGCCAATTTTTGTTTATTTTCCCTCAATTTTAGCCATATTTTGGATATAGGGTTTCACCCCTCCATCCTTCCCGACAGGAACTATAGCTCGCAGCCCAACTTCCATTAGACGGCCAGATTTCACAAAATACAGGGGGGTGGGTTTTGATCTTTATTTTTTGGAAGAAGGTTGCTAAGAAAGGTCATTTTATGTTTCTTTTGCCAATTTTTGTTTATCCGTGATATATTTAGTTGTTAGGAAATGTTGCTTTATGTTTATCTTGACAATTTGTGTTCTTGTGTGTTTATGTTACTTTTTTATAGGTGATGATGGAGAGGACATCCTGGATGTATAACTTATCAAGGTTAGATCCATCATACATATCTGAGGTCCATAGGTTTATTGATGTCGCTACGAACCATGCTTGAAGAACAAATACAGAGCACATATATTGTCCATGCATGTACTACAAAAATGTTGTTGTATTTGACTATAGAGAACAAACCATATCTCATTTGGTATGCCGAGGATTTATGAAGGATTACATAGTTTGGACAAAGCATGGAGAGGGTAGCTCGTCGCCTTATACAACTGGAAACCCAACGAACATCGATGACATATTTCAAGTCGTTCACGAGACACAACAACCTCTTACACAGAGCGAACATGTAGTGCTAAATGTTACTGATCAAGGTTACGCTGGAGGAAATGAACGTGATAGAACTCATGTTCTGCCAAATGTTATGAACGAGGAAGATGTAGAGTACATTGTTAGAGGCAATATTGCATCGTCATACAAATCCATCGATGTTCTTCATGAAAGGTATGAAGTCCCTGATGATGGCAGCAGAAGAGCCTTTGTACGACGAGTCGAAGGGTTGTAGAGTTCCCGACGCTCCAGTCTATGCTAAAGTTGTTGATGTTAAAAGCTAGATATGGTCTATCTAATGCTGGCTTCGATACGTTCTTGAGTATTATCGCAAACATGCTTCCAATGGAGAACAAATTATCTGCTAACATGTACTATGCAAAGAAACTAATCAATCCACTCACTATGGGTGCGGAGAAGATCCACGCATGTAAAAATCATCGTATCCTTTATCGAGGTGATGATTATAAAAACTTGGAGAGTCGTCCAAAGTGTGGTGCAAGTAGGTACAAAACGAATAAAGACTATCGAGAGGAAGAGTGTGTTGTATCCGTGTCCAAAAGGAAAATCAAAAGAAAGACCAAAAGAAGACCCCACAAAGTTCAAAACCCATGAGCAAAGAAAAAGAAGATGTAGACTATTATGCGCTCAAAAAGATTCATGTCTTGGTGATATGGTACCTCCCCATCGTCGATCAATTAAGGTGTTTGTTCGCTAACCATGAGGATGCCAAACTTATGAGCTAACATGCTTTTGATGAGCAAAAAAATGATGGGAAGCTTCGACATCCAACCGACAGGAAGCAGTGGCAAGATTTCAATGACAACCACCGAGACTTTGCTGATGAACCAAGAAATGTTAGGTTCACACTGAGTACTGATGGAATGAATCCATTTGTTGAGAGGAGCAACAAGCATAGCACATGGCCGATGATCCTCACCATCTACAACCTTCCTCCATGGTTGATGCAGAAATGAAAGTATATTTTGTTAACCATCTTTATTTCTGGACATACACAACCTAGAGTTGACATGGATGTATTATGGAGCCCTTAATGGAGGATATGAAAATATTGTTGGAAACGGGTGTTCAAATGTTGGACGAGTATTGTAAAGATCCATTTACGTTGAAAGCAATTATTTTTGTTATGATCAATGATTACCCTTCTCTATTCACTTTATCAGGCCAGTTTAAGGGAAAGGTTGGTTGAGCAGTATGCATTGATGGAACAGCTTACATGTTCCTTTCTGTATCTAAGAAGATAGTGTACATGAGGCACGAACGCTTTTTATTGAAAGTACATAGGTACCGCATGCGAAAGATGGATAAGTACTTCGATAATAATGATGAACTACATTCTACTGCTCCATCGGGTAACACTAAAGGCAAAGAATTTCTGAAATAGTTAGTGTTGGTCACTTGTTCTCAAATGATGTAGATCAAGAACAAGGCAATACAATTGTTAATTATTACAGGTCTTCATCTTCTGAAGCTTTATCTCCACATCAAAATAATGCTCATCAGACGAAGGTCAAGAAGGACATACCTTCATCATTTAATATATGAATAAGAATGTTAAAGAATGAAGACAGTATCCACACCTTATTAATTCATTCATATTTATATTCCATAAAGTATGTATGATCATTAACAGAATTAATATTACATTGATACCTTTGGCTTGCTCGAAGGCGAGGAAGCGAGAGAGTAATTACCATCCAGCGTGAATAGTACGGTGTTACTGTTCATCTATTTATAGGCACGGGACGCAGCCCGAGAAAAATTACATCCATGCCCTTGAACATTTGTTTATAAGCAACTTAAACTAATGAGATCTATCTAGTCTTTTCCTTCTTTGCTTGATCTGAGCCGAAGCTACTGAGCTTTGGTGTTCTGCATTGTTGCTTTTTCTCGAGGTCTTCATCTTGAGAACCTTCGGCAGAAGAAAGGTGGACCTCTTGTGGTATTTTGCCAAAGGTGTTTATGTCTTGAGGACCTTCGGTGGAGAAGAAGACCCCCAACAGTAGCCCCTTCGCGGTGCTAGATCGTTTTTTCATAACGAGTTCGGTCCGTGAAAAATACGAAGGCTTCGGAATGCCGAAGGTTCGAAAAACACCTTCCCTAAGCTTGTTATCAAAAAACGATTAAAATATTCCGGGCGCTAGGCGGTCCACCGTTCAGCCTGTGTAGACGGTCTGGCAGTTCGCCTTCTTCTCCTGCAGCACTATATAAGCAAAAAGGTTGGTGAGAAGTTACCACAGCATTCATTGCCATCACACTGTTGTGATGTTAAAAATTTTAACCGAAGCCAAAGCTTGCTGGATTGTGCTCTTGAACAAGCTCTTCGTCATTTGAAATCAACTTCGTCTTAAGGATTCTAAATACTAAAATGGCCCGAGTAAGATCCACTGCTAGGGTGTCCCGTGAGGGAGATGAAGCTGAAATGACTGAAACAGCACCGATATCAGAAGTGATGAGACGATCGGGTCTGGTTGTGCCGGAAGAAGCTACTGCTGAAGTCGAGCAGACTGTGGCCGAAGGCAGAAGTGATAATGAAAGTGAGGAGGACAACAACATTCTAAGCCCATCAAAACCTAGTCACATTGAATTTGGAAAATCGACCGTAACGGAAGAGGACTTAGTTGTGATGAAAAAGCTAGGGTATTTTGGGGAAGATGAAGCTAAACTTATCCGTTTTGCTGGCGAAGAAGTGATTCCAGAGCCAAAAGAAGATGAAGTTGTTGTGTTTAGTAGCTTCTTCAGGGCAGGGTTGCGGTTTCCCCTGTACGATATGATAGGGGAAGTTTTGAAAAGATTTAAAATATACCTCCACCAGCTGACACCAAATGTCATTGTTAGGCTCAATGTCTATATATGGGCTCTCTGAAGCCAAGGTAAAAGTGCGAATGCCGAAGGGTTCTGCCGAGTGCATGAGTTGCACTACCAGACTAAGGCCAGAGCCAACGGTCTACACAAAAACTTTGGGTGCTATAATTTTGCTTACCGGAAAGACACCAAGGCCCCGGTGATCGGCTACCGTACTAAATGGCCGACCGGGTGGACTAGCGAATGGTTCTACTTGAAGGCTGACGAGAAGAAGAGAGAAAAGTTCATGACTATGGTAATGAGTCCTCTGAGATTAAGCTTCGGCATGACGAGGCCATTATGCAACATGCAACTCGGCTCCCCATGCCAACTGGCCGAAGTAGAATTCAGGGTGGTAGCTGGTCAAATTAGCACTAGGGATTTAGTATAGGAATATCTGGCAAACAAAACTTTTCCAACCTCTAGCGGATGGGGGATGCCTAAGAAGGAAGGAGGGAAAATATGAACTCGTTCGACATCCCTACCATTTCAAATTTCAAAAGCAATTCAAAGAACCATGTTCTGAATGGTTAGAAATGATAGAAACTATGTGCAATGAAATCCTCATAAATTATACAAAGAAAGAAGATCAGTTAATGACTACCGCCTTCGACACCCGGCCAAAACGAAGGTTGAATCGGGTGATAGATGCTCTGAATTTTGAATACCTAGATTACGACAGGCTTGACAAAGGGGCCGGAGGGAGGAAAAGGAAAAGGATTGTAAGTATTCTGGGTAGGCTATCTACCTGATCTGTCAAGGAGGACCATAAAGCTTCGAAAAAGCAGAAGACTCTTCCGGAGCCGAAGGATTCAGCTCCTGAGAAGCGAAAGCTTGATAGGATATCTTCTGCTGATACGAAGGAACGGGATGTGCTAGAAAAGTCTATGAGTCCTCCTTCACCGTCTACTGCTGAAGTGTCGGAGATTTTAAATGTAATGACTGAACCCATACCATTTGCACTGCTAAGTCCTCTAAGGTTAGATCTGACTAGCCTTTTACAATCAAAGGAAACCGCTCCGGCTGCGGAGGAGAAGTTCGGGTAGAAAAAACGGTGGATGATGAACGTGATGCAAGCGATTGAGCAAACGCCGCCCTCATCTTCGGCGGTAAAAACATCGATGCCTATCGATACTGAAGATATCACCGGAGCCGAAGCTAAGGAACTCGCAACCACAATGTCGGAAATCGACAAACTCATATCAGATGTGGTTGCCAAGGAAAACATAGCCGAAGCACCAGATAAAGGGAAAAGAATTGACGGCGCCTCTTCGGAAGATAGATATTTTGACCTTCGACAGAATTAAAAGAGCTTGCTATATCCTGCGGCTATCAGTCCGGATCCATACTCTTCGGCGGGGTCGACGAAGAGATTTTAGGATGCATTAGCGACCGCACCGGGGCAAAAATTATAAGCACCTTATCCAAGAGTGTTGGATTTCCAAAGCTGAAAATAGACATAAGTTGCTATAGGCGGCAACATATTATCAGCAGCTTGTTATATTCAAATTTCAAAGTTAGGCTTCTCTTCAGCTCGTTACTAGTACCTTCATGGTGATTTGTGTATTCTAACTTTGGTTTATTTTGCAGAGCCTACTACTGAGCAAAGCGTTGAAAATGCAGCAGGATGTTGAAGATAGAAAAATGAAATCATTATTGAAGGGTTTGAAGATAAAATAAAAAACTTGAAGATTCCTTGAAGGAAAGAGACAGCCTGCTGCATTCAACCGAAGGCTCACTCGCCGAAGCGCGATCTCAAAATGAAAAATTGAATAGAGAACTGGACGAAGCTCGAGCGACTTTAGAAAAGAAATCGGAAGACTTCGACCGCGAATGCAAGGCATTAAATGCAAGAATCGAAGCAGAAGTTAAAAAGAATGATAAATTGAGTGAAGCTATTACAACTCTTCGGAATAAATGCTTCGACTTTGCCACCCAATGCATTGCCTGGTTGAAGGGGATATCCAATTCTGTCGGAGCCGCATCTGAAGAAATTACCCCTTCTACCGAAGATATTCCTGGAGCCCTCGAACATACTTAGAAAGAAGTTGAGGCTCTCAACCAAGTCATAACTGGGCACGAAGATTTTTGTGCCCTGGTGGCTTCTCGTGGCACAGCTCTAGTATTCATGAAGGCCGGATGTAATCACATAAGGGCCGTAAACATGCCAAACTTTGGCCTGTCACCGTCTGATCTGGTTGATATTCCTGCCGAAGCCCGGAGTATAGGTAACAGATTTATTACTCAAATCTAGGCGAAGGGCGGCCGCGAGCTATCTGGAGACAATGCTCAAAATCTGCTTAGCAAAGTATAGAAAATCTCTTTACCATTAGGCCTTTATTTTATGTTTTCCCTTACCATGTTCCTTATTACCCTTGCTTTTGTCCTTTTTTAGGATGATAATACCGAAGGCTAATAATCCGAAGCTAAATCTAAAGCTTTAGAATAGTCTTCTTAGGATCGTCCTTGATTTCTGAAAAAATGCTTTGGAAATTCTTTTGCACAAGAAGTGTAATATTTGTAACTGTAATGCGAGCAGAATTGTGAACATTTGTGAATGCTTTGTAATACAATTTACCTTTTGTTTATATATCACCCGCTTTTATGTGGACGAAACCGACACTTGTAGCTTTTGAGCCGAAGGCGAAAAACACCTTCCCTTCTTTTTGTTCACATGGAAGCACCTTCCGTATATAACGAAGTTTCCTTTGAAACGAAACACCTTCGTATAAAACGAAGCATTTTCTCATTGAAGGCAGGAATCCCCGCTTTTCCTGTTAATACTTCATGCTTTATGTGATGATGATGAACCTATGAATGCCTAATGTATGATTGTATGAATGCAAAATATGATGTGATGATGTGTGCAGATGTATGTCGAAGATAAAAAATTCACACGAACACATACCCAGACTTTGCATCCCCTTAGGAACGACTTTAGAGTCTCTTCACCTTTTTACTTAGGTGGTATTTCAGCTCTGCATTCCCTTAGGAATGACTTTGGATCTTCTTCACCTTTTACTTAGGTGGCATCTTAGCTCTGCATGCCCTTAGGAATGACTTGATGGTGTAATCCCATATTTTACATTTTACATATGGGGGAATTTGGCCCTTGTATTGCACAGGGCTATACAAGGAAAAATGAAAATTACAACCTATGGCCCCATTAAAAACCTTTCTCCCCTCCTGAAAGGAAAAGGGCACCATAGGTAAAAAATAAGAAAATTACATAGTTTACACATAATATCTCTGAAGCTCATTCGCATTCCAAGACCTTGGAATGTCATTACTGTCCAAGTCTTTCAACCTGTATGATCCAGGCCTTAACGAAGATATCACCAAGAAGGGACCTTCCCACTTAAGCTGAAGTTTCCCCCACTGTATCTGGATTGGCCACCCTCCGAAGCACTAGGTGCCCTAGTCTGACGTTCTTCAGTTTTACCTTCCGATCATGCCATTTAATCGTTTCGGCCTGATACTTATTGATGTGGTCTACTGCTTGGAGTCTAGTCTCTTCTATGGTGTCTTTTGTTATTTTGCAATTTTCTTCATTTTCTGCCGAAGCCAAGGTCCTTATGGAGCCCCTTCTTGCTTTTTCCGGTGTTATTGCTTCGTCGCCAAACAGAAGCTTGAATGGGGTAAAACCCGTTGATCTTAAAACATCAATGTTGTGGTTCCACACCACCTTTGTTAATTTGTCTAGCCACTTTCCTCTAGGCTGGTTGAAAATTGACTTTATTATTCCTATTATTATAATTCTAAATGCTCTTTCTACTAGGCCATTTGACTCCGGATGTCTCACTGATGCAAAGTGTATTTTTGTACCAATCTGGTCACAAAAAGTTTTGAACGTTTGGGCATCAAATTGAGTTCTGTTATCAACCGTGATAGCCTTCGGCACACCAAAACGGCAAACAATATTCTGCCAAAAGAACTTATTGTAGCTAGGGGCTTAGCTTCGATCCACTTCGAGAAGTACTCCACTTCTATCACAACATATTTCAGGTTACCTTGTGCTAGTGGAAGTGGACCTAGTAAATCTAGACCCCACCTTTGCAGTGGTCAGGTGGGCTGTATTAGCTGAGTTAGAGACGAAGGTTGTTTCTGGTTTGTGGCACACTTCTGGCAATTTTCACATTTTTGAACCAAGTCCGCTGTGTCTGAAGCTGCCTTCAGCCAATAAAATCCTTTTCTAAAAACCTTCCCCAGCAAAGTCCTTGACTAAGTGTGAGCTCCACACAGTCCTGCATGTATCTCCTTCATCAGCTCTTGACCTTCGGTTCTAGACAAACTTTTTAGTAATGGAGAGCAAACTCCTTGTTTGTACAACTCTCTCTCTATGATTACATAGGGTCTTGTTCTTGCTTCCATTCTTTTGTTGTAACCTTTGTCATCCAAAAGACAATTGCCTTGGAGGAAAGATATAATCTCAGTTCTCCAATCTTCGCTATGCACTGGCGAGATTGTAAGCACTTCTCTCTCCATGAGCTTGACTGAAGGTGCTTTTATTATTTCGAAAAATACCTCCGAAGGTAACGGAAGCCCCTGTGCCGCTGACTTAGCTAACAAATCTGCATGTTCGTTTTCTCCTCTTGGGATGTTTTTACAGAGAAACCTTCGAAAGAGGCCACCATCCTTCGGACTGTATCCAGATACTTCTCGAGCTTCGGGTCCCTTGCTTTACTACTCTTGTCAACGTGACCGGAAATGACTTGTGAATCAGATTTGAGTATTGCCCTTCTTATTCCCATTGCCTTAAGTTTCCGATGCCCCAAGAGAAGGGCTTCGTACTCTGCGATGTTATTTGTGCAGTTGAAGTCCAGCCTTGCTGCATAGCAAGTTTTGATTTTAGATGGTGAAATTAAAATGGCAGCTGCTCCTACGCCAAAGGTTCCCCATGACCCATAACAAAATATTGTCCTGGCTTCGGCATCGTTTGTTTTCTCTTCGTCTTGAGCCCCTGGCGTCCAATCAGCAATGAAGTCTGCTAACGCTTGGGATTGGATTCAAGATCTATGAACGTAATAAATAGTGAATCCATTCAATTCTGCAACCCATTTTCCAACTCTTCCTGTAACTTCTCTGTTTCTTATTATTTCCTTGAGGGGTTGTGAAAAGGTACTATGATATGGTATGTTTGAAAGTAATGCCGAAACTTCCTAGAAGCCATCAGTGCAACATATAGCACCTTCTTAACTCTGTGTAATTTACCAGCGTTGCACTGACCGCAGCGTGGGAAGCAGGTACATACAACAGCAATGGAATTCCTAATGAAGGTGGGGTTAAGGTTGTTAGTTCTATCAAATACTGCTTCAGTTCTTTGAAGGCTTTTTGCTGAGTTGGCCCCATTGGAAGACTTCGGCTGACTTTAGTACTTCGAAGAATGGCAAGTTCCTCTCTACTGATCTTGAAATAAATCTATTTAAGGAAGCCAGCCTTCCTGTTAACCTCTGGGCACCTTTTCGTGAATTTAGTGGCTCCATCCGAAGTATAGCTTCTATCTTACTTGGATTGGCTTCGATCCCCTTTGTTGATACCAGATAACCAAGAAATTTTCTCTTCTTCACTCTGAAAACACATTTTCTGGATTTAGCTTAAGACAAGCTCTTCTGAAATTAGCAGATGTTTCTTGCAAATCAGCAATGTGGTTTTCTTGCTTCGTGCTTTTGACTATGATATCATCAACATATGTCATCACATTCTTGCCAATTTGGGAGTGGAGGACTTTGGCAGTCATCCTGCTGAAACTCCCTCCAGCATTCTTGAGCCCCTCGGGTATCCGAAGGTAATAGTAAGTTCCACTAGGGGTTATCAAGCTTGTCTTGGGTTCATCTTCTTTCTTCATCCAAATTTGATGGTAGCCTGAATAACAGTCCAATAGGCTCATCAGCTCTAAAGTAGCTACTGCATCCACCAGAGAGTCTATTCTAGGTAAAGGAACTCATCCTTCGGACACACTTTATTAAGATCTATGAAATCAATGCACATTCTCCACTTTCCATTAGCCTTTTTCACCATTACAGTATTGGCCAGCCATTCTAGATATGTTACTTCTCTGATGACTCAGGCACTTAAAAGCCTTTTGACTTCGTTTAGTGCACCTTCAGCTTTGTCATTGGACATTTTCTGAAGCTTCTGCTTTCTTAGCCTGATAGCCGGGTCTACATTGAGTGAGTGCTCAATGACGTTTCTGTTGACTTAACATAGATCATTGGCTGACCAAGCAAAAACATCCTTGTTGTTGAACAGGAATTTCAACAAGGTTTTCTCCTGTTCATCAGACAATTGGGAACCCAACAACACTTTCTGCTCGGCTATGTCCTCGCATAAAAACATGGGCTTCGACTGGTCTGCTAAGGCAGCCTTATCTCTTTTGTGCTTGTATTGTTGATGGGCCTTAGCTTCATCTATGTTATGGATAGCCTTCGAATCTATCCAGTTCCCTTCTACCCTTCTAGCAGCCTCTTAACTCCCATAGACAGCTATGGGGCCTTGGTCTGATGGTATCTTCATGCACAGATATGCTAGATGAAGAATTGCTTCGAAAGCATTTAATATTCCTTGCCCAATGATTGCATTGTAGGGATACTCCATATCAACAATGTCAAAGACAATGACGATACCCTAAAACTAGGGTACCCCTTACTACTATATAAAGATGCAATGCCTACGTGGCTATCTCTTAGTCGCGTGGTCAAGGTGCTGTGTGTGGGACCAGGCCACGACTCGCCCCAGTCACGGACGACTACTCTGGGTCCACAGCAGCGCCCGACTCCACCACATGGGCGGGTCTAGAGCTGCCACGTGTCTAGAGAAGGTGATATACTCCAAGACATCAACAGTAAGTCCGGACCCCATGGGAGAGCACCGGACCCCGGGATATGGAGTCCGAACCTCCAAGGTTGGTCCAGGATCGCCACGTGTGCAAGCCGGACCCTGGAATGGGATCCGGACCCCTTCGTATGGGGTCCGGGTCGCCCACAATGGGGTCCCAAGGTCCCAAGACAGAACATACATGGTCCTTGAATAGGACCCGGGCGGGGGTCCGGTACCGACACGTGTCCAGACCTAATCTGGTGTAGACATGTCCGCATACACTTCTCCTCCCCGCCTAAGTGGAGACCCGATGCTGCCACCTGGCCTACTGCACGTGACGTAAGCCAACGGGCGATGCCTGACGTAAGGCCTCTGGGTTACGTGGCCTCTGCATTTATTGAGGGTGAGGTGTGCCGCCTGTCCATTCCACTGACAGGCGGTGTGCCGCCTCGGCATTTAATGAGACCTGTCCATTCTGCTGGCAGGCGGCGACCTATGCATCCCACTGATAGGCGGCGACCTGTCCATTCCGCTGGCATGCGGCGACCTGTCCATTCTGTAGGCGGCGTGCTTGTCCCTTCCATTGGCAGGCAGCACGCCCATACTGTCGCATGCACTACGCCCATCATTACCCGCATGTTACCAAGGAAGCAACCGCCGCATATAAATACTATGCAGGCTGCGAACATCAGGGCGCCGGGAGATTGCTCAGGCATCACTTGCATTAGTTACTCCTAGAATGTTTTCCTTCCATTGTTCTCCTGGGCCCACATGTCGGGGCTCAGCTTCCTTGTACGTGCCTCCCTTGAGCTATAAAAGGGAAGGCAGACCGACTTAGGTTCACAACACCCTCAGACTCACACACAAGTTCTCTAGGCTCAAGCTCAAGTGCTCAGACACTCAATACAACACACAGTGGAGTAGGGTTTTACGCTCTGGTGGCCTGAACCACTCTAAACCCTCGTGTCCTCTTGTGTTCTTCCCGTATCCACTCAACAGGCAGACCGCTAAGGCCCCCTCCTCATCTCAGGATTTAGGGCAGGTGCATTCCGCCACCCGGCCGGAAAATTTCCTCTCCGACATTTGGCGCGCCAGGTAGGGGGCTTGACTTTAGGTTTTTCGCCTGTTTTTCTGCTCGACACGATGGTTCAGATCGTTGAGCACTGCAACTTGACTCCTGAGGACTTCCTCATGGAGGAGGAGGCTGCGTCGTCCATGCCACGGGCCTCCAACCGCCCTGCTCCTAGTGCTGCTGCTGTGCACGCTGCGCAGCAGCACACTCCCGCTCAGTCGTCCTAGGCTCCATCAAGGGCTGCTCCCGGTGCGCTGTGCGCTGCTAGGGAGTTGTTGCGCCACCCTTCGAGCTCCACGGCCTCGCCGAGGGCCATGAAGCAGTGGCGTGACGATGTCGATCGTCTCCTGGGCATGGCGCAATCTAGCTCGGTGTAACACCCGGCTTTAAGGAACAAAGCCAGGTGCATCTCATACATGCGCCAAGAAGACAACATATATAATAACAGAGTGTATAGAGATAAATGTCATAAAACATCAGAGTATTTATTACATAGCGGAAGACTTATTACAAAATAAAGTAATGAAGATAAAACAATATAAGGATCGTCGGCGCCAATGTCGACTGGGAAACGCCACCTAGATCAGATCGAACTCCTCAGTGTTAGGCGGCTCCTCCTGAACCACCTGATCATCTCCTGTGGGGGGGGTGTGAGACAGCAAGGGTGAGCTCACACATGATCATAGCTCAACAAGTTGTGGGGAACCAGTGGTCATAAACTCACAAAGGTGTGAGTTCAGGTGATGTGTAAGGCTAATCAATGATAGGGGTTAAAGCTGAGCATTGCTTTTAAGTAGTTGGTCAAAATTTTATTAGCAGTTACTAAGTGTAAGTAAATACCAAACCATAAGTAAAGTAATAGAACAAAATTAATAACAAACCCATGCAATGCAAATGACAAAATTGAATTTAAGTTCCATAATTTAAACATCAGAGAGTCCTGAGCTGCTCATGACCGTGAGCTCGGCTAGTATACCAGTTTTACACTCTGCAGAGGTTGTACCCTTTACCCACAAGTCATGTTACCCATCTGCCAAGGGGGTCATGAATCCCATACACCTCTACCTAGGAAGCGCGGCAGGGCAACACTACGAGGCCTTTACAAAGTTCCACTAGCTTCCGAAAACCCGCTACAGTTTATAGGAAGTTCCAATGCAGGGTTCCTGACTGACTGCCATCCCAGCAAAATCAACCAGGGACCTCCCTACACTGACCACTCCCCTACTGCCCTTGCCCCTTTCGGGTAAGGTAGTCTTCCACTAGCTTTCCTAATTAGTCAGCCAAGGGGTCCCATTCCTCCCTTGTGGTGGCACGTGGTTCTCAAGTTAAGCTCTATGTTCCAATTAACATTAATGATATCAACATGAACATAAACAGAATAACAACAAGAATTGGAACATAGAGGTAATAAATGATTATCCCAAAACCATATAAAGCAATAGCAAACTACCCAAGTGATTCAGGGGTAAACAAGGTAATGAGATAAACAATCTAGGGTGACCTATTGGGTCCCATCAAAATTAACCTATGCATGAGTATGTAATATTAAAGAACATTATTGGGTAAAAAGTGGTCAAGGGCACAACTTGCCTTCAATGAGCTCCTGCTCAGCTACTTCAACCTGCTGCTCACCAGGATCCTCAGCAACGGGCTCTTCTACTCGCCACAATACAAACAAGCACAGTGCATATAGAGAAATTAACATTACACCAATCATATAAACAAAATACACAGTAATAATCTACATATTAAAATAAAATCCTAGGAACAGAAATCATAATTTTCTGAATTATAGATTTCAAGTTATGCATTTTCAAAGGTTTTATGTGCTTTAAATAGGATTAAGTGATAAATAAATTTCTTACTGTTTTTATGCCAAAACAGAGACACTAAGTGCTACAGAATAAAATTACAAAATTTTAGGAACTGGAATGGATGAATTTGGAGTTAGTATGAATTTTCTATGAATTTATAAAGTTCTAGCAATTATTTTCATATTAAAAATTCATTTTCTATTTATTTTCTCTGGTTTTCGTGTTGACTGGACTGGGCCTCAAAATCTGAGAACAGCAGGGGGCTCTGGGTAAAATCTTCTAAGACTCAGGCTAACCCCGCGTGGATGGCGGGTTGATTCAGTTGTTTCTCGGGGTCTCTTTAAGAAAAGCGCACGGCGAAGAGGTACGGGAGAGTCTCAGCCGTCAGATCTAAAATGTGCGCCCCAGATTAGAACAGGCCAACCCGAACCGGTACGCTTCGCTGGCCGTTTGATCACAGATCTACGGTCACGGTTTAATGTAGCTCGGACCACCCAGAACCGACCGATCCGATCTAACGGTCCCGATCGATCACGCGAAAAGGGTACGCCCTGATCTAATCGGAACCG
The DNA here is from genome assembly GCA_029449295.1 of Zea luxurians. NCBI lineage: Eukaryota > Viridiplantae > Streptophyta > Magnoliopsida > Poales > Poaceae > Zea > Zea luxurians. The sequence continues at coordinate 81,327 of JAOPSE010000227.1, read as the reverse complement.
TCCGAGCGCCATCCGACGGTCTCGATTACCCTAACCCTGGATCTAATCGTACCCGTACGCGCCCGATCCAACGGACGCGCCATCATCGCCTTCCTCCCGACGGAGCCGCGCCGAGACGCCACCGCGGCCAAGCCTCACGCCGGCGGGGCCAATCTCCAGATTCCGGGCATGAAACTCAAATTCAATCGGAATACATGCTATGGATAGTAAAGCGGGTCCGAGCGAGTGGTTCTTACCGAGTATCGTTAGCGCAGGCGAGCCGACCACGAGGAGGAGGATGTTCCGCCCGGTTGCGCACTCCGGCGAGAAATTCCCCCCCCGATTCGGGGTTGCTTAGCACGCCACGCGAGCTCGAACAGGGCCACCGGGCACCGACGCACGCACCCGGCCACACGAAGAGGAGGGAAGGTCGGCAGGGATCGTTTTCACCGGCGGCGCGGCGAACTTTGCGCGGAACGCGGCAGCGAGGTGGTTAGGGACGGCGTAGCGGATGCGGAAGGAGTGGGATACAAGGAGAAGCGTGGTCAAGGGGGTCTCTTATGGGCACGATTCCCAGCCGGTCTTCAAGTCCGCCAGCTCCGCATTCATCGGCGCGGTGGTTGCGGTCGTCCGCCATACGCGCGAGAGGTGGGCGATGACGTGTGGGCCCCGCGTGGAAGTGTCGTAGGGAAGAGCGCGCGGTGCAGCGAAGGTGAGGCTGGCACGCGGGTCCCGCGAGACAGAGGGAGTGGCGCGCGCAGGCGTAACAGCGGCTGACGCGTGGGGTCGAGCTGTCGGCGCCGAAGGCAGACGAGCGGGCCCCAGTTGGCAGCGAGTGTGAGGCAGGCGCGCGGTTGAAGACTTGGGCCGCACAGGGGGAAACTCAAGTTGGGCCGAAAGTGGTGAAGTCGGCCCAGCTGCCAGGTTTGGCCTTTTCCTTTTTATTTTCTGTTTTTCTTTTTCATTTCTTTTTCAAATTCAAACTTCAATCCAAATTCAAACTTTGTGGCACTTTATATACTGGCTAATTATTTATTTTGATCATATCAACTGTGATGAAGTGATTTTAATGATAACTTTATTTGTATTGAATAATATTCCTTCCTCTTCTCTATTCTCAAGAATTTCTTTTAGGTTTTAAATTCCCTTTTTGGTCTTTAATATTTTTCTTGTCACAAAATGCACACAAAATAAAATATCCAGCATGATGCAACAATTTAGTAGCATATCTTTTTATTAATTGTTCTTGGACATGGTGTTCACATATGATGATGCATAAAGATCAAACTCACATAAAGAGAAATTGTTTCTCTATTGGTATTATTTCTAGCAATTTACAAAGTGGGTGTTACAAATCCTACCCCCCTTAAAAATAATCTCGTCCTCGAGATTTAAGAAGAAAGAGGGAAAAGGTGGGGAAAATCTATGCGAAGCTCTTCTTCTCTTTCCCAAGTTGCTTCATCTTCACCGTGGTGACTCCATTGGACTTTGCACATCTTTATCACCTTATTTCTTGTAACTCGAGTCAATGTATCCAAAATCTTGATCGGGTACTCCGTGTAAGTCAAATCACCTTGAACACTGAGCTCTTCCATTGGTAACTGTTCCTCGGGAACACGGAGACACTTCTTTAGTTGAGATACGTGGAACACATTATGCACATCCGATAGGCTAGCAGGTAACTCGAGTTGGTATGCCATCTCCCCAACTCTTCTAAAGATCAAGAATGGTCCAATATAGCGAGGGGACAATTTGCCCTTAACTTTGAATCTCCTCATTCCACGAAGTGGTGACACCTTGAGGTACATATAATCTCCTTCTTCAAACTCCAGTGGTCTTCGTCTATTATCAGCATAACTCTTTTGCCTGGTTTGAGCCACTCTCAAATTCTCTCGAATTATACGAACTTGTTCTTCTGCTTCTTGAATCAGTTCGGGCCCAAAGAACTGTCTTTCTCCAGTCTGATCCCAATACAAGGGAGTCCTGCACTTCCTCCCATATAGAGCTTCAAAAGGTGACATCTTCAGACTGGCCTGATAACTATTATTATATGAGAACTCAGCATAAGGTAGACTTTTATCCCAACTTCCTCCATGCTGAAGGGCACATGCTCTCAACATATCCTCCAATACTTGATTAGTCCTTTCAGTCTGTCCATCAGTCTGAGGGTGATAAGCCGTACTGAAATTCAACTTCGTGCTCATGTTCTCATGAAAGCTTCTCCAAAATCTTGAGGTAAACTGTGAACCTCGATCGGACACGATCTTCTTTGGTACTCCATGTAAACACACAATCCGAGCCATATATAACTCTGCTAGCTGAGAACCTTTATAAGTAGTCTTGACGGGAATAAAGTGAGCCACTTTAGTCAATCTGTCCACAATCACCCATATAGCATCATATCCTTTCTGGGTGCGAGGCAATCCAGTAATGAAATCCATACCAATCTCTTCCCATTTCCACTCGGGTATCTTCAGTGGATGCAATAATCCAGCTGGCCTCTGATGTTCAGCCTTAACTCTCTGACATACATCGCACATAGCCACATGTGCAGCCACATCTCTTTTTAATCCATACCACCAATACTTCCGCTTCAAATCCTGATACATCTTGGTACTACCAGGATGGATAGAATAATCCGAATCATGGGCCTCTTTTAAAATAGTCTCTCGAAGGCTTTTAATATCAGGAACACACATCCTGTCCTTGAACCATACGGTGCCCTGCTCATCTTCCGTGAATTCCGGAACTCGACCTTCAGTAATCAGATCCTTAATCTCTTTTATCTTAGCATCACCAATTTGTCCTTTGCGGATCTCTTGCTCCAAAGTAGGTTCCACATCAATAGTAACTCCTTCAGTATGAGCAACTATCCCCAGGTTAAGTCTCCTGAAGTCCTCAACAATCTCATCGGGTAGCTGGGCAACAACAGCTGAATGAACATGCTCCTTGCGACTCAAGGCATCTGCAACCAAGTTTGCCTTGCCCGGGTGATAGTGAATCTCCAAATCGTAATCCTTAATAAGCTCCAACCAACGGCGTTGCCTAAGGTTGAGATCCTTCTGAGTGAATATATACTTCAAACTCTTATGATCCGTATATACTTGGCACTTGGTTCCCATGATATAATGTCTCCAAATCTTAAGCGCATGCACAACGGCTGCCAATTCCAAGTCGTGTGTGGGGTAGTTCAATTCATGTCTCCGCAACTGACGAGAAGCATAAGCAATCACATGTCCTTCTTGCATGAGCACACATCCTAAGCCTTGGCCACATGCATCACAATAGATATCAAATCCTTTCTGTAGGTCTGGCATAACCAATACTGGTGGCGACATCAACCTCTTCTTCAATAGATCAAAGTTGTCTTGACACTTCTCGTCCCACTTAAATTCTTTTCCTTTCTCCAAAAGCGAAGTCATAGGCTTAGCAATCTTAGAAAATCCTTCAATAAATCTCCGATAATACCTTCTAATCCCAAGAAACTCCGAATCTCAGTGACTGTAGTGGGTACTCTCCACTCCATTATCTCCTTAACCTTAGCAGGATCCACTGCTATTCCTCCATTAGAAATAATATGACCAAGAAATGGCACTTCGCCAATCCAAAACTCGCACTTGCTGAACTTGGCATATAGCTGGTTATCTCGTAGCTTCTGCAGCACCAACCTCAGATGTTCCTCGTGATCACTATCACTCTGAGAATAAATAAGAATATCGTCGATGAATACCACGACGAATCTGTCCAAATACTCCATAAACACCTTGTTCATTAAGTTCATAAAATAAGCTGGTGCATTAGTCAATCCAAACGACATAACTGTGAACTCATATAATCCATATCTAGTCGAGAACGCCGTCTTGGGAATATCCGATGGTCTAATCCTCATCTGATGGTATCCTGATCGGAGATCAATCTTCGAAAATACTCTAGCACCTCTCATTTGATCAAATAAATCTTCAATACGGGGCAACGGATACTTGTTCTTCACCGTAACATCATTAAGAGATCTATAATCCACACACATCCGCTGCGATCCATCCTTCTTCTGTACAAACAAGACCGGTGCTCCCCAAGGTGAGGAACTCGGACGAATGTATCCAGCCTCTTGTAACTCAGTTAACTGCTTCTTAAGCTCCTTCAACTCCTCTACGGACATCCTATATGGCCGTTTAGAAATAGGGGCGGTTCCAGGTAAGAGGTCAATAACAAACTCAACTTCTCTATCAGGTGGCATTCCTGGTAACTCCTCTGGAAAGACATCCGGAAAATCTCTAACCACCCGGATGTTGTCACCAACAAACTCCTCAGGCATAAAGAACATTGCACGCATAGATGAGGAGGTTACTGCAATATTAACTTGAAATCTTTCTCCTTTAGTAGTAGTGAGTTCTACGGTACCTCTACCACATGCTATAACGGCCTTTGCCTTTCTTAGCCATGACATACCAAGGATCAAATCTATACTGCTTGACTCCAATATTATAGCAGTAGCTCCAAATTCTCTACCCATAATGGTTAATGTCAATCTACGTGTCATTTGATTCGCCTCAACAGGCCCTTTAGGTGTAATTACTATCAGGGGTTTTCTCATATTTAGCAGTGGTATTTCATTTGTTTTGGCATATCTAGCAGACATAAATGAATGTGTAGCACCAGAATCAAATAATATGGTTGCAGGAATTGCATTAACATAAAACATACCAATTACGAGGTCCCCTCCATCCGGAGTAGCATCAACGCTGACTTGATTAACCTTGGCAATAGAATATCCCTTGCCAGATCCTGGAGTTTGCTGCCTGTTCTGAACCGGAGTAGTAGCAATCCTCTGTGGGCAGACATTTGCATAATGACCAATCTTCCCACACTTGAAACATTGAGTGCCCGGACTCTGTCCTGAAAACTTCGTTGGGGTGCCAGTAGGGGTAGCCTGTCGGGGAGGTGGAGTCCTCAGTGGTGATTGCTGAACTGGGCGTGGTCCTCCTGGTCGAGTCGGTGTACTCTGGGGTGAACTGTAGCAAGGACGAACACTACTGCTTCCTTGTCCTTGAGATATTGCCTTCCTCTTCAAATCTCCCAGCTGAACACGCTTGTGTTCAATAGCCAGGGCCTTATCAAGCAGCCTCTGAAATGATGGAAATGTGTGTGCCACAAGAGCCTACTGCAGTGGTCCATTAAGTCCTTCAATGAAATGCTCTTGCTTCCTCTCGTCTTCAGCAACTTCCTTAGGGGCATATCTGGATAACTGAATAAACTTGTCGCGGTACTCGCTGACTGACATATTTCCTTGCTTCAGCGACAGAAATTCCTTCTTCTTGATCTTTATCATCCCAGCTGGAATATGGTAGTTCCTGAACTGCGTACTGAACTCTGCCCAGGTAATAGTATCAGCAGCATCGTGGGCAGCAGTATAAGAATCCCACCAGTCAGCAGCAGGACCAATCAGACGTCCAGAAGCATATAAAACCTTCTCCCGGTCCGTGCACTGTGCAATATTCAGCATCTTCTCAACGGACTTCAGCCAATCATCCGCGTCCAGTGGATCAGGTGAGCTTGCAAATGTGGGTGGCTTATGACTCATAAACTCCCGGTGCTTATCACGAGGTGGAACTGGTGGTGGTGGTGGTGGAGGCAGTGGTACTTGTTGCTGTTGTTGTTGCATTTGCTGTTGCAGCTGCTGCTGTTGTACCCTCCTTTCCTGGCGTATCTCATCTCGCTCCTGGCGCAACTCCTGTCGTATATCCTCTCTTTCCTGACGCATCTCCTGGCGTTCTTGTTGCATCTGGGCACGCATATCAGCCATGGTATCTGCCATTTGCTGCATCACCGCCATCTGAGCAGCAACCAGTGGGTCAACTCCACCGGGTGGAGGATTAGGAGGATTCATCTCTGCAGGTTGTGGCTGGGGTTGTCTGTATATTCTCCGAGTGTGTCGATTGGGAGGCAAATCAATTCCACCACCCCGCCTGGTATTGACCATCTGAGTTAGATACATATGGTAAGAAAATAGTAGACAAGGCAGGTATTTACAACTCAGGTTACTTTGGGGGATTTATTAGCTAAGCAGATTAATATTTCACCTATCCTAGCTAATTCAATACCTTATGGTGGTACATACTAAGATGTCCATCTATAATTCAATCAATCAAAGAAGCAAATCAGGCATTTAGCATCAGCACAATCAGCTAATATTTTTAATAGAGAAAATAGTTTTAACTTTTGTTTTGGGTTCCCTAACTCTTAAGAATGTCATAGGGGTAGGGATTCCAAGGTTTGAAATCCATCTTGTCTCAGAGTAGCAAAGGTAAGAAGGATCAGAGTAGAACAGTAGAAGGTGAGACAGGATCAAGATAAGTGTAGAAAGAATCAGAGTAAGGTGAGTGTAGAATGAATCAGAATGAGATAAGTAGGTAAGGGTTTGTCCAGTCTATCTAGGTTTCGTCCTACAGTCAACATTTCCTCTGATACCACTTCTGTAACACCCGGCTTTAAGGAACAAAGCCAGGTGCATCTCATACATGCGCCAAGAAGACAACATATATAATAACAGAGTGTATAGAGATAAATGTCATAAAACATCAGAGTATTTATTACATAGCGGAAGACTTATTACAAAATAAAGTAATGAAGATAAAACAATCTAAGGATCGTCGGCGCCAATGTCGACTGGGAAACGCCACCTAGATCAGATCGAACTCCTCAGTGTTAGGCTGTAACACCCAGATTTTAGGGGTCCAAAACCCGGGTGCGAACATAAACACCAGGTATGCTGGGACCAAGTCTCACACATATGATGTATAGTGGCACAGGATCGAATGTCACAACTTTATATATAACAGGAGTTCTATACAAAATAAATAATTACATTATAAGGAGACAACGGTCCAGCAACCCAAAGTTGACTGGGAGACGACGACCTAGACCACTCACGAACTCATCACAGCATCCTCCATGCGCCTCATCCTGCGGTACCTGTTCTTGACCTGTGGGGTGTGAGACAGCAAGAGTGAGCTCACATACGTTCATCGCTCAACAAGTTGTGGGGAATAATGTGCATGAACTCGCCAAAGGTGGGAGCTCACGTGAAGTGTAAGGCTTACCAAAAAGGATGGTTAGAGCTGAGCATTGCTTTTAAAGTTGGTCAAAATTTTATTAGCAGTTACTAAGTATAAGTAAATACCAAACCCAATTAAGTAGTAGAACAAAAATAACATCATCACCTGCAATGCAATGCATATGACAAATTGAATTTAGTTCCATAAATTAATCATGTGAGGGTCCGAGCTGCTCATGACCGTGAGCACGGCTAGTATACCAGTTTTACACTCTGCAGAGGTTGCGCATCTTTACCCACAAGTCGTGTATCCCATGTCGCCAGGGTTTGCAAAGCCCTTAGACACTTCCGAGGTGAATGGCTAGGGATCCACTACGAGGCCTTTACAAAGTTCCACTAGCTTCCGAAAACCCGCTACAGTTTATAGGAAGATCCAGTGCAGGAATCCCTTGCAGGACCGCCATCGCAGCAAAATCCTCCCGAGGGCCTCCCTACACTGACCTCTCCCCTACTGCCCTTGCCCCTTTCGGGTAAGGTAGTCTTCCACTAGCTTTCCTAATTAATCAGCCAAGGGCGTCCCATTCCACCCTTGTGGTAGCACTGTTTTCCCGGGTGGTTCTCCATGTTCCAATTAACATAATGATCTTAACATGAACCACTGATAACAAAAGTATAATCATGAATAGTGTAATCTTCATACCCAAAACCACATATAGCACTAGCAAGTACTACCCAGAAAGTTTAGTGGTAAACAAGGTATAAAGATAAACAAACTAGGGTAACCTATTGGGTCCCATCAAAATTAACCTATGCAGATCATTATGATTAATTAGAACATGAGTAGGTAAAAGGAAGTGATCAAGGGCACAACTTGCCTGGGCCTTGAGAATCCAGGTACCAGGATGATCTTCAGGTGACTCGTGACCTCACTGCTAGTCGTAGTAATACAAACAAACAGTGATAGGCAAAATTAACATTACACCAAACATATGTGCAAAATACATATTAATAATATACATATTAAAATAAGATCATAGGAACAGGAATCATTAATTTTGGAGTTATAGATTTTAAGTTATTGAATTTTCAAAGGTTTTATGTGCTTAATACAAGATTAGTTAAGATAACAATTTTAATGTGACTTTTATGTAAAACCAGTGGCACTAATTGATAAACAATAATATTACAAAATTATAGGAAGTGGAATGGATTAATTTGGAGTTCATATGCATTTTCTATGAATTATATAAATTCTAGGAATTATTTTTATATTAAAAACTCATTTTCTAATTCATTTTCCTGATTTTATAACTCTCTGGACTGGGCCTCAATTAAACAGAAGCACAGGGGGCTCGGCGCAAGATTCCCGAGACACAGCAAACAATCCGAGTGGACGGCGGGTTAAATACCTAAAAGTATAGGGTCTCTTTAGTGAAATGGCATGGCGAAGGGGTATGGTTAAATATCAGCCGCCCGATCCCACCTGGATGGCCCAGATCAGACCATTACCCCATCAAACCGGTATGCAATCTTGAGCATCGGATCCCGATCCAACGGCCGACATTAACCCACGCGGGTGTGCCCATAGATCCGTTGGATCAACATCACACGGTCCCGATCAAATGCCTGAAACGGTACACCCCGATCTAATCTCACACGTTCGTGGTCTGATCGACGGCCCAGATCTAAAACATCCCTGACCCGATCCTAACCGTCAACACCAAAATCCACGGCTCTGGTGCCGTCTTCCACCTCTGGATGCCGGCGTCGAGTGAGCAACGACGGCGCCATCACCGTCTATCAGGAACTCATCCAGCGACCATAGCTGCCCACCCGATTACACGCGCTTCCACGGAATTCGCTCACGCTTCCAGAGGGACGTAACATACCTCACGAGGAGACGGAGGCGAGCTCGGCGCGCCGGTCCGAAGTCCGCCCCACGATGGAAACCCCGGAGATTCCCGACGTCGAGGCACTCAGTTGTCTCCGTCGCCGCACCAGGTAACCACGCCGCGCCCGGACTCCTTCTCAACCTCCCTCCAAACCGAACGCGGCAGAAGATTACGGCGATGCGCACGCACGTTCTCTCTCCTCCCAGTTTCTCAACTCTCTGCGGAATATGGTAGTCGTCGCGGCGCCGAGTGGCTTGCGGGTGGAGGAATAAGCGTGACGACTCCGCTTTTATCCGCAAAGCACAAGTCTCCCGAGGATCCCGCGGTAGCTGTTGAGATCTACTACCCACGGAGTCCGCGACGTCCATGGCCATCCACGAGAGGAAGGTAGCTTCCTGCCCCTGGCAAACCGGGCCCATACAGCAGCGTCCGCACGATCCAGGGCGCGCGCGCGGGGAAAGGCTGACGAACCGGGCCCACGAAAACAGTGACTGGTAAGCGAGGAATCGGACGTGTGTATGACCGAGCGGTCCCACCCGTCGGCGCGCGTAGGCTGGGGAAGTGGGCTGCGCGGTGGTTAAGTGGAGATGGGCCGAAATGTGTGGTTGCGGCCCAACAGCAGGTTTTTCTCTTTTTCCATTTTATTTTCTATTTCTTTTCTTCATTTTCAAATCCAATTTGAGTTCAAGTTTAAATTCAAACTTTGTGAAATAACTTGTCCTCAGTTTGAATGGTATAATTTAATAATATAAGTGTGAAGGATGTTTATTCTGATTTTTATTTTATGTAGTATTTTTCTTAGTTCTTCCCTTCACTTTTATTTTCTATTTTCTATTCCAAATTCAAATTTATACTTCTATTTTAGTTTTCAGATTTTTCAAATGTATCAATTGAAACCCAAAGGTGAATATAAACCATAATATTTTAATATTACTTATTTAAGTTTTATTCTCCTTGTTATTTATTTCATGGGATGTATAAATGGTTTTCTTTAAAAGTAAAATTCTTTTCTCATCACTTTCTTATTCCCTAATTTCCAAATCATTATGATACTTTGCTCAGATTTCTTCTACCAATCCCAAATTCAGAATTTGGGTGTTACAAATCCTACCCCCCTTAAAAATAATCTCGTCCTCGAGATTTGTAAGAAAAAGAGATGTTTTCTCATATTGTTCTCGGAACATATGCACAAACAAAGAAATCTCAGCATGAGGTATAATTCTTTAACAAAACATAGGGTCAATAGACCTTATTGTTCCTTCTAAAATAATATCATATCATCTACTAACTAAAGTAACATCTAGATCTTACAAATCATCATAATTTATATCTATGTAGCTTGGTGGAGTTGGTGGTGGTGGTGGAGGTTGTTGTTGTTGTTGTCTCTCCAACCGTGCTTGCCTTATTTCTTGGCGGGCCTGGCGTATTTCCTCGCGTTGTTGTCTTATCTGGTTTTGCATCTCGGTCACCAGGTCTGTTAATTGTTGTATTACCAGTCTTTGGGTAGCAACCACTTGATCGATCTCAACAGGTGGAGGATTTGGAGGATTCATTTCTGTTTGCTGTTATGTGATAATCTTTCCTTTCCTGGTATTGACCATGAAAGTTAGAGGCACATGGTAATAGTTTTGCAAAGGAAATTATTCAATAAGCGGAATGAATAAGCTAGTAGCTGGTTATAATCTGAAGATTTCTTTAGTAGGGCTTAATTTTTGTTTTATGTCCAGGTTGAGGTTACCAGTCGTATAAGGTGGGTATCCAAAGGTAGGATAGAATTTTGTCACGATTAGATATATATGGGTGAGATAGACTACATGATGTAGGTCAAAATCTGGTTTGATGTCAGGTGGTGGTTGATAGATTATGCAATCCATTAAGACTCTATTGATTGGGTAAGTTATGTAACTTGTTATATAGGTCGAGTTGTTGTGTATGGCCAAGTTGATATAAGTCTCCAAATTAGGCTTAAGTGATTTAGGAGTATGGCCTTATCCTTTCCACCAGCATTAAGTAACTCACACTAGTTTAGACCATATTAAATTAGGTATGATCTAGATTAGACTAGTTTAGGTTAGATAGGTCCAACAGGGTAGAATATGTTAGGATGTTTTGAGATTAGTTAGATATGTTATGATAAGATAGAGTCTCCTGCTAGTTTATAATTGAGAGGTTATGCAACTATCAGATGGTTAAGGTAGTGGCATATGGCCAAGTCGATCTGTCATTCTTAATTTCGTGCAGGGTGAACTAAGTTAAGACCTGTTCTATAGGGGTAGAGTCTAAACTATTTCATCAGTATTATCTAACATGTTTGATAAATCACTTTAGATTAGATCAGATCTAGGTTAGATTGGTGTGACTAGTTTGACTAGGTAAGATCTAATTAATTTGCATTAGATCATGGTTGTTAAACTAGGGTGGATAAGTATTCTTTATTAGGGCAAGATAAATCCATTAGGATAAGGTGGAATCTTTTGAGGTCAGTTAGATCTATTGGGATAACAAAATCTTTTCAAGATAAGATGAATTTATTAAGGTAAGAGAGTATCTTGTAAGATAAGATGGATCTATTAAGATAAGAGAGTGTCTTTTAAGATAAGATGAATTGGTTAGAATGAGAGCTTTTAGGATAAGATAAATCTCTTAAGCTAGATATGTTCCAATGGGGACAATCTAGGTTGTCTAGTTATTTTATAAATATATTTTTATACCTATGTGTATATGCAGATGCAATTGCGGACATTACTCCACAACCCATCACATTCAATCAAAGATCCAAATCAGACAAATATCATAAGAACAAACATTCAAATACATAGGCACTTGTAAAAAAATAGTTTTGTTTTTGTTCCTAGGATTAGGTCTCCTATTCCTAAAGGTCACTTCAGGCACAGGATTTCAAAGTGTGAAATCCACATTTGTCTTTAGAAAGAAAAGGTAAGAATAATCAGAGTGAAGCGGAAATAGATGAGAAAAGATTAAGAAAAGTTTAGAAAGAATCAGAATAGCAAAGGTAAGTAGATAATGGTTGTCCAGTTCTATCTAGGTTTCGTCTTACAGTCAACATTCCTCTGATACCACTTCTGTAACACCCGGATTTTAGGGGTCCAAAACCCGGGTGCGAACATAAACACCAGGTATGCTGGGACCAAGTCTCACACATATGATGTATAGTGGCACAGGATCGAATGTCACAACTTTATATATAACAGGAGTTCTATACAAAATAAATAATTACATTATAAGGAGACAACGGTCCAGCAACCCAAAGTTGACTGGGAGACGACGACCTAGACCACTCACGAACTCATCACAGCATCCTCCATGCGCCTCATCCTGCGGTACCTGTTCTTGACCTGTGGGGTGTGAGACAGCAAGAGTGAGCTCACATACGTTCATCGCTCAACAAGTTGTGGGGAATAATGTGCATGAACTCGCCAAAGGTGGGAGCTCACGTAAAGTGTAAGGCTTACCAAAAAGGATGGTTAGAGCTGAGCATTGCTTTTAAAGTTGGTCAAAATTTTATTAGCAGTTACTAAGTATAAGTAAATACCAAACCCAATTAAGTAGTAGAACAAAAATAACATCATCACCTGCAATGCAATGCATATGACAAATTGAATTTAGTTCCATAAATTAATCATGTGAGGGTCTGAGCTGCTCATGACCGTGAGCACGGCTAGTATACCAGTTTTACACTCTGCAGAGGTTGCGCATCTTTACCCACAAGTCGTGTATCCCATGTCGCCAGGGTTTGCAAAGCCCTTAGACACTTCCGAGGTGAATGGCTAGGGATCCACTACGAGGCCTTTACAAAGTTCCACTAGCTTCCGAAAACCCGCTACAGTTTATAGGAAGATCCAGTGCAGGAATCCCTTGCAGGACCGCCATCGCAGCAAAATCCTCCCGAGGGCCTCCCTACACTGACCTCTCCCCTACTGCCCTTGCCCCTTTCGGGTAAGGTAGTCTTCCACTAGCTTTCCTAATTAATCAGCCAAGGGCGTCCCATTCCACCCTTGTGGTAGCACTGTTTTCCCGGGTGGTTCTCCATGTTCCAATTAACATAATGATCTTAACATGAACCACTGATAACAAAAGTATAATCATGAATAGTGTAATCTTCATACCCAAAACCACATATAGCACTAGCAAGTACTACCCAGAAAGTTTAGTGGTAAACAAGGTATAAAGATAAACAAACTAGGGTAACCTATTGGGTCCCATCAAAATTAACCTATGCAGATCATTATGATTAATTAGAACATGAGTAGGTAAAAGGAAGTGATCAAGGGCACAACTTGCCTGGGCCTTGAGAATCCAGGTACCAAGATGATCTTCAGGTGACTCGTGACCTCACTGCTAGTCGTAGTAATACAAACAAACAGTGATAGGCAAAATTAACATTACACCAAACATATGTGCAAAATACATATTAATAATATACATATTAAAATAAGATCATAGGAACAGGAATCATTAATTTTGGAGTTATAGATTTTAAGTTATTGAATTTTCAAAGGTTTTATGTGCTTAATACAAGATTAGTTAAGATAACAATTTTAATGTGACTTTTATGTAAAACCAGTGGCACTAATTGATAAACAATAATATTACAAAATTATAGGAAGTGGAATGGATTAATTTGGAGTTCATATGCATTTTCTATGAATTATATAAATTCTAGGAATTATTTTTATATTAAAAACTCATTTTCTAATTCATTTTCCTGATTTTATAACTCTCTGGACTGGGCCTCAATTAAACAGAAGCACAGGGGGCTCGGCGCAAGATTCCCGAGACACAGCAAACAATCCGAGTGGACGGCGGGTTAAATACCTAAAAGTATAGGGTCTCTTTAGTGAAATGGCATGGCGAAGGGGTATGGTTAAATATCAGCCGCCCGATCCCACCTGGATGGCCCAGATCAGACCATTACCCCATCAAACCGGTATGCAATCTTGAGCATCGGATCCCGATCCAACGGCCGACATTAACCCACGCGGGTGTGCCCATAGATCCGTTGGATCAACATCACACGGTCCCGATCAAATGCCTGAAACGGTACACCCCGATCTAATCTCACACGTTCGTGGTCTGATCGACGGCCCAGATCTAAAACATCCCTGACCCGATCCTAACCGTCAACACCAAAATCCACGGCTCTGGTGCCGTCTTCCACCTCTGGATGCCGGCGTCGAGTGAGCAACGACGGCGCCATCACCGTCTATCAGGAACTCATCCAGCGACCATAGCTGCCCACCCGATTACACGCGCTTCCACGGAATTCGCTCACGCTTCCAGAGGGACGTAACATACCTCACGAGGAGACGGAGGCGAGCTCGGCGCGCCGGTCCGAAGTCCGCCCCACGATGGAAACCCCGGAGATTCCCGACGTCGAGGCACTCAGTTGTCTCCGTCGCCGCACCAGGTAACCACGCCGCGCCCGGACTCCTTCTCAACCTCCCTCCAAACCGAACGCGGCAGAAGATTACGGCGATGCGCACGCACGTTCTCTCTCCTCCCAGTTTCTCAACTCTCTGCGGAATATGGTAGTCGTCGCGGCGCCGAGTGGCTTGCGGGTGGAGGAATAAGCGTGACGACTCCGCTTTTATCCGCAAAGCACAAGTCTCCCGAGGATCCCGCGGTAGCTGTTGAGATCTACTACCCACGGAGTCCGCGACGTCCATGGCCATCCACGAGAGGAAGGTAGCTTCCTGCCCCTGGCAAACCGGGCCCATACAGCAGCGTCCGCACGATCCAGGGCGCGCGCGCGGGGAAAGGCTGACGAACCGGGCCCACGAAAACAGTGACTGGTAAGCGAGGAATCGGACGTGTGTATGACCGAGCGGTCCCACCCGTCGGCGCGCGTAGGCTGGGGAAGTGGGCTGCGCGGTGGTTAAGTGGAGATGGGCCGAAATGTGTGGTTGCGGCCCAACAGCAGGTTTTTCTCTTTTTCCATTTTATTTTCTATTTCTTTTCTTCATTTTCAAATCCAATTTGAGTTCAAGTTTAAATTCAAACTTTGTGAAATAACTTGTCCTCAGTTTGAATGGTATAATTTAATAATATAAGTGTGAAGGATGTTTATTCTGATTTTTATTTTATTTTATGTAGTATTTTTCTTAGTTCTTCCCTTCACTTTTATTTTCTATTTTCTATTCCAAATTCAAATTTATACTTCTATTTTAGTTTTCAGATTTTTCAAATGTATCAATTGAAACCCAAAGGTGAATATAAACCATAATATTTTAATATTACTTATTTAAGTTTTATTCTCCTTGTTATTTATTTCATGGGATGTATAAATGGTTTTCTTTAAAAGTAAAATTCTTTTCTCATCACTTTCTTATTCCCTAATTTCCAAATCATTATGATACTTTGCTCAGATTTCTTCTACCAATCCCAAATTCAGAATTTGGGTGTTACATAGGCGGCTCCTCCTGAACCACCTGATCATCTCCTGTGGGGGGGGTGTGAGACAGCAAGGGTGAGCTCACACATGATCATAGCTCAACAAGTTGTGGGGAACCAGTGGTCATAAACTCACAAAGGTGTGAGTTCAGGTGATGTGTAAGGCTAATCAATGATAGGGGTTAAAGCTGAGCATTGCTTTTAAGTAGTTGGTCAAAATTTTATTAGCAGTTACTAAGTGTAAGTAAATACCAAACCATAAGTAAAGTAATAGAACAAAATTAATAACAAACCCATGCAATGCAAATGACAAAATTGAATTTAAGTTCCATAATTTAAACATCAGAGAGTCCTGAGCTGCTCATGACCGTGAGCTCGGCTAGTATACCAGTTTTACACTCTGCAGAGGTTGTACCCTTTACCCACAAGTCATGTTACCCATCTGCCAAGGGGGTCATGAATCCCATACACCTCTACCTAGGAAGCGCGGCAGGGCAACACTACGAGGCCTTTACAAAGTTCCACTAGCTTCCGAAAACCCGCTACAGTTTATAGGAAGTTCCAATGCAGGGTTCCTGACTGACTGCCATCCCAGCAAAATCAACCAGGGACCTCCCTACACTGACCACTCCCCTACTGCCCTTGCCCCTTTCGGGTAAGGTAGTCTTCCACTAGCTTTCCTAATTAGTCAACCAAGGGGTCCCATTCCTCCCTTGTGGTGGCACGTGGTTCTCAAGTTAAGCTCTATGTTCCAATTAACATTAATGATATCAACATGAACATAAACAGAATAACAACAAGAATTGGAACATAGAGGTAATAAATGATTATCCCAAAACCATATAAAGCAATAGCAAACTACCCAAGTGATTCAGGGGTAAACAAGGTAATGAGATAAACAATCTAGGGTGACCTATTGGGTCCCATCAAAATTAACCTATGCATGAGTATGTAATATTAAAGAACATTATTGGGTAAAAAGTGGTCAAGGGCACAACTTGCCTTCAATGAGCTCCTGCTCAGCTACTTCAACCTGCTGCTCACCAGGATCCTCAGCAACGGGCTCTTCTACTCGCCACAATACAAACAAGCACAGTGCATATAGAGAAATTAACATTACACCAATCATATAAACAAAATACACAGTAATAATCTACATATTAAAATAAAATCCTAGGAACAGAAATCATAATTTTCTGAATTATAGATTTCAAGTTATGCATTTTCAAAGGTTTTATGTGCTTTAAATAGGATTAAGTGATAAATAAATTTCTTACTGTTTTTATGCCAAAACAGAGACACTAAGTGCTACAGAATAAAATTACAAAATTTTAGGAACTGGAATGGATGAATTTGGAGTTAGTATGAATTTTCTATGAATTTATAAAGTTCTAGCAATTATTTTCATATTAAAAATTCATTTTCTATTTATTTTCTCTGGTTTTCGTGTTGACTGGACTGGGCCTCAAAATCTGAGAACAGCAGGGGGCTCTGGGTAAAATCTTCTAAGACTCAGGCTAACCCCGCGTGGATGGCGGGTTGATTCAGTTGTTTCTCGGGGTCTCTTTAAGAAAAGCGCACGGCGAAGAGGTACGGGAGAGTCTCAGCCGTCAGATCTAAAATGTGCGCCCCAGATTAGAACAGGCCAACCCAAACCGGTACGCTTCGCTGGCCGTTTGATCACAGATCTACGGTCACGGTTTAATGTAGCTCGGACCACCCAGAACCGACCGATCCGATCTAACGGTCCCGATCGATCACGCGAAAAGGGTACGCCCTGATCTAATCGGAACCGTCTGAGCGCCATCCGACGGTCTCGATTACCCTAACCCTGGATCTAATCGTACCCGTACACGCCCGATCCAACGGACGCGCCATCATCGCCTTCCTCCCGACGGAGCCGCGCCGAGACGCCACCGCGGCCAAGCCTCACGCCGGCGGGGCCAATCTCCAGATTCCGGGCATGAAACTCAAATTCAATCGGAATACATGCTATGGATAGTAAAGCGGGTCCGAGCGAGTGGTTCTTACCGAGTATCGTTAGCGCAGGCGAGCCGACCACGAGGAGGAGGATGTTCCGCCCGGTTGCGCACTCCGGCGAGAAATTCCCCCCCCCCCCCCCGATTCGGGGTTGCTCAGCACGCCACGCGAGCTCGAACAGGGCCACCGGGCACCGACGCACGCACCCGGCCACACGAAGAGGAGGGAAGGTCGGCAGGGATCGTTTTCACCGGCGGCGCGGCGAACTTTGCGCGGAACGCGGCAGCGAGGTGGTTAGGGACGGCGTAGCGGATGCGGAAGGAGTGGGATACAAGGAGAAGCGTGGTCAAGGGGGTCTCTTATGGGCACGATTCCCAGCCGGTCTTCAAGTCCGCCAGCTCCGCATTCATCGGCGCGGTGGTTGCGGTCGTCCGCCATACGCGCGAGAGGTGGGCGATGACGTGTGGGCCCCGCGTGGAAGTGTCGTAGGGAAGAGCGCGCGGTGCAGCGAAGGTGAGGCTGGCACGCGGGTCCCGCGAGACAGAGGGAGTGGCGCGCGCAGGCGTAACAGCGGCTGACGCGTGGGGTCGAGCTGTCGGCGCCGAAGGCAGACGAGCGGGCCCCAGTTGGCAGCGAGTGTGAGGCAGGCGCGCGGTTGAAGACTTGGGCCGCACAGGGGGAAACTCAAGTTGGGCCGAAAGTGGTGAAGTCGGCCCAGCTGCCAGGTTTGGCCTTTTCCTTTTTATTTTCTGTTTTTCTTTTTCATTTCTTTTTCAAATTTAAACTTCAATCCAAATTCAAACTTTGTGGCACTTTATATACTGGCTAATTATTTATTTTGATCATATCAACTGTGATGAAGTGATTTTAATGATAACTTTATTTGTATTGAATAATATTCCTTCCTCTTCTCTATTCTCAAGAATTTCTTTTAGGTTTTAAATTCCCTTTTTGGTCTTTAATATTTTTCTTGTCACAAAATGCACACAAAATAAAATATCCAGCATGATGCAACAATTTAGTAGCATATCTTTTTATTAATTGTTCTTGGACATGGTGTTCACATATGATGATGCATAAAGATCAAACTCACATAAAGAGAAATTGTTTCTCTATTGGTATTATTTCTAGCAATTTACAAAGTGGGTGTTACACTCGGCCAGGCCTAGGCCTCGGTCATTCCGACGTCAGCACGAGGCATCGGCGTCAGTGCTCACCCTCGGTGAAGGCCGCACCGACTGAGGACCTGCAGGCGGAGCTCAACCGCAGGCGTGCGGGAGAGGACGCTCCAGTCTCTCTGGAGAGGCCTGATGACCTGCGGGCAGAACTCAACCGTAGGCGTGCGGGCGAGGATGCCCGAGTCTCTCTGGAGAGGGCGCGTGAGCGCCGGCAGAACATCGAGGGTCGCAACCTCGACCTAGACTTCACCGCGGTAGCACCACAAACTCCAAGGGGTGCCCGAATTTAGGCGGGTGTCCCATTGGCCGGTGTGGGCTGCGCCGCACTGGTGGATCATCTCCGCGCGGTGACTTGGCCGTCCAAGTTCCGGCCACACATGCTGGAAAAGTACTACGGTACGTCAAACCTGTCGGAATTCTTGCAGGTATACGTCACTGCTATTACGGCAGTAGGTGGAGACACTGTTGTAATGGCAACATACTTCCATGTAGCCTTGTCTGGGCTGGCCCGGACCTAGCTCATGAACCTCGCCTCGGGATCGATCTACTCCTAGGAAGAGCTCTATGTGCGGTTCACAGCGAACTTCGCTAGTGCTTATCAGCAGCATGGCGTGGAGGCTCACCTCCATGCAGTGAGGCAGGAACCCCGGGAAACTCTCCGGGCTTTCATCTCCCGCTTCACTAAGGTACGAGGGACTATACCTCGTATCTCTGATGCTTCCATCATCATCGCTTTCCGCCATGGGGTGTGTGATGAGAAGATGCTGGAGAAGTTGGCCACGCATGACGTGGAAACTGTCACCACGCTCTTCGCTCTGGCTGACAAGTGTGCCAGAGCTGCCGAGGGCCGTACATGGAGCTCGGCACCACAAACCGGGGTTGCCCAGATGGGTGGCTCAGGTGCCATTGCCTAGGATGGCAAAAAGAAAAAGAAGAAGAACCATGGCCACGAGAGGCCGCAGGCTGCTGCTCCAGTCGTCGCAACTGCGACTGGAGGCCGGAACGAGCGCAACAAGCGCCCACGGCCACAAGGAGGCAACAGTGGCTCATGCCCTATGCACCCCAACAGTCGCCACAGCACCTCGGAGTGCCGCGAGATCATCAAGCTCAAGAAGTGCGTCGGCGAGCGGCGCGAGCAGGCTTCCAAGGATGGTTCCCCACCTCGACGTCGGCCTGGCAAGGAGAGGGTCGACGATGGTGATGTGGCCGTGGGAGAACGGGACCTCGGGTATCAGTCACCCGAGGGGGTCCTCAAGGACGTCTTCACTAGAGACTCTGACTCCGGTGGCGAGAGCGACAGCTGCAAGAAGTTGTATGTTATGTACGGTGGGAGCTGGGAGCTCACCTCCCGTGGGAACGTCAAGTCCCTACGCCGAGAGGTCCTTTCGGCGGTCCCGGGGGTCCCGAAGGCTGCTCCACATCAACGGTGGAGGAGCACAACCATCTCCTTTGGGGCATCTGACTGCCCTAACAACATGGCGGGGGCGGTATATTACCGCTCATCACCGCCCCTGTCATCGCCAATATGCGGCTGCACCATGTTCTGATTGACGGTGGGGCTAGGCTCAACGTCATTAGCCATGCTGCATTCAAGCAGCTGTAGATCCCGGGGTCCTGTCTGGGACCCTCTCGTCCATTCTCCGGAGTGGATGCTCAACCGGTGTATCCCCTTGGGAGCATCATGCTCCCGGTTACATTCAGGACAGAGGAAAACTTCCGCACCGAGAACGTCCAGTTCGATGTTGCGGAGGTTAACCTCCCCTTCAATGCCATCATTGGCAGGCCGGCCCTGTATCGGTTCATGGCCATTGCCCATTACGGGTATTTGGTCCTCAAGATGCCGTCCCCTACTGGGGTCCTCACCGTGCGGGGTGACCGCGCCGCTGCAATGACGGCTGTCGAGAAGTTGCATGCCCTGGCGGTAGAAGCTGCTCGCCCGGACAACGGAGGGAAGGACCCCTCGACCTCCGGTACCAAGGTGCCTGCTAAGGTGCCAAAGGTGCAGCCGTCCGGAACAGACGTTGGACCCGTCAAGACCATCCAGGTCGGCGTGGACTCCTCCCAGACCACCCGCATCGTGGGAAATCTGGGGGAGAAATAGGAACTCGCGCTCGTCGCCTTCCTCAGGGCAAATGTCGACGTTTTCGCATGGGAACCATCACAAATGCCTGGGATCCCCAGGGAGGTGATTGAGCAACATCTGAAGATCCACCCTGACGCCAAACCGGTGAGTCAGAAGCCTCGGAGACAGTTCGTTGAGCGGCAGGACTTCATTCGCCAGGAGGTCCAGAAGCTGCTTGACGCTGGCTTCATCGAAGAGATTCATCACCTAGTGTGGCTGGCCAACCCAGTCATCATTCCAAAGGCAAACGGGAAGCTTCGAATGTGCATCGACTACACCAGCCTGAATAAGGCTTGTCCCAAGGACCCGTATCCACTCCCACACATAGATCAAATCGTGGATTCTACCTCCAGGTGTGACTGTTTGTCCTTTCTAGATGCCTACTCTGGTTTCCATCAGATCCAAATGGCTAGGGAAGATAGGGAGCATACCGCTTTTGTAATAGTGGATGGGCTTTACTGCTATGTTGTAATGCCCTACGGTCTGAGAAACGCCTTGCCAACATTTGTGCGGGCGATGAATAAGACCTTCGGGGATCTAATTAGGGACAGGATAGAGATATATGTCAATGACATCATGGTCAAGACTAAGCGGGGGTCGACTCTGGTGGAAGACCTGACCCTGGTTTTTGACAAGCTGCGGGCGACGCGCACGAAGCTGAACCCAGACAAGTGTGTCCTTGGTGTCTCCGCTGGGAAGTTGCTGGGATTCCTGGTTTCGCACTAAGGCATTGAAGCAAACCCGGAGAAGATCAGGGCGATTGAGGCGATGAGGCCTCCGGCCCGAATCAAGGATGTCCAGAGACTTACGGGGTCATTAGCCACCCTTAGCCGCTTCATTTCAAGGCTGGCTGAGAGAGCGCTACCCTTCTTCAAGCTGTTGCGGAAGTATGGCCCTTTCTCTTGGACTGAGGAGGCAGAATGAGCCTTCCAAGAGTTGAAGTAGCACCTTGTGTCCCTACCAATATTGGTAGCTCCGGAGCCAGGGGAGTCGCTGTACTTGTATATTGCAGCAGCCGCAGAGGTGGTGAGCATGGTGTTGGTCGTCGAAAGGACGGAGCAACATTCCCAGGTGAGCCAGGAGGTTCCCCTAGGAGAAGGTGGTGGCCTGACCAACACGGAGCCAGAGGGCTCGGGACCAGCTATAGGGGTTCGGACCATTCAGAGGCCGGTCTACTACGTCAGCGAGGTCCTCCATGAAGCAAAGGCTAGGTACCTTGAGACACACAAGCTTCTTTATGTTGTACTTGTCACATCTAGGAAGTTGTGCCACTATTTCCAAGCACATAGGGTCGTGGTGGTGACCTCCTTTTCGTTAAGGGCCATCCTCCACAACCCTAACGCCACAGGCAACATCGCCAAGTGGGTCGTGGAGCTCGCTGAGTTCCAGCTAGACTTCCAGCCTCGCCACACCGTCAAGAGCCAGGTCCTAGCTGACTTCATCGTGGAGTCGACACCTCCCCCGAGCGCTCCTGGGGGTCTGGGTCGCGATTCGGACCCCACACCTGCGGAGCCTAGGGGTCGGTCTTCACCGAGCCCCATTGGACGCTCTTCTTCGACGGATCCACCCGTTAGCAAGTTGGTGGGGCTGGGGTGGTCCTCATTGACCCAAGCGGAGATCAAGTGAAGTACATGGTGCACCTTGAGTTCAAGGCCACCAACAATATGGCAGAGTATGAAGCATTGATCTTCGGCTTATCAGCCGCCGTATCCCTGGGGATTTGCCAGCTCCTCGTGAAGGGGGACTCCCAGCTGGTCATCAAACAAGTCTGCGGGGAATGTAGCTACAACGAGCCCAGGCTTGCAGCTTACCTCCTCCACATAAGGAAGCTGGAAAAGGACTTCACGGCCCTGGAACTGCAATATGTTCCTCGGGCTGACAACTCGACGGCAGATGAACTCTCCACGAGGGCATCGACTTGGGCACCCATGCCCGAGGGCGTCTTCGAAAGGCGACTGCTGAGACCCACCGCCTAGCCTGCCGAACTGGGTGAAGGGGGAGACTAGCACCTCGAAGCTAGCGGTCCTGGTGGCGTCCCATCTACAGAACCCACCAAAGACTGTGTGTGCTATAGGGCGTCCTGCCTACCCCTTAGTGCCACAGCCAGTATCTCAGAGTGGTCCCGATGCATGGATCTCCGAGGTCCGGGACTACCTGAAGGAAAACATCCTTCCTAAAGATAATGTATCCGCAGAGCGCATAGTGTGGTTGGCTAAGCGATACGCGGTGGTGGAAGGGGATCTCTACCACTGTGGCGCCAACGGCATTCTCATGCGGTGCATTACCCAGGAGGAGGGCCATGAGTTGCTCACGGAGATCCATGGAGGAGAGTGCGGAAGTCATTCCTCATCCCGCACACTGGTCGGTAAGGCCTTCTGGCATGGCTTTTACTAGCCAACCGCACTCCAGGATGCAGCTGAGATGGTAAAGTCCTACAAGGCGTGTCAATTCCACGCAAAGCAGATACACACGCCAGCTCAGGCTCTACAGATGATTCCACCCTCCTGGCCATTCGCTGTATGGGGGCGGATATCCTGGGACCGTTCCCTAGGGCCATCGGTGGGTACCAATTCCTCTTCATCGCCATCAACAAGTTCACAAAGTGGCCAGAGGCCACCCCTATGGTCAGCATCACCCAGGGTGCTGTTGTTGCTTTCCTCAGGTCGATTGTCTATAGATTTGGGGTCCCAAGCCGTGTCATTACGGACAATGGGACCCAGTTTACAAGTCGGCTCTTCTAGGAGTATTGCGAGGGCATCGACACCTAGCTCTACTTTGCGTATGTGGCTCATCCCAGAAGCAACGGCTAGGCGGAGGGGCAAACACAGAAATCCTCAGGGGACTCAAGACACACACCTACGACTGCTTAAGAAAGCATGGTGCAAATTGGGTCAACAAGCTTCCATCCGTGCTGTGGGGGAACCGGACCACACCCAGCAGAGCTACCCGGGAGACCCCGTTCTTCCTGGTCTACGGGGCCGAAGCCTGCCTTCCCCCAGAAATCATTATGTGCTCCCCATGGGTCCACTCTTTCGATGAGTCTATGCAGGAACAGCTACGGCGTGAGGACGTGGACTTCGTCGATGAGCGCAGATGGCGAGCAGCGATCCAAAATGCACGGTACAATCAGGCGCTTAGGCGCTACCACTAACGGTTCGTGCATAGTAGGGAGCTCAGGGTCAGGGACCTGGTCCTAAGGCGAGTACTGAACCAAGAAGGGCTCCACAAGCTCTCCCACAATTGGGAGGGAGCCTTTAAGGTGACAGAAACATGCCGACCTTGGTGTGTCCGCCTCGCTACAACTGAAGTAGAGGCTCTTCCCAATCCCTGGAACATAGAGCATCTCTATAAGTTTTACCCATAAAAACAAACCTGGGGATTCGATTTTCTTCCTTTGTAACTAGGTTGTGCATATGTACGTCAACCCGGTGAGGTCCGCCCTCATAAACCAGGTCTGTTGGCCTACACTCATGAATATCAAGTTATAAAGAAAAGATTCACCCCCAGATTTGTTTTTGTGATGTTTTTAGTCTGCTTCAATTTACGAGCACTATTTTTTATCTAACCCACCCATACAGTCCCCACCCTTGCTGGTATAATGACATCCGAATTGAGTAGTCAGGCTTGCAGTTTAGGACCCCTCGGCAGGGGGGTCCGGTAGCCTGGGGCCAGTTCTGGAGAATGGGTACTCGTCTCCTGGGGTGGTCCAGAGTTGTGTAGCCGCTTAGGTCGGTTCTGTACCCTAGGCCTGCACGCTCCACCACTCAGTGATGGGTATCCTAGTATTTGGAACTATAGTCCTATGGGTCCGACAACCTAGGGTCCGGTTCTAGAGAATGGACACATGTCTCCTGGGGTGGTCCGGAGCTGTGTAGCCGCTTAGCCTGGTCCTGTACCCTAAGCCTACACGCTCCACCACTCTGCGACGGGTGTCCTAGTATTTGGAGCTGTGATCCAGGGGGGTCCGGGCATACGGCTTGGCTTCCCAGGCTAAGTCCTGTAGGTCCTATTGCATGAATCGAAGGATAGAAGATACCAGCTGGCGGGTCCTATGGGTGTGCTACTAAAACTTCCAAGCTGGAGCTGTGTGCAGATCCAGGTCCCAGTCGAGACTACCTCCTGGGGGCTGAGTTACCAATTCTTTCTTAGGTATACTGGTATCCAGCCTCGACACGTCGAGTCTACATCCTAGGGGGGCCAAGTACCAGAGAGAAGTTGGTAACGATGCACACAGCAAGGACAAATAGCATACAGATAAGTGTTGTTTGATTAATACATCTCAAAAGTATCTTACAAAATCAAAAGCTATTACAAGCCGCACCCTAGCAGAACCCTTGTTTTGTCTCTGCAGAATGGACTACTCATCATCAGCAGGATCCCGCTGGAAGCGCTTGGCCACCAGCTCCACGGTGTCTTGTACGCCCTCCCGGGCGGCATCTTCAGTGTCGGCCATCGGACCAGCGATCATCGGCTCCAAGGATATGGCTGGGTCATGGCTCCGGAAGCATGTAAAGATGTACTCGATCACCCCCGGCAGAGCCTGTCGCCTTTAGCCTCCAAGCGAGCGCTAAGAATCTGGTCTGGGCGTCGGAGGCGGTCAGCGGTGGAGTCCAGCACCGGGAGCACGTCGGAGATGGACGTCGGCAGCTCCGTCACCGGGATGGGAGTTGTCGGTACCCTGGATCAGGGGTACCCCTTGCTACAGCATGAGGACGCGGTGCCCATGCGACTATTTCTAATCGCGTGGGGAACAACACCCGACTCCACCACATGGATGGCTCCAGGGTCACCATGTGGCCAGAAAAAGCGATACACTCCAAGATGCCAACAAGTGGGTCTAGACCCCCCATGGGAAAGTACTAGACCCCTATACATGTAGGCCGGACCTCCGGAGCAAGATCTAGGACCCCCGCGAGTGCAGTCCGGACCTTCGGGTCGGGTCCCGGACCCCTCTGCATGAGATCCAGACTACCCACAGCCGGGTCCCGGGATTCAAGGGCAGGGAATACCCAGGTCTTGCTCAGGCTGAGGTCCGGTGTCGACATGTGTCCAGGCCTAGCCTGGTGTGGACCTATCCGCATAACACTACTGCTCCCCACCCAAGCGGAGACCCGATGCTGCAGCGTGGCCTAACACGCGTGACATAAGCCAGCGGGCGGATCCTGACGTAAGACCTCTGGGTCGTGCTGTCTTTGCATTTATTGCAGATAAGATGCACCGCCTGACTATCCCGCTGACAAGTGATGTGCCCCTTCAGCATTAATGTGTCCTGTCCACTCAGCTGGCAGGCGGCGTCTGCAGGCGGCAGGCCTGTCCATTGCCAAACAGAAAGCCCGTGCTGTGAGGTGCACTATGCCCACCCATAATCACTCGTACGTTGCCAGGGAAGCTTCCCCTACACGCCAATGCTACGCAGATCGCGGATATCAGGGCGCAAAGAAGATTACACTGGGGACGAACATTAGTCGCTCCAAGTATTACATCCGTTATGTCCCTGGGCCCACATGTCGGGGCTCAATACTCTTGTTGCCCCCCTTGAGCTATAAAGGGGGAGGCATGCAACGTTACAACATAGTTCGAAGAGGAGACTCATTCGAACTCAAGCTCATGAACAATACAACACACAGTGGAGTAGGGTATTACGCTCCGGTGGCCCGAACCACTCTAAACCCTTATGTGTTCTTGTGTGTTCATCCCCCAATCTCTAACAAGCAAAACGCCTAGGCCCCTTCTCATCTTAGGATTTAGGGCGGGTGCACTTCGCCACCTGGCCGGAGAATTCCCTCTCCGATAGGACTCATCCCTAGCGGCACCAGTGTCGTGCTCGTCTCGCCGGTCCATGCGGCGATGCGCTGGACCCCGGCCCGATGCTCTGCCTGAAGGTCTTCAAGAGCCTTCCTGGTGGCCTCCACCACCTGGGGGCTCGGTGCCGCCTGCGCCGCCTGTGCCGCCTGGAACTCCCAGAGCCGCTCCTCCAGCTTCCGCTCCTTCTCCTCCGCCTCGAGCTCATGCTCGGCCAGCAACTTGCCCCACCTTTCGAGCATTTCCTCCTGGAAGGCGAGGTATGCCTCCCGCCTGGCGAGATCCGCCGCCCGCCTGTCCAGGGACGCGTCCTTCTCCTTGAGGTTCTCCTCGGTGAGGGCGATGTCGCTGGCCTTGTCCTCCAGCTCCTGCTCCCATTTTCTGATCTTCTCTATGGCCTCCACTGCTAGGTTCGCTGGACCTCCAGGGTCTGGTCCAAGGCCTTCAGCTTGGCCCGGAGATCTGTGGTGAGAGCCTCCCTCTGGTTTAGGGCCTCCTCCCTCTTGGCCAACCTCTTCTCCTTCCGGCTCACCTCCAGCTCCCTGGCATACACCTTCTGGAGGTCCTTTTTGTAGTCTTTGTGGTCCTGCGTGAGTTTGGACCGCTCAAAGGCGAACTGGTGGGACACCGCCATGGTGCGCTCCTCCAGCTGTGTGCGCCAGTCGCTGAGGCGCTGGTGCTCAGATTCCAGTGCTTCCATTCTCGCCGAATCGCTGCCTCGGTCTCATGAAGAGCCTGATGGGCTCGAGACAGCACCCGGTGGAGGGGAACTAGCGCTGCTTCTGGCTCAGCACCGGACCGGAGCCGCCGCCCAAAAACCACCTCCGTCTCCTCCGGAGTGGGCGGCGGGATGGAGCTGGACGCGCCCCTCGCGTCACCCTCCACGGTGGGGGTGGGCACGGTTGGAACCTCCTCCACCGCTGCCAATGGTGTACTCGACGGCATCACCGTTGTTGAGGCCGTGGTAGCCGTCGGCGCAGTTGGGACCTCCTCTGTCGCTGCGGCGCCGCCTGATGCTGACGCCGCTGCCGCCGGACCCCTAGCTGAGGCTTGAGAAGCCGGTGGTGCTGTCTGGGCAGTGGCTAGCCTTGTGCCTGGTGGAGGAGGTGAGGCCTTAGGAGCGGTGGAGGAGAAAGCCCTAGCAAACAGACGATGGGTTAAGACCCGTCGGCATGATAACTACACTCGTGGAAAAAAGGGGCTACACTTACTTGGGGCCATGGACTTTCTAGCGACCCTGGAAGTGGGGCGGTCGCTATTGTTGCTGCTGCTGCCACTGCTGCTGTGGTTGTTGCTGCTGCTGGTGCCCCTAGGGGAGATCACCCCCAGGTGGTGGTGGTGGTGGTGGTAGCGGGACCGATGGTGGTGGTGGTACTGGTGGCGGCAGGCCCAATGGTGGTGGTGGCGCAGGACTGACGCACCTCTGCGTGCCCTAGGCCTGGGAGCCAGCTTCCTCGGCCCCACCAGTAGTCCTTTGACGCTTCTGGGGGGTCCAAAACAACCGACCCATCGGTGCGACACAACCGGCGCCGCCTCTCTTCCTCCGACCCCTCGGTGCCACCTGGGGCGAAGGAGCTGCTTGCAGGTCCCTTGCCCCTGTCCATGGAGCTAGGGGCCGCGGCAGGACTAGCGCTAGAAGCCACATCGGCGGGCTGGGGACCCCCAGCTGGTACATCGGGGATCTGGATCCCGCGGAGGGGGTCCTGACCGCCGGTCTGACGAACTGCCACGCCACTCTCGTCGAGGGACGGCAGCATGGCCAGGACCGCCGTTCGCAGCCCTGGATCATCAGACAGCGTCGGGATATCTTGGGGGAGTATCAAAGATTCAGGGACAAAGGACTCACCAGTAATCCCCTTCACCAGAAGCTCCAGCTCCTCCTAGGACAGGTCGGTCCTCGGCCCACGCTGGATCCTGCCAATGTCATTTGGGCCGGTGAACCAGCAACATAGGCGCGGCCTCCTCTACAGCGGCATGACTCGGCGCTTTAGGAAATCGCCAACCACGTGCATTGATGTCAGGCCACCGGCTACCAAGCCCTTGATCCTGTCCAACACGGGTAGGAGCTCTGGCGCAAGGGACAGCTTAGCCCTCCATTGCTTTCGGTCGAGGGATGGCCCATCGCTCGGCAGGGCAAGGTGGTCGTTGGCCTTGGCACTGGCGATCACCCAGTCAGCGCGCCAGTTTTCCCACCTCACGCTGCTGAGGGTGGAGATGTAGGCTATGGCCGAATCCAGCCTCGTCTGGAAGTAGTACGCACCAAGATGGTCCTTGGCCTTCCCAGACTTCACCAACACGAAGAAATGGCGGAAGAGGGAGCTGCAGGGGGCCACCCCCACAAACATCTCGCAGAGGTAGACGAAGATGGCCGCTTGAAAGATGGAGTGGGGTGTAAGGTGCTGGAGCTGGAGCCTGAACTCCTCCAACAGCAGCAGGAAGAAAAGCGAGATCGGCAGCGCCAACCCGCAGGAGATATAGGAGACGAACAGAATGAATTCCCCGGCGGCGAGGTCGCTGAGGGGGACGGCACCGGCGCGGATTCTTCTGGCGAGCCCTGGCGCGCTCCACTCGAGCAGGCCGCACACCAGATTGAGTGCCGCCTTAGACTGGAAGCGGTCGGGATGGCCAAGCAAATTCATGGCGTCAGCGGCGGCATGGGTGTAGAGCAGGAGAGCGTGAATGCAAAGGGGCGCAGAGAGCTCAAAGGCGAAAGGGCGCAGCGATTGGGAGAGAATGCGAAAGCATAAATGCTGCACGCGGGGTGAATCCCTTTTCAAGGAAGACTCTCCCACTCGTGCCCTGAGACGCTGTAGGGAATCCCGTCCGACACGCACCTAGCGCCCAGGCGGTCTAGTCTCTGACTCGGGGGATCAGGTCCACAAGTCATACAGCTGGTGTGCCGGTCTCTGAGTGCGGAAGAAGCAAACCGTCACGCGGGGAGCGAACCGCCGTGCATGATCGTGCACCGGTTCGGGGCCGCTGCAGAGAGATATTTTTTAAACCAAGGCGGCGGCAATGAGGCGCCCCGCGCGTTGCCCGATGGAACCGCTAGACGTGGGGTCATGGGTCAGTCAGCCGTGGGGACAGATGTGGTAGTTGATGTGACCGAAGGCAGATTGACAGTGTGTGCGTCGATAGGTGCGCTGAATTAATGTGGCGCATCAGCAGGCATGCTAAGATGGCGCCCCAATCACCGGTCATGCCATGTGGACACGAAGTACAAGTTTTGGCCCTACCTGTAGGCTCACATCCTCCCCTAAGGTGGGCCCAGGGGCCACTGTCGGTACCCTAAAACTAGGGTACCCCTTACTACTGTATAAAGACGCAATGCCTACGCGGCTATCTCTTAGTCGCGTGGTCAAGGTGCTGTGTGTGGGACCAGGCCACGACTCGCCCCAGTCACGGGCGACTACTATGGGTCCACAGCAGCGCCCGACTCCACCACATGGGTGGGTCCGGAGCCGCCACGTGTCCAGAGAAGGTGATATACTCCAAGACATCAACATTAAGTTCGGACCCCCATGGGAGAACACTGGACCCCAGGATATGTAGTCCGGACCTCCAAGGTTGGTCCAGGATCGCCACGTGTGCAAGCCAGACCCCTGGAATGGGATTTGGACCCCTCCGTATGGGGTCCGGGTCGCCCACAATGGGGTCCCAAGGTCCCAGGACAGAACATACACGGGCCTTGAACAGGACCCAGGCGGGGGTCTGGTACCCACACGTGTCTAGACCTAATCTGGTGTGGACATGTCCGCATACACTTCTGCTCCCCGCCTAGGCGGAGACCCGATGCTGCCTCGTGGCCTACTGCACATGACGTAAGCCAACGGGCGGAGCCTGACGTAAGGCCTCTGGGTTACGTGGCCTCTGCATTTAACGAGGGTAAGGCGCGTCGCCTGTCCATTCCACTAACAGGCGGTGTACCGCCTCAGCATTTAATGAGACATGTCCATTCTGCTGGCAGGCGGTGACCTATGCATCCCGCTGACAGGAGGCGACCTGTCCATTCCGCTGGCAGGCGGCGACCTGTCCATTCCGCAGGCGGCGTGCCTGTCCCTTCCATTGGCAGGCAGCACGCCCATACTGCCACGTGCACTACGCTCATCATTACCCGCATGTTACCAAGGAAGCAGCCGCCACATATCAATACTATGCGGGCTGCGGACATCAGGGCACCGGGAGATTGCTCAGGTGTCACTTGCATTAGTTACTCCTAGAAAGTTTTCCTTCCATTATGCTCCTGGGCCCACATGTCGGGGCTTAGCTTCCTTGTACGTGCCTCCCTTGAGCTATAAAAGGGAAGGCATACAACATTACGAGGCAGACCGACTTAGGTTCACAACACCCTCAGACTCACACACAAGTTCTCTAGGCTCAAGCTCAAGTGCTCAGACACTCAATACAACACATAGTGGAGTAGGGTTTTACGCTTCGGCGGCCTGAACCACTCAAAACCCTTGTGTCCTCTTGTGTTCTTCCCATATCCACTCAACAGGCAGACCGCTAAGGCCTCTTCCTCATCTCAGGATTTAGGGCGGGTGCATTCCGCCACCCGGCCGGAGAATTTCCTCTCCGACAGATAACCTGCTCTGTCCTTGTGTTGTGAACATAGCCGAAGGTGATTGGCATAGTTATCTTGTCGAGTGCCACTACCTGCCTTCCTCCAAAGCCACAGAGGGGGTGGGTTGCATCATGTATCTTGTCATCTTGCTCTTGCATTTCTCTGAAAGCTTTCGCGAAGATGATGTCTATTGCACTGCCTGTGTCTACAAGGACATTGTGAACCAGGAACCCCTTGATGACATAAGATATGACCATTGCATCATTATGAGGATAATCCTTGAGCTAAAGGTCCTCCTGGGAGAAGGTGGTTGGTATGTGAGACCACTTGGACTTGATGAAGGGTCCTTGCACTCCAACATGATGTACCCTTCTTTGTGCTTCCTTCTTCTGCTTCTTATTAGCTGATTCAGAACTTGAGCCACCTGTGATTGGGAGCACCAGCTTTGTAGCCAAAGATGCCACAGCTTGGCTGCCTTGCGAAGCCATTGTCGCAGTTGTGGAAGTGAGTTCATCGGAGGTGGGCATCAATGTTGGTCACTTGTTCTCAAATGTTGTAGATCAAGAACAAGGCAACACAAATGTTAATTATTACAGGCCTTCGTCTTCTGAAGCTCATCAGACGAAGGTCAAGAAGGACATACCTTCATCATTTAATGTGACGGAACCTCCAAAGTCATTAGGCCCATCTACAGTTGTCCTTGTCCAACAGACATCAGACAACCCTGTAGATGTTCCTGAATCACTTGACAAGTTTGGTATCTTCTTTCTTACCTTTCTAGGAACGTTTTACCCGTCTTGCAGACATTACAGAACATCGGAGATATAGAAATGCGGAAGCGATTACATAAACTTACATTTATTTCGAAAGTAAGATCAAGTTATTTATTACAGACCAGAATTATAAAACGAGTGCTGAGTACTTATTATTACAATACCAAGGGAGGCAAAAACTCCTCCCGATAGTTTATACATAAAAGTTTTTATGGAGGACTAGGTCCTCCCGCATCTTCAGTCTTGCTTTTCTTCATTTGACACCACCTTGGTACAAAAGCAACAAAAATTTGCTGCTTCCTCAACTAAAAACAATAGGGAATAAAACCCTGAGTACGGAATTACTCAGCAAGACTTACCCGACTAAGGAAAAAGACTCTCAAGGGCATGCTGGTTATCAGGGAGTCAAGGTATGGGGTTTATCAAGAATCAAAGACTTTGTTTTGCAGAAAAGCTTACTACGAGTGGATCCTTAAAATCCAATTTTATTGTCAGGTTAGGTAAAGTTACCTGCATCTAGAGTTCATTCTACCCTAGTTCAAGCACTTGACCTACACTAGCCAATTTCTTAACAACCCTTTATCTTTACTGGAGTTCTACGTATAGGGCAGTGACCAAGTCTTCATGACCGCGAAGGTACGGCGATCCGAATCGATTATACTCAGCTGAGGATCTCCAATCACATGACATATGTAGCACTTAACCCTTGCATATGTCAACCCGCCACCGGGGTTCTTAAGACCATATCAGGTTCACGCGAACCGAGAGCATAGATACACCACCGTCCAGGCTCTTGCCACGGAGGGTACACGCTACTCTCGCCACCGCTCCACGTCCATTCCGTGTTATCTTATTCTGGCCTTAGTCTGCCCGAGGCAAGGCTTACCCATGACGAGGCATGTGACCAGTTAAAGGGTCCTCGGTCAGCAAGCCTACATCGAGACGGTCCTTAATCGACTCAGACGGAGACACTACACCGAGACTCTCTTCTCGTGCAAGTCACCCGCCCTGTCTCAGCTTAATCATTTAAACCCAAAAACTTGGTACCTGGCAGAGGTACATCTTTTCCGATGTTGAATCCATCACGGCCGTGATGGATCCACCATCAAGTTTTATTTTCAAAAACATACCACCCACTTTGCCAATCATCTTTTGTAAAACAAAACCTTTTGTTTTGCTAGAGTAATACTAAGCATAGTAAAAACCTTTTGTAAAATAGGGTATCAAGGAAGGTAACCAAAGATCAAGGAAGGTAATGCAGGAATTGTTTAAGCATTCAACTCCTATCACCTAATGCATCAATCAAGTGAGAAAGATTTTAAAAACATCAAGGGAGGTGGCAAATGCACCGGGGCTTGCCTTCGTTGATAGGTGAGTCAGGCTCGGACCCGCAAATATCAAGGTAGAAACAGTTTCCTGCCTGAGATTCCGAAGGTGGTGGTGTCTTCTCTTCAGTCACTTTGATCTCTTCTTCGTTTTCTAAACATAATCATACATATGTGTATATAAGAATGAATGCCATGTAATGCTCATGAGAGTGCAAAGAAAATAAGAATTTATTATATAAGGTCTTGAATACAACTTTCCTTCACGGAACTCCGAGAACTTAGGGTTTCCGGAGTCAGTAAACGAGTTCAAAGGGCAGGGGTGGGGTTTTGGGTTCTAAGTATCAAACAAGGTCCAAATC
Source organism: Zea luxurians (assembly GCA_029449295.1). Lineage (NCBI taxonomy): Eukaryota > Viridiplantae > Streptophyta > Magnoliopsida > Poales > Poaceae > Zea > Zea luxurians. The sequence continues at coordinate 47,885 of JAOPSE010000227.1, read as the reverse complement.
AAACCAAACTCTACCCAAGGCTTCTAACTAATGTGTAGAGCTCATATAAAAAGTTTGGGCAATTTTGGGATTACCATTTATTTTCTAAAATCCAGAACTAATGGTTTAAGCTAGTTTAAATGCCTCAAAATTCATTATTTAATCTAAAAAATCATGAAACTATTTTTATTAAATACTATGGAAAATAAGAAACCTAGGAAAATTGGTTTGATAATTTTAGGATTTTTCTACAATTTATAACAGATTTCCAAAGCTCTACTGAAAAAGAAAAGGAAAAAGGTTAATCAGTGCTGGGCTCAATTTGTTTCCAGCGGCCCAGGTCCAAGGGAAAACGCGCCCGCGCCCGCGCACGCTGGCTATTTTGCAAAAAGGGCCTCGGGTTCTTGGCTAACTGGAAACAAGTTCTTTCACTGTTTCACTGTGTCACTGACGGTTTGCAGAAGAGTCCTCCGGTTTCTATTCCTTCGCAGGGGGAGGTCCCCGACGGCGTCGTGCGCAGCCGAGCTCCGGCGAGCTATCTGACCGGCCGAACGGAGCGATGACCGGCGCTCCCGAGCAGCGGATACGGAATTGGACCCATCCCGAACCTTTCCCCCAACCTAATTTCACTAATGACCAACTAATTAGCTCTGGCCACGGTGACCGAGAGTGTTGCGGACGGATGAAGGTGTTCCTGGTGATCTAAGGCTACTCAGTGCAAATTGGTGGTTCGACAAGCATCACAGAGTTATGAGAAGGCTCAAACGAGGGAGAGAGGAGGATGAACTGACTGGAACGGGGCTGGCCGCGGTGAGGTTGGTTTCGCAGTGGCGGAAACCCGAATTGGGGGAAAACCGAAATTCAAGCTCACTGATGCACGATTGCTAGCGATTCTCGGTGGCGGGGTGGGTGATGACCTTGTGGGGCTGGCGCGGGCTTCAATTTATAGGGCTCAACGGCGGTGGCCGGGAATTTCAACGGGGACGCGCGGCGGTCAGAAGGGCAAGGACTTACTGGTGCGCATGAACTCGTGTCTATCGTCGTGGCGACCTCACCGGCGACGATTGGACGGCCATAGAGAGTCACGGTGACGCGGTGGAAAGGCAGAGCCACGCGGCACAAGGCCGAGAGGCGGCGGTTCACCGGCGAGCCAATCTGCTCCAGCCGCAAAGCAAAAGGGTGCGGCGGTGAGTCACCGGAGTGACCTCCAGCTCACCGATGGCGAGGATCCTTTATCCCGCGACATTACCCATCCACCACGAATGTGAATCCTAGCGCCGGTGACACGAATCACGGAGAGGCACATCGGCGGTGAGATCTTTTGGGCGCTGACGGTCGGAACCCAGCCAGGTACTGTACCATGGCGATAGCCATTCAGTCAACCTGACAGAGCATCATGGAGCTCCATTTTCTCCCAGACTCATATGGCAACATGATCAACACTCTGTAGCAAAATTGTAGAGCAATATACTATCTACAACATTGCTATATGGTGTTGCCACAAAAAGGCAATGGATCATGCTTGAAATTGGGCTTGAAGTTCATGTCAGTCCACTGTCAGTCTGATTTCAGACTTTAAGTAGTCTGACAGCCCAACTTTAGGCTTAATTATCTCTAAATTATTCTTAACAACTGAGCTCACACCCTTAAGCAAAATTGTTCTCCTTTGTTTGCTCTACAACTTTGATGTGGTGCCCTAGGGCAAAAACCCTATAATTTGAAAGTTGCAAGGCTCCAAATTTGAGCCCAAAACTCTGAAATTCAGACTTAGGCCATATAGTGCTTAAGAGGGGATTTTTGCAAATTAGTCCAAAACTTAGGGTTTGGCTTGTAAATCTTCCTAAATGTGAACCATGTGGCTTTATATGCTATGACATAGTAGTTTTTACACTTTAGTCCAAATGTGCACTGTTTTTGCACATAGGCCCCTAGGGTTTGGACTTAGGGTTTTCGAAGGTTCAAATGGGGTTTTTGGTATCTCAGGGGTATAAATGTGATTCAAGTTCATTCTTGGGAACATTTTATGACTATTCCCCTAAAGCTTTTAGGTTTTCTCAATTTGGGTTATGTTTTACCCTTTAATCCCTATTTAGGGCTAAATCCCTTATTCCAGGGTTCTATTTGCAAAACACCAAAACAATACAACTTGTTTGAAATTTTTACCTAGTGAATGCACTCTAGGTGTGTCAAAGATATGCAATGCCAATGTTTATGATGTCATGCTCAAGTTTTAGTTACAGTAACACCAGGGGTGTTACATCCTTCCCCCCATAAAAGAATCTCGTCCCGAGATTAAAATCCTAGGGTAGGTAATGGAAAAGGAAATGCTTCACATTCTTATTTCCTTATTTTTGGTACAAGGCAGGGGTGGTTTAGGATTCCTTCCTTTATTGCAATAATGTTGTACACTTTACAAATTACAAGAGGCTAAAAAGCCTGGGAAATTCTTATCTAAAAAGTCTTGAGTTTCCCATGTAGCCTCATCTTTGGAATGTTGGTTCCATTGTATCTTGTAAAACTTGAGAGTTTTTCTTCAGGTAATCCTGTCCTTTTGATCCAAGATTCGAATGGGATGTTCGGAATAGGTTAAGTCTGGTTCAAGGACAACATCTGTCACTTCAACGGTTCGATCTGGTACCCGAAGACATTTCTTCAATTGGGACACGTGGAACACATTATGTACAGCAGACAGGGTTTCGGGTAGTTGGAGTCGATACGCCACTGGCCCATATCTTTCAAGAATGAGGAAAGGACCAATGTACCTGGGCGCAAGCTTCCCTTTAATTCCGAAACGCGATACACCCTTCATTGGTGAAACCTTCAAGTAGACATAATCTCCCACGAGAAAGTATAAGGGTTGTCGTCGTCGGTCTGCATAACTCTTTTGACGAGTTTGAGCTTTTTTCATATTATGAATTATTTTCTGAACCTTTTCTTTGGTCTCTTTCACCATATCAGGCCTGAAGAAGTACCTTTTACCAGGTTCAGACCAATTTAGCGGAGTGCGACATCGTCGTCCATATAAAGCTCCGAAGGGTGCCATCTTGATACTTTCTGTAATACCTAAATTTATAACCCATATGAAGAGAGAATATTTCCTTTATCTATATGTGTGTACCATCTCTAGTTATTATCACATGTGAACAAACACCATGAAAAGGGGATTAAATAACCAATAATGCCTAAATAAATCATGCATCATGCTGAGTTTTACGTGATTGTGCATTTGTGGCTAATAAAATAAAGGTATTGTTAATATAGTAATATACACATGAGTTTAAATTCAATTTTGGAAAACAAAACTCCAAAGAAATATGGAGGGGAGGAAAAGAATTACAAAAAAAAGAAAATATATACAAAATAAATATTATAAAAGCAAGATTTGTATGTTCAAAAGTATACTTTAAATCTGAGAAGAAATTACCAAAGATTTTGAGTTTGAAATTTGAACTCAAATGAATAGGGAAAATATAAAACAGAAAAAAAGAGATGAAACCCTGCGGTTGGGCCAAAATCCCTATAACTTGGCCCAGTTCCATGATTCCTCTGCCCACCTCGCGCCTGCATGCCTCGCTGCTGCACCTTTGGGCCCACACACCAGCCTCAAAGCCAAGACGCGCCCCACATCAGGTCTATGACAAGTAGGGTCACCATGACAGTTGCATCTTCCTGTTGGGAGCCTCTCCGTGTAACAGACCGAGCGCGTGCGGCGGGTCGTTGGGATCTTCCGAACTCGGTGTTTGCCAGGGCTACATGTACCCTCTGCACCCTTAGCTCGCCCCCAGAAATAGGCCCTGGTAGAACTCATCACCACCGTGACTACCATTAAAACCAATCGGAGCTGTGAACCAGCTTCGACTCGCCCCACTTCACCGAATCCGGGGAAAACAAGGCGTAATCACGTGGGCATCTTCGTGGCTTCGGCCATCTGGCGTGCGCCAAAACGCTCGTCGGGGTAATCGCTGCGGCTTCAAGCAAGGTGCCGGGAGTCGTCGTGGGGAAATTGGATCACCGTCGAGCAGGGACCGCCCCGCCGCGGGGTCGGACTTCGATTTCTAGCCGTCAAGCCCTGAGATTGGGTTCCTAGTGCTCGGTCCAATCCCAGGAACCTGGTGGTGTGGGAGATTTTCCTCGGGCGCCTTCGGAAGGGCGATAATTCCTCGCCGGAGTGCAAGCACTGCCGCAGATCCGCTCTCTCCGTGGGCGGAGCTCGGTGCGCCGCCAGCGCTGGTAAGAACTTCCCCCTCGGATTCGCGACCCTTCCTTCTACGTTTTGGTATTGTCTGGCGGGTCGGGGGTGGCCGGGTTGCCGTTGCAACCGGTCGCCGGCGGGAGGCCGTCGCGGCTGTTCTGGCTCGCGCGTGGCCTGGTGCCGGATGAAGATGACGACTGGTCTACCGTTGGATGGCCATTGGACGGTGTGGGTTGGACCGTGCAGATTGGTTGGATTCCAGCCCTTGGATCGTGATCGTGCGCGTAGGATTAGATCGCGCCTTCATTAAATAGTGGACGTCGATCTTTGATCCGACGGTCCGTTATAGCGTACCGGTTTGTTATAGAGTCCATCTAATCTAAACCGCAGGCTTTAGATCCAACGGCCGATATTATCCCATACCCTTTCGCATTGCTCATCTTGCAAAAGAGCCCTCGTGGTATTGATGAATAAACCCGCAGTTCACCCTGTACTATTCTCTGTGTCTCGGGGTTTTTACATTGGTGCCCCTGTGTTTTACAGAAAATGGCGCCCGATCCAGAGAGCATTGGAAATTATAAATTAATATCAGAAATCAATTTTTAGTGCATAAATAAATGTTAAAACTTGTATAATTCATAGTAAATGCATATGAACTCCAAATTAGACCATTCCAGTTCCTAAATTTTTGTAATAATGTTGTCTACGCATTAGTGCCTCTGTTCTGACATGACAAACACATTAAAATTATTCTTTCACTTAATCTTGTATTAAATGCATAAAACCTTAGAAAATCCATAACTTAAAATCTATAACTCCAAATTTAATGATTCCAGTTCCTGTGATCTTATTTTAATGTCTAGTTTATTACTGTATATTTTATTTGCATGTTTGGTGTGATGTTGATTTATGCTATACTGTGTATGTATTGTGTTGATGCGAGTAGACGAGCAAGCCACTGTGGAATCTGAGGTTCAGCAAGTAGAGATAGCTGAGCAGGAGCTCGTGGAAGGCAAGTTGTGCCCTTGATCACTTCTTTACCTATTCATGTTCTTATTATTCATAATGATCTGCATAGGATAATTTTGATGGGACCCAATAGGATACCCTAGATTTTGACTATCTTTATACCTTGCTTCACCACTGGTTTTACTACTAAAGTTTTGGGTAGTACATGCTATTGCTTTATGTGGATTTGGGTATAGAGATATTCATCACTCATTGTTATACTATTTATTGTTATCTGTTTTATTCTTCCTTGTTCATGTTAAGATCATTATGTTAATGGGAACATGGAGAACCACCCGGGAAAACAGTGCTACCACAAGGGTTTAATGGGACGCCCTTGGCTGATTAACTAGGAAAGCTAGTGGAGGGCTACCTTACCCGAAAGGGGCAAGGGCAGTAGGGGAGTGGTCAGTGTAGGGAGGTCCTTGTTTGATTTTGCTGCGATGGCGGTCGGCAAGAACCCTGCACTGGAGCTTCCTATAAACTGTAGCGGGTAGTCTGAAGCTAGTGGAACTTTGTAAAGGCCTCGTAGTGGTACCCTGCCTCGCTTCCTAGGTAGAGGTGTATGGAGTCTGATCAACTCCGTGGCAAATGGGTAACACGACTTGTGGGTAAAGATGCGCAACCTCTGCAGAGTGTAAAACTGGTATACTAGCCGTGCTCACGGTCATGAGCGGCTCGGACACTCACATGATTAATTTATGGAACTTAAACTTAATCTGTCATATCATTGCATTTGGGATTATTTTATTATTACTTTTATTTATTATTACTATGGTTTGGTATTCACTTACACTTAGTAATCGCTAATAAAATTTTGACCAACTTATAAAAGCAATGCTCAGCTTCAGCCTTTATTTCATTGATCAGCCTTACACTTCATGAACTCCCACCTTTGGTGAGTTCATGCCACATTATTCCCCACGACTTGTTGAGCTATGAACGTATGTGAGCTCACTCTTGCTGTCTCACACCCCCCCCCCCCCCCACAGGAGAAGAGCAGGTGGTTCAGGAGGAGCCTCAAAGCGAGGAGTATGATCTGATCTAGGTGGCGTTTCTCAGTCGACATTGGCGCCGACGATCCTTAGTTTGTTTCTATTTATTATTTATTTTGTAATAAGTCTTCCGCTATGTAATAAATACTCTGATGTTTCATGACATTTATCTCTATACACTCTGTTATTATATATGTTGTCTTCTTTGGCGCATGTATGAGATGCACCCGGCTTTGTTCCTTAAAACCGGGTGTTACAGAAGTGGTATCAGAGGAAATGTTGACTGCAGGACGAAACCTAGATAGAAATGGACAACACCCTTACCTACTTACCTTATTCTGATTCATTCTATACTTACCTTATCTTGAACCTGTCTCACCTTCTACTGTTCCACTCTGATCATTCTTATCTTTTCTACTCTAAGACAAGATGGATTTCACACCTTGGAATCCATACCCCTATGACATTTTTAAGAGATAGGAAGCCTAAGACAAAATTAAAAAAAATATATAATATTTTCCCTATTAAAAATGTTGGTTGATTGTTCTGATGATCAATGTCTGATTTGCTTCTTTGATTGATTGAAATATTATATGGACATCTTAGCATGTGCCAGCATAAGGTGATAAATTAGCTATGGTAGGCAAAACATTAAACTGCTTAGCTAGTAAGTCCCCCAAAGTAACATGAGTTGTAATTACTGCCTTGTCTACTGCTCTCTCTTACCATATGTATCTAACTCAGATGGTCAATACCAGGAAAGGAAAGATTATCACGCAACAGCAAACAGAAATGAATCCTCCAAATCCTCCACCTGTTGAAACTGATCAAGTGATTGCAACCCAAAGGCTGGTAATACAACAATTGACAGACATGGTGACCGAAATGCAAAACCAGATAAGACAAGAACGCGAGGAAATACGTCAGGCCCGTCTGGAGATACATCAAGAAATAAGGCAATCACGGTTGGAGAGACAACGACAACAACCACCATCTTCACCACCACCAGCTCCACCAAGCTACATAAACATATATATAAATTACTACTATTTGTAGGATCTACATGTTCCTTTAGTTAGTATTCGGTATGATACTATTTTAGGAGGAATAAAAAGGTCTATTTGACCCCATGTGTTGCTAATAAAATTATGCGTCATGCTGAGATTTTGGTTTGGGCATATGTGTTGGACAATATGAGAAAACCCATGAGAGTAATTACACCTAAAGGGCCTGTTGTGGCGAATCAAATGACACGAAGATTGTCATTGACCATTATGGGTAGAGAATTTGGAGCCACTGCTATAATGTTAGAGTCAAGCAGTATAGATCTGATCCTTGGTATGTCATGGTTAAGAAAGGCAATGGTGGTTTATACACTGCACTAAGGGAACCGTAGAACTCACCAGTTCCAAAGGAGAAAGATTTGAAGTTGGAATTGCAGTAACTACCACCATCAGACTAGCGGCATTCTTAGTAGATGGGAAGTTTGTTGGTGACAACATCCGGGTGGTTAGAGATTTTCCGGATGTCTTTCCAGAGGAGTTACCAGGGATGCCACCTGATAGAGAAGTTGAGTTTGTGATTGATCTCCTACCTGGAACCGCCCCTATTTCTAAACAGCCATATAGAATGTCCGTAGAAGAGTTGAAGGAGCTTAAGAAGCAGTTGACTGAGTTACAGGAGGCGGGGTATATTCGTCCGAGTTCCTCACCTTGGGGAGCACCGGTGTTATTTGTGCAGAAGAAGGATGGATCGCAACGGATGTGTGTGGATTATAGACCTCTTAATGATGTTACGGTGAAGAACAAGTATCCGTTGCCCCGTATTGAGGATTTATTTGATCAGATGAGAGGTGCAAGAGTATTCTCGAAGATTGACCTTCGATCGGGATGCCATCAGATGAAGATTAGGCCATCGGATATTCGCAAGACAGCTTTCTCGACTCGATATGGATTATATGAGTTCACTGTTATGTCGTTTGGATTAACCAATGCACCAGCTTATTTTATGAACTTGAGGAACAAGGTGTTTATGGAGTATTTGGACAGATTCGTCGTGGTGTTCATCGACGATATTCTTATCTATTCTAGGAATGAAAGTGATCATGAACAACATCTGAGGTTGGTGCTACAGAAGTTGCGAGATAATCAACTCTATGCTAAGTTCAGCAAGTGCGAGTTTTGGATTGACAAGGTGCCATTCCTTGGTCATATTATTTCTAATGGAGGGATAGCAGTGGATCCTACTAAAGTAAAGGAGATAATGGAGTGGAGAGTGCCCACTACAGTTACTGAGATTCGGAGTTTCTTGGGACTCGCAGGATACTATCGGAGATTCATTGAAGGGGTCTCTAAGATTGCCAAGCCTATGACATCGCTTTTGGAGAAAGGAAAAGAATTTAAGTGGGATGAGAAATGTCAAGAGAGCTTTGATCAATTGAAGGAAAGATTGATGTCACCTCCAGTATTGATTATGCCGGATCTGCAGAAGGGATTTGACATTTACTGTGATGCATGTGGCCAAGGACTTGGATGTGTGCTTATGCAAGAAGGTCATGTGATTGCCTATGCATCTCGTCAGTTGCGGAAGCATGAATTGAACTACCCCACTCATGATTTAGAGCTGGCAGCAGTTGTGCATGCACTTAAGATTTGGAGACACTACATTATGGGAACTAAGTGCCAAGTATACACGGATCACAAGAGTTTGAAGTATATATTCACTCAGAAGGATCTCAACATTAGGCAACGCCGTTGGTTGGAGCTCATTAAGGATTATGACTTGGAGATTCACTATCACCCAGGCAAGGCGAATTTGGTTGCAGATGCCTTGAGTCGGAAGGAGCATGTTCACTCCGCTTTCGTTGTCTAGCTACCTGAGGAATTAGCAAAAGACTTTGAGAGACTCAACCTGGGAATTGTCACTCACACTGAAGGAGTTACCATTGAGTTGGAACCTACCTTGGAGCAAGAGATTCGTAAAGGTCAGGTTGGTGACGCTAAGATTCAAGAGATTAAAGATCTGATTACGGAAGGTCGAGTTCCGGAATTCACGGAGGATGAGCAAGGTACTATATGGTTCAAAGATCGGATATGTGTTCCAGAGATCGACAGCCTCCGTGAGGCTATATTGAAAGAAGCTCATGATTCTAATTATTCCATCCACCCTGGTAGCACTAAGAAGTATCAAGATTTGAAGCAAAAGTATTGGTGGTACGGACTGAAAAGAGATGTGGCTGCTCATGTGGCTAAGTGTGAGGTGTGTCAAAGAGTTAAGGCTGAACATCAAAGACCCGCTGGACTATTGCACCCATTGAAGATACCCGAGTGGAAATGGGAAGAAATTGGCATGGATTTTATTGTTGGACTACCCCGCACTCCAGCAGGATATGACTCTATTTGGGTGATTGTAGACAGATTGACAAAGGTGGCTCATTTTATACCTGTGAGGACTAATTACACGGGAGCCAAACTAGCAGAATTGTATATGACTCGGATAGTTTGTTTACATGGAGTGCCTAAGAAGATTGTGTCTGATCGAGGATCACAGTTTACTTCTCGATTTTGGAAGAAGTTGCATGAGAGCTTGGATACAAAGTTGAATTTTAGTTCCGCCTACCATCCTCAGACTGATGGACAGACAGAGAGGACTAATCAAGTGCTGGAAGATATGTTAAGAGCTTGTGCTCTCAAGCATGGTGGCAGTTGGGAGAAGAGCTTACCTTATGCTGAGTTTTCTTATAATAATTGCTACCAGGCCAGTTTGAAGATGTCACCATTTGAAGCTCTATATGGCAGAAAATGCAGGACTCCCCTGTATTGGGATCAAACTGGAGAAAGACAGTTCTTTGGGCCTGAGCTTATTCAAGAGGCGGAAGAACAAGTTCGAATGATAAGAGAAAATTTGAGAATTGCACAATCAAGGCAAAAGAGTTATGCTGATAATAGGAGAAGATCACTGGAGTTTAAGGAGGGTGATCATGTATATTTGAAGGTGTCACCACTCCGGGGTATGAGGAGATTTAAAGTTAAAGGAAAGCTGTCCCCTCGCTTCATTGGACCTTTCTTGATCTTAAAGCGAGTGGGAGAAGTTGCATATCAACTGGAGTTACCCAATCATCTGTCAGATGTACATGATGTGTTTCATGTGTCCCAGCTAAAGAAGTGCCTCAGGGTACCTGAGGAGCAGCTATCAATGGAAGACCTCAGTGTGCAAGATGATCTGACTTATGCTGAGTACCCCATCAAGATTTTGGACACTTTGACTCGAGTTACAAGAAATAAGGTGATAAAGATGTGCAAAGTGCAATGGAGTCACCATGGTGAAGATGAAGCTACTTGGGAGAGAGAGGAAGAGCTTCGCATAGATTTTCCCCATCTTTTCCCTAGATCTTCTTAAATCTCGAGGACGAGATTATTTTTAAGGGGGGTAGGATTTGTAATACCTAAATTTATAACCCATATGAAGAGAGAATATTTCCTTTATCTATATGTGTGTACCATCTCTAGTTATTATCACATGTGAACAAACACCATGAAAAGGGGATTAAATAACCAATAATGCCTAAATAAATCATGCATCATGCTGAGTTTTACGTGATTGTGCATTTGTGGCTAATAAAATAAAGGTATTGTTAATATAGTAATATACACATGAGTTTAAATTCAATTTTGGAAAACAAAACTCCAAAGAAATATGGAGGGGAGGAAAAGAATTACAAAAAAAGAAAATATATACAAAATAAATATTATAAAAGCAAGATTTGTATGTTCAAAAGTATACTTTAAATCTGAGAAGAAATTACCAAAGATTTTGAGTTTGAAATTTGAACTCAAATGAATAGGGAAAATATAAAACAGAAAAAAAGAGATGAAACCCTGCGGTTGGGCCAAAATCCCTATAACTTGGCCCAGTTCCATGATTCCTCTGCCCACCTCGCGCCTGCATGCCTCGCTGCTGCACCTTTGGGCCCACACACCAGCCTCAAAGCCAAGACGCGCCCCACATCAGGTCTATGACAAGTAGGGTCACCATGACAGTTGCATCTTCCTGTTGGGAGCCTCTCCGTGTAACAGACCGAGCGCGTGCGGCGGGTCGTTGGGATCTTCCGAACTCGGCGTTTGCCAGGGCTACATGTACCCTCTGCACCCTTAGCTCACCCCCAGAAATAGGCCCTGGTAGAACTCATCGCCACCGTGACTACCATTAAAACCAATCGGAGCTGTGAACCAGCTTCGACTCGCCCCACTTCATCGAATCCGGGGAAAACAAGGCGTAATCACGTGGGCATCTTCGTGGCTTCGGCCATCTGGCGTGCGCCAAAACGCTCGTCGGGGTAATCGTTGCGGCTTCAAGCAAGGTGCCGGGCGTCGTCGTGGGGAAATTGGATCACCGTCGAGCAGGGACCGCCCCGCCGCGGGGTCGGACTTCGATTTCTAGCCGTCAAGCCCTGAGATTGGGTTCCTAGTGCTCGGTCCAATCCCAGGAACCTGGTGGTGTGGGAGATTTTCCTCGGGCGCCTTCGGAAGGGCGATAATTCCTCGCCGGAGTGCAAGCACTGCCGCAGATCCGCTCTCTCCGTGGGCGGAGCTCGGTGCGCCGCCAGCGCTGGTAAGAACTTCCCCCTCGGATTCGCGACCCTTCCTTCTACGTTTTGGTATTGTCTGGCGGGTCGGGGTGGCCGGGTTGCCGTTGCAACCGGTCGCCGGCGGGAGGCCGTCGCGGCTGTTCTGGCTCGCGCGTGGCCTGGTGCCGGATGAAGATGACGACTGGTCTACCGTTGGATGGCCATTGGACGGTGTGGGTTGGACCGTGCAGATTGGTTGGATTCCAGCCCTTGGATCGTGATTGTGCGCGTAGGATTAGATCGCGCCTTCATTAAATAGTTGACGTCGATCTTTGATCCGACGGTCCGTTATAGCGTACCGGTTTGTTATAGAGTCCATCTAATCTGAACCGCAGGCTTCAGATCCAACGGCCGATATTATCCCATACCCTTTCGCATTGCTCATCTTGCAAAAGAGCCCTCGTGGTATTGATGAATAAACCCGCAGTTCACCCTGTACTATTCTCTGTGTCTCGGGGTTTTTACATTAGCGCCCCTGTGTTTTACAGAAAATGGCGCCCGATCCAGAGAGCATTGGAAATTAGAAATTAATATCAGAAATCAATTTTTAGTGCATAAATAAATGTTAAAACTTGTATAATTCATAGTAAATGCATATGAACTCCAAATTAGACCATTCCAGTTCCTAAATTTTTGTAATAATGTTGTCTACGCATTAGTGCCTCTGTTCTGACATGACAAACACATTAAAATTATTCTTTCACTTAATCTTGTATTAAATGCATAAAACCTTAGAAAATCCATAACTTAAAATCTATAACTCCAAATTTAATGATTCCAGTTCCTGTGATCTTATTTTAATGTCTAGTTTATTACTGTATATTTTATTTGCATGTTTGGTGTGATGTTGATTTATGCTATACTGTGTATGTATTGTGTTGATGCGAGTAGACGAGCAAGCCACTGTGGAATCTGAGGTTCAGCAAGTAGAGATAGCTGAGCAGGAGCTCGTGGAATGCAAGTTGTGCCCTTGATCACTTCTTTACCTATTCATGTTCTTATTATTCATAATGATCTGCATAGGATAATTTTGATGGGACCCAATAGGATACCCTAGATTTTGACTATCTTTATACCTTGCTTCACCACTGGTTTTACTACTAAAGTTTTGGGTAGTACATGCTATTGCTTTATGTGGATTTGGGTATAGAGATATTCATCACTCATTGTTATACTATTTATTGTTATCTGTTTTATTCTTCCTTGTTCATGTTAAGATCATTATGTTAATGGGAACATGGAGAACCACCCGGGAAAACAGTGCTACCACAAGGGTTTAATGGGACGCCCTTGGCTGATTAACTAGGAAAGCTAGTGGAGGGCTACCTTACCCGAAAGGGGCAAGGGCAGTAGGGGAGTGGTCAGTGTAGGGAGGTCCTTGTTTGATTTTGCTGCGATGGCGGTCGGCAAGAACCCTGCACTGGAGATTCCTATAAACTGTAGCGGGTAGTCTGAAGCTAGTGGAACTTTGTAAAGGCCTCGTAGTGGTACCCTGCCTCGCTTCCTAGGTAGAGGTGTATGGAGTCTGATCAACTCCGTGGCAAATGGGTAACACGACTTGTGGGTAAAGATGCGCAACCTCTGCAGAGTGTAAAACTGGTATACTAGCCGTGCTCACGGTCATGAGCGGCTCGGACACTCACATGATTAATTTATGGAACTTAAACTTAATCTGTCATATCATTGCATTTGGGATTATTTTATTATTACTTTTATTTATTATTACTATGGTTTGGTATTCACTTACACTTAGTAATCGCTAATAAAATTTTGACCAACTTATAAAAGCAATGCTCAGCTTCAGCCTTTATTTCATTGATCAGCCTTACACTTCATGAACTCCCACCTTTGGTGAGTTCATGCCACATTATTCCCCACGACTTGTTGAGCTATGAACGTATGTGAGCTCACTCTTGCTGTCTCACACCCCCCCCCCCACAGGAGAAGAGCAGGTGGTTCAGGAGGAGCCTCAAAGCGAGGAGTATGATCTGATCTAGGTGGCGTTTCTCAGTCGACATTGGCGCCGACGATCCTTAGTTTGTTTCTATTTATTATTTATTTTGTAATAAGTCTTCCGCTATGTAATAAATACTCTGATGTTTCATGACATTTATCTCTATACACTCTGTTATTATATATGTTGTCTTCTTTGGCGCATGTATGAGATGCACCCGGCTTTGTTCCTTAAAACCGGGTGTTACACTTTCTTGATAGCTATTATTATATGAAAACTCCGCTAAGGGCAAACATTCATCCCATTTCTGTGAGAAGTCCAGAACACATGCCCGCAGCATATCTTCAAGTATTTGATTAACCCTCTCAGTCTGTCCACTTGTTTGAGGATGATAGGCCGAACTGTGGAGCAATTTAGTACCCAGGGATTTATGAAGTTCTTCCCAGAATTTGGATACGAATTGGGGTCCACGATCCGACACTATAGTCTTCGGAATACCATGCAAACTGAGAATACGGGCAATATATAATGCTGCATAAGTGGTCACTGAATACTTTGCCTTAACAGGTAAGAAGTGGGCAATCTTTGTGAGTCGATCAACGATAACCCAGATAGAGTCATACCCTTTGGCAGTCCTGGGCAATCCCACGATAAAGTCCATACTAATGTCTTCCCATTTCCATGTTGGTATTGGTAGAGACTGTAATGGACCGGCAGCTTTCAAGTGTATGGCCTTGACACGTCTGTAGGTGTCACATCTAACCACATAGCGTGCAATCTCGATCTTCATTTTCGTCCACCAATAATGTTGTTTCAGATCTTGGTACATCTTAGTGCTTCTGGGATGAATAGAATAGCGACTAAGATGTGCCTCATCCAGAATTTGCTGGCGGAGCTCTTCATTCTTCGGTACAACTATGCGGTTATTGAACCATATAGTGCCTTAATTGTCTTCTTTGAAACATTTGGCTTTTCCGGCCCTTATCTTCTCACGAATGTGTTTCATACCCTCATTATCCCTTTGAGCATCAATTATCCGTTGTAGAAGGACTGACTCAAGCTTCAAGTGATTTGAAGTTCCATGCTGAATCATACCCAGGTTTAGCTTCTCCATTTCCTGGCATGGTGTATTGTCAGAGGTCTTTACCGTAAGACAGTGACAGGAAACCTTATGGCTAAGTGCATCTGCCACTACATTGGCCTTGCCTGGGTGATAATGAATTTCCAGTTCATAATCCTTGATAAGCTCAAGCCATCGCCTTTGTCTCATGTTCAACTCTGACTGGGTGAAGATATACTTCAAGCTTTTATGATATGTATAAATGTGACAGATATTACCCAGCAGATAATGACACCAAATCTTTAGGGCATGAACCACTGCAGCTAGCTCCAGATCATGAGTTGGATAATGCTCCTCATGCCGACGCAACTGCCTTGAAGCATACGCGATTACTCGGCCTTCTTGCAATAACACACAGCCGAGACCACTGCCTGATGTGTCACAATACACATCAAATGGCTTGTTAATATCCGGTTGAGCCAATACCGGAGCAGTGGTTAATAATATCTTCAATTTCTCAAAAGCTTCATTACAGTTGGAAGACCAATTGAATTTAGTATCATTCTTCAATAGACTTGTGATTGGCTTCACAAGTTTAGAAAAATCTGGTATAAATCGGCGATAATAACCAGCCAGTCCAAGGAAACTTCGGACTTGGTGAACAGTGGTTGGGGGTTTCCACTCCAAAATGTCCTTGACTTTGCTGGGATCTACCGTGATCCCCCTGGCAGATAGAACATGTCCCAGAAATTGAATTTCTTCCAGCCAAAATGCGCACTTACTGAATTTGGCATATAGTTGATGTTCTCTTAAGCGCGTTAACACAATCCGTAAATGTTGAGCATGCTCCTCTTCATTCTTGGAATAAATTAGAATATCGTCAATGAAGACCACCACAAACTTGTCCAACTCGGGCATGAATACCGAGTTCATCAAATAAGTGAAGTGGGCAGGAGCATTTGTCAGTCCGAAAGACATTACCAAGTACTCGAACAACCCATACCGCGTAGTAAATGCGGTCTTTGGTATATCCTCGGGCCGAATACGGATCTGATGATAGCTCGATCTGAGATCAATCTTGGAGAATACCCTTGCTCCGGTCAGTTGATCAAATAAAATGTCAATCCTCGGAAGAGGGTACTTGTTCTTGATAGTGACTTCATTCAGGGGTCGATAATCCACACACATCCGTAAGGTTTGATCCTTCTTCTTGACGAATATGGCTGGACAACCCCATGTTGACAAGCTTGGCCGGATGAATCCTTTCTCTAGTAGATCTTGTAATTGAATTTTCAGTTCTGCCAACTCATTTGGAGGCATTTGGTACGATCTTCGAGAAATGGGAGCCGTACCGAGCTTCAATTCAATCACAAACTCTACATCCCTCTCGGGTGGCAATCCAGGCAAATCCTCTGGAAAGACGTCTGGGAACTCGCATACCACCGGAATATCCTTGACTTCCGGTATAATGGATTTATAAACTCTGCCAGTAATTTTGGTTGGAATGAGGATAGACAAGAGAATTTCTTCTTGATTATGACTCAACCTGATAGTTCTTAATTCAGTGTTGAGAATTGCTTTGTATTGGGTTAGCCAATTCATACCCAAAATCACATCTATGTCTTGGTCTTTCAGAACAATCATGTTAGCAAGAAAGTTCCGTCCGGCCAATGTTACGGGCACTTGATAGGCCACTTCTCTAGTAAAAATTTGTCCCCCAAGTGACTGAATTTTAAACCCTTCTTTTGATTCATGGTATGAAATGCAATGTTGCTCCACAAATTTCTTTCTGATGAATGTATGCGAAGCACCAGAATCAAAGAGAATAATTGCGGGATGATTGGCCACAAGGAACGTACCCATCATGACCGGTTCACCATCCGGCGTAGTGGCCACTTGCGTATAATATATGCGTCCCATCTTCTTTGTATTTTTGCCCATAGTATTTCCCTTGGCTTGAGATGAATTCCCAGATCCTTGTGAAGTGTTTGACTTGTTTTGCTTCAGATAAGGGCAATCCTTGATAAAATGCCCAGACTTTCCACAATTAAAACATCCAGTCGATGAACTGGGAAGAGCAGGGAATCGAGTGCCAGGGGCACCCGGCTAACTTGTTGTTGTAGGGGCAGTGTTGGGACGAATGAATACTGGCTGTTTAAACGGGAAGGAGGGTGGACATGCTGAAGAACGACCCTGATTAGCAGGGCAGATAACAAATCGTTGCCTCTTTTCAGGGCCCTGAGTAGGCCTATTTCCTCCACTCCCCTTGATCTTTCCAGAACTTGCATATTTAGATTCGACTGCCTGTGCTGTGCTAACAGCCTTTCCATAGGTCAGGTCAATGCAAGTAGCCATCTTTCTTTGCATTCTTTCATTCAGTCCTCGCATGAAACAATTCTTCTTCTTCAGATCGGTGTTCACTTGATCGATTGCATATTGCGACAAATGATTGAATTTATTGAGATACTGATTAACAGTATCCCCTCCTTGCTTCAGCTTCATAAATTCTTCTTGTTTCATGTGAAGTACACCTTCTGGTATATAATGTTCGCGGAAGGCCAACTTAAATTCTTCCCATGTTATCTGATGATTGGCCGGTTGAACGGCCACAAAATTTCCCCACCAAGTGCTGGCAGGGCCGCGCAGTTGCTGGGCTGCGAATAAGGGCTTCTGGGTTTCAGAACATCGCAGAAGTCCAAACTTTTGCTCGATGACACGAATCCATTTGTCTGCCTCTAACGGGTCTTCGGCTTTGACAAACAGCGGTGGACGTGTTTCGGAGAAGTCTAGATAGGATGTCTCACGGGGTCCCTGCGGATAACCCCGTCCGCCTTGCTGCTGAAATTGCTAACCCGCCATTTCTCGTAAGAAACGAGTATTGTCCACGGTTGCATTTACCAAGGCGGCAATCGCCTCGGCAAGTGTGGGAGGGACAGGAGGTGGATTTGGGGTAGACTCCCTCCCACTGGAGGTTCCAGCTGCATCCTGTGATCGGGTCTTGGATGGCATCTGTGGCAACAAACATTTAAAAACAAATATAATATGCCAAAGAAAAACCATCCAATTTACATTACCAAAAAGAGTAATGTTATAGACTCGATTTTTATACAACAGGAGTACAGTACCCATTATACAATAACACTACTAATTTTACAACTATACTATTTCTACTTCTTATCACTCTTAGTTGCTTCACTGTCGAGCGTGGGAGACCATTCGTCGACCAACTTCATGGAGGGAGGGGGCTTGAAGAGGTCCAGTTCACCACCAAAAGCTTCTCCAGCTTCATGAGAAGGTCCGGCTTCTGTCCCGACAGGGTTTGCAGGTACGCTAGGGTGCAATTGTGAGTACAGTACATGAACTTCTTCATGTAGGGTATTGCAATATGCCTGCAGATTATCAATAGCTGAGCTTAGTTCTTCGACTCGGGCTCGCGCCTTTGCTTCCTTAGCCCAGGCGAGCGAACGAGACTGAACCGCCTAGTCAAGCGCTAAGTCTCGATCAGCGAGCTGATCCTGCAGGTGGCGGATGTGGCTTCTTAATTCATTTATTCTGTCGCCATCCGCGACCCATATGTTCGTCCTGCGTTGAAGCTCCGTTTGAAGCTGATTCACTCGGGCTTCAAGATCCCCGATTGGATCATTGCTCCCTCTGCTGCTATCCTCATGCCTGGGAGCGAGTTGATGACGGGGTACACCAATTGGGCCAGTTGACTTGCGCGCAGTTTTCCTTGTGCGCGGCAGCATTTTTCTATGGGGGAAAATTTTTATTAGCATAGTTCTTAGCATGATGCATGTATAATTACTGAACCAACCTTAGTTGATTCATACCTTCTATATATTGCACTCCTCCTATCTGGTTTTTCATATAGATTCTTCAGATATAAGGGGTAAGAATGGAAGAAACCTTTTTCTAGATAAGTCTGTAGAAAATCTTTTTGAAGATGACTCATAATATCTGCAGAGAAGGGCTTCGCTCCGATACCAGCTGTGACGGAACCTCCCAAGTCATTAGGCCCATCTACAGTTGTCCTTGTCCAACAGACATTAGACAACCCTGTAGATGTTCCTGAATCACTTGACAAGTTTGGTATCTTCTTTCTTACCTTTCCAGGAACGTTTTACCCGTCTTGCAGACATTACAGAACATCAGAGATATAGAAATGCGGAAGCGATTACATAAACTTACATTTATTTCGAAAGTAAGATCAAGTTATTTATTACAGACCAGAATTATAAAACGAGTGATGAGTACTTACAATACCAAGGGAGGCAAAAACTCCTCCCGATAGTTTATACATAAAAGTTTTTAAGGAGGACTAGGTCCTCCCGCATCTTCAGTCTTGCTTTTCTTCATTTGACACCACCTTGGTACAAAAGCAACAAAAATTTGCTGCTTCCTCACCTAAAAACAATAGGGAATAAAACTCTGAGTACGGAATTATTCAGCAAGACTTACCCGACTAAGGAAAAGACTCTCAAGGGCATGCTGGTTATCAGGGAGTCAAGGTATGGTTTATCAAGAATCAAAGACTCTGTTTTGCAGAAAAGCTTACTACGAGTGGATCCTTAAAATCCAATTTTATTGTCAGGTTAGGTAAAGTTACCTGCATCTAGAGTTCGTTCTACCCTAGTTCAAGCACTTGACCTGCACTAGCCAATTTCTTAACAACCCTTTATCTTTACTGGAGTTCTACGTATAGGGCAGTGACCAAGTCTTCATGACCGTGAAGGTACGGCGATCCGAATCGATTATACTCAGCTGAGGATCTCCAATCACACGACATATGTAGCACTTAACCCTTGCATATGTCAACCCGCCACCGGGGTTCTTAAGACCAGATCAGGTTCACGCGAACCGAGAGCACAGATACACCACCGTCCAGGCTCTTGCCACGGAGGGTACACGCTACTCTCGCCACCTCTCCACGTCCATTCCATGTTATCTTATTCTGGCTTTAGTCTGCCCGAGGCAAAGCTTACCCATGACGAGGCATGTGACCAGTTAAAGGGTCCTCGGTCAGCAAGCCTACATCGAGACGGTCCTTAATCGACTCAGACGGAGACACTACACCGAGACTCTCTTCTCGTGCAAGTCACCCGCCCGGTCTCAGCTTAATCATTTAAACCCAAAAACTTGGTACCTGGCAGAGGTACATCTTTTCCGATGTTGAATCCATCACGGCCGTGATGGATCCACCATCAAGTTTTATTTTCAAAAACATACCACCCACTTTGCCAATCATCTTTTGTAAAACAAAACCTTTTGTTTTGCTAGAGCAATACTAAGCATAGTAAAAACCTTTTGTAAAACAGGGTATCAAGGAAGGTAACCAAAGATCAAGGAAGGTAATGCAGGAATTGTTTAAGCATTCAACTCCTATCACCTAATGCATCAATCAAGTGAGAAAGATTTTAAAAACATCAAGGGAGGTGGCAAATGCACCGGGGCTTGCCTTCGTTGATAGGTGAGTCAGGCTTGGACCCGCAAATATCAAGGTAGAAACAGTTTCCTGCCTAAGATTCCGAAGGTGGTGGTGTCTTCTCTTCAGTCACTTTGATCTCTTCTTCATTTTCTAAACATAATCATACATATGTGTATATAAGAATGAATGCCATGTAATGCTCATGAGAGTGCAAAGAAAATAAGAATTTATTATCTAAGGTCTTGAATACAACTTTCCTTCACGGAACTCCGAGAACTTAGGGTTTCCGGAGTCAGTAAAGGAGTTCAAAGGGCAGGGGTGGGGCTTTGGGTTCTAAGTATCAAACAAGGTCCAAATCAAACCAAACTCTACCCAAGGCTTCTAACTAATGTGTAGAGCTCATATAAAAAGTTTGGGCAATTTTGGGATTACCATTTATTTTCTAATAATCCAGAACTAATGGTTTAAGCTAGTTTAAATGCCTCAAAATTCCTTATTTAATCTAAAAAATCATGAAACTATTTTTATTAAATACTATGGAAAATAAGAAGCCTTGGAAAATTGGTTTGACAATTTTAGGATTTTTCTACAATTTATAACAGATTTCCAAAGCTCTACTGAAAAAGAAAAGGAAAAAGGTTAATCAGTGCTGGGCTCAATTTGTTTTCAGCGGCCCAGGTCCAGGGGAAAACGCGCCCGCGCCCGCGTGTGCCGGCTGTTTTGCGAAAAGGGCCTCAGGTTCTTGGCTAACTGGAAACAGGTTCTTTCACTGTTTCACTGTGTCACTGACGGTTTGCAGAAGAGTCCTCCGGTTTCTATTCCTTCGCAGGGGGAGGTCCCCGACGGCGTCGCGCGCAGCCGAGCTCCGACGAGCTATCTGACCGGCCGAACGGAGCAATGACCGGCGCTCCCGAGCAGCGGATACGGAATTGGACCCATCCCGAACCTTTCCCCCAACCTAATTTCACTAATGACCAACTAATTAGCTCTAGACACGGTGACCGAGAGTGTTGCGGACGGATGAAGGTGTTCTCGGTGATCTAAGGCTACTCAGTGCAAATTGGTGGTTCGGCAAGCATCACAGAGTTATGAGAAGGCTCAAACGAGGGAGAGAGGAGGATGAACTGACCGGAACGGGGCTGGCCGCGGTGAGGTTGGTTTCGCGGTGGCGGAAACCCGAATTGGGGGAAACCGAAATTCAAGCTCACTGATGCATGATTGCTAGCGATTCTCGGTGACGGAGTGGGTGATGACCTTGCGGGGCTGGCGGGGGCTTCAATTTATAGGGCTCAACGGCGGTGGCCGGGAATTTCAACGGGGACGCGCGGCGGTCGGAAGGGCAGGGAGTTACTGGTGCGCATGAACTCGTGTCTATCGTCGTGGCGACCTCACCGGCGACGATTGGACGGCCATAGAGAGTCACGGCGACGCGGTGGAAAGGCAGAGCCACGCGGCACAAGGCCGAGAGGCGGCGGTTCACCGGCGAGCCAATCTGCTCCAGCCGCAAAGCAGAAGGGTGCGGCGGTGAGTCACCGGAGTGACCTCCAGCTCACCGACGGCGAGGATCCTTTATCCCGCGACGTTACCCATCCACCACGAATGTGAATCCTGGCGCCGGTGACACGAATCGCGGTGAGGCACATCGGCGGTGAGATCTTTTAGGCGCTGACGGTCGGAACCCAGCCAGGTACTGTACCATGGCGATAGCCATTCAGTCAACCTGATAGAGCATCAAGGAGCTCCATTTTCTCCCAGACTCATATGGCAACATGATCAACACTCTGTAGCAAAATTGTAGAGCAATATACTATCTACAACATTGCTATATGGTGTTGCCACAAAAAGGCAATGGATCATGCTTGAAATTGGGCTTGAAGTTCATGTCAGTCCACTGTCAGTCTGATTTCAGACTTTAAGTAGTCTGACAGCCCAACTTTAGGCTTAATTATCTCTAAATTATTCTTAACAACTGAGCTCACACCCTTAAGCAAAATTGTTCTCCTTTGTTTGCTCTACAACTTTGATGTGGTGCCCTAGCGCAAAAACCCTATAATTTGAAAGTTGCAAGGCTCCAAAGTTGAGCCCAAAACTCTAAAATTCAGACTTAGGCCATATAGTGCTTAAGAGGGGATTTTTGCAAATTAGTCCAAAACTTAGGGTTTGGCTTGTAAATCTTCCTAAATGTGAACCATGTGGCTTTATATGCTTTAACATAGTAGTTTTTACACTTCAGTCCAAATGTGCACTGTTTTTGCACATAGGCCCCTAGGGTTTGGACTTAGGGTTTTCCAAGGTTCAAATGGGGTTTTTGGTATCTCAGGGGTATAAATGTGATTCAAGTTCATTCTTGGGAACATTTCATGACTATTCCCTTAAAGCTTTTAGGTTTTCTCAATTTGGGTTATGTTTTACCCTTTAATCCCTATTTAGGGCTAAATCCCCTATTCCAGGGTTCTATTTGCAAAACACCAAAACAATACAACTTGTTTGAAATTTTTACCTAGTGAATGCACTCTAGGTGCGTCAAAGATATGCAGTGCCAATGTTTATGATGCCATGCTCAAGTTTTAGTTACAGTAACACCAGGGGTGTTACATTTAATATATGAATAAGAATGTTAAAGAATGAAGACAGTATCTGCACCTTATTAATTCATTCATATTTGTATTCCATAAAGTACGTATGATCATTAATAGAATTAATATTACATTGATACCTTCGGCTTGCTCGAAGGCGAGGATGCGAGAGAGCAATTACGATCCAGCGTGAACAGTACGGTGTTACATTCATCTATTTATAGGCACGGGACGTAGCCTAGGTAAAATTACATCCATGCCCTTGAACATTTTTTATAAGCAACTTAAACTAATGAGGTCTATCTAGTCTTTTCCTTCTTTGCTTGATCTGAGCCAAAGCTACTGAGCTTCGGCGTTCTGCATTGTTGCTTTTCCTGAGGTCTTTGTCTTGAGAACCTTCGGCAGAAGAAAGGCGGACCTCTTGTGGTATTTTGCTGAAGGTGTTTACGTCTTGTAGACCTTCAGCGGAGAAGAAGACCCCCAACAGTTAGGAATATCAAATTTGTTTTCGAGAAGAAGACAAAAGACAAAAAAACAAGGAAGGATGACAAACCAACTCTGGGGCTACATTCAAGAAGAAGTCTATTTTCTTTGAGTATTTGCCTTACTGGAAAGAGTTAGATGTTCGGCACGTGATCTATGGTATGCACGTTCAGAAGAACATGACACATTTTCTGACTCTGCCAACTCCTTAACCAGCTGCGGCGTGGCCGGTTGGGATACATGGTGTGTCGGGAGCCCTTCTAGCTAGGGGTGTTGGGAGGCCCCCTTTTGACCGAGGTTGATGTGGACCTTAGGACACATTGTGTGCCCCAACCCCACAACAAGTTGGGGCCTCCTAGAGCACGAGAACATAAGGCTCCTAGGCCCTACGTTGTAGCCATCGATGGAGGGAGAGCTTGAGGGAGACCTCCTTAGGGGTTCGGAGCCCTCTAAGAGGGTCTTGAGCTCCCAATGGGATCTCGAGGACATATGGTGCCGCTGGACCCCACCTAGGACCAAGGGCCGGTAGGGCCACATGACATAACTGGACTTCACCAACAGGTTAGCAAGAGCAGTTGCAGAAGTGAGCCTGATGAAGGCTTGTATGGAAAGGGACTCCCTCATGCTGCCGCGTGGCAGGGGTCCCGACCATGTAATATCTTATTTCTTCATAGGGATCTTGTCAACTGGACTCACCTTGAAGATAGGGCCTGTAATGAAAGTCGCCTAGAGGGGAGTAGGCAAAACCTGAAAATTATAATCTTTGAACACACACTTCACTCGGGGTTAGGGTTAGAAATAAATAATAATGAATTCGGAGTGCGGAAGATAATTCTTCTTGCTATGAGTTGCTCAATCAATGCGGATAACTTTGGGAGCTAATTCAAAACAACGTGAGCAAGAGAACTTTTAGTGAGAGAGGAGAGGGAAGAAACAAATCGAATAGTGAAGATCAACACAAATGTACATGGCGATTTGTTTCCCGAGGTTCAGTTCCAAAGAACCTACTCCCCGTTGAGGATGCCACAAAGGCCGGGTCTATTTCAACCTTTTCTCTCTCTCAATCAGTCACTTCGACTGGCTGAGTGCTTCTTCTTAATCTCATGGGTCACTAAGACCCCGCAAGGATCACCACACAATTAGGTGTCTCTTGCTTGCTTTAGAAAACACTTAGAGAGTTTAGAGAGAGATGAAGAAAGCAACCAAGCAACAAGAGCAACAAATGGAACACAAATCACCCTCTGTCAAGTCACTAAACACTTTTGATCACTTGACTTGATTATGGCACTTGGAGAGGATTGGAGACTTATGTGTCTTTGGAGTGAATTCTTTGCTTTTGGACTCTTGTGTTTGCCCCTAACATATTTGGCAACTACCTTGCCAGATTTTGTTAGTAAGCACAAAGGATGCATCAAAAGTATTAAATGAAATGTTATGTTCATTTAATGCATCAACAATCTTTTTCTTAGGCATTTTGATATGAGTTGTATGTGTTAGAATAGGAACCCATACCCTAAACAGGGGTTGGGAGTGATATTAATAGAGTGAGTAACTGGGCCAGGCCCATTACACAGGGGGTATAACGGTCATTACAAGGGGAATAACACAAACCCTAGACGGGTAGTCTAACACCCCCCCCCCCCCCCCCCCCCCGCAGTCACAACTCTATCCTGTACAGATGTTGAGACTGGATCGAAAGTCTAAAAAGACACTCGACGGTAACCCCTTGGTGAAGATGTCGGCGAACTGAAGCGTGGTGGGGACGCTGAGAACGCGAACGTCACCGGCAGCGACACGCTCGCGGACGAAGTGCAGGTCGATCTCCACATGCTTCGTGCGCTGATGTTGCACGGGGTTGGTGGAGAGGTAGACCGCGCTGACGTTGTCGCAGTAGACGAGGGTGGCGCGCTGAAGGGGACTATGGAGCTCGTGGAGGAGCTGGCGCAGCCAGGAGGCCTCGGCCACGCCGTTGGCCACGGCACGGTACTCGGCCTCAGCGCTGGAGTGAGAGACGACAGGCTGCCTCTTGGCGGCCCAAGAGACGAGGTTGGAGCCCAGGAAGACGGCGTAGCCGGAGGTGGACCGGCGTGTGTCGGGACAGCCGGCCCAGTCAGCGTCGGTGTAGACCACGAGCTCCGACGTCGGGGATGGGCGGAGTAGGAGGCCGTAGTCGAGGGAGCCGCGGAGGTAGCGTAGAATCCGCTTGAGCGCAGTGAGATGGGGCTCCCGCGGAGTGTGCATATGCAGGCACACCTGCTGGACGGCGTAGGCGATGTCGGGCCTGGAGAATGTGAGGTACTGGAGCGCGCCGGTGAGGCTCCGGTATGACGTCGCGTCGGCGACCGGAGGCCCGTCGTCCTCAGAAAGCTTCGCCTGAGTGTCGACAGGCGTGGAGCAGGGCTTGCAGTCAGACATGCCAGCCCGCTCCAGGATGTCGATGGCGTACTGGCGCTGGTGGAGGAAGAGACCCTGAGGCCGACGTTCGGCGGTGATGCCGAGGAAGTGGTGGAGGGGCCCCAGGTCCTTCATCGCGAACTCCCGCTGAAGGGCGACGATCGTGCGGTGAAGGAGGTCGGCGGTGGATGCCGTGAGCACAATGTCGTCGACGTAGAGCAGGAGGTAGACGGTGTCATCGCCGCGTCGGTAGATGAACAGGGACGTGTCCGACTTGGCCTCGACGAAGCCGACGGAGACCAGGTAGGAGGCGAAGCGACTGTACCAGGCCCGTGGCGCCTGCTTGAGGCCGTACAGGGACCGGTTCAGCCGGCAAACCAGGTCCGGACGGTCAGCGTCGACGAAGCCGGTGGGCTGGCTACAGTAGACAGTCTCCGTCAGAGTGCCATGGAGGAAGGCATTCTTGACATCGAGCTGATGGATCGCCCAGTCGCGGGAGAGGGCGAGGGAGAGGACAGCGCGAACAGTGGCGAACTTGATGACAGGGCTGAAGGTCTCGTCGTAGTCCACTCCAGGGCGCTGGGTGAAGCCCCGAAGGACCCAACGGGCCTTGTAGCGGTCGAGGGAGCCGTCCGAGGTCAGCTTGTGGCGAAATAGCCACTTGCCGGTGACCACGTTGGTGCCTGGTGGACGCGGCACCAGGTCCCAGGTGTGGTTGGCCAAGAGGGTCGCGTACTCCTCCTCCATAGCGCGACGCCAATGTGGGTCGGCGAGGGCAGTGCGAACGGAGGAGGGTACCGAGGAAGCGTCGGGTGGAGTGCTGGGCGTAGCGGCTGCCAGGATGAGCCGGTCAACGGGGCGGAGAACGCCAGCAGCGCGCCGAGTCACCATCGGGTGGACGTGCCCGGGGGTCGCGGTGGATGGCGACCGGGTGGTATACGGACGACTCAGAGTGAGCCGCCGGAACGTCGGGAGCGGCTGGTGGGGCCGGCTCACGGCGGTGATAGACGACGGCGGGGTCGGCGAATTGGGCCGCGCTCGTCGACGGGCCCGAATCGGGGGGCGCCGAGGTAGTGGCGTGGCCGCGGCGATGGTAGACGAGGGCGGGGTTGGCGAATCGAGCCGGAGTCGACGGGGCCCGCGCGTGGCGCAGGCGGGTTCGACGGGGCCGCGCGTGGCGCAGGCAGGATCGACGAGGCCACGCGTGGCGCAGGCGGGGTCGACGGGGCCGCGCGTGGCGCAGGCAGGACCAACGGGGCCGCGCGTGGTGCAGGCGGGGTCGACGGGGCCGCGCGTGGCGCAGGCGGGGTCGATGGGGCCGCGCGTGTCGCGGAAGAGGTCGTGGGGGCCGCACGAGGAGGAGGTAACGGCGCAAGACGGGGAGCCGAAGGTGGGGGAGGAATCGGATCGGACTCGAGGAGGGAGTCAAGATCGGTGGGTGGGGTGGAGCCAGCAAGGGGAAACACATCTTCGTCAAAGATGACATGACGAGAGATGATGATGCGGTGGGAGGTGAGGTCCAGACACCGGTACCCCTTGTGGTCAGGGGAGTAGCCAAGGAATAGACAGCGGGTGGAGCGAGGAGAAAGCTTATGTGGGGCGGTGGCTGAAGTGTTAGGGTAGCAGGCACAGCCGAACACGCGAAGGTGGTCATAGGAAGGGGTTGTGCCGTATAGGGCGAAGTGGGGGGTAGGGTGGCGAACCGCCTTCGAGGGAAGACGGTTGAGGAGGTGGGTAGCAGTGTGCAGGGCCTCTGCCCAGTAGCTGGCAGGGAGAGACGCCTGGAAGAGGAGGCAGCGGAGCATATTAGTGGTGGTGCGGATCATGCGTTCGGCTCGGCCGTTCTGAGCAGAAGTGTAGGGGCACGAGAGACGTAACTGGACGCCATGAGTGAGGAAGAAGGAGCGAGAGGCGTGGTTATCAAACTCGCGGCCATTGTCGCACTGCAGAGCACGGACCGGGCGACGAAACTGGGTGGATACCCAGGTGAAGAAGTGTGTGAGGGTGGTGAATGTGTCCGACTTCAACCGAAGCGGGAAGGTCCAGAGAAAATGGGAAAAATCATCCAAAATCACCAAATAGTATTTATAGCCAGAAATACTGAGAACAGGGGAGGTCCAAAGATCACAGTGAACCAGGTCAAAAGCCTGCGCAGCCCGAGAAGAAGAAGTAGTAAATGGGAGACGAGTATGTCGGCCTAACTGACAAGCATGACAGAGACCCTCAAAATGTCCCCTACTACATGAAGGATCTAGACTACTGGTAATCTTGGTCATGACGTCGGGTCCAGGGTGGCCGAGACGTCGATGCCATGTGGTGGAGGAGGTGGTGGAGACCAGGGCAGGAGGGGGAGACACGCCGGCGGTGGAGGGCTGGAGCGTGTAGAGTGGCCCCGAGCTGTCACAGCGGGCGAGAAGGGTCCTGGTGGCCAGATCCTTCACAGAAAAACCAGAGGGGTCAAACTCAATGGAACAGGAGTTGTCAGTGGTGAATCGACGAACAGAAAGAAGATTGTGAGTGATGTGGGGAGCTACGAGAACATCGTTGAGGTAAAACGGCCCAGGGACAACCGAGGCACCTACTGAGGTGACTGGCAGAGTGGAGCCGTTTCCAACGACGATCGAGGAAGGGTGAGAGGGGAGGGGGGAATGAGAGCGAGAGAGCGTGCCTGCCATGGGAGTGGTGTGGTACGAGGCACCGGAGTCGATCACCCAGTCGGAGGGGGGGTGGGGTCATCGCCATGGTGCTGAAAGCAGCAGCGAGGGAGGCGCTGTCCCAACCACCGGCCGGCGGGGACCAAGGCGTCGAGGTGTGGGTCCCCGGAGGCAGGAACGCAGGCGGAGCCTGGGGCACGACGGGGACACCGTAAGGAGGTGCGCCGTAGTGAGGAGTAGTCAGGAGGGCTGGCGCCGGAGGACGGGGGGTACTCGGTGCCTGGCCCGGCCACATGGCGATGGTCCCGGTCCAGGGGTTGTAGAATGACGGCCACGCGTGGCCGCCACCCCGGCCAGAGGGACCACCACGAGAGGAGCCGCCGCTCCCACGGCCGCCCTTGCGGGAGCGACGACCCCCGTCGGTCGTGGAAGTCGGACGAGGGGCCGCCGGGACGGCATGTGGGGGGCGGGTGGGAGCCCCGGTCGACGGAGGACGGGTGGCCTGGCCCCCTGAAGGCGGCCGACCACTGGTAGGAGCGCTATAGAGGGCCGAGGCAGGAGTGGGTGCCTCATTCGCCATACTGAGCTCCTCGAGGAGAAGCTCGTTCCGCACGGCGTGGAAGGTGGGGAAGGGCACGCTCCTCTTGATGAGAGCCTTCAGGTGGCCGTAGCGGGGGCTGAGGCCACGCAGGAGGTTCAGCACCAAGGTACGATCGGGAACTGGCTCGCCGAGATCGCGGAGGGAGTCAGCGAGGCCCTTCATCTGGCGGCAGTATTCGCCCACGGAGAGGTCCCCCTGAGAGAACAAGTGGAACTGGGCGTCGAGGTGGAGTGCCCGAGCATCCCGATTCCCGAGGAACTGGTCCTCGAGAGCGAGCCACGCCTGGCGCGCAGTGTCCGCCTGGTCGCGGATGATGTCCTGTAGCTCAACGGTGATGGTGCCGTGGAGCCACGAGAGGACAACGCTGTCCATGAGGCACCAGGAGTGAGGCGGTGGAGCGTCGTGGTCGACGAGGACGTGATCGTCGAGGACGAACCGTCGCAGCGTGAGGAGGACCTGTCCATGCCACCGGGGGTAGTGGGAAGACGCCGGATCCAACACCACGGACACGAGGGCCTGGATGTTGTGTAGACCAGCGGCTTGAGCGTGGAGAGCTGCGATGAGGTCGGCGTCGAGGTCAGGGTCGCGGGGGTCCTCCAGGGGTTCCACCGGGGCGACCGGTGGGTGGCCGAGGAGACGCTGCGTGGTGGCCATCTGGGTGGTCAGTGCGGCACCCAAAGCACGCTCACGCTCCAGGGTGAGGGAGGCGGCGCGCTCACGCTCCTGCGAGGCCATCACAGCCGCCTGGATCGTGGCGAGGGTGTCGCCGAGGGTGGAGTCGGTACCGGGGGGTGCCGCGAGGGTAGGAAACCCCGGTGGGGAGCCTCGGCGGTGGGCCGGGGAAGAGACGTCGCGGATGGGCCGTAGGCCGACGATGTAGGGAGCCGCGGCATCGGTCACGGAGCGGCCGGGGCCCATGGGGTGGGTCTGGCCGGTAGTGGGGAGGCCCAGGGAGGTGACGCCGGCGGCCAGGGAAGTGGGGGCCGCGCCCAGGTCCGCGGTCAGGGACGGTTGCACCAGGCCGGCAGTGTGCGGGTCTGGTCAGAGGTCCGCCATGAGCAGGGGGCGAGCAGAGGGCTGCGGCGGTGGAGGCGAAGGGGGAGGAGGGCGCGCAGGTGGGGCGCGACCTGCTGGAGAGGGGAGGCGCGGCTGGCACAGGACAGGGCGCGCAGGCTGGGCGGCGGCTGGGCCTGGCGCTGGGCGGCGTCGGGGTCGGCGCCTGGGCTGCACGGCTCCCAGGCGCGAGTGCGGCCGGGGCGCGTCCTGGCGGTGGCCGTCCAAGGGGCGCCTGGACGAAGGGCAGAGCGGCGCCGGGCGCGGAAGCTGCTCCTGGCGGCGCGACGAGCCGCGAGCTCGGGGACGGGCGGCTCAGTGCAGACGGATGGAGGCCGGCAGCTGGGGACGAGTGGGAAGGGGAGGGAGGGAGGTAGAGGGGAGGCCGGCGGCTGGGGGCTGGGGGCCGGCGGCGGGAGGGAGGCTGGCGGCGGCTGCAGGGGGAAGATGAAACCCTAAGCTGATACCATGTTAGAATAGGAACCCATACCCTAAACAGGGGTTGGGAGTGATATTAATAGAGTGAGTAACTGGGCCAGGCCCATTACACAGGGGGTATAACGGTCATTACAAGGGGAATAACACAAACCCTAGACGGGTAGTCTAACAGTATGCCTAGAGCTTGAAGCCTCATTACTATAAATATAAGCATGATGAGAAACATAATGAGATTTCTTAGCATGAATTCTTCTAATTTTGTGCTTAGGATAGTTTTCAGGATATAAAATGTAACATTCTGTATCCTGAACCATAGGAGCCTTGCCCTTAACAAAGTTAGCAATTTTGTTCTTAGGGGCATTAAGTTTGATGTTTATTTGGCTCCGATGTTGGAAGCCAATGCCATCTTTAATGCCAAGACGTCTCCCATTATAAAGCATGCTACGAGCAAATTTAAAATGTTTATTTTCAAGCTCATGCTCAGCAATTTTAGCATTTAATTTAGTTATGTGATCATTTTGTTCTTTAATTATAGCAAGGTGATCATTCATAGCATCAATATTAATATCCCTACATCTAGTGCAAATAGTAACATGGTCAATGGTATATGTAAAAACTTTGCAAGCATTCAATTCTTCAATTTTAGCAATTAAACTAACATTTTCAGTTCTAAGACAAGAAATTGAATCATTGCAAATATTTAGCTCTTTAGTCAGGTTATGGCATTTTCAACTTCAAGAGCATAAGAATCTTTCAACTTTACAATTTTTTTTGTTGTCCTTAATGAGTAAGTCTTCTTGGCATTCCAAGATATCATCCTTCCCGTTAATGATTTCTATCAATTCATTAATTTTCTTTTTTTGTTCTTTGGTAAGGTTTGCAAAAAGATAAGTCAAGTCATCATCATTTTCATTAGAGCTACCCTCATCATCGGAAGTAGTATATTTGGGGGGTATCTCTAGAGTATATCATCTTCTTTTTGTCGTCCTTAGCCATGAGACACTTGTGGTCGACGTTGGGGAAGAGTAGACCTTTGTTGACGGCGATGTTGGCGGCGTCCTCGTCGGAGGAGGAGATGGTGGAACTCGCGTTGGAGTCCCACTCCCTTCCCATGTGTGCCTCGCCACCTTTCTTCCTATTGTAGTACCTTTTCTTCTCCATCTTTTTCTTCCCTTTCTTGTCATTGTCCCTGTCACTGTCACTTGTATATGACATTTAGCAATAAAATGATCGGACTTACCACACCGGTAGCAAACCCTCTTGTAGCGGGGTTTGTAGTCCTTCCCTTTCCTTTGCTTGAGGATTTGTCGGAAGCTCTTGATGATAAGAGCCATCTCCTCGTTGTCAAGCTTGGAGGCATCAATTGGAAGCCTATTAGTTGATGTAGGCTCCTCCTTCTTTTATTCTATTGCCTTGAATGCAATGGGTTGCACCTCGGGTGTGGAGGTAGTGCCTTACTCTAAGTTGACAATGTGTTTGGAGTCTTTGATCATAAGTTCAAAGCTCACAAACTTGCCAATTACCTCCTCGGGAGACATCTGTTTATATCTAAAATCTCCATGAATTAATTGTACTTGAGTAGGATTACAAAAAACAAGAGATCTTAGAATAACCTTGACCATTTCATGGTCATCCCACTTGGTGCTCTCGAGGTTGTGGACTTGGTTGACCATCGTCTTGAGCCAGTTGTACATTGCTTGTAGCTCTTTTCCTTTGTTGAGGACGCACCGATCGAGTTCTCCCTCGATCATTTCATGCTTGGTGATTTTGGTCACTTTGTCCCCTTCATGCGTCGTCTTGAGGACGTCCCAAATTTCTTTAGCACTCTTCAACCCTTGCACCTTGTTGTACTCCTCTCTACACAATGAAGCGGGAGTATGGAGGTGGCTTGGGAGTTGAAGTGCCTTATTTGGGCGGCCTCATCGGAGTTGTAGTCCTCGTCGCCCACATGTGGTTGCTGCGCTCCAAACTCAACAATATCCCAAATACTTTTGTGGAGTGAGGTTAGATGGTGCCTCATTTTATCACCCCACATACAATAATCTTCACCATCAAAATATGGTGGTTTGCCTAGGGGAATGGAAAGTAAAGGAGCGCACTTAGAAATACGAGGATAGCATAGGGGGATCTTACTATACTTCTTATGCTCTTGGCGCTTTGAGGATATAGACTTGGCGCCGGAGGTTGAGGGTGAGGAAGAATCAGTCTCGTAGTAGACCACATTTTTCATCTTCTTTTTCTTCTTGTCACCCTTCTAATGTGACTTGATGGACCGGCGGATTCCTCCTTATGCTCTTGTGCTTGTCGTCGGCCTCCTTCGATGGAGTCATTTCTTTATTCTTCTTTCCTGAAGATCCAGGCTTTTCCCCGGTGACCATCTCCCTTTTGGTGTGTTCTTCTGACATCATTTCAAGTTGTTAGACTCTAATGAAGTACCGGGCTCCGATACCAATTGAAAGTCGCCTAGAGGAGGGTGATTAGGTGAAACCTGAAAATTATAATCTTTGAACACGCACTTCACCTCGGGGTTAGGGTTAGAAATAAATAATAATGAATTCAGAGTGCGGAAGATAATTCTTCTTGCTATGAGTTGCTCAATCAATGAGGATAACTTTGGAAGCTAACTCAAAACAACGTGAGCAAGAGAACTTTTAGTGAGAGGGGAGAGGGAAGAAACAAATCAAATAGTGAAGATCAACACAAATGGACATGACGATTTGTTTCCCGAGGTTCGGTTCCAAAGAACCTACTCCCTGTTGAGGAGGCCACAAAGGTTGGGTCTATTTCAACCCTTTCCCTCTCTCAATCGTTCACTTAGACCGGTTCAGTGCTTCTTCTTAATCTCACGGGTCACTAAGCCCCTGAAAGGATCACCATACAATTAGGTGTCTCTTGCTTGATTTACAAAACACTTAGAGAGTTTAGAGAGAGATGAAGAAAGCAACCAAGAAACAAGAGCAACAAATGGAACACAAATAACCCTTTCTCAAGTCACTAAACATTTTTTATCACTTGACTTGATTGTGGCACTTGGAGAGGATTGGAGACTTTGAATGTGTCTTTGTAGTGAATTCTTTGCTCTTGTATTGAATGTTGAGAGTAGAAAGCTTGGATGACTTGAATGGTGGTGGTTGGGGTGTATTTATAGCCCCAACCATTATTCTAGCCGTTGGCTGAGTTCTTTGTTGACGGGCACACCAGACAGTCCGGTGGTGCACCGGACACTGTACTGTTCATTGTCTGGTGCACGCCACAACAGCTGACCGTTGGAGTTTGGAGCAGTCAACCATTGACTTTGCCTGTCCTTCTGGTGCACCGGACAGTCTGGTGGCACACCGGACAGTCTGGTAAGACTTGACATCGCAGACTGTCTCTGAACTTGTGGTGTTCTCAACTCGTAGTAGTTGTGTGGCAGTTGACCGTTGGTGAAGATGACCGTTGCTCGCGGGCTCACCGAACAGTCTGGTGTACACCGGACAATCCGGTGAATTTTAGCCGAGGAGCGCTTCATTTTTTCCTAAAGCGGCCAGTTCGCTGGGCGCGCCAGCCTAGGCACCGGACACTGTCCGGTGCACACCAGACAATCCAGTGCGTCGTAGGCTGGTGCAAATTTGTTTTGCTCCATACTTCTAGAATTGCCCCAAGGGTCATTTTCCTTATATGTGAATGTGAACTTTATGCACATGAGAAAAGATCAACTAGGTAAACTAGTTAGTCCATAAGATTTGTGATGGTCATCAAACACCAAAATCAATTATAGTAAATGGTTAAGGCCATTTCCCTTTCAATCGCCCCTTTATGGTGATTGATGCCAACACAAACCAAAGCAAATACAATGTGTAGAAATGTAGCTAGTTTGCATTTGACAGATGTGTATAAGTTACTTTGAAATGAAGGTAGTTCTAAGCAAATATGATTGTTTTGATATAGTTAATATTTTGGACCACATTTGCACCACTTAGCTTGTTTTTGCAAATCTTTTGGAAAAGTCTTTTCAAATTATTTTGCAATTAGCTAATGGTATAAGAATATGATTTCGAAAGCATTTTCAAATTTTGAAAGATTCTCCCCCTTTTTAAAATGCTTTTCCTTTGGCTAAATAAAAGCACCCCCTGAAAAAGTTCTCCCCTTAGCTATCAAGAGGGTTTTTGCAGATGCAATTTTTTTAAAATGTTTTCAGAAAACAGGGTGGTGCGGTCCTTTTGCTTTGGCCTATTAATTTCTCCACATTTAGCATTAAGCGCCAAAAACGAAGAAAACTAGAGGCCTTTTACAATAAAGATATGAATGTAAATACATGAGTAGGGCAAAGGATATATAATACCGACAGAGTCGTAGTGGAAGCCTTGCCTTTGCCTAGTACTCCATTTCTTCATTCTAAGACTAAGCATAAACATACTCTTGGAAACACATTAATCTTGACTTTGGCACAAGAAGAATAAGAAATATGTATTTGTACCAAATAAAAGAGATATGACATGATCAAAGGTATAACATGTGCAATATGTGCAAGATTTCACTCAAAGTTTCGAGAATCTAAGACATTTAGTTCATTCCTAAGCTTGCTATAAGTATTTTCATCCAGGGGCTTGGTGAAGATACCGGCTAATTGGTTGTGTGTGCTAACATAGGCAATTTCGATATCCCCCTTTATTAGTGATCTCTCAGAAAGTGATACCGGATGTCTATGTGCTTAGTGCGGTTGTGTTCAATAGGATTATCTGCCATGCAGATTGCACTCTCATTGTCACATAGGAGAGGGACTTTGCTCAATTTGTAGCCATAGTCCCTAAGGGTTTGCCTCATCTAGAGTAATTGTGCACAACAATGTCCTGCAGCAATATACTCGGCTTCGACGGTCGGCATCAGAATACCCGATTAGATCAAAGGTAGATCCCTTGGGGTACCATAGCCCAAACTTAGGAGTGTAAACTAAATACCTCATGACTCTTTTCATGGCCATAAGGTGAACTTCCTTAGGATTGGCCTGGAACCTTGCACACATGCATACTAAAAGCATAATATCCAGCCGTGAAGCACATAAATAAAGTAAAGATCCTATCATCGACTGTATACCTTTTGATCTACTGATTTACCTCCTGTGTCGAGGTTGAGATGCCCATTTGTTCCCATGGGTGTCTTGATGGGTTTGGCATTCTTCATTCCAAACTTCTTGAAAATATCTTGAATGTACTTTGTTTGGCATATGAAGGTGACCTCTTGGAGTTGCTTGATTTGGAATCCAAGTAAATACTTCATCTCCCCCATCATGGACATCTCAAATTTCGATATCATAATCCTACTAAACTCTTCACAAGATGACTTGTTAGTAGACCCAAATATGATATCATCAACATAAATTTGGCATATAAACAAGTCATTGTCAATTGTTTTTGTGAAGAGGGTAGGGTCAGCTTTTCTGACTTTAAAGTCGTTAGTGAGAAGAAAGTCTCTTTAGCATTCATACCATGCTCTTGGGGCTTGTTTGAGCCCATAAAGCGCCTTTGAGAGCTTATAAACATGTGAAGGATACTCACTATCTTCAAAGTCGGGAGGTTGCTCAACATATACCTCTTCCTTGATAGGGCCATTAAGGAAGGCACTCTTCACGTCCATTTGATATAACTTAAAGCCATGGTAAGTAGATAGGCAAGTAATATTCGAATTGACTCAATCCTAGCTACGGGTGCATAGGTTTCATCAAAATCCAAACCTATGACTTGTGAATATCCTTTTGCAACAAGTCAAGCTTTGTTCCTAGTCACCACACCATGCTCATCTTGTTTGTTGCAGAATACCCACTTAGTACCTACAACATTTTGGTTAGGACGTGGAACTAAATGCCATACCTCATTCCTCGTGAAGTTGTTGAGCTCCTCTTGCATTGCCACCACCCAGTCTGGATCTCTTAGTGCATCATCTATCTTGTATGGCTCAATAGAAGACACAAAAGACAAATGTTCAAAAATATGAGCAACTCGAGATCGAGTGGTTACCCCCTTGTGAATGTCACCAAATATGGAGTTGACGGGGTGATCTCTTTGAATTACTTGGTGGACTCTTGGGTGCGGTGGTCTTTGATCTTGAATTTCTTGTTCATCCTCCTTTTCTTGATCAACTTCATCTCCCCTTGATCAATGTCCTCTTCTTGAGGTGGCTCATTATCTTCATATTGATCCTCTTCTTCTTCAGCTAGTTTCTCATCTTAAGTTGGTGGAGATGCTTTTATGGAGGATGATGGTTGATCTTGTGCTTGTGAAGGCTCTTCGGGTTCTTGTGGGCACACATCTCTAATGGACATGTTCCTTAGCACGATGCACGGAGCCTCTTCATCATCTAATTCATCAAGATCAACTTGCTCTACTTGAGAGCCATTAGTCTCATCAAACACAATGTCACAAGAAACTTCAACTAATCCAGTGGACTTGTTGAAGACTCTATATGCCCTTGTGTTTGAGTCATAAGCAAGTAAAAAGCCTTCTACTGCTTTAGGAGCAAATTTTGAATTTTTACCCCTTTTAATAAGAATAAAGCATTTGCTCCTAAAAACTCTAAAATAAGAAACATTGGGATTTTTACCAGTGAGGAGTTCATATGATGTTTTCTTGAGGATTCGGTGAAGGTAGAGTCGGTTGATGGAGTAGCAAGCGGTGTTAATTGCCTCTGCCCAAAACTGATCTGATGTCTTGTATTCATCAAGCATGGTCCTCACCATATCCAAAGGAGTTCTATTATTTCTCTCTACAACATTGTTTTGTTGAGGTGTGTAGGGAGAAGAGAACTCATGCTTGATGCCCTCCTCCTCAAGAAATCCTTCAATTTGAGAGTTCTTGAACTCCATTCCATTGTTGCTTCGAATCTTCTTGATTCTCAATCCGAACTTATTTTGAGCTTGTCTCAAGAATTTCTTTAAAGTCTCTTGGGTTTGATATTTTTCCTGTAAAAAGAACACCCAAGTGAAGCGAGAATTGTCATCTACAATAACAAGACAATACTTACTCCCGCCGATGCTTATGTAAGCGATCAGGCCGAATAGATCCATGTGGAGTAGTTCAAGCGGCCTCTCGGTCATCATGATGTTCTTGTGTGGATGATGAACTCCAACCTACTTCCCTACTTGACATGCGCTACAAATCCTGTCTTTCTCAAAATGAACATTGGTTAGTCCTAAAATGTGTTCCCCTTTAGAAGCTTGTGAAGATTCTTCATTACAACATGAGCAAGTTGGCAATGCCAGGGCCAACCCATATTAGTATTAGCAATTAAGCAAGTGTCTAGTTCAGCATTGTTATCATTGAAATCAACTAAGTATAGCTGACCATCTAACACTCCCTTAAAAGCTATTGAATCATCACTTCATCTAAAGACGGTAACACCAACATCAGTAAATAGACAGTATTAGCCCATTTTGCATAATTGAGAAATAGAAAGCAAGTTGCAATCTAAAGAATCTACAAGAAAAACATTAGAAATGGAATGGTTAGAAGATATAACAATTTTACCCAATCCTTTGACCAAACCTTGATTTCCATCCCCGAATGTGATTGCTCTTTGGGGATCATCATTTTTCTCATGAGGAGAACATCATTTTCTCCCCTGTCATATGGTTTGTGCACTCGCTGTTGATTATCTAACTTCTTCTGCCGGATGCATAAACCTACAACACAGATTTTGCCTTGTTCTTAGGTACCCAAACGGTCTTGGGTCCTTTTACATTAGAAACAAGCACCTTGCGTACCCAAACAAAAGCTTTTGGACTCTTGTGTTTGCCCCCAACATATTTGGCAACTACCTTGCTAGATTTGTTAGTAAGCACAAAGGATGCATCAAAAGTATTAAATGAAATGCTATGTTCATTTGATGCATTAACCATCTTTTTCTTAGGCATTTTGATATGAGTTGTATGCCTAGAGCTTGAAGCCTCATTACTGTAAATATAAGCATGATGAAAAACATAATGAGATTTCTTAGCATGAATTCTTCTAATTTTGTGCTCAGCATAGTTTTCAGGTATAAAATGTAACCTTCTCTATCCTGAACCATAGGAGCCTTGTCCTTAAAAAGTTAGGAATTTTGTTCTTAGGGATATTAAGTTTGATTTTGCTTTGGCTCCCATGTTGGAAGACAATGCCATCCTTAATGCCACGGCATCTCCCATTATAAACCATGCTACGAGCAAATTTAAAATGTTTATTTTCAAGCTCATGCTCAGCAATTTTAGCATTTAATTTAGTTATGTGATCATTTTGTTCTTTAATTATAGCAAGGTGATCATTCATAGCATCAATATTAATATCTCTACATCTAGTGCAAATATTAACATGCTCAATGGTAGATGTAGAAACATTGCAAGCATTCAATTCTTCAATTTTAGCAATTAAACTAACATTTTTAGTTCTAAGACAAGAAATTGAATCATTGCAAATATTTAGCTCTTTAGTCAGGTTTTGGCATTTTTCAACTTCAAGAGCATAAGAATCTTTCAACTTTACAATTTTCTGTTTTCCTTAATGAGCAAGTCTTCTTGGCATTCCAAGATATCATCCTTCTCGTTAATGATTTCTATCAATTCATTAATTTTCTTTTTTTTGTTCTTTAGTAAGGTTTGCAAAAAGATAAGTCAAGTCATCATCATTTTCATTAGAGCTACCCTCATCATCGGAAGTAGTGTATTTGGGGGTATCTCTAGAGTATACCTTCTTCTTTTTACCGTCCTTAGCCATGAGACACTTGTGGTCGATGTTGGGGAAGAGTAGACCTTTGTTGACGGCGATATTGGTGGTATCCTCCTCGTCGGAGGAGGATTCGGTGGAACTCACGTCGGAGTCCCACTCCCTTCCCATGTGTGCCTCGCCGCCTTTCTTCTTGTTGTAGTACCTTTTCTTCTCCATCGTTTTCTTCCCTTTCTTATCGTCGTCCCTGTCACTGTCACTTGTATACGGACATTTAGCAATAAAATGACCGGACTTACCACACCGGTAACAAACACTCTTGAAGCGGGGTTTGTAGTCCTTCCCTTTCCTTTGCTTGAGGATTTGTTAGAAGCTCTTGATGATAAGAGCCATCTCCTCGTTGTCAAGCTTGGAGGCATCAATTGGAAGCCTATTTGTTGATGTAGGCTCATCTTTCTTTTCTTCTATTGCCTTGAATGCAACGGGTTGCACCTCGGGTGTGGAGGTAGTTCCTTGCTCCAAGTTGACAATGTGTTTGGTGTCTTTGATCATAAGTTCAAAGCTCACAAACTTGCAATTACCTCCTTGGGAGACATCTGTTTATATCTAAAATCTCCATGAATTAATTGTACTTGAGTAGTATTACAAAAAACAAGAGATCTTAGAATAACCTTGACCATTTCATGGTCATCCCACTTGGTGCTCCCGAGGTTGTGGACTTGGTTGACCATCGTCTTGAGCTGGTTGTACATTGCTTGTGGCTCTTCTCCTTTGTTGAGGATGAACCGACCGAGCTCTCCCTCGATCATTTTGCGCTTGGTGATTTTGGTCACTTCGTCCCCTTCATACGTCGTCTTGAGGATGTCCCAAATTTCTTTGGAACTCTTCAACCCTTGCACCTTGTTGTACTCCTTTCTACACAATGAAGTGCCTTATTTGGGCGACCTCGTCGGAGTCATAGTCCTCGTCGCCCACATGTGGTGCCTGCGCTCCAAACTCAACAATATCCCAAATACTTTCGTGGAATGAGGTTAGATGGTGCCTCATTTTATCACCACACATACAATAATCTTCACCATCAAAATATGGTGGTTTTCCTAGGAGAATGGAAAGTAAAGGAGCGCGCTTAGAAATACGAGGATAGCACAGGGGGATCTTATGTCACACCTCGTTGTAGAAGGCAAACCGAATGCGAACCATGTATGTGCCAGGATCAGCAATTCACATACACAACAGTTACATAACTGGACATCATCACACAGTGCTCAAATAATAACATAAAAGGGTAATAATAGTCGATTACATCATAATGTCTGAGACATCCACATAGTCTTTAACAATTATCAAAGTGCAGAAAAGAAACGTAGATAAACACGGCCTTCACAGGCAGCCGACTGGGGGTTGCCACTAACCCATGCCTAAAACTCGGCGTACTCTTAGAACTCCTGGAAGTCTTCCTCCACGGCTTCATCTTCTCTTGAGCAGTGGTTGCAACGTGGACAACCTGGTGGGTTTGGTGTGTAAAGCAAGGGTGAGTACACATCAACATACTCAGCAAATGTCTCGTTTGGCTGTAGTAGACTAGCTTTATGTGGGGTTAAGTCAAGCAGTTGCTTTTAGTTGGTCAGGTTATTATTACTAGTAGAGAGCTAGATTTTAGTATTAACCCAAGTTGTTAACCCAAAAGTACCCTTTTCAAACGGAAAGAATACCACTTACCATTACCATAGTCATAACCATCATCCTCATCACCACCTGTAATCCAAACATCTCTGATCAAGTATCTCTAATCAATAGAGCTCCCTTTGCCGCTCATAACTGCGAGCACGACTGATATATCAGTTTCATAACACTCTATAGAGGTTGCACACATTATCCACAAGTCGTGATTCCCTTTCTGCCCAGAGAGAGCTACTCCCCATTGACCACTACCTAGGTGGCCTGGCAGGGTATCACTATGTAGCCTTTACAAAGATTTCCTGAGGCTGTAGCCACCCGTTAGGTTTCATAAATGTACCACACTCCTCCCCAAGGGGCAAACCAACCTTGGCACAGCGAGCCGCATACACCGAGCCCCATTAACGGCACGATGGCGAAGCGAACTACACCTCGGTTCCTCTAGTTATTAAGCTAAGGGCGTTCCATTCCACCCTCATGGTTGCTCTGTTTTTCCGGGTGGTCATCCAACGAATAGGTCCTTACGGAGAGGCACTCGAGAAACCGCTCGAGTCCCCTTAAATTCCACAAGTATATCATCATAATAAAAAGGAAACAGCGTATCATAGGTAAATCTCATCATGTTCATTGATTAATATGAAGCACTAGCATGAAGCTAAACCAAAATAGGCCAACCCAAATAGGTAAGCAAGGACATGATAACAAAAGCTAGTCAATCCTTAGGTATAAACTGTGTAAATGCGGAAAGTGAATTATAGAATGTATAGACATAGATGGGTCAAGGGACACTTGCCTCCACCAACCAGCTGCTGCTCAGGGCCTTCTCCTGCGATCTCTTCAGACTCCGCAACCAGACCGTTATCTATGCGAGCACAATCATACACTCACATCTCAAATCAGAAAGGAACAGTACACCATATAAGGAAACAAATCAGTTAAACATGCACAT
Source organism: Zea luxurians (assembly GCA_029449295.1). NCBI lineage: Eukaryota > Viridiplantae > Streptophyta > Magnoliopsida > Poales > Poaceae > Zea > Zea luxurians. The sequence continues at coordinate 6,149 of JAOPSE010000227.1, read as the reverse complement.
GACATAAAATTCGTGCTTACGATCACGCAAACCTAGCGTTGGCGGAACGACACACGATGATGCATGAAACCACACGTGCTATGTGAAAGAACTTCTAGCTTGGCAACACATTTATATCTAACAAGTAAAAACACTCGAGGGGACCTAGCTACACCTAAGCTAGTCTTTGTTGAATTACTATTGAATTAACAAGTAATTACACAACTTGTGGCCCTGTGGGAGCATGCGTTAAGATAGGTTGATGTTGTTAACATACAGATGATATTATTACTATATATAACAAAAGAACTAAACCATTTACGTGATCCATCGCTGTTCTATTCACAAGACAAAAATAAAATAGAATAATATAGATAATAATAATAATAGGAACAATGGACTTCCCCCTTTACTGGTCGAGTTAACCAGGGAAGGCGTTGGTCGCCAATTGAGCTAGCTGCACGCACTGTGCAAGCAATAGCCGCACGCAAGGCCGCACACGCCGGGGCCAGGGGCACCGTGGGCTGGCCGCGCCGGGGCCGCCACGAGCAGGCCACGCTGCACGCGTCGCGAGCAGGCCGCACATGCGCACCGCGAGCAGGCCACGCAGACGCGCCGCGAACGAGCCACGCGCACGCCGCGCTGCGTGCCACGAGTAGGCCGTGCAGACGCGCCGCGAACGAGCCGTGCGCACGCCGCGAGCAGGCCACGCTGGATAGGGGGCCGCGCCATGCCTAGGGGCCGCGCCATGCCAGGGGCCGCGTTGGGCACGCCGCGCGAAGGCTGCCGCAAACCGGCCACGCCGAGCACGCCGCGCGCAGGGGAACGCGCCACACCAGGGGGCCGCCACGCTGGGCTGGAGCGCGCTGCGCAAGGCAGGGGACCGGGGAAGAGGCCGGGCCACGCGCTAGGGGGCTGAGCTGGGGACGCACCATGCAGGGCCGCGCCGCCATGGGCGAGCACGCCACACGCGAGGCCGCGCGCCATGGACGCACTGGGCCGAGCCCTAGGCCGCTGTCACACCCGGTTTTAGAAGGTAAACCGAATGCGAACCATGTACGTGTTAGGATCAGAAATTCACATACACAGTGATTACATAAATGACTCATCATAGCACAATGCTTCGAATAACAATAAAAAGTAAGTGATAATATTACAGACTAGAGCCATTTACATAATATAAATCAAAGTACACAGAATCGAAACGTAGCTAACGTAAACAAACCCACCACAGGCAGCTGACTGGGGGGGTCGCTAGCCTAATCCTCGAAGTCGTCGAAGTCCTGGAACTCCTGGAGATCCGCCTCGACACCGTTCTCCTTCTTCTATACCTGAGCATAGATTGCACCAAAGGCAATGTGGTGTTTTGTGAAAGCAAGGGTGGGTACACATCAACGTACTCAGCAAATGTCCTGTTTGGCTGAGGTGGACTAGCTTTATGTGGAGTTAAGTCAAGCAGTTGCTTTTAGTTGGTTAGGTTATTATTACTAGTGGAAAGCCAAGTTTTAGCATTAACCCAAAGTACCCTTTCCAAACGGAAAGAATACCACTTACCATTACCATAATCATAATCAAAACCATCATCCTCGTCACCACCTATAAACCAACCATCTCTGATCAAGTATCTCTAATCAATGGAGCTCCCTTGGCCACTCATAACCGCGAGCGCGGCTGATATATCAGTTTCATAACACTCTGCAGAGGTTGCGCACTTTACCCACAAGTCGTGACTCCCTTTCTACTCGGAGAGAGCTACTCTCCATTGACCACTCCCTAGGTGGCCTGGCAGGGCATCACTACGTAGTCTTTACAAAGATTCCCCAGGGTTGTAGCCACCCTTTAGGTTTCCTAAATGTATCGCACTCCTCCCCAAGGGGCAAAACCAACCTTGGCAGAGCGAGTCGCATACACCGAGCCCCATTAACGGCACGACGGCGAAACGAACTACACCCCGGTTCCTCTAATTATTAAGCTAAGGGCGTCCCATTCCACACTCATGGTTGCACTGTTTTCCCGGGCGGTCATCCAACGAACAGGTCCTTACGGAGAAGCACTCGAGAAACTGCTCGAGCACCCTTAGGTATCACCAGTCCAACATCATAATCATAATGACAACATCGTATCATAAGTGTTCACATCATGTTCATTGATTAAAGAAAAGCAATAGCATGAATCTAACCATAGTAGCCCAAAAGGTAATCAAGGACCAGGTAAATAGAAAGCTAGTCAATCCTTAGGTTGTTCATAGTATGCGGGACAGTGAATTATAAAGTAAATAGGACATAATGGGTCAGAGGACACTTGCCTTCACCAAACAGATGCTCAGGATCTTCAGCCTCATAGAACTCAGAGAGCTTGATCACTTGGTCGCCAACGCTTGATCGTCGATCTCTCGAAGCTCGAAAACAGATCACAATCTATTCGCAACGCGTAGCGAATACAAACATCAACAAACAACCAAACATATATATACGCATAAGAACATTACATCATACAAGATAAAATGTAACAAAATATGCAAGACGAAAAGGAACGCGTTACTGCGGTCACGCGAAGAAAAAGAAACGCGATAACCGAAGCTACGGTCGAGAAGTCATAACGTTTACGCTACGCAAGTAATAATTAGGACATTTAATTCGACATGACCAAATATAAATTATAACTGCTATTTAGTTTTAATTAAACGTGCTACACCAATCAGTTGTCAAATAAATAACTAATATAATTAGCACGAGAGATCCTAAGCGAGGTGAATTTACGACGCGCAAAACAATACGACAATGTGCGGACGACGTGCGGACACGCGCGACATAGCACGCTAACGACGCATGAAACAGTGCGCGCAACTAGCGCGAATGACGTGTGAATCAGCACGCCAGCGCACGGAACGGCACCCGTGACATACGAGAATAACTAACAGGTGACACGTTTATACTAAACGAATGTTAAATAAATAGAAAGCAGTTAAATTAATATTATCCATGTTAATATTTATTATAAAAGCCCAAGATAGACACTACACATTTAATCTGATTGGAATATTAATCTAATAAATATTAGTCGAGCAATCCTTAAGTTAGTTATCTACAATATGAGACCTGACAAATTAACGTTATTAACGTGAGTGTTCGTAAGCGAAACAATTTATTATCACGAGCATACGTCGTGCTACCCGTGTCATCGACACATGAGATACGTGCGAACGATGCACAGCAAGGCGAGCGACATGCAAGAAATATTAAATAGATATTGTGTTTATACTGAATAAGTACTAATTAAAAAATGTTTGAGTTCACATTAATCATATTAACGTATATTTATAAAATGTACGTTAAAACTATAGATTTGTTTATCGCTATTTTAATAATCGATCGGGCAAATAATTAATCACTTAAATAAACAAAGCATGTGTCATGAATAAATAATGTTATTAGCACATAGACGACATTACTACGAAACCAACGCAACTGGAATAGATTAAAGTGAACTTTTGACGCAAAAGATATGGATATTTAATAAATCAGCGGCCTATTCATAATTAGTTGTATATTTTGAGGACCAGCAAATAATTTTCACAAGTCTCAGAAAATAGTATATTAATTCTGAAAGTGTACGGGGGCTTTTGCGCAAAAGGATTGGGGCTGCGGTTGTTTAGCGATGTGGCTAATTTGTATTAGCTAGAGACCGGCCACACGAAAAGTGATCGCAGAAAGTCCTCGCACGTAGCCATGTGGGGGACCGGTTTCCATTTGGTGGTTGCATGCAGCCATGCACCAGATCGTGGAGGGCTGGAGGCCTCTCGCACGCCATGCATGGGAGTTTTCTTCCTCTCTCTCTCTCCAAATTGTAACCTCACAGGGGAGTTCATTGCGCAGCGGGCATGCGGAGCTCGGCTAGGGGATGGGATCTGGCCGGTCGCCATGGGTGAGCGCAACGGCTGCTAGCCACGGCGCTATTGGCTGCCCGCCGGGATGTTGGACGCAATGCAGCTGCACCACGACACAGCAGCAGGCGCGGACAGCTCGCCGGCACAGCGGCTGCTGCTTGCGCAGCACGCGACGAAGGGCAGTGTCCGCGGGGCTCGCAGGCGATGCACGCGGGGCGTACGCATGTGCAGCGGTGAGTCTCCAGGAGCTCGCGCGTGAGGAGCTGGTTGCCATGGCGCTTGTAGATGAGGAGCTCGGTCAGGGCTGGCTGGGCACCAGAGCTCATGGCTGCTGGTCGCCGCTTGCAAGCAGAGCCGGTCACTCGTTCTAGAGGCCAGGGCAGTGCGGATCGCAGGGGCGTGGCCAGGTGAGGCGTTTACAAGGCAAAGGGACGCGCGCACAGCAGCGGGGCTGGGCCAGCAGTGATGCTCGCCGAGGGGAGAGGAGGGAAGAAAAGACGTGGGGGAAGAGGAGGAGGGCTCACCTGTGATGGAGGAGATGGGCGGAGAAAGGCACCATTGGCGACGTCGAAGGGGCAGGTTGCCGTGACACCGCGCGAGCACGCATGAAGAGGATGGCGGCATGACGAGGAAGAAGTTGTGGTAGACTGGCGACTTTGGGAGTGGGGACAGGGGCATAATATTTATATAGAGAGTAGAGGGCTCGAGGAGGCAAGTTGTGCACGCGATACGTGGGGCGTTGCGCGATGAGACGAGGCAAACGACGAACGAGGGTAGTCGCCTGGATAGATAGCGGGATAGATGCGAGCAGCACGACGTTTGCGAAGCGAAGAAAGATGTTTTAACGATTCTGCGAAAAGGACCTGAGATCTAGAACGGATTCAACAAGAGGAATATATATTATCGAGTTTTCGAAATACTAAATTTGGGTATTAAATAATATTAGAAAAACTAAAATTTATATTTACTACTCAAAGAAACGTTTCGAAGATTTCAAAACTCTTGGGAACATCCTCGAGATATTTTACCCTGTTGCGATAACATTTTGCAGTCATAAACACTATGTGACGGCATGAATGCAGCAATCGAAACTTCTCTAGGATTTTATTTTACTACACTAAAAACTTATATATATAATAAAATAACTCACCATTATTTAGAAAAAGAAAAGAAAGCAACGAAAAGAGAGGGTAACTCCTGAATTTGGTGGATATTAGAAAATAAATTTTATACCCCAAATTCAGGGTGTTACAGCCGCGCCGCACCGGGAGCACGCCTGGCCGCGCGCAATAATGCCGAGGAAGGGAGGGGAAGGGGAAGAGAGGGGATTTACCTCGACGTCCGGCGGCGAGCTCCGCGGTGAGCTCCAAGTCGGCGATTCGGCTCCTCCTTGCGCGGTGTTGAGCGAGAGAGGAATTTGGGCGGAATATGGGAGGAAAGTGGCCAGTTTCTTTTGGACTAGGGTGTCATGGGTGCGGCTTGTTGCGGCAGCGGTTTCACGCACGCCGAGGCTGCAGGAGCGCGCGGGCACGCGGCGGCAGGTGCGCGCGGTCCATTGGGACGCCAGGCCGCGGCTGCCAGGCGGGCCCCGCGCGCAGGGGGAGGGCGCATGAGCAGGGCCGTGGGGGGAGCCGGCTGGGCCGCGCGGGGGGGAGATCGGTGGGCCGCGCGGGGGGAAAGAAAAAGGGGAGAGGGAGCGCGGCCAGGTGGGCTGCGCTGCGGGCCAAAAGGCTAGAGGCCGCACCATGGGCCAAAAAGGCCAGCAGGAATGGAGGGAGGGTTTTTCCTATTTTTCTATTTAGCTCTAAATTCCACCCAAAAAATACTTTTCGCGAAATCACTCAACCACAAGCAAAAACATGGTCCGGCATGATGCAACAATCATAATGATTACACCCAGGGTTAACTTACACAAGATATCGAGTCAACTCTCGTTAGAATTTTGAAAAGGGGCAAGGTATAGCGAAAAGAAGTGGGAAAAGAAAGGTAACGCCCGAATTTGGCGAGTGCTGGAGAAAGAAAATTTTACCTCCCAAAATTCGGGGCGTTTCATCTTATTATACTTCTTATGCTCTTGGTGCTTTGAGGATGTAGACTCGCGCCGGAGGTTGAGGGTGAGGAAGAATCAGTCTCGTAGTAGACCATATTCTTCATCTTCTTTTTCTTCTTGTCACCCTTCTAATGTGACTTGATGGAGCCGGCAGATTCCTCGTTGTGCTCTTGTGCTTGTCGCCGGCCTCCTTCGACGGAGTCATTTCTTCATTCTTCTTTCCCGAAGATCCAG